>JANBPO010009398.1:798271-1998271 GCA_024336825.1 Amorphophallus titanum
CAGTTCCGTCGACGGGGCTTATTGACTGCAATTAAAAGGGGGAAGGGGATGTAGCGAAACAAAAAGGGGAAGGGAACCGCCACGGGGAGTGAACCTCCGCGCGGGTGAAAGCGAGAATAAATGAACTAAAGAACGAATATACAAGATAAACGAAGGGGTGTGATCGCCAGAGGTAGGATACCTCAAGTGGAGAAACGGTTGATCGCGTTCTCCTCCGGACTGCGGGACGATGTTGCGCAGCAGTAAGCCACACTCTAGGTTGAGTGTGGGGTGGACGTAGGTCTGGAGGACCGAACCACCTAAAACTCCTGTCTCCCGTGGTGTGCACTCTGTGGTTTGCTTCCATTTCTTTCTGTCATCGACTAGATGCATGCTAGGCACGTTCTCATTCATTGATCTGCTGGCTGGTTGATGATTTGTCTTTCCTTGTCTTATAGATAGCCTTCTCAGTAGATTTCATTTCGATATAAAATTTTAAAGGGCAATTCATTCACCCCCCCTCTGAATTCGTAGCACCGATCCCAACATCCACCCCATTTCCCCTCCCATCTACCGCCATTTCCCATCACCTATCACCACCCTACTCATGCCAATTCACAGGCAACAATAAAAGTCTGGGTTGCAGAGTCTACCTTGCCACCACCACGTGGTTCCAGAAGTTAAGCCATATACCGGTGGAAAGCTTGTCCAAGTAACGTCGCATGCTAGCCGGTCCCGCCTCCATCCGACGTCCGTGCTGTTCGGAGGAGTAGTTCTGGCCAGATTGCGCATTATGTCTCTGCCAGATAGCCAGAGGCAGATTGCAAAGGCTTCCACGACTAGCTCAGCAAGCTTCCTGGCGCACCCTATGGAGGAGAGCTACCTTATCCCATACCATTCATGTACCGGGATGCGGGAAGCAATTTGCCTCACCTGAGCATACCGTTCCGGTCATCTTCCCCAACTTGCGCCGACAGTACTTGCCAGAACCAGGTTGGACCCTATCCTACTATTCTGCTTGCCATCCTCTGCTCCGAACTCTTCTGGGTGCCCCTTCAGGTCCACTGTGAAGAGGACTTCCCCACGGTCACAACGACGGGGGCATCGCATTAATCAGATCACGGGAGAGTTCGTGGAAGGAGTTTTCTCAGGCCCCTCTGGTTCTGAGTACTAGACATCTAGCATCCAGATACAGATCTGAGACATGGCTACTCCTGTGAAGATCCGGACGTGGCTTTTGGAGGAGGTTGTCATCTGCAAGTCCCCTACAATCCCCAGAAGGAAGGAGACCGTTTGAGCATCGGAGCACCAGGTTCTAGCTGTTTTCCTCAATTGGAGTAGATCGACTTCTTCAGAACTAGGACGGGCCCCCTATCACTATTCTACTTCCCGTGCTCTACTCTGACCTTTTCTCAGAGTCCCGTTGCTTCCTTTTGATAGAAAACTCTCCCACGTGTACGTCGGCACCAGTCCCACCTTCATCAGAGCACAGAGGAGATCGTGGCAGCATTTTATTCAGGCGATTGTAGTTCTGCAACTGACATAGCCGCTTTCGACTAGTCCTGATCCCACGGCTACTACGGCCCCGGCCAGACTCTGATTAGTGCCAAATTCGTATTGTGGATTCTTGGACCAGTCCTGGGTGCTTCTACGTTAGTCCCACTGTCATCAGCAATTGGAGGTGATCCTGGTAACCCTAGAATCAGCCCGCTGCCCCTGCAGAACCAGCATCGGGATAGATTTAGCTACGGCTTGCTCCCCCACCCCGACTGGCCGGCTGAAAGCCCCTCCCTGCCTAGAGGTAGTTTTGGTTGTAAAAGATTAACCCCTGCCCTGAGATCCCCCTCCTGCGTGAGGTGTAGTTGTGCACCCTTGTCATTTCAGGTAGAAGCTACATCGATGCGGCATTCGGGTGCATACCCTCGCCTCCCCGCTCGCCCTCATCTCCCGCCAGGATCGGTGTCTTCACACCGATCAGGTGAGTATCTGGTCACATCCCTTGCTGGTTGATCTCTTGCTTACATAGTATTACTCTCAGCTACGTCAGATGGTGAGGGAGCATCAGACCCCAAATTTCATCAAATTGTGTGTCCATCCTGGAACCGAGTTGTGAGAGAGACCCTGCAACCCACACCCTTAGCGTTCTGGCCGCCGGCTTAGTTGGGCATCCCAAGCCCTTAAAGGTTCAGCCTCCCACTCTCCAAACCCCAGAACAGTGAGGTCCCACCTCGAACCCTTCCCACAATAGCCAGTTTGCCAACGGGCCGTTATGTGCGCTACGTGAGTGGGCTCGCTCGAATGAGTCCGCTGCTTCGTTGCTTGCTTGCTGATCTAGGTCCAAGGGCCATCGGTCTAGTGGTTGCCATCCCATAGGTCGTGTCACGTCAAATTTGATATCAGAGCAAGTTTTAAACTTTTCTCTACTATGTCTAGTCAAAGGGCCATTGCATTCATCACCCAGTGAATCAACCGTGCCCACTAGCATGGCTACCTCTCATTGGTCATATCCGTCCTACTCGGCCCTCCACAAGGGTTCGATCGACCCCCCCATTAACATACTCCTATTTGATGATCTCCTCTTTGATGGATCATGCCCTATTGGCTACCTAAAGTGGGAGAGTACCATGGAAAAATACTTTGAGAGGGCTATGACATATGGACCTACGAGAGTCCATTTTGCCAAACATCGGCTTTTGCATGAAGCCAGGCATAAGTGGCGGGACCTTGAAGGGTTAAGGAGAATTAGAGGACAAGAGCCCATTGACACATGGGAAGACATGAAAACTGAGCTTAGGAAGATCTACGTTCTCCGAACCTCCCCCTCCTACTTGGAGAGCCATAGCCCGAGGAGCACTACCACTCCTCCTTTCTCTCTCAGCCAGTATAAGGCCATCGTAAAGGCCCAACCTCCACAACGCCCATCACCTCCTACCCCGACCAACACCTCTATACTTCACCACTTAACCCTCAGCACCACCAACTCTCACCAAAACCAAGGGCGGCCCACTTCCACCCTTCCATAGCCGGCCAATCCCAAGGGTAAGAGACCCCTAACCGACCCGGTTCCCCCCAGGAGGGCCGCCACCCCCAAACCCAAACCCCTTTATCCAAGCCACACCCAAACCTAATTGCCCACCGCCCCTCCATCTTCTCCTATAACGGACACACCTCCCAAGGCCAACCAACCCAATCCTCCTCACCCAACCCATCTCCCAATCCCTACCCCAGCTCTACCATGTCCTAGGCCAAAGGACATCACGTGCATTGCCAGATGCATATAGATTAGCAAGACCCTTGGCTTAAATTTGCATGCATGAATCATGCTACGTGGTGGGTTTCCTTCACGTGGATGACCAAGTGGGTTGCATGAAGCACATACAAGTATCACATGCATGGCTGGGTGGTGCGATGACATTATCAAGGTGGAGGCAGTGGACATCAAGTGCATGGCAAAAGAAAATACACATACCTGCATGGCTTGATTTGCACGTGCATGTGGGCTGCATTAGAAAGCAAGGTGGCGGCAGTGCATAAAGTGGATATCAAGTACGTGGCTGGGTGTTTGGATGAGCACTTGCGTCTCCCTGATCACCGCGGGAATAACGGCAGCGGCATGGTGATGGGCTTCAGGAGAACGCAAGATACTCGCGTTAGATGCTACCGATTGTGGCATGATAAGCGGGGGCCATCCGTTCAATAGGTGGCAGTCGTTCGGTCGAGAAGGGAGGATTGCAGTGTACATACGGCACTCGCAAAGCATGGATAATAGCAGCGATGGCGAGAATCACGGAGGTGGTTCCGTGGAGTTCTTGGCGAGGTAGTCGTTCGCTATAAAAGGGACATGCAAGGGACGTGCGAAGGGAGTTTTTTTGGAGTTACTATTGTTTCTTTGCCTTCATTGCAGGTTTCTCTCTGCTGCTCGGCTGTGGCGTCCGTAACAGTTTTACGGGAGAGGGCACAGCATCATCTTCGCAGCAAGCTTCGTCTACCATCCGGGGGTCCAGTGCGTAGCGGCGGGTGTCTTCTTCAGTCCCGTTGTCTCCGCGGCATTCACAACAGCTCGACGGGAGAGGTCCACAATAGCTTGTCACAGGTGGAGCTCTCTCAGTCGCAGTGAGTTTTCTTCTGCCATCCGTGGCCTTCGTTCCCTTGCTGTCATCGCGAGCCTTCTCAACGTGGTGTGCAGCGTCGCCTCGCGTGGAGCCTTCTTAGTTGCGGTGGAGCTTCTTCTGCTGCTATAAGCCATGCAACTCCCGTGCGTCGCGAGCCTTCTCGGCATGGTGTGCAGCGACCATCCCTCTCTCGTGGATGTCCCTTACTGTCATGGCTCTGTTAGAGGCACTCATTGGGTGATCTCCACGGCAGCAACTGAACCCCTCTGCAGCACGTTCGACATCCGCAACGGAGAGAAGGGAAGTATCGCGCCCATCCCCAGCAAGCATCTCATGTTTCTGCCGTCATAGACCCCATCAACGGCATCTCGTAGGTGCTGTCTATGGCAGCCAGCTGAAAGCTCCTCTGCTGCTCGTGTGTGGCGTCCACAATAGCTCGATGGAGAGAAAGCGCAGTGTCGCCTTCTCGAGTGGAGCCCTCTAAGTCGCAGGGAGCCGCTTCCGCCCTCCGTGGGCCATCGTCACTTGCTGCAGTGGGAACCTGGGTGCTGTTAGGGTGTTTGCGGCATGTGGGAACGGAGCAGAAGCCCTCCGTGCTCTCCTGTTCATCATCATTTGCATAATGTTCCTTTCAGCATTATTTTATCGACTAGAGCATTTTATTCCTAGTTTAAGTTAGTTAGTGTATTAGTCTTAGTTGTCTTGGGTTTGTTAATCACACTGCCAGCACATTTATTTTTTTTAGTATTGATTTAGTGCAAGAGTTTTGTTCATAATCTCTCTCTTCCCTCTTCTTTTGACGTGGTGTCTTCCTTGCAATTGATTATATTAATTGGTGTCTTAGTTTCTTAAGTTTATTCACCTAGGCTAGTTAATCACCTAGACTAATAAATTTTAATTTGTCAACTTTTATTTTTATATCCATTCGCTCATGAATTTTTAATTATAAAACTCAAGATTTTCTACCTTAAAATCTAAATTTCCCTGTGGACTCGACTCGGACTCATCACTTAACTATTCTCCTTTGATCAATTTGTGGACCGATAATTAAATTTGATAGTGGATGTATTAACGGCATGCGTTCTACTCATCACCGACGTAGTTTGTTCGTCTCTTGAGGCATTCATCAACGCTAGGTCGGTGTTGATGCAAAGAGGGTTTACTTTTCCACCCCAACGTAAGGTCTGGGTGAGATGTCTATTTGTCGGCGTCGCCAGGGTGGCGGGGCCGACGTTATTTGTTCGTCTCTTTGAATAGCTGTCAGCACTGTATTAGTGTTGATGCAAAGAAGGGTTTATTCTCTCACCCTGGACGAAAGGTCCGAGTAAGATGTCTATTCGTCGGTGTCGTCGAGGTGACGAAACTGACATGGTTTATTTGTCTCTTAGGATATTCGTCAGCACTGGGTCGGTGCGGACGCAAGGAGTGGTTTATTTCCCCTGTCCCAAGCGTAAGGCTTGAGTAAGGTGTTTGTTCGTCGATGTCGCTAGGGTGGCGGAACCGACCGATTTGTTTGTCTCTTGAAGTGGTTGTCGACACTAGGACCAGTGCTGACGCAAGGAAGAGTTTATTTTCCTACCCCAAGCGTAAGGCTTGAGTAAGGTGTCTATTCGTCGGGGCCATCGAGGCAGCGGGGCCGACAGGTTTTATTTGTCTCTTCTGGTGGTCATCCGCACTAGATTTAGTGCCGACGCAAAGATGGGTTTATTCCCCTATCCCGGACGTAAGGTCCCGGTAAGGTGTCTATTCGTCGGTATCGCTTAGGTGGCTGAACCGACATGGTTTATTTGTCTCTTGAAATATTCGTCAGCACTGGGTCGGTGCTGACGCAAGGAAAGGTTTATTCCCCTGTCCAGATGTAAGGTCCGGGCAGGGTGTCTATTCATTGGCGTCACCGAGGTGGCGAGGCCGACAAGGTTTGTTTGTCTCTTAGAATGTTCGTCAACACTAGGCTGGTGCTGACACAAAGAAAGGTTTATTCCCTTATCCCAGACATAGGGTCCGAGCAGGGTGTATATTCGTCGGTGTCACCGAGGTGGCGAGGCTGACAAGGTCTGTTTGTCTCTTAGAATGTTCGTCAGCACCGGGTCGGTGCTGACACAAAGAAGGGTTTATTCCCTTAGCCCAGACGTCGACCCAAGACTCGATGGGTGCTTCCCCTTTGACTTCTCTCAAACCTACAATGTTCTCCCATTCTTTCCTAGCTTGACGCCAAAGCAAACTCTTGGCATAGTTAACTTGCATCGGCCATGGCAAGGTGAACCTTGCAAAGTGTTGATCTATGGAGCTCTCCCATTCTAGGTATAAACTAGGATCGGATCCATCAAATACAAAAGTGTCTAGTGGGTCCAAGAGAGACGAGTAGGCTAAGTAGGAAGTGGCCATGATGAATGGATGATAAATGCAATGACCCTAGGACAAGACATAGTAGAGACAAGTCTAGAACTTGCTCTGATACCAAATTGATATGACACCACTATGGGGGGTGATAGCCACAAGACCAATGAACCTTAGACTTAGATTTGCAAGGACAACCACAAGGCCAAGAGGCCTACACAAGCGGACACTCTTCGACACCCACACTCAACTCGGGGGTGACTCGGGGATGCCGAGTTAGGGACTAACCAAATGTCCTTGGACCTAGGAGTGCAAGCATAACCACAAGGCCAAGAGGCCTACGTAAGTGGACAATCGTCAGTGCGCACACTCAACCAAGGGGTGACTTGGGGATGCCGAGTTGAGGGTGTAGGACAAGACCCTTACGGGTAGAGGGCCAGCAAGGCTCAAGGCTAACCTCCCCTTAGGTATGGGTGCCCAATTCAATGAGTTGGCAATGGCCGATGGGTGCGGGTTCACTCACTCACATCCACGGTGGTCACACAAAGGCGGTGGAAGTCTTGGGACTGAGCGCTCTCTCCCTTAACCGATGGCACAATTAAGGAATATTAAATGAACAAGCGCAAATGGGAGCAAGGTCTGAGAGCTTACCTAGCCGGTTTGAAGAAACCAACTCTGGTCGGAGACGTGGGTGAGCGAGAAGGCGAGGGTACACACCCGATCGTCGCGTCCACTCTTGGACTGAACTGAAACTTGCTTACTCTTCTGGCCGCCCCAGTCTACTCCGACCTCTGCCAATGTTCCCGCAGGTGCCTTCTCGAAGAGGACTTGATGGCGGTTCTGACAATTCTAGCCTCACTTGATTCTGAGTTCAGGAATGCTAGTGGAAGCCACTTCTTCCTGCTGCTGAGGTACTCCAGCGGACTTAACCAGAAACCTAGGGCCCTGCTTGCAGCCAGCCCCCGACCGGATCTGACGACCGGAGAATTCGACAAAATTCAGACGTCATCCTGGGTCAGCTACGAAGCTTTTCCAATTGGTATCAACATCAGCAAAATTCGGGAGCGGCTGTAGCAGTGACAACTCTGACTGACTGTTTGCTGTCTCAGAGAGCAGGCAGAGCCAACGCCGCCCACCGATTCAGTCTCATTTATCTTGTTTTCCCTCCCCGCATGGCCGGCTTACCACCCCTCCCTGTGTGGAGGTAGTTTTAGATGTAATTTTAATTCCCCCACCCCTAGTCCAACCCTCTTGCGTGAGGTGTAGTTCATATAACTGTTGTTCACAGGGTGAAGCTTCATCGGCACAATGTGCGGGTTGACCACGCTTCCCCGCTCACCCACGTCTCCGAATCGGGGTTGGTTTCTTCAAATCGGCCAGGTGAGCTCACTGCCCGTGCTCCTAATTGTCCTTGCTTATTCAATATTCTTCAACTGCACCACCAGATAAGGGAGAGAGCGCCCGATCCCAAGGCTCCACCACCTCCGAGCAACTATCGTGGGTGTGAGTGAGTGGATCCATGCCCTTGGCACCTATCAGCCTATTGAGGGTGGTGACCGTATCCGAGAGGAGACTTACCAAAGCACTGCTGGCCCTCTACCAACAAGGGACCCGTCCCACATCCCTAACTCAACATCCCCGAGTCACCCCCGAGTTGAGTGTGCATGACGAAGAGTGTCCGCTTGCATATGCCTCTTGGCCTTGTGGTTGTGCTTGCAAATCTAAGTCCAAGGTTCATTGGTCTTGTGGCTACCACCCCCCATAGTGGTGTCACATCATCTTTTGCTTGAGCAATCTGAAGGATATCAAAATACCATTAGAAGGATAATGACTCACAGTGTTAGATAGCTGTTGGCATCCGCTTATTCTCTCTAAATTAATTGAGAATTAAGTATAGGGAAATACTCCATAAAAAGAGCAAAATGACATAATGCCAAAGGTGCTCTACCAGTTTAGTCGGTCATGGAAATCGAGATGCATTGCCAGGCTAGGTAGCATGACATAACAACCAGGGATCGCCCCTAAGTATAGGGCATTGCACCAGTCACCGGGCCCAACCAAGGGTCCTATCCAGCTAGCCGTGACCCATGGCAATGACAACAATCGATCGAGTTCACCCCTGGCCACTCAGCTTGTGGGTTTACCAGCGTTCAACAAAGCTATCCGGGCTGACCCGAGGGCGCCCTGAGTACAAGCCATGCCATGTGGCACCCAGCAATGAGGCCGGGGTCTACCCCTAAGTCACCTCCCTCTAACCCTCTAAAGTCAAAGGAAGACCCATCTGGGCCGACCACAAGCTTTAGGAGCTCACAACACCCTTATATGGCCCCACACACGTGTGTCGGGAATTTCCCCAAGCACCTGGTGGGCACGTATGCTCTCGCCACTCTACAGTAAGTCGGATTCCAACTCGGGACTCCCAACAATCTATCGCGGCATGCACCACAATCGAGCACCCTCACACGCGGATCGACTTGCACAGTCAGGTCGGGCAGATTAAGGGGGCCGATCTCTTTTTATAATAAGGGCATTCCGATCTTTTGGTAGCATGAACCCCCAGTCAAATTCTCAGTCAACTTCCCAGTCAAAGTCCCAATCAAATTCCCAATCAAATTACCAGTCAAATCCCTAGTCAAACCCGCCTAAACCCCCCTAGTGGAGGGTTTAGGCAGACCAGCCCGGACCCCCAGGCTAGTCCGCCTAAACCCCATGGGGGAGGGGTTTAGGCAGCCTAGTCACTTGAAGACGGCTTTACAGTTACTGCGAGAGCATCAGTTATATGCCAAGTTCTACAAACTATAGAGCTTTGGTCATGAAATTAACATATGCTTTCAAAATAGATCCAAAGTATCATAAAATATGCAATTACTATCATGAATCAATACTTAACTCAAAACCATAAAAACAGGTTAAAATCTAATTAACTAGGCATATATATAAGCTAATTGGACTGCTTTTAATTTTGTCTCGGGTGGACAGAATACAGTGTAGGTAACGGATTACTGTAAGGGCGTTACAGTATTACGACGGACCGGTCTGGGCACATCACTTTCTTGTGACGGACTACTGTAGATCCGTCAGAGTTCACAGAACCCTTCAATCATATACAGAGGATGTGACGGACCAGGACAGGGCCGTTAGACTTTCCTGACGGACTAAGTATAGGCCGTTATAGCCTCTACTAACAGAAAATAGAAAATAGAGAAAGTTATGATTTAAAACATGCTATAACTTAGCTACTCTAGTCATGACAATGAAATAAAAGCCATCAAGATGCATGGGTTACAATGAATTGGTAAGATAATATCTTTTATTATTGATTAAGGCTAAGGGCATGTATGTATGCATAGAACGATTAAAACATGAAATTCATGATCAAGAGTGCATAAAATCAAGTGCAATCAAAGGGCTTTTATCCCTAACATGTTATTCTTGCCATTCATGAGATAACCTACCTCTTTCTAAGTCTCTAAACTTCATATCTCAGACTGCAAGACACGCCTTAGTTCTTCTCTTCCTGTAGTTTTTCAGTAACTTCACGTTACCCTAACTCCTTAATCTCTTGTCCTATAGACGTGAAATTTGGAGAGTAAGAAGATGAAATTAAGGGAAGAAAAAAGTACTAAAGTACTAAACTCTAATTACATCGTTTAGGTTCTCTAATCTCCTGATCTTCAGCACTCGGTTGCACAGTTTCCTGGTTTGACGTGATGAAGCCAGCAAGTTTGGAAGCTCCTAGCTCCTTGGATACTTGACCTCCTAGCACGAAATTTTGGGAGTTGTTAGACCTTAGTATTATAAACAAAAGGTTCTAAAGAACTTACCCAAAATTATGATGTCTTACCTTGATTCTTCACGAGCCAAAAGTAAGGGTTGCTCAGTTCAGAACTGGGTTCTATTTATAGAGTTTTGGTTAGGCTTCAAGGATTTGAACGATTCTGGAGTCCTTAATTGGTAAAAACCTGATCCCTAAGAGTCCCTAGTAATATTACAAGCTCTCCCAATTAGGTCTCTTGCAGATAGGATCCCAAAAATCTATTCTTTTTACTCATTTTTCCATTCACGGAACTCACAGGATGTAACAGACCAGTGTTGGCGCGTTACATGACTGTGGTGATCTCACGATAGACCGTTATATCGTCTGGATGCTGAAGTTCAACTTAAGTCAAACTCTTTGGTTAATTATCCACTAAATTATCCCTTTAAAGTGGATTTATCCTTATATTTCGTGGATAAACTAAATAATCTTCTAGAATATGGGCCAAACTTAGTGGGCTTAGTCCTAAATTCCTTTGGGCTCAATTTAATAAGGCTAGGTTAATAATTTGAGCTTTATCATGACTTATTAACTCAAATATTAAATTAATTAGGCCTTTTTATAAATAAATATATTTTAAAAAATTCTTAAATAATTTTAAAATAATTCATAATATTCTGGGACATTACAACTTGGCTTAGGCGAAAGGTCATGATGCCAAGGTAGAATATTTACCGGCTTTGGTGAAAAGTCATGACGTCAGAAAAGAATATTTAACGGCTTAGACAAGTAGTCATGACATCGTACAACTTGGCTTAGGCGGGAGGCCCTGACGCCAAGGTAGAATATTTACCGGCTTAGACGAAAAGCCATGACGCCGGACAAGAATTTTTTAACAGATTAGATGTAAAGTCATGACGTCGTTCAACTTGGCTTGGGCGGAAGGCCATGATGCCAATGCAGAATATTTATCGGCTTAGGCGGGAAGCCATGATGCCGGACAAGAGTATTTAACGACGTAGACATAAAGTCTTGACGTCTTACACTTTGGCTTAGGCGGAAGGCCATGACGCCAAGGCAGAATAATTACCAGCTTAGGCGAAAAGCCATGACGCCAGACAAGCGTATTTAACGGCTTAAACGTAAAGTCATGACGCCGTACAACTTGATTTAGGCGAAAGGCCACGACACCAAGGTAGAATATTTATCGGCTTAGGTAGAAAGTCATGATGCCGGACAAGAGTATTTAACGGCTTAGACGTAAAGTCATAACGCTGTACAACTTGGCTTAGGTGGAAGGTCATGACGTCAAGGTAGAATATTTGCCAGCTTAGGCGGAAAGTCATGACATCGGACAAGAGTATTTAATGGCTTAGACATAAAGCCATGACGCCGTATAACTTGGCTTAGGCAGAAGGCCATAACACTAAGGTAGAATATTTACCGGCTTAGGCAGAAAGCCATGACGCCGGACAAAAGTATTTAACGACTTAGATGTAAAGTCATGACGCCGTACAACTTGACTTAGGTAGAAGGCCATGACGTCATAGTAGAATATTTACCGACTTAGACATGAAGTCATGATGTCGGACAAGAATATTTAACGGCTTAGACATAAAGTCATGACGTCGTACAACTTGACTTAGGCATAAGACTATGACGCCATGATAGAATATTTCTTGACTTAGACGGAAAGCCATGATGTCGGATGAGGATATTTTTATTAGTTTATGTGCTAGCCTAGACGAAAGGTCATGATGCTGGCAATAAAAGTGATCTTTTCGTTCACCGATCTAGATGGAAGGGTGGAGCCACAGGTAAAAGGATCTTCTGTTCCCTGGCCAGGCAGGAGGCCCGAGCCGGAGGTGAACGGATCTTTTTTATTGCCTGACTGAACAAAAGGTCTGAGCCAAAGGTAAAAGGATCTTTTTGTTGCCTAGTCGAACAAAACGGTTCGAACCAAAAGTCAAGGGGTCTTTTATTGTGGGGTCGGATAGAAGGTCATGGCCAAAGGTGAAAGGGTCTTTTTACATTTTGATCTAAAATTAAAATTAAGTGTGATAAATGCATAGTGATTCATATTAAAGCTCATAAAAGTGTATTGTAACATTAATTAACATGTAAAATTACACACTTATCAGGCCTCACCTGGATTAGTTCCCCAGCCAGAAGAATGTTCACCCCTCTAAAAACCTCTGATTCGGCACCATCCGTGCCGACCCAACCCTAAAAAATCCCTCTCTTTCCCTTTGAAGGCCCCGAACCACCTTGGGTCGACAACCCTCTACGCCGACCAGCCTTGAGTCGGCGCCACAAGCGCCGACCCGCTCCATCCCCATTTCCCTGCACGCGCCGACTTAGGGCGCCACCTATCCGACCCAGCCCTTCACCGTGCCGACCCAACCTTTTTTGCCGACTGAGCCCTTCACCGTGCCGACCCAGCCTTTTCCACTGACCCACTCTCGCAACGCTGACCCATCTCCCATGCCAGTTCATTCCCTATCAAGCAGGCCAATCCCATGACAGCCAAGGGTCCACTCCGTCCCTCCGTTAATCATGTTAAAACCTCCAAATGCCTGCCCTTTGGCCCTGTTTTGAATAAACAATCAAAGTAATAATAAAATCAATGCCCAGTGTGTGTGGTGTCTATTTCTTCTTTCCTTATATCTACTTATACGTATACCTATCTACATATATACACGTATACAGCTTGCCTCTATATACGCCTGCTTATCCAGATTCCCGATATATCAAATGGTGATTTACGGAAAGTCAGATTACGTCCGACTAAAAGCTCTCACTATGCATGATGGTGGTCTCCAGATCCATATTCTCCACCATGTACCGAGATGTTGTGCCCCTTGGGCTTTGATGATTGTATGTTGTTTTAATGATAGCAACCTTATGAGTCACCACATAAGATTGCATGTGCATTCATAGCTGTTCTACAAGTCTTGAGATGAATGGCATTGTTGCCTTATTATTGTTGTCTGTTCTAAGTTGATGCACATTATCTTGCTTGCAGCATTAGGTCTGTGCATGTCTTCATAAGTGTTCGTGCATATGGGCTATCCAGCAGATAGCTTGGTCAGTGTTTGCTTGGGTAGGAAAAGGGTCGACCCATTGGGATGACACTTTCCTCTAGGGGCCTGAGTGGCTTAGACTTAGTGTTTGCCTGTGCATATTAGCTTTTGTTTTATAACAACCGTGCAGATTTTAGTTTAGTTCATACACATTTATCTACACTTCTAAGTCCATGCATAATGTTCATCTCCGTATATCAAATCCATGCATGCTGTCAGGACTTCTTTCAAAAGTCCATGCACATTTTTCAATGTCCATGCATATTTGCATTAAGTTTGAGCCAAAGTCCATGGATAGGCTATCTTGTGCATACCGTCATCTTAAGCAGATCAGGTCTAAGTCTGTGCATAGTCCGTGCAATTGTTACACATCTTACTTTCAAAGTCCGTGCATAGTCCGTGCAATTGTTGCACATCTTACTTTCCAAGTCCGTGCATAGTCCGTGCAAATGTTGCACGCCTTACATTGTTAAGTCCGAGCATGTTCGGTGTATCGTGCAGGAAGTCCACGCACGTCCGTGCATGTTTGTCTAAGTCCAAGCATGTTCAAGTCATATGATTCTGTGAATGTCATTGAGTCCATGCATGATTAGTAAACCAAGTCTGAGCATGTTCAAGTCATATGAGTCCATGTTCAAGTCATATGAGTCCATGCATGTCATTGCGTCAATGCATGAATAGTAAACCAAGTCCGAGCATGCTCAAGTCATATGAGTCCATGCATGTCATTAAGTCCGTGCATGAATAGTGCCCATCTACATTTTACTAAACCAAGTACTAGCATGTTCAAGTCTGTGCATGAACAGTGCACGTCTATTTGGCAACAAAGTCCATGCATAGATAAGTCCGTGCATGTTTTGGCATGAAGTCTAAGTCCATGCACTTTCTAAGTCCGTGCATATTTTATCAAGTCCGTGCATGAACAGTGCACGTTTCCTGAAGTCCATGGGATATCAAGTCCGCGCACGTTTCCTTAAGTCTATGCACATTTCCTGAAGTCCATGGCATATCAAGTCCGTGCATGTTTCCTTAAGTCCATGCACGTTTCTTGAAGTCTATGCATATTCGAGTTTGCTCGTTCGTTAAGTCCGTGCACGTTTCTTCCAACCAAGTTTGAGTACGTTTTTTGTTGGAAGGAAAACTACGTCCGTGCACATATGAGTCCGTGCACGTTTCTCCCGAAACAAAGTCCTTGCACCTTTCTATCGAGTCAATGCATGTCCGTGCATAGACAAGTCCGTGCACATTCTTCATATAATGTCCTTGCACATTTTGCTCTTTGCGTATTAAAGTCGGAGCTTACACTGTAGCAAAGGTAGTGCATGACCATATATGGTCCGAGCACACACTGTAGCAGAGTCAGTGCATGTCTGTTTTAGCCATAAAAAGTCTGAGCATATTGGTGCTAAACGTATAACTGAGTCCATGCATGGTTCTTAGCATAGTCTGTGTATTTGCACTTTTCACTGAACAACTCCGTGTAGTTCCTTCTGTCCGTCTGACTGTTCTAATTAATCTTTGTTTCATTATGACAGAAATACTTTCGTGGAGAATAAGGTTGGCACGTGATCTGAAGCTAGAAGAGGTGCCTGGATCGTGCCACGTGCTCAAGGCTCTAGGGCAGGAACCTGTGGAGGACACACGCCCACCCATCTGCGGCTGCTATATAAAGAAGACTTCTCCATCGGGAGAAGACTAATCGTGCATCTTCCAGAAGAGCAGAAGCATACAGAGCCTGTGTGATCCAGAGTGAAGAAAAAGAGAGAAGAACAAAGAGGAAAGAGAAAGAGAAGAAGAGTGTTGAGAGATTGTCTGAGAGTTTGTTCCTCAGTCTCCTAGTTCAAAATCGGAGCTGAGATTACTCAATTGTCTGAGCTACATTCCCTTGTTGGGATCTCTAGTTTTCTCGTTTGTTTTCTTTTGTTTCTAAATGTTGTTTCAAGCTGTTAGTCAGTGGAGGTTAAGCTGTAATTCCTCAGTGTGCAGTGGTGAAATCCTCTGGTCGGGTAAAGCTGTAAGTCCCCAGTGCAAGCTGTTAGTTAGCGGATTGTTGGCAAGCTGTGAAGCCCAGCGGATTAAGTTGTGTATCAACAGAGTAAGTCACATTCTGATTGGAATGTGGGGTGGACGTAGATCTCAGGTTTGAGATCGAACCACCTTAAAAGTTACTCGTCTACTGTGCGATTGGAATTGTGGTTTGCCTTGTGTTCATCTTTCTTTCATCGCCCAGTAGATGCTTGATTAGGATCGCACGTGAACAGATTTGATTGATCTACTTTAGTTTGATTGCAATAGTTTTTTAAAGGGTGATCGATCTATTCACCCCCCTTTGGATCTCTTATAGACACCTAGTCCAGTCCTGACACGCCGGGCTGCTAAGGCCAAGAAGGATTCCATCTCCCCGGCCAAGGCTTCCCTTTCTCCGGCGAAGGCCGTGCTCACTGTGATCGAGGCTACATCAGACGAGCTAGTGGACTATGGTTACTCTCCGGACGAAGTGCACTTGACTGGGAGCCCTTCTACAAAGCCGAGAGAGTTCGCATCGATCCTGATACCCTCATTCTTATCGAGCTCCTTGAGCTTGGTCATGGCAGACGTAAGCATAAGCTCGCCATCCATTTGTAAGTTCATAGGCTCCTCCAAATGTCTTGGTTGACTCTGGGTCTAGAGTGTGCAGGTTCCTAGGGGCTCGGTGGATGCACTCGCCCTGAGCGTTTCGACGGGCTGGGCCAAGACCCAAGCACCTACAAACACTGCCCTCATGATATCAGAGTTGGCCATGGTTCTTCACGCCCGTCGACAAGCGATCAGCAAGTTGCGGGTGTCTACTAGGGCAACAACCGAGCTGAAATTGGTGTCGACCTTAAGGCTGGGTGGAGGCATACCACCTTCCGCCTTAAGTCTCCTAGCAGGCAGACTGCCCCCAGTGTCTCTTCTGCCACCTCGTTGCCTTAGCCTTCGGGCGGATCCACAGACTCTACAGGATGTGCTGAGGCATTTCTCTTCGTTCCCGCTTAGCATTTGCGCGGTTGCGGTGTCGACTCCGACCGATGTAGCCCCTGGCTTGGCGCTCGTGTCTGTCACTCCTCCAGTGGAGTCAGCAGCCCCACCAGAGTCTGCACTAACCCTTACCCTGAGCCAGGTCGAGGCGAAAGAAATAGGATCGCCCCGGGTTGAGGAAGTCCCTGGCGCCCCGGTAGAAGCCCCACCTCCAGTGCCCGAGAGAGAGGGTATGGAGGTGCCCCTTGTCACAGAAATGCCGAGTGCCCTCATAGAGGTCCCACCCGCGGCGTCGAAAGTGGAGGGAACGGAGATGCCTACTGTTGGCGAAGCGTCGAGCGCTCCCATGGAAATCCCGCTCCAGGTGCCGGAGATAAAGGGAGAAGAGCTACCCCTTGCCGAGGAGACGTCACGTGCCCTAGTGGAGGTTCTGCCTCCAGCGTCGACGGAGATGGTGCAGGAACTCAATGTCGTGGCCGAAATGGCCGGCTCCCCGATTCCAACATTGACGTCTTCTTCAACTGTAGTGGATACCGACCTCTGGGCGGCAGTGGATAGCCAGGTGGAGTTCAGCATCCTCGTTGTACCTCCCTTGGCCTTCTCTGCTTCAGGCTTCCCGGTGAGGTAGAATCTGGCCATACTGCGGTCTATGGTGCTCACCGATCTACGAGTTACCTATCGGGGACTGAAGGCCGTCGTAGCGAAACAGATGGAAGCACTGCAGATGATGGGTTGTCTGCTGGAGGAATGGTCGCGACGGGTCACACTATTGTTGAAGTACATGAGCCACCGTGAATCCCTCAAGACGCAGGTCACCAATCAAGCTACCGCACTCCGCTTGCAAAGGGAGGAGTACTCGTGCACCCTCGAGGCACGAGTAAGTGAGGGAGAGCGGCACCAGAGCGACGTGGAGAGGTTTCGTAGTAAAGCCAAGGCACTAACAAGCTAGATAGAGTGATGCGGCTGAGCTGGAACTTGGTGAAGTGTGAGAGGCCAAGGCCAAGGAAGCCGAGCTGCTATCCGTATCCGAGGTCGAGGTGGCCTCTGTTCAGGTAGAGCTGGAACGTCTTCTAGAGCAGGAGGACCGGCTGAGTGAAATGGCAAACTTCCCTTAAGTCGAAATTCTCCCTTTTGAGGAAATCTTTCGGGAGTTAGATTGAACGCCATACTCCCTCCTTCCATTTTGCTTTTCCTTTATGTAAAGTGGGGGGGGCACGCCCCCAGACACCTGTAACCCATGCTTTGCAAGGAATGGAATTACTTTTTTCCCTGTGCGTAGTTCTCTAACTGCACAACGGCTTTTGGCCACCTTCTCTTCCTTCTACTCCTTTCCTCCTTCCCAAATTACCTCGGAATGCGGATAGAGGAGAGTAAGTATCCACCAACAGTCTGCGAGATGAACCTGTTACGGACCCACATAGGCGCACAGGGGAGTGTTCGCCCTTTCAGAGAAAGGACGAGGGAACCATTCCACCATGCCCCAACAGGGGATCCCAGTCAGAGGACCTAGCTCAACTCTGACAGGATGGACAGAAGAGTTTGTCTGTTAAACTGATTCGGATGGGAGGTTTGAACCAGAACTGGTTTTGTTTCCCACCCCGTAGGGACGGAGAGAAGAGTTTGTTTGTCAAATGATCCAGACAGAAGGTCCGAACCTGGAAAGGTTTGTTCCCCACCCTCAAGGGACGGAGAGAAGAGTTTGTTCATCAAATAATCTAGATAGAAGGTCCGAATCGGGAAAGGTTTGTTCCCCACCCTTAAGGGATGGAGAGAAGAGTTTGTTCATCAAACGATCCAGACAGAAGGTCCGAATCGGGAAAGGTTTGTTCCCCACCCTTCAAGAGACTGTGAGAAGAGTTTGTTTGTCAAATGATCCAAACAAAAGGTCCGAATCGGGAAAGGTTTGTTCGGGGCCGATGGAGTGTCGGAAGCCAACCCGATTTCTTTGCCTCTTTATGGATTTGTCGACACGGGGTTGGTGTCCATGCAAGGAAAGGGTTTATTCTCTCTTCCTAGCTCTGGACAGAAGGTCTGAGTTAGGTGTGTGTTTGTTATGGCCGACCAAATGTTGGAAGCCAACATGATTTTTTTCTCTTTGTGGATTCGTCAACACGGGATTAGTGCCAACGCAAGGAAAGGATTTATTTCCTCTTCCTAGCTCTGGACAGAAGGTCTGAGTCAGGTGTGTGTTCGTCGGGGCTGACCAAATGTCAAAAGCCAACACAGTTTCTTTGTCTCCAGCGGGAGATTGAATTGTTGAAGAAGTAACTCAACGAAAGGAATGCCCAACCCTCGACGTCCGGATAGACCGAGGTTTTGCTGGAAGTGCCTGGGGGCAATGGGCAATCTTCTGAAGTGACTCTGCAAGCTACAGCATTCCCATTAACCCCCAGCTTCTCTGCGGGCATGCCCCTACAACAAGCACAGTACATGGCACCGGCCCCGCCGCAGATCTCACCCCCTCAGGGATCTCCCATGGCCCCTCAAGCAACTATGCTGACCACCCCAGCTGCGCAGCCCGCCCACTTCTATCCAAGTCCGGTCGACCTGGCAGCAGTCAGTCGGCTGATGCTGGAACAAATGATAGATATGAAGTTAGCAGAAAGGGGCGACGGGGATCAAACGTCGTTTGACATCTACCAAGTCCCCTATCCGGCTCATTATACCGCGAGGAAGCTGCCGGCTGGCATCACCAAGCCGTCGAAGTTTGAAAAGTTCAATGGGCAAGGGTCTCCTAGAGAACACATCGCCTATTATGTGAATGTCATGGGAGACCTAGCTACTGATGAAGCCTACCTCCTGAAGTTCTTCGGTTCGACGCTCACCGGGCTTGCCTTTGAGTGGTATTCGAGCCTGCCACTCGGGTCTATTGCCGATTGGCTCGACATGCAAAAGAAGTTCAAGGAGAGATTCTATATTGCTGAATGGGAGGTCACCGTGGCGGAGCTCTATGCCACGAGGCAGAGAAACGATGAGTCGGCACTTGACTTTATCAAAAGATGGAGGAACCTCAGCATGAGGTGCAGACGCCCCCCTGCATCAGGAGGACGCCGTGCAGATTTGCAAGTAGAATTTAAAGAAGGAAATCCTCAAAATGATGATTGGCGTGGAGGTCAAGACTTTCGACCGTCTGAACAACATGGTGGCTGAGATCGAGGCATTCCTTGTCCAGTACTCTTTCACCTCGGCTGCATTGAACTAGAGGACGAGGCAAGTCGAAAAGAAGTCCATCCCACCAGAAGTCCATACCTTGGACTTTCAAGCCTTTGAGAAACAGAAGGAAAGGGCTAAAGACACCGCAAACCCTCCACCGCCAAGGTCCACAGAATGGCGGGAAGGCCCCTCGCTTAGGGAGAAAATGAGAAACAAGTTGTACTCTTTCTCCCGAGACAAGTCCCGACTCCTGTTCGAATGGGCAACCAGTTACAACAAAAAAACGTTGCCGGAACCGAAGAGGACTGGTGACCTGAAGAAGAAGGATGGCCCTCGCTTCTACCATTACCATCAAATGCTGGGGCATACCATTGAAGACTGTTACGTCTTCAAGGACATCATTGAGTCCTTAATAAAGAAGGGAGAGCTGGATATGGGAGAGCACAAGGTGGATCCCCCACAGCCCCATGAAATGCCCAATATGACTTCCGGGGCCAACATGATATCCCTATATCAGGAATTACCGGAAGAATGGGCGGAGGCTAGCACTCGCGCCACTTATGAAGCTTTCGTGGTAGCGGCTACCCAAGATCAAGTGGGCTAACAGTCTACGTCGAAGAAAAATAGAAGAAGACCGACTCCTCAGTCCGCCCCGACAGTTCATGTTAGGGGTGTCACTCCCCGGACAGCACCGCCACCGGTGAATCCTGCCTGGCATGACACGGCCCCTCGACTGGTCATAAGGTGGCCTACCTTCAACAAGAAAGAACATGTCCCGGTGCGGATCCATAAAGAAGTCAGCCCAATGATTGAGAGACTCCAGGCCATCATCGATGGGCTCGAGGATTATGAACAGCCCGAGATCCGACCGGTTGAGTTAAAAGAATATGTCCCCTGACCCCCGAAGTAGAAGCCCAAGTAGAGCAAGAGCCTCCCCTGTGGGGCGAGTTCTCTCAGGAGCAGCCACCGACTATTGCAGAAAAGAAGAAGAAAAAGAGAAGAGCCAAAGGTAAGAAGAGAAAGGGGGTCGTCGTCACCTGCAACACCCTCTCGACGCTGTTCGACACTGCCCTCTCTCTGGAGGGGGAGGAGCACACAGTACCCTGCGACCCGCCAGAGGTGAATCAGGTCGAAGCATCCACCTCCCGACACGCCACTCAGCCAGGGAAGAAATGGCGACGCCCTCCTCAGGATAACCGCAATATCATGCTAAGAGACGAGCAGCCCTACCAAGTACCCGAACCCGAGGTTCGAGGCGTGGAGATTCCCCCACCGTCGGGTCTTTATCCTGAGAAGTCGAAAAGTCAAGGTGCTCCCTCCTTCGTCGATTCCTTCGGGCCCGCATAGAAAGTCAGGTGCGCCCGTAAGGACCCCGGCCAACCAAGGGGGCTAGCAGCCGCCTGGCTCCGCCTGCGAGTAACCCTCCGACCCTACCGGCGGCGGTCCCATCCCAGCTAGCGGAAGAATTTGATGGCATCCCTGACCTTGCCAAATTTATGAAGGAAAAAGAGGAAATCCAGCAGGCCCTGCAGGCTCAGGTAGCTGTGCCAGATCCGGTGGAGGGGTCGCCATCTGACCCGGTGCCCCAGACCCAGGCCGGGGGCAGACGTGACAAGGCTGAAGAAATGAAACTGCTCAAGGTTCGGGCTGCCGACCGAATAGTCAGGCATCTCAAGAAGATCCCGACTCAATTTACCGTATGGGAGATGCTATGCCTGGATGAAGAAACACGGCAAGCCATCATTGCTGCGCTCCAAACGCCAGCACACCTTGAGGCATGCTTGGCGGAGATGTCCCTGGAGGTGGCCGTGGCCTTCACAGAGGACGATATGCTCTTGCCCACCTGTAGTCATAACAGGCCACTCTACATGAAAGGGCAGCTGAATGGGCAGCCTATCAATAGAGTCCTGATCGACCCAGGAGCAGCAGTCAACATACTCCCCTACCGGGTGTACCAAAAGCATTACTTCGACGTTCACTTGGTCGAAGTAAAGAATGTCAAGATTGCCGGTTTTAATCAGAAGTGAGAGGTGCCCATAGGGGTTGCAGAGTTTGACCTAGCGTTCAGTGACTTCATTACTTTTCAGATTATGCATGTAGTTTTAGGGGGGGAAATAGGGGCATTCAACCCCTTTGAGGCCGGTTGGGGAGGCCACACGGCCCTCACCGCCAGCGGGCAGAGACTTCACGCCGTTGGGGACGGCGGTAAATGGATGGTCTTACAGTGACCACTCCTAAAAACTATATGGTTCACATAGAACCGTTCACGCCTAGCACGGCCCATGGGTGGCCAATCGAATGGGTCGAACCGGAGGAGTACTGGGAGGAAAAGCACAGTTTGAAGCAAACCGTGGTGACTAGGATGGGCATCTCTTGTCCGTTCATAATTTTAAATGCTAAGAACCGAACGGTCCTCATCAGACCGGGGACAACAATGCGATTTAGACCGGTCGTGTAAGTCCAAAAGTTGAGGAGCTTGGGAAGGGAATGACATGGTTGGCTAGGGATTGTGGCTTCACTGAACGGCTAGGGAGTGGCCGTTAATGGGCTGGACACAGGGAAATTAGACAGTCCAAATTGGGCCGTCTATTAGGAAGAGCGGTCCATGGGTGACCGTAGATCTCTAAAGAGTGATGTTCGGACAGTTGGGATCAAACTGTTGAATGAGAACAACGGCCCGTATGTGACTGTTCATTTTATTGAACCACATTTTCTTTTCTTTTCCATAATTTATTCAATTAATGAAATGCATAAAATAAAATAAAATAAAAAATAAACAACCAATGCAATTATCCTAAAATGCATGCAGGGAAAGCGTAGGACCCAGATCTCTTGGCTGCAAGTCCGGATAGTGTACCTTGCACTGCCTGACTTCCAGCGGGAGAGACTGGCGGCGATGGGATTCGCCGAGTTCCTGAGCACTAAGGTCAACCGATTTGACACACCACTCCTCTATGCTCTGCACGACCGCTGGGACCCAATGAGTCGCATGTTTCTCTTCCCGTGGGGGCATATGGTCCCCACGTTGGAGGACGCAGCGCGCATAACTAGCCTACGTGTGCATGGGTCCTCGATCAGCAGGAGGACTTACCCTGACTACCGGGAGATGGCCCAGGAGCTACTAGGGTTGGAGTTGCTGCACCCGGAGCAGCAGTCGATGACGCTAAGTAGAGCAGCGCTCCAGGACAGCCTTGGGCTGAGGTGAGCAGGTATCGCAACTGGTGAGCTGCCAGAGCAGCACCTCTAGAGGCTCGCGGATCGAGCCAAATCGAGAGTTATAGCGGAGCCAGGAGCAGAGGTGGATCGGGTGCTGAGGAGATTCCAGACTCTCTTCTTCGGACAATTGTTGTTTATGACGAGAGCAGACGTCATCATCTGTCACTTCCTACCACTGCTAGAGGACTTAACGCATGTCAGCGACTACGTGTGGGGAGCAGCAGTTCTTGCCTTCCTGTTCGACATGCTGAGCTCCACCAGCCGGTGTACGATGCTCGGGGGCTTCTCCCCTCTACTCCAGGCACGGCTCTACCCCTAAACTAGTTATGCAATTTCTATATGCTTCCTATATGCATTATATGTTGATGTTTGGTGAAATGGGATGCAGGTATGGGCCTACGTGAGGCTGCGTGGGATGGGGAGAGGCGAGGAGACCCACCCCGAGCTGCTACCGATCGCGAGGAGGTGGACTACACCTCGAGAGACTAGAGGCCTCCGGAGACAGGTCTGGGGGATCCAGGACGACGTGGACAACCAACCGTACACCTCGGTGAGACTCTAAACTCAGACTCTTAAATGCAATCTATATGCTTTTGATGCTGATGTC
Organism: Amorphophallus titanum; assembly: GCA_024336825.1. Taxonomy (NCBI): domain Eukaryota; kingdom Viridiplantae; phylum Streptophyta; class Magnoliopsida; order Alismatales; family Araceae; genus Amorphophallus; species Amorphophallus titanum. Next base: position 821,516 of record JANBPO010009398.1, read on the forward strand.
ACTTTCCTATTTTGACAGGTTCGGTGGACACCCTATGCAGATGAGGGATATGAGGGCCAGCCCTGGGTTGTGGGGGCCCTCGGCTTCTCCGGGCATGATGTGTGGCTTCACTACATAAACGTAGTGGAGCCACTCCACTTCAGGCTGGTGATGAGGACGATTGGCGTCCACCAACCAGCAGTAGAGTTCCCGGTGCCGGAGAAGTAGGGGAAGCATGTTGGGCGACACCCACAGGGCCTGGCGACAGTCCTAGACTGGACAGAGTGAGCTGCGGAGGAGATCGCAGACTGGATAGCACTCGGGTGGGTCGTGTCTGCCCGAGCGGAGAGCGAGGAGGAGTACTACACAGCGTACGCCCAGCACTACCAGGATTATGTGTTCCGGGGTGCCCACCTACCGCTACGACTTCTAACCCTAGCACTCTTTAATTATGCCTATACTTTCTATATGATTGTGCACTGACTCTTGGACTATCTAAATGCAGATCGACCCACAGGGTAGGGTTGCGGAGCTACAGGGGCTCCTCCACTCGATCATCCAGGAGCGAGACGAGGCCCGATAGGCACTGGGCCTTCTGGTGAGTTTCCTTAACCCTTAAACTTAATTATTCATTTTATTATGATTATGACTGACCCTAGACTTTCTAAATGCAGTGAGCCAAGGGGACTCAGCGACAAGGGACCGATGCTCCTTCTTTCTCCTCTGAGACCCCTACTGATCGAGCGGAGCGAGAGGCAGAGTTCAGACAGATGGTGGCCCGGGCCGAGGCAGCCGAGGTGGCACTCTTCAAGAGGGTACCTTCGCTACACTTTCCTTGTTCATTATGTTTCTATGAAATGCAATCGACTAATAATGATGCATGTATGTAGGCGACCGAGTTGACAGCTGCCCAAGAGGAGCTCGTAGCGGCACGGGAAGAGGCTACCTATCTCTGAGAGGAGATGGCACGGAGCTGGCCAGCGGACGTAGTGGAGGTGGCACTCCTACGGGCAGAGTTGGAGCGTGATGGGAATCGGCACCGAGCATTAACTTTTATTTTTACATTTGAGTCCTTTTAGTTTACTTTTATATCCTTAGGAAAGTATATGTGCAATTGTAAGGCTTTGTAAGCCAATGTGTCACTCCCTTGGATTGTTTAGATTTTTGTGCAAAATGTCAATAGGTCCAACAAGGGGACCCTCACCCCTTCCCCATTGGTCCACCTAGGCCATGTGGGGCTGGTCAAACATCTTAGGTGGCATCTAGAAGGATCCGCAGGTATAGCTGACCACTACGAACTCGCCACCAGGGACCGCGGAAACAGAACACGCCACCCACCTGAAAAGCAGGGGTGGGCCTCGTGTCACTGGCTCAGTAGGGGTCACGCGGATCCCCACCAAAAAATATGCAGTAACATGAAACAACAGTAAAAATAGCAGGTGTAGCAAAGCAGGAACCTAAACTACAAAGCTACAAAGAAGAGGGAGCAGGAGTAGGGAACAAGCAAGGGAGAGGGAAGCTAAAAGAAAAGGGAAAAGCCATACCGAACGAGTGCGACTGCCGAACTAACCTCGGCTCCCAAGCTACTCCTAATAGCAATAGAAGAACGAACTCTGAACTGGCAAAGCTAGAAGTTGCTGATCCATTGATGAGACACCAGGCAAGCGAAGGCCTGCTAGGAGAAAAGACAAGAGCCTAGGAAAACCTAGACAGACCAGACGGACGCTAAGAACACATGACTCAAAAGTCATATGCACCCATCCAGACACGACCATGTGCACGACTAGAGCATCGTGCACAGGACACACCACTACACTGACCTCGGGTAAAGCCACGAGTAGGCTAACACAGCAAGGTCACGATGCTCGAGAATCACGAGAGTCACGGATGAGTAACTGGTCACATGACTGGAGTACCCACCACTAGAAGAATAGCCAGTCGTGTCCCCTGACGTCTTATGCTGCGCCTACAAGTATCTCGTCTACGATGCCGGCTGTACAAGAATGACAGAGACTAAGACACTCTGAGAACTAGAACAGAAGTATCGTCATGAGTGACTAGACAGGGTAACGCCCGTCGACGTCAGTCTAAAGCCCCTAACCACGTGTGCACACACCAGCTCGTGCCTAGAGCCGGGCCTCTAGCTAGTATTCCCCCCCTGCGGACACTGCAGTACAGAGCCGGGGGCCTACGGAACTAGCTTAAGAATCGTAAACCGAGAAGTGCCCCACTACAAGAGCTGACATGCCATAACGTGTCGTAAGGCTACGACTAGTGGAGGATCACGAGACACACACTCTAAAGCGCGAGTGTCGAAGTACAGACAGTCAATGAAGTTCTCTCGCACGTACTATGAAGCATCAATGGCAGCACAAACAACTACTAACAGACTCAGGACAAGGCAACTAGACCTGAAGCTACAACGATCCTTGAGTCTCACGACTTAGAGTAAAGATCATCGCGTAAAGTGGAACTAGCCGCCAATCGGTCTAATCCTAAGCCAGAAGAAATGACACAGTCGAAGGAAATGACATGCGGAGACCTGAGGGAACATCGAAAACCCTCAACATAGTTGGGTATGCACATCGAGGTAAGATGATACCTCACGACATGCAGAACACTGCCTTGAACTGGACAGAATCGCTGAGACACCCACAAGGTCACCTGTCAACCACTGGGTCACATCAGGTTGACCATAACCAGATAATGACAATAAAAGTAGTACAGAATACTACTCACCGCACGAACACTGCTGGCTACCTCACATCATGGTTTTAGCCCTCATAGGACATCGAGAGACATCCACGGGACAATGGGTAAACCATGAGGTCAGGCCAAGATGAACAAAAAATAAGATGCCGGGAAACGACTTAAGCATAATGGTAGTCCTAGACTAAGTCGTTAGGAAAACTGCGGCAGTCCTTGAACAGACCACACTCAGTCAAACTTCAACCGACCAATCCAGTGCACCACCGACACCCAGACACCGTCCTAGGACACAAACCTAGACAGATGGATACACAGAATAGGCCATCACGGCCAACAGATAACACAGAGGGATGAGCAGTTCTTAGAGGACCACACAAGGGCATGAGTAGTCTGGGACAGCCCGCTCAAGTGATAGGCCACTAAAACACTATAGGGGGATGGGCAGTTAAGGGTAGGACCACCCAAGGGGATGAGCGGTCAAGCTTTGGCCGCTGAAGCCCATCGACCCAGAAAAGCGCCTGGTCCAAATGGTCTTGACCAAACCGCTAAACGGAACTGACATACTATAGTGTCAGTCAAAATAGCCTTGACTAGATCGCCTAACGCGATCGACACCCAACTGTTGACCAAAGGTCAACTGAGATAAGTGGTCAAGACATGGCTGCACATCCCAATGAAAGGACAAGCGGCTAAAAGCTAGCCACCCAAGAGGGGATAGGCAGACCTCACCTGGCTGCCCATACCATGAGCGGTCTAACGATAGACCGCTCAACCTCAAAAATAGAAGAGGATAAACAGTCCAAGAATGGCCGCTCATATAGATGAACGGCACCTGGTTCGACCGTTCAACCGTTACGGGGAGCAAACCGAGGGGTTCGTCTGATCGTGGCCTTTCCACAGCCCGTTTGTGCCGAAATGAAGGGGATACAACCACAATCACCCCAGCAATCACATAGACTGTGACCGGAGTTAAAATGACACACGAATCGCTAGAAACGAACGATTCTAATGAAATCACCCAAATGGGGTTAACGAGATTCCCGTCCTCCTATCGGCCCTGATAGACCACCATTCAACACAAAATCAGTGACTATGGAACGCTGACGTTCTAGGGAGTCCATTGACTCCAGCTGATCTAGAAATCGTCGCCATTTTTCGACGAACCCTACGAAACCCACGAAACCCATCGATCCCGATCTCACTCATTCGAGCACCAAACGATATGCAGGGACAAGGAAAACGTAGAGGACGAGTGAGTGATCCATCTACCAACCTCCACCAAAGAAATCGTGCGCTGAAGCGACTAATCCATGCGGAAAATCACCCGAAACACGAACGACGCCTTCTCGGAATCCACCGAGGGATCGCGCCATGCCACACTCAAACCGACGCTCCATCCTACAAACTAATCTCCCAAACGTGTCCACGCAATGGTGCGTGCCCCATGCCGAATGGACCAAAGATGAGAGAGAATAGAGAGAGAGAAAGGGAGGTTGAGAATGAGGGAGGAGAGAGGGCGAGGTGGTATAAATAGAAAGAAATTATGAAATTTTTCTAATTTGCATTGAGGATTGATACTATACTATTGAATGCTAATCCAATCATTATCTCTTGTTTTGTTCATCTTTTAAGGGTAATCAAGATAGAGACCCTCTTCATCGGCTGGCAGATCAGAAGAGGAATTGAGACTCACTAATCTCCATGTGTTTCAAGGTACTTAGCAATCACTCCCTTTTCTTTTGAGGTATTCACCTTAGACGATCACGATCTCTTTAGCATCTACATGCTCCCTTCCCCACCTTGGTTGATTATTTGATCATCTTTTCACTTTATCATCATCATCGCTTATCATATTTTTAGTTTAATTTCTTCTTCTTCTCTCTAATTTTGTGACATTCACACCAGCCATACTCTGCCATAGCGGTTGAGCAAGCCGCTATTACACGCTCCCTTCCTATGCCTATCTCTGACCTCGGAGTCATTAACACGTCAAAATACTTACCGAGGAGTGAAGAAATCACTAAAGATGCTAGGCGTAAAGGCTACTACACTAACAACCTTAGGACATCATTCCATCGAATCCATTCTAGCGGGCACCCGTTCATTCTTAAATCTCGAGTCCTCAAAATATCCATCTCCTGAGCTGTTGCCTTGCGGACAACTTCGCCAAGAATCACAACACGATCCATGATCGGCATCTGCCAAAGCTTATCCTCAAGTCCTGAATTTGTCGTTGAACCTTCATATCTTATCTGCCACCTCGCATGGTGCATTCATTGCGGTGCATAATGGCCCCCAATTCCACAACTTGGGCCCAGAACTAAGCCGCCACCATAGTATCTCGAATAAAATCGAGAGCGAACACAGCCCATTAATACACATGCACGCAAGACTTAAAACTCACGTGAGCATCTCTATCCATTTCTGCCTCAAAATCTGTAAACATAATAGGGATTGGCATGTTATCTTTGACACCACAGTGCACGAAGAGAATGTCGGGCTTGGCAACCAATAACTCACCAGGAAGATCCTCCACTTGTCCAAGCACATCTCTCGATTACAGCATCCACTCTGCCACCTCAAATCACAACCTCAAAACCTCAGGGCTGGCTAGATCTTATGCTGAGGTGGCCAAAACAACACTAACTCCATTGGAGCATTTTCACGGCCATCACGCAATTAACAATCCTTGGCAGCCATCCAACCTTGTCATTGATATTTGATGCCGCATCAAAGCTCAAACTTGTCGACAAAATTCTACCTAACGTAGTGCAACAAGGGCGACCACCACAAGGTAAAGTAACTTTCTATCTTACTCCTCAGGCGAAGGCAAGTGGAGGATGGTTTTGTGGAGTGGATTGGGTGTTGCGGGGGTTCTGGAAAAAAATGGATTTGGTTGTTGTGGTTGGCGGGAGGGAAGGTAACGGCCTGGACCTGCTCATTCATTTGGACTCCCTTAGTGATGGGCCCTTTAGATTTTCTATTATATTTGGGCTTTTGGGCCTCGAATAGCGAGTGGATGGGAGAGTCCTTGAACTACGTCTGAATAAACTGCGGCCGACTATACAGTTGGTACATATTAGATATGTCATTCATGGCCAATATGTTGCGGAAGGTCGGGGTAGCATTGGAAATAAGTAGTTTGACCTTCTCCTCCTCCGGAATATGGTTGGGCAACTTGGCGGCCATCTGTCTCCATCTATCTGCGTAAGTAGCAAACTCCTCATCCGGCTTCATTTTCTCAGCCACTAGATCTGTGAATTAATATTCTGGGCCGACCCTATCTTGAAACCGCTGAATAAATTTATCTTTCACTACCTTGAAGCTCTCGACATCTTCTAACGGTAGAGAATAAAACCATTCCAACGCAACTCCATCTAGTGACCGGCAAAACAAATACACCATAGGGCGATCATCATACTGGAATTGCACCGATTCATATAGAAAGTACCTCACATGAATAAAGGGATTGCTATTCCCGTCATATTTCTTGTAATTAGGGAGCTCAGATTGCAGAGGAAAATAGATATTTTGGAAGCTTGGAACGGGCACATCTACCAAGGATTGTGGGCCAACCCACTTTTGTAGGAAGTCGAGTTGTTGTTGCATGGTGGCCCATTTATCAAGGAGCTCCTGCTCCCTAGACGGAGCAGGGGTAGTGAAAGGAGAAGGTTGGACCTGAGGAGCAGAAGGCAAAGCAGCTGAAGGAAGTGGCCCGTAAGACGGTGCCAAAGGATAAGTAGCCTGAGTGGGAGGAAGCCCATAAGAGGGATATTGGCCATCGCTTTAGCCAAAGCCATCATCGAAGGCCCCTTAGGGGACCAAATGTCCTTTATAAAAGATTATTGGCTTGGCCATGTTGTTCTTTGCCTTATTTCTCTTTCTTTGATACGTGCCTAGGAAAGTTTTCAGTTGCTCAATTTTGTGTTCCTCCCTTTGAAAGGGCAACTGCATGCACGTAGGAGGCAGCGAGCTGTTTTTGTCGATAGCTCGACTTGAGGTTAGCTTCAAAGTTGATCTCTCGTCTTTCTGGACTAGCTGATTTAGCATTGGCTGTGCTGGCATGGAGATTCAACCTATGTATCTTGGCAAGATTCTCGTTTTCTATGAAGAGCTTCTCCCCTTCTTCTTCCCCTCCTCTTGGGGCGATCTTTTGCTTTCCTTTGTCCTTTATCCTGTTGGGAGGCTCGATAGTGGGTTCCCTAAAATGTAATTGGGCGTCCGTTATGTTGCATTCATTTGGACGAAACAAAGCTTTGTCAGTGAAGACCGCGTGTTGCTCTCCACCTTTTGCGTACTTGATGCACAGGTGGAGAGTTAAAGTCATGACCCATTTTTTATGTAACAAAGGTCTCCCTAATAAGGCTTTATACAACATGTTAGAGTTGATAATGTAAAATGTGACTTTGGTGACGAAATCATCCATTGTCAACTCCAAGTCTACTTTGCCAAGGATGCTTTCTAAATTTTGGTTGAGCCCCAAAATCTTCACATCATTCACCATCATGGATGGTAGTATCGGCCGAAACTGATACGTTTCGGCCGAAACGTATCGGTTTATTTAACTCCCCACCCTCTCTCTCCTCTCACTCTCGCGCTCTCACTCTCTCTCTCCCGTTCTCTCTCGTTCTCTAGCCTCTTCGCCTTTGACTGCAGACGGAGGGGATCGTGGGCAAGGTAGCGGTGCCGGGAGGTTGCTGAGACGCGTGGTGGAGCGAGAATCGGTGTGGTTCTGGCGTGATCCCGAACGGTGGATTCAAAGTCGACGGTTCAGTTCGCATGGTGATTTTTGACGTGATTTAGTCACCTTGGCACTCGATTTTATCGGTGGAGTTAGGGAGATGGATCGCCACTTCGTCGTTTACCTTTTCCCTATAATTTTGCGTAGAATGGTCCTCGATCGGGGGAGATCGGGCCAGTTTAGTGAAAATCGTAGTTTTGGTGATTTGTAGGGTTCGCCAGAAAATGGAAACCATTCTCGACGTAATTGGTGTCAAATTGACCGCTAGGATGTCAGGATCCCAACCCCACTAGTTTCACGTCGATCGGTTATCATTTGGGGTCGGTAGGAGTCCGAGAACCCCGATGACTCGTTTAGGGTCGATTCGTTGGAATCGCCCTGATTTCGGGTTTTAGTGGATGCATGTGGTGTTTTTAGACTCTAGGGGTTGTTTTTCATCGCATGACATTGTTTACCCTGCGCTTCGGCGTGAATGGGGCGTGGAACGGGCTGATTCAGCCATTCCCCTATTTTGCTCACCGAATTTGTGTAACGGTCCCTCCAGAGACCGTTACACTATGTGACGGTCCCTCGATAGACCGTTACCTCCATTGGTCATTTCGCATTCTTCGAGGTTGGAGTCGTGTGATAGACCAGCATTGGACCATCACATGACTGTAACGCGCCTATGTTGGTGCGTTATGTTCTGGGTGTGATGGACCATAGTGGGACTGTCACATGGCTTTAACGCGCCTAGCTTGGTCCGTTACGTACTGTGATTTTCGAAGCCTGCTGCTATGTCAGACTCTCGATGACCGTGTCTATCTCAAAGATCGTGTTAGTCAGTTCACTGTAACGGGTCTCTCCCCGTGCGTTATGGTAGGTAACGCACCTGTGTGGGTCCGTTACATTGTGTTTGATAGACGTTTGTCTGACTATGGTGGTTGGTGTGACGCACCTACTCCCATGTGCCATGTGGCTATGGCGGACTCAGCCTAGTCCGTTATATGCCTCTTGTCCGTGTTGTGTTTTGGGTCTGTTGGCTTTAATGCCCCTATCGTGGTGCGTTAAGCTTGTGTAACGCGCCTATGGAGGTCCGTTACATGCCCTTCATTTGAGTTTTAGTCCGTTGGCCATAACACCCCTGTCCGGGTGCGTTATACTGATGTGGCGCGCCTGTCTTAGTGCGTTACATGGTCTGCATTGGATTTTAGGTCTACCTACCCTAACGCCCCTGTGCTGGTGCATTATAGTAGTGTAACGCCCCTATGCTGGTGCGTTACAGTCCTGTTGTTGGCTGTGATGGCCGTTGGTCTGTTCTATGTCTGTTCGTGTGTTGGTCTGTCTTAGGTTTGTGTTTTAGGGTGGTGTCTGTGTGTCGGTGGTTTCTGGATCGATCGATTTAGGCGACTAGGTGTGGTCTTTTCCTTGACTGTGACAGTTCCCTAACGACTTGATCTAGAACTGCTAGTGTCTTTGTCTCTGGTTTTGTAGCGGTTGTTCCTTGACTGCTGGGTTCACCTAGTGGTTGAGTGATAGTTCGCTCTATCTAGAGTGTAGTCATTGTCCACCGCTCCGGTTTTTGCTTGTCTTGGCTTGATCACATGGTTTGCCCGTGACCCGTGGGTGTCTGTTGACATCCTATGAGGGCAGTGACCAAGATGGGACGGCCAAGAGTGCTTGTGCATGCAGTGTGTGTGTCTGTGTGTTTGTGTCGTGTCAGGTTTCGGTCAACCCAATGAGACCAGGGGTTGACAGGCGACCTTGTCTGTGTCTCGGTGATTCCGTCCAACTCGAGACAGTCTTCTGGATGCCTTGGGGTACTGTTCTATCTCGGTTTATGTGTCCAAGTGTGCTGAGGGTTCTTGGTGTTCCCTCAGGTCTCCGTGAGTCATTTCCTACGGAGCGTCATTTCCTTTGCCTTAGGAGTAGACCGATTGGCGGCTTATTCCACTGTCTGTGACGGTCTTGCCTCCGAGTCGTCTGACTCGAGGATCATTACGTGAGTAGGTCTAGTTGCCTTGTCCTGAGATGTCGACAGTGGCTATGCTGCCATTGGTGCTTCGGGGTACATGCGATAGTGCTCTCTAGCCTGTCTGTACTTCCGCACTCGTGTTTTGAGTCTGTGTGTCTTGTGAGCCTCCACTAGTCATAGTCTTGCGGCACGCTTTGGCGTGACGACTCTTGTAGCGGGGAACTTTCCCGATTTACAATTCTTAGGCTAGTTTCGTGGGTCCCTCATCAACCGTAGCATCCTTCGAAGGGGGAATACTAGCTAGAGGCTTGGCTAAGACGATAGCCAGTGTGTGCACATGTGGTCAGGGGCTTTGGACTTGCATCGCTAGACGTGACCCTGACTAGTCGCTCGCGTTATGGTACTGTTCTGGTTCTGACAGTGTCTTTGTCTCGATCTAGTCCTTGCGGTAGGTGACGTGGACAAGATGCTAGTAGGCATAGCATAAGACGTCAATGGACACCGCTGGCTATTCTTCTAGTGGTGAGGCACTCTAGGCAACTCCTCGCGGTTCTCTTCGCGTTTCTTATGCATCATGGCCTTTCTGGGTTAGCCTTCTCTTGGCTTTTCCCGAGGTCCGTGTCCTGTCGCATGCACGACGTTATAGTCATGTGTGGGACAGTGTGCACGATGTTCTACTCGTGTTGTCTGAATCTGTCTAGGTTTTCCTAGGCTTTGTCGGTTGTTCTTGCAGGTCTTCATTTAGAGCCTGGCGTCGTGTCGACAGTTTGGTAAGCTTCTAACTTTTCCCAGTTCAGAGTTCACCCTTCTGTCTTTGTTTGGTGTAGTGTCTGCTTGGAGTAGTTTCGGGGGCCGAGGGCGGTGGTCGACCAGTTTTTCTAGCGTTCAAAAAGGAACAATTTTTTACAGAACTGTCGACCAAAGGGCATCGATCGGTCGACCAAAATTTCCAGCGTTCAAATACCAACAGGGATTCACAGATCGGTCGACCGACTGCCCCTGTCCGATCGACCGAACCCCCCAAAGTAGCTATATTTGACTTTCTATTTCAAGCACGGGGAGAGGTCTTATTTCTTATTTGTTTAAACTCAAAACTTCCAATCATGTCATGATTTGTGGATCTAGTCTCTTGCATGTCTCTTGACCACCTAAGATGTATAAAGACATCTCTTTGGGGTCAAAAATCTAAGGGGATTCAAGGAAGCTCAAGGGAGGCTATCAAGGGAGAAAGAGGGCTGTTACTGTAGCTCTGTGAATAGTGCTATGTCTAGGAGTTCTTCATTTCTTCATCTAAGACAAGATTCTCAAGTTCATCAGCAGGCCATTCAAGTGGAGATCAAGCTGGGGAGCAAGCTTTATTCAAGATCATCCTTATCCACTAAGGGGGAGCTTGAATCTAAGTTTTCACTTTCTGTTATCTCCTTTCATTCTTATTGGGCTTGATTCGTGTGTTTTTATAATATCAAACACTCGTGTGTGTGTGTGGATCTATGCAGATCCGTGTGTGTGTGTGAGTGATTTCTTCGTTTCTTCACATCTCTGTGTGATTCGGTGCTTGTGCACCTTCGTGGGAGTTCTAAATTCCTCACGTGTGTGTGTGTGTGTCTTTTGATCTCATAATCCTTTACAAGATAGTGTGGGAATCCTTACAGATCATGAGGGGTGGACATAGGTTACCGTTGTTGCATCCGAACCACCTAAAAATCATTGTTCATTGTGTGGTTTGATCCTTTTCTCCTATCCTCATTCTGTGCAAGCACACACGTAGATTAAATTGATTGAATCTCTTGAATTAGATCTAGCATAATTTATCATTCTCACATTAGATCTCGGATATATTAAAAGGTGGGTTCAGATCGACAAGAGAAACCTTGTCAGGAAGACAACATCTTACGTGAGTAGAATCTTCAGATTTTCACCTCCGCCACCGTACCCAAAATTGATTGTGTGTGGTAGATTTTATTAGATCCGATAGTTTGCATATAGATCTAAAATCCATTGTGGCTATTATTCACACTTGTTTAAATCGGCCAAAAATTTCCTTAAAGTTTGTAATCACCCAATTCACCCTGCTCTTGGGTGTCATTGATCGCGGGACTTCAATCTCGACATCGGCATTACCACTATAGCCCTCACCTAGGGAACATGGAACCACACCCTTCGACATGCCCTTGGGGTCGAGGCCCTGACGACCCTTCTTGACCTCCTCGCCTTGGCACAAAAACACGCACGCTGTGAGGAGAACACAGCGGCCCTAGGCTGCGTGGCCAAAATCGAATGGTCCGACCGTAAGAGATCCGCCGACACATCACGAGAGGATCAGTGTAAGTGGGAGTGATGCAATGGAGACCGCCGCGACCGCCCTGAAAAGGAAAGGGGTAATTATCGCCATTACACGCCCCTGACGGCTCCACCCGACTAGATCCTAATGGAGATCGACGAGGAGCCATTCCTCAAGTGGCCTCCCCAGATGAAGTCGGATCCGAGCATGAGAAACAAGAAGAAATATTGCCTCTACCACCGCAACCATAGTCACTACACCGCTGACTGCATCGACTTGAGGGATGCCTTCGAGGACCTCATCTAGAGAGGACTCTTTGACAAGTTCCTCGCAAAAGCAGCAGAGCGGTGGCAGAAGACTCCCCCGCCGATCGACAACTGGCCCAACGAGTAGGAGATCATAATGATCTCTAGGGGACCAGCTGCGGGGGGAGATAGCGCGAGTAGGAGACGACGATATGCAGTGGCCGTCCACACTACACATCAAGGCGGCAACACCCAGCATGGGACCTCCACCCTGGGTCGCCTGGGAGACCCCATTATCTTCTTTGAGGATGACCTAGACGGTGTGACCACACCACATTCTGATGCTCTAGTGGTCTCGGCCACCATCAATTAGTGTGTCGTATGTCACATATTAGTTGATAATGGGAGCAGACCCGATGTTATTGTGTACGTCTACCTTGTACTTATGGGTGTGGATATGTTTCGACTTGCACCGTTGCATACACCACTATACGGATTCACTAGCACCACCATCCAACTGGAAGGACACATCTCACTCTCGATCACATTTGAGACCACGCCGAAAGAGGTAACCTTCCTCGCTGACTTTACCGTAGTTCGTTCGATGACAGGATATAACGCTATCATCGGCCGGGGGATCCTTGACACGCTTCGAGGTGTTCCTTCCTCTTATCATCAAAAACTTAAATTTCCCACCCCTCATAGGGTAGGGGAGGTCTGGGGAGATCAAAGGGAGTCCAAGAGATGCTACCTCATCTCCACACGTGATCGACATCTTGAATAAGTACCGCTAGAGAATAAGGCGAGGACCGAAGATCCAAGCCTGAGCACGAGCATGTCGACCGAAGAATTGTACCTCATCCAGGTAGGAGAGGATCCGAGCAGAACACTAAGGATCAGTGTGAACCTGTCCGAGCATGACAAGTAGGCCTATACGAGTTTTCTCACCGCCAACTAGGATGTGTTCGCTTGGTCCGAGGATGAGCTTCCCAGAATCCTACAAGAGGTTATCACGCACCAACTTAGGTTGGATCCTGCTTGTCGCCCGGTACAACAGCGTTGAAGGCATTGCAACCCAGAGCGACAGGCTATTATCAGGCAGCAGGTGAGCGAAAAGCTATGCTCAGGGCTACTCTGGCCTACTCAATACCTAGATTGGGCAGCCAATGTGGTCCTGGTCCCCAAGAGTAACGGGAAGTTGCAGATGTGCGTTGACTACACCGATCTAAACAAAGCTACGCCCAAGGATAGGTTTTGTAAGGCCCGTTCCTTAATGGATCCTTTCCGGTATTAATATAGATATTAAACCATAAATTTAGCAATATTTTACCCCTAAGCCAAGCCACTGACTCTACCCAGCGTAGAAACTGGCTCGGATAATGGGATGACTGACCCTGTTGGCTCGAAAAGATCGGAAGAAAGATATCAGAGGAACAAAAGGGAGGAATGCCCGGGCACTGCTTAAACAAGAGAGGGCCTCCACTACCAACTCTTCGGAATGCATAGAGTCGAAACCCAAACAAAAAGCAAGCACCCACGAGCGGCGGAACCAGGGCATCCTCCAAAGAGTCAAAGAAAAGAAAAAAGGATGTGAAGTGGGTTGAAGAACAGAAGAGTGAGAAAGATCGCCACCTCCTCGATGAGATGAGAGAGGTGGCAAGGATGGAAAGAAAGGAGGAGCAACGACGTTGCACCATCACCCCCCCTGAGAAAGAGGAAGAAGGAGGAGTGGGAGAGGTAAGGAAGCAGCAGGACGAGGCCGGAGTGCCAAACGCCCTCTCCCTCAAGCCTCCTTCCACTTCTACCATCCTCCTAAGATAGTGGCAGTGGTCCAAATGTCAGGAACAGGTGCGTCGCCATGCACCACTCCTTCTCCTACGCCGTCCGTCCATCGCCACTCCTTCTCCCACGCCAAAATAGTAGGAATGTCTCGACGGCCGTCAGGATCGTCGTCTTCCAAGTCACTCTCCATGGTCCACTAATACTCCCCTAGAATGAGAGACTGATACTTCGCGAAAAGAGAGGAAGAGGAGAGACTGCAAGGGAAGCCTAAGCGGTGAAGAGAGGTGGAGACGCCCTTTGGGACCTTTTTATAGGCCGAAGGGGGGAGCCCCAACTTAATTGAATCTCCCCTCAAAAAAATGCAAAAGGCAAGAACCTTTCCCCAAAGCAGTTACTCCATTTTTCCGAAGCAACTACTCTCATAGGGATGCATGAAAAGATAATTCAGTCAAAGCATGAAAAGCGGAAACGCGAGAAGGCGCCAGTGCCACGTCGGTCATCCGGCCAATCAACACACAACAAGCCTGCGAAACGCATCAAATCCCCATCCTTTTGGCAACCACAGATACGGTAGTCAAGTCACGCTAAATGTGGTAAGGAATTGACAACTTAGATTCTGGAAATCATTGCCATTATATATAGAGAGGAAAACTTTTTTACAAGGCAGCATTCAAAATAAAAAGAGAATACATCCAGCTCATGCCCCTCCTAGTCTATGAAGATAGGGAGACTTCCTTGAGGCTCGGCGTCTTGAGGCTCGGCTAGCAAAGAATCTTCAACACCAGGAGATTTTCCCCTGGCATCCTCAGTGGTGGCCGATCTGGGCACTGACCCCACCGATGTGAGAACTGCCCCGATCGTGTGCCCCCCCAAGGTAGCCGGAGTTGGTGACTCCTCTAATGAAGCAGTAGCATCCCTGCTCCCCCTTCACTCGACGTCGGAGAGGGAGAATCTGGGGTGTCCTCATCTGAGTCATAACACCGCCCGGAAGGAAAATCAAGCTCCTCGAGCACCTGCTGCTAGGCCAAGGTGACCGCTCGATGGAAGCCTTGGGCGAACCCCTTCTGTAGCCCCCGTCGATAGCCTAGCTCGTAATATGAGAAGACAGTCTTCTGGAGAGCTGCGTGGTATCCCTCCGAGCTCCTATATCGATCGACCGCCTCTGCTCCAGCTTGCTCCCCTTTCTCCTCGAGCTCGGCCACCCTCCGCTCTGTTCCGAGCAACTTCACCTCGACCTCGGACAACTTTGCCTCGGCCTCAACCTGTGTAACCTCGGCTTCACCCCGCACCTGCTCGGCCTCTCGAGCCTGGCTACTGAGCTTCTCACGCTTGGCCCTCAGCTGCTCGTGACGTTCGACCTGAGCCTTGTGCTCTTCCTCTAGGAGCTTGCTCTTCAGGTTGACCATATAATGAGCTTGGGCCAGCTGCTCAGCCAGTACCCGAGCCTCCTCTTGGCTCGACTGAGCCTGTGCCCCAAATGAGGTTGCCTCCCGCCGAGAGACTTCGAGCTCGGAGGTCAGTTGCTCAATCTTTCGATCAGCCTCAGCGCGGGCCCGAGAGAGGGACCTCTCTTCACTCTCCAGCTGAGCGTAGAAATCAGTTATCTCAGCCCCCAGCTGGGCCATGATCAGGCCACCCTCCCTCACCCTCTCGAAAAGCAAGGAGGGGGACCACGCCTAAACTCATCCTGAACTAACGAAGGTGTCAAAGATCGACACCTCTGGTACAGAGAAGTCTGGCCAGCCGAGACAACAACCGAAGGAGGGAGAGTCCTCTCTGGGCAAGCCACGACTAGAGCGCCCCCTCTGAGCGTCCCCATTCTTGGGACGGCTTCACTCGGCTAGGGCAGGGTCGATGCCTCGCCCCGAGCCCCCTCAACCTCAACCGAGACTTCATAATTGACCACCTCTTCCTACTGTCTGGCAGGCTCGGCAGCAACCTCCACACTGGTGGTAGCCGCCTCTGGCCCAGTGAGTGGGAGATCTGATTGGTGGACTTCCTCAGTCAAGGGCCCCTCAACCAAGCAGGCCTGCTCCTCGACCAGAGGGGGAGCCTCTGCCTTCTTCGATCACTTTTTCTCCGTGAACAATGCCTTCATGGAAGACAACATCAATGGCTCACCAGGTTCCTTGCGCTTGGACCCACGGCGCTTAGGGACGTCATCCCGTGCCTTCTGCTTGCCCTTATCCTGGGCACGGGAGGGACCCTCCGAAGTTCGGGTCTCACTCGGAGTAGGCATCTCCCCCAAGTCGGTGGTCCCCTACTCTAGTAGCTGCTTCCCCTTATCAGCCGTCCGCCTCGAATCTGAGCAACCAAAGCCAATGTTTCAGAAGGAGGCCCACTTTCCCGACCCAAAAGCATAATGCAAGGCACTAAGGATCTTACCATCCGATGACAATGCCTAAGAAGGATATTCCTCGATGTTCACCGCCGTCATTAGTTCAACAGTCGATTGGCGATGCTCTTGGAGAATCCTAATCTCCTCTTCCAACTCTGAGAAAATCACCACCTGCTTCGGAGGAAAAGACGGATGGAAGTTGGGATGCCACCAACTATGGGTGCCCCGTCAAAGGGGATAGACCCGACATTCAGGCAGAAAATTCAAAGCTACATTCGGCAAGCGGTGGCCAAAAGTATGCTAAATTCACATCCCCACTCGCTAGCCCAGTACTACAAACTCCCCAATGCTCATTTCCCGCCTGGGTTCAAGGCACCTAAGTATAGGAGGTACGATGGTACCACCGACCATCATCATCACCTTTCGAGTTTCCTTATGGATTCCCATCAATGGCTCTACGATCGGGTCTTACTAGTCCATCTGTTTCAAAAATCCCTTGAGGGCGAGGCCTTACGTTGGTTCTCTTCCTTGCCATCTATTGATCTTCTCAACTTTGATATAGTCTCTGAGCGATTCCTCACTCACTTTGGTCATATGTCTTCCATTTCTCCTACACTATTCGACCTGGTCATGGAGAAAATGATGCCCGACGAGGACTTCATTAACTTTGCAAATCAATGGAAAATCATGGCTTCTAGGATGGAGGTCCCTATCCCCGAGTCTCAGGCCATCACCATGTTGGTGAATAATGCCACCCCTCTGCTTAGGGCCATCTTAATGCTCAGCGAGCTCCACACCTTCCATCAGCAATATAACCGAGCTCGAATAGTTCAGGCCCAGGTGAGAGATTCCACTTTGCCTCCTTTCTTTGAGCCTCGCACAAAGAGTAGAAGGACATTGGCCGTCCCCACCACTAAAGGCATCACGGTGAATGAACATGTGAATGCCGTTGGCCCACCCTTCAAGTCTAACAACTGCCAAGTCTCCCATTCCACTCAGACTAATGCGAACCAGGGTCAAAGTAATCCCAAGCCATATTCCAATGCCCCTCCACCTCAAAGCTACAATCACACTAGGCCAAAAAGGGCTTCTTATCCTTCGTTTCCTAAAACTTTAAGTGACATATTCTTTGCCCTTATGTCCTCTGAGACCATTCAGCTTCCCCCTCAACGGGATTGGGTCCATCCCAATGTCGATACCTCCAGGTACTATCCTTATCACCGAGCTCCCATACATGATATATTCAATTGCTTCTAATTCTGGGACTGGGTGTGTGACATGAATGACGAGGGGAGAATTAACTGGGCTGATGTGAAGCTAGCCATTGCTAACCTCAAGAAGCCTAATTGGGACCTCGGTATTATGCAACTCATCAATCAACCAAAGATCCATTGAGCTCGAGGCAAAATGAGCAGGTGAATACAGTAATTGGAATGGAGCCACGGGTGCTCAAAAGGACATAGATGTGGGGCGTCGAAGGATTCCCGAGATGGTGTGGGAGATTAGAAGTGGAGGCCAATGAACCATGGACGGATATCAACATGTTCACCTAATCCCATAATTTGATCTTACCTCTAACCAGCTTTCAAATGCTACTCAAAAACCACTCATCTTGATCAACCCTCCTCAAGCACCGTGTCAAGAATCCCATGTCTCTTCAAAAGCTCAGTCAAGGCAAGAGTGCCCTTTGGTTCTCCTTAAGCCTCCTCAACCAAAATCAGTCCCTTCTCCTTCTCCTGTCAATTCTGGAGACGATTCAGCCTCCCTTTCATGCATTTTCGGATCTCCAGCTCCCTTACAGCTAATTTGCCCAAAACCTTTGGAGTCGGATGATCCGAAAGAAGCCTCGGTGAATGTCACTCTCCGTAATCACATCATTCCCCCATCCCAAAGGCAGTCCCAGCCTGAGGAAGGGGTTAATTCCCAAGGTCCCCCTGCGGAGTATCACATCCTCCAACACCTAGATGGGACCCCTGCAAAGGTTTCCATCCTGGAGCTCCTCAGGAAGTCTCCGTCACATCAGGCCACTCTGTTGTAATTCCTCTAAAAGATCATGGTCAATGAAGACCTTCCAGGGAGTGGTGTGACCGAGGCCATCATGGCCCTTACATGTGGACCATCTATCTCATTTTTTGATAAGGACCTCGCTTTGCCAGAAAGTAGGTCACTCTCGTTGTGCCTCACAATCTCTCTCAACGGAGTTAAGGTCGACTCCACCCTCATTGACACGGGAGCGTCAATTAATGTGTGTCCCATGAAGACTATCCAGAAGATCAGCCTCCAGGAAGAGAACCTAGAAGAGGTGTGCACCATGATTTCAGCTTATGATAATTCCAAAAGGTGAGCAAAAGGAAAGGTGACCCTGTAACTCGGCTTAGGTCCAATGGTCATGACATCCGACTTCTTTGTCCTTGATGTCGACCCTGCATATATGGCCATCTTGGGATAACCATGGATTGAACAAACCCTCGGGATTCCATCAACGGCCCATCAATGCTTCAAGTTTCCTTACAATGGTAGGGTAATCAAAATTAAGAGTATCCTCTTAGTGGAAACTCTCAATGCTATCACTTCTGAACAGATCCCGTTCATGACCATTCCGGATAAGGGCAAGAGACCCGTTCTCTCCATAGAGGGTGCCGTTGGGCCCTCCTCCTTAAGTCCACCTGATTCCCCTTTCCTTCCTCGGTCGGTCGCGCACTCCAATATCCCCCTTGGTAAAGGATGGGAAATCATGGCCAGGATGGACTTTACTATGGGTAAGGGTTGAGGTCAGCTTGAACAAGGTCCCACGCATAGGAGGAGGCTTAAGATTGCTAAAGGTCGTGCAGGTTTGGGTTACTCTCTAGAAGAGCCATCTAAGGCCACTCAAGGTAAGGGTTTGATTTATGGTCGCTTCATTATAGGACCAGTTCAACTAGGAACTCGGCTTTGACCAAAGCCGAGAGAAAAGTTTGAAGTTTCACAGAGAAAAGAAATTCCACCTGATTCCTCACTCCAGGAGGACTTTGGTCTCCTCTCCCTGTTCCATCTTGATAAACCCCCCGATGAGGCTTTCCCCTCGGGTATCTTCCTCGCTTTAAATAGGCCCGCACTTGTCCTTTTCATTCCCTTCTTATGTTACCCACCTTTCCCTCCGCTCCTCACCTATCCGGTCATGGGACAATCCACCCATATGGTTTGTACTTTCACCCATGACCGAATGTCACTTAGAGGTGTCGCATCATATCCCCAAAGGATCCTATAGCTGATCGGGAGAAGGAAGGTGTGCGAAGGAGATCTCGAGATTTGTAAAACAAAGGAAAGTCCTCTATTCCAAGATAGAAAAGCTACAGAGGCTACCTCCTCGAAAGATATGAAAAGAAATTAAAAAGGGGCACCCCCTCAGGGGTTCGCCCCAACTACATCACCCTCACATGCCCTGGACTCTTCAGGGTCACGTGCAACAACGGCCCCCAAAGGGGAAAGGTCTTTGACCAAATCCACCACTTGGTCTCCCGCTACGGAGATGACAACAGGTGCTCACTTGTCCATGCTCGCCATCGACATTGACTCCTCAGCACCAGCCACCCCATCATCGGGCTCCTCTTCATCGTTATCGGCCTCCGGGCCGTAAGGCGTTAGGGAAGGAAGAAGAGGCGGGGCCGGGCAGCCAAGGCTCCCTGACGTGGCCTGGATAGCCGCACTCCAGCCCTCCCAGAAGCCTCGATCGTGCACCGGCCCGTAGAATTCCAAGGCCACCGTGATAGACTCGTCTCGGTAGGCCGAGGAGGAATAGAAGCTCTCCACTGCCTTCTCGCCAGCAGCAGACATCGATGAGTGGAGTCCGGTGAGCTCCGCCTCGACCTCTTGGACCCAGGCCCCCGAGGCTTGGGCCTGCACCTCCAGCGTAGCCGCACGAGCGATGGCCATATTAGCTTGGGCCCGGAAGAGGTCCCGATCATGCTCCATCCCTGCGAGGACCAACTCTAGCTGGGTTAGTTGCTCACGAAGCCTGACGACAGTGACCTCAGACTCCTTCAGGCGCTCCTCGAGGACCTTGTTGTTGCCCGAGAGCTCCGTTTGAAGGACCTGGTTGGCCACCAGCTGCTGAGCAAGACCCTTGAAGTGGTGCCTCCACCAGCCAAAGGCGCTAACGACCATGCATGCACTCTTCGCGGCTATGGCCGTCAACTCCTTCTCGACCTCAGGGCTGAACTCCCCGATGCATTCATGCCACTGAACACTCTGCCCCATGAGATCGACAATCGTCACGATCCCAGCCAGCCTAGATGTCAGGTCTTCAGGAGGAGAGGATTGGCCACACCGAGAGGCCCTCAATAGAGGTGAGTTAGTGCTACCAACGGCAAGGGCTTTGCCCCTTTCATGACTCCGTTCTACAAAGGACGACACAGGAGAAGGCACCTCCGGCCTACCAGTCAGAGACGGAGGTGGAGCCCTGCAAGAAGGTGGCCTAGATGACGAAGGGCACAGAACACGGCCCCAGACGGGAGTGGAGGTTCTTCCCCTCTTCCTCACTCGACGTTGGTTGTCCAGTGCCATTAGCTCATCCTCAGACAAAGGAATGCGACTACCACCTGCAATGGCGGACTCCTCCCCTACAACACTGGCGGTTCCTTCAGAAGAATCTCTCCGAAGGGTAGGCCTTGCACTGGCCACGGATGCTACGGGCGAGCTCATCAAGGGCACACCCGCCGGATACAGGTGCTCGAGTCTCCCAGGGCAAAGGCAACTTCGGCCTGGGGGGTGACGACTGTCACCTGGTCAGCTCCCGGCATGACGTGGTCCACGGGACGGGGAGCACAGCGCAGTAGTTCGACAATCTCGTATCGAAGCACCGGAACCTCAAGTGCCCCTGAAAGCAGAACAAAGGTCAGATAGATGCAAACTGACATTGGTACAACCCGACGGGAAATCAAGACCAGTACCCTGCGACAATGGGGGGCTCAACCCCAGCTCCCGAAGCAATGGCGAGGTCTGTATGAAGTACGCATCAACAAGGGCGTACCAAAGAATAGCGTCCACTTTATTGCGCTCCTTGGTGGGGAGTGGAGGCTTGCTATCACGCCCGAAAGGAGCGGTACCCCTAAACCTCCAAGTACCAGAGTGGTCGTAGTCCTTCGACTCTACAAGGTACACATAACGACGCGCCCAACCCTTGAGGTTGGCCGCAGAAGAGGAAACTTCGATAAGGTTCCGACCTGACCGAGCCTTGAAGTAGGAGTAGAATGTATCGGCCGGAGAACGTTAGATGAGGTAGAATTGCCGGAATAGGTCCACGGTAGGTTCCACCGACGCCCTCCGGCAAGCGTAGACAAACCCACCGAGAATGTGGTAAGAGTTGGGGGAGAAATCTCCAGGATGTCGCCTGTAATAGTGAAGAACGTCTACTATAAAAGGATGGGTGGGCAGGCGAAAGCCCGCCTTGAGAGACGCTATGGGGATCATAAACCCGCCAGGGGGAAGGCTTAATGGGTCATCGTCAACAGTCGGGAAGATAATGTTCATATTGGCCAGAATTTGGAAAGCTTCTCATAGTCCCCGAACTACCCTATATGACACCAACGGCGGGGAAGAAGGTCGACTGGCACCGACTCCGGAGATGCCCGGAGCACTGGCGAGGTTAGAGCCCAACTCTTCGATAGAGGAAGAATGACTGGCACGAAGATTCCTCCTACCGGGAGGCATGACAGTAGAAGATGGAAGACACGAGAGGAGAAAATGATCCTCACCGGGCTGGGGGAAGAAGACACCTATGACGAGCACAACAATCAGCAGGGCACGGATGAAGTTTGTGGGGAAACCCCACAGCGGTTCTTATAACGGCCCACGCTTCCCCCCTCAGGGGGGAGTAGGTGAAAAGACGCCCGTCACTGTCGCAGCATGACTGCCCACGCCAGACGCCCTTTTGGAAGCTCGCATCCCCAGAACGGACAAAGCCCCTGTCATGATTATGGCTGAAGCCCTTGCCAGAGGCGCCTTGCACGCCAAGCAAGACGCCAAACTCCTCGGCCCTCACACCCGCGAGGAGATCGACCTCGAAGTCTACAACATACCCTCTCATACGCTACTCTCGGCTCCCTGTAGAGTGCTCGGCAACTGAGAGTAGGGCGGAAGTGAAGATGGTAAATCCAGTTTGGCCCGCAAGCAGCCCAATAGCGACAGGCCCAAATCGGATCCGCTCCATTAACATGCCCAAGAGGCGCCCAACGTGGAACGGCCCATCTAAGTACGGCCCAGTCCGTATCGACATCAGATTCTACAAGCGCATGAAGCGCTACGCAGTTGGTCGCCGAACAATCCGCCGATGACCGACTGTTGCTCCCATGACGTCGACCTTGACCCCATAATGGGCGAGCATGCCCCATGAGCGCCGTAAGACTCGCCCCAGGATCAGCAAACGCCGACGATATCGCCTCTTAACGAAAAATTTTCGCCACCATAGTGGGGGAACGTTACTCCACTATGGACGCCCTTCCCTGCCAAGGGCTGATGCTCCTTTCTCCATGACAACCCCCTATAAAAGGGAGATCGACAGAGAAGACACACACAGTGGTTGATTCTGCCAGAACTGCTACATGAGAGAATAGAGCTACTAGCCCTGCTACACTAAGAGAGGAAGCGACTGTGATCTACAGCCAACAGAAGCTCCCCTCTGGCAACCTTACCACCCAGCGAGCACTCATCAAGTGGGCATTGGGAGTGGCGAACACTCGTCTGGGGCCTCTACACGGCTTCGCGACCTACTATTACGACTTCCTCTTCTCTCTTATTTGCTCTTCTCTTTTCTCCATTAACCCGTTACTGACTTAAGCATCAGAGGGATATCCCCTGGGGTAACACCTGAGACTCCTTCTGACGTCCTTTGATTTCTTGGTATTTACAGACCTCCACGGGTGCGAGACGACTTTTCCAATAATAAATAGAGAAGGTGGTACGTGACCTAGGAACTATTTTTCTACCTCTACAGGTATGCTCTTTCGTAATTTAATCGATGGGCAATGCTACCTACAGTGTCACATTTTCATACCAATTGATTTTATATGTTTTTTCATCGTCCAATTTGAAAAGTAAATCGCAAAAAAAGTGGAACTTAAGTTTAATATTCTCTGATTTGATAGCATTTAAGTTTTAATTTGACCTTACTTTTGCTGTTCTGATGTTGTGAACAAACTACTTAAACGAGAGTGACAAGTTAATTGAATGCCACAAAAATAAGGCACCGTAACATTACTCTTAATTAATCCTTCGTGAAAATATCGAGTCATCGCTCTCCTTTTTTATTAAGGAAAGCCTTTTATGTGGTAAGTAAAATTCATCTCCCCTTCTGTACTTTGGAAAATATTGCATAAGATATGGTTCAAAATTAAGAGCGGCCTCTTCTTTTTCCTTTTTGACATGTACTATATTTTTCTTTTAACAAGAAAAGAGAGGTGGTGAAATCATCACGACATGGGCTCTAAACATGATCTCTTTACAAAAATAGAAGGGGTAAATTTGATAATAATATAAGATAAATTAAGATGAATTATTAGTGAGTGAATCATTTATTCAAATTTGAGAATCATAATACGTCACTCTCTCGATGCCGGATATAATTAAGATCTTAACATAAGATTAACTCATTTCACATCTCTCTCTCTCTCTCTCTCTCGTAATAATACTCTATCTGATCTCAGACAAGATGATTATCAAATTAAATTATAAAAACTCACGAATATCCCACTCTACACTCACCCGAGTTAACTTACCTTAAGCAATTTTCAAAGCGACCCTTATTATTATTAGAATAGTGTGATGTGTTTGGCCAAGCGAGATGGTTTTGAAAGCAAGTCAAAATATGGTGAAAGGACGAAGGAGACCTGAGCAAGATCAACTCTCGCCGCCGCCGGCCAACGACGATGGCATACTACTTTTCAGTAGGCCCCGTGCAACCACCAGCCGGAGTATGAGCAACAGGCCCGCCTCCTCAAGCATCCAGCAGTTGCCCGCTCCCGAGGGGAAACACCGGTTGCGCTCCGGCAGCGGGCACCCGAAGTTGACGAACAGCACCAGGTCGGCCAGGTCCACGACGTCGGAGACGGTGCGAACGCTCGCCACGGCGGGCCACAAAGCGGACGGTGTGTTTTTGACGCGGACGCGGCGCTGCGTGAGGAGGCCTTTCAATAGGGCTCTGCCCACCAGCCTGGTTGTGATCGAGAACCTGGAGGCCCTGTTCACCATCAGGGCCCTGCACAGCATTACTTCCAAGTCGGTCTCTGGTGCCTCCTCCATCGGCGGCTGGGCTTCGGTCTCCCCTGTTGATGTCAAGGCACTGTGGGTGTTGGCCGAGGCTTCTGCGATGTCCATGATGGTCGAATAAGCATTTGCCCAGAAGTCTTTCTCCGGCTCTTGGGTGCAGAACTCGTAACCTGCATGCATGTGTTAGATGTTCCAGCTGGTCCTTAATAAATATCTATGAATCAACATGCGGAAGCAGGTTTGTTTTTATTAAGAGCAACAGCACGTATGATTCGAATGCCCAAGTTCAAGTTTTGAGCTAGCTGCTGCAAGAATAATTAATGGGTACTCCTTTTTCTACGCCACCTTGCCCTCCAGCGCGATTTTCGTACGCGCTGAAGGTCATCAGTATCTCTTCGAGCTTCCTTAGCTCGTCGTCGGTGCAGCTGTCGGGCAGCGTCAATCCGTAGAGGAGGCCGGGGAGGCAGAAGCAGAACCGCCGGGTCCCGAGGCGGATGACGTGGGAATCCTTGCCCACGGGCCAGTACTCGTCGCCTATGAAGCAGAGGACCATCTCGAGGCCTGGGACCGCCGGGTTCCACAGGGCAGCAGCGGTGAGCAAGCCCGACACGAGTTGGCAGACGTCCTCGTTCAGGTCCCCGCAGAACAGCGCCAGCGTGGAAGCCCCCGTGGTCACCTTCAGCAGCACGTTGGAGCCGTGGGCGGGGTCACGGTACTGGGAGTCCTCGCCCGATGGGTTCTGCTGCTGCTGCTGCGCGCTTTCCATCTCTCCAGGAGGATCGTCGAGGCGGTTCGCACGAAGTTCCTACAATGTTAATTATTGAAACATCGATGTGTTTCGGATTAAAAGGAGCGGAACGAAGGTAACTAGGCCACCAACTTTAACCTAGAACATCATTGACAATTCTCTAAATGGGTTATTCATGCGTGCATGCATGCCTGTTCTTTTTGTCTTCAGTAATACACGAAGAGGTGAACGGTAAAACACACGACGGCCAAGGATAACCCTATCTGGGTGAACGAAGAAGAAAGTATATAGTGTTTAGGTGATGATGTTGTAAACGTTAGAACTGCAATGTTGC
Source organism: Amorphophallus titanum (assembly GCA_024336825.1). Lineage (NCBI taxonomy): Eukaryota > Viridiplantae > Streptophyta > Magnoliopsida > Alismatales > Araceae > Amorphophallus > Amorphophallus titanum. The sequence continues at coordinate 846,868 of JANBPO010009398.1, forward strand.
ATCTCTTCTCAAGAACACAACAGACACAGACACACACACACACACACACACCCAACCCCCCCCCCCCCCCGCCGAGAGAGAAACGCCTATGCTGTGTGTGGTATTGGAACTGCAGAGTTGCATCTCTTCCAAAGCATACAACACACACGGACACGAAAGAGCGAGAGACTTCTTCTTTCTTTGGTCACTACAAAGATTCTGCCTTTTTTTCCCCCTTTCTTTCTTTTCATTTCTTGGCGTACGTACAAGTTATTTTGATGTATGTGGGTTGTTTGCGTACTGCCCACTTGCTCATGCGCATGTTGTTCTTCCGGGCCATCTGTCCTGAATCAGCGCAAAGTTCCTTCGTTTCCGTTCTGCGTTGCTTTTTGTGTGTGAAGCAATCCGTGTTCATATGATTAACCCTCTCAAGTTTGTTGCGTGGTTTATTTACACGGTTGATTCTGGACAACTTTCTCCCTTGATTCTGTTAAGGTGTCTTGGCCTCAGTTGTCGTCGTCTCTGTTTCAAATGTCTGGTTCGAGAAGATCAAGGTGAGGACTGCTTCTTCAATCCTGACGACCACGCTGGAGCAACGTTCTGAAAGCAATTCGCGTTATAACGTCTTATGTTGTTATCCGGGTGGTATGGCTTTCTCCATCTCCAGGTACTCCCGTTCACCTGCGTCAAGGTCCCTGTCTGGATCACCTTCAAGGAGCCCATCCAGGTATTCTAGTTTGTCAAGTGGCGAAAGCTTATGTGAGTCCATTTTATGACCTCCATGACGGACATGAGATCCTCTTCTGGCTGTCTTTTGGCAGGAGCCGTGATTGCAGTGATGCTGGGAATCCCGGAAACAATTTGTACGTCACTGGCTTGTCTTCTCGGGTAACAGAGTATGAACTCGGGAGGCATTTTGAGAGGGAAGGGAAGGTACTCCCTGTTTCCACCCTACTACTTTAAAGGCAGTTGTTTAGCCTCCCGTTTTTCTGAACTCTGAATTTGTTGAAAAGTTCTCTACTGCGAGTATTGTTCAAGATGCCTTAATTTACTGGGTGAGAGAGCCTTATCCCAAATTGCTGTTGATTGGTGTGTTTTGTTTCAGTGCAAGCAGGATACACATTTTCTTTTCTGCTACTGTTGATGAAAGGCAATGCTGTTTTCTCCAAACAACTTGCTTTTGTGCCAAGTTATGCTTTCCATCTATTCATCCTTGCCATCTAATTACTTCTTTCCTCGTTGACCGCAACCCTCTTTCAGGTGCTTGATGCGCATGTTGTTGCTGACCCTTGGACGAGAGAATCGCGTGGGTTTGGGTTCGTGACTATGGCCAATGTTGAGGATGCACATCGCTGCATCAAATATCTTGATGGGTCTGTTCTTCAAGGTCGTGTGATTACCGTGGAGAAGGTAATGCGTGGTTTTCCTTGCTTCGTAGCCCTTTAATTTTGGTGATTTTTTTTCGCGAGGCACATTAAGTGATATTATGTGACGCTATCATCACTTCTACTGAGTATTTGAGAGTTGTTCTTCGCCTGGAGTGTTTTTGGCAGCAAGGTAGCTGTGTGTAGAAGCTCTCCGACACTGTTCAAAAGCATAGCAGATAATCAACTCAACATCAAGCGGAGGGTTGTATGCCCTAGCATTGCTCTCTTTGACTGTCTCTACATGCCTGTTTACTTTAGTCTATTGAGTATTAACCCACGGCGTCCAAGAACATCAAGTTTTTCATTTTTTTACTTGGAACTGTAGGTTCGTCTGTCTTTTTGCAAGCAATATGAATCGACGGCACAATGTTGCAGCCGCTTATTTTAAGATCGTTAAACATGTGTGGATTAATATTTCCTTTTAATTTGCAGGCTAGGAGAGCGCGGGGCAGGACCCCAACACCGGGCAGATACCTTGGATCAAGAACCGTCCGTGGTAAGCAATACGCATCAGGTTTCGTGTACAGAGAACACTCATGCAAATCTTGTCGCTGTTTCTGTTGTTATTATCGTGGGTTTTGAGTACGAAGTTTCCGATGGGATCATGGCTCCTACACTAACCCTTCCTTCCATGTGTATGTCCCATGGCTCATGGTCTAATTGTTCATATGGTGCTTGCTTAATGTATGTAGAGAGACGTCGTTCTCCGAGCTACTACTCCCCGGAGGACAGGAGGAGCTATTACGGTCCTGAGAGGGAGAGATCCTTTTCTCCCTACGACGACAGGCGACGTTACCCGTCCCCATCCCGCTCACCTTATTACAGGCGGCGATATGGATCACCTTACTACGGGCGTCACGAGTCGTCTTACCGCGACGGGCGCTATGGCCGCTCCCCTGTCAGTTGGCGCTACCGCCGGTCATATTCTCGGGATTCCAGGTCGTACTCTCGCTCTGTTTCACCGTACTACTATGAAGAGAGGCGGCGTTATCGCCGGTCCAACTCTCGCAGCGTGTCCCCGAGGTCGTCGACGAGGAGAAGCTGGAGGAGGAGCTACTCGAGGAGCATCTCCCCGGGGCTGAGGAGGAGATCGGGGAGGAGCAGCTACTCGCGTAGCATATCACCACCCAGGGCAAGGGGCTCGAGGAGGGGCCACTCGCGCAGCTTCTCGCCCGGGCCAAGGAGTGGGGAGGGGAGGAGGCACCGCAGCGGCAGGCCCTCACGGGAGAGTTACTACCACAGCCGCAGCTGCATGAGCTCCCGTTCCCGGTCCGCTTCCGGGTCCCGTTCCCGGTCGCCTTGACAAAGGTGGCCTGCTGCATGCAAATTAGATCTACTGCACGATGAACGGAGATACATAATATATATTCTAGGTGCTTGCGTCTGATGGGCTCGAGGAGTTCTACGTTAAGTGGTGACTCACTGGTGTCGTCAGTATGAGGACATGGCTTTGTAAACCTTTAATTATGCTCTCTGGAATGCGTAAAACTTGGCTCAAGTGTTGCTATGGTAGTTAATGTTCTTGATGATATCGGATGCATAATGCAGAACCGGTGGGAATGAAAAGAAAAACATCGTGCGATAGAGGGCAATCTATCAGTCAGCACAAGAATTGATAGAAGGTTAAATCATAAAAATTGCGGGACGAGCGAGTTCCATGTGACTCTCCACCTCCACCACTGGTTTGGCGCAACCATTTGATCTCGAGTAATGATGTTTTAACACACTCCGGTTAATTACAACTCGGGTGTTGCATTAAAGATGTTTCCTTAGATGATTCAATTCGTATTTTGTTCCCCAGATACATAGATTCTCATGACCACCAACTGATTGAGAATTTTCCAGAGTTAATAGACATGTTCAAGTTTCAAGGGTGGAAAAAGTTTGTATGCAAACATAGGGTTTACTATCCTAAGTTAGTGACCCAATTTTATGAAAATTTAAAGTATGATGCTAACCTTCGTAGACTATGGACAACTGTTAAAGGAATTGAAATAGATGTCAATAAGAAGTTGCTACACCAAGCATTAAGGATTCCAATAGACGGAGTTGTGGTAAACAACTTCATTTACAGTGCCCATGAAGTGTACTCCATTATGACAGGGCTGCCAAAAAATATTCAGGAAATCAAGAATACCTACCTGACCAGGTTTAACACTGCCAAGTTCCCTCCCATGCAACAACTACTTCATCGTATCTTCACAACCATCATTACCCCACAAGGTAGTAGGAGGGGCAGACTGACTAAATATCAGAGGTTCCTATTCTACTGTATGTTCAAGAGCATCAGAGTCTGCCTCCCAGACCTAATGATACAGATCATTAGCTTCTTTAGAAACAAGGGAAGGCATCTCCCTTATGCAGCCCATCTGACTGTCATTTTTAAGAGAATGAATATCTCTTTAGAGGGTGAGAAATCTAAGGAGATATCTGTGACCAACATTTACACAATGAACTTCGTGGAGAAGTTCATGAAAATCAAGAAGGTCAATGGGAGACTTTAAAGGTAGCCACAGTAGGTTGAGCAAGAACAGCCTGAGCAGCAGCAGCACCACGTTGAGCAGCAACAGCCACAACAGCAACAGGAACAGCCAGAGCAGCAGTAATCTGATTAGCAGCAGGCAGAGCAGCAAAGGTCAGATGAGCAGCAAGATAGCCAAGTGAATTCTGATGACACACAGCATGAAGGGGTGGACCAACAATAAGAGCATCAAGTTGAGGATCACCTTGATGATCTGCAACAGGCAGATCCTGCAATGCAAGAAGGAGTAGAAATTGCTCGGGAATTGCCACCACCTGAAGTTCCAGAAGCCCAAGAACAGCAGCATGTTCCTCCTGAGGCTCACACAGCAGCTGACCCTCAGTCATCTAGGCCTTCAACATCCACTGTACTAGAGACTGACACACTATATCATTTTCTATCTACTCAGTTTGCTATGATGAACTCAACCATGATAGAACAGACCAACTATCTTGAGCATCAGTTGCTCCAGTTCAAGGCAGAAATAAATGCTGGGATGAAGGACATGTCGACCAAAGTGGAGGGGCAGTTAAATTACATGAGGAACGACATGAGGAACAAAATTGGCACCATTCAAAGAGATAAGAAACAGGCTGACAGAAATTTCAATAAGTTAGTAAGGGACATTCAGGGAGTGCTTTCTATAGTTGGGAATCAGATTGGAAGGTTAAGTGATAGATTTATGAGCTACTATGAAAAGCTAAAAATAGTTACACAGTATTTCCATAAGACCAAGGCTCAGCATGATCACATTGCCTTGTGTTATACTGGCCTATCAGATAAGCTACAACTGATAGCTGATGACTTGCAATACATGGTCACTGTCTTCAAGGACCACTACCCTCAACCACCTCCTGAAGACCAAGAGGATGGGTGGAATCCAGATTATGTTGCTGAACCCACATCAGTTCTTACTGTAGGGGAAACATCCGCCTCTGAGACTCCTGTCCTTGGCTCTCAGAATGAAGCCCAGTTGACTTATGTTGCAAATATGATCCAAGCTCAAACTACAGTCCTTAGTGGAAAGATGGAATTATTCCACGAAGCTCTTCTGGAGAGGCACTTTTCTACTGATTACAACCTCAGAATAGTAGCACAAAGAGTGAATCAGAATGCTGAAGAGCTACGAATTTCACTTCAGAACATAACACTTCCTTCACAAGGTCCTTCAACTAAGGATGCTTTCACTCAAACTGATGAAACGATATCTCTAGATACTCACACTAAAGAACCACTCTTTTTTACTGATGGCAAAGGGGGAGAAGATAAAGATGGAGGAGAAGACAAAGCTGGAGAGATAGAGAGCTGACAAGGGGGAGAAGATAAAAATGGAAGATGAAGAAGATAAAGAGAGATGGAGATGGAGAGATGCAGATATGGCAGAGCATAGTCCAGAGATAGAGGAGCAGATTGCAGACTATAGATTTCATTCTTAAGTTTTTTTTGGGATATATGTTTTTGTAAATGGAATGGACATGTCTGGATCTGAATGTTCGGAAGTTCTTGTCTAAGTCTATCATGCATGGCATATGCATTGCATTTTGTATGCAAAACTTTACTTGATGATCAATGAAACTTTGGTTTACTTCTTAAGTGTTCATCTTGTGGTTGTTTCTATCTTTGAAATCTTGATGTGTGAAAATGATCCTGTAAGTAAGAACATAACAAATAATTAATAGTTAAATGAATAGTTGTCATCATCAAAAATGGGGAGATTGTTAGATCTATGGTTTTGATTATGACACACTATTGATCTTGATAAGAGATGATGGACTAAGATCCTCATATGATGAATAGGTACACTGATTCTTTGGTATCAAATGAATCACATAAATTCAAGTTGATGCACAAGTTAAATGCATCGACGCATCAGGAATGATGCATCGATGCATCAGAAGCGATTCATCGACGTTGTCACGCCCTGAACCGATAGTTGCGGAATGTGTCATTTGCTCGGAACGTGATAGTTAAACAGTCGAGTCAATCAGAGTATAAAGTAAGACAAGATATAATTGGACAAAATAGAATTTTCATTTCAAATATAAGTTTATTACAAATTAGACCCATTTAAAGAAAAGACTCAATAAAGGAAGATTACAATGAGACACTTGACTAGACTTAACATAAGACACAAGATAACCAAACTAGAGGGTTCACTAGATGTCAGAGTACTCATCACTCTTGCCCTTGCCCATCTTGTGTGGTCTCGTCATCACTAAGGTCATTACCTGAAATAAGCCCCCATTCGGCACCGCGACCATGGCCCATGCCACAGGGGGGATCTTCTGTAAAACACACATCTATTCATATCACGCATCGACCCGAGGACTGACTAACATGTCAGAATTGTCCTGTGGCATGCACCTATTAAATGGCCCATCTGTAAAAATATATACATCTTAGTGTTACACCGCCAATTGGACGTATGCTCTCGCATCCACGTTCGGGCCTCCAACAACCCTCCAGCAACGCTCTGTGTCGCCTAGCGTGAACCCCGAGCACCCTTCACCCCTAGCCAACATGACCCAATCTGAGACGAACCTACAGTTGCAAAGTGCTCTCGGGTCTTCATCACGGGCTTCAGGAATACGGACTGCGCTTCAACATGGAACGAAGGTCTTCGAATTCAATCCGATGTAAATAAACACTGACTGCTTGCGGTCGGTGGGAAAAGACATCCTGTACACGACACCCCACAATCACCTGTGCACTCGCACCCACGGAACTGTCCTCCCCTCCATGTGTCGCTCACCTCCTGAGTCCACGTGCCGTGCCTTGGCGGCACATCCCCAGTTAAACGTTCAGTTTCATGGGTGATTGTCGAGAAATCATCTGGCACACCTGCATCCCAACCATGTTTCCCCCTTTACCTGAAAACTACCAGTGCCACTCGGTCTCCCCTCGACTCTCCGTAAAAGGCAAGTGCACGGTGCCACTTTGAGACGGATATGGTCACGAGAGGGGGTGCCTGAGGCCCCTTATCTTCTGGCATCTCTCCCGTAGCTATATCCTACCCCTCACTCCTGTCACCACACACATCGCTCCACGGGCCTGTCGGTACGCACGTGCACGCCGGTGAACTCCTGGGGCGGAACAATAGCTTACAAGGAATTTAAAAGATAAAAACCAAGAAATGAGGAAAATGATGATAGATTTGAAAATGTTGCTCCACTGGAGCAATCTGACTCTGGATCTGATCCAGAAGTCAGTACATAGCAGTATTACTCAAACTCTCTTCTCTCTCAGATCTACTCAGCGACGCTCTATTTCTCTTCTTCTGACTCTCAACAACTGGCTCCTTCACTTCTTCAGATCCTTCTCGCTCTCTTGCTCTCTTTTCTCCTCTTCTGCTAATCTGCTCTCTGATCTTCTTCTTCTCTTCTGATTCTATTCATTATCCATGAGTTCGAGCACAAGATGCCTTTTATAGAGCCTGATCCTGTGGTCCCCTGAGCTCTTGACTACGGCGTGTGGAGAGAGCGTTCCCACGCATTTTGAGAGTCCACGTGTCATGATCAGAATGTATGACTAGCCATGTGATAGGACTTTAGAACATCTTCCTACCTTGGATCACGTGTCACTCATTATATTCACTTAAGTCCCACGTGAAGTCAGCCTTCATGTGACCTAGGTGTTTGAACGAGAATCTGGGTTATCAAAACTGAAAAAGTATTAGTTATAAAGCAAATGATAAGCTTAAGCACAATTTCAATTCTAAGTATTTCAATCAGATTTTAGCCATGTCAAAAGAGTACACACATTTCTACAGATGCATCAATGCATAAGTGAGATGCATTCGCCTATAAAACTAACCAATGTAATATGTCTGAATAGAAGCATCAACCTCTAATTGTAACGCATGTAGAACCCAATGAATGTGCATCGACCTATTTTTATAGTGAGTACACGAGGTGCATCGACCTTGATAGAGATGACTACTATTGCACTGACCTAATGCTGCAAATGTTAACAGACTAGCATCGACCTTTCACAACATGCATCGACTTTATAGGGTGAAGTATATGGAATGTGCATCGACCTGACTATGTATTCTGTGTACAAAGTGTATCGACCTTTTAGATGAACAATGCATATATGCATCGACCTTCTAGTCTCAGTGACATATGTGCATCGACCTTCTTGGTCTATAACACATATGTGCATCGACCTTCTAAAGTCAGCGACATATGTGCATCGACCTTCCTGGTTGGTAACACATATGTGCATCGACCTTCTAGAATCAATGACATATACATGCATGGACCTAATAGTTCAGGAAAGTGGGTGATGCATCTACATTATAACTCAACAAAAATGCATATGCACTGACCTTCTTGGCTAAGTGTTGACATATGCACCAACCTTCCTATCGCAATGTATGAATGTACATCCACCTTTTAATGCACCAAAATAAACATGCATCGACCTGTAAATAGCTAGAGACTCAAATTGACTTAGGAGAGGATTCAAGATATTAAATGACTGTTACTGCATGAAAACACAAACTATTGCCAGCATCAAAATCCATCATCAAATCTAGAGGAGACACAACATGGTCAAGGCCTCTGTCACACTGGCGACCTGACGTCAGTTAATCACTGTTATATTCAGACTCGTGTCTGGCGGGATTGCCAAAGAACTGGCCAGCTTTACGAGGGCATCTATCTGAGCATTCTGTCCTCGGTTGATGTGTCTCACTTTGATGAAATAAAATCTCACCATTAAATGCAGTGCCAATAGGTAATAAGGGAGGAGTTCCTGCTTCCGCACATCAAACTCTCCTTCCAATTATTTAACGACTAGCATGGAGTCCCCGAATGCCTCAAGCATCCGAATTTCCATGGACAAGGCAACCTATAACTCGATAATCTGGGCTTCATATTCTGCCTCGTTGTTTGTGCGAGGTTTGTTTATCGAGCAGGAGTTATATATGACCTCTCCTTCGGGGGACTTTAGGACTATGCCTGCGCCAGCCCTGACTCTAGCTACTCCGGCTGCTAGAGTGTCGATTCTGGACGCGCCATCAAAGTATAGCTGCCACAAGGTGGGATGCACTTGGTCGGCTTCTAGGGTCTCATCTTCAGGTAGTTCTGCCTCTAGTGGACAGTCATCAGGTACGGGGTGCGCAGCAAAGAAGTTTGCGATGGCCTGGCCTTTGACAGCTCTCTGCGGCACATAGGAGATATCAAACTTCATGAGAATCACTACCCACTTGCCTAAGCAACCTTTGGCCAGGTGGGAGGTGTTACGAGATCGGTGCTTGGTGGCCACCTGACTTTTCGACCTTTGGACGATGCTCGACAAGTTCCCACATCACCGAGTGAGTGTTCTGTTCAAATTAGCTCTCCTATTATTATTCATTTGCCAGATAAGTTTATTTAATAGAGTTATTTACTTGTGTTTTGCAGGTGGTGTGGACACCCTATGCCGGTGATGGTGACATCGCCTAGTCTTGGGTGATGTGTGGGTGAGCCTAGTTCCACAGAGACATAGTGCACTTCTGTGTGAACCTGAGGGAGCCTCTCTACCTAAGGCTGGTTCAATGGACTCTCGGGTGGCACCAGTCGCCCATGGCGATCCCGACGGAGAACAGGTCTGACCAGGGAAAATGACGTACCTCGGTGAGCGACCATGACTGGGCATCGCTTTATCGAGCTGAGGTGGAGGTGCTACAGGAGGGCGCTTCTCTAGAGTGAGATCTCGAGCTAAGGGATAGCGAGGTTTATCTGGCCAACTATAGAGGCCGATATGCCGAATGACTTTGCCTCGACGCAATAGTGGTGAGTCTCCTTAATCTCTCACATTTTGTTTTGATTATATGTTTAGGATCTAACCTTTAGGTGGCATTTAATGCAGATGCCAGAGATAGAGGCCATTCGCATCCTTTAGGAATAGATCGTAACTCTAGACCAGGTGAACGTGGATTTGAGGCAACAAATCCACGAGGTGGTGAGTCAAAATGAACAGATGAAATAATTTCTTTTGAGATTTGACTAACCACTTGCCCCTTTCTCTACAACGAGGAGATCTAGACTTCGTTCGTATGAGCGCCAGTGTGGCCGCGGAGGCGAAGCCTTTGTCCCGGATGGAGGGGATGGAGGACCTGGAGGCCCGCCTAGAAGCAACCCTTGAGAGATGCAAGGTGAGTGAGGCGGAGCTGGCTGAGAAGGTATGATATGTGCACTCTTGTTTTGAAATAGGAAGTCTTTATCTTTCACTGACATGTGTGTCTGTGCCTTTTATCCTTGCAGGGGAGGGAGTTGGAAGCTAGCCTAGCTTCCCGGCAAGAGTTAGAGACCCGCGTTAAGGACCTGACGCGCCGCCTAGGCGAGATGGAGACTGACATACTACTATGAGGTTGCCTTATCGAGGCGAAGGAGAGGGAGGTTGAGGCACGAACTAGGGAGATGGAGGCGGTGGTACGAGAGCGGCGAGGTCTAGATCAGCTCGAGACCTTGCACCGATGAGTACTGTGAAAGTACCAAGACAGAGCCACCCCGGGAGAGGTTTCAGGGGGACGTGCTACACCCTCAGAGTCGGTGTAGACCGGAGGGTCTTTGGCCTTCTCATTGAGGTAGCTTCTAGGGCTTGGCCTTTCTCCTCCTGAGCTGCAGCGGCCAGTTTAGCTAGCGGCCTCGGGGACCTCTCAGCCTCTGAGGTCAAGAGTGAGATGTGACCAGGATGATGATGAGGTGAGCAGCAGGCACAACCGACCTCATCTCGATGAGGAGTAGGAAGGCGGAGAAGAGCAAGATGATTAGGTGATAAGTGTCCATTCTTGAATGATAATTCATGTTAGATGCACCATTTTATGTGCATGTAATTAGACATAGAGGCCCCCGATGTCAAGAGTGAGATGCGACCGAGATGATGACGAGGTGAGCAGCAGGTGTAGTCGACCTCGTCCCAATGAGGATCAGGAAGGTGGAGAAGAGTGAGATGATTAGGTGATAAGTGTCCATGCTTGTATGATAATTCATGTCACATACACCATTTTATATGCATATAATTAGAGAATTATGCATATTAGTTAATCTCAACTTCACACAGAAATAGGGCCTTTCACAAAATTTAACTAATTTGATGATATCATTCAATGAAAGGGAGTTGAGGGTCATTAGCATTAATTTTTCATTGCATAATTATGAGCATTTGTGATTTATATGCACATTGTGGGAATTTTTATGGACTAAATTGGAATTGTATGTATGCAGGACACTGAAGACAATTACAAGACAATCTAGGGGCAAAACGGTCTCAAGACCAGAGGAGGAAGCCCTAGGGTGCCCCCACCTTCCCTTGACCAAGTCAAAGGCAGGCACCATCTATTTTTGTGGGAGGAGGAGATAAAGACATGATTTAAATTGGAGATAATTGAGGAGGGAATTAAGGAGAAGAATGTGGACAAAATCTCCACCCAAATAGGAAAGAGAGAGGGGCACCCAAACCCTAGGAGAGATGGGGGCAGCCACCTCCTCTCTCCCCCTCCTTCATCTCATTCTCCCTTCGTCCTAGCCATTCATTTCCATTTAACACAATCTTCACTCTTCATTTGACCTATTGTGCCTATAGATAGCCCATGAAATGGAGAAAAGGGGGAATTTTGTTCTTTGGCTAAAGTGTGTTTTTTCCTTCTTGCATTCTCCCTCTCTCTCACCTATGCCCCCATCTCTCTCTCCTACACTCTCACCCTAGTGCACCCTAGCCTCCCTCTCCTCACCCTAGGTCGCCCTAGCCTCTCCTCATTCCCCCCTTCTTCATCTCCCTTTGCCTAGTCATCCTCTCCCTTCATCAACATCTCCCTTTCCTTCTACTTCTCTTCTAGCCGTCTGTATTTCCCCTACATCTAGGTTGCCCTAGCCACACCTCTACCTCTCCTTTTCCTCCCTATATCCTCCTTTCCTTCTCTCCCTAGATCTCTCTCCCCCCTTTACATAACATCCTCCAAAGGGGACTCCAAGGGAAAGGCAACCTCCACACGGTGTAGGTGACATCATCCGTGAGGTGGTTCGTGAACAACGCTGTCATCAGCATTGCTACCACCATCTTCAGCTCTAGACTCTTTGCATTTTTCTTCTTATTTTGTGCTGCTCATTCATAGTTCTTCATTCATAGCGTGTAATGTTTTTTTCATTCCCATTCTAGTTGTACTCTTGCCTCACTACTCTTTAGAGGGTTCTTGTTAATGAAATAAAAGAAGTCATCTCTTTCATCTTGATCTTGTTCAAGAGCTAAAATAAAGGTACAACCCGAACAAAGCCCACTCCTCGCAGGGAGGTAAAAGGCTACACAGTGATATCCAAGGGTCGTGCGAAGTGGGGTGACGGGTACCGGGTTGGTGAAGCTCATCGTCCACGTACGGCCGCAACTGAGGCGAACTGTGCCCACGAATCAGTCTGAGTCTAGCAGCGAGGAAGGCAAGCCTCAGCTCCTAAGAAGGATAAATGGTCCTGGGAGGCAAGCAGCAATGGACGAAGGTCGCTCAGGAAGACGACGGACACCGTCAGCGCGGGAGGGAAGCTCCGGCGTGACCTCGAACGGGCGGGCAGACTGCTGTCCAAACTGCACGATGCTGGGATGCAGCAGGTAGACAATCCCAGTACGCCACCTTCAGCACGTCTGCTGGTCACGAAACTTGGCGTGGACGCTACGGGGGATGTTCCAGGGATGCCAGTCGAGTGGCAACTGCAACGGAGCACTGTGGTAGTCTTGGCGAATTTCGAGGCAGACCCTGCGCAATCTGGACAGTCGGCTGGCAGCTGGACAGGGGACCAAAGATGGGACTGGAACCGGGGCTTCCTAGAGGCGAATGGGGCGGGGTATTCTCTGGTGGATAGATGATAGACGTGGGATGACTGGGTAGCAGAGGCAGGATGGTGTGCAGTGGAGGTTTCAGGTGTGAGAGGGGCAAACAGACTAGTCTATGTTCTGCAGTTCAGCACAGTCAGAACTGAGGAGGGTAAAGGTGGATGTGGCAAGAAAAGGAAAAGGGTTTTAAAAGTCTCAAGAAAATTCTGGAGAGGGGTTTAGGGTGTGTGTAAGCAGTGCTCAAAATTTCAGGACGTTTGGAGACATTTTTGGGACGTCCCTTTGGAAGGGTTTGGGGACTGTCTTGGCAGGACTGCATAAGGACAGTCTGTGCGGCCAAAGTAGGTATGAAGGGACGTTTGTGTACAAAATGAATTTGGGCATGGGATTTTGAGGAGATGTGGGAGACAGGTATAGGAATAAAAGTGAAGAAGAGGTGGAGGGGATCAGAAGACGGGAAGAAGGCATAACAACCTAGTCTTTAGGGCTCTGGTCTCTGCAGATCTGCATAGAGGCAGCCTGCGCAGAGAAAAGACTTCTGAAGACAACTTTTGCTAAAAGATGAATTAAGGCATGGTATTTTCAGGAGACGTGGGGGGCAGGAGGATTAAGAAAAGCTATGAAGAGGTGGATGGGATTTGAGGACGGGAATAGGGGGTTCCAACCTGATCTTCCCGGTCCAACTCTACAGACAGACACCCAGAGAGGGGTGCGCAGGGCAGCAAGGGTACTCCTCCACACTTGTAGCAACTCCAGGATATATGAACTCCTAGATTGGGAAGAAGATGGAGAGGTCGCCTCCCAGCAGTTGGAGCAGCCAAGAAGACCTGAAATAGCCTAGGGAGTCACACCCTAGAGAGGAAGAGGGAGACCGGTGGGAGTCACACCCACAAGAGAGAGTGAGAGGAAGAGGGCGTAGTCTTCAATAGGTAATTCTCCAATAATTTCTTCATTAACCTCCTCCAAAAAGAATACAAAGTATATATATAGGGGAAGGGGAAAAGCCCTAGTCAATTACAAAAAGAAATCCTAATAAGAATCTTATTTTACCACAATTATTATCCTATCTAGAGTCCTAGAGAAGGGGGGTGAGAGGATAAGGGGATAAGGGATAAGGCTCCTTTCCTAAATGGATTAGGAAGGAGGGGTGCCCTCTCCCAAGCCCAAGTGGGCCTAGAAGAGAGAGGGAAGGGTGCGTCCCCCTAGGTGGGCCCCTCATGGGGGGCGGCCAACCCATGCCCTTCTTGGGCCTAGTTAAATAAGGCCCAATAACCCCCTATTAGCCTAATAAACACTAATATGAATCGAATACCATCAAATTGGCCTCAAATGGGCCTACAAAAGATCCATAATGAGGAGAATAAATGTGTCCATGCTCCTGACTAGCTCTCCATGTCATCTCCAAGTCATAAAGATGTCTGCAACTCTCGAGTAGCATTACGTGTCCTGTAGTGACGCTCTGCCACATCACACCGATCTCTAGCTAGGGTGTCCTCACCAACTCTCCCCGGGTGGGAGGAACTCGACCCCATCGAGTAAGGGTCTCTTTCGCTCAGGTACTTCTCTAGCAAGTTCGGATCTAACCTCTCCAGCTCTGCCCGGGTGATCCATGTATCATCAGACGTGGGTATATCCTCTCCAACGCACCAAGTAGCGCTGATATGCTCCACTCCTAGTGGTCGTCACCTGCTCATCTAGTATACACTCTTTACGCTCATGCTGCTGAGGTGACGGGGCTGGAAGTGGGCTCTCAAGGGAGGGTTCGCTCACAAGGGGTGGAGAGGGCCCGAACAACTCACTAGGAATCACTGCCAGGTCCCTATATGCGACTAAATCTGAGACATTAAATGTGGAACTGATACCATAGTCCTCTGGTAGGTCAATAACATATGCATTGGACCCAACTCGTCTCAACACTCGAAAAGGTCCCTATAAAAATTGCTTGTCACTCAATTGATGGTTCGCTCATTTAAATTTCTTGTCTGAATTTGCATAGCTCATCTCGTAAATCCATCTGCTCGGCCATACTATTTTCTCTGCCAGTTAGCATGCTAGGCATTTAGAGCGTGGTGTAGCACCTAACCTATATATCAAAAGGCTTAGTCAGAAGTATAGGTCACGCCTATCTGGAAGGCTGCCCCTTGCGTGAGGAGATCTTTTGATCGAACCTCCGCCAAGTACTGGTGACGATGAATGCAAGCACACTCGGGTGCAGCCAGTAGATTAACTCCGCAGTATCTTCAAGCTTTATAAATTATTTACTACGTCAAGGGTCCTCTTTAATTATTTGTTTGGTTATTTTATTGGTGCACCTTACTAAACTCCATCTGTCTGCTTACATGTGTGGTCTTGTTGTCTCCATTGTCATATGATTTAGTCGTGGGAAATCGTTTACTGAAATTTTTAGACAGACCCCAAGGGCTTCGATGGATTGACAACTATACCTACAAAGCCCTTTAATTGCACACATATATATGCAAGGATATAAATACAAACCTAAAGGACACAAAGGTAAAATAAAAATACAAATGTCCGGAGTCGATTCCCATCAAGTGTGAGCGTCGGTTGCCCCTCTACCTGAAGGCCCCAGGAAGAGACCGAAATCCCTCATGGCACTGTCAAAAGGAAGCCCCTCCTCGCCCCTGGCGGGTAGGTAACAAAGGGCTCTCCTAGCCCCCTCCAATTGCATCTCTACATCCCTATCAGACTGCCTGGGGATGCTAAACAAGAGCGGTGCCATAGGGTTCCTCACTGTCCCCTGCGTCACCAAGCCTGAAAATAACAACCCGACCCACGCACTGAGGTAGTGGGTCGGCAGGAGTATGCTTCTCTCCCTCGACGTTGAGTGTGCCGCTAGAACTCCAAGCCCCTGGTAGATGTTGGCCAGTGCAGCGGGAGCTAGGGCCAAATGTCTCCCCTCGGCCAACAAACAAGCTGGCCACAAGAACTCAGCTCTCAGTAGTCCATCCTCTCCGTGAGGTACTACAAAAGTCACCAACCAATACACTAGATATGCTGCAAGGTGTGTCATGTCTGGCAGACCATGGGGATTCCACCCCTCCTGTAGCGCATACACATATCTGGAGTACGTCCAGAAGCGTAGCTCCACCTCGGTGTACTCCTCCCATGGAGTCTGGTCTCTGGCAAACTCTTGATAAAAGTAGAATGACCCATTGTAGAAATGACAGACCCATACATTTAGTGGCACTCTCGGAGTCTGTGCTTCTCTCTCTCTCCCTACCAGAGCCAAGTCACTCCAGGTCTTCAGGAGGTATCGATAGCTGAAAGGTACCTGGTACCTCCCTTGTTCGTCACTGTGACTGCGGTGGAGGTCATCCAGTACTACCTCCTCGTATCCCTCGCTGTTGATCGGTAGTCTGGAAATCCTGAACAGAGACCACAAGTACAGTGAGGTCTCTCCCTCTGTGGTGGCCACCATGTTCCAATGGTGATTAAAGCGCTCCAGTAGTCCCTGCAGTAGCCCAGTGTAGCAGGGGTATGTGTACAAGGCGGCAGTCACCGCGTACCTGATCCCTGCTCAATCCAACAACACCTGGTAGTGATGGATGATCCCCATCAGCCACTCAGTGGCCCCCTGGCGGTAGTAGTGCGATGGGATTACAGCCCAGTAATCGTACCAGCTCGTGACGGTCTGCCTCATAACCCCGTCCAACATACTGTGGTCATCATATCCCTCTCCAGCATACTGTAAACCTACGGGTTCCAGCACCAGTTCGGCGGTCCCCTCTGTCTTAGTATGGTGGTGGCCGTGGAAATCCCTGGAAGCGGGCCATAGCGGCCCAACTTTGACCCTGACCTCTCTGCCCCACCAAAGAACCCCAGGCACTCAGCACTAAGAAGCTGTCGCTGCCTCCAGTAATCCTCAGAGAAGCTAGGGTAGCTGTAGAAGGCTACCCCATGCAGGCTGTCCCTACCGATGAAGATGGCCCACTCAAGCCGACGATGGGCTCCAGAAATCCGTGAGTCATCCTCCTCCATGCCAGGTGGAACATAGCTCCGGAGAAACTCGAACAAATGCCGATCTAGGGGGAACTCCAGTGGATAGCGCCCACTCCTGTCATAGGTGTACATGCCGTCGATCTCTAGGATCCTCGTCACCTCTACAGTCCCGACTCCAGCAGCTCGCTCGCCAAGGGGACCCTCAGTCGCTATTGTATGCCTACAGTCTAGCTACTCCATGTTAGCCATAGTAACCACTGGCGGGCCCAAAGGGGGTGGCTGTCAGTGGGTCCTCCTCACCCAGTGGTCCTCCTCTCGGGCCACCCGCCTCAGAACCTGTCCATCTCTGCCAAAATGCGCCATAGCTACAAGATAAAGCATGGAAAAGTGGTTAGAACACCAACAAAACTAACACATGTAGCACAACAAAAATAAAGGCACTTGAAGTGTCAAAATACAACTACAACTGCCCAGAATAGGGGTCTCACGGGCCGTACGCCCTGGCCTTCGCCTCCGACGCATGACCCATGGGGGGTTCATTTGTTGCACCTAAACTATTTCCCGGTAAAATCACAAGAAATAAGGGTTCAGGCATTTCATCGAGCACCTTCTAGGCATGGGCTATCAAACACTTTCTACGACCCCATGGGTCCCTACAAGAGCCCTGGCCAGCCTACCGTAACTTACGGTGACATAAGCAATCCCTCGAGATCAACTCCGGCCACTCACGCACGGGCCTTGCCCGTATCCCGACCAGGGGGCGCCCCGAAGTCAGGCCACACCACGTGGCACTCAGCCAAATGGGCCAAGTGCCCACCCAGAAACACATCTTTCAACCCTCCAAGGTTAAAGGGAGGCCTAACTAGGTCAACCATAAGCTTTGGGGGCCTATCGCGTGCATGTACGGCTTACACGGGCATGCTCGACATTTCGTCGAACACCTTGTGGGCGCGTATGCTCTAGCCCTTCTACACCCAACCATGGGCTGACCTGTGGTTCAAGCACCTCAATTGAATCCTACAACGACCCCCTGACAAATCAAGGTCGACCCCGACACTCAGACACGTGGCGATGAGCCATCTAATCCTAGCATTTGGGCTAGCCCGAGGCTACCCTGCCAACCCGTCGAACAACGCGGCACCCAACCCGAGACATGGCTCACAGCCACAAAGTGCCTCCCCTTAGCTCCCACGAGCTCCCATCATCAACCGAAGGCCTGCCGTGCGGCCCCTCAGCCATCTACTCAAGTCGTTCGGCAATCTGGGGTGTGTCAGGTATTTACCCAGACACCTTGCGGGCGGCTACGACAACTCAAAGAACGGCAGCCCCCACGGGCCCGTTCCAACTTCTCGGGGTTCAAAGTCCAGCAAAGGACAACCCCAAACAATGCAAGAAGACCCCTGGGGGCCATCCCCCAGGGGTACGACCTCCCCCGGGGCCAGTTCGCCCCAATGGATGCTCTAAATGTCACTCCGAGGCAGTGAATATGTTTAGCCTTTGATCAATTTTTTAGTCTTCTGACAATCATGGTCTCCTTCTCTGTGCCCCCCTCTCTACCCTCAAGGGCTATATTAAGTTCACTTACCTCCCCCTCCCCGAGGTTATCTAAGAGTTTAAATTGAGATTCATTGAGTGCACCCATCGCTTGCATTTTCTCTAAAATCGACAGGTGAACTTCGCTCAGTGGGTGATCGATTCACATAATGTTCCTGCATCCAAGTCGGGGTCAGATGTCTGTTCCTTTACCTGCAGTCATGGGTGATGGGGGAACGCGACCCCTCCCACATACATAATATGCTTTCCCTTGTTGAATTTCTCTAACATATGTCACTATTCTTGCACGCATGATGGATTTGGCCGTATGCCCCCTCACCCACATTTATGGGTTGTGGAGGTCGTGGCCTGTTCCAATATCCAGTAGTGCTAGCTTCCCCCTTTTTCCATTGCCTTTGATGGACCCGTTTCCCTACTGCAGTATAAATCACTCCAGCACATATTCCCTCTACCTTGGCGAGGGCACGTGCAGCTGTGCTTTATTTGTGCATAGCAGACTGTGTGGCAGAAATAGGTCATGCACCCTCTCACTCGTGTTCGTGAGTTGTGGGGGCTCAGGCGTCCTTCCCATATGTATAGAACCTATATTTGGTTTCTGTCTCCATGGTGCTATCACCCGTTTGCTATATGTATTACCCTTTTTTTTTGTACTAATCACACATGCTCAAACCCCGTTCGCTGAAATGCATGTATGGGATTTCATTTTTTTTTACGAGGATGCTGGGCATGTGAATGGATGCACCTCCCCTGCATGGGAATGAACAGTGCATGCTCGGGCTAATAGGTTGCGGATGGTTTTTGCCCCCCCCCCCTCAAGCTAGCACGTGAGTTCCCTCTAGATTTCAGGGAGACATTCTGTAGACAATCATACTGCCGACATGGTCATTGAATCCTTGATGCCCATTTGAACCTAGGTTGGTTGGTCTCCACAACATAATATGGGATTCTTCACACCAGGGCAACAGGGTGATTATCCGAATTTCCCCTTTGTTTCAATAAACATGGGTCCATCATCTTGGAATTAAAGGGGGAGTACATTCTTTCGTGTACCCATTTATCCCGTTATTTTCTATGTGCTCTTCTTCCTTTTTAGCATTCTCGAATCCTGGGGGCCTGCTTCTCTATAGCATGGACTTTGGCAAGTCTTCTTCAGAGAATACATATCAACAGACCGTTTGATTCAGTAACAAACAAGCCCACATCTCTCAATAGAGATTATGACAACCCATGGGTTATTGAGATCCCTTGTAGGCTAGTTCTCGAGTTTTCAACCCCACCATTTAGGTTATCGGGTCGCCACGTGATTGGCCTCCTGGCAGTTTACGAGACCGTCTCGGACTCTTCCATGTTTGGATCTCTATTTCACTCCCCTACAATCTTTAAGATAAGGGGAGATGCTACCGAAATTTGCTCGAAGCTTTCCAGGTCTTTTCTGTTTACTTTGCTTTGATTAAAAATAAAATTTAACAATGATCTTTAAGAAAACTTGTGATGCTAATGGCAATACGGTGAGGCGTGTGTGCCCGCCTCAGATTGAATCAAAACCATGCTCGAGTATGAACCTCGCACGAAGAATAAACAATAAAACTGGAACTGACAAGTACCTCGGTGCTGTGGATGTTATAAATCAAAGGGAGTAGTTGGCTTCCCCTCAATAATTTGAATCAATCTTTAATACACAAGATTGTGAGATGGCCTGGGCCTCTAGACTGTGTTGGGTCTTCTTGCGTCGACCCCATGACCCCCCAGGATTGATTCCTTGTTCTCCTAAATAACCCTTGTGTCGACCCCAGGCCCACTGGAGGTTGGCCTCCCCTTCTCCTCCCATGTTTCCCCTGAATCGGCGCCAGCCTCAACCACAGCAAGTGGATCGGCACCCCCCTTGCGCCGATTCACTTTCCCTTTCCCCCTTACTTCTTACCTTCTGCGCCGATTCATCTACTTATATCCCCTTTGAACCTGCACCGACTCACCTCCTCCACTACAAGCCATGCGCCGATCCACCATAGCCCCTTTCGTCTACCTTGCGTCGATGCCATCACGGATGGGTTGACTCCTCTTCAAAACCCCTTGAATCGGTGCGACTTGGCCTAGGCGTGATGAATCGGCGCAAGGGGAAATCCCTTGGCACCGATTCACTCACCCTCTCTCTCTCTCTTCTAGATCCTACGATGTCGATCCACCTTGCTGGGCGTCGACTCACCTACATGGCCCCTTTGGTCAACTTCCGTGATCTCCAACTCGACCTAAACCCCTAACCAGCCGACTGCCCTTCTCCTGGTCATTGCTGCCTTGATACATTTGGGTTCCACCGTCTCATTTTGCTTGACCCATGGTCACCCCATAATGAAAAATATAGTAACAAATAACAACAATAAAATCAACTCAACAAACATTCATGTGTGCACGAGTGCACATATACACATGCACCAACATACATACACATCTATCTTGTCATGTGCTTGCATGTCCCGATTCTCTGGTATATGAATGGTGATTTACAGAAGGTCGGATTAGGTCCAGTTGGAAGTTGTTACTAGGCGTGATGGTGATCTTCAGATCTAAGTTCTCTGCCTTGTATCGGGAGTCAATCCAACTACATAAACCCCCATTGCCTACTTGACTGCATGCTATATTCTATTTCACCTGTTAGTCCCCATGGCCCCTCTATTTTTGGCGATTAATCAAGAATTTTCTCTCTTCTGAAGAGATGTAATTAACGCCATAACCTTTATGGTACGGTGAGTTTCGAGTCCCGACATGATCACTTACTGTTGCCCCTAGATTCACGAATGGACAAGAAGGGGGGGTTGAATTGTCCCCACCAAATGCAATGACAGTTTTAAAAATTAATGCAGCGAATTAAGATAACTACCAACGCAGAAGTTGATCAATGAAGCAAGCACACAGACCTGTGAATGGGGATAGAAGATATGGAGCAAACCCACAAGATGATCAACCCACAACATAAGGATTTTAAGGTGGTTTAGTTGTAAACCCACAACTTACGTCCACCCCTCACACACTCGGTGAGGCTTTCCTGCCGACTCACAGCTTGACCGGGGACACACCCCAAAACCACAGAACGGAAAACCTTCCATCTATCTTCCTACATACAAAATCGGTAGGGACGGTTCTCCACAGACCAGAGCACACCTTCGTCTGTCTTCCTACACACAGACCGGTAGGGACGGTTCAAGAAGTAGCCAAAACATAAAAGGAAAATATTGCAAGTGCAGTGGAAAAAACACAAGAACAGTGGAATGTAAATAAACACCAGTAGAGACTATAGATCAAGATTTGAAGGTTGGGGACTACAACTACAAAGTTCAGATCTGAAGATCTGGTTCTTCAAGCTCAGGTAGACTGCAGGGCTGCTCTCTCTCTCTCTCAATTCCCTTTCTCTTACAGCATTGGACTGAGTCAAACTGGTGCTGGGCTACTCTCACACCCTTCCTTTCTTTCTCACAGGATTTCTTCTTAAAGGTTCAAGGGCGTGGCTCTCTCTAGGCAGCAGCAGCTTCTTCTCTTGAGGAAGCTTCATATTTATAGCCAAGTCTTAAGCAAAATGTGGTGAAGAACTTTCCCTCCAAAAATCTTTTCTTGTCTTTGAGAAAAATACTCTGCCAAGTGTACGACTTGAGCTGGCTGGCTTCAAGTCCAAGGATAGGGCAGTGGCGGTAGAGAACAAAGGAGCTGACCAAATCTTCCATTAGTCAATTTCAGGTCTTCACATTAAATGCCCCTGGTTGGAATCAAGTCCAAGGATAAGACAGTGGCGGCAGAGAAGAAATGAGCTAACCAAATCTTCCATTAGTCAATTTCAGGTCTTCACATTAAAGGCCCTTTAGACATGTGGTCTTCTCGCTGGTTGGAGTTAATTTTGTCTTGCAGAGGATTGCTAGGACAAGAGTCACATGGGGTGATAGTAAATAATGTGACAGACTATGATGTGTCCTTTCTCTAGTTGGATTTCTGACATAGGTAGCTCCAAGAAGGTAGATTAGATGAGACATATTGACTGGGACAAAAGTCAAACTTGGGTATTCCATCTAGACCTCAAAATCTATGAATTTAGACATTTGTGATACCTATTTTCTCTCTCTGGATGGCACACTTGATCTGACAGAAAATTGGCTTGGAATACTTCTAGGAGAGCAGACAGGTACACCTTCTTCATTGAGGCATTTCATCAAGCAGATGCTGCATGTGCATCGACCTTGGTCTCTATATGTGCACATACCCTTTTTATCTAAAGGCAAACATTGCACAGACCTTGAATTCCAAATGTGCATAGACCTTGGTTTGAAGTAAGCTCAGACGTTGTCAGTTGGCTTCCACATGTGCACAGACCTCAGTTCCTCCATGTGCTCAGACTTGGATGCTGCATGTACGTAGACCCTAGACATACACAGACCTAGTAATTCTCATACTTAAAACATGCATAGACTTATATGCACCGACTTTAAAAGATGCATAGACCTATATGCATAGACTTTAAAAACTTGCATAGACCTATATGAGACTAATGTAAATGTGCATCGACCTTATATATGTATAAGGCACATGTGCATTGACCTTATATATGCATAAGGTAAATGTGCATCGACCTTATGTATGCATGAGGCAAATGTGCATCAACCTCCTTAGTCAGAAATACATTTGTGCATCGACCTTCTAATGCACCAGAATGAACATGCATCGACCTGGTATGCAACCATTGTGCACATGCATCGACCTTAGTATGCAACAAGAGGAATGTACATCGACCTGATAATGCTATAATGCAAATGTGCACCGACCTGATATGTGCACAGACCTGGTTATGCAAAATGTAAATGTGCACAGACTTGGTTATGCAAAATACAAATGTGCACAGACTTGGTTATGTAAATGTGCACAGACCTTGCATGCAATGGTGTAAATGTGCATCGACCTTCTTGACCAACATGTAGGTGTGCATCGACCTTAATATGCTAAATAGTAAATGTGCACTGACCTAATAATGCATAATGCAGATGTGCTCTGACCTCATCAGCAAGTCTTCTACATGTGCACAGACTTCATTCAGCATGTTGTAACATGTGCACAAACCTTGTAATGCTGAAGGGAAAACTTGCACCAACCTTGCTGTGTTGGAAGCAAAACATGCACCGACCTTCTCTTATGCTGCCATGATGTGCATCGACCTTAGTTACTGTGCCTACTCAATGTGCGTCGACCTTTGTTCAGCATTGGCAGAATGTGCATCGACCTTAGTTCTGTGCAGACTTGAAGTGCATCGACCTTGACTTGTGTTAGTGAAATGTGCACAGACCTTGGCTTGTGAAATCACTAAGGTGCATCAACCTTCCTTCAGAACTAGCTAATGTGCATCGACCTTTGTTCTTGAACAGGGGCCATGCACTGACCTGACTACATGGACTTCTGTGAAACCTGTCTACCTTGATTTCTGTGCACCAGTTGCCTAGATTTTTATGCACCCAATATTATCATCTGCCTTGATTTCTGTGCATTCAATTGCCTCGATTTTTGTGCAACCATGTATCTTGAGTTTCTCTTTCAACTTGGAAGGTTCTTGCTCTTGAATTTCTATTTCTTGAATTTAGCCTTGATTTCTAAGCAGCCAATTGCCTAGATTTGCTTGCCATTCTTGATTTCTTATACTTTACTTACAATGACCTAAAATGTATGAATATTGATGTTATCAAGTGTAAGTTAGACTCATCAGTGACTCATAGGTAGACATCATAAAAACCACATTAAGGTAGACATCATCAAAACCACATTCTCCCAACAACTCCATGTGGTTGAGGAGTTCAAGAGGTGCGGAGACCTATGGACGTCTCTATGACTAACCGCTAGTCCAAAGGAACGGAATGTCCAAATGCGCATAGTCCCTCTCTATCCCGGCGAGGGCTAACCCCACCTGCTACAGCTGCTCCCGGAGCCTAACAGCCTCCGCCTCAGACGCCTCCAGGCATCCCTCCAGCTCCTCGCACTTGGCCATCAACCCTGCTTGCCCAGCCCGACTGGTCTCCAAGTCCCGTGCAACGCCGCCGAAGTGGTACTGCCATAAGCTAAACACCCTGGCAAGCGCGACGAAATTCTTCGCCGTCAAATCCGCCAACTCGTCCTAGGCCCTAAGGCCGAACTCCTCAGTTCGATCCCGGGGGTGCATAGTCTTGTTGATGAGGGCCTTCACCTCTATCTAAAGGTGAGACTTAAGGATGGGCACCTCTTTTGACAAGAAGCGGGGCCCGAAGGAACAGAGGGCGACAGGAGGCGAGCCCTTTTCTCCTTCAAACTGAGCGATTTATCGTCAAGGATAGTAGCCTTGCCCTTGTCCGACACTCCCCTCGCAGGGGCAGGCATCAGGGGGGGTCACATTCTCCATCGCCGGCGGCAACAGAGGAAGAACCTCGGGAGGAGGAGGAGGAGCTTTGGATGGCGACGACGACAAGGTCCGACTACGGATCGAAGCAGAAGCTCTGCTCCTCTTCTTCGGATGACGCTAGCTGTCCAGCGCCACCAACTCATCCACGTCCAGCGAGATGCGACCACTGCTGGGCATGACAGACTCTGCTTCAGCAATGCTGGTGACTTCCCCAGAGATTCCCCTTCGAGCACTCGACCCGCCACTGACCACGGGCACAGCAGAGAAGCTCGCTAGTGGCATAGCTGCAGGAATCAGATACTAGAGGTGCCCCAGAGCAAAAGCGAGCACGGCTTGGGGGGCAGCGACAGTCACCTGGCTAGCTCCTGGCTCGACGTGGTCCACAGGGCAGGGGGCACACTGCGGCAACCACACCACCTCGTAGTGCCACTCCGGTAATTCTGGTGCCCCTGCAATCAAACCCAAAATGGTCAGCTCAGTTTGCCACCAACAAAGCCTGACGAGAAATTAATGTTAGTACTCTGAGGCAATGAGGGTCTCAACCCCAGCTCCCGGAGTACTGCCAGAATTAACGCAAATCAACATTAAGAAGGTGGTATTTGAGGATGGCCTTTATCTTCTTGGACTCTTCCACAGTGGCCGAAGGCCGCCTGTCTGACCAGACAGGGCGGACGCTCGTGAACCTCCAACCTTCAGAGTGGTCGCGAGCACTTGACTTGGTGATATATACCTATCGTTGCGCCCAACCCTTGAGGTTGGACGCAGGGTCGTAGACTCGGACGACGTTGCGACTGGGCCGAGCCTTAAAATATGCATAGGCAGTGTCAGCAGGGCAGCGCTGAAGGCTGTAGAACTGTCGGAAGAGATGAACATTTGGCTCCACTGACGTCTTTCAGCACGCGAGGATGAAACCACAAAGGATGTGGCAGGAATTGAGAGATATCTCCACTGGGTGCCGACCATAATGATGGAGGACGGACTCGATAAAGGGATGAACAGGTAGGCGGAAGCCTGTCTGGAAAGACCTTACGGGGACCATGATGCCACCCGGAGGCAGACTCAATTGATCGTCGTTGACGGTCGGGAAGATGATGTCGAATTCAAGGGGAATTTGGAAGGCCTCTCGTAACTCGTGGACCACCCTATAGGCGACTAACGGTGGGGAACGGGGATGATTGGGGACCCCCGAAGTACTCGGGGAGTCACTGCGACCGGAATCCACCTCCTCGACAGAGGAGGTGGGGCTAGCCCTGAGAGTTCTCTTACAGGGAGGCATGGCTACAGAAGGAAGAAGACACAAAGCAAGGAAGAATACCCTCACCAGACAATAGGCGAAAAAGCCTACAACGAGCGCGGTAGACAACAAGAGGCAGATGGGGTTCTAGAAAAGACCATGTGGCGGTTCTTATAGCCTCCCGAGACAGAATGGCCACTTCGGAGCCATATGGCAGGTGAAAAGATGCCCGTCATTGTCATAGTACGGTCGTTAGGCTCAGACGCCCGTTCGACGCCCGCGCTCTAAGACGATGAGCCCCACGTTATGATTACGGGAATGGCGCTTCTCGCCGCTAAAGACGCCTGACGCGCCAAGCAAGCGACTGGGACCATCGGTCCTAATGATGTGAGGGGCCACCCTTCGCAGCTGATCCCCTCATGCTCTACTCTCAGTTCCCTGTAAAGTGCTCAGCAACTGAGAGTAGGGGGCTAGTGAGGGGGGTAAATCCGGCTTGGCCCATGATGGGCCCATCTATGACAAGCGCAACTTGGCCCGAGGCTGGTCACCGCTCCCAAAAGGCGCGGAGCGGCTACAGCCCATGTGAGCCATGTCCAATACAACTTGACATCGGATTCGACAGCTCAGGAAAGGCCACGCCCGAAGCGCAATGACCGCCGGAAGACCCTCCGGCGACCAATCGTTACCCTCCACGACGATGGCTCCTATCCTATAAGAGGCGAGCACGCCCCAAGAGCACCGTAAGACTTGCCCAGGGAACAGTCAACTCCGGGGTACTCGCCCCTCAACGGGAAACTCTGGTCACAATCGCGGGGGACGTTACTGCACTACTTACGCCCTTCCCTGTTAAGGGATAGACCTCCAACGTCAGGGCAATCCCCTATAAAAGGGACATCGATAGTGAAGAGAGGACACAGTGAAATTTCTACCAAAAGTTAAGCCCAGAGAATAGAGCTACTAGCCTTACTACTGTGATATAGAGGTCACACACGCCTACTTCTCCTGAGAGAAACCTCTCTTGCACGACCTTACCACCTAGCGAGCACTCTCTGAGTGACCATTGGGAGCGGCGAGCACTCGTCTGGAGGGCTTACGCGCCTCTTAGATCTACTACGATGACCTCCATCCCTCTCTCTCTTCTGTTTTTCTCTGTTCTTTCCTTGGGCCGTTATTGACTTAAGTATCGGAGGGTTGTCCCCTGGGATAACATCTGGGACTCCTTCTGACACCTTTTTAGCTTCTGATATTTGCAGGGATATCCCTATACCAAAAGGTAACTTACTTTTTGAGGAGGGTAAATCCAGTTTGGTCTATGACGGGCCCGATATCGTGAACCCATGATGGCCTAGGCCCGAGTACTAGAAGTAAGAGCCCACGACGGCTATAGCCCAGTTGGCTGGGCCTAGTACGATTCGACAACCACCAGAAGGTGGCAACCCCGGTGCAATGACCGCCAAAAGACCCTCCAACGACCATTGCCCCCATGACATCGGCCCCTAGCCCATAAGAGGCGAGCACGTCCCATGAGCACCGTAAAACTCACCCAGGGAACAGCCAATGCCGGAGAACTTGCCCTCCAATGGAAAACTCCCGCCTCAATCGTGGGAGACGTTGCTCCATGATCCACGACCTTCCCTACAAAGGGATAGCTCTCTACCTCCAGGACAACCCCATATAAAAAGGACATCGATAGAGAAGAACATACACGATAGATCTCTTGTCAGAAGCCCTACACAGCAAATTGACCCATAACACTAGAGAGGTCATATGGAACCACCACCCATAAGAGAGAAGCCACTCCTCCCGCGTGACCTTACCACCGAGTGAGTACTCATTGAGTGTCCGCTGGGAGTGGCGAGCACTCGACTGGAGGGTCTCCATGTCTTTTAGATCTACAATGGTGACCTCTAACTATCCTCATCATCTCCCCTTGCTCTTCTCTATCTTCGCTTTGATCTGTTGCTGACTTAAGTATCAGAGGGTTGTCCCCTGGGGTAACGCCTGGGGATCCTTCTGATGCCTTCTTGGTTTCTGGTGCTTGCAAACTTTCACAGGTGCCGGGAGACTTTCCTAACCAATAAATAGAGAAGGTGGTACGTGAAATAGGATCCATTGTCTTGTCGCTGCACTTCTTGACACCGTTTGTGGGAAACAGGGTGAAAAGCCATGGCACCTCATGGAAGTATTCGCAACGCCAGCCACCAGGGGCGTGGTTTCCACCAGGGAGCCAATTCCCAACATGGATCACAGGAAGCCTCTTCCGCTCATCCACGCCCTGAAGTCATGCCTGGTGACCATGAAGAGATCTGCCAGCAGATTGCAGCTCTGACAGGGCTAAGTCAGAACCTCCTGGATCGACAAGCAAACCCACGGCGTGTGCCCTCTGAGCGACGACAGGACGAGGGGGCCTGGGTGGCGGTGAATTCTTGCCAAGCGTGAGAGGCCTCCCATGCCTCCGTCGCCAGAACGTGACGGTCGCGCAGTACACCCACACCAAGAGTGCGCAGCCCACTGCACTCCAACCCGACCATAGATCGATGACTCCAGCGCTTCAACAAAATTGAAGACAAAGTCCGCTACCTTAATGATGTCCTCCTCACCACCAAGCACTAGGGGATCATTGACAAAGAGCAAGTCTTCAACACACCCTTTTCCAGGGAAATCATGGAGGTCGCTATCCCACCAAAGCTACAAGTGCCATCTTTCACTCCATACGATGGTACCACTGACCCTACTGATCATATGCACTGCTTCGAGTCTCACATGGCCTTCCACCAAGCCTCCGACGCTGTGAAGTGCCTGACATTTGTAACAAGCCTTTGAGAAAATGCACGGGCATGGTTTGAGTCCCTACCTGTGGGGACAATCTCCTCCTTCCAACAGCTCACGAAGCTGTTCAAAGAGAACTTCATCGGCTGCCGAAAGGTAGCCAAGTCGGTGGTAACCCTACTCGCCCTCAAGCAGGGGCGAGATGAGACACTGTGGAACTTCGTGTCCTACTTCCGCACGGAGGTGCTCCGGATCCTGCGCCTCGACGTCAACATCGCTACCATTACACTCACCCAAGGGACGCGGGACCACATCCTCTGGCGAGTGCTCATTGTTTAGGCCCCGATGACTCTCACTGACCTCATCGCCCTGGCACAGAAGCACGTGTGATGCGAGGAAAATACTACGGCCTTGGGCCACACAGCCAGAACCGAACGCTCTGACCAAAAATGATCTGTCGACTCACCCCGCGAGGGGCGAAACAAGCGAGAGTGGCGTGACCGGGACTACCGTGATCGCCCAAAGAGGGAAAGGGGGAGTTACCACAACTACACGCCCCTGACAGCTCCTCCTGACCAAATTCTGATGGAGATCCGCAAGGAGCCATTCCTTAAGTGGCCTCCTTGGATGAAGTCGAATCCCAACTCAAGGAGCAAGAAGAAGTACTGCCGCTTCCACCCCGACCATGGCCATGACACCGCGGAGTGTATCAACCTGCGGGACGCCATCGAAGATCTCATCCGGCGAGGGCTGCTCGATAAGTACATCGCTAAGGCCGCAGAGAAGTGACAGTGAACTCCCCTGCCCATCGACAACCGACCCAACAGCAAAGAGATCATGATGATCTCAGGAGGGCCAGCCTCAGGTGGGGACAACATGCCCAGATGACGACGGTACTCATTCGCCGTCAACGTCATGGAGCAGAGCGATAGCCCTCAGGGGGAGGCTACCACCTGGGAACGCCTAAAAGATCCCATCATCTTCTCAGACGATGATTTAATGGGTGTAATCACTCCCCATTCCGATGCTCTGGTCGTGTCAACCACCATCAACCAATGTACCATACGTCGTGTGTTAGTGGATAATGGAAGCAGACCCGTTGTCATCTCGTACGATTGTCTAGTGCTAATGGGTGTGGATCTGTCCCGAATTACACCATTGCATATGCCTCTGTATGGCTTCTCTGGTACCTCAGTCCACCCAAAGGGACGCATCTCGCTACCAATCTCGTTCGGGACTACGTCAAAGGAGGTTACCTTCCTAGCTGACTTCACGGTGGTCCGAATGATGACTAGGTACAATGCCATTATAGGACGGGGGATTCTCGGCACCCTCAGAGGCATCCCCTCGTCGTACCATCAAAAGCTCAAGTTTCTCACCTCCCAAGGGGTGGGGGAGGTGCGAGGAGACCAGAGGAAATCTAGAAGATGCTACCTCATTTCGACGTGTGATCGGAGACCCGAGGGAGCACCGCCTGTAAAGAAGGCGAGGACAGAAGACCCGGGACCAAGCATGAGCACCCCAATCGAAGACCTATACCTCATTCAGGTGGGAGAAGATCCAAGCAGGACACTAAGGATCGGAGCTACACTGTCCGAATAAGATAAGCTAACATACGCGAACTTCCTCACAACCAACCAGGATGTTTTTGCTTGGTCCGAGGATGAACTCCCCGGGATCCCACCAGAGATCGTTATACACCAACTAAGGTTGGACCCGAGCTGCCACCCAGTTTAGTAGTGCTGGAGGCACTATAACCCTGAGCGACAAGCCATCATCCGGGAACAAGTGAGTGAGAAGCTACGCTCAGGGCTACTTCGCCCCACCTGCTATTCGGACTGGGTGGCAACTGTAGTTCTCATCCCTAAGAGCAATGAGAAGTGGATGATGTGTGTAGATTACACTGATCTTAACAAGGCTACGTCGAAAGATAGCTTTCCCATGCCACGAATCAACCAACTAGTTGACGCGACGATTGGGCAGGAAATGTTGAGCTTCTTGGACACCTATTCTGGGTATCACCAGATTAGCATGTACGGGTCCGACCAAGATAAGACTGCGTTCATGACCGACCATGGCTTATATTGCTACACGCGCATGTCGTTCGGATTGAACAATGTGGGGTCTACTTACCAACACCTCGTCAATCACATGTTCGATGCACAAATCGGCCAAAATATGGAGGTTTACATCGACGATATGCTCTTGAAAAGCCTCCGGGCACCCGAGCATCTGGAAGAGTTGGCGAAGACATTCGCTACACTCTGGAAGTATAACATGAAGCTCAACCCCAGCAAGTGCGTGTTCAGGGTAAGATCGGGCAAGTTCCTTGGCTTTCTTGTTACACATAAGGGAATAGAGGCGAATCCTTACCAAATCCAAGCGATCTTGGAAATGAATCGACCGATAGGGGAGAAGGATGTGCAATGCCTCACCGTACGTATCGCCGCCTTAACCCGCTTCCTGTCCCGAGCAGTGGAAAGATGTCTCCCCTTCTTCCGACACATCAAGCAAGCCAACAAAATGCCAGAGAAAAGGAGACAAGTCAAATGGGACTAAGAATGCGAGTAGGCATTCGAGGAGTTGAAGCATTACCTAGGTACTCCCCCTGTGCTTTCTAAGCCACAGAAGGGAGAGTAGCTACTCTTATACCTATCTATAACGTCGAGCACGATGAGCGTTGTGCTCGCTCGGGAAGAAGCAGTGCTCATGAAACCCATCTACTACGTAAGTCGAGTGCTATAGGGACCAGAGTTTCAGTATTCACGGGCTGAGAAGTTCTCCCTGGCCCTCATAACTGCTACCTGCAAGCTATGGTCATACTTCCTTGCTCACCCAATCACCATCCTCACCGACCAACCTCTACACTAGATTCTCTAGAATCCTAATGCCTCTAGAAGGTTGATCAAGTGGGCCATAGAGCTGGGCAAGTTTGACATCAAATACTGCCTGAGAACTGCGATCAAAGCACAGGCCCTCACCGACTTTATGGCAGAATGCACCCTACCCACCGAGGACGAGCCTGAGCAGTCCTCGGGCCCAACATGGGAGCTATACGTCGATGGATCATCCTGTGCAGTAGGTAGTGGAGCAGGGTTGGTCCTACTTTCACCAGAAGGGGTGGAACTACAGCAGGCACTTCGCTTCAATTTCTTGACTACCAATAACGTGGCCGAATATGAATCTCTCCTCTTAGGACTTCGAATGGCAAAGCATCTGGGAGCAACCAGCGTCCGAGTATATAGCAACTCCATGCGCGAGGGAGAATTTGAAGCACGCGAGGGGTTCATGATCAAGTACTTGGAGAAAGCCAAGACTATGATAGGAGAGTTCTCCAACTTCGAGATGGTTCACATCCCTAGGGAAGAGAACGTCCGGGCAGACACCCTCTCTCGTTTGGCATCGGTGACCACAGTCTCCAACTTGAGATCCATTTTGATCGAGGAACTATCAGCGCCAAGCATAGACGAGACTGCACCCCAGGTTAATGCCACCGACTACGAGCCATCTTGGATGGAGCCCCTCTTAGATTTCCTACTGCGGCAACAACTCCTGAGCGACCGCACTGAGGCTCACCACACGCGAGCATGAGCGGTGCATTTCACAGTGATTGATGGTCGCATGTATCGTAAGTCCCTCTCGACCCCACTTCTAAGGTGCTTATTCCCCATGGAAGCCAGGTAAGTTATATAAGAGGTCCACGAGGGACTCTACGGAAGCCATGTGGGAGGACAAGCACTCGCGCGAACCTTAATCTGGTAGGGGTATTGGTGGCCCACCCTATAGCAAGACTGCCTCAAATACGTTCAGAAGTGCCCCCAATGCCAAAAATTTTCCAACTTGCACCACCAACCAGTTACCCAGCTATACACCTTGATGGAGCCTCGACCATTTACCCGGTGGGCTATAGACATACTGGGCCCTTTCCCTGAAGCTCGAGGGAGGAAGAAATTCCTCGTGGTCGCCATTGACTATTTCACCAAATGGGTCCAGGCAGAACCCTTGGGGAAAATTACAAGTGAGGCAACTTGGAAATTCATGCTACGAAACATCATTTTCCAGTTTAGAATCCCATGGGTTCTCACAAGCGACAACAACAGACAATTTGCAAGCATGGCTTTCCAAGAAAAATGTTTAGAGCTAGGGATCTGGAACCACTACACTTCCGTGGGTCATCCCCAAGCCAACGGATTGGTGGAAAATACAAATAGGACACTCCTCCACGGGATCAAGACCCAACTGGAAAAGGCAGGAGACTCCTGGGTAGATTCCATCCTGAACATCCTATGGGCACACCGGACAACTGCCTGAACTGCCACGGGTGAAACACCCTTCCACCTTGCGTACGGGGCAGAGGTAGTTATTCTGGTAGAAATCACCAACCCAACGTTATGGGCAGAGGGTTGACCAGAGTATCTCTAACCTAATCCCACAGCTGACTCGTCACTGACCATGGCTGCCCAGGGGGGCCCTTCCGTGCCCCCCTCTGACCCTTCTTCCTCTCGGACCTCGGCCAACCCTCTGCCTTCAACCAAGAGTTCTCCCTTTAGAAAAACCTTTGCAGAGGTTCTGTCTTCATCCTTGGTGCCACCTGTGATCTCTGGCTCTGTGCACGATCCTGTCATGACTGACAGTGGAGAGCCCGCCGTCTTTTTCACCAAGGAGCAGATTCAAGCTTCCCTGGCACCTTTTGCTTTCTCCGTGGTTGCTCGAACCCCTTTTGGAAGACCTTCTTTCCCTGACATCTGAACACATCTCTCCAATAGGTGTGGATCTCGATGTAGTTAGTGTCAAATTGACCGCTGGGATGTCAAGATCCCAACCCCACCAGTTTCGTGTCGATCGGTTGTCATTTGGGGTCGGTAGGAGTCTGGGAACCTCGGTGACTCATTTAGGGTCGATTCGTTGGAATCGCCCTGATCGCGCGTTTTAGTGCATGCATGTGGTGTTTTTAGCCTCCAAGGGTTATTTTTCATCATGTGGCATTATTTCCCCTGTGCTTCGGCGTGAATGGGGCGTGGAACGGGCCGATTCGGCCGTTCCCCTATTTTGGTCGCCGAATTTATGTAACGGTCCCTCCAGAGACCGTCACACTGTGTGACGGTCCCTCGATAGACCGTTACGTCTGTAGGTCATTTTGCATTCCTCGAGGTAGGGTCATGTGACAGACCAGTACTGGACCGTCACATGACTGTAACGTGCCTATGGCGGTGCGTTAAGCCCTTGGTGTGACGGACCATAGTAGGACCGTCACATGCCTGTAACGCGCCTGGCTTGGTCCGTTACGTGCTGTGGTTTTCGAGGCCTACTACTGTGTCAGACCTTCGACGACTGTGCTTTCTCGAAGACCGGGTCAGTTGGTTCATTTAACGGGTCTATCCTGTGCGTTATAGTTTAGGTAATGCACCAGTGTGAGACCGTTATATCATGCTTGACTGGCATTTGTCTGGCTATGGTGGTTGGTGTAACGCGCCTACCCCTATGCGCCATGTGGCTGTGGCGGACTCAGCCTGGTCCGTTATATGCCTCTTATCCATGTTAGTGTTTTGGGTCTGTTGGCTTTAACGCCCCTGTCCTAGTGTGTTAGGATGGTGTAACGCACCTATATAGGTCTGTTACATACCCTTTATTTGAATTTTGGTCCGTTGGCTATAACGCCCCTGTCCTAGTGTGTTATGCTGATGTAACGCGTCGGTCCTGGTGCATCACATGGTCTGCATTGGATTTCAGGTCCGGTTGCCCTGACGCCCCTACCCTAGTGCATCAGAGCAGTGTAACGCCCCTATAGAGGTGTGTTATAGTCCTGCTATGGCTATGATGGCCATTGTTCGGTTCTATGTCTGTTCGTGTGTCTGTCTGTCTTTGGTTTGTGTTTTAGGGCGGTGTCTGTGTGTCAGTGATTTCTGGATCAATCGATTTAGGTGACTGGGTGTGGTCTGACTACGACAGTACCCTACTGACTCAATCTAGAACTACCAGTGTCATTGTCTCTGGATGCGTAGCGACTGCCTCTTGACTGCTGGGTTCGCCAAGAGATTGAGTGATGGTTCATTTTGCCCAGAGTGTTGTCGTTGTCCACCGCTCCAGTTTCTACTTGTCTTTGCTTGATCCCGTGGTTTGCCCGTGACCCGTGGGTGTCTATTGACATCCCATGAGGGCAGTGACCATGATGGGATGGCCAGGAGTGCTTGTGCATGCTGTGTGTGTCTCTGTGTGTTTGTGTTTTGTCGGGTTTCGGTCAACCCAGTGAGACCAGGGGTTGACATGTGACCTTGTGTGTGTCTCGACAGTTTTGTCCAATTCGAGACCGTGTTTCTGGATGCCTCGAGGTATCGTTCTACCCAGGTTTGTGTATCCAGATGTGTTGAGGGTCCTCGGTGTTCCCTCGGGTCTCCGTGAGTTATTTTCTGCGGAGCATGATTTCCTTTGGCTTAGGAGTAGACCGATTGGCAGCTTATTCTGCTGTCTGTGATGATCTTGCCTTCGAGTCATCTGACTCAAGGATTGTTATGTGTGTAGGTCTAGTTGCCTTGTCCTGAGTCATCGACAGTGGCTGTGCTGCCATTGGTGCTTCGGAGTACGTGCGACAGTGCTCTCTTGCCTGTCTGTACTTCCACACTCGTGTTTTGAGTCTCTGTGTCTTGTGAGCCTCCACTAGTCGTAGCCTTACGGCATGCTTCGGCGTGATGGCTCTTGTAGCGGGGCACTTTCTTGGTTTACGATTCTTAGGCTAGTTCCATGGGCCCCTCGTCAACCGTAGCATACTTCGGAGGGAGAATACTAGCTATAGGCCTGGCTTAGGCGATAGCTAGTGTGTGCACACGTGGTTAGGGGCATTGGACTTACGTCGTTAGACGTGACCCTAACTAGTCGCTCGCGTTATGGTACTGCTCCAGTTCTAGCAGCGTCTCTGTCTCGGCCCAGTCCATGCGAAAGGTTACGTGGACAAGATGCTAGTAGGCAAAGCATAAGATGTCAGTGGACGTAGCTGGCTGTTCTTCTGGTGGTGAGGCACTCTAGTCACGTGGCACATGACTCATCGCGGTTCTCTTCCCGTTTCTTGTGCGTCATGACCTTTCTGGGTTAGCCTTCTCTTGGCTCTTCCCAAGGTCAGTGTCTGTTGCCTGCACGATGTTTCGATCGTGTATGGGAGTGTGCATGATGTTCTAGTCGTTTGTCTATCATCCGTCTAGGTTTTTCCTAGGCTTTGTCGGTTGTTCTTGCAGGTCTTCGTTTGGAGCCTAGCGTCGTGTCGACAGTTCGTTAAGCTTCTGACTTTTCCTAGTTGAGTTCACCTTTCTGTCTTTGTTTGGTGTAGTGTCTGCTTAGAGTAGTTTCAGGGGCCGAGATTAGTTCTGTAGTCATGCTCGTCTGGTATGACTTCTTCCCTTTCCTTTTAGCTCCCCTAGATCTTAGCTTGTTCCCTACTCCTGCTACCCTTTCTTTTACAGCTTTATAGTTTAGTTTTCCTGCTTTACTACACCTGTTGTTTACCTGTTGTTTTAGCATGTTACTGTGTGTTTTCCAGTGGGGATCCGCGTGACCCCTACTGAGCCAATGACACGAGACTCACCCCTACTTTTTAGGTGGCTGTCGCCGTCATTGTTCGTTCTACTTCCGTGGTTCTTGTAGTTAGCGTACTCGTGGTGGCCAGCTAGTACCTTCGCCGGGCTTCCCCTAACTTTCTGGTACATCTTTACTTTTCTGTCGACTGTACTTGACACTTGTTGTCTTTCCTTTGGACTTGACTCTGGGCTATAATTGTTAAATGGTTCAACATAAAAAAAATCAAGCGTAAACATCCACTTGCTTAACATTTTTGCAATTGTGCTTTGACTGTATTTTGATTGATTTTTGCATAATGTTTGGCTTGGATAACATGCCTAATAATTTTCACAATCATGAGGATGATCAACCCAACACATCCTATAATCCCCAATGTCATAATTCTCACCACAATTCTTTTAAGGGACCACGTCCTCATTCACATAGTCTTGCCCGATCTATGGGTAATTTCCAATCTCATGGTCCCTCGTCTCAATCACGAGCCACTATTCCTTCGGAACTATCTCCTACCCACGATGAGAAGGTTTCCCAAATCCTGCTTGCCATAGATCATCTCACACCTCAACAAATCCAAGCTCTTAAGGCTGTTGTTGAGGGTGTATCTCATTCTTCTGATCCTCCTTCCACTCCCATTTAGGTGGCCCATCACCAGCCTCCTCCTTCGATCCATCCTCCTCGGGTGGCCCATCAGCCACCTCCTTCTACACATACTTGTCCTCAGGTCATTCATCACTCGCCTCCTTCTATTCCTCCTCTTTCACGGCCCCAAGGCCCTTTCGTTCCTTACAACCCAGCTCGACCAAGTTCTTTTTTGGGTCAACCCGTTAACCCCCCTCCACGGCCATCTTATGCGGCCCCTCCTTCAAGGCCACCATGCCAGCCCTCTGCTTCTCATGTTATGCCCCTCCAAGTTCTTGTTGATAAAGTTGCTTCGTTGGAGGAACAATTAAAGAGGGTCTTGAGCCTGTGGCCTCCTCCTCCTCCTTCTCCAGTCAATCCTCTTCATGCTTTTATGAATAATATCATGAAGATGAAAAAGGAATGAAAGGAGAGGAGAGATGATTACGGCATTAACAATGCAAGTGGCCAAGAGTTGGCAGGTTTCAACGATCAAGTGGATGTTGAGTACATGTTATTTTGATGACGTCACCATGAGTCACTAACCAATTGGCTTAGAAATTCATGCCATCTTTTGATGTGTCTAGGTGTGAAGATATCCTCCAACAAGTTCATGTGCATCGACCTTCATGCAGAATGTGCATTGACCTTCTCATGCAAAAAGGAAAGGTGCATCAACCTTACTGAAGAAAGGGCCTCATGTGCGTCGACCTTGTTTTTTTAGTTGCACCGACCTTACTGAAGGGAACTCTCCATATGCATCGACCTCTATGCTTTAGAAAGAAGACGTGTGTCGACCTCTGTGCCTAAGTATGGAATGTGCACTGACCTTTTTATGCGATCAGTCAGATGTGCATTGACCTTCATATGCTTCAGAAAGATGTGCATCGACCTTCTTTTGCCTCAAATGGCAATGTGCACTGACCTGGATGCTTCAAACAGTAATGTGCACAGACCTGTTCATGCTGCTTGCAAATGTGCACAGACTTGGGTGCTAATGTGCACATACTTGGTTTGCAAATATGCACAGACCTTGCTGAGCCTAAAGTCACATGTGCATCGACCTCCATTGAAGGAATTCAAATGTGCACCGACCTCAAGTGAAGAAGCTCCATGGCTGCACCGACCTTGCCAAAGGCCAAGGACCTAATATGCACCCACCTCATGAAGAAACCTTCCAATGTGCACCGACCCTGCCAAAGGCCAAGCATCATATATGCATCGACCGCGCAAGAGAACCTCAGCAGCTGCACCGACCTTGCAGAAGACAGGTCGATCTCATGAGTCATGCCAAGCCAGTTACACCGACCTTGCAGAAGACAGGTCGACCCTTGCAGAAGACAGGTCGACCTCATGAGTCATGCCAAGCCAGCTACACTGACCTTATGATGAAGAACATAAAATATGCATCGACGCATCTGGGCTCCCAAGGCCATTTTTAGCAGTCCTCAGGACAAAAAGGACGTCCTTCTCAGTCCTGCCAGCTGAAGAAGAAGATTCTACAGATCTTACATGGAAAGCTCATCTCACATATTGTTTGGTCAACCAAAGTAACAAAATGATAGAAACCTTTCTGTTGTCTCCCTGGCCAATCAGAGACTGCCAAGACAAATGGTCCTTGAAGCTAATGATAAATTATGCAGCAGCCAGCATAGCCAGCCCTGGTTCCTTCACCCCGTTGACACTTGCCCTGTCATTCACAGTGTCGTTTTCATCTGGAGGAGATTCCTAGGACTGACCACTGTCTTGCTCCATCATGAGGCTGCAGAACACCTTTTGAGAAGGCAGATCTGTCAGGTATCCTTTGTGGGAAAGGTCAGCTTTCCATGGTACTCTACTTTTTGACCACAGCCAATCAAATTGTTGTCTGTGCAAAAACCTGGCAGAAGTTCAGATCTGGAAAAAGGCTAGTCCGTCTCTATGGACCAATGGGAAAAAGGTATTTGGTCAAAGAACCTCTTTGATTATTTGTTTATTTTGACCCAGCAAATAATGTTTAAAAGACTCCAAGCGAAAGAGAAGGCTCCACAGTATACTCCATGATATGCAGATTTCTCCTTGGAAGGAAAACCGCATTTGTGTCTGTAGATCTAATCAATTACTCTGACCCTACCTTCCTCTATCTACACTGAACCAATTAGAGAAGGGGTTCATTTCAAAGAACCTTATTCTATTCCAGTCGAGATAAGTCTTTCTGGAGGGAAATTTTTCCACTAGTTCTCTATATATATACTTGAAGCTTCTATTGAAGAGGCTGCTAGAGTTGCTATCCAAGAGAGGAATCTACGTGAGCCTTCAAGAGAGATTCTGTGAAAGAAAAAGAAAGAAAAGGAGCAGCCCAGTCCTGGTCTGAAATCGGCCAGTGCTGATAGAGAGGGACAAGAGAGAGCAGAAGAAAAAGAGAAGCCAAGAGAGGAGTGCAGCCCTTCTCACGTCCAGACTGAGCCTAAAAAGGTAGCTAGATCGGACTTGTGTCCAGATCTGTCCAAGCGTGCTTCAAGAGCAAAATCTGAAGCCACTGTCTGGTTATCCTTTTTTGAGTGTGCATTTCCTTCCCTCATCTTCATATCTGGAAAGTTATTTACAAAAAAAATACCCATGTCTTCCTTACTTCCACCTCTAAAACTTTCATGAAGAGTCCCACACCCAGATCCGTGGTGTGCAGTATGGTCAAGGCGCGTTCTTAGTCAGATCTCAGTCTGCCTGACCAGATCTGAGACTGAGAACAGTTTGGTTCTAAATTCCCCCAGTGAAACTCCGACCTTGATAAAATTCTTGGAGCAACAGACGGTCGAAGGGGTTTGAGTCAGCTTTCCAATGGCACTGATTTTGCGCCGATCTGACGTCGGCACCGATTGTAGCAAGCTTCGTCGCTGGAGTGCGCGGGTCTGAAATAGAAGTCCAGATCCATGGACAGCAAGCTCCAACTTGACGGTCGGAGCCACCCGGCTCCCTCCCGGTGTCCCAGTCCGGCCACCATCCAGGGGTGTTGCCCCTCCTAGTGTCCTCTTCGTAGCGGGACCCACCCCGCTAGGTCCGGTGGGCCGAGTAATGCGTGGGCCCCACCAACCAGTGGAACGCGCCGTTCAGACAGCATCGAGCCACGATTTTCAGCACCGACGGGGCGAACCCAAGCTGCTGCCCGCCAACCCAATGTCGACACTCCCAGGTCCCACAAGTAACATGTTACCCCCCTGCGTGGAGTGGGTTTAAAGTTTATAATTCAGTAAATTTGTTTAACTGGGAGTGCGACATTGGCTGGGGTTGTCTTCCCCACACTGGGTGCGTGGAGGTAACGGTCTTAACTTCTTGGCATTGCTTTCCTAGTATATGATCATATGCCGCTATTGAAGTGCGTTAGGAATTCTAGCTCATAAGTCCATGTCACCACTGTGAGTTAGAGAGTGAACCCGTCCCGTGACCCGATCTGAGCTCGGAAGTGAGTCGACCACCCTTGACTCTGTCGATTTCTCAACCGTGCGGATCCACGCTATCCCTCGCTTTGGGATGATGAGTGAGCTTGCATTTCTATTTTCGACATTTAGCCCATAGGAACTCTTAGTGTCAGGCCAAAGTGCCTCTTCCGTTCGTGGGTTGCTGGTCACATCACACTTAGAGTCTGAGGTTCGCATCACTTAGAGTCAATCCCTCTGTCCGTCCCGCATCAGTACATACTGTCACAACCAGCTTTAAAGGGATGACTGGGCAAATGGGCGTCATCCTGATGGAATTTGATATGACATATGTACCGTAAAAGGCCATTAAAGGCCAGGCCTTAACTGACTTCTGTGCAACGTATCCGGTGCCCAAAGATTCTCCATTGATTACAGAGCTTCCAGATGATGAAACACTTGAGGTGGACCAAGCCCATCAAATAGTGTGGCAGATTTACTTTGATGGGGCGTCCAGAACAGAAGCATCCTAGACAGGGCAAACAAGAATAAGGGCCGAAGGAGGCATCGTCCTCAAGTCCTCAGAAGGAAAAGTATTGCACACATCATGTGCTATCAACAAACCTGGCACAAACAATGAGGCAGAATATGAATCCATAATCATTGGCCTCCAGATTGCTCATCATATGGGGATCAAGATGCTACAAGTATTTGGCGATTCCATGCTGATCATCAAGCAAACACAATGGCACTTTGATGTCCACAAGCCAGAATTCCTTCCCTACTGCACTAAGGTGAAAAAGCTCATGTAGCAATTCTACTTCATTGAAATTGGTCATGTTGGCTGGAATCAGAATGCTCAAGCAGATGCACTAGAAAAGCTAGCAAGCTCATTGGCAATCCCGCCAGATGCATCCCTCAATATCACTGTGATCAATAGGCGTCGGGTTCCCAGCATGATGGAGGAGCCAGATGAAGAAGAATGTGAAGCTATAACCACCGAAGTGGTCAGCTCACCTGACTGGAGGGCACCTCTGATACAATGGTTTAAATGCCAGCAACTTCCCAAGCAAAGGGAAGAGAAGATCAGGCTGATCAGAATAAAAGATTCTTATGAATTCAAGAACAGAATCTTATTCCAGATTATGGCGGATGCCATGAGAAAAATACTCCTCTGATGTCTGTTAATGAGGAAGGCTTGGAAGGTCATGGAAGAAGTTCATGTCAGATCAGCTGGCGCCCATCAAGCCAGGTCGATGATAAAGACTGAATTCAAGAAATTGGGATACTACTTGCCAACTATATTCGATGACTACTACAAGTATGCCAAGTCATGTCATAAATACCAGGAGCATGCTACAGTCCAAAGAAGTCCCCCAACACACCTACATCCAACGGCACCTAGTTGGCCATTTGCTCAATGGGGCACCGATGTTATGGGCCCACTACCCCCATCCTCATTAGGATGCAGATACATTTTAGCCGCAACAAATTACTTCTCCCGCTGCGCAGAAGCTATAGCACTAAAAGAAGTGACGGGCGAAATCATGGTTAGATTTGTCCACCGGAACATTATATTTCTATTCGACGTGCCCGATCGAATTATCTCTAAGAACGGGAGCCATCTTCGGAACCAGAAGGTCTACAAGCTGACCGATAAATTCAAGATAGATTGGAGGGCATCCACTGCGTACAACCCACAAGCAAACGGGTTGGCTGAAGCTTTCAACAAAACTCGTTGCACACTTATTGCCATGACAGTTAGCTCTAGCAAGAAGGATAGGGAGGATAGGATGTACGAGGCACTATGGGCATACTGCACTGTGTATAAGACCCCGGCGGGTTGCTCACCGTTCTCGCTGGCATACAGCTCGGAAGTAGTCATCCCAATAGAACTGGAGATACCCTCACTACGGGTCATGATCTAGCATGAATTGGTTAAAGATGGCCCGACAAATATAGAAAGAAGACTGGAGGGACTCTCTGATTTAGAAGGGCATCGGCTCAAAGTCTAATAGAACATATTGGTCTACCAAGCCCGTATGGTGCCCGCCTTCGACAAGCTTGTCAATGAGCGAGAATTCAAGAAAGGAGACCTTGTCATGGTCAAAAGAAAAGAAGTTATGACAGCCAATCTAAAAGGCAAATTAAATAAAAAATGAACGGGACCTTACGAAGTCCAGAAATCTCTCTCTCTCTCTCTCTCTCTCTCTCTCTCTCTCTCTCTCGCTCGCTCGCTCGCTCGCTCGCTCGCACGCGTGCGCGCCTCATCCCGCCGGATCGACCACACCAACCGCCTCTGCCGGATCAACCACCCTCAACTTCTTTCCCGCCGTATTACACCACCTCAAGCCCCGCCGGATCGGCCCGCATCCGCTTCCCACCGTACCACTAAGACCTTTTCCCACCGTAACAACCTCATTCCACTTCCCACCGGATAACACTAAAAAAATCCACACCTCAAAGCCCCACTGGATTACCATTCTCACTGCCACCCCCTCCACTCTCCCTCACCGGTCCTCCCTGCGGTCTCCGTCATGGCATCCCTATTATTGGAGGTTGTTGGATCCCAGATTTGGCTTCCTCTTCGGCCTCCAGGAATCATGCGGCTTCTGTTGATGTTGAGAGGGGGTCAAACGAAGCATTTTATGGTTGGTCAGAGTATTTTGATATGAAGAACTGCGCGAAACCAAAGAAGTTGAAACACAGCATGACATATGATTAGCTCTTCTGGAAGACAATGATAATTCCAAAGAAAGCAGAGTATCCATTCAAGGGAGTTCCGAAGATGGCTTTTATGCTTATGACGGGGGGCTTTGGCATTTGTTCCTTCGTGGGAAGACCACAAGCTTAACATCTCCACCACACTTCCTTT
This sequence comes from Amorphophallus titanum, assembly GCA_024336825.1. Classification (NCBI taxonomy): domain Eukaryota; kingdom Viridiplantae; phylum Streptophyta; class Magnoliopsida; order Alismatales; family Araceae; genus Amorphophallus; species Amorphophallus titanum. The sequence continues at coordinate 889,968 of JANBPO010009398.1, forward strand.
CTATGGCCAACATATACTAAGTCGGGTGCTTGGATGAGAGTCAATATCCTTGCTGGATGCAGAAGAGTGTCTCCTGGCTAATGCTTTACTTGATTTTTCCCAATGAGCGTGTCATTCTTCTCTCTGAGAGCTGTATTCCCATCTTTGATTTTTCCCACTGTCTACAGGTACTACAAGCACCTGATTAGCTCGGAACAAAGCTTTGGGGAGTCTTATGATGAGCCTTCTCCACGTGGGGTGTGGACATTACGGCTGTCACATATACCCTGAGATTAGGTTGTATTAACGGAGAAAGGGTGCTGAATGCTTTGAGACAAACCGTGAATCGGCTGTGAACATAGTTGCAGCCCCTAAGTACTGCAGCGTTTTCAGGAAACAGGCAGGCCCCCCTAGCAACATCAACCCCCCCGGTCACTCGATCCGGCGGCATCCCGAACCCATACGGCGCTCCCATGCTCTCCATCCGGCGGCCCTGTGGCCTCCATCCGGCAGCCCCATTCAAAGCCTCCATCCGGCGATCCTGCAGGTTCCATCCAGCAGCCGCTCAAGCAAACTGGCGGCCCTCTAAGCCGGCGAGCCCACGTCTCATTCGGCAGAGACCGTTGGGCATTGAACCGACAGCTCTCCTCTATCCAGCGATCCGGCGGCATACATTCCCTCCGGCGGCTCGTTTCTCCGCTCATCCGGCGACAACGGCGGGGACAAAAGAAGCAAGAACCGATGGGCATTCTCAATGACCGGAGGTCTTTGCTCGTGCTGTATGGCGCGCAGCGGCCTGAGCTCCGAGGATTTCCACGTTCGTGCAAGCCTCGAAGACGATGAGCCTGTCAACCTCCTGTAGGCCCCAGATCGGGCAATCAACCTGCGGATGCAGCAGAGCGAAAAGATGGAGGGGATTTTCCCTATTGACCCTCTCTTGGTCACCAGAACTCCGCGGTTTCAAGATATAAAAAGACAGAAGAAGAAAAGAGAAAAAGAAAGAAGGGAGAGGGGGCTCGGCTGCTACTCCACCACTGCCTGTGTGAGAAGAGAAGAGAAAAAAAGAGAGAACTCCCGGCTCTTCTTGGCTGCTCCAGCAACCTGCTCCGGCGACCACCACCATCTGAGTGAAGGGAGAAAAGAGAGAATAGAAGAAGAAATGAGAAAAGTGTGAGTGAAGAGAGGGAGTAAGGCTCGGGAGGGGAGGTGCCGGTGTTCCGTTTCCCCTCCCCACTACATCCTGTTTTCCCTCCGTCTTCCATTTTTTTTCCTTGCCGAAATGTATTAGCTCCTGTGGGTTGCTCCTCTTGTGAGAGTGGAAGGAGGAGGTTTGTTAAGTGTTTACGATGTTTGTGTTTCCCCTTGGCCATGCATTTGTTGCTCCCCCATTCTTTCATTCCTCACCGGTCCCCATTGGAGTCCCATGCTCCTCGTCCGTGATCCACTGGCATCCTCCCATCCGGTGGCGTCCCCACCTCTACTAGAACCGGTGGCTTAGCCGCCTCCTTTGCCCATCCGGCGGACTTCATCCGGCTGCCATCCGGTCACCCTATTCATGCCTTGATTCAGTGGCGCTTGGGCAGGATCTTGACCTGGTGGCTCCTTTGAGCCTGTAAACTGTTGGCCCTCTCGTCTCTTCGATCCGGTGGCTTTGTCACCCTCAATCCGGCCACACCTCTCACCCTCGAACCGGCCACACCGTTCTATCCATTTGATCCAGCCGCACTTTATCACCTTCGATCCGGCCACATTTACCACCCATTCGATCTGGACACACTTTGTCCCTTCGAGCTGGCCGCACTCTGTCACCTTCGATCCGGCCACACCCTTCATCCCTTCGATCCGGCCACACTTACCTCCCATTCGATCCGGCTGCACTTCGTCTCTTCGATCCGGCTATACCTTCATCCCTTCGATCTTGTCACACTCACCACCCATTCGATCCGGCCGCACTTTGTCACCTTCGATCCGGCCACACTTACCACCCATTCGATCTGGCCGCACTTTGTCCCTTCGACCCGGCCACACCTTCATCCCTTCGATCCGGCCACACCCTTCATCCTTTGGACCCGGCCACACCCTTCATCCGTTCGATCTGGCCACACTCACCATCGCTTCGATCTGGCAGCATTTCGCCCCTCCACCTTTGCACTTAAACCTTTTGCCCGCTCGACTTCGGCGCCGTGTTTTGACGCGATGATTTTGAGTGCCGCGGATTCCGTGCGCACTCACATTTTGGGACACGTCACTCCTTGTGGACGTGTACCAACTTTACTCCTCCCGCATCCGGGTCTGGGGGAGATGCTGTCGAATTTTCACGAGAATTAAAATCTAAATAGTCATGAGGATGAGTTCCATCAAAGGTGGGAGGTGGGGGAGGTGTCCTTCTATCGTCTGCCCTTGGGGCGGGCCTATTGTCCCCTAATTGGGTGAGTTGGACCTCTATGTTATCAAGCCGCTCATAGAAATCGGTCATGGCTCCCATTAGGTAATCCACATGGCCGTGGAGGCCATGTGTGTTGGTGGTGGATTTCCCTTAGGGGTTTGGACTCATGGAGAGGGCCGATGGGTATGGTCGGTATGGGGCGGTCATGCTAGTGGACAAGAGTGATGCACCGAGAGAATCTAAACACATATGATCGCCCTAGGACTAACTTGTAGAGATAAGTTGAGAACTTGCTCTGATACCACTTGATGCGACACGACCCCATGGACCTAGAATCACAAGCAACCAAATCAAACGGCGGACACACTCTAGCGGGTTCACCCATGTAGTGCACACCTGGGTCCGTAGGTGGACCGACGATGATGATGAGGGTCCAAGGTTGGACCCTGTGGTTCCAGGGTACAGCTAGATTTGGGAGGACCCCAATGGGCCAGGGATACCCAATTCACGGGTGGCCAGCATGCCGAGAGTGTAGGTTGAAGGGTCACTCTCACAACTTGCCTGTGGTGGCACTCAATTAATCGAATAATTGGAGCGAGCACTCTCTCACCGCCGATGGAGCAACCAAAAATAATACTAAGCTAAGCAATGCAAATCCAGCAACGGGTGGGGTCCGTAGCTCACCTGGTCGAGGTGAAGATGTCGACTCCGACCGGAGACGAGGGTGAGCAGGGAAGCGTGGGCTACCCGTACGCCGCGTCGGTGATGCTTTGGTCGAAGACCTGCTAGTACATGCACTACTCCCCCGTAGTGGGGTTGGACTAGGGGTGGGGAAGTCTAATTATAACCAAACACGACCTCCACGTAGGTAGGGGCTGTATGCCGGTCAGGCGGGGTGGGGGAGCTAAGTTAGAAACCAAATTGCCGAGCTCCGCTAGTTGTGCCAACTTCAGGAACAGCTTGATAGGCAGTCGATGATGGCGTAGCCACGGGCTGTGCCGAGCTTAGAAGAGGTCTAGATTGGCTCCAAAACTTCCTGGGTTGGCCCAAGAGGTTGCCAGAATTTTTGGAGAATTTCCTAATGATGTCGGTGGTGAGGGCAGGGTCTGGAACAGGACTACTTTATGCCGGTTCTGGTTGTTCTCAGACTGCTGCTGCTAGAAGATGAAGGAGCAACGAACACTCCCATTGTTCAAATAATGCGGGACTAGAACCGCTACGATTGTGGATGAGTCCTCTTCGATCTGGGACCAACTGGGCCATCTTCGGAGGTCAGAGCTGACCGTAAAGACATGAGTAGTTGAAGGGTGTCGGACAAGACTCTAGAGGGACTGACCTTGTGCACCTCGGGGAGAAAATCTAGAACTCTTGACTCTGAGCTCCAAATATTGCTCTGCCTCTTCGGGATGGCAGGGGACTTGTAGGAGAAGACTTCAGCCAAGAATCATGTCCAAAAGCACTCAGGAATGGCTATGGTGGCTTCTCCTCTTGGACTCAGGTTCCCTATCAGAGTGACTATACGCAGTCGAGGGAGAATGGCTCTCCCGGGCAGAACGGACGTCGGATGGAGGCAGGACCACCTCGCTTGCGAAGCTACTTCGAAGAGATTTCTAGAAATGTAAGATACACCACCAGAAGATGCGTGATGAAGATGTTGCCAGCTCTGCAACTCATCCCTGGACTGCTATCTGTGAACTGTTGCTGGGCAGGGTGATGGTTTGTGAGAGTAGGAGTGGGGGAAAGGGGCTGGACGACCCTGGGGCTGTGAGGGTGAGTGGGGAGGGTAGAGCTAGTGGAGGGGAGAGGACGGGGTGAAATTCTACTATGGGGTGGAGAGAGAGATAGGGGGACAAGATGGCAATGGAGGGGGGGGTAAGATGATGATGTGACACGGCCAAAGGGTCAGTAGATATGGCATGAGAAACCTTGGACCTAGATGTGCAAGCACACTAGCCAAGGTCTGTACCCGATTTCGGTGGACAAGCTCACCCGATGCACGTCCCTTTCCGGGGTGACTCAGGGATGGTAGGTCGAGTCCAGGGACTAGAACCTTGCTGGTTGGGGTAAATATGAGGCCGAGAGGGGATCTCACCCCGAGATATGGAGGTTCCCATTACAACGGGCAAACTGCGCGCCTTGGCAGGCGCGGGTATCACTCGCTCTCACTCCCACGATGGCCACTCGAGGTGGCAGGTTGGCCGGGGTCGGGTGCTCTCGTCCTCACCGATGGAGCTCAGAAATGATAATGGATGACAGAATAACCAGGAGGGATTGGGGCTCACCTAGCCAGCTTGAAGAAGCTGACTGCGACCAGAGATGAAGGCGAGCAGGGGACGTGCGCTGCCCGCACATGTGTCAGTGTCACTTGACCTCAAATTTTATGGTATACACCACTACTCCTATCGCAGGATGGTTGAACAAGGAATATGAGTTAAAATATTACATGCAAATACTACCTCCACACAGGGAGGGGCTGTAAGCCGGCCAGGTAAGGGGCGAGAATGAGAAGAACAACAAAGGAACCCCGATGTGGTCGAGGGGAATTCTGTAGGGACAACAAGACTGGGTGCTGGAGTTGAGATGACCACGAGCTCGTCTGAATGCTGATGGAAGCAGGACCAGCGCTAAAACGACCAGGACAGGTCCAGGAAGACGCCGTAGGATTTTGTGGTCGAACAGAGGGTGACGACGGTCGCTGCAGCTCTGAGAATAGGACTAGTTTGAACTGTCTCTGTCTGGCACAGAACCACTGAGGGCTGTTGCAGAAGTTGCCAAAAAGTCTACTGAACTATGATGGAGACAAGATTGATGCTGACGTGACCGTTGGCAAGTTGGCGATGCACAGGAACTGACGAGACCTCTTTCTGTGGTTAGAGTGGAGCGCGATGGTCCGGGAGGAAGAGAGGGGTCTGATCTGGCCCAGGCAGGGACAGCCTACAAATAAAACAAAATGAAATGACGATAATAAAATATACGCAACCATCGGCCGCCTAGCCGACAGCTCTCTCATTATCGACGTCTAGCTGACAGCTCTCTCATTATCAGTATCCAAGCCGACAACTATCTAATTATCGACGTCCCAGCTGGCAGCTTCCCAACTATCGACATCCAAGCCAACGACTTTCTAATTATCGACGTCCAGACCAATAGCTATCTAAATATCAACATTAAAGCCGACAGCTATCAAACTATCGGCATCTAAGCCGACAGCTTTCTAATTATCAGCGTCCAGATCGACAGCTATCCAAATATCGGCATTAAAGCCGACAGCTTTTCAAATATTGGCATTAAAGCCGACAGCTATTTAACTATCGGCATCCAAGTTGACAGCTTTCTAATTATCGGCGTCCAAACTGACAGCTATCTAAATATCGACATTAAAGCTGACAGCTTTCTAAATATTGGCATTAAAGTCGACAGCTATCTAACTATCGACATCCAAGCTGACAACTTTCTAATTATCAGTGTCCAGACCGACAGCTATTTAAATATCGGCATTAAAGTCGACAGCTTTTCAAATATCGACATTAGAGCCGACAGCTTTCCAATTATCGACATCTGAGTTGATAGCTCTTTAATCATCGACATCCAGGCCAATAGCTTTCTAATCATCGTCGTTCAGACTGATAGCTATCTAATTATCAGTATCCGAGCCGACAGCTTTCCAACTATCGGCATCCAGATCGACAGCTATCTAAATATCAGCACTAAAGCCGACATCTTTTCAATTATCGGCGTCCTTGTCGACAACTTTCTAATTATCGGCATCTAGGCCGACAATCATCTAATTATCGGCGTCTAAGTCGACAGTTTCTAACTATTGGCATCCAAGCCAACAGCTCCTCACCATCGGCATTCACGCTGGCAGCCGTCCAAGGTTGTTCAAAAAAAAAAAGAAAAAAAAGGAAAAGAGAAGAAGAAAAATATAATTAAAAAAAAGAAAAAAATCATCATCAAAGCCTTCAAGGGATGTCGACTCGTCAAGTCCCACTGGAGATCAAAATATCTATAGTCCCACCGACGAATAAACTTGTGGCCCCGACGCATTAAAGAATTAAAAGACTTCTCGTCATACAGCCGGTGCCCCAGCGCATTAAAGAATTGAAAGACTTCTCACATATAGCCGATATCCCCGGTGCACTAAAGAACAAAAAAATCTCTCTGCTTGGCTCGGACCTTTCGTCTAAGTCGATGAATTAAAAAACTTTCTTTGCTCGGCTCGGACCTTCCGCTCGAGTCGATGAAGTAACAAAACTCCTTTGCTCGGCTCGAACATTCTGCTCGAGTCGAAGAATTAAAAGACCCCTTCGCTCGGCTCGGACATTCTGCTCGAGTCGAAGAATTAAAAGACCCCTTCGCTCGGCTCAGACCTTTCATCCGAGTCAATGAACTAAAAATCCCCTTTGCTCGGCTCGGCTTCTCTGTCCAAGTTGATGGATTAAAAGACTCCTCTGTTGCAAGACTTCCACCCGGATGTCCCCGTCTGAGTCGATGAATACACAACTTTCCTTAACTCAACACGAGTCACCAACTCCCTCTCGGGATTGGCCTCATTCGGTCGGCTTAGGCCTCTTGCCTGGGACGATGCACAGACCTTCCTTCTTGCTTCGGTATTAACCCCTTACCGATGACTAAACCCCCACTCTGACATGTTGGCCTCTGTGCATACGTGGTGAAGCGGTCCCCTCATCCCTTCACTAAAGGAGTGAGTACTTTCCCGCGAATTCGCACCCGAGCAACATGCCACTGGCCCAGAAGAATAGATATCCTGTCACAGAACTCTACACTCACGGGCCCCACACACTCGTCCCTCGCTTACTCCACCCGCGAGTGGGGGGCATTTGTGGACGTCAAAAAATGTTGATCGTATGGCACGTACGTCTCCACATTCGAGAGCAAGTCGAAGATGGAAAGGCCGAATAAACCCCATATCTTCTCCGAACAGGACGAGCACGTACCTGATGCTCCGCCATCCAGCAAGGAAGCCCCGCAAGTAGAAAATATGGCCATGGCTCCTCAACTGGTAGTGTCGAAGGCCGAATCAGGAAAAGCCCAGGAATTCAGACATGGGCTCGGCATGCACCAGAAATCATGCAAAGCCCCGGACCGGGACTCGGAGGTTTCGAATTAAACACCTCGGAGGCAGTGCAGTGCAATAGGAGCATTTCGAGAGTGCAAGTGTTCGTCTGAACTGCCATCAAGTCGGGACAAAAGTCTATTAACCGGCGTGACCTGCACTTAAACCAGCGCGCCCCTCCTTTGGCCTTAAACCGACGTGCTCCTCTTATGGGTCTAAATCGGCGCTCCCCTCTTATGGGTCTAAACCGATGCACCCCCCTTTGTGCTGCTAATCTGGGGAGCACAACCCCCACGCCGGTTTAACCCAAAGCATCCCATCCGAAGTCTGGTCCCCTATTTTTCACGAACAGACTGGCGATGGTTTGCTTGAAATGGATAAACCTCCTACATTAGACCGGTGGGCAACGACCTGCACTCCAAGAATGGAAGTCTTTGAGCTCCGCACTGACCATCGCGTCTCCACCGGTCGTCGTCAGCCAATCCCGGGATAGCACCACTCCTACTCTACCACCCCCCCATCCGCAGGCCATTCAACATCTTCGGGTAGGGAGAAAGAGAAGAAGGAAAAGGAAGGGGGTTTTGGCTTCGGAAGCTCCCCCATCTCTACTCCTATAAGAGAAAAACATACTCCACTAGAGCACACAGAGAGACACAGAGTGTGTGGTTGGCTGGCTAGCAGACAGAAGAAAAAGAAGCAAAGAGAGAGGAGCTTCCACCCGAAGGAGAAAGAGGCTTCATCCGCTCACACCTGGAGGTGAAGAAAAAGAGAGAGAGTGTAAGAGAGGAGAGGTGAGCTTGGGAAGGGGTTTGGGTTTTGCTCTCCTCCCACTACTGTATCTCTTTCCTTTCGATTTTCTGCCAGCTGGAAAGTCGCGCCCATGCCTTCGATATGGCGGGGGCGCTGAAAGAGGCGTGCGACAAGCTCGGTGTCGGCCTGATCTACAAGACCAGCTTCGACAAGGCCAACCGCACTAGCGCGTCGTCGCAACGCGGCGTGGGGCTGGAAGTGGCGCTGCCCATCTTCGCCGATATCCGGAAGCAGCTGGGCCTGCCGGTCTTGACCGATGTGCATGAGCGCGACCAGTGCGCAGCGGTGGCACAGGCCGTCGACGTGCTGCAGATCCCGGCGTTTCTCTGCCGCCGCCGCAGCGGCCCCGGGAATTGATGGCAGTCCGTGGTCCCTTGTCTCGCAGTCCGTCCAGACGCCTCCTGCCCCCCTGAAGAACAGTTGGCTCGCCCCGTCGGCATCTCCGGGCGGCGGAGGACAGGAAGAGGAGGTGGAGGCCGCTAGGGCGTCACCATCGTCGATGCCCTAGCTCGTGATTGGCCTAATTAGCTCGACTTGGGAACTCGAAGGTCGGTCCCTCTCTTCCCCTTCGCCGCCAAGCCCTTCTAGGGCTTCTTCCAAATCCGGAGCCCCTTGACCAAGATCCCCGTTTCATCGCACGCAATTGCCTCATTTCAATTCTGTCCATGGCCATTGTCTCTGTCTGCGACCGAAACGAAAATTGCACGTCACATAATTTGCAGTGCAACGGTGCTAAAAAGTAATGACAAGACTAATTCATCTGTAGGATGTTTGGTTTTGACTCGATATGTCTTTGTTGTCATTGCGATTAACATGTGCGTTCCCCCCTTTCTAGTTCTAAGCGTAGCGGCATCGCGTGTTGGCACTTTGCGGCGACAATTTAGTGTAGCTGCTGGTGAGCTTATTCCCAGAAGAGAAAGGAAACAGGGCACTCTTTTTCTAGCTGGGTTCCGAAGCCTACTATTTAGTCGTACCTCGGAGACTCTAGCGGTGATATGGTCCATCCTGACTCCAGCTCACTTTGATTGCTCTTACTCGTTTGGACTTGCTTGCTACAACAATACTTTATGATTGTGTTGGTGAGAAGGTTGTGCGTGTGAATCTGAAATTAGATCCTGGGTCCAGTTTCTGCATAGCGTCTCAAGGGCGGTAAAAAGATGAATGTGCATGCACAAGTGCCCGGACATGTACCTAACCAAGGTGGGCCTCAGCCGCCTGGTTTAGCCCCACAAAATGCTGGTTCTCTACCTCCGCAGATGCAAGGTGTGGGAGCTGTCAGCAATATGGATCCTGATATGTTGGTGCATCGCAAACTGGTGTGTGATAAAATGTAAGTCACTGTTTCTGAATTCTTTTCTTAAAGGTGGTACCTTGTTTCTGAGTTTGGATGTCTGTTTCATTCTCAGGCTTAAGAATGATCCTTGTTTTACTCTTTGAATTGTTTCTATATGCAGTCCGGTAAAAGAATACAATGCACATCAATAGCATCATTGATCAATGCCCAATCATGGGTGGTGATTAAGGCTGAGGCAATCATTGTGGTTGTAAACGGCCGCCATGGACAGTATTTTGGAGCCCTGCATGTGTTTCTGTATCTGTTAGTTAACACAAGACCATGAAAATAGAAGGTCAACCAGTTTTGCTTGTTCTAGCATAACATTTACAGCAGATTTTTTGGAAACAAAACTTGAATCTTCATAGCTTTCCATCTCTCCTCTCTTTCAATGAATTCCAACCTTCTTTCAATGCCCTTCTATCTTCTTTCAAGTTCTTAGGAAGATAGTGGCGGAGATATCTTCATCGAGTATGTTGTCTCAGTATACAGTGAACCAAAGGAGGGGGCAAATTTAGTTTTACTAAAAATAAACGAGTGGATATGCAAACTGATTTTTAAGCGAGGGTTTGTGAAACAAAGTGCTAAAATGCAAGCAATAAGCCCCAGTAGAATGGGTGGGGGGGTGAGAGGATAAGGAGCAGGTTTACAAATAGCCTCAAGGTTTTATAATGCTTCCTCTAATCCCAAAGCCTGCATCCACTCCCAAACACCTCATTGGGATTTACCCCCCTAGAAATGAATCTACTACAGACAGTGTAGTAAATGGTACTAACTCACCACCCAACAGTGCCCTTGACAGCAGCACAACACAAGACTCCGTGGCTTAAACATATGAGCCTAAAATACACAAAATCGAATAAGAAAGTATCAAGTTCTCAAGAAGAAGAAAGAAAAATAGTCTGATGTCGATTTGCAGAAGCCGAATATGCACTGAGAAGAATCGTTGATGCAAGTGTGGGAATGAGCCTTTGAAGCCCTCATCCTCTATCAGCACCTTCTTTCTAGAAGATTTAGTAAGAGACAGGCTTGGTGGAGAGGGAGCTTGAGGAAGGTGGAGACTTGGAGCACAAGAGATGTGCTTTTCCTTGAGTACTGAGAGTTCAAAATGTGAGAAACATTTCCATTCTATAGGCCCAGAGGCACTCTTTCTTGGAGCCCAACAGATGGGAGAGAATAGGCACGAAGTGATCAAATTTGCAATGGTTCACCTGAGTCACAACTGTTGAGAGTTATAAGACCCAGTTTTTGTCATTTCCCTGAGACTGCCAACAGGCCTCTGAAACAGTAACAGTTTGACCAGCCTTTATTGAAAAAAGATGGTTGTCAAGAGTTTAAGTGCAAAGCAATTGACAGCTCCCCTGATAAACTGAACTGTTCACAGTTCACTGTGAAACTGTAGAAAGTTCTCTGCTGATAGTGGGGAACTGACTTGCAAGAGGATGGATTATTCCATTCTTTGACTTAGTTGATTCCTGGCACACTCATAAGGAGGCGTCTATTTAAAGCATTTGGTTTTTCTAATTGTCAAAAAAATCATCCGATGGGGATGACAAAGTATGAAGGTAGCATACACTGGATTTTTTTTTTTTTGGAAAGTGGGTAGTACCACAAATATATTAAAGAAAGGAAGAATATATATGTATAGGCGGGCAAAACCCCAAAAAGCAACCTCCCAGAACGTATACAACCAAACACACACCAAGAGAGGTTAATCTTAGTCAACCCAAAGTCTGGACCTTATTCCCATAGGATTCTTATCTTGAGGAAATTATACTTAATTCAAATCGTTAACAGGTCTATTTAAATCTCTAAAATATTTTCCATCATATTAACTTGTTTGACATGGGTGAAAACTCGCACATTACATTGTTTGTGTTGTTTGGGTTTCTCCAAGCCCATTTGTGGTGTTTGTGTTGCATTCCTTCATCATCCAGATATTCTTTTGTTGTTAGGTCCATTTAGATTAGCCCATTTTGTGTGTCCATTGTCCAACCCCATTATCATAGGTCCATTCTCCCTTGGTCTTTGCATTAGTGGGTCAGCCCCGTCCCATTCTTAAGTCCGTTAAGCCCTTGCTTCCCCACATGTATTTCCCTTGATATTCTTGTATTAAGTCTCCATTTTGCCCTCATGGAGCATTGTCATCCCATGTATCCTTCTTCTTTCCAATCTTCTTCTTATTCCCGCGTGGAATCTTCTTCCCACGCAGGCCCATCTTTCCGTGGCCCCTCTGATCCATCCGAGGAACAAGCTAATCTCATGGCCCATCTATCATGCCTTGTTCGCCAAATGGACCCGACTCAGGCCCAACACCTCATTGCAGATCATCTTCATGGGCCTCATTCTCTTAACAGGCCTTCTTCTTATGCTGCTGGCCCAATTTCTGATGGCCAATTTTGTCCTAATTGGCCTCCTCCTTCTATCCATGTTGCTCCTGGCCCAGTTTATCCTCGTGCTTATGTTCCTTCTAGGCACATGTACCCTTCCACTCCCGGAATGGGCCCATCTTCTCTTTAGCCCGGAGCCTCTTATCCAACCCAATATCATCATTTTAGTCCAAATTCGTAACCTCTTGCTCAAGCTAGCCCACGTTCTTCTCGATCTCTCCCTACCCAGAGATGATTGCCCAAACTCAATGCCAACTTGATGAACTTCAATATCGAATCGATCCCAAATCCTCCTTAAGTGTTTCACTCGCATTTCAAGATCTTTGACTTTTGCCACCTTCACAAATTCCTGTGTATCGACATTATGGTGGAGTCGGTGATCCCTTTGTGCACTTGAAGGAGTTTTTATATGAGTCAGCCCAATTTCAACATGACCAACGCTTGATGGCTTATTTATTTAGTCTGTCATTAGAAGGCCCGGCTCAGGATTGGTTCTTTTCTCTCCCACAAGAGCAAGTTGTGAATTTTCGAGCTATACAAGACAAATTTCTTCAATAGTTTCAAGATCAGGTTGGGCCCAAGTATTCTATGGTGGATTAGGCCCATGAGAAGATGAAGCCCGACGAGGATTTCTACACTTTTGCCGACCGATGGAATCATCTGACAGCACAAGTCCTAGGGCACATTTCGGAGCCAGAGCTGATCAAGATGATAATATCCAATGCAACGTCAGAGTACCGACTTATCTTAGCCCTTAATGATATTTCCTCTTGGCAACAGTTGTATAGCCAAGCCCACTTCGTCTGCCAACAACTCCAAAATTCCCTTGACCCCTAGTCACCTCCACCCTCCACATCCACAAGCACTCCGCCTTCCACATATACCACCTACTCGCACCGCACCGTATATCAGGCTTCCACATATACCCCTCGTCCACCTTCCACGATCCCATACACCCCTGCATATCAGCCCTCCATGGGTCAGCCTTCCACCTTCGCATATCTGCCTGTGTCTCCACCCCCAGTCGAGGGAACATCACCACGCTCCGAGCATGTGGATGTCATCCACTACATACCCTCTTCCCCATCCATACATATGTCTCCACTAAGTCCTTTCGCCAATCACCATTTGCCATTGCCTACACAACCTCCATTGCCTACACAGCCTTCACTTCCATCACCACCACCTTCTCCACCTTCATCTCCTACCCCTTGGCATCCTCCTTGACCGAAGCGGACTTCTCCTCCTCTATTCTAGAAATGTTACACCGATATCTTTCGGGCTTTGATGGCCACTCACTCATTGTAACTCCCTGCGGTTGCGCCTTGCCGACCCACAGTCGGGAATATACTTCAGTTCTGTGAATTTCACCACCAGTAGGGGCATTTGGTCGATGATTGCCCCGAGTTTCAGGATTATCTTTATGATCTAGAGGATAAGAAGAGGAATGATTGGGCCGTCATGCATAAAGTTATTTTAGATAGTCACAGTAATCAGCAGCAAGAAGCACCACCGAAGCACCCGACTGCATCACTACAAGACTAGGGGCACCCCTGTGATTCCTCTTCATCTAGGGTTGCACCCTCTCTATCATCCTCTCCGTCGCCTAGTTGATGGAGGCATCGCCCACGACTCCCTCTGCCTCGGGTCGTCATTACACCCCAGAGTTGTGTGAGCTCAGGTATCACTCTATGTGGGTCCAATTATCCATTTTGAGCTTTTATTTGAGTCATTTTGATGCATTTTTCCTTTTATTTGAGTCATTTCCCTAGGTCTTTGGTTTATTTCCCTATGTTTGAGTTATTTCCCCCTTGGTTTGCTTATTGGGTAGCTTTTTGTCATTACATGTCAAGCCAGGGGCAGTTCTGTCATGTAAAAGGTTGGGTCCCTATAAATAGGACCCCAACCCCATTTGAGAAGGTTAATGAAATTGCCATATTTTGATTCAAGAATTCAAGTTCCTAGTGGAGTGAATCCTTTAGTGAGGGTGGGAGGCCCAAGGAGAGAATCCCCCCTCTCTCTCTATCCCTCTCTCTCTCTCTCTTGGGGGTGAACCCCCTCTCTCTCGACACCCTGGCCACCCTATTCTCTCACCTCCCCTCTGTCCACATCAGTGCCACATAACCCTAATCTTGCCACCTAAGCTGCCACCTAAGCCAACCCTTCAACTCCCTAGGAGCATTCACTCACCCCATTCAACTCCCTTATATTCTATTCTCCTCCCTAGGAGTCCCTTCGATTTCCCAACACAACCCTTCCTCTCCCCCATGCAACCTTCCACCTCCCAAGGGAGATTTGAATGTTTTCCCTCCTCTCGCTGTGGCGGCCTAGGATTCGACCGTTACATCCGTTCTCATGTTTTTTGACCATTGGTGGCTTGTGCATTGTAACGCACCAGGGTAGGCGCATTACAGCACTGTGACGTCCCTCGCTGTGAGCGTCAGGGTTGACCCTGCCCGTCGTCTAATGCCTTGAGGAAGGCACGTTAGAGCTGTGTGACGCCCCTTGATAAGTGCGTTGCAATTGACATGGCCTGTTTCTCTAACGCCCCTAGACAGGTGCGTTAGGGCTGTGATGCCCCAAGCTGGGTGCGTCAGAGCCAGGGTGCCCTGTTCTTATGACAGCCCTGTGTTGGACCACCAGAGTTGTTTTGGCGATCGAAGTTTGGACCGTTACAGACTGTGACAGCCCCATGTTAGACCGCCAGGCACTGTGTTGTGCCGAGGTGAGTTTTCAGGTTCGTTCTGTGATGTGTGGATCCCTGGTCGGCCCGGTTGTGACCTAGTGGTCGACTTGTGGTCTCGTGAATGTCCCAGACACCCGTGGGTACTGTGTCCGTGTTTTGAGGGTGTCGGGAGGACCGTGCTACCTTATTTAGCGTGTCCGTGGGTTTGAGAGTCCGGGTGACTTCTCGTGTTTCGGGCTTTTGTGTTACACCTGATCGAGACACTGTGTTTCTATAGGAGCGTCATGGCTGACGCCACCTTTCCACCTAACGCACCAGCGGTGGTCCATTAGGGATTGTGACTCCCCGAGGGGACTGCGTCACAGAAAGCTTCATTCCGTGGCCTAACGCACCAGTAGTGGTCTATTAGGGACTGTGACGCCCCGAGTGGAGTGTGTCACAGATAGCTTCGTTCTGTGGCCTAACGCACCAGCAGTGGTCCGTTAGGGACTGTGATGCCCCTAGTGGTGTGCGTTACAGTTTGTTCCTCTCGTGTTCTGACGCACCTGTTTAGGTCCATCAGGCGTGGTAACGCACCCGGGAAGGCGCGTTACAACGATTTTCACACCGAGCGCCTGACGCGCCTAAGTTAGCCTGTCAGGTGATTGTGGCGCACCAGTGTTGGTCCGCCAGAGCCTGTGGCACACCAGGGTTGGTCCGTCAGGCTCTGGACTGCACCGAGTGGTTCGCAGTCCCATTTTCTTCTCCGACCATGGTCACTGTGCGATGGTGTTGGTGCGAGGAGCACCCCTTGTGCTTGGTCGAGATGTTGTTTTTCGTGGCTTGAGAGCCTACTCTCTCAGCGACCCTCCACTAGTCGTAGCCTACCAGTACGTGTGTGCTGGTCCCACCTGGGACTAGGTGGACGGGCTTACGCCGAGGATGGTTTTTAGACTGGTTTCCGTCGAGCCCCACGTCAGTCGCCAGAGTCTGGCTAGGGGGAAAACCAGTTAGAGGCCAGACCTAGGACGCATGGTCTGTGTGTGCACACGTGGTTGGGGGCAGTTGGACCCACGCTGACGAGCATGACCTCAGCTAGTCACTCGCTTTGTGGTTACTTGTACGGTGTCCTTGCCTCCGCTAGGCACTAGTGTGTCAGGCGGGCACCTGCGGTGCGGTGTAAGACGTCAGGGGACGCTACCGGCTATGCTTCTAGTGGGAGGTACTCCTGTACTGGACAAGGAGCAGCTGTTTGTTTTGGTCGTGTTGACTGTTGAGTTCTGGTTGTTTCACCGTGGTGTGCGTGTGTGGGTCTTTACGTCGTGAGACCAGTGTTGTAGTTGCAGGGCTTTACCTTGTAGTACTCGCTTAGCTGCTAGCGTAGCGGTTTTCTCGTATTGGCGAGGTGGGGTTCGAGTGATCCCTATTGAGTCTTGTTTTAAGACTCATTCCCTGCGTGTTTTCACCGTGTTTCAGGCGAAGCGGGACTTCAGAGGAGTGCACCTGAGACTCAGCGTGGTTCTGGTGCCCAACGTTAGTTACCAGTGGTGAGTACCGGGGTATGCCCCGCGTAGCTGTACTTTTCTTTCTGTCTCTGTACTAGTTGTGGACTACTGTTGTTATTTATTGTTATATTGTAGACCATGTAAATTATAAAATGTTAATTTAATTTTTTGCTTAATTATATAACTATTTAATTTCTACAATTATTTGTGATACTTGTGTAGTCTCCACACCATCCTTCTAACCCTTCTGAGTCTTCGGGCTCGTGGGTGGCGGTTCGAGTCTCGGGTTATCGGGCCTTCCCGGTGATCGAATTCTCGGGTCGTTACACATACTGCAGCCTGTGGCTTCAAGATATCACGCTGCTGGTCGGCAAGGTCTAGAACTGACAGTAACGACATGTTTGACGGCCAAATGGAGGGCATTGATGTAGCTGACAAAATGTCTACTGTGGGTAGGATGGGCATGCTAGTCACCTTGACGACGTGTCCCTTGTGTGGAAATTTGATGCACTGGTGGTTTGTAGAAGGGATGACGTTGAGTGCCAAAATGTAAGGATGCCCCAGAATAGCATTGAAGGTGGGGTCCATATCTAACACATGAAAATTGGCAGTCCATATCTAACACATGGAAATTGGCAGTGACAGATGACGGGCCCAGCCCTACTTTCAATGTAACCATGCCCATTGGCGGTTTCTTGGTGTTGTCGTAAGCCATTACTGTGATAGAAGACGGCTGGACCTCAGATTCTAGAATGTCACATTTCTTCAAGGTACTGGGCAACAGAACATTAATAGATGCACCAGTGTCCACCAAACACTGGCTAACGGCCACTTTATTTATATTCACTGTGATGCACAAGGCATAGGTTCTCGCTCGTTTCGGAGCTAGCTCATGCTCATGAAAAACAATAGCGGGATGATCCCCTGCTGGTGTTAGCACTGAAGTGATCTGCTCGGCCGGAATGTCTTCGTTGACCATCACCTTTTGGAGATATTGCTGTAGGGCCAATTGGTGAGTGGTCGATCTCCTGATTAGCTCTAGAATGGAAATCATGTCCGATGTTCTATCCAAGTGCTTCAGCAAATCATATTCGGTCCCTGGAATGGACTATGGTTCTTGTAACTGTTCTTCTTGCCCATGCATAGGCTCTTGTTGTCTTTGCTAAGGGAAAACTCAGTGAAACATCTGCCCACTGCGGAGCACCATAGTGTGTGACAGCTGCGCCTCCGTCGGGTTAGTGATGAGTGGAGGGTTGGTGGAAGATGAGGGGATGTCAGAATTATTTGTTTGGACAGGAGGAGCCGGTTGGGGAACCCTGATGAGGGGCCTTTCCGACTGGGTATAAATGGGGACTGGAGCAGTTGATGTAGTAGGAGGTGGATTAGAAGGAATAGGGGCAGGTGAAGGGTGTGCAGAAGAGGGCATCTGAGGTGCCAAATTGGTGGTAGGAGGTGTATGGGGATTTAAAGGAGATCGGAGGAGCAAAGGCCTTGGAGTGGGGGAGTTTTGCATGGATGGCGACAATGGCGAAGTGCGGAGAAGGAGTGGCCTAGATGGCAGAGAGGTGGTGGAAGCAGGTGGGGCCTGGGGTGAAGAAAGAGAAGGATGGATAAGTAGAGGCCTTTGTGGCGGAGGACTGGAATAATTAGGAGTTTGGTTGATTGTTCGGATCAATGGTCTGGAATTTTGTGGAACTAGATAAGGTTGATTGGTTCTCAACAAACGAGAAAACTGGTTGGGATTTTATTGATTAATAGAAGAGACGGAGGCATTTTCTAAGTGCCACCCCTGACCTCTCTCCACCTCATGGAAAGTGGTGATAGGGTTGACCTGCTGGTTCTGGTGCTCCGACAGTGGGTTCTGTACAATCCCCATCTCCGGCTGCAGCGCTTGCACTTGTTACTGAACTTGCTGGACAGGCTACTGCTGACCTTGCTGTTGCTGACGTGGTGGCCTCCTTGACTTCATGGCACCGACAGCTTTCCTCATCTCATCCCAGTCTATGCCTCCCCAATCATTCAAATCATAAATATAATCTTTGAAGTGGAAGCAATGGTCTATGTTGTGCCCCACTGCCGGTGGAAGACACATTACCGAGAGGTGTCCACGTTAGGGGCCCAAGTTGCCCTTTCCTTCGGTAGAACAAGCAGGTTGACGACCATAAGGGCATTGAAAATATCAGGGAGGCTTTCAGGCAATGGAGGGTACTGGGCTCTTTTGGGGCCTACTGGTCTTCTGGGTTATTGAGGGTCATAGTTTGCTGGTGGAGGCACATTGTGGTACTACTGGGGAGCTGGAGGGTTCGGTTGCATCATTTGGTTTTGTGGAGGGAGCCGAGGCCGGAAGGGTTGTTGGTGCGATGCTTGGTTTGCGAAAGAGGGTTGTTGGAACTGTTGCGGGGGCCTTTGGTTTGTGGAGTTACGAGGTTGCATAGGATGGCCAACCGTGCTAACCTGCTCATTCACAACCACACCCTCAGTAGTGGCACCAGTGTTGTTCATCATATTACTCTTCCTGGGCACTCTCGGCTTTTGGTCAAACATAGAGAGAATAGGTGAATCTTTCATCTGAGTTTGTATATATCTCGCCCTCTCATATAGTTCTTCCATGGTGTTTAACTTGTTCATGTCCAGAATATGGCGGAACTGTGGAGTTGCATTGGACACTATCATCTTCACTTGTTCCGTCTCCGAGAGTGTATCTTTCAGCTTCTCAGCCATAGACCGCCATTTGTTGGCAAACTGAATAAAGTCTTCACCCGGCTTCATCTTCTTAGCAACCAGATTAGTAACAGACAAAGAGGGATCCACACGGTCCCCGTACTTCTGCAAAAATCTTCTCTTGAAAACATCAAAATCACCGGCCTTGGTGGGCTCCAAGGAGTAGAACCATTCGAGGGCCAGACCATCCAGAGATCTTCTAAACAAGTAGGCCAAGGATGCCTTGCTGTTCTGCCAGAAGGAGGTTTCATACAAAAAATCCTTCAAATGAATGAAGGTATTGCTTGTTCCATAGTATCGGCAGAATGTTGGCATTTCTGAAGGTGGCAAGTGGAATGCCAGCAAGGTAGGGATGGCGATTTCTGGAGCATCTTTAGGAATAGACATCTTCTTGATATGTTCTTCCATATTAGCTATCTTCTTCAGGAGGATGTCATTGCTGGACTTGGCTGGGGCCGGATTAGAAGGGAATAGACTCGACAAAGGGTTCCTTAGGAACAACTGAGCCGGGGGATTTTGGGGTTTAGCAAAAGAATAGCCTGCCGGAGCAGGGGCAAGGGTTGCAGGACGGGAAGAAATGACAGCTCGATTCACTTGATGGACCGCCTGGTCCTTGGGGGGATTGACTTGGTGGTCACCCGCGGCCTGGAGGGGATTCGAGGAGGTGGAAGGGACAGACTTTCCTTTCAAGGCAGCCTAGATCTTTTGGCGCTGTGCCTCATCCAACTGCGAGAGAGCATTGATAATATCATTGACATTGAGGGAGGAAGCGGTTCCTCTAGAGGTGGACTAGGGTTGCACTTGGGACAACGCAGGGTCTCCCACCTGGCTAGTGTCAACCACGTAGACTTGAGGGTTCTGGAGTTGGGGAGTGAAGCAAAGAGTGGGAGCATGGTCTCCCTGATAGTTGGCTTGTTGATGCGGAGAGGGAGGGTAATAGACAAAGACATAGCTTCCCTCAGCTTGGTACTGCTGTTGGAAAAGCTCAACAGTTTGCTCATACTGACCGGCCTCGCTCTCATCCTGGAACTGTTCCAGGTTGGCAATCTCGAGGGTTCTACCTGACTTGAGCATCATGTTTCTAATGACTGTGGAGGAAATGTTTTAACTCAAACAATTATAATAGGGCCAAATACTACAATCAATCAACACCAAGCAGTATGGACACTCAAAATCAACACAACCACACCCAATCAAATGTCCAGCTTCAAATTATGCAACAAAGGGGTTGTGATGTATTACACGCCCAAATTTTAAGAATTGTGTCCAGTTAAGAGTGTTTTCAATGAGCAATGGGGTTTTCACACACTGTGAGGAGCTATGTTCCGATTGAGTTCGCCATCGGGAACCTAAGTTTCCACTCTCTCAACCGCAATAGGCCAACTAAAGATCGAGGTGCTCCAAGTTACAACCTGTGTAACAACCCAGAGCTCCGAGTACCGATAACCCGATAATATCGGATTACCGCTACTAAGAACTGGGGATGCCATCCAAGAGGCTGATGAGGCCTCTGAAGGGTTAGTGGAGTTTGTGGAGGGGTTGTACAACAAATTGGGATTACAACAAGCAATATTAATTAAACGACAATCAACAATTAAGTGCGGAAGCAAATTAAACTACCAGAGTGATAAAATATATTCTATAGTCCAGATTTACAACAGCCGCAAGTCCAAGATTAACATAAAAGTCTAACTGTACAACTACACGGGATATACCTAGAACAATTCCATGTGTGTGTCTACTACTACTAGCTTAGGTTGTTTTCCATGCTTACTGATGGCTCATCTATTGCTATGTGTCTTTTAGATTAAAAATATCGCCTAGAAGAAGAGGTCGCATTCAAAGGGAGGAAAGTGGTACCTCTCCTCCTCCAGCGAATGTTCCAGGTCGAGTCCAAGTTGATCCTGCTCCTGGTGATGACGTGCCTTAAGGTGGTCATGGTAGAGCATTGAAGGAATTTCTTCTATTCCACCCACCAACATATGAAGAGCAAGCAGATCCAGATGCAGCCAAAGTGTGGCTAGATGCAACTAAACGTGTGTTCCGTTCAATGGAATGCACTGAAGATGAAAAAGTGATGCTAGCTGCATTCCAACTGTAGGGAGTAGCACTCGCGTGGTGGACCACGGAGTGGGAAGTTACTTTCAGATCTCGTCTGCTTTGCCAGATAACTTGGAGGGAATTTGTCACGTCGTTCGAGCATATTTATAGTCCTGCTTATCTCAGAGTGGGCTAGACGTACCAATTTATGGAATTGGTGACATGACTGTTCTACAATATCACAACGAGTTCATGGAATTAGGTCGATATGTGCCTCACATTCTTTCTAATGAAGGTTTAAAAACTGAGCAATTTCTACATGGGATGAAGGCAAAGTTGAGGCAGCCTTTGATAGCAACCAGAGTAGCAGAGATGGATGTAGCATATCAGGCAGCTGCGGCATTAGAACTTGATATGGCAAGATCCCGAGGGCATACCCAAGTTGACTCAGTCCAGCTGAGTGTGCAGCATCAGCAGGTCAGCCAGCCGACTGTGATAGGAGTTCCATCTTCTGTTCCTACTACTAGTGGCACTTCCTTTTCCAAATCCAAGTTCAAGTGGATGTTCAGGAAGTCTAAGAAGCAGTATGACTAGCAAGCTTCTTCTGGTACTGTACAGTAGCAAACAACACCCTCTTCCTTTCAGCGACAGGGATCAATAGTAAGTCAGCCGAGAGCGTGTCCGAGATGTGGTGGGAGTCATCCAAGTAGACCTTGTTCACTTCTGGTGGTTTGTTTTCATTGTGATCAACCTGGACATGTGGTTCGAGATTGTCCTCAGAGGCCGAAACCTGTGCAGTTCTCTTAGTTTTCTCAACCACAGCCATCCCAGTTCAGACCTCCTCCACCACCACAATCTCCGCAGTATTCTCAAGCTTCAATCTCTTTGTCTTATCAGTCTTCAGCAGCCGATAAAAAGCAAAAAGGGAAGGTCTCGCATATGACTCGTGCTGAAGCCATGGCATCTCATCTTGTGGAAGGTATAATTATGATTTATGGTCATGCGCTCGTGTTTTGTTTGATTCATGTGCTTCTCATTCATTTATTTCTGAAGACTTTATTGCTTGCATTGAGGAGCAGACATCCGAGATGTCCTGTGAGTTGCTTGTTGAATTACCTTCTGAGGATTTCATGCTCACTCCTCTCTGCCTGGAAGAGACTCCAATTGTGGTTGGCAATCAGTAGTTGCCAGCTAGATTATATGCTTTACAGTTGGTGGATTATGATGTTCTTCTCGGCATGGATTGGTTGGAAGAATATGGAGCCGTGGTTGACTGTAGATTAAAGAAAGTCTATTTTTAGCCACATGGGAAACCAGCATTCTATTTCTAACGTATTCAATCTCATTTTTCTCGCTTGATTATTTCTGCTATTCGAGCCTGTCAATTGCTTAATGCAGGTTGTCAGGGATTCTTTACTTTCGTGGTTGCTGTTGAGGCATCACAGTAGGACATCAATGATATTCCTATAATTTGTGAATTTTCTGATGTGTTTCCTAATGAGTTACCAGGCTTACCTCCTCAACGAGAGATAGAAATGGTGATTGAATTGATTCTAGGTACGACACCTTTAGCAAAGGCACCATACCGCATGGCTCCACCTTCTTTTTGGCCCAAAAAAAAATAGTGCGGGAAAACTCTAGCCAAGAAAAATGGGAGATGCACCTTTCTTGCAACTGTGTTGAAGAGTGGCTGTAGTAACTGATATAGCAAGCCGATCAAAATTGTCATATAAAGGAATAATTAAGAGGGGGATACTACCATGCCTTGCCCATGCTAAACTACAATTATTCGATCTCGAAATGTAGTGTGACGGTGTGGCATGAATTCCATGCACCCAATACAGTGCGGCACCCACCGTAGCTTTCCTCAAGAGGGCAAATATTGTGGATCCGACAAGATGATGTATTCGTTCTCAATGCCGTCAAAGAGATAATAACAAGTAAGAAGTACCAGTTTTGTTTAACCGGCGTCGGACTTGGACTCGTACGTTGAAGATGTCGAGTGGCGATGAACATTCTAATTATTAACATGTTTCCATGTTAGACCAATTTAGGGCACTAGGACATCATTCGGGAACAGCCATGGTTTCTGAGTAGTTAATTTACATAAAAAGATGTTCGGGTAGTCATAGCAGACCAGTAGAGGTGCGCCATGTTCACATAACGCACCCCCAGTGATCCACCATGACCGCCGAGCAGGGGATTATGATAGGCGGAGATGACGGTCTAGGTGATGTGCGTCATGTTAATATAATGCACCCCGGTAGATCCGTTATGCTCTGTGATGGTCTAGGACTGATCCGTTATGCACCATAGCAGGGCAGCCCTGATCCGTTATACTCTCTGCTATCCCATGGGTGATGAATTGCTATTCTAATGTATTTTTCGCCTAGTTTACGTTATTTTATGAATAAAAATGTATCTTTTAGTCCTAGTGGAATTACTTTCTCTTTTCTTGTGATGGAGTCACTAGTCGTAGCCCAGCGACCTTAGTGTCGGCCCACCTAGGAGAGGTGGAGGGGTATTTCCCGACTAACGGTTTGTAGGCTAGTTACCGTGGGCCCCCGCGATTACCGTAGCGTCCTACGGGGGGGACTAGCTAGAGACCTGACCCTAGGCAGGGGTTGGTGTGTGCACACATGGTCAGAGGCTTGGACTGACACTGACGAGTGTTGGATGGAGATAGGTGCAATTCCCGACACCAGATCAATAGAGAAGTTCGCCTCTCGAACTGGTGGCAGTCTCGATAGATCTTCGAGAAATACGTCAAAAAATTCTTGGACCACGTCCAAGTCTTTCAAAATCTTGATAATGCCTCCTTCAAGTACCACACTAGCCACGAAATAATTGCATCCCCTGCTAATCATCTTGGAAGCCCTGATGGTTGATACCATCATTCTACCAGACTTGCTATTCGGGCATTGGAAGAAGAATGTCTCCTCCCCCAGCTCCTGAAAGATCACTATGTTCCGACGGCAGTCTAAGAGAGCATAGTGCTTGACTAACCAATCCATCCCCAGAATGAGATCAAAGTCGGCCATATCAAGGATGTACGCTTCCCCTTGGAATATCCTCCCATTGATGTTGACTTCTAAAGTAGGGATCACAAGCTTTGTGTGGACTTGTTTCCCCGTTGGTGGACTAACTACCATCTCCCCGAAGAATGTGGCTTGGGGAAAATGCCTTTGCCTTTTCGGTGGGATAGCTCTGAAAGGATAACAATTACTAAGTGTGAGGGTTTGTTTTAAATGGGTTCTAAATATACTCTACCCCATTTTTTCACTCTAGCCTATCTCCTCTTCTACTACTTGGACAATTGGAATGGTAGTAAACATGATTTGTCTCCCGAGCTCTAATACCACTTTGCAACACCCCGAGATCCGATTCCCAATTTATGGCATTTTTTTTCATCGGACCTCGAATCATTATGTTGTACGTATCGCAGAAGCACAAATATATATTTATTCACATGAGAGAGAGAGAAACCATAAATACATGAAACGCAAATAGCATCTCAACTATTCATAATCCCAAAAGGTACATGCCCATTGTCCAAATACATACAAGTTCATATAAGATCACCAATCCACAATCTGTCCATAAAATGAAAGATAAGCATTCGTAGTCTACCCTGATGTGGAGGGAACCAGATCTACTCCTTGGCCACAGCCTCCTCCTTAACCTCTTCTACAGCGTCCCCTGAAAATGTATGCCACAAGGGGATGAGTGTGATGCTCAATAGGCAGCCTAATGAAATCGGGGTAACTCGCATTCATATAACCAGATTGTATATATAATTCAAATGTTAACCATATCCTAGTACATTCATTCACATTTACTTAGAGATAATCATACGTGAAAATACATATTGTTCATCTAACATATAAACTGCTTGTGCATGTGCTAGATCCACGATAAATGAATAGTTGCACATTTTCACATTTTCATGAGTTACAAAATTAACGTTATTCATGGAACCGAACAGCTATCGCAAACACAGGAGGGCCACACACACACATGCGAACGAAAGAGTACTGCACAGACCCGAGAGTGAACTCCCACCTAGACTCTTGCCGTACGTGGCGTTATGTATCACCGTCCCCCGGGTTCTGTGGCATTACGTATCGCTGTCCCACAGAACGAACCAGTCAAATCATAGGATTTTAACCAAGGCATTATGTATCGCCGTCCCTTGGGTTCTTTTACTTCTGCGGTATTACGTATCACCATCCCACAAAAGGGACTGAAGTCCAACCTCACAGAATGCTACTATTTTCTATCTTGAGCTGTTAATAGTTGCCAGAAAAGTTATGTCGATCGGCGCAAAAGACCCTTGCAATTTGAGCCAGGAGATTTTATTTTTGTGAGAGTATCTCCGATGAAAGGTGTTATGAGATTTGGCAGGTGTGGAAAGCTCAGTTCCCGGTACATTGGTCTATTTCCTATCTTGGAGCGTGTGGGCCAAGTGGCTTATCATCTTCAATGCCACTGGCGATGGGAGCAATCCACGATGTGTTTCGTGTTTCAATGTTGAGGAAATATATGCCAGATCCATCGCATGTTCTTCATGAGTCTGTGTGGCCTGAAGTGGCGACGGATTTATCTACGCCAGAATACCCAATTTGTATTGAGGATCGACATGAGCAGCGGCTGAGGAATAAGGTGATTCTGCTAGTTAAGGTAGTTTGGCAACACCACTCCGGTAATGAGGCTACATGGGAACGCGAGGAAGATATGAGCCAGCAGTTTCCCTATCTATTTGAGTAAGTTTGTCTCTTTTTCCTTCCTGGTGTTTCCTTTAATTTTTGAGGATGAAATTTTATTAGGAGGGAGGGACTGTGAGACCCATGAGCTATGGATTCTTTTCGGATTTCTAATTCAGAAATTCCCACGATATTGGGCTTGTGTGTGCACACGTGGTCAGAGGCGTTGGACGACCGTCGATGGGCGTGACCCTGACTAGTCACTCATTACTATACTTCCTTGGTTCCTGTTGAGTGTCTCAGTTACCGCAGTTCCAGGCGTATGGGAGATACTTGTGGTGTAGTGTAAGACGTCAGTGGATGCATCTGGCTGTTCTTCTAGTGAGGAGGTGCTTCTGTCACTTGAGACATGACTTGTGATTTTCGTGACTGGTTTCTGTCATGGTTGACCTGACTTGGCGGGTAGTCTGTGTTTGGCTTCACCCGTGGTCAGTGTAGTATACACGATGGTGAGATCGTGTATGAGTTAGTGCTTCAGACCGTGTGGTCTTGAGTTGGGTTTGTCTTGGTAGATGAGCCTACACAACTGAGGTATCGTGACATGTTCTGGCAATGTAAGCCAGAGTTCCATGTATCAGTTTGGTGATTGAAGACTGTGTGTCTGGGAATCTATGTTCTTGCCGATTAGGAATAATTTAGAGAGCCGAGGTTTCATCGACTGTCGTAGTTTGTTCTGTACGACTTTTGTCTTTACTTTGATCCGATCCTAACAGGCCCAATTATGCATCGAGTGTCATTTGGTCTTGCATCTAATATTAGGTCATTAGTAGTTTTGCATTCTTCACTGACTTATGGCATGCTTTTCTTTCCCCATGTTGCATCCCCTAGTTGGTGTTTGGTTTCAATGATATCAAAACGATTGTGCTTGTGTGTGTATGCGTTTCATTGAGCAACATGTGTATATCTGGTCTATATATATATATATACCTCCTATAATTACAGCATACAGATCTTCGATTCTAAAAGCATTAGTATCAAGACTAATTAATACTTCAATCGAACGGGAGGTTAAACGCTAGGTTATTTCGATCAAAACTTTAAAGAGAATTACCCGTATAACACTGAAAAAAGATCGAATTATCACTATACCACCACTTTTATGGATTCTACTTGTATACTCTCAAAAATTCAAAAAAGTCTTCATTGTGGTCCTACCGTCAATGGCCGCTCCCGGTACTTCACTCTAAGTGAGTAAACAGAGACAAAATGATTAACTTATCTTTAGTTAACTTTCTCTCTCTCACTCTCTGCGCTCTCTCTCTCTCTCTAGTTGATTGCTCCTTGTCACGGCGGCATCCAAAGATAGTGGTATGGGGTGATGCTCGACGGCTGATGAGATGATACTCGGTGTTCTCTGATACTGGTGAGAGAGAGAGAGAGGGAGGGGCGACACAATAGCCTTCTTTGGCACCGACCAAACAGAGCACACGTGCACGAGAGAGACAGAGAGAGGGGGAGGGAGGAGAGAGTGAGAGAGGGTAGGTAGTAATTTACGACATCAAGGAGAGAGAGAGAGTAGGGAGACAGGGAGAGGGGCAAACGAGAGGAGAGAGAGAGAGTAAGGAGACAGAGAGAGGGGGTGCATATGAGGAGAGAGAGAGTAGGGAGACAGAGGGGGCACATATAGGTGAGAGTGTAGAACTTTCCCTGTGTGAGAATGAGTTCCGTGTTTTTTTATTTTTCAATATGAAGTAGCTCCGAGTAAGAGATACTTCAAATTGAAATCACTCTCACATGAAGTGACTTCTCTCTCTCTCTCTCTATGTATATATCACTTCTCTTCCTCTCTATCTTACTTCGTATTCTCTCTCCCCCATCTCCCTCTCTCTCTCTCTCACCCACAGTGGGTGCTGATGACAAAGGGGATGACCTCTCAAACACTCTCTCTCTCTCTCACACACCCGTAGGGGGTGTCAGCGTAGGAGGGGACGACCCCCTCCAGCGCTCTCTCGCTCTCTCACTCTCTCTCACCGTGTCCTCTATCTCTCTATCTCTACACCTCTCTCTCTCTTCGCCTTCTACACCCGCGGGGCGCCATCGTCGGAGAGGGAGACCCCACCGGCGCCCTCCCCCTTCCACGTTTTTTCTTTCTCTCTCACTTGTCCTCTCTTTCTATCTGTGCACCTCTCTCTCTCTACATCGTCTACAATCGCAGGGGTGGTGCCGCCGGAGGCGAAGACCCCTCTAGCGTCCTTCCCCTCCCACGCTCTCTCTCTCTCTCTCGCTCTCTCTCTCTCTCTCCCCCATCTCCCTTTCCTCTTTCTCTCTCGCGCACCCACAGTGAGTACCGACGTCGAAGGCAGCACTCACTCTCTCACTCCGTCCTCTCTCTCTCTCTCTCTCGCTCACCTCCTCTCTCTCTTTCTCCTCTATTGGGCCGGGGGCCAAAATGATCCCTCACTTGTACTATTATCATCATCTCTTGAGAATGTAATCTCAGAAATATCACAGCTCTGGTTAGGAGAATTGGATGATATACTTACATATTCTATAAAGATGGAGGCATAATAATATTTCATTCTTTTTTAGGGGTATATAGGTAATTTTTACTTGGATGCTACGACTTAATTACCCTAATGTTATTTGTTTATAAGTATTTCAAGATTGAATTCCACCTCTCGTAGTGTTATTGTGTGCGTGTGACGTCCAAGAGTGTGAAAAAGAGCAGTGTGGTTAATTATATTAATTTATGGGACACCCACGGATAACAACCAAAAATTGCAAGCATGCACCACCGCAATCGGCCGCACGAGAAGCCAATCCCATTGGCGGCGTCGCAGTGGAGAAATCATGGCGTACGTGCATGTTGATCGTCCCACCGCGCGCGCGGCTGCGGCGGCGGCAGCCGGTAGCTGCTGCGGTGGGATTTTTCGGCACGAGAGACGGCCATCCATTAATATCGCACCTCGCAATGCTAATCCTTTGAAGCCCCCACTTAATTGGGACCGCACCCGGCCGGCCGAGCCACTCCATATATATATATACAGAGGTCCCCTGTAGCCTCCGTCGACGTCCCACCCGCGTGTGCTCCACACGTTGCTCTCGATCGTAAGGTTTCTGCCATGGCGGCCCCAGTAGTCTGAAAGTTGCATATGGGTGCTACTCTTGCTGCTCGTGCGGTTGGCAGGGAGCTCTGGTGTTGCCCGCCCCACAGCAGTACTGCTGGGTAGCGAGAGGTTCTCTGCGTCGAGGGACTTGGTGAGGTGCTGGAGCCCCAGGGCCATGTTGGGAGAGCTAGAGGCTGGTGCCTGGAGAGCGCGCCAGACCCGCAGGGCCACTCCTTCCCGCCGGCGATGAGCTGAGCCAGTGGCTTGCCGTGGCGGCCCCGCTCGACGCTGGTTAAGGCTGCCGTCCTTCACTCTTTAATTTGGTGGTGGTGGTGGTGAAAGGGATCGATCGAATAGGAGGATCCAGGGAAATATGCATTGAACCAATCACAGGTGATCAGGGCGGCATGGCCCTTCTCTGCACGTCATGGAATGGCGTTGCCGGCTGCTATGAATCTCCCTCGATCCCATTTCTCTCCCAAGAGAACTTCGACGGTTGTTCTGCGTCTCCGGTCGCTAGATCTCCCCTGATCACTTACCGTCCGCACCGCACCTCCTTCCTAGATTTGTTTTCTCCTCATATCTTCGGATCACTCTCGGTGTCTCTGTTTGTCAGCATCTATACGTGTGTCTGTGTCTGGACTTTCTTTATCCTTTCTGCAGGTTTCAGAGCAGTACCCCCTCCCTCTCCCTCCTTGTTCTTGTAACATGTGTACGTAAGTTCATGATATAATTTAAGGTCGGGTTGTAATATCTTTTTAGATCAATGAACTCTTAATCTGACTTAAAAATTTGACCCGATTAAATTCACGCAACATGTTTAGACTTTGAGTTAGACCCGTAAATAGAGCGGGTCAATGTACAACTTCCACGTTGGGTCCGAGGACTGCTCGGGCACGTCCTCGATGGGTAAGGTGCATTCTGCTACGAAGTCGGCGAGGGCCTATGCTTTGATCGCGGTCCTCGAGTGGTATTTGACATCAAACTTGCCTAGCTCCATGACCCACTTGACCAACCTTCCAGAGGCGTTGAGATTTTGGAGAATCTGGCACAGAGGCTGGTCAGTGAGGATGGTGATTGGGTGAGCAAGGAAGTATGGTCATAGCTTGCAAGCATCGGTGATGAGGGCTAGAGAGAACTTCTCAGCCTGTGAATGCCGGAACTCTGGTCTCTACAGCGCCCGACTTACGTAGTAGATAGGTTTCATGAGACCTGCTTCTTCTCAGGCGAGCACAGTGCTCATCATGCTTTGTGTTTCTGACAGGTATAAGAGTAGCTGCTCTCCCATTTATGACTTAGGATGCATAGGGGGAGTAGCTTGGTAATGCTTCAGCTCTTCGAATGCTTGCTTGCATTCCTGGTCCCATTCGACTTGTCCCCTTTTCTCCTGCGTTTTGTTGGCTTGCTTGATGAGCCGAAAGAAGGGGAGACATATTTCTACTGCCCGGGATAGGAAGCGGGTCAGGGTGGCAACACGTCTGGTGAGACATTGCACATCCTTCACCCTTGTCGGTCGTTTCATCTCCAAGATCACTCAGATTTGATCAGGATTCACCTCTATGCCCCTGTGTGTAATAAGAAAGCAGAGGAACTTGCCTGATCTTACTCCGAATGTGCACTTTTTAGGGTTGAGCTTCATATTATACTTCCGGAGTGTAGCGAATGTTTCCGCCAAGTCTTCCAGATGCTCGGGTGTCCGGAGGCTTTTGATGAGCATATCATCGATATAAACCTCCATATTTTGGCTGATTTGTGCATTGAATATATGATTAATGAGGTGTTGGTAAGTAGCCCCCGCGTTCTTCAAACCGAACGACATGCGTGTGTACCAGTATAAGCCATGGTCGGTCACGAACGTGGTCTTATCTTGGTCGGGCGCGTACATGCTGATCTAATGGTACCCAGAATAGGCATCTTAGAAGCTCAATATTTCATGCCCAACCGTCGCATCGACTAGTTGGTCGATCCATGGCATGGGAAAGCTGTCCTTCGGCGTAGCCTTGTTAAGATCAATATAGTCTACGCACATCCACCATTTCCCATTGCCTTTAGGGACGATGACTACATTCGCCACCCAGTCCGGGTAATAGTGGGGTGAAGTAGCCCTGAACGTAGCTTCTCACTCACTTGTTCCCAGATGATGGCTTGTCACTCAGGGTTGTAGCGTCTCCAGTGCTACTGAACGGGGCGGCAGCTCGGATCCAACCTTAACTGGTGTGTGATGATCTCTGGTGGGATCTCGAGGAGTTCATCCTCGGACCAAACAAACACATCTTGGTTAGCTGTGAGGAAGTTGGTGTATATTACCTTATCTTGCTCGGATAATGTAGCTCCAATCCTTAAAGTCCTGCTCGGGTCTTCTCCCACTTGGATGAGGTATAAATCCTCGACTGGGGTACTCGTGCTCAGGCCGGGATCCTCCGTTCTAACCTTCTTTACAAGCGGTGTTTCCTCGGGCTGTCTGTCGATCATTGAAATGAGATAGCATCTCCTAGATTCTCTCTAGTCTCTGCGCACCTCTCCCACCCATTGGGGGGTGGGGAACTTGAGCTTTTGATGGTATAAAGAGGGGACGCCTCTGAGGGTGCCAAGAATTCCTCATCCTATGATGGCGTTGTACCCGGTCATCACCCAGACTACTGTGAAGTCGACTAAGAAGGTGACCTCCTACATCGCGGTTCCGAACGAGATCGGTAGCGAAATGTGTCCCTCCAGACGGACTGTGGTACCAGAGAATCCATACAGAGACGTGTGTAACAGAGTGATCCGGGACAGATCCACACCCATCAGCACTAGACATTCGTATGAAATAACATCAGGTTCTCTTCCATTATCCACTAATATGCGATGAATGGTACATTAGTTGATGGTGGCTGACACCACCAAAACGTCAGAATGGGGAGTGGTTACACCTTTTAAATCATCGTCAGAGAAGACGACGGGATCTTTCAGGTGTTCCTGGGTGGTCGCTTCCCTCTGAGGGCTGTCACCTTGCTCTACGGCGTTGATGGCTACCACATACCATCATCGTCTGGTCGCGCTATCCCCGCCCGAGGCCGGCCCTGCAGAGATCATCATAATCTCCTTGCCATTGGGTTGGTTGTCGATGGGCGGGGGAGTTTACTGTCGCTTCTTTGCGGCCTTGGCGATGTACTTGTCGAGGAGTGCTCACCGGATGAGATCCTCAATGGCATCCCGCAGGTTGATACACTCTGCAGTGTCGTGGCCGTGGTCACGGTGGAAATGGTAGTACTTCTTCTTGCTCCTCGAGTTGGGGTCTGACTTCATCTGAGGGGCCCACTTAAGGAATGGCTCCTCACAGATCTCCATCAGAATCTGGTCAGGAGGAGCCGTCAGGGGCGTGTAGTTGTGGTAGTTCCCCCTTTCCCTTTCTGGGTAGTCACGGCAGTCCCAGTCGCGTCGCTCCCATTTGTTTCACCCCTCTTGGGGTGAGTCAACAAATCTCTTCCGGTCAGACCGCTCAGTTCCGGCCATGCGGCTTAGGGCCGCAGTGTTCTCCTTGCACCGTGCGTGCTTCTGCGCTAGGGCGAGGAGGTCAGTGAGAGTTGTCGGGGCCTCAACCTTGAGTGTTGGTCGGAGGATGTGGTCCCACGTTCCTTGGGTGAGTGCGTTGGTAGTGATGCTGGCGTCGAGGCACGGGATCCGAAGTGCCTCCTGTTGACACCCATTTTATGACCAATAAGATGGGATATTTTCTTATCTATTTTTATGATGTCCTGAGTTATTCACTAGTTATTGGGCCATGTTCGTCACTTTTGGGCTTATTTCATGGGTTGCTCTCCCTGGTTGGGCATGGTTCCTTGTCTCTTTGTCGCATTTTAAGCTTAGCTACCAGCGGGCTTTTGATGTTCTGCCTTAACTTGTTGACAAGTGAGGCAGCGTGATACAAAGTCCGCTATTTCTCTCTTCATGTTAGGCCACCAAAAATTTCTTTTCAGGTCTTGGTATATTTTAGTAGCACCCGGGTGAATAGCATATTTTGTCTTATGAGCTTCCTCCATGATCAGCTTCTTAGTGTAGGCATGATCCAGCACAGAGATTCGATCATTGAATAATAGCCTTCCATTGACTGAGATAGAAAACTCCAGCCTTTGATCAATATTAGCCTTGATCTCCATTAACGTGGGGTCATCTTGCAATTTGACTAGATCTTCAATCAGTGTAGGTTGTGACTAAATAGTTGCAATAATACCCTTTTCTTCTTTTGCATCCACATCTAGATTCAAGTGAGTAAAATCTTCTAAAAGAGAAGTCATACCTTTCTTGAGGCTTGCTAGAGTTGCCATTGGTCTTCTACTAAGAGCATCAACTACAGTATTTGCTTTGCCTAGATGATACAGAATAGAGAAATCGAAGTCCTTAAGGTACTCTAGCCATTTTCTCTATCTCATGTTTAGCTCCTTTTGGGTAAAATGGTATTTCAGACTTTTATGGTCTAAAAATATAGTAAATTTCTCCCCATAAAGGTAATGTTGCCAGATTTTCAGGGCGAATATAACAGCAGCCAATTTCAGATCGTGGACGGGGTAGTTCTCTTCATGACGCTTTAATTGCCTTGAAGTATAGCATATCACTCTGCCATATTGTATAAGGACGCACCCGAGGCCAATGCCAGATGCATCCATGTAAACTTCAAATCCACCACCTTCAACAGTAAGTGCCAAGACAGTCATAGTGGTGAGATGTTCTTTAAGAGTTAGGAAACTCTCATCGCAACCCTTCGTCCATATGAAGGGATTTTCCTTTCTCGTAAGTCTAGTCAAAGGAATGGCGATTTTGGAGAAGTCCTTAATGAATCGCCTATAATAGCCAGCCAAACCAATAAAGCTTCTAACTTCGGATACGGTC
Organism: Amorphophallus titanum; assembly: GCA_024336825.1. Classification (NCBI taxonomy): domain Eukaryota; kingdom Viridiplantae; phylum Streptophyta; class Magnoliopsida; order Alismatales; family Araceae; genus Amorphophallus; species Amorphophallus titanum. The sequence continues at coordinate 923,553 of JANBPO010009398.1, forward strand.
GTTGGTCGGCTCCAATTCTAGACAACTTTTACCTTTGAAGGATCGACAGTGATACCTTCTTTGGAAATAATATGGCCGAGGAAAGAGACTTTCTTTAGCCAGAACTCGCACTTGTTGAGCTTTGCGTAGAGCTGATTTTCTCTTAGAGTTTGCAAAGCTATTCTTAAATGTTCTTCATGTTCTTCCTTTGTCTTGGAGTATATGAGAATGTCATAAATGAAAATGATCACAAATCGATTGAGATAGGCCTGAAGACATTGTTCATAAGTTGCATAAATGCTGTAGGGGCATTAGTCAACCCTAACGGCATTACAACGAACTCATAATGTCCATATCTGCTTCGGAAAGTAGACTTGTAGATGTCTTCATATTTGATCCTTAGTTGATGGTAACCCGACCTGAGGTCGATCTTGGAGAAATATTCTGCACCAGAGATCTGATCAAATAGCTCATCGATATGCGGCAACAGATATTTGTTCTTGATGGTGAGTTGATTGAGTCGTCGATAGTCAATACATAACCTGAGAGACCTATCTTTCTTCTTGACAAATAGAACCGGCGCACCCCAAGGGATGTGCTGGGTCGAATAAATCCCTTGACCATTAACTCCTGGAGTTATCCTTTTAGTTCTTTGAGTTCTATGGGGGACATCCTATAGGGAGTTATTGAAACAGGTGCTACTTTTAGGATGAGTTCAATGGAGAAGTTTACTTCCCTTTCGGGCAGTAAACCAAGCAACTCCGATGGAAAGACATCGGGGAACTCTTTGACAATAGAGATTTCTTCTATATGAATTTCCTTGGACTCGGTAACAATTACAGAAGCAAGAAAGGCTTCACATCCTTGTGACATGAGCTTGCAAGCGTGAAGAGAAGAGATGATAGTAGGGAGCTTCTTATACTTGATGCCAAGGGAAGAGAAACGTGGGAGACCTAATTTTCGAAAAGAAATTCTCCTGTTGCGATAATTTATGTAAGCGTCATGGTCAACCAGCTAGTCTACACCTAGAATGGCATTGTAGCCTTCCATATCAAGACATACGAGATTTGCCAGAAGATTGTGGCCTTGTACCATTACCTCACTATCAGGGTAGTAGGTTGTAAGTTTGGTTCCGGGACCTAAAGGTGTTGTGATTGCTAGGTCCGATGGTAAAGGAACAGGCACAACTGGTAAGATTTTTGCAAAGGCAGTAGATATAAAAGAGTGAGAGGCACTAGTATCGAATAATACAAATACAAGATGTGAATAAATATGAATGGTACCTTCCATCAACCCATCATCCTTGGGCGCTTCATCATCGTCTAGAACTACATTAAGACGTGTTTGTCGCTTGCATCCACCATTAGAGGGTTGTTCCTTCATAAGAGGGTAATCGGGCATACGATGGTCCTGACTTTTACAGTGCAAACAAGCACCAAGGCACTTCCAGCATTCCTCGGTCGAGTGGCCAAATTTCTCGCAGAATGTGCAAGTCATTGAGACTTGTGTTTTCTTCTCCTTTATCTTATCGTTCTTGTGATTTTTCTTCCATTCCCATTGTAGGACCTTTTCTTGTTATCACGAGAGATATAAGTACTTGTGATGCTAAACTTTTCTTCTTTGCTCCCTCGTTTGTCAAACCGATGACTTGATCCCTCACTCTTGCCTCTATACTTCTCGACCTTCTCCAAGGTTCTTTCTCACAAATGAGCTCGTAGGACCATCTCCGCATAAGTATGGATATTCTGAGGTCCAAGTTGTTGAATAAAGTTAGGCCTTAAATCGTCCATAAAACAATTAACCTTCAAAATATCAGTGCTAACCAGATGAGGGGCACACGGTGCTAGACGAGAAAATTGGAGTTCATACTCCGCCACGGACATCATGCCTTGGCGAAGAGAGGTGGATTCTGTGGCCTTTCTCTCCTTAACATGTTCAGAGAAATATTTTTCTCGGAAGAGTGTGAGAAAACCTTCCCAAGTATGAGGTGCGTTTGGACTTTTCCAATGATATAAACACAAATGAAAAGGACATAAATATAAAATAAACTATACTTGCTCGGCGTCGATTCCCATCAGCGGAGGGGCGATAGTTGTCCCCAGCTCCTGCTACGCTGGCCAACATATATCAGGGGCTCGAAGTTTTGGTGATGCACCTGGCACCGAGAGAGATGAGCATACTTCTACCGACCCACTATCTCAGTGCGTGGGGCGGGCTGTTGTTTCCAGGACTGGTGACGTCGGGGACTGTGGTGAACCCGACGGTGCCCTTGTTATTCAGCTTCACTGGACAGCCTAATAGAGACGCTGAGGCACAGCTGGAGGTGGCTAGGAGAGCCCTTTGCTACCTACCTGCTTGGGGCAAGGAGGGATTACCTTTTAACAGTGCCGCACAGGACTCTAGCCTTTTTCTAGGGGTATTGGGTTGAGAGGGGACTAGCACCTACCCCGGTCAGGGGGTGCCAGATGTAGGGCCATAGACTGTGAGCACCCAGCCGATGGTGTTGACATTGCACCAGTCTGTGACTAGTTCCTTGGAGCCGTACTACCGGCACCAGTTCGCAAGGAATTTTGGGTACGACCAGGGGATCCCGCCGAAACGGGAGTTCCCTTTGACGGGCCGATAGTACAGAGGCAGGGATACCCACCTAATGGCAACAGCATGGTGGGACTTTACAGTCATCGGGAGTCGGAGCGATTCCTGATGCTTGGATAGGGACGTTAAGGGTGATTCGACATGCACTATGCCAGGTGGTGGTTCGAGCATAGCCACCTATATCGGCAGAAGGCCTCTGCTATTAGAAAGGCAGAGGAGAGTCATTTGCTGATGGGGGATTTACCTCCTATAGCGCTGGACGATGGGTACTTGAGGACCTACGTCACTCGGATCTGTCGGGAGATCGAGCAACTTGTGGAGTAGTGGCCCCGGAGTAGCCGTGGCTCGTCATCCGGGAGCCAAGGCAACGGAGGAGCACTGAAGCCCCTGAGATAGGTAGTGATAGCAGCGATGACGACTGGGGCAAAGGTGCCTCGACTGAGGGCACCTAGGACGTGGTGGGCTTAGTTTCTAGCTGACTGTGACTTCCAGAGCAGAGGTTCGTTGGACCGGGCACTCCCTGATGGGAGCTTTGCTGACACGATGGCCGACGACTAGAGGCATCACATTAGCCACACGATCGGGTCAGTCAGAGCTGTGGAGTTTGTGTCCCAGATCGAGTGTGTCCACACTCTAAGGGACATTCAGGAGGCTGTCGCGAAGGTGGCCCGAGCACTGGCGCTGAGATCGGAGTAGCTAGTGCCCTTGCCGTTGACCCCCTTCGGGACTTTAGGTAAGGCTTTTTCTTTAGCATGACTCCCCCCTTTATTTTGTAATTTTTTGGGTGTATAGTTGGGGCATTGTATAATGCTATGTTTGTTGATAGGTTCTGCGACAGAGGGGGATCACCCCTCCACGGAGGCATCCTCGGGAAGTGGGGACGGAGACCTGTAGCCTAGGCAAAAATGCCCTCGCGTAGAGGCTGCAGCGGCTGAGGTTGGTGGGTCCTCTGGGGAACTCGGGACTGGAGAGCCAATTGAGGCAGAGACGGCATTGAGTAAGTGTTACTTCGACCCTTTGCTCTTGCTTGGTTTAGCCATGGCTGTTGGCTAATTTTGTTTTGCTGGGTTTGTCTTTTGCAACTCCACTGGAGACTAGTGCGAAGGTGACCTTCTCACCCCCTCGAGAGGTAGACCCTCCCTATGAGGAGGGAGCTGAGTACAAGATCGATGTGGAGGGATTTCCCCAAGTGATGGATGAGATTATCCCCAACATCGAGACCTTCCCCGACTTTGAGTGGTGGAAAGCTACTGGAGGAGCCCGTTCAGGTGAGAGCTTCTGATGCTGGGTGTGTGCTATGACTTTGCTTTATTCTGGTTATTAATATAATCGCCTAGGTTGTTCAGAGGTGGCAGAGGTGTCGGGGGTAAAGGCCCCTACCGAGGCACTGGGTGGAGTGCCCAGGCAGGCCGGAGAGCCAGCACCCACAGTGGCTAGTAGTTGTCCGGGTAAGTGTCCTGTTGGGTCCCGTAGTGCAGGAACACGGTTCTAGAGGGGGGGTGAATAGAACATTCTACTAAAAATATGTCCAATTAAAAACACAAATGACCTCACAGCGGAATTTACGAGATTGATAAGGTTGAGGAATTTAAGCTAAACAAGTTAACTAAATTCTCTCAAACTCACCGTTTACATACGATCACACAAACGGATATATCAAGCAAACCACACAATCCCACAGAACAAACCACAAGACACGGGATTTTTAAGGTGGTTCGGGACCACGACGGGCTCCCTACGTCCACCCCTTACTAACCCCAGTGAGGCTTCAGTAGGGGATAAATCTCCAAACGGAGACGACGCTCCAAACACACACGGGGACATGCCCCAACACACACACACACATGGAGACAGAGTCTCCCACACGATCCAACCATGGATCAAACACACACACACAAACTGTAACAACCACGGCACACTAAACCACACGACCATATACAAATGATCACACACACGAATATCTCTAATGTTCGGAAGATAAATAGAAATGATCAAATCATGCCAAACCCAAAATAGAGAACATGAAGCACATCCCAAAGAACATGAAAAGCATGTATAAATTATCTCCCTCGAACTCTAATGGCCGGATGAAGATGTTCCTTGAACCACAAGTTGGAGGGAAGCTCCCCCTTCTTCCATTCTACTAGTTCCTCTTGGTTCGTTGTCAGAAGAAGACGATTCTTGCATCCTCTTGATCCTCTCGTTAATCCCCTTTTTTTTTCTTCTTCTTTCACGAGCTCCAAATCTTCACGAATGTAGATGATATCCTCCCCTCAAGAGATCCTCCACCATTTCCCATTTTCCTTGCCCTACAAGATAGAAAGATAGCACATTAGGGTTCATCAAGTCCAGTTTCGGATCTCGCATTTATATTTATAGAAAATTACCCCAAAGACCCTTAGATTTTCATGTGGCTTCTTCGGTCCCACGTCGACTCCACTGGACCTTGACCATCGGTATGGATCGATTCTTGAGTTGTTGTTACTTCTGATTCAGAATCTTGATGGGTCTTTCTTTATAAGTTAAATCTCCCTTTAACTTTAGAGGTCCGCATGTTGAATGATGTAAGCGAGGTCATATACATACTTTCGTAGCATGGGCACATGGAAAATATTGTGTACTCCAGATAACTGGGGTGGCAAAGCCAACCTATAGGCAACTTCTCCAACTCTCTCCAGAATCTCGAATGGGCCAATGTATCTCAGACTTAGCTTGCCACGAATGCCAAACCTTTGAACTTATAGGCGAAACCTTCAAAAACACATGCTCGCTTACTTGAAACTCTAAGTCTCTCCTTCTGTTATCTGCATAGCTTTTCTGTCTTGACTGTGCAACTTGCAGATGATCCTGGATAACCCAGATATTCTTGGATGATTCTGAAATGAGATCTGGTCCTAGTCATTGCTTCTCGCCTGCCACATCCCAGCACAAAGGTGATCAGCAACTCTTTCCATAAAGAGCATCGAACGGTACCATCTGGATACTGGACTGATAACTGTTATTGTAGGTAAATTCTATTAGGGCCATATGTTCGTGCCAACTGTCACCAAAGTCGATCATGCAAGCCCTTAGCATATCTTCGACAATCTGATTAGTTCTCTTAGTTTGCCTGTCCGTTTAAGGATGAAATGCGGTACTGAAGTTCAGACGAGTTCCTAAGGACTCCTGCAATCCTCTCAAAAAATGTGAAGTGAATCTAGGATCTCTGTCTGACATAATATTCATGGGTACTTAATGTAGTCTCACGACTTCCTTCATGTATAGAGTAGCCAAGACATCAACTGTCCACTTCGACCTGATGGATAAGAAATGTGTCGACTTGGTCAACCTATCAACAATTACCCATACGACGTCAAAACCTCCATGAGTTCTTGGTAAGCCCATTATAAAATCCATGCCGATGCTCTCCCACTTCCACTGTGGCATATCGAGCAGTTTTAACTTCCTGGCAGGTCTGAAATGATCAGCCTTCACTTGTTGGCATACCAGACATCTACTCACGAACTCTGCCACTTTTCGTTTCATATTTGGCCACCAAAAGGTCCTCTTTACATCCCGGTACATCTTAGTGGCTCCAAGATGAATAGTATACTTGGACCTATGGGCTTCTTCAAGGATCTTGCTCTTCACTTTGGCTAAATTAGGGACGCATGTCCTTCCCCGGAATAACAACCTGTCATCATCGGGTCAACACAAAATCTGGTCTATTACTTAGACTTCCCTTGATCTCTACTAATACTGGATCGTTATCTTGCAGGGTCTTAATTTCCATCAACAGCTCGAGATGAAGCTAAAACTGAGCAATCATGACCCGATCCTTACTAACATTAAGGTCTAGACTAGCCAACTGTTCCAGTAGTCTCCATTCTTGCAACATGAGACTTGACAACTTGGCTATCGGCTTGCGACTTAAAGCATCGGCCACCGCATTACCCTTCCCAGAGTGATATTCTATAGAGAAATCAAAATCCTTTAAATACTCGAGCCACCTTCTCTGCCTCATATTAAGCTCTTTCTGGGAGAACAGATACTTAAAGCTCTTATGATCATAAAACACAGTAAAAGTCTCTGCATACAAGTAATGCGTCCAAATTTTCAAAGCAAACACCACTGTTGCGAGTTCCAAGTCATGGACAGGATAATTCTGTTCGTGCTTCCTCAGCTATCTAGAAGAATAGGCTAACACCCTGCCATGCTGCATAAGCACACAACCTAGGCCAATGCCCGATGCATCAGTATAGACTGCAAAACCTCCTTCTCCCGAAGCCAAGGTCAACAAAGGGGTAGTGGTCAAACACTCCTTTAGTGTCTAGAAACTCCGTTCACAATCTTCTGACCACTCGAATCGTTCTCCTTGTGGGTTAATCTAGTCAAGGGTAATGCAATCCTAGAGAAATCCTTAATGAATATCTAATAATAGCCTACTAGGCCTAGAAAACTTCTCACTTCGATTACATTCACAGGCCTCTCCCAGTTCCTTACTGCCTTTACCTTAGAAGGGTCTACAACAATTCCATCTTTAGTAATAATGTGTCCCAGAAAAGAGACTTCTTGCAACCAGAACTCACACTTACTAAACTTAGCATACAACTAATGATCCCTCAGTATCTGCAACGCCATCCTCAAATGTTTTGCATGTTCCTTCTCGCTCTTGGAGTATATCAAAATATCATCAATAAAAATCATGACCCACTGATCTAGGTAGGGTCGAAACACACTATTCATTAGCTACATGAAAGCTGCAGGAGCATTTGTTAGACCAAAAGGTATTACTACAAATTCAAAATGCTCGTACCTACTCCGGAATGTCATTTTAAGAATATCTTCATTCTTGATACGCAGCTGGTGATACCCTGATTGAAGATCAATCTTGGAAAAATACTGTGCTCCCACTATCTGATCGAATAACTCATCTATTCTCGACAACGGGTACTTATTCTTGATAGTAAGCTGGTTAAGCTGGCGGTAATCAATGCATAGCCTTAGAGAGCCATCCTTCTTTCTTACAAATAATACTGGCGCTCCCCACGGGGATGTACTTGGACGAATGAACCCTTTCTCAAGCAACTCCATTAATTGCTCCTTCAATTCTCTTAACTCCGCAGGAGACATATGATACGAAGCTTTAGAAATTGTGGACGCGCTAGGAACTAGATCAATGGAGAAGACTATGTCTCTCTCTGGTGGAAGTCCTAGCAGATCTTTAGGAAATACATCTGGGAATTCTTGGACAATCGAAATGTCCTTCAACTCTAACTCCTTCTTACTGCTCAAAGAGACCAATGCCAAAAACGCCTGACATCCCTTCCTCAATAGCTTCTCAACTCGGAGTGCCGAAATAAGTGGCACTGACTTAGAATTTCTAACCCCAACAAAAGAAAGTTCGGGATTACTCACCCCAGATCAAGTGATCTCGGGCTCGAAGAAAGACTTCCATTTGGTTTTTCTAATATAAGTAATTTGTTCGATCAAAGAATAGAGGTCTACTAATGGAGTGGCCCTCTGCTATGAAACTGTGAGGGACGTTCCCATGAGATCTCCCTTGGTCATTGGACCACATTTTCAAGGAACCTGCTCTGATACTAATTGATAGGTGGTATGAGTGGATCTACAGGGAGGTGAATAGATCCCACACCCAAGGCTTGAACACTTCGAAAGATAAACAAAGACTCCAATACCAAGGAAGCTATTTCAAGTGTGATTCTATGCTAACGCACAAAGTATTTGAAGTGCACACAAAAGAAGTATGTAGATCAAACCACAGCACCTAAGAAGGGAGGTAGATGAAATGGAGTGGACGCAACAAATCACAGCACACTAGCATTTTAAGGTGGTTCAGTTGCTCTACGGCAATCCTACATCCACCCCTCACCAACTCGGTGAGGCTTCCACTTCTGGCCAAGAAGAGTACACACACACACACATGCACGTTGTTTAACACCTTGCACAAGAAAGCATTCCTAAACACACATATGCTGTAGGGTAGCCCACACACACTCTGGTCTCTAGGCAGAGCACTGGAAAACCTCTAAGGCAGCTCAGCAACCACACACCAAAAAGACTGAAGGAGTAAGAAACAAAAATAGTAAAGAAACAATCAAAACAAGTGAGCTTCAATGCAGCTTCTGACAAAGGTCAGGAAGCAGGATCAAAAACACACAAACTGCGATAAAAAACTTGAACTACTCAGGGGTGGAACAAACCGGTCTGGGCTGCTAATCCTCTCCTTTCTTATCCTCTCAAATCTTTCTTGTGGAGGCTCAGGCTCTCTTCAACTCTTTTCCCACTCAAAATTTCTTCAGGCCAGCTCCTCTTTCTCTTCCATTCAATTTCTCTCCCGGTTAAGGCACCGGCACCAGTAGCTTCTTCTTCATTCAGAAGGCCACTTTTTATAGCAGAGATGGTAGACCATTTTCCCTACAAGATCCTACCATTTGATTGGTTGGAATAGAAATGATGCTCTTGGTCATGTAGCTCTTCAAGATCTGCCTCCTCATTGTCCCAGGACAGAAAAGGACTGTCCTTTGTCCTAGGCCTTTTTAGAGACTGAAATTTCATTGGGTGTTACAGAAAGGTAGAGTACCATGAAAAGAGACTTTTCCCAAATGTGTCTACTGATAGATCTTCCTTCAAAAGCTATTCTGACTTCCTTATCATATAAAAGCTGAGATCTGTGTCCTAGGACCTTTTCCAGACCTCAAAAAGCATGTTTTTGAAGGTTTACATCACTGACTTTTAGCCTCTGTACGAACTCTGAAACATTGTAGGTTTGACAGAATTTGGCTTCAGGATCGAGCTTCAGGTGCATCAATACAACAATGCTCTTGCGTCGACGCAACTACTCGTCTTGTGAGCTACTAGGAGCCAGATCGTCATGGCATCGACGCTGTGAAGCGAACAGGGCTGATGCATCAAGCCTTCCGCCTGGGCCATTTGTGAGCCAAGCATTCATGGCGTCGACATAGCCAATAGGGTGCATCGACGCATCTGTTGAAAGATGTGTTTATAATGGTTTTTGTGAGGACACCTATGTCGACACACTGTGAAAATTGTGTCGACCTAGTTGAGGGGTCTCGCCAGTTGACAGGGGCGAGTGTTTAGTTTGCGTCGACACCATTGGGTGCTTGCGTCGATGCACTCTTGAAGTGTGCTGGAAGACAACTTCCGGAGGCCATTTGGAGTCGACGCCTTATGGTGCTGGAGTCGACTCAGTGAAGACATGGCTTCTACAAAGACTATCTGGAGTCGACGCAGTGAAGGGATGGGGTCGAAGCAGTAGTGAAGGGTGCTTTGACTGCTCTTCTTCTTGTGAGAGGGCAAGTCGACGCTACCTATAGAAGGAGTCAACGTTGCCTTGAAGATTTGTTAATTTCTTCATATCTAACCAATAAAAGAAATGTTTCAGATTTTCTACAACAATTGGCCAATGACTTATAGCAAGACATCATCAAAACACAATATATACAATATTCTCTCCTTTTTTGATGATGGTAACTATGAGTCATTGTGCTCACAGTTTCAAATGGAATTCAGACAGCAGGTTTTGGCCTTCAGCAGATTTTGACATAAATAGCATGAAGCACATCAAAGATTTGAATACCCGAAGGACTCATCAGGATATGCAGTGAATATAGACCTTCACCCAATGATTTATTTGACAGATATATGGATATGTAGACTGATATGCAGACTAAGGAACTCGTGCAAATTATGACTCATTAAAAGCTTCTCCCCCTTTGACATCATCAAAAGACCAGGAAAGGTGGTTCATAAATGTTGGGAGACAAAGAAAGGAGTAGAAGGGTAGGAGGCTAAAAGGGAAGGTCAGTAAGGAGATTCAAACCCAAGGCAGGGTTCAGTGTGAAGCATCTTCCTCAAAGAAGCATTATATGGTTGGAGCTGGAGGATAAAAGAATTTAAGAGGAATAACTCCAAAGGGTGTAGGAGCTTGGAAGGCAATGGGAGCGCATGCTCATAGGATTACTAGAACTGAAGCACAACTGCACACCAAAGGACCTTAATACTCAACTTGAAGCCTTATTGATGCAAGCCCAGTGACAGTTCAGGATAAAGCACCGTAAGCATTGAGGGCAAATAATTTGAAGCAATGAATGTTCACTCAGTTAAGCACCTCTGGTTTCAGTGGAAGGCACAAAATAGCTGTTGGATGTAAGCAAATAGTCAGGTTGAACTGACACCTTTTGACGTGAAGAAGTCATGTGTTAGAGGCAACCTTCCCCAGTTACTTACTGCAAAAAACCATTGTGCCTCAATTTGACTAGAGATAACTTGCCACCTCATGCTTGAGCCCATAACATTTCATTGATGAAGGGGCATAGTTTCTCAGTAGACTGAAGCCATTGCTCTGGATATTTGCAACCATTTTTTTTGAAACACCACCAAAGTGAGCAAACGTTTTTGCGTCCTTAAACGTTCCAAACCTCTTACCTTTCTAGGTGATACCCCAAGGAGCCTTTTCACCGTTAATTTCCGTTTGTGAGGAGAAAATGGTATCCTAACCATGGTCCATGGATGTGCTTTAGGTGTGGGCTCTCGAGATAACGCCACTTAAAAGGAAAACCATCATTCTCTGAGGCATGCCACACTGTGGGGATTACTGTTTAATTCTTTACTTTGTTTCGTGGTCTTGGCCAGGGATTTCTTTTGCCTTTGTTAGACCAGTGATACACATTTTAAATGCGGGGAAACATTGAGACAACCACCCCCATCTTTTATGGTGTAGAAGCTGCGAATTAAGACGCCCTCATCCACTGTAGAGCTGCTAGTTGGCCTGCTTTGTTTTTGACCCCGGCGAAAAGGGGTTGTCCCTCCAGTGTTAGGTACAGTGTGGGTGACGTAGCCACCTCCCATTGGTGGGTTTTATTTTTGTTTGATCTTTTCCTCTCATATTCTCTCTTTTATTCCTCTTCCTGGGGAGATAGGATGGGCACAGTAAGGGGGCAGGTCCCGCAGGGGTGCTCTGCCACACCCGCTAATGGGAGGGGGATGCCTCAGACAGCAGAAGGCATTTCGGGAAAAGAGCCCTCTTCTCTTCTTCGCAGCTCTCCAGTTGGGAATCTGACACCGTGATGCTCACATGTGATCCCTCGAGCAAGGGGGGAAATACTTCAAACCATGTCCAGCAGCAATTTCCTCATTCGAATTTCGATGTCTGACTCCTCTCCACAGAAGAGCATTCGCAGGAAAGAAAATTCTCTGATGAGTCTGCCGAGAGAGGAACCCAACGGTGGAAGGGGACACTATACACAGGCTATGAGAATCCCAAGTGACCAACTGAACTATCATTACCTTTAGTCCCTAGTCTCATTATTATAATATATGTTGTATCTTGTTCTTGTCCATTGGTGGAAGAGTGGTAAACTTATGCCTGGAAGGGACTGCCATTGTCCTAATGCACTCACTGATCCATTCTTTAAAGGGTACACTTGTTCTACTATTGTTATTATGATCTTTTACTTGTGCAGATACAGAACAAAAAGCCCTTGTATCAATTCATAGGCACGGCATGGTATGGTTATTAGTGTCGCTTTTCATTAATTGCTACCCTAAAGTGTAGAACTCATAATTTCTTCTTAATCGTGCTTCCTAATAACAGCATGATCTTTCTGTTTGGAGGGTTCTGCACTTTGGGAGAAAGCCAAGATAGAAAAACAAGACTATATATGCACATATATAGACGATAAAACAGGACAATCCCTCGTATTTCTGTTTGGAGGGTTTGCACTTTGCACTAGGGCAGAAGCAAATATGTAAAAACAAGGTTATGCACGTATACAGACGACAAAACCGGAAAACCTCTCTCTCTCTCTCTCTCTCTCTCTCTCTCTCTCTCTCAATGGAGGCCTGTCCCTGCTTGGTCGCTGCCTCTATATACGTTATCTGGGTATCCATGTCCGTGTCACCGGTTGCTGTTGTCACGGTGCGCTCAACATTTCATGCAAACAGAGAGAGAGAGAGAGGCACACTGTCCCCACAGTGGAAATGACAAGAGTCCTCTACTAATCCCAATGCAAGAAGAGAAGATCCATCTTGGCCACCCACGAGCTGGCGCCCCGGTGGGGGCCGGGTACGTTGTTTGTGGCGGTGGGGAACACTCGAAGGACCTCATCTGCTCATCAGAGCTCCAGACGAACGGGTTTGAGGGAAGGGTTCGTGGGGGGAAGCGTGTCACACAGGAAACGGGTGTCGGGGACTTCGACGATGAGGTGGGAGCAGCAGAAGTGTCAGCTGTCGCGCCCTGCAGCGGGGGCTCACATCCCCCACTATTCCCGTCAGAACAAGGCCATTGGGTTGAGAGAGGAGCAGCCGCTGCCGCCCTGCAGAGGAGGGAGTCCCACCCCCCGATCAGACAGTGGGCTTCGGGTTTTGGAGGAGATCAGCAGGGTGTGTAGTCATGTCGAGAATCTAGCCAGTGGCTGTGGCTACAAAGTGGAAAACGGAGGGCATGAACAATGACCCATGAAGGGTGCAACTTTGAACGTATTCATGGCTTATTATCTGTATATACAAGGAATCTCACACACACCCCGAGAGAGAGAGGATCCAGGCCGTCCACTGTTAAGGCTACTACGTCAATACCATACGTTTCACAGTGCTGCAAAAGGCCAAGACAAGTGCACCGGGGGGAGGGACCTTCCAGGATGCAAACGGAGAATTTATTATTCCGGGTGGATGTTAACGAGGTTGTCAATTTTATCGTTTTCAGGGAAGCGCATCTTTGCCTCCAGAGCTGATGACTGATAACCTCACCACCCTTGGCCGCGGCAACTTATGCAGCAACATAGAACCGGCCTGCCCCCTGCACCACCTTCTGCACGCCAACCTAAGATTTTTCTCATATTTTAATTAATGAAGTATGCTCCTGATTCCGTTCTTATATATTTTCCCGATCTTGTATTTTCAGATGAAAAGAACCCTGGAGAAATTTGGAAACCAGGACGGAGAGGAAGAGAGGAGGACAATGGCCTGGTGTAGTTGTTGGAAGGAAGAATTTAAACTGCGCGGATTGCAGGATGGTTTCAAAGCTTATTTCGTGTCGACGTCATGACAACATCTACACATCACAATTTAAATCTTGTCCTATAAAAAGTGTTGGAACTTATTTGTGTGACTTTCTTACATGATTCCCGAGCGTTGACTCAGTACGACGCCAATTCAACAGATAGTGCTTCTTGAAGACAATAATGTCACTATTGCCTCGACGAGGACATCATTAAAGTGGCTCTGTCCTGGTTCTCTGAGAAGTAGGTAGGGATCTGGGATGGAGAAATTATGGTGGTAAAGGATTCGATCTTTTTCAGGGAGTAATTAAGTGCCACCCGCCCACCGCCACCACATATAACTCTTGCGGGGTGTGGGTGGGTGGCTAATTTTTTAGATTTTTTTGAAATAAAGCTATCTGCAGCACTCAAAGATAGGCTCAAGCTATTGACCAAGGGTCGTCATTCCGCCCACTCTCCTTAAGGATTTCCCTTGAGTGGGGCATGCATTTGAGAGTGGCTCACCACAACCAACCACCTCTAAAGAATGGTGCCCCTACTAGGGCCATACGCGGGATTCAACCCAACCTAAGAGGGAGAAACAGAAGAAAACTGGGAGACAAGTTTCATGCAGGATGGGAGACATCAGGATTCAAATTCCTTCCACGGCACTACCCCTCAAAGAGATAGTATGTTATGCTGGAGCATTATGTCTTTGATTTTGGACCCATAGGCACGCATGTGATAGGGCTCAGGACGGAAAGGAGAGGACAACAAAAGATTGGATTCCATGTCATGGAGGAGCGGTAGGCGCTAAACTGGATGAAGAAGGATAAAAAGGAAGAGAGACGCGGGCTAGAACTCTCACGTTAAGGCACAGAGACCCTGATAACAAGGAATCGAATACAGAATAAATAAGAATTAACTGAGATCAAGGCAGACTAAAGCCTCGAAAATAGTAAGAGAAAGGGAGAAGACCCTGAAAGGGTGAGGAGGAATGAGTAGAAAAATGGTGATGAGGTCGTTGTGAAGATGAAGAAGAAAGGGAGGGATCATCCGACAGGGACGGAGAAGGAGAATAATGGTCATCCGACAAGGTCGGAGAAGAATCAGAAGCAGCACCCAGAAGCCCCGGTGAAAGAGAATCGGGATGGAAGGATGACACAGGCCGAGGCCTAGAATTGTGAGAGGAGGGAGAATCTAGAGACTCTGCATGGGAAGAAGAGGAATGGGGGTTTGCAGACTCCGGAAGAGAGGAGAAGGTAATAGATGTAGGATTGGAAGAAGGCAGGTACACCACCCAAGGGTGGGAGCTGAGTAGAAGAAATGAAGAATGAAAAGATGGGAAAAGAGAAGTGGACCCCTGAGTGCACGTTCGACGTCCTTTGAACTTGCGCCGTCACCTCTTCTTGGCAGACACCTCTTGAACACGGACCCGCTTAGCGCGGGATCGAACCTTCAGGCTTCTTGATTTATAATGTCTTCTCAAATAACGAGCCCATCTAGTAGATGGCTTGGCCCGATTATGAACATGCGGCCTCACTGGGACGGTTGCCCCTAAACACCCGGTGCTAACGGTAGGTGGACTTTCTCGGACAAATAACTCCTTAGAATGATGAATATCATGGAACCACAAAGTTTTGTTTCTCGGCACCAAGACATGAAGATTCGACAACTCCTCTCGGCAATCAGGCATGAAGCACAACTCCCTTGACAAAGGAGCAGGATGAAACTGAGGGAGAGTAATAGACGGTGTTGATGAGGCCGGCGTACTAATGAACTGAGAGAGATTGCATAAAAAGTGCCAAATGTCCTTTGACAGCATGGAAGATATGGCAAATTGTCCCTTGAACATAGAATCCATCAATCTTTTGGCAGCCGTATGCATTAGCACAACTCGAGTAAAGAACCCTTCTTGGCCAGCAATCTGAACTGCAATGGTGCGAGAGGAAATAACAACATCAATGATAGATCCTCTGGTGAGCAACGAGACTACCACCGGTCTTGGTCAGGAAGAAATTGGCATCAATGCGAGGGCACTGTTCTTGACAACTGTCAAGGAAAATGTAGGCTCATCAGGCTCAAAATAACCAGGGACCAAGATGCGGACTGGCATATGGCAGATAAAATCTTGAATCTTGAAGTGAAAGGCCGACATAGCCTTATCCTGTCTCGGCTCATCATCTCCCTGGGGACCAGACCCGAGAGGCACCAAAGGTAGTGTACACCCGCTTCGTAGGGTGGAAGTGGATAAAGAG
Source organism: Amorphophallus titanum (assembly GCA_024336825.1). Lineage (NCBI taxonomy): Eukaryota > Viridiplantae > Streptophyta > Magnoliopsida > Alismatales > Araceae > Amorphophallus > Amorphophallus titanum. Next base: position 939,385 of record JANBPO010009398.1, read on the forward strand.
GTGGAGTGGATAGGCTTGGAGGGCAAAGGGATAGTGGTAATAACAGGAGCGAGTGGAGGTGATGGGAAAGGTAATGGTATGGGTATAGCTTGCTCTGGCTCAGGCAAGGAAGGAGATGGAGGAAGAGGTGGCGAAGGTGACGGTGATGGAGACAAAGGCGATGGTGGTGGAGATGTAGGCGATGGTGGTGACGGATGGGGTGAGGATAAAGGAGACGGTGAAGATGGCAAATGTGGTGGAGATAAAGGGGAAGGCTGCGGCGCCCATCATCAGTGTATCGACACGATGCGTCGAGCGGCGTCGGGAGTGGAAGCGATGGTATCAGAAGTGGAAGAAGAAGGGGAGGCACTAGCCTGAGCAAGGGCTTGGGTAGGCGGAAGTGCTGGAGACAGGGTAGGAGATGGTGAAGGTGATGGTGGAATATGTGATAGAATAGGTGGGAGAGTAGGTGATGGAGTGGGTGCATCCCTAGATAAAGAACCATAGGGGTGCCCCTGGTCTTGTATTTGTAGAGACGGTTGCCCAAGTGGCGCCTAATGCTGCTGCTCACTGCGAAGATGTAGAACAATTTTGTGAATGGCGGCCCAATCGATCTTCTTCTGATCTTCCAAGCTGTAAACAAACTCCCAAAACTCGGGGCAATCTTCAATCAAATGCCCCTGCTGGCGATGATAGTCACAGAACTGAGACAAATTCCCAACAGTGGGTCGACAAGGCACAACTAGAGGGAGCTGCAATGCGTGAGTGGCCATCAAAGCCCTGAGGATATCTGTAAAGCACTCCGACCACGGAGGAAGATGAGCCCGATTCGGGCAAGGCGGATGCGATGGGGTATGAGATGAAGGAGATTATGGAGGTTGTGGAGGTAATGGTGCGTGGTGACTAGTGGGGGGACTAGGCGGAGACGTATGTAGGGATGGAGAAGGTGGTATGTAGTGCATGGCATCCACTTGCTCGGGGTGTGATGTTTCCTTGACCGGAGGTGGAGACACAGGCGAGTACAAAGAAGCGGAAGGTTGACTCATGGGAGGTTGATATGCGGGAGTGTATGGGTATGTAGGGGCGGAAAGTTGACTTGTGGAGGGTGCATTCACAAAGGAATTTGTGGCGGAAGGCTGACTCGTCGCCCGGAGCGTGGAGGTACACTCGCTCCCCACTCTTGATCGCATTTGCTTATCTTGTATAGCTTTGAATGCCGCTGCGAGTGTAGGTTTCTAGCTAGATGTACTTGTATCACCGCTATGAAAGAGCGAGCTTGAGTGTCACTATCCCGTGACTCAACCCGAGTTAACACGGAAAGCTGATACCCTCGACTTACGGCCGGTTTCTCAACCGCGTCAAGTCCTACGTTTCCCTCGCTAAGGGACGATCGCGAGCTAGAGTCTCAGGTCGCGTGTCTGTCCCGCATCAGCTCCCCTCCAGCGTCATCAGGCGACACTCAACAGCTGCACGCTCTTCCTCCAAAGTCGATGCGAGCTATACGCTAGCCTCGACAGCCCGCCACTCGGCTCTAGCGAGCTCCACTGCTCGCAACTGCTCCCCCAAGGCCTTCTGCAAGGCCTCAGCCCTACTCTTCACTTCCCCTAGATGCGTAGCGTGGTCTTGGGAAAATGACACGACTGTGTTGGCGTGTCCCCTCTGCTCGGCCGTGGCTGACGTAAGCTACGCCAGCTGCTTTTGTGCCTCTCGGATGGCTGCTAGCCACTGGGCCCTCTCCTCTTGAGCCTATAGGAATCGTAGGTACTCTGCCCAGATGCTGGCCAAACTGGACATCCAGAGCTCGCGCGGGAAGCCAAGGCTCTGGTAACCCTGGGTACAGTCCCTCAACCGCTGCCTAAGCTCCTCAGGAGAAGGCAGGAGGTCACCTCGTAGGTAGCCTCGGGCTTGCTAGAGCAAGGTGGTGCCAACTCTGGCACCCGACAGTGGCTCTGGCGGGCAAGGGCAGATAGGCCACTCAACCCCTAGGTCTAGGGAAGAGTGGCCCATATCAGCCAGCACACTAGCAGGGCTTGCACCATCCCACCAAGTATAAGAGGGAAATAAATAACATCCAAAATTTCCTTTGACAAGACAAGGTGGAAAACCTGATAAAAGTCTCAGCCCTTACCCGGTGCAGCTCCCACCATGCCTATAGCCTCCTCTGCAGGGGTCGGTGAGGGAAACCTCCCCTCCACATCGGCAACCTCACCCGTTGGGGTCGGAGAGGGCAAAGGCTCCCCCGCAATCCGGTCATCCTCGGTGGCCATCGGCGAGGTAGAAGGCTCCTCCCAGTTGCCCTCGGTAGGAGCCGATATGCGCTCCCCTTCAGACTCTAGACCTGGTCGTAACACCATGACATCAATACCTTGTCGTAAAGCCACAACCAAAGCCGGTGGCGAGGAGGGAAGGACCCCTATATACCTTCCAAAGCCGCCTCCATCTCGGCGTCCCCGGTAGAAGAGGCCTCAGAAGAGGAAGAGCCCGAGCTCGAGCTATCTTATGTCTCCATCGCCACACAGCCACTACTCGAAGAGTCGGACGAAGCCTCTAATGAGCTCCTAGACACGGGCAAGCCAGGGGTGCCTACAGATCAACGAATCAAGCCAAGTCATGGCCCAATCCAGCCTCATATGAAAACAACTCATCGACTAGGGGTTTCAGACAAGGAACTCACTAAGAGGGGCCCCCCCTTCGGAATCCCCCTCAATATCGACGATCTCCTCGTCACCCCCAGTAGAAGCCAAGACAGTGGGCTCACCCCCTACTACCCCGGCCGTGTCACGAGGGAGCTCACCCGCTTCCAGGGGGGAAGAACCGCCTACAGCCAACACCAGAGAAAGCTTAGCATCAATGGGCAAACCAGAAAGCCCACTACAATCGACTAAGCACTCAACCATGTACCTGAGGGCCCCACATTAGAGGACCCGACCAGTCCTATAGTGCAGGCCGACACCACGATGGGCAGAGGAGGGAGAGGCATCCTCGCTAGCAGCTGTGGTAGAATGCCCGCAGCATCCCCAGCAACGGGCGAAGGTAAAGGGGCCACCTGCACATATTCATCCTCAAAGGATGGAAGAGCCACTGACGGGCCGACACTGGCCAACTCCTGGATCATTTCCAGAGTGGCAGTCGCGTCATCACCTGGCAAACAAATAACACAAACCCAGTCACTGGTTCCGGCACATCAAAAGCACGACAAAGGCAAGGCGATTCCCATGATGGCAGCCTAATGCTTACCCAAGCTGTCACGGGCTGCTACCGGCGTCTGCTCTTCTGCCTGCGCGGGTACCCCGCTCGGTGCCTCAGATGGGCCCGTGGCCCTCGATGCCTCTACCACCCCTGCATGGTATGAGCGGCTATGTCAGTGGCCACAACCAGACAAAGTCACAGCTAGCATATGTCTAGTCTCAAGGGCCCTTACCTGAGCGGGCCTTCCCCAAAGCCATCCATGACTCGAAGTCGGGGAATTCCTCCATGTTAAGGGGAATCTCGCTCATCACGTGAATGAACCCCTCCATATCTATCTCACACTCGACCCCATCATAAAGTAAGGGGTCAACCTCCTGAGGGGGTGAGAAGGACACCTCCACTCCAGCCTCTAGTGGGGCTACAAGAAACAAATCCGGCGAGACAAGGTTAGCCAGTTATCAGGACCAAACTAGCTAGGAGCAAAAAGGTCGACGCGACGCTTACACAAAGCTATCTGTGCCTCGGCTCGCTCACTAGTCTCGACCCCTCCAGAGGACCTGGCAACCTCAACTGCCGCAGCCTCCATATGAGGGTGTTTTCGCCTGGGTTACGGACCTCCGTCCCCACTCCCTGAGGACGTCTCTGTGGATGGATGGTCCCCCTCTGTCGCAGAACCTGCTAACAAATGGAACAACATATAATGCCTTAGCCACACACCCTGGAAAGTAATGAAGCTAAGGGGGGGGGCATGCTGGAGAAGGAACCTTACCTAAGGCCCCGAAGGGGGTCAACGGCAAGGCACTAGCTGCTCTGGCCTCAGCACCAGTGCCTGGGCCGCCTTCGCACCAGTGCCTGGGCCACCTTCACAACGGCCACCCGAATGTCCCCCAGAGTGTGGGCACACTGGATCTGGGATACAAACTCTATGGGTCCGGTCGACCCGATCACGTGGCCGATGTGTCGCCTCTAGTCGTCGGTAGCTGTATCGGCAAAGCTCTCTTTTGGGAGCATCCGATCCAGCGAACCCCTACTCCTGAAGCCACAATCAGCCAGGAACTGGGCCCACCAGGTCCTTGGCGCCCTCGGTCGAGGCACCTTCACTCCAATCGTCGCTGTTGCTGCTGGTACCTGCCTCAGGGGCTTTAGCGCCCCACCACTACCTCGGTTCCCAGACGATGAGCCCCGACTGCCCTGGGGCCACAGCTCCACTAGCCGCTCAACCTCCCGACAGACTTGAGCGACGCGGGTCCTCAGGTACCCATCGTCTAGCGGAATGGGAGGCTAATCCTCCCTCAGCAAATGACTCTCCTCCGGCTTCCTGATCGTGAAGGCCTTCTACCGGTACAAGTGGCTATGCTCGAACCACCACTTGGCATAATAGACCTCAAACCATCCTCGATGTCCTTGTCCCAGCATCGAAAGCTGCTCTGGCTCTTGGCGGCAGTAGAAGTCCCACCAAGCTGCTGCCAGTAAGTGGGTGTCCTTCCCTTTGTACTGCTAGCCCATCAAAGGGAACTCCCAGTTCGGTGGGATCCCCTGGTCGTCGCCAAAGTTCCTGACAAACCTGTACGGGTAGTACGGCTGCAGGGAACTTGTCGCAGACCAATACAGTGCCAACACCACTGGCCGGGTGCTCATCACCCACTCTATCCGTAGTCCAGCCTCTGGCTCCCTCTGATGTGGGTGGGCGCTGGCCGCCCCTCCACTCAACACCCCCAGAAATAGGCTGGAGGCCCTTCTGGCGACGTCGAACAGCAACCCCTCCTCTCCCCAGCTAGGCAGGTAACAAAGAGCTCTCTTAGCCCCATCCAGCTATGCCTCAGCATCTCCATCGGGCTGCCCAGTGAAGCTAAATAGTAAGGGTGCCGCTGGGTTCGCTACAGTCCCCCGAGTCACCAGCCCCGGGAACAATAGTCTAGCCCACGCACTCAGGTAGTGAGTCAGCAAAAGTAGGCTCCTCTCTCTAGGCGCCGGGTGCACCGCCAGGACTCCCAGCCCCTGATACACATTGGCCAATGCGACAGGACCCAAGGCCAACTGTCGTCCCTCTGCCAACAAGCACGCTGGCCACAGCAGCTCGGCCCTCAGCAAGCCATCCTCCCCGTGCGGGACCATGAACGTCACCAACTACTAGGCCAAGTAAGCCGTAAGGTGCATCACGTCTGACAACCCGTGGGGGTTCCACCCCTCTTGCGGTGCATAGATATATCGGGAGTATGTTCGGAACTATAGCTCCAAGTCAGTGTACTCCTCCCACGGAGTCTGATCCCTGGCAAACTCCTGATAAAAGCAAAAGGGCCTATTGTAGAAGTGGCGGACCCATACATTCAGCAGCACCCTAGGAGTCTGTGCAGCTCGGTCTCTCCCAACAAGGGCCAGATCCCTCCAAGTCTTCAGAAGATACCGGTAACTATAAGGAACCCGATATCGCCCCTGTCCATCGGTGTGACTGCGGTGAAGATCATCTAGTACCACCTCCTCATACCCCTCGCCGCTGATCGAAAACCCAGAGATCTAGAATAGAGACCACAAGTCAAGTGAGGTCTCTCCCTCAACAGTCGCTACCATGTTCCATCGGCAGTTGAAGCGCTCCAAGAGTGCCTGCAATAGCCCCGTGTGGCAAGGGTACGCGTACAACACAGCAGTGACATCATACCTAATCCCAGCTCTGTCCAACAGCACCCGATAATGGTGCACGATCCCCATCAACCACTCGGTGGCTCTCTGACGGCACCGATGTGAAGGGATCATCGCCCAGCGGTCGTACCAACTAATGACAGTCTTTCTCATAACTCCATCCAGAATGTTGTGGTCGTTGTAGCCCTCTCCAGCATATTGTAGGCCGACGGGCTCTAGCACTAGCCCGACTATCCCCTCTGTCTCGGTCCAGTGATGCCCATGCAGGTCCCAAGAAGCGGGGCCTATCGACCGAACCCTGACTCCAAACTGCTTAGCCCTACTGAAGAACCCTAGGTAATCAGCACTAGGAAACTGACACTGTCTCCTATAGTCCCCAGAAAAGCTCAGATAGCTGTAAAATGTAACTCCATGTAGGCTGTCCTTGCCCATCAGAATTGCCCGCTCAAGCCGACGGTGGGCTCCGGTGACCTGCGAGTCATCCTCCTCCATGCCAGGAGGGACGTAGCTCCTGATGAACTCGAACAGGTAGCGATCCAGGGGAAACTCCATAGGGTAGCCACAACTCCAGTCATAACTATATAGGCCACCCGCCTCTAGGATCCGGGCCGTCTCTATGACTCCAACTCCAACTACCCTCTCACCAACTGGGCCCTCAGCCATTATCATACGACCCAGATCCAGATGCTCTGCAGTAGCCACGGTGATCACTGGTGGACCCAGACGAGGCATAGGTCGCTTAGTCTGCCACACCCAGTGGTCCTCATCCCGAGCCACACGCCTCGGGACCCGCTCATCTCTACCAAATCGTGCCATAGCTGCAATGTAGGGCACACAAAAATGATCAGCACACTAGAAAGTCAACATATACAACATAACAAAGCAAAGGCACATGAAGTGTCAAAATGCAACTACAACGACTTGGAACAAGGGGCTCACGGGCCACACGCCCTCGTCTCTGCCTCTGACGCACATCCCGTGGGGGGCATTTGTTGTACCCGGATAATTTCCCCAGCAAAATGCCCAGAAATAAGGGTTCAAGAATTTTCTTGAACACCTTTAAGGCACAAGCAACCTCGCCCCTTCAACAACTCCGTGGACCCCACCAGGGGCCCTAACCAGTTTGCCGTGACATGCGGCTACACAAGCAACTAATCGGCACCAATCCCGACCACTTAACTAAGGGTTTTTTTCCCTCACTCTACATGGCCGCCCGGGCCAACCTGGGGGCGCTCCGACTCTAAGCCACGCCACATGGTAGCCAGTGAAAGGGCCAAGGGGCCCACCCCAAGATGCCTTCTTCTAACCCTCCAAGGTTAAAGGGAGACCCAATTGAGTCAACCACAGGATTTGGAGGCCTGCAGCACGCATATACGACTGACACACCTGTGTTCGGCATTTTCCCGAACACCTTGTGGGCGCGTATATTCCAGCCTTACTACATCAGACCACAGGCCGACCCATGGTTCCAGCATACTAATGGGGTTTTACAATGACCCTCCAACAAGCCGGGGGCACCCCGGAGCCTCAGACACGTGGCCACGGGCCACTTATGTTTAGCTCTCGGGCCAACTCGAGGCCACCCTGCTAACCCGCCTTGCAACGCAGTTCAAGAGACATCAACGGGAAAGCGGGTAGACCACAGGGACAAGCCAAGACAAGCAGAAATGAAAACACTAGAGGACGCTTTCCTACTTGTTTAGAATTTTAATGCATAACCACACCATCCCAATTAACCCTTCCGAGCTTCCCAGCTCGTGGGTGGCGGCGTAAGATCCGAATGGTATCGGGTTTGACTCGGTATCTGGATCTTGGGCCATTGCACGTTGGGTTTCCTAGAGAGTTATGGCTTGTGACGGGCATGATCTCCAATACAACTCCCTCATTTTTAGGAGCCCAATTAAGGAAATGGCTCTCGTGACCTTCTGGATAGGCCAATGTTCCTATAAATAGGGAGGCCGATGGAGGTGCCGAACACATCTGGCCTTCTTCCCCATGCACCCTTGGTTCTCTCCTCTTCACCACAATAGCATGTTGCAGCAGGGCTCTGGATCTTCCTCTGGTGAGAGTGAGAAGTCTTCTAAGTGCTTTTGCTTCCATGAGGAAGCCTTGCTCGGTCCCAGTTCATCACAGGCTGAAAGCAAGAGGTCAGAGGAGGCGTCTGATGACTTCAAGAGGGGTTACTTATAGGGCTGGCATGCTACGCTGGTGAAGGTTTACCGCTTCTATGACATCAAGGGAGTGTTAAGCCTCATCCTTAATTTGTACAGCCCCAAGGTTGATGACTAGGGCCTCCTTGTAGCCTTCTGAAGTGAATAAATTCTCCGTTTCAATTCCCCCTTCCCGTGCTTATACGTGTGGCTCTATTTCCATTTTGAGTGCATGGTCTGTAGTGGTGAGGGAGCAAGACCTAAGCCTCCAGGGGGGTCCAATCCTTCTTGATGACCCATTAACTCTGAGGGCATCGACAGAGTTAGACCTAGGTCAGTCAACTCAAGAAGTGGTCGGTGATTCACTGTCATACTCATGATCAGGTGAACTATGAATGACTCGGCTCTGCTTTTAAAGGGGAGTGTTGGTCTTCCTCTTGAAAAGGAGGAGACGTCTCACCTCTTGGAAGTACTAAGTCAAGTATCACTTATGGAATTTTAGAGGGGTGTATTGGGCTCTCTCCTGAAGAGGAGGCTCGTTTGCTCGCCTCTTTGGGGTACCAAGTCGGGTACCACCAAAGAGTGGTCGGTGGTTCACTGTCGCACTCATGACCACATGAACCATGAATGACTCGGCTCTTGTTTTGGAGGGGAGTGGTGGCCTCTCTTCTGAAGAGGAGGAGACACCTAGCCTCTTGGAAGCATAGAGCCACCCTTGGGTTTTTGGAGGGGAGTGATGATCGTCCTCCTAAAGAGGAGACACCTCACCTGTTGGAAGCACAGAGCCACCCATAGGATTTTGGAGGGGAGCGCTCATCTTCCTCCTGAAGAGGGGGAGACTGCTCACCTCTTGGAAGCTTAACACCACCCATGGGGTCTCTGAGTACTGGAGATGAGACGTATTGGAGACAGAAATTCTAATTTTTATTGATAATAAATCTTGAGGTTTATAGAGTTTCAAGTGTGAGGGACTTCTCGGCCGTCAAGGGAGGATAGCCTATAAGCCCCTTTCCCAAGCACTTCTGTAATCTTGTAAGTGCCTTTCCAGTTAGGAGCCAATTTTCCCATGGCTGCTCGTGGGTCGACGATCTTGGTGTGGTGTAGCACTAGGTCCCCAGGGAAATAGAGGCGTTCCTTCACCTAAGCCTTGTAATATTGAGATAATCGCTAGTAGTAGGCGACCAGTCAGGTTTGGATTTGCACTCTGCCTTCACTTTGCAAGTCTTGATTTTTCTATAGTGCTTCATTGTTGAGCACCTTGTCGAACTAGCTGACTCTGAGTGTTGGGTTGAAAATCTCCACTAGAATGACTACCTCGGCCCCATATGCCAAGTGGAATGGAGTTTCTATGGTGGCTGCCTGAGCAACAGTACAGTGTGCCCATAAGACGATAAGCACTACATCCGCCCATGGCTCGTCGGCTTATTGTAAGTAGATCTTGATGCCATGGAGGAGTGTTTGGTTGATGTTCTCTACCAAACCATTGGCCTGGGGGTGCCCCACTGAATTGTAGTGGTTCCAAATCCCTAGTTTTGAGCACTTTTCTTAGAAGAAAGTACTGTCGAACTGTCAGCCATTGTCGATAGTAAGAATGCATGGAATCCCAAAACGATAGATGATGTTGTGCAAGATGAACTTCCAAGATGTCTTGCCCGTGATCTTGATGATCGGCTCAGCCCCGACCCACTGGTGAAGTAGTCAATGGCGATGATCAAAAAATTCTTTAGCCCCTGAGCTTCTGGGAAAGGACCACAGATGTCCACCCGCCAACGAGTGAACAGGCACTCCATGAGAATGTGGAGGCAGGTTGGTGATGGAGATGCCCAAACCTTTGACATTGATCACAGCTCTGAACGTAGGTGAGACAATCCTATTGTAAGGTTGGCCACCAGTATCCCTACTTGAGTAGGCTTCTAGCGAGAGCTCGTCCCCTGACGTGGCTGTCGTAGAGCCCTTCATGGACTTCGCGTATAGCCTGCTTGGCTTTAGTGGGGAACAAGCACTTGAGGAGAGGTATGGAGTGTGAACGCATGAAGAGGCATCCTTCCAAGAGTGTGAATCGAGCGGCCCAGGTGTAGGTGCCAAATTTTATGTCGGGGATTGAGGTGGACACTTGGGTCAACGTGGCTCCAAAGGTCGGTCCAGTACTACAGTGCACGGGTTAGAACAAATGAAAATGGGGTGATCTCTAGGGACTTTACCTGAGTCCCACTGGAGTGGGGTGATAGCAAACACCTTCTAAATGGGGAGATTGTAGGTCCTGCCTGTTCTCTCTCTTGGCCGACCAAGAACGGGGTTCTCAAATTTGGGAGTTTGTTCCGAAGTTCCTGAAAATCAACCAATAAACAAAGAAAAGAAATCTATTAGACTGTGAAAAAGTAGTATATGCTCAAATAGCATAAAAGGCATGCAATCAAGGGTCAATTGTATTGGGAATGGGGTTGAGAATGGGGTGCGACATGGTTTAAGCCTCGGTGGGGGTGGGCGGGGTAGAGAGCGCATCGGCAGGTGGTTCCTCGCCCAGTGCGGTGATGACGTGATGCGCGCCATCCGCCGTCCAGTACGCGAGGCCGCGATAGTCGGCGACGACCTCCCAGCCCGCGTGCTGTGCATTCCAGCGCGGCGCCTGGTGCTCGCCGACGTGCGGCGGTGCAATCACCGTGAGCGTGTCGGGGAGCGGTTCGCGTGGCGTCAACGTGGGGGCATGCTGGCCGGTGTCCTTGGACCACAGCGGGGTGCGGCTGTAGTCGGGAAGCTGCTGCCAGGCGCGGGCGTCGGCATCCCAGACATTCATCACCGGTGCGTCGGAGCGAAGCACGGGCGGTGCTTCAGCCGTGATCGTGGTGGGTGGTACGTCGCCCAGTGCAAGCGTGTTCGGAACGGCCAGGCCGGTGGCGGTGTCCCACAGCATGCCGCGGCGAAAGTCGGGCACCACCTCCCAGGCGGTGCCGTCCGCGTTGAGTCGTGCGCACGTGTTCGCACCTAACGATGGCGGCGCGATCACCACGACGTTGCGCGGCAGGAAGTAGGTGCCTTCCAGCGGTGACAGGAACACTTCGACGCGCCCGAGATATTCGCGCGTGGTCTCGTCGAAGCTGTAGGCGTCTTTCTTGGCAGGAAGCGCGGGTGTGTCGGTGGTGGTCATGGGCGTGCCCCGATCAGTAAGCGATGAAATGGAACATGTGCGTGCCGGCGGCGAGGTTGTCGCTCCCGCCCGCTGCCGCAATGGAAAGGGTGTGGCTATGCGTGCCGTTGGTCGCCAACGACAGGCCGTGGGTGTGATCGCCGGTAGCGGCAATGGAAATCGTGTGCGAATGGCTGCCGGCACCGTTCATGCCGATGGAGTGCCCGTGGTTGCCTTGCCAGTCCGTGCTGAAGCCGTGCGAGTGGTCACCGGCCCACCCTGTTGAACCGTTGACCGGTGAAGCGTCGTTGTCGCGCTCGTGGTAGATGCCGTAGCCGTTGAATCCTGGTCCGGAGGGCAGGACGCCATCATGTGAGTGGCCACCGCCACCGCCGGTGGAGCCACTGTGGGCATGGTTGCCCTGGCCATCGGTCCAGGCACCGTGGGCGTGATCGCCCACACCGCTGGCACTCGCGCCGTGGCTGTGGCCGCCGGCTGCCGTCAGCGTGGCGCTGTGGGCGTGGTCACCGGCGTCCGCACTGGTGGCGCCGTGCGTGTGGGTGAGGATTGAGCCTACGCTGTACGTGCCGACCTTGGTGGCATCCACGGTGGCCTTGATGACGGTGCCTTCGCCCAGGCGCGGTACGTTGAAGGTGGTGACACCATCGCCTTCGCCGTAGGTCGTGCCGATGGCTGCGAACAGGTCGGCGTACTGCGCACGTGAGATCGCGGCGCCGTTGCACAGCAGCGTCGTGGGCGGTGCTAGCTTGCTCGCCGTCACGATGATTTGACCCGGCACGTAGCGGGCGCGCGTATCGAGCTTGGCGGCGAGCAGCGCCACCAGGCCGGTGACGTCCTCCATCGCATGCGTATGCTTCGACGGCGGGAACGTCGGGCCGATGGTGGCGAGAAAATCGCTGTTGGTGGCAATCGCCAACAGGCGCTTGGCGTAGTCGGTCGGTGCGCCGGCACCCAGGCGTGCATTGAGTGCCGCCAGATCGGTCGCCGGTGTCATCGCCTTCTGCGCGTCGCGACCGGCGCGTGCTTCGTCCTGGCTGGCGAGCTTCACCACGCCGAGCGTGTCGGTGGTGGCGGCAGGATTGACGAAGGTGGTGTCACCAAAAACGATTTGATTGGCCGACACCGACGCGAACTGCACGTCACAGGCCAGCAGCATCACCGCGCCGGCGGATTTCTCCACGATCACGTCGGCCTGGCCGTAGGAGGCGAACAGCGTGCCGTCGGCGAGGTAGAAACCAAAGCCGCGCACCGTGTAGGCGTCTTTGCTCGCATCACTGATCGTGACGTGGAGGGTGTCCGCCGCCGTCGCGCCGCCGCTGATCGTGACGATTTGCTTGAGGATGTCGGGGACGGGTTGGCCGGAGACGAAGCTCGTTGCGGTCACCGTGGCATAGGCGAGGCGTACGGCGTTGGTACCATCGCCGGTAGTGTTGCGAAGCGCGGCACGGCCCGCATCGGTGACGGTGAAGATCAAGGCGGACACGTTAGACGGCTCCGGCAAACTGAAGGTGGGCATAGGTCACCGCGCGACCCGCCGCGATCACGCGCACGCCGGCACGGGCGTTCAGCCCTTGGGTGAAGGTGAAGTGGTCGCGCGCGGACTTGGTGCGGGTGACTTCGGCGATGACGTCATCCACAAACGCTGCGGAGGTGTCCTGCTCAATGCCGTCTGTCAGTGTCAGCGTGAGCTGGAACGTATAGGGCGCACCGGGCGGGTCTTGCTCGAACCAGGGGCGGACCACGACGTGTCCGCCAAAGGACGCGACGACGTCTTCCACGGATTGCGCGGTGCCTTGTTGACGCGCGATGGCGAGGGCATGGCGGACGCGCATGCGCTTCACCGCCTCGGACCAATACGGCTTCCAACTGCGCACACCGAGCGACCAGGCAAGCCACGGCAGGAACTTGGCCGGGATCGTGTCCGGGTTGGCGAGCGTCGCCAGGGGCGTGTCGAAACCGAGCAGTTCCACGCACACCTGTGCAAAGGCACGTTCCATCGGCGTGGCGTTGGGTGGCAAGAGCTTAAGCACCGGCGCCTCCCGGTGTGATCGTCACGCCGGTGCAGTAGCCCGCTTCGGTATCGCTCATCACCAGCGTGGTGGAGGGCGTGAGGTCGAGCACGTCTTCCACGCCGGGCACCTCCAGGGCGGCGTAGAGACCCGACAGCGTGATGTTGCGACCGATGCGGCGCGAGTCGGTGAGGTACTTGGCCAGGCTGTCTTTCGCAGCCTGCAGCACGACATCGGAATCGGGACCGGCAAAGAAGGAAAGCCGCGCACCGATGCGAAACGGGCGAATGACGACGGCACTTTAGGTGACAAATTTACCCCAATCTTAACCTCGAGGGCCGGGTCATCTTTGAGGAGGACTGACAACAGCTCCCCACCGGGTTTGCCTACCGTCACCTTGTCCTCCATCACCTCAGGCCCCCTATTTTTGTCTCCTGACTCTACGGCCTCTACCGAGATTACATAGCGCCTTCTAGCCGTTGTTTGATTACCTCGGACTTCCCTTGTGCCAAATTTAGTGGGAAACTTTATTTTTTGGTGGTAAGTGGAGAGCACTGCCTTTATTCGTCTGATGATATCTCGGCCGAAAATGACGTTCTAGGCCGACATCCCCTTAACCACAATAAAGTTTGCCATGAATGTTATGGCTTTGGGAGGGGTATCGAAGGTAACGGACAGATTTAGGGCTCCCTCGAGATAAGTTGCCTGGCCATTGAACCCACAGAGAGAAGTTTGAATCAGACGCATTCTCGACGGGTTTTCACCCATTTTCAAGAAACATTCGTACGGCAGAACGTCGAGGGCACTGCCATTATCATGATAGAACGTCGAGGGCACTGCTATTATCCACTAAGATCCTATCTACGTTACAGTGGTTTATGATAGTCGAGATTACAAGAGCATTGCCATGCAAGGTGACCACCCCTTCTAGGTCTTGGTCGGAGAAGACCAGAGCCTACTGATCATTCACCGGAGGTGGTGCTCTGGGATGCTCAAAGGCTCGATTGGCTCACTCAGCGTGACGCTTCCTTCCTTGGTTGCTATCCCCTCCAGAGGCTGATCCCCCTGAGATGACGTTGATATGGACCCCTTGGGGGTTGTTGTCAATGTCTTCTAGAGGGACCACGTGATCCCCACGTTGCTCCGCCACGTACTGGGAGAGTTGTCCTCAACGGACGAGACTCTTGATCTCATCCTTGAGCTGTTGACAATCACCAGTATGGTGGCCATGATCGTTGTGGAACTAGCAGCGCTTCCGACGATTGCAGCATCTTGGGTCTGCCTTCATCGGCTCGGGTCAGTGGAGCAGGCCCGAGTCCTTGATTTCTTGGTATATCTCGTATATGGGGGTAGATAAAGGAGTGTAATGCTCAAATTTATGCAGAGGCTCCCTACGGTCGCCTTCTCTGTTCTTCCTCTTCCCTTAGCTAGAGACTTGCACAGATGGCCATTTTTTCTCCCTTCTCACCCCGAGCTTGTTGAGTCCCAACAGGCATTAAGGATTTCCTCACATTCTACATGGCATAGAGCCAAGGACACTAGGTTGGCGAGAGAGGAGGGAGGATGGAGCATCAGTTCCCTCCGGAGGCTTTCATCATGGGTGCCTCCAGTCAGCACGATAATGGCAGAGGCTACGTCCAGGTGGGGGATATGCAGGGCTTCTGCCTTGAAGCAGTTGACGTAGGCTCGCAGCTTTTCCCTCGAGGCCTCCTTGAGTGCCAGCAACCCCACGATCAACCTCGGGGGCCACTACCGGTGAAGCTTTCTTTAAATAATCACCCAAACTGTTAGAAGCCAGTGACACTTCTGGGGGTGAGTGCTCGGAGCCAGACCTGAGCGCCTTGAACTAAAGTGGTTACGAATGCTTGGCACTTGATGGCATCGGACGCCCCGTGCAGGGTCATTAGGGGGTCGAAATTATCATAGTGGTCGGTCGGGTCGCCCTGACCATCCTAAGACTAGAAGGCCGGAAGGGACATCCGTGGGAATAGTCCAACCTCCAAAATGTTAGAGGAGAATGGAGATCGCTCCACTTCCTCCTTAGTGGCAGAGTTCTGTTGCAGGACCCCGAGGGCCTCCTCTTGCTGGACGAATCGTCGCTCGAACTCTCAGAGTTGTAGGGAGAGCTCCGGATGAGTGTGAGGAGATCCTGAGACATTTCTTGTGCACTCTCTCTTCTCTTCATGTCGACGCGTACCGAGGCCAGCCACCTATACTGGTCGGCATGCTTCACCTTCCCTTCTACAAGGGTTGGAGGAAGCTTCTTGTCCGGTGGCCTGAGGTGGGGGATGGGAAGGTTCACCCGCCATGCTGCGAATGATGCGACCTTCCTAGAAAATAAAGCAGCCTCCTGCTGTTCATTGGGAAGCTTCCAAAGGTCTCGACTGTGACTGCTGTAAGTGCTCTTCGCTGGCCACCTGGGCCCGCATCAGGTCAACGAGGGTATCCAACTAATAGTTAAGGGCCTGGAATGCTGTGGGATCCACTGCAGGGAGTGGGGCCTTCATAGGCGAAGGGGGTGGGACATTAGCTTCATTGGGAGGAGGAGGGCTAGTCATAGAATTATATGGCACACGCCCTTCAGTCGCTGTTGTCGGTGTTTTCCCCCTGTTGTTGTCTACCCGCTTACTACTACTCCTTCACACCATACTGACTTTTAGCTCGTTTCCCACAGATGCCACCAGATGAAGAGGCGAGATCTCATGCTAAGCCATGTACCGTCGGATCAGGGATGATCATAAGGGGTAGCCACCTCGAGATAGATTCCTATGAATAAGGAAAAGAAAGTAATCAAGGGGCCTGGGGTTGAGATCCCAGGGACAACACTCTGATGCTTAAGTCAGTAGTGGTAAGAGCTCTAAAAGTGAGATGGAGGTAAGGGGGTGTGGGGCACGAGATTGCTCCTCACCAGTGAAGTGGCTAGAATTAGCTTACCTTTCCAGAGAGCTTCCTTGGATTTATATAATGTTTCATTCTCTTTCTGGGGCAGGGGAAGAGGGAGAGCTTAGGGGGCATTACCCTCTAGATGTGGGCTCTTTACCATTTGAGGGTGCTTACCCTTCTCTTAACCCCTGGACTTCCCTCGGTCAGTTACGCTCAGTCGCCCTTTGGGCTTTCCCCGAGCAGTAGGAGGTACCGTGATTCGGACTCCCAAGCCAGGAAACTACATGGGCTATGTAGCGCCTGTGTCTTAATGGTTCCGTAGTGGTTCAGACCTTGATCCGATTCTATCAGATCTGTCGATTATTATAGATTTTTCAGCTATTTTTTGGTATTTTTTTGAGAGAGTTAAATTACATCCATGGCATTGTACATTTGCATATCCACTCTATGCAGCCTTTCAGTGCTTCTCATAGAACATTGATGTTTATTATTAATTTTGTCAAATAAAATTACATTTTGATAATTCTCTGGGTTGTTTCCTCACTCGTGTTTGATGATTGATCCACATGAAGTAGGAATACAGCTACATGTTATTTCTATCTCCTGTCGGGGTGTGTTTGCTCATGTGTTTACTTTTGTTCTGGCAGAGTCAACCCAAAGTGGGTGATTTACCATTCCATCGTTTCCACTAATAAGCAATATATGCGCAATGTCCTTACTATTGATCTATCTTGGTTTATAGAAGTTGCACCACACTTTTATCAGCTCCAGAAGTAGAATCCTACTATTCACTAAGGAAATTAGAGCATCTTTGTGGGTACTCCTATTTTCGATTTAATATTGGGGTCCAACTGTAGCCACAAACTTTTCAGTAGGTGCTTTCTTCCCTACAAAATAACTATAAGAAAGTCATATGAAAAATAACTTGGTCCTTGTTTCTTGGTGCATGTTAGTAGCTTCTTTTTTAGACTTCTAAGTTCATCTAAATTTCTTCTATTTTTATATGTAGAACCAGGAAACTTAGGTGCCCATGCTAATGTCATTCCTCTGTTAAAGTTAGATTTCTGTACGTACATGTTTAGAAGAATGACATGTGTTTAAATGGTGCTAATTGTTTCACACTAAATGAGAATGTTGGTTAATGACTTAGTCTTTAGTTAATTATGTTGTTGCTTATGATGCTCATATTTTACATGAGAGTCTTAAAAAATAGTAAATGTACACTTAGCATTTGATTTTTAAATCATAAAATGAGACTTCATGTGTGATTACATACATAGATGTAGCATGCTCTGTCTCCTTCCTCAAGCTTAGATAGTTCATAATTCTGATAGCTATGTTGCTTAAAGAATGGTAAATAACAATAATTCTATGCAGATTCTGATTTGATCATGATTTATGAATCCTACTCTGGGCAGTATGTCAACGTCTCCAAAAGTTGCCTTGTTGTTCACCCTTCCCTACCCATCATGATGCAACATTTAATTTCTTCTGTGTCAGGCTTTGCAAGGAACACTCTGCCTCACATGTGGCTTGGGCATCCCTTTGTTTCCTGGGCAAACCAGAAGTTTTTTTACCTCACATCTCTTGGTCAAGATACATCAGAAGCTTTAGTCTTGGAAGGCTGGTGTGCTATCCATGGATGGTAGACTTAACATTAATCAAACATGTGTTGTCTGCTATTCCTTTATATACCCTATTCTCCACCACTATTTCTATTGCTGTTATTGCTGATTTTAACAGGTTGACAGCCAACTTTTTTTTTGGCGCATCAAGTTTCCTCAACGTGACTCATATGCTACATTCATTGTTGATTTTCTATACTCCAGGAGTACTGCGTCAGTTGGTGATTTTATGTCCAGGGTGATCTTTATTACTACTCTTTGGGAGATTTGGTTGGCTAGGAATTACCTTATGTTTGAGGAGAAGACCATGTTCCCCAAGGTTTATTATCTGGCAAGTGCTTCAGCATTTAAATTAGGTTCTTTCATTATCTCCCCCTTGTTCTTGCAGGCTTTCTTATGCCCAAACTGATGTCATTTTTAAGTGGGGGTTATCTGTCCCTCCTTCCTACTTCTCAGAGGAACCATGCTATCATACGATGGATGAGGCCTCTTCCCCCAAGATACCAAGCTCAACAATGATGGTGTCTTTAAAAGGAGCATCGAGGCAGCTGATGGTGGAGATATCCTCGAAGACCCTATAGGTGATATGCTTTTTCCTTACGCTCACATTTATCATATTTCCTCTCGTCTTGAGGTAGATGGAGGTCATGACTCTTCTTGATGGCCTGAGATATTGTCAGCATCAACATTTTTATGGGATACCAGGTGCAGTGCTTCTCCTTATAGAAGGGGGGGAAAAAGATTAGAATGAATCATTATCTTAATCATCAAATGACCTAACCTGACAAATAAATGTCCCTTATTCATGTTGTCTAGGTCAGTCAGCATGAGTCCTATGAAACTGAGTTAATTATAGTTAAGATTGTAATTTATGTTGGTGAGCTTGTAAATAATATAGTTAGTTGAACTTTCTCAATATTTTAGAACATCATACGATTTGGAAATCTAATTCTCCACTATAGTGAAAGGAGTGTAATTACTTGCTACACACTCACTCATAATGTGTAGCGTTATTACGTTTACTCTCTCCAGTGATCTGGTTGAGACCGATGAAATAGGGGGATCCAAGCTCACTATGTTGTTGTTTTTTTTTTTTTTGTTTACAACCCCCTCTCTTCCAGTGAAGCCTTCCAGTGGGGTGGTTCCCAAGCGACTCAAGTGGGCCTCATCCAGCCAAGGAACTTGATGCTCAACAAAAATCCTGTGCTCCTTTGTTCCCCTCTTGTTGAGGTTGATAAGTTTTGGTGGGTCTGCCATTGTGAATGGTAGGCTCATGGGGCCAAGGAATCACTCAATCAAAGATGTTCCGTTTGGTGCACTGTGTGGGGGAAATTTCCGTGCCAATTGAGTCCCTGATTTTTCCTCTTTCTTTCTCTTTTTTTTTTTTGGTTTCATGTAATTTATTTCGTCTGGTATTTGCAGGTTTCCTTCACGAAGGGGGGT
The DNA here is from genome assembly GCA_024336825.1 of Amorphophallus titanum. NCBI lineage: Eukaryota > Viridiplantae > Streptophyta > Magnoliopsida > Alismatales > Araceae > Amorphophallus > Amorphophallus titanum. Next base: position 958,445 of record JANBPO010009398.1, read on the forward strand.
AAAAATTGATTACACTCAGACATTTCTCCTTTCTAATGGAGGATGACACAAATTCTTCGGTATCTATTCAATGTTATTTCTGGGTTGGAGGGATCATATATGGAGCAACAATCTTGTGGTTGCACAGCCCGAAAAGAAGTTTGAGCAATGGTATGTATGGGTGTCACCTTTGCTGCCACTCCTTTTCCGCCGTCATATTTAAAAATCAGAGCGCGAAAAAAAAGGATGACTTAAGTTAAGGTGCACCGAATTCACCTCGTTCAATTCAACTATCCAATCTCATGATCAGGCACTGAGATCATCAGAGTGTGTGTGTGTGTTGGGGTGGGGGGGGGGTGTACGTGCACAGCCACCACAACGACAACTCAGGATCCTCCATCCCGACAATCCTCTCTACAAGCCCCTCCCAGAGTCATCGTCAGACATTCTCGGAAGCCAGTCTCCTACCTTCATCCTCGCAATGACAAGAGTAGGGGGCATCACTGCACCAATCACAGCCCAGCTGTCGGGCTCCCAGGTAAGCAAAAAAAAATAGGGCTAAAAATAGAGATGTCCAGGCAGACCCAGTCATCCCCCTCCATAAGGAGGTTGCTGGGGGCAGAAAGGCCAATAACCTGACTGAGGTAAAACCCCGGAAGGGACGCCTCAGGCAAAATTGGGAAACCCCTCGACGTAAAAACCCGCAAGGACGCGTCGAAAAAAGCTAGAGGGGGTCGGCTCCGGTGAAAACCCGAAAGGGCGTTGGAGTCGATAACGGGAACACTTCTCTTCCCCCACCAGCCAAGGTGGTTTTCACCTACCTTCCAATAGGCTGCAGGACATTCTCGCGCCGATCACCGATCAATCTACATCTCCAAACTAGTGGCCCTTCCCTGTCATCCCTTGCATTACCTTCACCAGTTTCCAGCCGATTCCAGTCTCCACGCAACATTCCAGTCGCTAGTCCAGTAGAACCCAGTCCCCAGTTCACCTAAGACCTCTTCCCTCTGCACACCCTCATATTCCATAGCCCAGTATCTCCAGTCACACTTGGCCAGGGTGATATACCCCTCGGCCTCGCAGTCCCACAACCCGCAGAAACCCTAGATTGGGGCAAAACTCATACCTCGTCACTCACCATTCCTAGTTCTTGGACACGTCCCTTAACAGCACCATGCTATGGACAATGATCCCCAAAATGAAACAAAACAAATCAATCAAAATGGGGATAAAAATAGAGATACCCTAGTGGACCCGGTCGTTTCTCTCCTCCACGAGGAGGCGATTGGGGGCAAAAAATTACCACCAACCCAGCTGAGGTGAAAACCCGAAAGGGCGCCTCAAGCAAAATCGGGTGACCCCTCAGTATGAAAACCCACAAGGGCATACCGAACAAAGCTAAAGGGGGCCAGCTCTAGCGAAAATCCGTAAGGACGACAGAACTAGTAAAGAGAAAAATAAAAAAATCCTCTCCCTCTCTGCTCCTCATCGACGAGGGTCGTTGACCGCGACATCCTGTCAACGGTGACCTCGGCATCACTCCACGATGATGGTGACCCCTACACTCTCGAAAGCCGGGCCACCCCAATCTCAATCCCAGCATCGTGGCTTCAACGCCTTTACAAGCCAGCCACCTCAGTCCCAGTCCCAACATCATGGCTTCAATGCCTCTACAGGCCAGCCACCTAGTCCCAGTCCCGGTTCCAGCACCGTGGCTTCAACGCCTTTATAGGCTAGCCACCCGAGTCCCAGTAAGCTAAAGGGGGCCAGCTCTGGCTAAAACTCGTAAGGGCGGTAGAGCTAATAAAGAGAAAAATAAAAAAAATCCTCTCCCTCTCTGCTCCTCATCGATGAGGGTCATTGACCGTGACATCCTATCAACGGTGACCTCGGCATCACTCCACGATGATGATGACCCCTACACTCTCGAGAGTCGGGCCACCCCAATCTCAATCCCAGCATCGTGGCTTCAACGCCTTTACAGGCCAGCCGACCCAGTCCCAGTCCCAACATCATGGCCTCAACGCCTCTACAGGTCAGCCACCTAGTCCCAGTCCCAGTTCCAGCACCGTGGCTTCAACACCTTTACAAGCCAGCCACCCGAGTCCCAGTACCAGTCCCGGTTCCAGCACCGTGGCTTCAATACCTTTACAGGCCAGCCACCCCAATCCCAGTACCAGCTCCCGGTCCCAGCATCGTGGCTTCAATGCCTCTACAGGCCAGCCACCCCAGCCCCAGTAGCAGTCCCAGTCCCAGCATTGTGGCCACAATGCCTTTACAGGTCAGCCGCTTAGTTCTAGCACCAGTTACCAGCTCCCACGTCGCGGCTACAATGCTCCCGTGGGCCAGTCGCTCAGTCCCAGTACCAGTCTTCATTTCCAACCTCACGACTACAATGCCTTCCTAGGCCAATCGCTCGGTTCCAGTGCCAGTTGCCAGTCTAGTAGTCCAGTCATAGCACATCCGTGAGCCAGTTCTGAGACCCAGTACTGGTGTCCAACTTCGGCCTTTTGACTACAATCCCTTCACGGGTTAGTCAACCTGCCCCAGTCCCTAATCCCAAGCCGTTGACCATTATACCCCCTAGGGTCATCCTACCATCACGGCCCCAACTTCTCAACCCAATATGAATTACATTTCTGGCTAACAACATGAAGACAACCAGTACCCTGGCGTCGATTCATGGCCGACGCATTCCATAACCAATCCCCTGCCCTAACTCCGTGGGTCACTGTATCCTAACGAAGTACATATTAGGGAAGAATGAAGCAGACTAACAGTAAGTGGTCACCAGTCCCCGCATTCAACCCCATTCCATGAAATAAGAAGCGGAACAACTCGGTAAATGACAATACCAAAATCTAGAATTTGTCATTAACACTCTATAAAAGGGTGCCCAAGACATGCCCTTGGGGTAACAAAAATGTACAGTCTGGATAACAAAAAGGGGAAGGGGAAGTGATATAATCACGGCCTAGCCTCTCTCCCCTCCAGCTCCGCCAACTGGGACTCCACAGCCGCCAACTCCGTCTCCAAGGTCGACGCAAGCTGAACGCTGGCCTCAGCTCTAGTGTCGGCAACCCGCCACTCGACCCCAGCGAGCTCCACGACTCGCCACTCCTCCTCCAAGGCCTTCTTCAATGCCCCAGCTCTGCTCCTCGCCTCGCTCAGTAGCCTAGCACTGTCCTGAGCAAGAGACACAACTGCGTCTGCAAGCCTCCTCTACTCGGCCACCACTGACGCGAGCTGAGCACACTGCTTCTGCGCCCCCCGGATGGTCGCCAGTCGCTGTGCCCGCTGCTCTTGAGCCTCTAGAAGCCACAGGCACTCTGTCCAAATGCCGGCCAAGCCAGACATCCAGAGCTCACGAGGGAATCCAAGGCCGTGGTAGCCGTGTGTGCACTCCCTCAGCCGCTGCCGAAGCTCCTCCAGAGAAGGTAGGGGATCACCTCCTGCGTAACCCCGGGCTCATTGGAGCAAGGCCGCACCCATGTTGGCGTCCAGCAGTGGCTCCTGTGGTGAAACAGACGTAGGCCACTCGATCCCCAGCTCTAGGGAGGAGTGACCCACCTCAACCAGCACACCAGAAGAACCTGCACAACCCCATCAAACACAAAATGGGTCAACAATGTTCAGGGCTTCCCCATGACAAGATAAGGTGAAAAACCTGAGAAAGGTCCTAACTCTCACTTGGTGTGGCTCCCGCCGCGCCAGCGACTTCCCCGCTCAGGGTCGATGAGGGTAACCTCTCCTCCACCTCGACAGCGTCCCTGTTGGAGTCGGAGATGGTAGAGGCTCCTCTGTAATCCAGTCGTCCTCAGTGGCCATGGGGGAGACGAAGGGCTCTCCTTGATCCTCCTTGATGGGAGCCGGCACGTGCTCCTCCTCAGACTCCAGTCCTAGACATAACACAAGACGTCAACACTCTGCCAAAAACTCTGCATCAAAGCCAATGAGGAGGAGAGAAGGAGCTATATATACCTTCCAATATCGCCTCCATCTTGATGTCCCCGGCAGAAGAGGCTTCGGAGGAAGAAGAGCTCAAACTTGAGCTCTTACTGGTCTCCATCGTTGCACTGCCACTACCTGAAGAACCAGACGAGGTCGCTGGTGAACCCCCAGCCGCAGGAAAATCAGGGGCACCTGTGCACCAAGAAGCTAAGTTAGACTACTATCAAGCCCAGCCTCACATGAAGATAGCTCCCTAGTCAGAGGCACTAGTGTTGACACCCGTTTTACCAATCAGTCGGATCATTCCTCTTGCTCTTATTTGTTGGTGCCCCGAGTTGTCCGTTGTGTGTCAGATCATTTTCTGGCAATATTCGGGCTTATTTTGTGAAAGGCCTCCCTCCCAAGCTGGGTCCATTTCAGTTCAGGGCTTAACGGGCCTTGGAATTATATTTTTTTCTATTTTATTACAAAATTCCAATGCCCAACACTTATGCGGCTCATGACAGGCCGCTCGTGATTAATTTTGTTGTTTTCAGCATTTTCTGAATTATCACTGACAAGCATATGTGAGGCCTACTTATGACCGCATGTAGAGTTGTACGGTGTACAAGGAGCCGCATATCCCTCAGAGTCCAACGCTGAATTCTTCAGCCAGTTTAAAGATAAATTGAGGGCTGTTGCTAATTATCACTGACGGGGATGAACGGCCCAATATCGGCCACATAAGAGAGACGTGCGGTCTATCGCAAGACCACACATCATCTCGAAAATGGGGCAATTAAAGGCTTTTTCTCCCCCATTTCGGGTGTTTTATTCTAAACTTCTCCCGATGATTCCTCCACGGTTTCTTCACCATTTTTGATGCCGTTTCTTCCGGGGTTGAGATAATTCAATTATCTCCAACTTCTGTTTTATTATCCTAGCCTGAAAATACCTAATTATCCTCAATTTCGAGCTAAGACCCTGGGTGCTCTATAAATAGACCCTAAGACTCAGCTTTGAAAAAGGGGGAGATCAAGGATCAACGGCGAAGCTCTGTCGGATTGTCAAGTGATATTAGCACAAGGGGGGGAGGCCTTCTACGTCCTTACAGGCCTCCGGTTCAAGGGGATAGTTCATTTGTTGCATCGTCTGTCATCAGTCTTGTCGGTCTTTTCATCATTGCATGCACGCTTTCTCATTATTGTTGTTTGCTTCTCCTCACTCTCATTGTCATTTTCACACACCCACCCATGTTTTTGGCGCCCCTAGGGGTTTAAAAATCTCCAGGTGAACCCCCACTCATGTTAATTAGCTTCTGTATTGCCATTTCTAGCATATACTGCACCTCATAGATCTAATTTGGGTTTTACCTTGTTCGTCGCACATTGTTTTGTAGGTCAGCAGCCATTCAGCACGAGGCCCACTCTTTCTGGCCGGTCAGAAAGAGTGGAGGTAGAAGTCCCATGATTTGGAAGTAGGTGGAGTAGAGCGGTTTATTGTCGGCCACCCATCTTCGACCTACGACTGATCCAGAACCATACTAATGCCAACGTGCTTCATCCCGCATCCCACTCCAGCATTGGTAGGCGGCCTAAGAGGAGCCGCCCAACTCCTAGGCAGTTAGTCATTGGCCGTTCATACTTCTAGCACTAAGCGAAGGCGAGTGTCTCTCCCTTTCTCAAGACACAGCGTGTCTATCACGTCCCGGGTCTTGAGTGGCGATCACATAGGTTCCATTTTTACCTTACTCGTCCGATTTTCTAGCTTCTTTCATGCTTTCATAGTCGTGAGGAGCAAAAGGTGGTCTGGTTTCATTGCCGGTACTTTAAAAGAGGAAAAGCCATTTTTCCAATCAACAGACTTTCTGGCGATCACGGTGGGACGCTTGGCGCCCATCGTGTTGGTGTTTGCTGACCCCCTCCATTCTTTCGGTATTTGTTAGTCATTGCTCTTGTTTAGTTGTCATAGGTCGCTGGTTGGCAAGTTCTGTTCCCTGGCGATTGTATGGTTCTTGAAGGGCTGCCTGAGATTGGTACAGATCAAGATCGACTGCTCTTCATCATCCCCGGCTGCGCCCGCCATGCGACCCTATTGTCTCCTGCAGCCAGATAGCGACCACTTTTCCCTTCTGTAGCCAGCAGTCGCCCGCCCATCTTCCTGGCACAGGTACGTGTCCCCGTTTGCATGATTCTATCTGCGATTGTGTCAGGGTCACTCTAGGACCTGCCCTACTGGTGATGGGCTGCCCTCCCAGGTACGTTCTCTAGTGGCTCTGTTATTTGCGTAGTATTGTCAGCTCGTTTCATCCTTGTTCTGCATTTATTGTCACCCCCTTTGCCGTTGGACGGTTCTCCAAGAGCCGCCTATCCCCCTGGGCGGTCTTCATACGATCGCACATTTGTGCTACAGTACACCCGAGCCTTGAGTATATATTGCCATGTTATATTTGTTCCATACTATTGGGTGTTGATCTCTCCTGAGCTTGTTTATTGTCACATGATTGTCATATTCATTTATTCATACTTGTTTTGGTCATTGCCTGCTAGATCTAGGCTAGACTCTTGCATGCACTCCGGTGCGCATAGGACCATATTATTCCATCAGTAGTTGCAATCCTACTAAAGCAGGGTTTCCTCTCATCTCCATATTCCTTGGAGCCGACTAGGGGACCTTGCCGAGGACCTCCGTAAGTCCCCGTGAGCCGTGGATTCCCACACTCTTCAATGCATGCATCACGTGGGGCCTTCAACATGGACAAATGGCCTAAACTCCACAGGGCCAAGCTTCCTTCAACTTGTCAAGCAACAGCAAATGGGGCATCACGTGGGGCTTTTCTCCACATTGGTGGCACATGGGCTTCAACACGATGGCCGGATTCAACACATTCAAACCGCACCAAGCAGCTTGCTTCTCCACGAGGGTTGGCACCAGTTGCGCCAAAGCTTTCATGCAAACACGGGACATCGAACAAGCTTCTTCAACGCAATGGAAGGTGGCTGGGCTCCACATGTGACAGGCTCCTTCCCACACGTCAGCAGCAAACAATGGAAGCAGGGACCCTTCAGCGCGATTAACGCGGCAGGAATGGCTGGCCAATGCTTCAGGGCAGAAAACGCATACAGGCTGGCTGGTCCACTTGGACTTCTCACGCGGGCAAAGCAGAAGTTGGTGCTCGGGTGCAGGTCTTCAACACATGACAGTCGACTTTGCGGTTGGTGGTTATCTTGCGGCCAAGTTCAACACGGCAGACAAGGTGGGAGAAGCTGCCAATCTTCAGTGCACACGGCAGAAAATGAATCAAAGGAGAGAGAGGAAGTCAGTACAGTGGGGTGTCAAGGTTGGAAAAGAAGAAAAAGAAGGAAAGAAATTTGTAAAAAAATGTATTTGTGTGTAACACATGGTGGGCATCATTTTAAAGTCAAAAATGGCATCTTAATGTGTTCACATAACAAATGGTTAAGTTTGGGCCTATAAAAAGGCTCCTTTTATGATGGGGAGAGGGAGTTCTGGTTAGCCTTAGAGAGAGCTACGTGAGGAGAGTTTGAGAGTGTTGTTTTGGGTGTTTTTGGTGTAAACTTTGTGGGTTTATAGTGTTGTAATGAATGATTTTGAGCATTTAGCCCTTTCTTAGTCTCATTACTCATTGTTATGATCCTCAATCTCATTTCTTGTCTTCACAAAATTTCTTCATCTTTGAGTGCTCTACGTTTTATTCTTCTATCACTTCCTCTAAATCCCTCTCGTTTTTAAGCTATTTCATACTTTTCAACTTGCTATTTTGGGTGTTTACTGTTCATCCGAGGTGATAGTTGCTGCCATTCTCCCATTTTGAAGCCCTTCCAATCCTCTTCTCTTTCTGATTTCTTCACAAAAGTTCTTCCTCTTCCTTAGATCTAGATTTCATCTTTCTTCCACTTCTTCTAAATCACCCCCGTTTTAAAGTTATTAATTATTTTCTAAGGGTCTATTTTGTACGGTTTAGTTTGTGATCATCTATGTTTATCATTAATTTTCACAGATCTTCTACCTAAGTTTTCACCCTCTTCTGATCTTATTTTTTTTCTGAGTTCTTCATCAAAGTTGTGTGTTTTCAAGTCTTCTTCAACTTCTTCTTCTACTACTTCTTCTAATTCTCAACCGTTTTCAAGATAGAATTAATTTTCTAAACTTCAGTTTTTCTGTCAGTTACTGTTCATCCGTCCATATAGATCTCGGTTTTTCATGATTTTCACCTCTTTCCTCTCATTTTCTGTCTCAGAGTTCTTCATCAATCTTCTTCCTCTCTTCATCCTCTACAACTTTATCTTCTTTCACTTTTTCTGAATCTCTCTAGTTTCAAAGATAATTATTTTCCAAACTCACTGTTATTTTCAGTCAATTTTTCTTATTCGTTTAAGATCATGTACTTAGTGTAAATTCATGTCCAATTGAACTTCCCACACATAAGAATTCTCATCCATCCCATTTAAAACGTTTTGTTTCCCTGTGGATCGACCCGTCTTCACCACTTTACTTGAATTTCAATCTTTTCAAGTGTGTGAGTTCGATATATTATAAATTTGATAAGCGGGCGTATTAACGACATGCGTTCTCAGCTTAGTCAGCCAACACCTTGGCCTTCTAAAGACATGCGATGAAGGGACAGGGTGAGCTTACCTACACACGGATAAGACCCCACATTTCTAACCAACCAAGGGAAAGAGTGTCACTTCTATGATGGCTAGACAAGGTCCGCGGGATGTCTGAAATCAGGCGTCTACAGTAACAAATAGATTGATGTGAAAGTAAGGCTGAGAAGCTAAAGGAGAAGAAGAAGTTGGACTCCGTTGGCCAAAAAGGGTGTTGACCACAATCAAACTAGCTCAGTCAAAGTTGACTTTGGGCTAAGTCAACGACCGTCAAAGTGAACCATCAAGTTCATACTTCAAGCTGACCAAGTCAATGATTGATAAAGTCAAAGTCAACTTTTATCAAAGTCAACACAAGACAAGCTTGGCCCAGCTATAGTGCCCCAGTCAAACTAGCTACATTGATCAATGTCAAAAGTCAGCCAAGTTCAAACAAAGTAAAGCCCATGCCTTTCGTTGAGTGAAGAAGCATAAGGGTGAAAAATAGTCACACAGGGGTGACAAATATAAGGTTACGGGTGACAAATAGATATTATCGATGGCTGAAAACCAAGAGCAAAATAGCAAAGGTGATGGCTCCGAGTGCTAAAGCTAAAAAATAGGTCGCCAGGGTGAAGCCTTGAAGCGCACAGAAAGTGCGTCAACTCCATGAAGCCTTGGAGTCAACTCCATGAATAAGAAATCGTCAACAAGAGAAGGAGACTTTTAGCGACGGAATAAGGGTGAAAAGTACATGGGTAAGGCTGACAAATAGACTACTAAGTGTGTAAAATACCTTGGTGTTGGCCCAGAATAGATGGCGGACAAGAAGGGGGTTGAATTGTCCCCCAATCGAGATGGTAGATTTTAAAAACAGCATAAACTATTTACAACAGAAAATAAATTAACTACGTTAATTGGCCTAAACTGAGCTTAAGTGAGTTTAATGTTCACTTAACCTTTCTGATCTCACATGAACATCTAACCAACAGGCGATGAACAATTACTGATAACAGATAGTAGAGCTAACAAAGTGTGATGGTGTAGTGAATAAAAATCTTTAACATAGACCTGTGAACGGAGATAGGAGAAATGGACAATCGCGCCAGTCGTCACTCACCTGAGGCTGGGTCAGGATGCACCTGACTACACCCAAATGTACATCCTCCTGATACGAGGTACCAGGGACGTCAACCTGCTCCCCCTCCAATAGTTCATCAAAGAACTCCTCGGTCAATTCTTGGTCCGGCTCATAACTGACTGGCACTAACTCGGGGGTGGGTCACGGGCCAGTGTGTCGGCAATAGCAAGTGTTCCCTGGGTGGGGCACTTGCTAGCAAAGTGACCGACTCCACCACAAGTGTAGCATCGGTCTCATGTCCCAGTGCCCTGAGAAGTGCCACCAACCAATGATCCCTTACCCTTGTCCTCTCGATGGACTGGGGGTGTGGGAAGAGGGGGCCGAGCCGGTATGGTAGGCTGATAAGGCCGAAGGGCAGGAACGGGTGCCTGCGGGCGAGGGGGAGGATCCCTCGGAGGGAAGGTGCGGGACCTAGGAGTAGTGGAGGGGTCCTGCCGAGGGGGTTCCAGGGGGTGGGCCATTGGAAATCGGCTATAGGAGGTAGGCGTGGTACGAGGGTCGGTCCCATGCTGATAAGTGATCCCCTAGCGTTAGACGGGAGTGAACTCCGCCTCAAACTGCTCCAACTCGAGAGTGACATGATATGCATCTTCCAAATTGGTGACAATGCGACGAAATAGCTCGTATTGATAGTGGGGCCGCAAGTCACGACAGAAGCGTGAGATAGGCATAGTGCTCTCTTCCATGACACCACATCGCAAAAAGTACTCATAAACTCCACGATATACTCGGACACAGATTGGTCCCCTTAGGTGAGACTCTGCCACCTATCGATAAGATGCTGTCAGTATGTGGTAGGAAGGTACTTGCGCCTAAGTCTTTCTTTCATCTCATCCCAAGAACCTACTGGAGGCTCATGACGATGGAAGACCAAACTCTCCACATTGCTCCAATATGTTTGAGCTTGCCCCATCAACTTCATTTTGACATACCTAACCTTCCGGTGGCCCGACATCTCGAACCACTCAAAATATCAATCCATGCTAGCCTCCCAATCAAGGTAGACCTTGGGCTCCAAAGACTTGGACCCATCAAATGTGGGAGGTTCCGCACGGAGGGTCTTGAGGATCCGCTCATCCTCATCACCCCTTTGTGGTCGGTGACCACGCCAGCGTCGACCATGTCCCTCATAGTCGTTGTCGAACTCATAGTCCTCAAAATGGAGGGCACGTGGCCGTTTCTCCTCAGCCCTGGTGGTACGGGCTGGGCAGTAGGCGCGGGTGGGGCAGTAGGCGCCGGAGGGGCCGAAAGAATACCGGGTAGGTCCCGGCAAGGGGTTCTCTCAACACTATCTAGCCTTCCAACCAGACCTTGGATGGATCGGTCAGATGCCTCAGCGTGGTCCTCCATGGCCTAGAATCGGCTCTCCATACGTTCGGTATGCTCCTTAAGAGTTTGCTCGGACCTATCCATGCGCTCCATAAGTTGGAGCATTAGGTCCTCCAGAGAACAACCTCCTTGGTTGGCACTCCTGGGTTCACCCATAGTGTCAGGGCGATGGTAATAGGCACCTCTACGGGTGGGCATACAAGGGGGCCTAAGGAAGTTAAGGGGTGACTCTCTAGACCTATATGGATGGACCGATGCAAGCCTAAGACAAGACACTCTAGACTTAGACCCTAGACTTAACCCAATTTTCGGTACGTGACAGAGAAACCTATCCGAAGACCTTCTCGACGCAAGGAGGCTACCTTCCCAATAGGCATAACCTAGATGTCTGGTAACGCCTTTTGATATGCCAAATATTAGGGATGCAATGTAATTTTAAAACATTTTTTTCTTTTTCTTTTTTTAAATGACTACCCTAGACTTAAACCGGCTCTGATACCAATTTGATGCAACATAATGATGAGACTCAATGTTGTGGACGCGACCCTAGGACTTCCACTAGACGACGCGACTTAATGGATGACGAGACCAGCAACTACACGGCCAACTCAGCACCTACGTGGCCCCTGAAGAGACAAGTGTGCCCAAACAAGAAGCACTCGCTCATGGTCATCCGTTGCGAGGGAAACGAGGCGATCTGCTCGGTTGAGAAATCGACGATGAGTCTTGGGTGGTCAGCCTACTCTCGTGCTCAGAACGAGTCACAGGATGGGTCTCGCACTCTCAACTCATAGCGGTGACTAACTCAAGCAATCTAGCGGCCTAACATGCTCACGAGTAGCGGCGTCAAGAGCCTACACTAGGAAAGCAAATAACTAAAGTGGGGGTGCAGGTGTACCTCCAGGCTCCCGACGTGGGGAAGGCAACCCCGGCCAACTCCGTACTCTCGGTTAACAAGCTTTACAGTAGTATAAAATCTATTGACCCACTCCATGTAGGGAGGTAACAGGTCACATGTGGGGCCCGGGAGTTTTGGGAATTAGGTTGACGGGCAGCATCTTGATGTCGCTCCGTCGGTGCCGAAACCCGCATTTTAGTGCTATCCGGACGACGGGTTCTGTGGGTTCGTGGGACCCACGTGCTACTCAGTCCTTCGGATCTGACGGGGTGGGTCCCACTATGATGGTGACACCTGGTAGTGCGCTCCATTGGATGGTGGCCGGGCTGGAACACCAGTCGGTGGTGGGATGGCTCCGATCTCCACTTGCCGATGTTGCTGTCCATGGATCTTAAGTTACTGTTTAACAGTGCGCATCCCGGTAAGAACTGGCGCTGCTGTTAGTCCCGACTTCAGAATGATACGAGAATGGCAGCATTGGAAAGATCTCTCGAAGAGCTTCAATCCCAGACTGGACCTGGAATTTTGAATGATCTGGGATGGCCACTGGCGAATTTGGAGTGTGCTGGTTCACAGATCTGGGACTGACAGGGCTGACGGTGAAGTTTCTTGGGAACAGGTGTTGACCATGGAGTATATGGCGGATCTAGGTGTTGCACTCTTCATGAAACTTGTGGAGCATGACGTCAGGAAAATGGGGCTATTTTTAGAAGGGATTGTATGGAGGTTTCTGGTCCGCATAAACCCCTCCAGCCCCCTCCGCGTGCGCCACCCTCCAGGGGGTTTACGCGGACCCACCTCAACCTCCACCTCCAGGCTAGTCTGGCGTAAACCCCATCCAGAGGAGGGGGTTTACGCGGACCAGCCTTGACCCTTAGGCTAGTCCGTGTAAACCCCTCCAGGGGAGGGGGTTTACACGGACCAGCTCCAATGCTTAGGCTAGTCCACATAAACCCCCACTATTCACTAGGTTTATGTGGACCAGCCTTAACCTCTTGGCCAACCTGCGTAAACCCCCCCTTGACCCTTCAACTTCCCCTATAAAAACCCCATAGGGGCTCAAGGGGCAAGGGCATCCAGAATCCATGATCCAGAATCAGATCCAGCACGATCAGGGGCACTTAGCCTCCAACATCCGGTAGCGCCAAGGCTTCGAGCGGGCTCCCTACAACGAGCCAAGGAGAATTGTGTGTGTGTGACTTTTCAGTCGGCCTGGCACGCCGAGGGTACATCTTTTGCACTTCCCTCATGTGTTAGTTAGCCATGGCACACAAGTCCACACCCGCCTCATGTGAGACGCTACGACAAGGGTAGATGCCCCCTCATGTTGGGGTTGCCCCTCACGTGCTCGTCGGCCACGACCATGCGCGCATCATGACATCTTGCTCCCTCTCAGTAACGAGGCCATGTCAACCGCTTGACTCAAGCCGTGATCGACCCTCATCCAGATACCAGACTAATGTGTCCCCTCAGTAGCCCAGCCAGCCACAAGCCCCCGTTCGACACCGCAGCCATGGCCCACATCACGGGAGGAACTCTATGTGAAACACACATGTACTCATACATCACGCATCGACCCGGGGACTGACTAACACGTCAGAATTGTCCCGAGACATGACCCTACTATACGCAGGCTGTCACGGCCCGCCTGTAAAAATATATACATCTCAGTGTTACACCGCCAGTTGGACGTATGCTCTCGCATCCACGTTCGGGCCTCCAGCTACCCTCTGTGTCACCTAGTGTGAACCCCCAGCACCCTTCACCCCCAGCCAACACGACCCAGTCTGATACGAACCTACAGTTGCAAAGTACTCTCGGGTCTTCATCCCGGGCTTCAGGAATATAGACTTCGCTTCAGCATGGAATGTAGATCTTTGGATCCAATCCGATGTAAATAAACACCGACTGCTTGCGGTCAGTGGGGAAAGACGTCATGTACACGACTCCCCACTATTACCTACGCACTCGCACCCACGAAATCGCTCTTCCCTCCACGTGTCACTCATCCCCCGAGTCCACGTGTCGTGCCCTGGCGGCGCATCCCCAGTTAAACATTTGGTTCCATGGGTGACTGTCGAGAAATCAATTGGCACGCCCGCATCCCAGCCACATTTCCTGTTAACCCAGAAAACCTCCCGTGTCACTCGGTCTCCCCTCGACTCTCCTTAAAAGGTGAGTGCACGGTGCCACCTTGAGGCGGATCCGGTCATGAGAGCGGGTGCCCGAGGCCCATTAACCTCCGGCATCCCTCCCGTTGCTGTATCCTACCCCTCACTCTGGTCACCACCCACACTGGCCCCAGTGGAACCCTCCCGGGGCGGAACAAAAAGGATGGCACGTCCAGTGGGACGTCTCCCGCCTTCCTTCTTTTTGCTGATGCGAAAGTCCATGCCAGCCCTGAAGTCCGGGTGCCCTTTTTCTGTCCTTGCAGGAGGGGGTAGCAGAAGAGCACCTGTTCATACTTCCCAGCAGCTTCCAGTTCGTCTCCCAGTTGCCAGACCGTGTTCGACGACCGTGCCCTGTCATCGCCTCTGCTCATCCAGGACTCCAGCAACTATGGCAGCCATCACCTACGGTCCCATCATTGTTGCCACCCATGCACGGGTGGGCTACTTGACAGTGCCGATCACTTTCGGCAGCTTCGCCCCAGTCGTCGGATCACCTTACTTCTTGGGTGTGGTCCCCGTGGCGGCCCCACTGCCACCTCCAGCTCCTGTTTAATATGGTGCCACTAGGGTGCCACGCCAGCTACCACTCCCGATAGCCAGGCCGAGCGTCAGGCTCGGCTCTCCTGCCATCGGTGCCCGTAGGGGTTCCGGACCAGTCCCTGCCTGGGCAAGCATTAGTCCCCGGGCCCAGTCTCGACCAGCTTCTGACGCAAGCCTTGCGTCCCAGGTTCCAGTCTCTAGTCTTGCAGTTCGCTCGGGCCTCCAGCACCGAGCCCCAGCCAAGCCTACTCCCAGTGTGGGTCTCCACCCTACGATGTTCGGCTCCTCAGCACTCTGCTTGGGCCATCAATCCCGAGCTCCCACTGAGCTAGCTCCCCACACGGGCCTCCTAGCCTGGGGGCAGGGCTCCCCAGCACCCCATTCGGGCCCCCCGACCCGAACCGCAGAAGCTCGACCGCCTCGCCCGGGTCCCCAACCCCTGGCACAAGGCGTCCTAGCATCCAGACCAGACGTACAACTCCAGGATTTCCCACAGACGACTTCTATTACGAGTGGTCCACATCAGGCCTAGGATCTCTCGGCTCTACCTCTGGGGCATTCCTCCCGCAATCTGACAATGCCGATCCCCAGCACGGGTCAGCCTTTGTGGGACGCGGTGACCTCGGTACGGACTGAGCGCCCTCTATCACTCCTTCCAGTCCTGCCAGCTCCCAATTCAGGCTCAAGGCCTTGGGTCACTGGCATCCCGATACCCCCTGCAGTGACAACTTCAGGTGCAGACATGTCGCGACGAGTGTCTGCAACACTACTGTCGGCTCGGGCGAAAGCCTACACTCGAGCCACCCAACCGTCGGCCTTCACCACAGACTTCGCGTCTCGGGGGCCTATCCCGGTATTTTTGATGAATGGTCCTGTGCCACCAGCACCCGCAGGCTGGGTTTTCTCGACCTACCACCTTGGAGCAGAGTCATCTTCCGCTCCCCAGAAGAAGCACCGTCGTAGCCGTAAAGGCAAGCGACCCATTGCTACCACCAGCAACTCCAGCAAGACCATTTCTGGATTTAACAGTTTGACAGTGAAATTGCTCAATGGGTTTACCTGTTTGTGACAATGAGGGATACCATTTCAGCTACAATAGGGCCTAATACTGTTAGTCCTCTTAGTGCGTCAGTTCTGCAACACGAGGTTGCTCAAATTCCTAAAAAGTTGTTAAAGAAGTGGACAGGCTATCTTGCTGAGGAAGCAGGGCCTCCCAGACAGTGGATATCAGCAAAGTCCTACTCTCCGGATGCTACCGTTCGCGTGATCCGCTTCTGAAGCCACCCTGTAGTTGCTTTGATTCCACGGTGTTTCCCTGAGCTCCCATGGGGTAGCACCGATCAACCCCGCCCACATGATTTCTGCAACCCCATTCGGCAGCATCCATTCTCCATCTGGCACACCCAGAAGAGCCTCCATCGGCACACTCTCAGGGTGCTCCACCGACATGTCCATGGGAGCCTCCACCGGCACACCTTTGGCACCCATTCAGCGGTACACCCCCAGTCACCCGCTCAGCGGCACACCCCCAGTCACCCGCTCAGCGGCACACCCACCATGGGGCCTTCACCAGCGCACCTGCAGGGGTCTTTCCAATGGCACATCAGCCCGTGGTCTCTCCACTAGCACGCTCCCAGGCAAGCTCCTTCAGTGGCACACTTTCTGTGTCTTCCAGTGGCACACTAATTTGGTCTCCCAGCGGCACTCCTGGGCATGTTCTTCACCGATGCCTCCGGCAGGAGAAATCTCACGCCATCCCCTATGGATTCTTGGCGCGCAATGGGTTTAGCTGAGGTGTCGACCGGAGATGAAGGCGCGTTCCCTACCTCCTACCACCAAGGACGCCCAGGTCAAATCCTCATTAATGCCCTCACGTTCCCGCGTCCCCTGTTTGTGTTTGAAGGCTCTCGCCACCGGGAGTATAAACCCTCGTCTTCTCCAGGCGAACAGGACACACAAAAAAAGAGAAGGGGACGGGCGGACGCCACCACAGTTGAGAGAAGAAGAAGAAGAAGAAGAAGAGAGGAAGAGAGAAGTCCCTCCGGCGACTACCAGCGAAGAGAGAGTAAGGAAAAAGAGAGAGTAAGGAAAAAGAGAGAGAAGGAGAGTGAGAGCTTACTATGGTGTAGGGGAGTTAGGAAGAGCAGGGAGCCGTCACCCCTGCTCGACCCTAACTCCCCCATCTCTTCTTATTCACCCCTACTCTTCCTCTTCCTACTGTTTTGTATCTCTCACTCCGGTGTTTGCAATGTATGCGGCCATCCACAGCCCCTCTCCTTCATGAATAAACATCCTTGTTTTGGGTTTCTCATTGTCTCCATCCGTTTGAATCTTTGTATGTGTTGATCGTCTTCTTTCTCCTTCCTCTGGTGACTTCTCCCTTCCCACGCCGACTGGGCTTTACCCCTGATGTTGTTGGCCTTCCCACGGGATTCATTGTCATGCCCCTTGAATGTAGCTAAGGGCCCCTCTGATTCGCCTTTTCCTTTACCTAGTGGAAGCCTTCCCCCGGCATTGATCATGTCAGGAGCCATGGCCTCCTTCCCCTCTCCAGTTTCAACCCATCCAGTCACCGCCCCTCTTGCCTGGAACACCCTCCATACGCCGTCAATGGCACACCCTCAGATCACCCCTCCAACAACACAGCCTCCCTAGCTGGTACACCCTTTCTACCCTTGCCCGGCACACCCGTGCCTTCTTTGCCCGGCACATCCGTGCCCCTCAGCCCGGCACACCCTAGCTTCTCTTAGCCCGGCACACCTCTCCAACCCCCCTTTAGGCTCCCTGGCCGGCACACCAGCCTCTAGTCCTTCCCCCTTGTTCGGTGCACCCCCAGCCAGCCTTAGAGAGGTCCCCTGTCCGTCATTTCTTCCAGACTTTCCGAGGTTTCATCAAAGGTGTTGCTGCTCTCGGGCGCCCACCTCCAATTGTCAGGTTCCGTCACTTCATGTGGGCGCGTTCCCTGTATCTCCCTTACGCTCGGGTCAAGGGGAGATGTTGCTGAATTTCTGCTAGAAATAATAATATGACAAAGATAAAAGGGAGCAACAAACAAATGGGATAATAACAAGTTAAAGGGACAAAAGGAAACAACAAACAAATGAAACAACTAACGACAAGAATGCTCCAACCAAGGCAAGAGAACGACGGACAACACGAAGAGGGCCGGACTGAACGATAACCACGCGATTTGAACACTAGTCATGCAAAGAAGAAAGAAAGGGGAGACGATTAAAAGAACATAAGAGAAAACTCATGCACACTGCATAAAACTAAAGAAAAGAAGACTTAAGGGGCAGAAGAGAAAACCCCTCATCAACCCTCAGCCCGGCACGCCCTTGAACCACCCAGCACGGCACACTCTCCAGTCATCCCAGCCCTCCAAACTCAATCCTAGTCAGACTAGCACAGACCTTGCCCAGCTAGCATAGACCCTACCCCGAACTAGCATAGACCTCAGCCCCAACTAGCTTAGACCTTGTCCCAGCTAGCACAGACCTTGCCCAGCTAGCATAGACCTCACCCCAGACTAGCATAAACCTCAGCCCCAACTAGCTTAGACCTTGGCCCGGCACTAGCACTGACCTTGCCCAGCTAGCATAGACCCTACCCCGAACTAGCATAGACCTCATCCCCAACTAGCTTAGACCTTGGCCTGGCACTAGAATAGACCTTGCCTAGCTAGCATAGACCCTACCCCAAACTAGCATAGACCTTAGTCCCAACTAGCTTAGACCTTGGTCCGGCACTAGCACAGACTTTGCCCAGCTAGCACAGACTTTGCCCAACTAGCACAGACCTTACCCGAACTTTGCATAGACCTTCCCCGGCACAGCCCAGCTGCAACCCCAGCCCGGCCTCTCCAGCAGTACATCCCTTTGCACCCTAGCCCGGTACACTTCCTAGCGTCCCTCGTTGGCACACCCTAATCTTGCCTAGCTCGGTGCGCTCCCTTGGCATTTCAATAATAAATAAAAAAATATAATAAATAATAATAATAATAATAAATGTTGGCTGAGGTAACCAATGCTAGCACGAGCTTCTCGGTTGTAGGGTACCCCCTTTCGGCTTCATTGAGCACCTTGCTGGTGTAATAGACCGGCCTCTCGATTCCCGCATCGTTTTGGACTAAAACTGAGCTTACGGTGAAAGGAGTCGCCGAGAGATACAGGCGCAATGCTTCGCCCGGAACCGGCTTTGATAGTACAGGGGGCGTGATTAGGAACTCCTTGAGCTCCTCAAAAGCCTTCTGACATTCCTTGTCCCAGGCGAACGTAGCAGATGTCATTTTAGGTCCCCTCAACAACTTGAAGAAGGGTAGGCATCGTTCGGCCGCCCGAGAGAGGAAACGGTTGAGTGCGGCTATGCGCCCAGTAAGACGCTGGACGTCTTTGACGCAAGTAGGTGGCCGCATGTCCAGGATGGCCTGGACCCTATCGGGGTTCGCCTTAATCCCACGCTGAGTCACCAGGAAGCCAAGGAACTTCTCTGATCTGACTTCGAAGGCACACTTGGCAGGGTTTAGCTTCATGCTGTACTTGAGGAGGGTGCTGAAGGTCTCTGCTAGATCGGTAAGATGATCCTCGGCCTTTGGCGTCTTGATGAGCATGTCATCGATGTAGGCTTCAATATTCCGACCGAGTTGTTGCTCGAAGATTTGGTTGACTAGCCTCTGGTATGTTGCCCTGGCGTTCTTCAACCCGAAAGGCATCCGGGTGTAGCAGTTCACACTATAGTCGGTGATGAAGGCGGCCTTCTCAATATCCTCTGGGTCCATCCAGATCTGATGGTAGCCAAAGTGGGCATCTAAGAAGCTGAGCAGTTCATTGTCGGAGGTTGAATCGACGAGCTAGTCAATGCTCGGTAGCGGGTAGTAGTCCTTCTATGTGGCCTTATTGAGATCGGTGAAGTCCACACACATTCGCCATTTCCCCGAAGCTTCGGGTACCAGAACGACATTGGCGAGCCACGTCGGGTAGAGGACCGTGCGGAAGAGGCCAGTCTCCTTCCCCTTGGTGAGTTGCTCCTTGATGATCGCTTGTTTCTCCGGGGCATGCTTTCTTCTGCGTTGTTGGACGGGTTTCTCCGTGGGGTCGAGGTTGAGCTTGTGCATCACAATATCTCTAGGAATTCCAGGAAGTTACTCATCAGACCATGCGAAGACATGTATGTACTCAGAAAGGATGTTTTTATATTGCTCCTAAACATCAGACGGGAGATTGGCTCCGATCTTGACTCCTAGGGTGGGGTTATCTTTCAGGAAGATTGTTAGCAACTTGCCATCAGGCTCGGACGTTGCTGGTCCTTCCTCGATTCCCCTCGTCCCCTTGTTCTTCCCTTCCGAACTTATGACTTCAACCGAGATATTATAGCACCGTCTAGCCAGTGCCTGGTTACCTCAGACTTCCCCTACGCCACTTTTGGTAGGAAACTTCATTGTTTGGTAATAGGTGGAGGGCACCGCCTTCGTCCAGCTGAGGATGCCTCTGCCAAAGATAGCATTATATGCCGTCATTCCCTTGATCACGATGAAGTCTACCATAACCGTAACGGTTTTGGGCGGGGTGCCGATGGTAACTGGCAGGCTTAGGGCTCCCTCGGGATAGGTTGCCAGGCCGTTGAACCCACAAAGCGGGGTTCGGATCAGGCGGAGCCTAGATGGATTCTTACCCATCTTGAGGAAACAATCATAGGAAAGTACATCAGGGACACTACCATTGTAGACTAAGATTCTGTCTACATTACAATGGTTTATTATGGCCGATACAACTAGGGTGACGTCATGCGGGGTTTTAACCCTTCCAGGTCCTGGTCGGAGATTACTAGGGCCTGCAGTTCGCTTGCCGGCGGGGCCTTAGGGGGCTTAGAGGCTTGGCTCGCCCGCTCGACATGACGCTTCCTTCCTCAGCTACTATCTCCTCTTGATGCAGCTCCTCCAGTAATGACATTGATGTGGACCCCGCGGGGAATGTTGTCGATCTCCTCGGGGGTGCCTCGATCGTCCTTCTGCCCAGACACGTACTGGGACAAGTGCCCCTGATGGACGAGACACTCGATCTCATCTTGGAGCTGGTGGCAGTCGCCGGTGTGGTGTCCATGGTTGCTGTGGAAGAGGCAGTGCTTGCGGCGGTTGCGATGCTTCGCCTTCATAGGCTCGGGTTGGCAGAGGAGGCCCAAGCCTTTGATGTCTTCGTAAATCTCATACATCGGAGCGGTCAGGGGCGTGTACTGCTTGTATCTCCAGGACGCCTCTTTTTGCTCTCCGTCTCGGTTCTGCCTTTTTCCATGGCCCGAGCTTGGCTCGGACGCTCACTTCTTGTCCCCCTCCCGATCCGAGCCGGTTGTGCCGTGATAGGCACTGAGGACTTCCTTGCACTCAGCATGGCACAATTCCAGGGTCACTAGCTCGACAAGGGAAGTGGGAGGATGTAGGACTAGCTCGCACTGGAGGTTTTCGTCGCGGGTGCCTCCAGTTAGCGTGGTTATGGCCCAGGCTACATCTAGGCGGGGGATGCGTAGGGCCTCCGATTTAAATTGGTTGATGTAGGCCCGCAGCTTCTCCCCATATTCCTGTTTGAGCGCCAACAGCCCCGCTACCGACCTAGGAGGACCGCTGCTGGCAAAACTTTCCTTAAACACTCGCCCGAATTGCTTGAAGTCTCGGATGGAACCGGGGGTGAGGGCCCGAAACCATGCTTGAGTGCCCTGGACCAGTGTGGTCATGAACGCTCGGCACTTAATGGCATCGGATGCCCCATGAAGAGTCATCAGGGCATCAAAGCTGTCAAAGTGGTTGGTCGGGTCGCCCTGGCCGTCATACGACTTGAAGGCCTAGAGGGAGATCCTGGGAGAGATCTCTGCCTTCAAGACGTGATCGAAGAATGAGGATTTCTCCTCATCCTCCATGGGAGAGGTCTTGGTGAGGACATCAGAGCTAGCCGTCATTATCAGACACGTAGCACGACTAGAGCGACGCCGACCTCTTTGTGGCTGGGTGATAGCATGATTACGGAGATACTCCGTAGTCCGACGGTGTCGACGATACGCCGTACTTCTCGTCGGACGTTGCATAGCAACAATTCATTCAATTGTTTTGAAACAGTTTTCAGGTGCAACAAGGGCGCAGAGCTCTGCATGAGAGACCTTGCGCTCGGCCGTCTGGAAACGGTCAACGAACTTCTTTTACATATCAGCCCAATCAGCGACAGAGTTAGGCTACAGCCTGGAATACCAGTGGAAGGCGGTGCATGTCAGGGACGTGGCAAAATACCGAAGCAAATATGCCTCTTCCAGTGCCAGTTCACTCATGACCGTCATATAGTAGGCCAAGTGTTCATGTGGAGAGCCCTGCCCATTGAACTTCTGGAGTTTTAAGGCTTTTGGGCAGTCAGGCGAAAGTTTCTTGAATTGATGGTGGAGGGAGTAGGGCACGCTGTACAAATCAACGATAGCCACACCCTCACCATGTTGAGCAAACTTCACCTCCACGATGCGCTCAATCATCTGCCTTTGCGCCATGAGGCTTACCGCAGCAGGTGCGGCAGAGGATCGTGCATTGGCTTTATGTTATGGCACTTCAAATTCCACCGCCAATGGTAATTTTGCATCAGTGACGGAGGCGTTGGCCATGGCTGGAATGGGAAGAGACTATTGTTCCACTCCAGTGGGCGCCGCTTGATGCTGAACTTGGACCTCACTTTCACGCCAAAGCGATTGCAAGAGACTCTTCAGTTCTTGGTTTTCATGTCGGAGCTCTTCCAACGCGAGAGTCTGGGTGTAACGACCCAAGATACCGGGAATAACCCAATACCACTCGAATCTTGGACCGCCGCTCACAAGCCGGAAGGCTCAGAAGGGCTAAAAGGTGTGTGTGGAGTACATAGAAATAAGAAATAAAGCATGACAATTCAACAATTAACACAAATAAATAAACTAACTACAAAGTCCAGTCCAAATAAAGTACAGTCTAAGCCAAGGAAACGTACCCAATGCCAAGTGAACACTCGGCCCGGCGAGTTGGCAGCTAAGAACCTCCGCGCGTTGCACCCCCGAACCTTGAGGAAGAACCGTTACATCTGAAAAATAGGGGGTGAGCCTCCTATCAATGGCTCAGCAAGGGTCCCGCGGAACCCCAACCGTAAAACAACGGCGGTAACGGAAAGTAGCAACAATAGTAGGAGTAGCAACGGCAACAACAACGGCAACGACAACAGAGGGAACAGCCGCACCCAAACCTCTAAACACGGCAGCCGATGAAACCACGGCTCGACAACTACTCCTACCGGAATGGAAAACCAACACCCCGATCCCTCAGTCGGGGGACTACCAGACCACGAACCACCCTGGCTACGCCACCACGGGAAATCATCATGACACCTCTGTCGTGGAGGCCTGTCCTCACAGACGAAGGCCGACTCCGAGACCACGCGGTCCGGAACCACGATCACGACTTCACTGTCGTGATCTCTACACGTCTAGGGAGAACTCTCGGTAACTCCCACCGGAAACCCTAGACCTCTACATCGGGAAGACACCCGAAAACTGCACGCAAAATCACCTCTCGCAGACGAGAAACGGAACTCGAGTCACAAGCTCACGTCACTTGACGGGAGTACTTGCCCACTAGAAGCAAGGCCGGATGCGTCCAATGACGACTTACACCGTGCCACAGTGTCTCCCTACACGCCCCTGGCGGAAACTGAGACACGCACCAAGTACCACGAACAAGGATTAGCGGGGGTCACGCTCGTCAGCGTGGGTCCGAAGCCCCCAACCACGTGTGCACACACAGACCATGCACCCTTCAGACCCTCTAGTTGATTTTCCCCCCAGCCCGGACGCAGGCTATAAAGACGAGGGGCCCTACGGTAACCAGCCTAAAAATCGTTTCTCTAGGTCACGCTCTCCACCACTCCCAAGTGGGTCCGCACAGGAATGTTATGACTAGTGGACGGGTCACCAATGTGAACACCGAAAGCCATGCACGCACCCATCGTGAGTAACGCGAAGTAACAGGTGGCTCAGGGCCACCAACTCAGGGCAGTCGTCTAGACCTAAAGAGCCAACGGTCCATGAGTCACGAGACTCGGGTCGAGACCGTCGTACAGTGACAGCTCCATGCTATCAATCTGCCCTACTCCTAAGGTCAAAATCACGGTATGATAATTCACGAGGCGGTTCACAACGGCTGAGACCATTCCCTTATAAGGGAACTCGAGAAGCCTCCAACCCCAGGCTGGGTGACTGGGCTCACAGTCCAAGGCCATACGCATGGCCCAAACGGAAACCGCTTTCCGGAGAACACTCACCGGGCGGGAGCAGCCCTCCGCACTCATACCGACCGACGGCAACTCGATCTAGCGAAAACACGGAAGCCGGAACACGTGGGGTCACCCAAACCCTCAAAACCCACAGGCACACTAACCGAGGTAATTCGGCACCTCCGGACGCCCCAAAAACGAGGGCACAGAACCCACGTGGTGTTCGGGATATCGACGAGGCCAAAGGTTGACCATTGGGTCACCACCGGGTTGACCGGGGACCAAAACAATGCGAACGGAACCCGGCTAACACGGAAACTAGGTGGCGGTCTTCCCCAGACCGTCACCTCGGGTGGCGGTCTCCACCGGACCGCTACCATCAGGTAGCGATCCCCTCAAGGCCGCTACCTACCATGCACATCGGGCAGAGTGCGGTCATCCTCAGACTGCCACCTGAAGAATGCGGCCAGGGAGATGACCACATTCCCAGGGACTCCACAGAAGAGGCGTCGACGTGCCCCCGGGTGCGTCAACCCCCACCAGGTGGCAGTCCTGGCCTGGCCGCCACCATCAGGTGGCGGCCAATCGCGAGGCCGCTACCAGGAACCGACATACGGGCCAAGTGGCAGCCCTTAACTGGCCGCCTTAAGCCCCCACGGAAGGAGGCGGTCGCTGGTACGACCGCCACCTCCTTCTGAGGCCAAAAACGGCAATCTCCGCGGAAAAACCCATTCCACACCGGCCCTAGGGCATAGGTGGTCCAATGGGGGAGAGGGTGGAGGGTCCCTACTGGACCTACTGACATTTTGCATAAAAATCTAAAGATTTCTAAGGGTTGACAACTTGACTTACAGAGCCTTATAATTGCACACATATTTATGCAAGGACATAAATGCAAACCTAAAGGACATAAAGGTCAATAAAAATAGTAATGTCCGAAGTCGATTCCCATCACCTTATTATGCAAGTGGCTATGGAGGCTTAGGGTGGGTGAAAGAGAGAGACAACAAATCAAACAGATGTATTACAAGTCGTCAAAGGTGTGGGATTTGTCACCATCTCACATGAACAATGTCTCCCCGATTTGAAGAGGAATCCTCCCGTGTGTCGATTTTATTAGAGCCAGTGTTTGTTGCAGTCTGGGCAATGGAGAGGTGTTTGTTTTGGCAGGACAAGTAGTGTGGAGACTTCGCACTAGCGGAAGCTTTTCTGACGCAATATGCGATTGCGGGTGCTCCAAGAGCTTATGTGACACTCTTTTGACGAGTAACTGGCGGAGGGCATTTGGTCACCTATTTTTAGGAGGAACCTCACTATTGAAGAAATGGACCAGTTATAACAGCTCTTAGCTTTCCTCCGACATTTCAGACATCATGTCGGTTCAAAAGACAAATGGGTGTAGAGATGGTAGAGTGCGGGTCGATTTCCAGTGAGATCGACCTATTCCCTTATTTCATATGGGAGAGTCAATCACTCGTTTGCACCTCAGATAAGGACCCCCATAGTCCACTCAAGGTCAAGTTGCTGATTTGGAGGATTTCACATTGTCGCTTACCCACATGTGATAGAGTGGCAACATTCCTACAGCATATATCAATTGTTTGTTGCTTATGCGAGGATGAGGAAGAGGACTTTGATCATTTGTTCACAGGCTGCCCCTTTGCGCAGGACATTTGGGCAAGGATCGGCCAACTCCTTCACCAGCCGCTAAGGCATTTTGCGGGGTACACCGACTCCTCCTCAAGTGGCATACAAGATGGCACATTAAGGGCGATGCTATGATTTGGTGGCTGGTCCTTCACGTCACTCCATGGGCAATATGGAACAAGAGGAATAGAAGAATTTTCAAAAAGGAGACGAGATAGGAGGATAGGATTTTCTCTTTTGTTTGTAACATTGTAGCCTATTGGGCGAAACTTTCATGTAAAGTGGAGGCTCATAACTCCTCCCTTTTTCTATTTTTGAGAACTTACTTGGGCTGCACCCTCTTGGTGTGGGGTTTTTTGCCAGATTTGAGCATTTTCTCTCTTGTTCTAACACTTGTGAGTGCAGGGACACATAAGCTGCTCCAGGGGCTTCTTCCACCAAGATCTGAGCTTGAATGTGAAGGGAAGAAGCTACATACAAGTTTCCAATCGATCCCCAATGAGAAGATGCGTGGAAAATCAAGCTACAACTTCAATTGTGCAAGAATCATTCATCTTCCTTCAAGAACGATCTAAGGGGAGTCAAGAGAGATCCAAGGGAGATCAAGAGGGTGCTATCCAAGGAGAAGAAGAGCCAAGCAAGCATGATTGAAGCTCCGGTCAAGTGAAGATTGACGCTACGTTCAAGATCCGTAGCATGCATTCAAAGGGAACCCAAATCAGGAGTTTTCTAAACTAAGCCTCATTGCATTTGTGTTTTGGATGTCATAATTGTATTCTTCATAAACTCTAAACACATGTGTGTGTGTGGATCATCTGGATCCATGGTCGTGTCTGTGTGGTCATCGTGCTTCATCCGTGTATGTGCGTAAGTCCTCATAGATCAGCATTTGTGTGTGTGTGGGTCTATTTAGATCCGTTCTGTCTCGTGTGTGTGGATTGCTGCATTTGTGGCAGCAGGTGTTTGTGTTGGTGATCCGATTGTCACATCGTGTTGGAGACATCATCTCCGTATGTGTGTGTATTGGGGTGCATCCCCATGTGTGTGTGTGCAGGCGTCGTCTTGTGTGTGCGGTTGGAGCCTCGTCTTCGTTTGGGGATTTGTCCCCGAGTGAAGCCTCACCTAGTTTGGTGAGGGGTGGACGTAGGGAGCCCATCGTGGTCTCGAACCACCTTAAAATCCCTGAGTATTGTGATTTGTTTTGTGCATTGGCTTGGTTTGATTGTTGAATCCATATATATGACCGTGCAGGAACGGTGAGATTGAGAGAATCAATTTCATTGCTGTTTACATCCTAAATCTTGTTGAAAGGTGTTAATTCCATCACGTAGCATTTGTCTTGCCGTCTGGTGTGGGGGTTAGTGTTGGTTGTAATCCAACTTACCAGTTCAACAGATTTCAATGTCTTAATTGATGTTTCATTACATTTGATAAAAGGTCAAGAGTTTTGTTAAAGTTTGTAATCACCCAATTCACCCCCCTCTTGGGTGTCATTGATCACGGGACCCAACATAATTGATGGTGGAGTAGAAGCGAAGGAGGTAAAAGGAGTAGTGGATGGGAGGACGAGTGGTCTAGCAGGTGGAGGAGGGGTTTGGTGTATTGGCGTAAGGATGGTGGGAGCGAAGGAGGGAGAAGGGTAGCGATGTGGAGGGCCATTATCTGTAGGGTGGAATCGTCATCATCAAAAGACCACCCGGAGTCAGGAGCCAGGGGTTGAACTAGGTTAACCTGAGCTGGTGCCAGTGGTTGAGGTTGCGGAGTGGGAGGATGACTCGGCATGGGATTCTGATGGATCCCCAAGTCTTGAACCGATTGCTGTTGCTGTTGCTGTTGCTGTTGTGGCTGCTGCTGTGGTGGCGGTGCCTGTTGTTGCTGCACTTGCTGCCTCGGTGCTTGTCTTCTTTTCTCTTTTATCTCAATAATGACCTTGTGTATCTCGGCCCAGTCAATACGGTGCCCTTCATGGAGGTCATACACCAAGTCTCTAAATTGAAAACATCCTTCAATTGTAAGTCCCGGCTGCCTGTGGAACATACAGTATTTCGTCTGATCAACAGTCGGATTCCATGTAGGTCGTTCCGAAGGGTGAAGCCACTCCCGGAGTCACGGCAGTGAAGAGGAAACAACCCCTGGGGGGCTTACAACTCATGGGTCCCGAAGAGAACTAAGTGGATCATCAATCGGGCACCAAATGGGCCCAAATCCACTTCCATGGCACACCCTTATGGTCCTTCAGCGGTACGCAGGCCTTCAGTGGCACGCCCTCGCCCCCCTCAGCGGTACACCCAGTGAGGCTTCAACGGCACGCTCGTGCGTCTTCTTTAGCGGTACACCCAGCGAGGCTTCAACGGCATGCCCGTGCATCTTCTTCAGCAGCACACCCTTGTACGCCTTCCACGGCACGCCCTGGCTTTCCCCAGCAACGCATCTGGCAAGGGAAATCTTACGCCACTCCCCTACGGATTCTTGGCGCGCAGTGGGATGGCTGATGTGGCAACATGAGAGTGAGGCACACAAGCCACTCCTCTGTCAACAGGGACGAGGGGAAGTCAAATCCCCATCAATGAGCCCTCTTTCCTGCCTCCACCAGCCTGCCCACGTCGTCGAGCAGTTGGGGGTATAAAAACCCCTTCTTCTCCGACAAGAAAAAAAAAGAGAAGGGACAACAGAGAAAAGAGAGAGAGACACATAGAGAGGAAGCATTCCATAGAAGAGACCACCACCAGATCGGAGAGAAGGGAAGAAGAAGAAGAAGAAGAAGGGGCTCTCCCCTTCGGCAGCCACCAGAGAGCAAGAGAGCAAGAGAGAGGGAGAGAGAAATGTAACAGGGGAAAGGGAAGATCAAGGAGCTGTCGCCCCTGCTCAACCCCCATTCCTCTCCTATTGTCTTTTCCTTACTTTTCGTCTTCTTCTTCTTATGCTTGATGTAGTTGGTTCTCATTTGCCATGAATAAAACCCTTTGTCTTTTGTTCTTTTCATACTCTCATCATTGGCGTTGTTTCTCGTTGGATCGGGTTTCCCCCTGTGCACCCTTCCACCGTCTTTCTTCTTCCCCTAGTGGTTTGGTTCTATTTGAGGGATCTCTGGCCTTCACCCTCGCCCATTCGTCATGGAGGAGGGTCCCTTCTCCTTCTCTGAGAATCCAAACCCCAACACCACCGTTGGCCCTTGTCCCCCAAACCGCCTTAAACTCTCAGTCCCTTGGCATTTCTTCTGCCTGCTAAAGCCCCCTTGGCCAGCTAAACCAAGCCCCCCAGCTTTAACGACCCTCTCTCTCACACCGGCCTTGAACCACTCTCAGATGCCTTCACCGGCACATACTAACCCTTCCTTGGCCAGTACGCTTCTAGCCCAGCATAGCCTCCCTGGCCAGTGCACTGACCCCTATACTTCTTCACCGGCACAATCTTTAGCCGGTATGCCCCTGACCAGCCCTAGAGAGGCCTTCCCTCTGTCGATTTCCTCAGTTTTTTCGATGTTGTATTAAAGGTGTTACCGTCTCCGGACGCCCACCTCCACTTGTTGGGTTCCGCCACTCCATGTGGGCATGTTCCCTGTATCTCCCTTACGCTCGGGGTCAAGGGGAGATGCTGTCGAATTTTTATCAGAAATAATAATATGCTAAAAAGACCAAAGAGAGCAACAAAGAAGTGGAATAATCAACAATAAAATGCCTTAGCCAAGGTGAAAGGAACCAGAGGCAGTATAAAGAGGATTGGACTGAACACTAGCTAAGTACTCTAACACGCATGGTAAAAGAAGAAAAGAAAGGCCTTAAAGGGAAGAAGAGGAGTGGGCCCTTCACCGGTGCAGACCACTTCCCCTTCACCAGCACACCCTTCAGTATACCCCTTTGCCTTCAAACCTTCATCGGTACACCCCTCCCCAGTTCTTCCCCGGCACATTCAAAACCCCCTTCGCCAGCACGCTCCTTCAGCGGTGCACCTCTCCCTTTGTTGTTGCTAAACCCTCCACCGGTACACCTGCTAGTTTACCCTTCGCCGATGCACCTCCCTCGCCGATACACCCTCTTCGCCAGCATACCCCTTCAAACCTTCATCGGCACGCCCATGGCCTTCCCCGGTGCACTCATCCCCTCATGGCTTCAACGCCGTGCAATTACAACCCCGTGCAAACCATGCACGGACTACATCCCCTTTACATCTCCAACCCTGTGCAAACCTGCACGGACTTGGTCCTCCTACACGTATAAGCCTTGTACAAGCCATGCACGGACTTACCCAAAGCATGCATGGACTACCCCCATCAACCCCGTGCATGTGCATAGACTTTGTTCCTGCCTGTGTGCACGACCTGCATGAACTTCATTCATACATGCATCGACCCCATTCCAAAACTTGCATGGACTTAACCCCAAAAATGTAGGGACTTTGCCTAGCATTGCATGGACTTAACTCCAAACATGCATGGACTTCACCCAGCTTTGCATAGACTCAACCCAGTGCATATGCATGGACTCTGTACTGACCTTACCTCATGTGCACTGACCTTTCCCTTCATGTGCACTGACCTTTCCCCGCATGTGCACTGACTTCCCCAGCATGTACACTAACCTTGTCCTTGGCATATTCTATGGGTGCACTGACTTGGCTTGCACGTGCACTGACCTGGCCAGCATGTGCGTCGACCTTATCTCTCATGTGCACTGACCTTCCTTCAGCCCCTGGCCCCATGTGCATGGACCTTGCTTA
The DNA here is from genome assembly GCA_024336825.1 of Amorphophallus titanum. Taxonomy (NCBI): domain Eukaryota; kingdom Viridiplantae; phylum Streptophyta; class Magnoliopsida; order Alismatales; family Araceae; genus Amorphophallus; species Amorphophallus titanum. The sequence goes on from JANBPO010009398.1 coordinate 988,666, forward strand.
CCCATGCACCGACTTGGCCTTCGTCCCCTGCACGGACCCTACCCATACGTCCACCGACCTTGCACAAGTCTTGCACGGACCTTGCACTGACCTTGCCCCTAGCATGCATGGACTTAGCCCCTCCGCCCAGAACCTGCATCTGTGCATATGCACAGACTTCATCCCACAACCTGAACACCCTCCACGGACTCGCCTAGTCCTGCACGGACCCCATTCTTACTTTGCACGCATCTACATGGACTTGGCCCTCATGTGCATGGACTTAACCTGCATCCGCATGGACTCTGCCTGGATCTGCATGGACTTAACCTGCATGTGCATGGACTTCACCTTGCATTGCATGGACTTCATTCAAAACATGCACTGACAACTCCTTCCAGACAAGGCACTATGGCCGATAACCTCGGGGGCAAGGCTACCACGGCGATGTATTAGCGTCGCCCGGCGAAAAATAGCCTAGGTTGTGGCCGAGGACGAAGGTGCGGGCGTGAAGATTCCCTAACTATTGACCGAGTCATACTGTTCAGAGGGGAAGAGCCAAGCCCTTTCCCAAAAACTTAAGTACGGGGTATCCCCTTCATCCTAGAATCCTCAGAGGGTTCGGGCCCCATCCCGGAACCTAGAAGATCAGGTGTTGTCTCTTTCATACTCGCCTCCTCTGATGAAGAAGAAGAGTCAGCCAAGCCGCCAATGCAGAATAAGACGTCAGCGCAAGCTGGTCCCTCTGGCAGAGTTGAGCCCGCGAGCCAAGTATGTCCTTCTAATGAGGGGGAATAAGATGAACCCTTACCACCTCCAGAGAAATTTCTAGCACCGCTATTCCAAGAAAATGTGCATGGCCAGAATGAGAAGGAACGTCCTTCTAAGAGGGAGAAGTCTCGCGGGCCACCAAAGACTCTGGTGGAGATTATCCCACCATTTGATAAAACCCGTGCTCGGGCTGACCGCAAGATTATCCACCATATGAAGTGATTTCCGACAAATGTCACCATTTAGGAAACTATCGCTTGAAGCAAAGATCTGAGGGAAGCCCTCATCAAGATACTCCAAGAAATGGAGGCCTACAAAGACCATGTTACAGAGTTGCAGGCCCAAGCATATGAGGCATTTGCAGCCAACATTACATTCACGGATAAAGATCTGCTTTTGTCTTCTCCATGCCACAATCGCCTTTTATATATTCGAGGGACGTTCAATGGGTACGATGTGAATCGAATTTTGGTCGACATTGGAGCGCCCGTTAACATCATGCCCTTTAAGACTTTCAAGACTTTGTTTTTGACCCCTTACTTGCAAAAGGTGAGTGCGGTCAAAATTTCGAGGTTCAACTAGGATTCTGAGGATGCTCTTGGCAGAGTCGAAGTGAAGCTAGTCTTGGGTGATTTTGTCACCCAAGTGATATTTTATGTCATCAATGCTAACACATCTTATAAGGTAATGTTAGGGAGCCCAAGACAAGCCCTCGGGGTAACTGAGACAAGAAGGGGCGAGGTACAAAAACCCTACGTACAAGAATATGCCAAAGCTCATCAAGCATCCGACTCGCGCCTCCTCAGATCCGCAAGGCGAGCCTCACTCTGGAGAGTCTCCTCCTAGAGCCCCTCAAGCCTATAGCGGAGGGTATCTGCCTCAGCCTGCAGGCGACTACGCTCCTCATCAGCCTCCTGTGTCTGCTGCAAAAGAACCTGCACCTCCCTTTGCAGCTCCTCCACCCTCAAGGAGACGGCCCGGTCACGCTCCTAAACAGCCGTAGCTCGAGCTTCGACCTCCGTCCGGGTTGCTCGCAGTCCGCCAAGCCGCTCCTCCTGCTGAATCATCAGCTGAGTCCTCCATCTCCGCTCCTGAACAGTGTGAAGGCGAACAAACTCCTCCCACAGGGCTGCAACCTTAGCCATCCAGGCGTCCCGTGGAAGACCGAAAGTGTGGTAACCTCGGGCGCAGCACGCTAGGTGGCCCCGCATGGCCTCAACGGTCGGCAGGGGATCAATCTGTAGTAGCGATTGGAGATTCTGAATGAGCAAGGCGCCCATATCAGCATTCCCCAGGGCTACGCCAAGCTGGGGGCCATCAGGCCACTCTAACCCAAGAGCGGGAAAATCTCGGGGCGCATCTGGAGCTACCTCTATCGGGCCTGAAGTCAAAAAAAAGGGAGGAAGACAAAAGATTGTGAGTGTACCACCACCATAAATCAGTATGGATAGAGTTCTAAGGTACAAGTCATGATGGTCTTACCGAAAACAACTCTGCTCGTCGGGTCAGTTGTGGAAGGAGAACCCTCTTCCAAGACTGGAAGGGAAATGTCAACAGGTGCTGACCCATGTTCTGTAAATGGTACAGGTGCGGTCGAGCTCTCTACGAGCGAAATGAGACATAAGAGTCTTAATACTTCATTTGCACCAATAACAGGGATGGGGACTTCAGAGTGATGAAGGCATACCAGTCTCAACAGGGGTATCCCCCTCAATCGCGGCGGCGTTAGCCTCTGCTGCTGGCCCCATAGGAGGAGAGATGACTGAAAAAGCATCAACAAATAGAGTGATGGTTAATATCACAAAGAAAGGAAGACTCATCTAACAAGTGATATGGGCTTCTGTTCAAGAAAGATATACCTAAAGCCGAAGGCTCAGTGCGGGCGACTATATGGTTAGCAGTGCCCGCTCCTCCAAAGGTGCATGGGGTGATCTCGCCGCCATATCAATCCCTCCAAGCTGAGGGGAAGGCCTTCCCTCTGTTCGATCAGTAGTTGTCCAACTCAGAGACACAATACAATACCAACATTCTCTGAAATCAGTGGGCATGCACAAAGAGAAAATATGCGAAAATATTTTGTGCATACTTGAAGCCTGTATCCCACTAGACTCTGTAAGGCCGGCAATACCTGTCAATGGCCCCAAGGCCAAGGGTGGTGCTACTCCATCGGACACCCTTGTCTCCGGGGTCAGAGCCCTCAGATCTCCATCATAATCTGGCAAATCCATGAGTGGTCTGGCCTCAACGAGGCTTGAGAGTTCATCCAGGGAGGAGGTCGACTTGGCGGCTGTACGATGAGCAGTAAAATAAGTCGAAGGGATCACAAAGAAAATATGAGGATGATCTAACCCTGAAATTGCTTGGGGCCATTCTTATTTCTCCCTCTTCAGAGGAGCTCGATGAAGAGGAAGAGGAGCCTCCACTAGAAGCAACACTAGAAGTCCCTGCACTCGAGCTTCCCCCGCTCGAAGAACCTGAGGATGAAAAAACCTCCTGGAAGAAGACCCACCCCCAATCTCAGCAATAGGGAGAGTGGGTTGAACACTAGGATCCTTTGCAACAAGCAATGTTATATTAGCCAATACACATTCTCTCAAGCACAAAAAGAGAGGAACCCCGGTGACTCATTTTGGGTCGATTCGTTGGAATCGCCCCGATTTCACGTTTTAATCCATGCATGTGATATTTTTGGCCACTAGGGGTCGTTTCCCATCGTGTGGCTTTGTTTCCCCTACGCTTCGGCGTGAATGGGCTGTAGAACGGGCCGATTTGGCCATTCCATAGTTTTAGTCACCAGATTTGTGTAACGGTCACTCCAGAGACCATCACATTGTGTGACGGTCCCTCGATAGACAGTTATGTCCATAGGTCGTTTCATGTTCTTCGAGGTTGGGGTCATGTGATGGACCAGTACTGGACCGTCACATGACTGTAACGCGCCTATGGTGGTGCGTTACTCCCTTGGTGTGACGGACCAGTATAGGACCGTCACATTCTTGTAACGCGCTTGGCTTGGTGCGTTACGTGCTGTGATTTTCGAGACCTGCTGCTGTGTCAGACACTCGACGACCATGCTTCTTCGAAGACCAGGTCAGTCGGTTCATTTAACGGGTCTGTCCCTGTGCATTATTGTTTAGGTAACGCACCAGAGTGAGACCATTATATTGTGTTTGACTGACTTTCGACTGGCTATGGTGGTTGGTGTGAGGCACCTACCCCCATGCGCCATGTAGCTGTGGCGGACTCAGCCTGGTCCATTATATGCCTCTTGTCCGTGTTAGTGCTTTGGGTCTGTTCGCTTTAACGCCCCTGTAGTGGTGCATTAAGTTGAAGTAATGCACCGATATAGGTCCGTTACATGCCCTTTTATTTGAGTTCTAGTCTGTTGGCCATAATGCCCCTGTCCTGGTGCGTTATGCTGATGTGGCACACCTGTCTTAGTGCGTTACATGGTCTATATTGGATTTTACGTCTGCTTGCTCTAACGCCCCTATGCTGGTGCGTTATAGCAGTGTAACGCCCTATAGAGGTGCGTTACGATCCTGTTGTGGCCGTGATGGCCATTGTTCAGTTATATGTCCGTTCTGTGTGTCTGTCCGTCTGTCTTAGGTTTGTGTTTTAGGGCGGTGTCTGTGTGTCGGTGGTTTCTAGATCGATCGGTTTAGGTGACTGGGTGTGGTCTTTTCTTTGACTACAATAGTACCCTAATGACTCAATCTAGAACTGCTAGTGTCGTTGTCTCTGGTTTCGTAGCGGTTGTTCCTTGACTGCCGGGTTCACCTAGCAGTTGAGTGATGGTTCACTTTGCCTAGACTGTAGTCGTTGTCCACCGCTCCAGTTTCTGCTTGTCTTGGCTTGATCTCGTGGTTTGCCCATGACCCATGGGTGTCTGTTGACATCCTATGAGGGCAGTGACCATGATGGGACGACCAGGAGTGCCTGTGCATGCAGTGTGTGTGTTTGTGTGTGTCTGTGTGTATGTGTCGTGTCGGGTTCCAGTCAACCCGGTGAGACCAGGGGTTGACAGGTGGCCTTGTCTGTGTCTCGACGGTTCCGTCCAGCTCAAGATAGTGTTCTAGATGCCTCGAGGTACTGTTCTACCTCAGTTTGCATGTCCAGGTGTGTTGAGGGTTCTCGGTGTTCCCTCGGGTCTCCGTGAGTCATTTCCTGCGGAGCGTTATTTTCTCTAGCTTAGGAGTAGACCGATTGGTGGCTTGTTCCGCTGTCTGTGACGATCTTGCCTCTGGGCCATCTGACTCAAGGATAGTTACATGAGTAGGTCTAGTTGTCTTGTCCTGAGTCTGTTGGTAGTTTCCTATACTACCATTGGTGCTTTGTAGTACGTGTGACAGTGCATGATTAGCCTATCAGTACTTCAGCACTCGTGTTTTGGAGTCTGTGTCTCATAAGCCTTCACTAGTTGTCACCTTACGGCATGCTTCGGCGTGACGGCTCTTATAGCGGGGCACTTTCCTGATATGTGATTTTTAAGCTACTTTCCATGGGCTCCCGATTTGGCAGTACTGTTGCCCTCGGCCGCAGCATCCGCGGAGGGAGAAAACTAGCTAGAGGCCTCGCTTAGTGGTCTACAGCCAGTGTGTGCACACGTGGTTAGGGGCTTTGGACTCACGTCGATGGGCGTGACCCTGACTAGTTCTCGATACGATAGTTCTATTTCTGGTTCTTTCTAGAGTGTAGCTGAGATTTCGCCTTCCTAGGCGTTGGCTCAGTAGACGCGTCTGGCCTTTCTTCTAGTGAGGGGTTGCTTTATCACGTGGTACGTGACTCTTCGCAGTTCTCTTCACGTTTCTTGTGCCCCGTGACCTCCTGAGTTAGCCCTCTTGTGGCTGTGCTCTAGATCAGTGTCTGTCACCTACACGATGTTTCGTTTGTGTATGGGGTAGTGTGCACGATGTCCGAGTCGTGTCGTCTAGGTCTGAGTCTGTCTAGGTTTTCCTAGGCTTTGTCGGTTGTCTTACAGGTCTTCGTTTGGAGCTTGGCGTCTTGTCGACAGTTCGGTAATCTTCTGAATTTGCCTAGTTCAGAGTTCACCCTTCTGTCTTTGCTTGGTGTAGTGTCTGCTTGGAGTAGTTTCGGGGGCCGAGGTTAGTTCGGTAGTCGTGCTCATCTGGTATGGCTTTTTTCCTTTCCTTTTAGCTCCCCTGTACTTAGTTGCTCCCTACTCCTGCTACCCTTTCTTTTATAGCTTTGTAGTCTAGTTTTCCTGCTTTACTACACTTGTTGTTGCCAACTGTTTACCTGCTGTTTTAGCGTGTTACTGCATATTTTTTATTGGGGATCCACGTGACCCCTACTGAGTCAGTGACACGAGGCTCACCCCTACTTTTTAGGTGGTTGTCGCCATCGTTATTTGTCCTGCTTCCGCAACTTTTGGAGTTAGCGTACTCGTGGTGGCCAGCTGGTACCTTCGTCGAGCTTCCCCCGACATTCTGGTACGTCTTTACTTTTCTGTCGACTATACTTGGCACTTGTCTTTCCTTTGGACTTGACTCTGGGCTATAATTGTTGAATTTAAATTGTTAATTAAAAAATAATTCTATTTCTGCTATTTTAGCAACCCAATCAAATGAAATTTAATTCCTTGCTACCACTACCAAATACCTACCCTGGGCCGGAACAACTTACCCACAACCAGCAGTGACGTTTTCCTACTTTTTTTTTCTCTTCCTTTTGGTTTGGAGAAAAGGAGTAACGAGAGGGAGAGAGGACGGTTGGAAGAACGAAGCAGCCCAGATTGGGAGATGGGCAAGAAGCTAGCTAGCTCTCTGCTTCTTCCTTCCCCCCTCTCTCTCTCGCGGTGCAGGCATATCACTTCATCTCCACTCGATGTCCGGCCACCCACCATGGATAACGCCCGCTAACCCACCGGGCGCTGCCTCTCTTTTATCTCGATGCCGCGGGACAAGCAGCGCCCGGGCAGGCCTTTCTTCCACCATCACCGCGCCCCCGCCGTCCTCACGATGCCTGTCCACAGGAAAGCTCACCAGCTGCCGCACGGCGACAGGGGCCACCTCCTCCCCAGGAGATGCCTCCGATGGGTCGTCTGGCTCTTCCTGTTCGTCTACCTCTTTTTCTCCTCCTCTTCCGTGTTCACGGTGGCTCCCTTCCGCCCCCACAGGCCCGGTTTTCTCCGCAAGACCACCTCCCTCCCCGCCCGAGCCCTGATCGAGGCCGACCCAGAAGAAGACCCAGTCTTGCGAAACCCTAAGGCCGCCGGCGACGGGGTGCCTGACCCCATGTCGCTCCGCATCTACGTTTACGACCTGCCCTCCCGCTACAACCGCGACTGGCTCGCCAACCCTCGCTGCGCCACCCACCTCTTCGCCTCCGAGGTGGCCCTCCACCGGGCGCTGCTGGACAGCCCCGTCCGGACGCCCGATCCCTACGACGCGGACTTCTTCTTCGTCCCCGTCTATGTCTCCTGCAACTTCAGCACCCCCAACGGCTTCCCGTCACTCGGCCACGCCCGCGGCCTGCTCTCCTCCGCCGTGGACCTCGTCTCCTCCAGCTACCCCTTCTGGAACCGCAGCGGCGGCGCGGACCACGTCTTCGTCGCCTCCCACGACTACGGCGCCTGCTTCCACGCCATGGTCGGTCAACCACACCAAGCCCGTGTTTCAACGGCTCAAACCAAAAAGAAAAAGAAAACCCAAAAATAGGGAAAAGAAGGCCTCTTTTTCAGTAATTTTCTTCTGTTTTGCATGTAGAATCTTTACAATTTTTCTTCCCTCTCCCGGCGTGTAACAGGAGGATGTGGCGGTGGCGGACGGCATCCCGGCCTTCCTCAGGCCTTCGATCATATTGCAGACCTTCGGGGTGGACCGCCCCCACGCCTGCCAGGACGTGGAGCACGTCCTCATCCCCCCGTACGTGCCCCCCGAGCTGGTGCGGCGTCCACCTTCCCCCTCCTCGCCGGAGTCCCCGGCTTCCCGCGACATCTGGGCCTTCTTCCGCGGCAAGATGGAGGTCCATCCCAAGAACATCAGCGGCCGCATCTACAGCAAGTAGGAACGAAAAATCTCCTCGACTCACTTCCTTTTCTCTTTCTATATATCCCTCTCTGCACATGCATATTGTGAGCCAGGACATCAACCGTGAAGTGACCATCTCTGTGCATGTTGATGGCAGAGGGGTGAGGACGGAGATATGGCGGCGGTACGGGAGCAACCCCCGGTTCTACGTGAAGCGGAAGCGCTTCGAGGGGTTCCGGTCTGAGATCGCGCGGTCGGTCTTCTGCCTGTGCCCGCTGGGGTGGGCGCCGTGGAGCCCCCGTCTGGTGGAGTCCGTCGCCCTGGGCTGCGTCCCCGTCGTCATCGCCGACGGCATCCGCCTGCCCTTCCCCGACGCCATCCGATGGCCGGACATCTCCCTCCGGCTGCCGGAGCGGGACGTGGGTCGCCTCGAGGCGGTGCTCCGCGACGTCGCCGCGACCAACTTGTCCGCCATCCAGCGCAACCTGTGGGACCCCTCCGTCCCCGAGGCCCTCTTCTTCAACCGTCCGATGAGGCCCGGCGACGCCACGTGGCACGTCCTCAAAGCGTTGGCTTCCAAGATCGGCCGATCGCGGAGGGACCAGTCCTCGGGCGAGAAATGACACGTGGGACTCCTCTTTGTTGGGGCTGGCGTGGACGGCGGGTGTTGCGTGACAGCTGGCTCGTCCTCATCGTCACGTGATCCCTTGGTCGCCCCCTTGTCCGTATCCCCCCTTGTCCGTATCCTCCAGACGACGGCGTGGGACGGTTTTGCTGACGTGGCCGGCTCGCAATGCATAGTGCAATGGCGGTGCGACACGAGCCAAGGTTCACCGAAAGGGGTTAACGGCCTAATAATCCCATTAGTGCGTATGGCGATGATTTTGTTCGAACTAAAAGGGGGATTAGGGATGCTCTTGCATGTAAACTCGGATTATTACGTAAATAACACGAAATATTTCCCCACCGAATAATAAAAGGGGAAATTTTGGAGTTCTTTTTGGGTCTCTACGAATGGCCAGATTAAATTGGGGTTCCCTCACCTTGCCCGCCAGTTTCGAGATCTCTGCATGGGAGTTATCACAGACTGGATCCGGTGGACTGGGCGCGCCTTCCGACCGGCTTCTGTCTGCTTGTGGGCATTATTGCTCATCAATTGATGGGCACACCACGCCATTCCAGGTTCTCCTCCCGTTCCTGGGTTCTCCTTGTGTGTGGACTGCTGGGTATCTTTTCTTCTGTATATAAGTAAAAATGACATTGATCAAGGTTCGTGACAAACATTATTGTAAAACAAAGCTAACACGCTAATTAATAAAGCCGGGGTAGCATGTGATGAATCAATTAAGTCTGTGTTAAACTTAGTGTTATGTGTGAATGGAGAAGAGAAGGGGAGAGAACACGAAGCATCTTGTGAAGTGTGTGGAAAGATGGTTTGGTGACGATGGCTTACCGAATGATGGGGATGTGAGGTTGGTGGGCAGGTGATATGTATATTTGGTTGTGGTGTTCTCATCATGGAATATGGGAAAGGTGGTGGTGGTGGTGGGGAGGTCACTATATAGCTGAGTGGACCTCACACCAAGGGACGATCTAGATATATATGCCTCGGCGGGGGGCCCCATTTGGGTTGGAAGGGGGGGGGGTGGGTGGCAAAGTGTAGAGGTGTTGGGTGGGGTAGGAGGTGATGGGTGTTGTGGAGGTTGGGCCATTATAGTGGCCTTGAACTGGCCGAGAGAGAAAGGAGGAGTGGTAGTGCTCCTTGGGCTATGGCTCTCCGAGTAGGAGGGGGAGGTTCGAGGAACGTAGATCTTCCTAAGTTCAGCTTTCATGTCTTCCCATGTGTCAATGGGCTCTTGCCTTCTAATCCTCCTTAAGCCTTCAATGTCCCACCACTTCTCCCCGGCTTCACCCAAAAGCCAATGCTTGGCAAAATGAACTCTCGCAGGACCATATATCATAGCCCTCTCAAAGTATTTTTCCATGGTACTCTCCCACTTTAGGTAGGCAATAGGGTATGATCCATCAAAGAGGAGATCCTCAAATAGGATTATGTCAAAGGAGGGGTCGATCGGACCCTTGTGGAGGGCCGAGTGAGACAGATATTACCAAAGAGAGGCAGCCATGCTAGTGGGCACGGATGATGCACCAGGTGATGAATGCAATGGCCCTAGGACTAGACTTAGTAGAGACAAGTCTAAAACTTTCTCTGATACCAATTGACGTGACACACCCTATGGCTCTGATACCAATTGACGTGAGACGACTTAGGGGAAATTGTCAATGAGCCCAAATGGATGCCCAAATTGTGATTCCAAGACAGCAAAGGGTACGAGGCAAAGGATGAGCCCGAAGGCTTCCTCGACATTAGAAAGGCCGCTTTCCAGACCGGCCTAACCGATCCTTCCGATGACATCTTTTGATATACCTCTCTTACTGCCGAGGACCCACGCTAAGGAGGTGACACTATGAGCCTAGGACCTAGATTCGCAAGCAATGCAATGGACCGGCAACTTCACTCATGCAGGCTCACCCGCGTAGCACACACAAGTGCCCGAGGGCAATGCGGCGATGGTGGTGAGGGTCCAAAGTGGGACCTTGACGCTCTGGGATGTGGCTAGCTTGGGATGGACCCCCAAGGGCCTGGGATACCCAATTCAGTGGGCGGCCAGCACGCCGAGGGCATGGGATATAGGGTATCTCCCACAACTCACTCTACGGTGGCACTCGATGAATGGAAATTTGGAACGGGCACTCACTCACCGTTCGACGGAGCTAAAAAGTAATATTAAATAAGCAAAGGTAAACCAATAGATGAAGTGACCAAGAGCTCACCTGATCGGCATGAAAACACCGATCTCGACCAGAGATGAAGGCGAGTGGGGAGGCATGGGTACGCACCCGCACGCCGCGATGGTGTAGCTTCGACCTAAAAATGGCAAGGGTACACAACTACACCACACACAGGAGGGATGGACAAGGGGTGGGAGTTAAAGGATTACAATCAAAACTACCTCCATGTTGGGCATGTGTGTAACATGTTTGATTCTATTATTTTGATGATGTCTACCTATGAGTCATTGATAAGTCTGACCTGCAATTAATGATGTCAATGCTATGCATTTCAGGTCAGCACAGGCAATGAGAATGGCCACATGAAAAGGAACAAGCCAAGCATGGTTGATTTGAAGATAAAAATCCCAAGGAGCAAGCCAACCAAGGTTGATAGTCACTCAAGGGGTCAATGCACAAAAATCAAGGTAATTGACTACACAAAAATCAAGGCAGGTGATGATAAGATAACATATTGATTGGATGCTAAGAAACCAAGAAAGGGCATCAAGTAAGGCATAGAAAATGAGGCAACTGGCTACACAGAAATCAAGGTAGGTGATAATACTGATAGGTGCATGGAAATCAAGGCAACAGGTTGCACAAAAATCAAGTTGTCTACAATTCAGAGGAAGAGTGTCACCATGCTCCCCTGAGGCTTCAAATGCTCTCCTGAGGCCGTGGATGCTCCCCGGTGACTGCATGTGCTCCCCCAAAGGCTTGAATATGCTTGCCTTGAACACTAGTCATGCATGCTCCCCTGAGGCTTCAAATACTCTCCTGAGTCTGTGGATGCTCCCCAGTGAATGCATGTGACCTCCCCAATAAGGTCGGTGCAGTGGCTACTGTTCAAGTAGTAAGGTCGATGCAGCTAAAGAACTTCATGCTGAAGATCGATGCGCCTCAAGTTATCAACTGAAGTAAGGTCGATGCACATCAAGTTAGAACAGAGCAAAGGTCGATGCTACCTCAAGTTATCAACTGAAGTAAGGTCGATGCACATCAAGTTAGAATAGAACAAAGGTCGACGCTACCTCAAGCTATCAATTGAAGTAAGGTCGATGCACATCAAGTTAGAACAGAACAAAGGTCGACGCTACCTCAAGCTATCAACTGAAGTAAGGTCGAAGCACATCAAGTTAGAACAGAACAAATGTCGACGCTACCTCAAGTTATCAACTGAAGTAAGGTTGATGCACATCAAGTTAGAACAGAACAAAGGTCGATGCTACCTCAACCTATCAACTGAAGTAAGGTCGATGCATATCAAGTTAGAACAGAACATAGGTCAACGCTACCTCAAGTTATCAACTGAATTAAGGTCGATGCACATCTAGTTAGAATAGAGAAAGGTCGACGCTTCCTCAAGTTATCAACTGATGTAGGGTCGATGCACATCAATTTGTATAGAACAAAGGTCGATGCTACCTCAGTTATCACAGAACAAAGGTCGATGCACCTTAGTGATTTTAGAAGTAAGGTCGATGTAGCTACTTCTAATCCGTTAGTAAGGTTGATGCTACAGAATCTTCCATGCAATTAAGGTTGGTGCACATGTTCCTTTCAATTCAGAAGGTCAGTGCACATGTTCCTTTCAGTTCAGAAGGTCGGTGCACATGCTGAACTAAGGTCAATGCACATTCATGCATTGAAGAAGTTAGGTCGGTTCGCATGTTGAAGACTTGCCATTCAGGTTGGTGCACATATGCAGTCAAGTCTGGAAGGTCGATGCACATCCCATAGCATTGAACACTCAGGTCGATGCACATATACCTTTGTATCTCCACACTCCTTTTTAGCCCTTCCGAGCCCTCTAGCTCGTGGGCGGTGGGTCATGATTCGAATGGTATCGGGCTCCTCCCGATACCCGGATCTTGGGTCGTTACAGATGGTATCAGAGCATGGTTGTGGACGTACATAGGAATTCGAGATATTGCAGTGATCAGAGTCCATAATGTCCACTACGATCGATAGCTAGCTTAGGAATTTGTGTTTGCTTTCCACTTGATTTCTCACTTGAGAGCTTGAGTGCGGTGCGCGATGTTGCGATGGTGGTTGCTGCTCCGTTGGTGTGCCGACGTGGAGATCGAGGATTGAGGTCGAGAGCTTTCTCCCTCATTGGTGGTGGCCCCAGTTGTGCTCTGTTGGGTAGAGGTTGCTAGTAGGCGTGAGTTCGCAATGCTGCGTTTGAGGAATTTGCAGTGAGGTCAGGTGGCTGGAGAGGATTATTCGTGGTTAACTGGCCATGAGTGTGCTCTGAGGGAGCTATCATCAGGTTGGCCACTCCAGCTTGAGATTTATCCAGCCCCTGTGGTGTTGAGATTGTGGTTCAAGGTGGTAGAGCGGGCGCTTTGGTCGAGAATTATGCTCGGACGAGCAGAGGATCCATTATTGAGCTGTTGTTGGTCGAGCATGATGTCCTCATCGTGCTCTATGGCGTCAGAACTGGCATGTTTGTCTCAATTATTTTTGCGTATTTTGAGGCAAGGTTGGGCGGAGATGTCCCAGTGAGTTCTAACTCCTACGCTTCTACGGGTGGATGGGTTTTATTCACCCTGGAGTTGGCTTGAGATGTGAAGGTGTCACAGTGGTTTCGGGACTCGAGGACGAGCGTTGGCAGTTGTTGATTATGGCTCGTGATTGCGGCTCTTGGCGTGGTGTGTTGCAGTTCGAGGAATTACAGCGGTGGTACATTGAGAGATGCTGTGATTGTGGTCTGACGTGACACTCGACGAGTGTATCGGGGGCGCTGACCTGATGGAAGTGACAATTTTCTCAATACTGGAAGGTGTTGTTCCCAGCTTGAGTGAGATTCGAGGTCAGTCGAGCATGGAGATTTTTCGTTGGTCGGAGGTGTGTTGGGTTCTCCTTTCATTGGAGAGAATCGCCCTTGGCTAAGGTTTGTCGTCTTGCATCGTGTGTCCGGATTGGTTGGCTTTTGTGTGCCATGAAGTCTGTGCGAGACATGTTCCCTGTCTTAGCAAGGTGGTTGCTTGTAAGAAGTTATACCCGTTCCCTTGTTGTGTAAGGGTGTGTTGGAGTTATTTCAAAAGGACGAGTGCCAGTTGGGCGGTGTTCATGAGGACTTGAGGCTAGTGTTGTGATCCCCGATGTGTCAAGGATCGGAGCCTGCGGAGTGCAGAGGATTGTCGGGATGGAGGATCCCGAGTTGCCATGTTGGCTGTGCGCGTAAATCAGAGTGCACAGTGAAAGCGTGGTGGGCCCATAACCCACAGGTCCAAGATCATAGCGTTCGCTGCTACGAGTGGATTTTTGAGGTTGAGAAAAGCATTGGAGGATTGGTTCCTCTGTAAGCGTTGTCTCCGGTTGTGTGAAACGTGTTGTTGCCGTGCTGTTGCTTGAGGCATTGTGATTTGTGGCACTGACAGGATGGAGAATTAGGGAAATATGTTGGCAAGTGTGCCGCATGAGTACCCGGTTCATGCGTTGGAGGTTGTGATTTTGGAGAAGTGATCTCTGAGAGATTATCGTTCTTGATTGGTGGCTGTAAGCAGCTGGTAATGCTAGCCAAGTGATCGGCTACAGTAGGATGTGTATTGCTTAGGGACCCATTTGCTTTGGTCGTGGCGTGGTCAACCAGGTTGCCATGGATTTGGATGGCACTTTCCTCCCATAGATATGTGTGCCATGAGTTTTAAGAGGTTGTGTGTCCCGTGGCTCTGTGGTGAGAGCGGAACTGAGATTGGCAGCCGTCCTTTGAGATCATTTTGAGGCGAAGGATTTGATGAGACAGGATGAAGGATGGTGCCTATGTGCGGAGGTCTCTAAAGAGACGTTGGTGTTGGAATGGTGATCCTTGGTCTGGAACCAGCATGGGATGGCTCCCCTGTAAGTTCGAGTCGAGTGAGGTAAAGACTGAAGACACCAGGATCTTGTCATTCAGTTTCACCGTGCTCCCCTGAGGGGTAGAGTTGGCATGGGGATCTGTCTGGATGTGGTATCCGAGTAAGAATTGGCTCATGATGCTATGATGATCTGTGGGAGAGTCAGCGGATGGCCTGTCGAGTTTTGGAATGTGTCCTTCGGATCTGGTGTAGGACCAGGAAAGAAGGAAGAAGCTGAGCAAGTCAAGGTTTCCTGTCGACGTGTATCTGGTGACCAGTGGATGGTCTTTCGCAGACAGAAGATGCCGGTTGTAGCGGCTCGGGAATGGCGAGAGCCATGTGCCGGCGAGGCCTTGGGTGGCCGATCATGAGATGTGCCTTCCCAGATTGGGTCTGGAAGCTTTGTCGGAGTTGGAGTTCTGGCAGAGTTGGCCATGTTGTTGATGGTGTTTGGCTTGCCAGGTGTGAGCTACTGGAAGCTCAGCGTTGGTTGCCCCGAGTGCAGGGCTTGAGATCTAATAGTGAGCTGTGTAATTGGCGTGTGGTTGGTCCGTCGAGCATGGGCGTTGATCAGTGTTGTTTCTCGTGACGAGGAGTGCATGTCCTCGGTGAGCGAGAGGGTTGTAGTAGTGCTGTGATTGGATTTCGTGTTATCTGAGCTGATGCTAGACCTGCGCCTTTGTGTTATGCCTGCTTTGATGACCAATGTGTTTGCGGTGTGCGGAGCGTGGCGTTGTCCGTGATTAAGGTCTGGCGGTATCCCTCATGATAGGAGCTTTCGTGAGAAACGAGGTTTTTCGTGCTGGGGCTCTGACAGCGTTGTCAGTTGGTTGAGGTGTTCTGCCCCTGTGGCTTGGCGCTTGTCCTGAATTTTGAGGATGATAGTTTCTTAAGGGGGGAGGGATATAATGCCCCAGATTCTTGTTGCATTAGTGTCTCGGTGAGTTATGACTTTGATCTACCGGAACCGAGGAGAGTTCCATCTAGCTAAGTGGCTAATGCTCCAAGGGGCAGGCAATATGCACACACCCACGTGGTTTCAAAATATGGCGATGGCCTAAAATGGGTATCTATCCAAAAGATTTCTTAAAGACTCCAAAATCTTCTTATTCCTCTCTTCTCGACCGATCAAGACAGTCAGCGCTCTTAAGGCATTGAGCTCGGTAGTCAAAACACAATACCCTTAAGTGAGAGTAGGACTCACCTTCCCTCCAAAAATGAGACCAGAGCACATGAAGAGGGCAGTGTCCCCGCAGGGGACCAACTCAACTTCACAGATATGCGAGATATCTTCATCGAGTGGAATATCTCTCGAAGTATTTTCACTCTGATTAGGCATCCTTTTGGCCACTTACAGACCTTTCTGGTGTAATGTGTACCCAGATCGGGTTATCCAGGTTTTCCCCTAATTTGGCCTTCGGCACTGTGATTCGTGCTGCTAGACCTTCTTTGAGAACATGTAGAGCTTCTTCGTCGAGTGGGCCATCCCTCGAAGCATTTTTACCTTGACTAAGTAGCTTTTCGGTCACCTACAGACCTTTTTTGGTGCAATGTGTACCCGAATCGGGTAACTCAGGCTTTCCCTTGATTTAGCATTCGGCTCAGCAATTTGTGCCGCCAACTTCATTCTGTGGACACGTGGAGTGTCTTCATTGGGAGGGCCATCCCTCGAAGCATTTATGCCCATACCGGATGACTTTTTGGCTAATTACAGACTTTCCCGGTATTCCGCGTGTGATAATCTGATTTCCTGGGTCTTCCACTGACATCCCCTTTGGCACCACAAATTATGCCCTCAGGCCTGCTTTACACCTGTAGGAAGCATCTTCATTGACTGGGCAGCCACTCCATATGTTCTCACCCCCATGGGATAATTCTTTGACCACTTACGGACCACTTCGACATTCCACATGTCTTGATCGGATCACTCAGATTTTCTGCTGATTGACCCTTCGGCTCCCCATTTTGGTGGTGTAGGGGAACTCAGCCAGCATTTATGACCTACAAAAGTAAAGGTCAAGAAACATTAGAAATATTTTCAGTGTCAACACAGCTATATGCTAACACCTTGACACATGAAATGTAGGTATGGGCCTACGTGTACCTACCCAAACTTGGGAGATGGAGGGAGGTGCACCCCGACCGAGTGCCCATCATGAGGCGATGGATGGCGATCCAAGACACAGGCTCGTTACGATGCCAGGTGCGGGCCATTCAGGATGAGATTAACACGCTACTCTATGCATCAGGAAGACCTAAACTTGAACCCTTTTAAATTCAACTATATGCTTGGACACTAAATATGCTCCGCCTACCACACTATAGGTCTGTTGGACACTGTACCAGGGTGAGGGACACGAGGGACAGCCATGGGTGGAGGTGGCCAGGGCTTACGTGGGATGTGACATCTGGTTGTACTGCATGAATGTCATCGAGCCGCTACACTACCAGCTAATCATGAGGACCTGGGGAGTTCACCAGCCAGAGGTTGACTTCCCTATGCGCTAGACGGCAGAGGAGCGCATGGGATGACACTCCCGTGGACTTACAGGGGAGATAGACTGGATCACCTGAGTGGTGGACTAGATCTGGGACTAGACACGATGAGGGTGAGTGGTACGAGCCCAAGTAGACAGTGATGAGGCCTACCTAAAGGCCTACCCCCGACACTATGGAGACCAGGTCTCCTACGGCACGCGACGACTGGTACGAACCTTCAAACTTTATACTCCTATGATGTTGATGCACTGACAGTTGACATTCTACATGCGGCTAGACCCTCAGGGACTCATTATGGAGCTACAGGGACTCCTTCACTCCACCATCCAGCAGCGAGACGATCTCTAACCCTCGTTGGACCTCCTGGTGAGTCTTACTTAACCCCAGACTCAAATGTAAGTACTATTCTTATGTGACTGATGAACCTGCTTCTATATGCAGCGAGCCAAGGGATTGCAGTGCTGAGGATCGAACGCTCCATCTTCCTCTACCTAACCACCAATAGATCGGGCTCAGCGAAATGCAAACTTTGCTTGGGCAGTTGCTCAGGCCGAGGAGGCCGAGGCTTCGCTCGTGGAGACGGTAATAAATGCTAACTTCCCCTGACTTAATTACTTTTATATGTTACCATTAACTAACCAAATGCAAAATGCAGGCGAGAGAGTTACAGTCGACCTTAGGCGAGGCCACCCGACTATGGGCAGAGCAGGCTGAGGCAAGGACCGAGGTAGTAGATGTGGCATACCTTCGCATGGAGTTTGAGCGATTTCACGTCGAGGCTATGGAGGAAAAGCACCTTCGTGTCAAGGCAGCAGAGGAGGCTAGGAGCTACAGCAAGGAAGCAGTGCAGGCCTGGCGGTAGGTGGTGGAGCTGAGGGGTGAGTTAGAGCAGTCCCGGTTGCAGGTTGCAGAGTTGAGGGGCGCAGTGGGAGCATTTCAGCAGTCTCTCTAGGCAATGAGCAAGAGATCGCAGCGTAGCAGAACCCTGAGCGGCACTTACAGCAGTGCCTATAGAGGCTACCTCACCGGCTCCTCCGGCTTGCGGAGGAACGAGCGGGAGGAACTGTAGAGATGACACCAGTAGGAAGATAGCACGACGATGGCCCCACCGGGGAAGCATCATGAGGGTGTGGGTGAGAGCGGTGGTCCTAGGGAGGCCATACTTGATGTACTATATGCGACACATGCATGTACATGACTTTGACATAGTGCAATGAACAAGACCCTTTCGACCTTAAAATAAGGATGCGTGTATGCAGACACTGACTTAACTAATTTGCCAATGACTCCTGTTGTGCCCCTGTGGTTATGGTTTAATTCTCTAAATATGTTTTAATGATGCTTGAACTATGAGTCATACATATGGTTGATAATACTGTTGCTAATGGCATTTCTAATGTGTTGATTGGCCCATGAAGACATGTTGGCGGCCCAGAGTCGGCAGAAGAGTTATGCTGACCGTAGGCGGCAGCCTCTCACTTTCGCCGTTGGCGATCATGTGTTCTTGAGAGTTTCTCCGATGAAGGGGGTGATGCACTTTGGGTGGCGTGGGAAGCTGAGTCCCCGCTATATTGGTCCCTTTCCCATCGTGGAGCGCATCGATGAGGTAGCTTATCGGTTGCAGTTACCCCCTGAGTTGGCATCGGTGCATGACGTGTTCCACGTCTCAATGTTGCGGAAGTATATGCCCGATGACTCTCATGTGCTTGAGGATTCTATTTGGCCTGAGGTGACTCCAGATCTTTCTCTCCCAGAGTTTCCCGTCCGTATTGAGGATAGGCGAGAGCAGCGCCTACGAAACAAGGTCATTCCCATGGTTAAGGTGGTGTGGCAGTGACACTCTGGTGGTGAGACTTCTTGGGAGCGTGAGGACGAGATGCGTCAGCAGTTCCCGTACTTGTTTGAGTGAGTCTTCCTCTTCTTCCCCCGTGGATTTGTTCTCAATTTCGAGGATGGAATTTCTTTAAGGGGGGAGGGCTGTAATATCCCAGACCTTTCGGATTCTTATTTTTGGGTCCCGAATTTGTCTTCTCGGAGCGTCCGGCTCCGTTGTGTCCGAATGTGCATGTTGGATATTTTTTGTGTTCGGATCGGCGCGATTTGGAGCTGTTTCGGAGGCCCGGAGGTGTTCCGCGGCTTTCTCCGCGCATTTTTCGATTCCCGACCCAGTTTTCGACAAATCCTGTGGAACTCCTCTGCGAGCGAACCGAGTCGTTCACCCGGGCGAGAGTGGTACCATTGCGATCGGTGCATTCAGAGGATCGTGGAAACATGATTTTCTATTTTTCAGTATTCTTCAGAATTTTTGGATTTTCTATAAATACCCCAAACCCTTTTCCCTTTTCCACCTTTTCTTCTTCCTCCTCTTTCCTTCTTCCTCCCCATGTGAGCGCCTCCTCTCTTCCTCTTCTTCGTTCGGCGATTGCGACGGCACGTCCCCTCTAGCTGCAGATGGCGCGGGGCGGCGGCGTGGCGATGATGGCGATGGTGAGGTGATCATGGCGGCGTAAAGCTTGTGGGAGATCATGAATGGACGAGGGTTTCAAAGCATCTTCCTTGATTTTGGCAATGATTCAGCGGAGTTTTCGCTCCATTAAGGTAGGGGGATGAATCCCTATGCTCATCCCGTCACCCCCCGCGATTTGTAGGCCGAATGGGAGCCGAGAGGGACATTTTTGAGTGGGTTAGGGCAAAATCATGATTTGGAGAGAGTTCGCCCGATCCATGGATTTAAGCCACGATTCAGCATTTTAATGGCCTAAAATCATGCTAGGGGTCCCAGGGGAGCTTACCCCTTGATTTCCTCCTCTCCCATGGAGGTATGGGGTGTGGTTGACATTTTTGGGTCTTGTTCACCATTTCGCCATCGGAGCGCTGTGGCGGTCGCTCCAGTGACCGCCACAGTTTGTAACGCGCCCAGGGAGGTGCGTTACGCTCCATTGAGATTTGGTTTAGCATCTGTGGGCCTGACGGTCCCACGATAGACCGCCACAGGGGTGTGACGCCCCTAGGGTCGATCGTCAGAGTGACAATTCGACCGTTGTTTTCTGACCGTTGGGGGTCATAGATGCCTAACGCACCTAGAGTGGGGCATCGGGGTAGTGTGACGCCCCTAGGAAGGCGCATCAGGGTTGACGTACCCTTCCACCTAACGCACCTGAGCTGGTCCGTTAGGCACTGTAATACTCCTAGAGGTGTGCATTACAGTCAGCTTGGTCCCATGACCTAATATGCCTGAATTGGTCCGTTAGGGACCGTAATGCCCCTGGAGGAGTGCGTTACGGCTTGCTTCATCTCGTACCCTGACGCACCTGTTTGGGTCCGTCAGGTGCTGTGACGCACCAACATAGGCGCATTATAGTTTGTTTCACACCGAGTGCCTGACGCGCCTGAGTTGGTCCGTTAGGTTACTATGACACACCGGGGCTGGTCCACCACAGTCTGTGACGCACCAGGGTTGGTCCGTCAGGCTTTGGACTACCCCGAGTGGGTTGCAGTCCTGTTTCTTCACTGACCGGAGTCACCGTGCGACGGTGTGGGTGTGAGGGACGATCCCCGTACTGGTCTGGCTGTGACGTTATTTTCCGTGGCTTGAGAGTCTACTCCTTCAGTAACCCTCCACTAGTCATAGCCTTCAGTACGCATGTACTGGCCCACCAAGGAGTGGTGGAGGGGCTACCTGAGGATGATTTTTAGACTGGTTTTCATCGGGCCCCACGTGTAGTAGCAAGAGTCCGGTTGAGGGGAAAACCAGTTAGAGGCTAGACCTAGTGCGTACGATCTGTGTGTGCACACGTGGTTTGGGCAGTTGGACACGCGTCGACGGGCACGACCCCAGCTAGTCACTTACTTTGTGGTAACTTGTTCGGCGTCCTTGCCTCCGCTAGGCGCTAGCATGCCAGGCAGACACCTGCGGTGCGGTGTAAGATGTCAGGGGACACTACCGACTATGCTTCTAGTGGGAGGTACTCCTGTCGAGTCGGGGAGTGACAGACTGTCAGTCTCAGTCACTTCGGCCTTCGGGTTTAGGTCGTGTTGACCGGTGAGTTCTGGTTGTTTCACCGTGACGTGCGTGTGTAGGTGTTCACGCCGTGAGACTGATGTTTGTAGTGTAGGGCATTTACTTCCGAGGTACTTGCTTAGTTGCTAGCATAGCGATTTTTCATTTTGCGAGGTAGGGTTCGGGTGATCCCTACTAAGTCTTGTTCTGAGGCTCATTCCCTGCGTGCTTTTACTATGTTTCAGGCGAGGCACGGCTTCTGGGGAGCGCCTCTGAGGCTCAGTGTGGTTCAGGTGCCCAGCGTTAGTGCCAGAGGTCAGAGTCGGGGTATGCCCCATGTAGCTGTACTTTTCTTTCTTGTCTCTGTACTAGTTGTGGACTACTGTTGTTTATTTTGTTATATCTTGTGGACCATTAAGAATGGCTCTGTTCAAGTCGTGCATAAACAGAGGATTTGAACGTGGAATAAGAAGGTGAACGGCCCATCTAGAACTGCCAACTACATGGACGGCCAGAAAAATAACTATGCTCATGCAATGTACCGTTGGGGCTTAAGGGGCTAAGAAAGAGCCGCCCATAGGATGCATGGTCTTGCCATAGACCATGCAACTTCTGGGGCTTTAAAACGCTAAAACCCCTTCGTCTCCCTTCCTCCCCACCGTAACCGATGGTGGAGGAAGGGAGAAAATGCACCCCATTCCACACTCTCAATCTTTCAAACTCTCTCCCAAACTCTCAATCTCTCCCCCTTCCGCTTATGCGTTCCAAGCATCAATCGCGGCATCCATGAATGGCCGGTCAAGAAGGAGGAGCACCGCCACCGCCGGCATCGGCGGGGGCAGTGGGCTAGCTCCCATCCATCCCAGAAGAGGAGGAAGTGCTACCGATGGGTGAGGAGGATGTCACGCCCGTGGTAGCGGAGGGAGGAGCAGCAGCTGCGGTGGACATCGGAGAGGAAGCACCGATGCTGGAGGTGGCTACCACGGCAGCCAAGTCCACGAAGATGGACGAGGTAGGCCCCTAAACCCTAACCCATTCTCATTTTAAGCCCATGCATGTTAGTTTAGGGGGGTAATAAGGGGATTCCACCCTTTGGGAGCCGGTTGGGAGGCCATGGGGGGCCGTCATCGCCGGCGGGGAAGGGCGCTCACCGTCGTCGGGGAAGATGATGGATGAACGGCTCCGAATGAACCACTCAAGATAACCATGCGGCTCACATAGAGCCGCTCATACTATACATGGCCCACGGGTGGCCATTTGAGCCTAGAAAACAAGGGGGCTGAGATAATGAAGAACGGTGAGAGGGTCACCGTGGGAGAGATGGACTGGTCATAGTGGTCCACTTAGAATACGAAAGGTTTGTAAACCAAGCGGTCCATATCAGACCGTGCACTCCTTGAAAGGTTAGAAATGTGTCGTTCATCTATGGAAAGCTGGGATACGGAGCAGCCCTCACCAAGCCGTTCATGAGGTAGAGTGGTACATCGGGAACCGCTCTTCTGAAAAGGAATGTAATTTTCATTATTTCCCTTTATTTGTTGAATGCAATTCATGAATTTATTATTAAATGTATGCAATTAAATGAATGAAAGTAGGGAAAGCATGAGACCAGCATCTCATGGCTGCAGGTCTGGGCAGTGTATCTGGCATTGCTTAACTTTCAGCGTGAGAGGCTAGTAGCCATGGGGTTCTCAGAGTTCCTGAGTATAGAGGTGAGCAGGTTTGACACACCGCTCCTCTATGTTCTGCAAGACCATTGGGACCCAGTGAGTTGTACGTTTCTCCTTCCGTGGGGGCACATGGTCCCCACGTTGGAGGACGTGGCTCGGATTACGGGCCTATGGGTGCATGGGTCCCCGGTTAGCAGGAGCACATATCCTGACAATCGGGAGATGGCCCAGGAGCTCTGGGATTGGACTTGCTGCATCCTGAGCGACAGTCCACTACCCTCACTCGAGCGAGGCTGCAGGACAGCCTAGGATTACGGCGTGCTGGGATAGCAACGGGGGAGCAGCCTGAGCAGCACCTCCAGAGGCTAGTAGACCTAGTCAGGCCGAGGGTTGTGGCAGAGCTGGGAGCAGAGGCGGATCGAGTGCTGAGGAGATTCTTGATGTTGCTGTTCGAACGACTGCTATTTGCTACGCAAGCGGACGTCATCAGCTGTCGTCTCCTTCCGCTACTCTAGGGCCTTAACCACATGGGCGACTATGCGTGGGGAGCTACAGTCTTGGCATTTCTCTTTGACACCCTGAGCTCCACCAGTCGGCGGACCATGCTCGGCGGGTTCTCCCCTCTTCTCTAGGTACGACTCGACCCTTAGACTTGATTATGCAATTCCTATATGCATTCTATATGCTGACAGATGATGGAATGCGATGCAGGTGTGGGCCTACGTGAGACTGCATGGGCTGAGGAGAGGCGAGGAGGCTTACCCCGATTTGATACTGCTCGTGAGGAGGTGGACGGCGCCTCGGGAGAGCGGAGGTCTCAAGAGACAGGTCTGGGAGATACAGTATGACCTGGACGCCCTACCGTACACCTCAGTACGATTCTAAACTTAGACTCTCTGATTGAATGTAGTGCTATATGTTCATGATGCTGATGAAGGTTTCTATTTTGACAGGTACGGTGGACACCATACACAGAGGAGGGACATGAGGGCCAGCCCTGGGTGGTAGGGGCCCTCGCCTTCTCTGGGCAGGATGTGTGGCTTCACTGCATGAATGTGGTGGAGCAACTCTACTTTAGACTGGTGATGAGGACGATTAGTGTCCATCAACCAGTAATAGAGTTCCCGGTGCCGGAGAAGCCGGGGGAGCGCGTGGGGCGGAGCACCTGAGGATTATTGATGGTCTTTGACTAGATGACGCGAGCTGCAGTGCAGATCGCGGATTGGACAGCGCTTGGGCAGGTTGTGACCACCCGGGCAAACAACGACACAGCGTACTACACGGCGTACGCTAGGCACTACCGGGACCAGGTGTTCCGTGGTACCCACCGATCGGTACGACTCTAAACTCAAACTCTTTCTATTATGCTTATGATTCCTATATGATGTACTGACACTTTAGACTTCTAAATGCAGATCGACCCCGAGGGATGGATCACGGAGCTACAGGGGCTCCTCCACTCTACGATCCGGGAGTGAGACGAGGCCCGACAGGCCTTGTCCCTACTGGTGAGTTTTCTAAATTATGCACTCATGATTATGCTACAATGCTATGAGATGACTGACCCTTGAATTTCTGAATGCAGTGAGCTGAGAGGACCCAGAGACATGGGGCCGATGCTCCTTCTTCTTCTGCACAGACCCCAATCGACTGAGAAGAGTGGGAGGCTGAGTTTACTCAGATGGTGGGGAGTCATTTCAGAAAATCACATGTTACATGCTTTTATTATGGTATGCTCGTCATGGTATGGGCGGCCAGGTGAGGTCCGCCTATCCCCTCTTGGGTGGCCAGCTTTCAGCCGATTGTCCTTTCGTTGGGATGTGCGGCCATGTCTTGACCACTTTGGTCAACAGTCGGGTGTCGATCGCGTTAGGAGGTCTGGTCAAGACCATTTTGACTGACACTGTAGTATGTCGGTTCCGTTCAGCAGTTTGGTCAAAGTCGTTTGGACCAGGAACTCTTCTGGGTCAGTGGGCTTGAGCGGCCAGACCTTGACCGCTCATTCCCTTGGGCGGTCCTGCCCTTAACCGCTGTTTGCGACCACGTGGAATTTCCCTTTATGGTTCTTTTCCTCGCGGCGGGGGTGTACACTCGCCTTTTACGGAAGGCCGAGATAGGTCGACTTAGCACGCGGGAATTTCAGGGGTATTGAAATGAAGGTGGAAAGAATGATAGGAACGCACTGGAAGGAGTGGCATATGGTTAATCGTTCTAGAAAATTGAAGCATGGATGGCTGGATAGAATGCAGGCGTGCCAGTCAATTTCTCGACGATCACCTGTGGAACCAAATGTTTAACTGGGGATGCGTTGCTAGGACGCAGCACGTGTGCTCGGGAGATGGGCGACACGTGGAGAGAAGGAGGTTCCACAAGTACGAGTGCATAGATGACTGAGGGGAGTCATGTACTGGACGTCTTTTCCCACCGACAGCAAGCAGTCGGTGTTTATTTTACATCAGGCGGAGCCCGAAAACCTTTATTTTTGCTGCCGAAGAGAGAGTCATGGACCCTGGACGCCGCGACGTCGGGAGGGCTTAGTCCATACAGCAGCGATAGGGCAACAGCAACACAACAGAGATAGCTAGGGGCAAGGAGACTGGTCCCAGCGAGGAGGGGGATCTACTCCCTAACTGGATTACATGACTTAGATGCCGTGAATGGCATTTATATGGGGCCGTGAGAGCCCGATTACAAGCGCTTGCAAGCCGTGGGACAATTCCGTCATTTATGACGGTCCCGGGGTCATTACGTTATTGTGTGGGTAATTTCGTATTCACACATAGAGTCCATAAGAGGACATGTGACTCAGCTGAGTGCCGCCTGAGGGGTGCCACAATGTCTTCCTGTCATGAGACAATGTCAAGGTCGGAGTGGTAGGGTGCCGTAGGCACCATTGTGCTGGGGTAGTTGGGCGTCACCACGACCGAGGCGACCGAATGACGTAGGCACCACTTGTCGCTGGAGCGGTTGGGCACTGTTGAGACTTGAGTGGTCGAAGGGCATGAGCATCGCCATGACTGGAGTGACCAAAAGCCGTTGAGCTTAGGATTGCCGGGTGCCATGGGCCCCGGTGGGACTGGAGTTGTTGAGCGATCAGGCGTTACGGATCCCGATGTAATTGATGTAGTTGACAGTCGGGTGCCAGGGGCACCGTTGTGACTGAAGTGGTTGACAGTTGGGTGTCGGGGGCACCGTTGTGGCTAGGATGCTTGATAGTCTGGTGCCGGGGGCACCGTTATTACTGGAGGGCTTGGCAGTCGGGTGCTGGGGACACCGTTGTGGCTGAAGTGCTTGGCAGTCAGGTGCCGGGGGCACCATTGTGGCTAGAGTGCCTGGCAGTCGGGTGCCGGCGGCATCATTGTAACTGAGTGGCTGGCAGTCGGGTGCCAGGGGGGCACTGTTGTGACTGAAGTGGCTGGCAATCGGTTGCCGGGGGGGCACCGTTATGACTATAGTTTATGACAGTCGGGTGCTGGGGGCACCGTTGTGACTGGAGTGGCTGGAAGTCGGGTGCCGAAGGCACCGTTGTGACTGAGGTTGTCAAGTGGTCGGGCGACTGGGGCCCCGATGCGGCTGAGGTGGCTAGGTGCCGCGAGACCTTGATGGTCATGCTCGGGGCCCGTTGACAGAGGCAGGGGCCTGACGCTTCATCTTGCGCCAGGACTTGTGAAGTATGCCCATTGTCTGGGTAATAGCACTGAAGGCATGCTTATCGAGGTGACATCAAAGTGGCACATGGTCATCGAGGAGGGGAACCAGGCTGGGGGCCTCGACTGAGCCGTGTCTGATGGTGCGTGACCGTTGGGACAGAGACTGGATAGGGTGCCTCAATCGAATGATGTCTATGTCGTGCACTAATGTCGAGGTAGAGACCAGGAAGGGTGTTCTCATCAAGCCACGTCTGTGTCGTGTATGAATGTCGAGGCAGAGATCTGGCAAGGTGCCTCGATCGAGTGACGACTAATAATGCACGACTATCGACGCAGGGACTGGTAGGGGCACTCTCATGAAGCGGCATCTGGGTCATGCACGAATGCCAGGGCAGGGCTGATGTGAGACCCGTGTCTTATCAGATCTTAAGTGGTTCGGATCTAGATTTTATTCTGTGAATTTAGGCTATTTTTATAGATTTTTAGGATATTTTTTGGCATTTAATCTGATTAGTTAAAGTATTTATATAAATCATTTGGGCATTTATGTAATTTTGGTTCTTTGGGGGTTATTTTGTGATTAGAGGTTAAAAATAAAAAAAATATTTATAAAATTTTAACCTCACACTCTCTCCCCACATCGAACTCTCTCTCTCCCTCTCACGTTTCTCTCTCCCTCACCCCCCCTCTCTCTCACTCACGATCGCTCTCTCTCCCTCTCTCTCGATTTCGATCCAGACGGGCCGTGATCGAGGCACGGGAGGTACCAACGGGACGGGCTCGACGCGAGGATCGCGTGGGTGCAAGCTTCGTCTTGATCCGCGATACGTGGAGGCGCGTGGGGGTGTGAGGGCGGTGTGACTCTCGATGGTGGTTTGGCTCCGGATTGGCATCCTCGTCGCACAATAGGTAGGGGGATGGAATCCGCTCCTCGCTAGGAACCCGCCAGTACCACATGCGCCATGGTCCGATGCTATTTTCCTGATTTTCTGTGCATGTTTCTATGTTAGTATAATTTTATCCTATTTTCTAAAAATTAATTCCATGGCCATCGTTTTATGTTTTCATAGCATGTATGGGTGTGCATTAGATCGGGTTACTAAAGTAGCAGAAATAAAATTATTTTTTAATTAACAGTTAAATTTAACAATTATAGCCCAGAGTTAAGTCCAAAGAAAAGACAACAAGTGCCAAGTACAGTTGACAGAAAAGAAAGGACGTACCAAAAAGTCGAGGGAAGCCCGACGAAGGTACCAGCT
Source organism: Amorphophallus titanum (assembly GCA_024336825.1). Lineage (NCBI taxonomy): Eukaryota > Viridiplantae > Streptophyta > Magnoliopsida > Alismatales > Araceae > Amorphophallus > Amorphophallus titanum. Next base: position 1,016,163 of record JANBPO010009398.1, read on the forward strand.
GGCCACAACTAGACGCTACGAGCACGCGCCCAAGTACACACGGAAGTCGAACGAATGACCACCACCTGTAAAGCAGGGGTGAGCCTCGTGTCACTAGCTCAATAGGGGTCACATGGATCCCCACCGAGAAAAACACATAGTAACATGCTAAAACAGCAAGCAACAGCAGGTAAGTAACATGCAGTAGTAAAGCAGTAAAGCTAAACTACAAAGCTGTGAAAGAAGAGGAAGCAGGAGTAGGGAGCAAGCTAAGAGCTAGGGGAGCTAATAGGAAAAAGGAAGAAGTCGTACTAGACGAGCACGACTGCCGAACTAACCTCGGCTCTCGACGCTACTCCGAACAGACACTACAGCCAACAAAGACAGAAGGGTGAACTCTGAACTAAAGAAGTCAGAAGCTCACCGAACTGTAAACATGACGCCAGGCTCCAAAAGAAGACCTGCAAAGACAACAAGAAAGCCTAGGAAAACTTTGATAGACGACTGACACAGACGATAGACGACATGACAAGGACGTCGTGCACACTATCACATACACAACCTGAATGTCGTGCAAGCGACAGACACTAACCTTGAGTACAGCGACAAAAGGGCTAACCCAGAAGGTCACGACGCATGAGGAACGCGAAGAGAACTGCGAAGGGTCATGGGTCACGTGACTGATGTGCCCCACAGTAGAAGAACAGCCAGCTACGTCTACTGACATCTTATGCTGTGCCTACTAGCGTCTCATCTACGATACCTACAAACAGGTAGAGACTAAGACACTGTCAGAACTAGAACAGTAACCAAGTCACGAGTGACTAGACATTGTAACACCCTTCGGCGTCAGTCCAAAGCCCCTGACCACATGTGCACACACTGGCTTTTGCCTAAGCCAGGCCTCTAGCTAGTTTTCTCCCCCTGTAGGACACAATGGTAACTGCGCGAGCCGACGGAAACTATCTTAAAAATCATGAACCGAAAGTGCCCCACTGTAAAAGCTGTCATGTCGAAGCCTGCCGTAAGGCTACGACTAGTGAAGGCTCACAAGACGTGGACTCCAAAACACAAGTGTCGAAGTACATGCAGGCAAAAGTGCCCTGTAACATGTACTCCAAAGCACCAAAGATAGCACAGGAGACTGCCAACAGACTCAAGACAAGATAACTAGACCTGCAACTACAACGCTCCTTGAGACCTACGACTCTGAGTCTGGATTATCGCACATAGCGGGACAAGCCGCCAATCGGTCTAATCCTAACTCAAGGAAAATGACGCTCTGAGAAAATGACACACAGAGACCTGAGGGGGCACCGAGAACCCTCAGCACACCTGGACACACAAATCGAGGTAGGATGATACCTAGAGGGATCTAGACACGGTCTCAAATTGGACAAAGCCGTCGAGACACAATAAAGCTACCTGTCAACTACTAGATGACCCCAAGTTGACTGGAACCTGACAATGATGACATATACAGACACACACAGCATGCACAAGCACTCCTGGCCATCCCATCATTGTCACTGCACTCATAGGATGTCAACAGATACCCACGGTCATGGGCAAACCATGAGATCAAGCCAAGACAAATAGAAATCGGAACGGTGGACAACGACAGCACTCTGGGCAAAGTAAACCATCACTCAACCGCTTGGCAAACTCGACAGTCATGGCATAGCCGCTACGCAACCAGAGATAAGAACACTGGCAGTTCTAGATTGAGTCGTTAGGGTATTGTCGTAGTCAAGGAAAAGACCACACCTAGTCACCTAAATCGATCGATCTAGACAACTACCAACAGATAGACACCGCCCTAGAACACAACCTAAGACTGACCAGCGCACAGAACAGAACAAGGGCCATCACAGCCAACAACAAGACTATAACACACCAGCATAGGGGCATTACTTGCTATAACGGACCACAGAAGGGGCGTTATGGTAGACAGACTCAAAACACTAAAATAGACAATATAATGCACCAAGATAGGGGTGCTATATCAGCATAACGCACCAGAACGGGCGCGTTATGGCCAACAGACCAAAACTCAAATCAAGGGGCATATAACGGACCTCCATAGGTGCATTATACAAGCTTAACGCACTAGGACAGCCGCGTTAAAGCAAACAGACCCAAAACACTAACACAGCCAAGAAGCATATAACGGACCAAGCTGAGTCTGTCATATCCACATGACACATAGGGTGAGGCGCATTATATCAACTGCCATACCCAGACAAACATCGGTCAAACACAATGTCACGGACCCACACAGGTGCGTTACATGAGCCATAAGGAATGGGGAACTATCCGTTAAATGAACCGACTGACACGATCTTCGAGAAAGCATGATCGTCAAGGGGCTAACAATAGTAGCAGGCCTCGAAAATAATGCGAGTATAACGCACCTAGACAGGGGCGTTATACTGAAATAACGGACCAGGCTGAGTTCGTCATGCTCCATGACCTCGAAAGATGAAAAATCACGAACCATAACGGTCTATCGTGGGACCGTTACAGCATATAACGGTCTCTGGTTGGACCGCTAAATCAACCCGACAATGAAAATAGTAGCATAGCCGAATCTGCCCATTCCACGCCCCATGCACGCCGTAGCGCAGGAGAAACAATGCGAAACGATGGGAACGATCTCAGGGGGTCCAAAACATCACATGTATCCATCGAAACGCATTAAAATGCGAGATCGGGGTGATTTCGACGAATCGACCCAAAACGAGTCACCGGGGTTCCCGGACTCCTACCGGCCCCAATTGACAACCGATCGACATGAAACTGGTAGGGTTGGGATCCTGACATCCCAGCGGTCAATTTGACGTGAAAGGAGAACGCGCCCACAAGGAGTGGCGTGACCCAACAAGCCAAAGTGTGTGCAAGGGCAACAACACCTTTAAGAAAACTCTGGAAAGTCAATAAATCAGCAAGTAAGGAAACGCTCAGCTAAAACAGGTTGCAGGTGCACCAGGTAAGGACTGGTTGGGGCGTGCTGGGTTATACGAGCTAGGGACGCGTCAGGCAGGAGGGCTAGTGGGGTGTATCGGGCTGGACGGGCCGAGGGTGTGCCAGTGAGAGGCCCGAGCGAAGCGTACCGGGCAAGCTTAAACCAAGCGGGCCAGACGAGGAGGGGCTGAGGGTGTGCCGGGTGGCGGGTTGGCCGAGCAAACTGGGTAGGAACAGGTTAGACGCGTGCTGGGCAAGGGTAGGTGAGGGTGTGCCGGTGGGAGGCCTGGGTGGAGTGCAACGGGCAGGAAGACTTGGCGGGTGCACCGGTGGAGGGTGCTAGGCAGTGCACCGATGGAGGGGGAAATGCTAACACACCGAGTGAAGTCTGGGCTACGGATGCACTAGCTAAGGGGAAAAGTCCAGGGGTGCTGGCTGGAGGTTTCAGGTTCTAAATGTCCAAGGGGGGGCAAATGGTGCTCCACGGGGAATCTCTCTACTAGACCAAATAATATATCTGGGAGTCAAACCCACAGAGGAGTCCGCAAAGGGGAGAACCCTGTACAGGAAACCATTGGAAGAAGGCCAGCCGAATGCCATTGCGCCGAGACACCACCCATTGAATTGGATAGACCAGCATTCTGGAGAGCAGGCAATGCAAAGATCAAGGAAGCCGGAGAGAGGAAAAGGACAGACCGCAAAATGCACCGTAGAGTGAGGGCTAACATGGACAACAGGAAAAAAAAAGATAGCATTTCATTCACAGAGAATAAGTTGGTGTAGACCGTGACCAAGGGGCCAAGTGCAATGTAATGCAATAAAACAGAATAGGAGGAGGAGCAAGAAAACTAGGGATAGAAAAGATTTGAGGAGAGGGACCAAGTTAAGGAGGGGTGACGTCTCCCTTCTCTCTCCCGTCCCCTCCTGCTACATCTAGGGTCTCTCTCTCTCTCTCTTTTATTGCTTACTCTCTCTCTCTCTTTTCTGGGCTTCTTCTCCACTGAGCTCCTCAAGCTTTCCAGATGCCAGAGCAACCGCTCTTGTCTTCTGTCTCTTCTCTGTGTTGTTGTTGTGTCTCTGCCTTCTTTCCTTTCTTTTTTTCTAGAGCGAGCGGTTTTTATACCTCCGCTGACGTTGACGCTTGATGACGGCAGGAGTCAATGAGGATTGACCCCCGGTCTTGTCTCCTAGCAGGGAGCGCTTGCATGCCTGCTCCAGAGGGTGACAACTGAGCAAGGTTGCAGCTGGGTTGACATGATTTCGCTACGCGCCAAGAGTCACATGCAGTGACTGATGGATCTGCTGTCGTTATCACCGGTCCAAAGGTTGCAACATGTCACCGGGTGTAGAGGGAGAGGCACTGCATCGGGTGGAGGGCATGGCAGGTGCGCCGGTCAAAGGGTCTTAAAAGCATGTCGCTGGAAGGGCAATGAAAGCGTGCCGCTAAAGTATCCTTAAGACGTGCCGGCCAGAGCCCGTCTGGGGCGTGCCAGATGGGAGTGTGCCGGCTGGAGGTCGTTAGAGGCGTGCCGGGTAAGGCCGTTGAGGGCGTGCCCGCTAACACCAAACTAGGGTGCACCGGTGGAGGCTGTTGAGAGCGTACCGGCGGAGGTCTGCTAGGAGTGCACCGGTTGGGGAAGCCAGTGAGCGAGGGCGTAGGCCTTTTGAGGCGTGCCGGGCAGAGGGTTTTTTTAGGGTGTGCTATTGGAGAGGCCTTTAGGGCGTGCCATTGGAGAGGCTATTTGAGGCGTGCCGCTCCCCAAGGCTTTCTTAGCTCCAGTAAATGACTTGATTCGCCAGCCTGGGCATAAGCTGACGGCACGCCGTCATTTGCAGTAGTTAAGATTTGTTGTTGATTTTCTTCAGGGACTCAGAAATTGCGAGCCTCCTGGGGGTGGTTCTTCTTTGCTGTTGGGATTTCGAAGATGGCTTCACGATAGTGTGCATGTTTGGGGAGTTGTCTCTTGCTTCCCCACTAGGGCAGTAACATTCCTCAGAGTCTGGGCATCCAATCTCTCCGGGGGCTTCTTTATCCAGTTTCATCTTGATGCGGGACCGAGCAGGATATATGGACGTGTGATTTTACACGTCCATAATGCCCTACCTAGAAAAATTAGGTTTTCCACCCCTTGTGCGAGGAATCCTGAGGGGAGAGGGTCACACAACTTCTTCCCCTCCTCGCTTAGAGATAGAAGAAACCCTTTCGGGCGTGGGTTTGCTCCTTCAGCTCAAAAAAGACGTGAAAGAGGTCTAAAGACGTGGCGACGCCACACAAGTGACAGAGGGCGATGAAGGAGAAGATGAAGGTATATGAGTTGGAAACCAACCAGACAGGAGCCAGTTGGTAGAATCTCAACAACTGCTCAACAAAGGGGTGGAGATCTAGGAAGACGGAAACCACACTTCCAAGCCAAAAGAAAAGTGTAGAAAATGTCAAAATGAGTATCCAGGTTGGACTCATGGGGTTTGGCTGGTGAGAAGTAGTACAGCCATGGCAACTTGTAGCGTATCTCGATCTCTTTTATCCCGGCCTCGCCCAGCTCTCTACGTAGAGGATGGCCGGACGCCGATGCCGAACTCCCCATGCCTTGTTCAGACTCCTGGATCTCAACCTCGGTGTCGTGCTTTGCCATGGAGGAACGAGAAGAACAAGAAGGAGAGGAAGGGGTAGCAGAGTCAAAAGACTCAGGGGGAGGAGGAAGCTGATGGATCATCGCTGCTGTGATCTCTACCAACTCCGCAAAGGCCTTTGCGATTCTCCGCTCCCTCTGGTCGCTCCCACGGCGCATGGACTCTCTCAGAATGCGAATGCGATGAAGGGAAAAGCCCTATACGGAGGAGACGTGGGACGCAAGTATACGGGATATTTATAAACTAGACCATGCTAGATGCGTCCGAGGTGAGGAGACGCGCCATGAGTGTGGGCAAGGGAGGTGATGTCCCCATCAGTCATTCATGTTCCTGGCGATTTTCAGTGTGGTTTAGTCGCTTCGGTGCATGGTTTTTTAGGTGGAGGTAGGGAGATGGATAACCTACCTATTCTATACGTTTTCCCTATCCCTATACGTCGTTTGGTGCTCGAACGAGTGAGATTAGGGTCGTTGGGGTTTCGTGGGTTTCATAGGCTTCATCGAAAAATGGCGACGATTTCTAGATCAGCTGGAGTCAATTGACTCCTGGAAACATCAGTGTTCCATTGATACCAGTTTGACATCGATCGGTGGTCCTATTTCACCGTGGGGAGCCTGGGAAGTTAGTTGTCCTTTTTGGGTGATTTCACTACAATCACCCGTTTCTCACCATTTGTCAGCCGCTTTGACTCTGGTTGGATTCCATGTGATTGTATATGCGTCCATGGTTGTATCCCCTTTGTTTTGGTATGAACGAGACGTGGGAAGGCCAAGATTGGGCCAACCCCATGGTTTGCTTGCCGTAACGGTTGAACGGTCGAACCCGGTGCCGTTCATCTATATGAGCGGCTAGCCTCGGATCATTTATCTCCGTCTGGTTTTGAGGTTGAGTGGTCTATCATTAGAACGCTCATGGTATGGGCGGCCAGGTGAGGTCTGCCTATCCCCTCTGGGGTAGCCAGCTTTCAGCCACTTGTCCTTTTGTTGGGATGTGTGGCCATGTCTTGACAGCTTATCCCAGTTGACCTTTGGTCAACAGTTGGGTGTCGGTCGCGTTAGGCGATCTAGTCAAGATCGTTTTGACTGACACTGTAGTATGTCAGTTTCGTTCAGTGGGTTGGTCAAAACCATTTGGACCATGAACTATTCTGGGTCTGTGGGCTTGAGCGGCCAGACGTTGACCACTCATCCCCTTGGGCAGTCTGCCCTTAACCGCCCATCCCCCTTGGTCTATCACCTGAGCGGCCTATCCCAGACCGCTCATGCCCTTGTGTAGTCCTCTTAGAACCGCTCATCCATGTGTGTTGTCGGTTGGCCATGATGGCCTGTTCTGTGTGTCGGTCTATCTTAGGTTTGTGTCCTAGGGTGGTGTCTGTGTGCCAGTGGTGCGCTGGATTGGTCGGTTGAAGGTTGAATGAGTGTGGTCTGTTCTCAGACTACCACAGTTTTCCTAACGACTCAGTCTAGGACTGGCATTATGCGGAACGTTGTTTCCCGACGTCTTGGTTTCTGTATATCTTGGCTTGACCTTATGGTTTGCTCATTGTCTCGTGGATGTCTCTTGATGTCCTATGAGGGCTAAAACCATGATGTGAGGTAGCCAGGAGTGTTCTTGCCGTGGGCAGTCTTCTATAGTACTTTTTAATGTCATTGTCTAGTTCTAGTCAACTCAGTGTGACCCAGTGGTTGACAGGCGACATTATGTGAGTCTCGATGGTTCTGTCCAGTTCGAGACAGTGTTCTGGACGCCGTGAGGTATCATCTTACCTTTGTGTGCGTGTCCAGCTATGTTGAGGGTTCTCGGTGTTCCCTTAGGTCTACGCATGTCATTTCCTTCGACCGTGTTGTTTCTTCTGGCTTAGGATTAGACCGATTGGCTGCTTGTTCTGCTTTGTACGATGATCTTGCCTCCGAGTCGTGAGACTCAAGGATTGTTGTAGCTTCAGGTTTAGTTGCCTTGTCCTGAGCCTGTCGGCAGTTACCTGTGCTGCCATTGGTGCTTCGTGGTATGTGTGACAGGGCTTCTTTGACTATTTGTACTATGGCACTCACGTTTTATAGTCTATGTCTCATAATCCTCCACTAGTCATAGCCTTACGACACGTTACAATGTGTCGGCCCTTGTAGTAGGGCACTTCCCGATTTATGGTTCTTAGGCTAGTTTCGTGGGCCCCCAGCTCTATACTGCAACGTCCGCAGGGGGGGAATACTAGTTAGAGGCCCGGCTCTAGGCACGAGCTAGTGTGTGCACACGTGGTCAGGGGCTTGGACTGACGCCGATGGGCGTTACCCTGTCTACTCACTCGTGACGGTACTTCTGTTCTGGTTCTCAGAGTGTCTTAGTCTCTGTCGTGCTTGTACAGGCGGTAGCGTAGACGAGATACTTGTAGGCACAGCATAAGACATCAGGGGACGTAGCTGGCTATTCTTCTAGTGGTGGGTACTCTAGTCACGTAACTATTTACTCTTTCGTGACTCTCGTGTTTCTCGAGCGTCGTGACCTTGCTGGGTTAGCCTGCTCATGGCTTTACCCGAGATCAGTGTAGTGATGTGTCCTGTGTACGATGTTCTAGTCGTGCACATGGTCGTGTCTGGATGGGTGCACACAACTTTTGAGTCATGTGTGCTTAGCGTCCGTCTGGTTTGTCTAGGTTTTCTTGAGCTCTTTTGTTTTCTCCTTGCAGGCCTTTGCTTTCTTGGTTTTCCATCGATAGATCGGTGACCCCTGACCTCGTCAGTTTGGAGTCTACCTTTCTGTTACCGTGTGGAGTAGCGTTGGGGTCGAGGTTCCCTCAGTAGCCGTGTTTCTTTGGTGCGGCTTCTTCCCTCTTCCCTTGCCTGTTCCCTACTCCTGCTTCCTCTTCTTTGCAGCTTTGTAGTTTAGTTTTCCTGCTTTACTACCTGCTATTTTTTATTCTATGTTACTGTGGGTTTTTCGGTGGGGATCCACGTGACCCCTACTGAGCTAGTGACACGAGGCTCACCCCTACTTTTCAGATGGGTAGCGTCATTCTGCTTCCGCGGTTCCTGGTGTGACGTGTCCGTAGCTGCCAGCGGTACCTGCGTTGGGCTTCCCTGGACTTCAGTGTACGTCTTTCTTTTCTGTCAACTGTACTTGGACTGCACTGCTCATCTTTCCTTTAGACTAGACTCTGGTATAATTGTTAAATTTAAACTGTTGAATAAAAAGTAATTTTATTTCTCCTACTTTAGTAAACCGATCTAATGATATTTAATATCTCCAGGTTAACCTTCATTAATTCCATAGGAATTAACTAATTGATTGTTCTCTCAGGTACCTTAGTCTCAGTATGGCACACCGAGTTGATTGGGACGGGATGCAACAGACCATTGCTGGTCTTACCCAAGCTTTGCAGACTATGGCCCAAACTGGCGGAAGGGCTGGTGCCGGCGATCTGCACCAAAATTTTTGGAGCGTAAATCCTTGACTCTTTTCTGGCTCTGCTAATCCGGACGAAGCAAAAAACTGGATCGACGAGATGCAGAGGATTTTCAACGTCATGCAATGTGCTGACCAAGAGAAGGTCCGTCTCATCACCTTCCAACTGAACAAAGATACACATACTTGGTGGAAGACCACCTCAGCACAACCTCAAAATGCCCAGCCCACATGGAATGAGTTTCTTACTCTCTTACGGGTGAAGTATTTCTCTGAACATGTTAAGGAGGGAAAGGCTAGAGAATTTGCTTCTCTACGCCAATGCATGATGTCAGTGGTAGAATATGAACTTCAATTCTTCCGCCTGACCCCTTATGCAGAACATTGAGTGAGTACAGACATTATAAAGGCAAACTAGTTCTTAGATGGGTTACGGTCGGGTTTTATTCAACAACTAGGACCTCAGAATATCTGCACATATGTGGAAATGGTCCCACAGGCATGTCTATGTGAAAGGACCTTAGAGAAGGTCAAAAAATACAAAAGCATGGGTGAGGAGTCTAGCCAAAGGTCGGATCGGCAGGGAAAGAAGGAAAAATTCAGCATCATGGAGTCTTACAAATCTTGTGATAGTAAGAAGAGGCCTCGGAACGGGAATGACAGTGGCAATCACTAGAATAAGAAGCCGAAGGAGGAAGACAAGCAAGTCATGGCGGCTTGCTCCTTCTGTGAGAAATTCGGTCATTCAGCTGAGGAATGCTTGAAATGACTAGGTGCCTGCTTACGTTGCGACAGTCGGGAGCATCGCATGCTGGACTTTCCTCTCATGAAGGACCAATCTTCTAGTGGTGGACACAAGTGGCAAGCGCGTATTAACGCTATTCTTGAGAAAGAAGTTCCCAAGGATGATGGGCTAATGGAAGGTATCATTCACATTTATTCACATCCTGCATTTGTACTATTTGATACTGGTGCCTCTCATTCCTTCTTATCTACTACTTTTGAAAAAACTTTACCAATTACACCTGTTCCTCTACCTTCGGACCTAGCTATCACAACACCCTTTGGTCCTGGAACTAAGCTTGCCACCCACTACCTAGATAGTGAGGTTACCATAGAGGGTCACAATCTCCCTGTAAACTTAGTATGCCTTAATATGGAAGGTTATGATACTATTCTAGGTGTAGACTGGCTCATCGAGCACTATGCCGAGATCAATTGTCGCAATAGGCTAATTTCTTTCCACAAACTCGACTTCCAAAATTCTCTTTCCTTGGAATCAAATATAGGAAACACCCTACTCTTATTTCCTCTCTTCACGCCTACAAACTCATTTCGCAAGGTTGTGAAGCTTTTCTTGCCTGTCATCATTACCGACTCCAAAGAAATCCTCATAGAAGAAATTCCTGTTGTAAAAGAATTTTATGATGTTTCCCCTCTGACTTACCTGGTCTACCACCCAAAAGGGAGGTCCGTTTTTCTATTGAACTCACACCCGGAGCAACACCTGTGTCAAAGACCCCTTACAAGATGTCCCACACAGAGCTCAAGGAATTGAAAAAGTAACTTCAAGAGTTACTGGAGAAAGGCTTCATTCACCCTAGCACATCCCCCTGGGGTGCACCAGTCTTATTTGTTAGGAAGAAGGATGGATCTCTCAGGCTATGCATAGATTACTGACAGTTAAATCAACTCACCATCAAAAATAAGTACCCACTATCGCGTATTGATGAGCTGTTCGACCAGATCTCCGGTGTGAAGTATTTCTCCAAAATTGACCTCAGGTCTGGCTATCATCAATTGAAGATCAAGGATGAGGATATTCACAAGACGGCTTTCCGTAGTAGATATGGACATTATGAGTTCGTGGTTATACTGTTCAGGTTAACCAATGCCCCTGCAACATTTATGCAACTCATGAATAATATTTTCTAGCTATATCTCGACCGATTTGTGGTCGTATTCATTGATAACAACCTTTTATATTCCAAGATAAAGGAAGAACATGATGAGCATCTGAGAATTACCTTACAAACATTAAGGGAGCATCAACTATATGCCAAGCTAAACAAATGCAAGTTCTGGTTAAAGGAAGTCTCGTTCCTTGGCCATGTTATCTCCAAAGAAGGTATTGTTATAGATCCTGCTAAGGTGGAAGTTGTCAAGAACTGGAGCTGATCAACGACTATAACAGAAATTAGAAGTTTCCTTGGTCTGGCTAGTTATTATCGGCGGTTTATCCATGATTTTTTCAAAATCACCGTCACGCTAACAAGGCTTACTAGAAAGGAGAATCTATTTGTATGGACAATTGAGTGTGAAGAGAGTTTCTTGACTCTCAAGGAACATCTCACCACTATACCTATTCTTGCACTGTCTGTCGAAGGTGACGGGTTTGAAGTATACACAAATGCATCAGGCATTGGCCTCGGGTGTGTACTTATGCAAAATGAAAAGGTGATTTGCTATGCCTCGAGACAATTAAAGCAGTATGAGAAAAATTATCCAGCTCATGATCTGGAGTTAGCTGTCGTTATATTTGCTCTGAAGATTTAGCGTCACTCTCTTTATGAGGAAAACTTCACAATATATTTAGACCATAAAAGTTTGAAATATCTTTTTTCTCAAAAGGAGCTAAATATGAGACAAAGGCGATGGCTGGAGTATCTTAAGGATTTCGATTTCGCCATCCAATACCATCTAGGCAAGGCAAATGTTGTAGCCGACGTGCTTAGTAGGAAACCAATGAGAATGCTATCAAGCCTCATGAAAGGTATGACTAATCTTATTGTTAAATTTACCCAGTTAAATTTAGATATTAATGTAGAGAAAAAATTGCGATAAAATCTCTCCTTTTTTATTGCATTAAACATCTTTGTACATCAAATAGGTCATAGAAAGTACAATATGTAAGAAATTAAAAAATTGGTACATCACAAACTGATCACTCGACGCGGATAAGGTCGATAGTCCCCAAGTCGAGCCACTGACTCCACCCCGCCTGAAAACTGGCTCGGATAACGGGATGGCTGACTTTGTCTGCTCAAGAAGTTCGAACAGAAAGCAAGCATCCTCCAAGTGGTGCGAGCGAGAATAAGAAAGGTGAAGAAAAAAAAACAAGCACCGTCCAAAGAAAAAGAGGATGGTAAAAGAATAGAGAGGAAAGAACCACTCCCCTGAGGATGGGAGTGGGGAGATGCTCGGGGTAGAACGAAGCGCTGCTGTCGACTTCCCGGTGCCCGACACCATCCAAACCGGTGGGTTTGGATTCCGTCGAACAGTACCTTCTGCACCGTGTCTCTGTGCGGTAATAGCTAGCCATCCCCCGAGCCCAGTGATGGTCCATAGGTTGGGAGGTTGCACGTCGCCATGCGCCAACCCTTCTTCTACACCGTCCCCCCGTCTCCGACCGTTCTTCTACACTGAAGCAGCATAAACACCCCAACAGCCGCCAAAATCTTCATCTTCAGAGTCATCTTCCATGCTTCACACAAAGACGATCACAGAGGAAGAAGACAACCGCTTCGCAGGGACAAGAGGAGGAAGCAAGAGATTGCAAGGGAAGCCTTAAGCAGCATGAAGAGGATGAGGCGCCCTTCGAGACCTTTTATAGGCCAAAGGGGGAGACCTTTGTCTTAATTGAATCTCCCCTCGAAAAGACGCAAGAGGCAGACATACTTCCCCAGAAGTAGTTACGCTACCTCCCTCACAAACCCCCGTGGGAATATGCGAAAACGGCAAGTCATTTAAAACGTAGAAGGATGAAAAGACGCCAGATCCACACCAGATCGACATGCAAGCCTAATTTTTCGACTACAAATCGTACGAGATCTCTGATTCACTGGCAACTGTAGATACAATAAATCCTACTCAGTCAAAGGCGGTAACGCGTAGTCAATCGCGTTTTGAATACTACTATCATTATATGAAAAGAAAATCATTACACTGCTAAGTCCAGAGAGAAATTACAAAAAAAAAAAAGAAAGAGGAAATGAACTAGTAAGGCAAGTACAAATTTTTCCTAATCTATGGAAATGGAGGAACTCTGGGAAGTCCGTGGCCCCTATTGAAGCTCAACAGGCGGAGGACCCTCAGTGCTCGGAGATTTGCCTCCGGTACCCTCGGTGACAGCCGGCTCGGGCACTGACCCCATTTGTATGGGAACTACCCCGTCCGCACGCCCTCCGGAGGCAGCCGGAGTTGGCAATCTCTCCTCTACCGAGGCAGAAGCACCCTCGCTTCGCCCTTCATCGCTCGACGTTGACGAGGGAGAGTCCAAGCCATCCTCATCAGAATCATAGCGCTGCCCGAGGGCGAAGATGAGCTCGTCGAGGACCTGTTCCTGAGCCAGACTGGCTGTCTGCCTGAAGCCTTGGAAAAAATCCTTTCGCAGCCCTCGTCGGTAGCCCGGCTCATAACACGCGAAGGTGGCCTGCTTCAGGGCTTCCTGGTACTCCTCCGAGCTCCGATATCGCTCGACCGCCTCCGCCCCAGCTCCTGCTACCTTCTCCTCGAGCTCGGCCAGCCTCGCTTTGACCTTGGCCAATCCTGCCCTGGCCTCGGTCAGCCTTGCCTCGGCTTCGGCCCGCGCCACCTCGACCTCCCCCTTGGCCCGCTCGATCTCTCGGACCCAGCCTTCGAGCTCCTCTTGCTCGACCGCCCACTATCCCGAGCGCTCTGCATGAGCCCGGCATTCTTCTTCCAAGAGGTTGCTCTTAAGCTCAGCCATGTACCGAACTTGGGACAATTGCTCGGCCTGTAACCGAGCATCCTCCTGGCTCTCCCGATCACGTGCCCAGAGTAAAGCCACCTCCTGCTGAAGTACCCCAAGCTCGGACGTCAACCGACCAATCCTATGGTCGGACTCTGCGCAAACCTGGGCCTGAGTCCTTCCCTCATTCACCAGCCACGCCACGAAGTCAGTGATCTCAGCTCCTAGCTGAGCCACGAAAATACCTCCCTCCATGACCCTTTCGAGGAGCATGGGAGGGGATCATCGCCGGAACTCCTCCCGAATAGACGAAGGCGCCAGATCTCGGCACTGATTATACAAGGAGGCCTGGACGGTGAACCGCCCTTGCTGAAGAGGAGGAGCCTCTTCCGAGAGAGTCGAGGTCGGAGCGTCCTCTCCAATCTTCCCCAATCTCGGGACAACGACACTCGACTCGGCCCGAACCCGCACCTCGACATCCTCCTCGCCATGGACCCCGTCAGCCCCGACCGGGATTTCGGAGCCGACCTCCTCCCCTTGCGCTCCTGTCGGCTCAGAGGAAGCCCCCTCAACCACTGCGGGTACCTCTGGCTCGGTCGGAGGAAGGCTCGGGCGACAAACCCCCTCAGCTACGGGCTCCTCAATCGGGCGGGAAGTCTTCGCCTTCTTCGACCGCTTCTTCTCGGCGGTCAGAGCCTTCATTGAAGCCAGCAGCAGCCGCTCCTCGGCATCCTTCCGCTTGGACCCTCGGCACTCGGAAACATCGTCCCGAGCAATTTGCTTGCCCTCATCTCGGGTGGAAGAGGGACCTACCGAAGCTTGAGGCACGCTCGGAGTAGTCGTCTCCTCCAGCTCGACGACCTCCCGATCGGCTGGCCGCCCCTCGCCACCACTGCGCCTTGTTTTTGCTCAACAAAAAGCAAGTCATCAGTAAGGAGCTCGACCAGCTTAAAGAAGAAAGTGCAAAAGTTGAAGCTTAAGGTCCTTACCACTGGGAGGCAGTGCTCGGCGAGGATAATCCTCAATGTTGGCTAAAGTTATCAACTCAACAGTGGTTCGACGATTCTCCTGAAGAACCCTAATCTCCTCTTCTAGCTTCGAGGAGATCACCGGCTGTTTTTGATTAATAGAAGTACTTCTCTCCTTCATAGCACCTATGGAATTGCTTAGCTTAGCAAATGGTGCTATATTTCTAGCTAGTCTACGACTGTACGTCCCGATATTCCGCGTTGGGGCGTGACAGTGTGAGTTAGACCTTACAGCTTACACTGATGCAGACTATGCAGGGTGTAAGATAGATAGGAAAAGTACTAGTGGATATTATCAATATCTAGGTGGTTGTCTAGTATCTTGGGCATCCAAGAAATAGCATACTATTGCCTTATCTACTGTTGAGGCAGAGTATGTGGCAGCAGAAAACTGTGCTGCCCAAGTCCTCTAGATCAAGCACCAGCTCATTGACTATCATATCAACCTTGGTTATATTACAATTCTTTGTGATAACACTAGTGCCATTTTCTTAACTAAAATTTCAATTCACCATTCACGGACTAAGCACATTGAAATCAAACACCATTTTCTTAGAGATGACGTAAATAAAAAGGAAATTGAATTTGAATTCATTGAGATAGGAAAATAAGTTGCTGACATTTTTACCAAGCCTCTTGGTAATGAGAGGTTTAAGTTTTTGAGAAGAGATCTTGGTATTTGCAAATTCTCTACATGACTTGTTTAGATACATTTTTAGCATGAATGCTTCTTCAGAATTGTCTCTACACTTGGATCTCTGTATTTTTTGAATGACATAAATGTTGCATATGTCTTGTCAGTGACTGCATGTCTATGTGCTGCATTCCATGGTTGACCCATAGGTATATCAAATGGTATGCTGGGAGAAAGGTAGGTTATGTCTGTCTGGAAACTCACATCATGTGTAGAGGTTAACCTCTACCAAGTACCATGGGTCAATATTGCATACATCTAGATTAAGATGTGGTATCATCCATACATGTTAGAAAAACTCATGCATATAGTCAGGGGGAGTTCTTGTTTTATCATGTCATCCTTGGTGGTCATGAGCATAAAGACAGGGTTTACACACGTAGTATCATTCATGATCATCATGTTTCATACATTTTGAGAATGGGAATTTAGAATAAAGTTTGAGTCAGAATGGGTTCTTAGTTCAGTTTCTGAATAATGTTGACACCCAGAGTCAACTCCTTTGAGAACATTTTCTGCCAATCATGAATTTATCTAACTTACTCTCATTCTTGGCATCAAGTTCTTGAAAATTTCTTGCAATCTTTTTCTGAATCTAAATAAATGACAAACTGATAGTCAAGTTCATTAATCTAAGCTGCTAAAATCAAAAATCTTTTCTTATAAGAAGCAGTAATGTATCTTGAATGAATTGCTGGTTTAAACTTAATGAACTTTAGAGACTAAAAATCAAACTCAATGAAAAGGGATTGCGGAATACTTTTAATAGTTATTAACCATCTTGTGCATGTCATGTCTAATAGAGTCTTTCAGAATCTGAACTTATCTAGACTCAGGTTAAATTGAAAAAATCTGGACATTTGTAGATGTTGCATTTTCTAGATCCTATTGTTTGCATATTTCTTGATCCTTAATAAAATCATTGTTGTCAACAAAATGTAAACGAGTTGCCATCATCAAAAAGGGGGGGAATATTGTGGGGAGATTATGTGGGATAATGTGTCTCATGTCATATCTCCTTTGGCTTAATTCTCTGAACTTAATTTCTTATTTTATTTTGATGATTGGCAGTAATACATTTTTATTTTCAACTCTTGGATTTTGATAATAGTGATATTCTGAAGTCATTTTTATTATGACAACACTGTTAGCATTTTATAGTTTCATATGCATGCATTTCATAATAAGGTCGATGCATGATAGACTTTGTTCATAATAAAGGTCGATGCATGTTTACTATTTTGCGTATGCAGGTGATGCATGATTCATAATAAGGTAGAGGCAAGGTCGATGCACATCATCCCTTAGCCTTACTAAGGTCGATGCATATCGTCTCTTAGTCCTACTAAGGTCGATGCACATCGTGCCTTAGTCAGACTAAGGTCGATGCACACCATGCCTTAGTCATTCTAAGGTCTGCGCACTTTTTGCATCCTGTAAAATAAGATCGGTGCACATTGTGCCTTGTGCAAAACAGGGTCGGTGCACATTGTGCCCTGTGCAACACAAGGTCAATGCACATTGTCCTTGAACATATAGAAGGTCGATGCATGTGTTTTTGTTTGTGCACATGTTGCATCAAGGCCGATGCACATATATAGACCGAAGTCTGTGCCCATGTCAATGATGGCAAGCAAAGTTGACGCACATAGTCATTTGCACACACTAAGGTCGGTGCACATTTTCATAAGTGCATTTAGAGTCTGAGCACATACGGCATATAGAGTCTAAGCACATTTCTAGTCTGTGCATGTGCATAGCATAGGTCTGTGCACATGTACTAAGCATGTCCGTGCACATGCATTATCTAGCGTTTCAAGTTCTATGCATTTCTTGCATTATCTGAATTAAGGTCTGTGCATCTCAAGTTTAATCTTTATTTCTGTAATGACTCAATTTTCTATAGGTGGATGCATATTGAATATCTACCTATGGCACCAAGGTGTTTGATGAAATGTTTTCTATCCTATTGGTAAGAGCATAAGTGTAAAGAGCCCCAGAGCTATTGAAAGAACCAGGATCGAACATCTGGGTGGGATGAAGGCTAACTTCATCCTATGCTCGTGCAAGTTAAGTTAAGGCACCTGACCCATGATTCCTGTGAGGGCCACGTGTACCTAGAAAGCCTATGATTAGGGCACGTGATCCAAGGTAATCCGTTGATCATAATTATTCTGCCACGTGGACTCTGCACCTTCATCTCTTGACACATGGACTTCAGCGGGACATTCAGTTTCAATTTTCCCTGGGCAGGAATGTGTTTCCCTCGTGCCTCTTTGAGCCTATAAATAAAGGCCCAATTGCTCAAATGAAATGAGCGAAGAGAAAATTGAAGAAGAAGAAGGAGAGCATTTAGTAGAAGAAGAAAGCAAGTGAGCCAGAGTTCGAGGCGACTGCCGGCAAACCGGCCAGCACTACGCCGAGCAAGCCGCGCATGAGCAGCAATTGCGCATAATTGGCGGAAAACGCGCAGGCGATCGGGCCAACTATGAAAGCTGCTATCACACGTGAGCCTGAGGACAGTGCATCACGTGATGCCACTAGGACAAATGCTTGAGGGGAGGCCTGCTATTTTTCTTTTTCCTTTTTGTGTAATTTTTTTCTTGCTCTGCTGAGGCGATTGACTCATTTTGTAGTCCTTACACTTTTTGAATGGAAGACTTTCTTCTTTCTCGTAAACTCTGGAGTCTCTGAGATCTGCCATGTATTTTGCTTTCTCAGCTTGCACTGAGATTTTCTGGGGATACGGAGTGACACCTCGGGGGTTACCTGAGAGGGCGCGACCTTCGGGATCCATCGCTTGGATATCCACGAATTTGAAAAGGCGGTAGGACTCCTCCTCCCTTCGGGGAACTTTGTCCCTCTTCTATAAATAGCGTTGGGAGAGGGCTTGGGAAGCCATCCTGAGTGCATCATCCGCCATAGCCCGCTCTCTTGCAGATGTCGTCGGAGAAGTCAAGTTCTTCTTCTGAGGAAGGTAGCCTCCCTAGGGAAGGCGGTCCCCCCAAGCGCTTGTACTTCCAGAAGGAGGCGCTGTCGGCTCCGTGGCTGGAATGGCCGGCACTGGGGGAGAGCAGTAGTGGAGGCCCTGCTGAGGATTACAAGCAGGGGTACCTAGATGGCTGGCGGGATGCCTTGGAGAAGGTTAATCGCCTGTATTCCAGCAAGGGGGTTTTGAACCTCCTTCCCGATAGGTTCCGTCCCAAAGAGGACGAGTAACCTCTATGTAACTGTCTCCCTCTGCTGATGAATAAAACCTCTTTTCTTCCATCTTCTCTTTGTTCCTGTGGCATATGACTGTTCTCCCACCATCTTCCTTGATTTGCAGGCATATGACGGGGCCCTCTCCATTCCTGGAGGAAGTGTCTCTTATTTGAAGATAGTAGGCATAGCGGGTGGGACAGTCGGCCCCCTGTGCCAACCTATGGGTGAGGTAGGTACGTCAGATGGATGTAATGGGTTGGCCTCGTTGTCCACCCGCTCCCCGACGCAGGATCTCCCTGGGATCGTGACTTCAGGCATGGAGGATCTAGCTCTTCTTCCTAGTGCAGGCCTCTAGGCAGGCGACTTCTCCAGCTGGTCCACTTCCTCGGAAACAGACGATCCGAGAGGTAGGTTGCCTGTGGAAGTTGTTTCAGTGGTCGCTGGCAGGTAACTTGGCCGAGGCGGTCTCAAGCAGATAGGATGTTGAAGACTGGATTGTTTGTCATGTCACTGTAGTCTTAGCCTGTCTCATTAATGAGCTGGCAATGACCGAAGGGTGCGGGATCACTCACTCACACCCACAGGGGGTCGCACGAAGGTGGTGGAGACTTGGGACCGGGCACTCTCTCCCTTAACCGATGGTGCAATTAATTAATATTAAATGAATAAGTACAATTAGGAGTAAGGGTCGAGAGCTTACCAGGCCATTTTGAAGAAACTGACCCCGGTCGGAGACGTGGGCGAGTGGGGAAGCGTGGGATCATCACCCGCACGCTGCACCGATGAAGCTTCAACCTGAAAGTTAATAGAGTACATCACTACGCCTCTCGCAGGAGGGGTGAACAAGGGGTGGGGATGCTCAAATACATTCAAACACTAGGCAAGGGAGGGGAATAAGTTGACACCGGTCTGTCCTGGTGCTAGCTCAGCTGGGACAGCAAGCTGAAGATGAAGCCACCACGATCTCCTCCGGTCGCTATTGGGGATGGGACCAGCACAAAATTGGCCATAGATGGACCTGGATCACACCGTCAGGCTGGTAGACTGAGCTGAGACAGAATTGGGGCGCTACCACTCCGGGACTTGGACTATTCGTGATTGACTCTGCCTATCCCAGATTTGCAGCAGCCTGAAGATGGGGTCAGCACGAGCTCTCCCAGACTCCGATGGAGGCGAGGATATTGCAGAAATGATCGTGGGAGAGTCTTCTTCGACCAAAAACTAACGGGAACCCCAGATGAGGTCGGAGTAGAGTGCTGGAGAGGAATAAGCGAGAAGGTGTCCGGCCTAGTTCTAGCGAGTGCTGCTGGCGCAGACTGGGGAAGATGGTGGTGCACGGGGCTCTAGCAGGTTAAAGGCTTCCCGCTTCCTGGAATGTGAAGGGGATAGGATGAAGACAACCTCCTCCAAAGATCACGTCAGAATCTTCACAGGAGCGGCTGTGGTTGCGTCTGCACCCGGGCTCTGGTCTGTAACTGGAGACTATGTGTGCAGTACCCAGAACCACAGGGGCCTGAGAATACTACTGCCGTGAACTCTCCAGAGGTCCGATGAAAGAAAGGTTAGTGTAGATGCGACCGTGGGTGAGTCCTCTTCGAGCAGAACTCAACGAGGCCACCAGAGGAGGTCGGATCAGGGCGCGAGAACCAGAAGAGTGGGAGGGGGTCAGGTCAGACTCAGGTGGACTAACCTGTGCACTCTGGGGAGAGAGGCTGGTACGGGGAGCTTCGGAGTCCAAATGGCACCCTTGTTCTTGGTGCTAGCAGAGGGCTTGAAGGAGAATATCTCAGCCTAGATTCACGTCCAAACTCGCATAGGAGCAGCCGTGGTCACTTCTTCTCTTGGGCTCAATTTCCCTGCCAGAATAGCTTTGCGTAGTCGGGGGAGAATGGCTCTCCTGGGCAGCACGGACGTCGGATGGAGGCGGGACTGCCTCTCCTGCAAAGTTGCTTCGAAGCGATTTCCAGAAATGTATGATACACCACCATAAGATTTACAATGAAGATGTCAAAGCTTCTGCAACCCAGATCTTTACTGCTGCATGCGAACTAGCATGAGCAGGGTGGTGATAGGTAATGGGAAATAAGGTAGATGGGAGGGGAAATAGGGTGGAAGGGTGTGGGGGCGACCCCTAACTGTGAGGATGGGAGGCACCGTTGGAACGGGCTCGACGAGTAGGTCCAGCGCCTCACCGTCTACAACCGCATGAACCTGCACGTCGCGGTCTCCGAGGGCTCGTCGCTGCACGCCTACTTCAACCGGTCCGGGATCCCCGACAGCCACTTCTACGTGCGCCGTGACGGCACCGTCGAGCAGTACGTCGACACGTCCATGCGCGCGTTCGCCGACCTGGACGGGAACGACGCGACCATCAGCGTCGAGACCCAGGGCATGGGCGGCGGCACGTGGACGCCGGAGCAGCGCGAGACGCTGGCACGGCTGTTCGCGTGGGCAGTCAAGACGCACGGGCTCGAGCGGCGCCTCGCCACGAGCTCCAAGCCGGGCGCGTCGTCGAAGGGGCTGTCCTGGCACCGGCTCGGCATCGACGGGAACTTCCCCGCGCTGCCGAACGTGCGTGCCGGCCGCGGGCAGCGCGGCGGCGGCATGCACTACTCGACGTCGCGCGGCAAGGCGTGCCCCGGCGACGACCGGATCCCGCAGATCCCCAGCATCCTCACCCGCGCCGTCGCGATCCTCGGCGGCACCGATACCCCCACCCAGGAGGTCCCCGACATGGACGCCACCCAGGCCAGGCAGCTCAGCGAGATCTACGCCGCGCTGATCGGCGACGACCGGTTCGTGAAGCTGGCCGATGGCCGTTACCCGATGATCGACAAGACCGCGGCCATCGGTGGCGAGAAGCTCACGTTCCGCACCGCGACCAAGGAGATCCGCCTGTCCGTGACGGGGCAGCTCTCGGCGGCCGTCACCCGCGGTGTCTCGAAGGCGCTGGCCGGCGTGACCGGCGTGGACAAGGCGGCGCTCACCAAGGGCGTCGTGGCCGAGGTCGCGAAGGCGATCGACGAGATGACCGAGAGCATGACCGACACCGAGTACGTCCTGACCCCGAAGGAGTCCTGACCCATGAAGATGCCCAGCCCCACCGCCCGCCGGTGGATCTACCGCTCCGCCGTCGCCGGACTCGGCGTGCTCGCCGTATACGGGATCGTGAACGGCGAGGAGATCGCCGCATGGTCGTTCCTGGCCGCCGCTGCGCTCGGCCTCGCCGACGCGAACGTGACCGACGGCATCTCCTGACTGTCAGGCCCGCGCAGTACGATGCCCCCCACCTCTTCGGAGGTGGGGGGTTTCGTGCGTCCGGACCTACGTGAACCGGCCCTCGCCGTCGGGCGTGTACCGGTGGTACCAGCGCTCCGTCTCGCGACCGCGCCCGTCCCGCGCGGGCTCGGGCAGGTGCATCGTGTACGGGATGAAGTCGAACGAGTTCCGCGACACCTGGCCGCCGTTGCAGTGATGCCTCCCGTCGACCGGGTCCGTAGCCGCGCACCAGTAGTGCCAGCCCGACTCCGCCTCCTTGAGCTCCACCATCATGTGGCAGAACCAGCAGACCTTCAGGGTGCCGACAGGCGGCATCTCGCGGTACGGCCCCGGCGGCGGTGTCGGCGTGCTCATGAGGAGCCATCATTCCCTGTGACGTGGGCCACGGCTACCCGCAGTCGCGGTCCGCTGCATCCGTTACCGAACCGTCGCCGTCGTCCGGCCGCTCGACGTGGTCCAGGTCGTCCCAGCCCGAGCGGCCCTGGTTCGGGTTGTCGGCCACGACGTGGTGGCGAACCCACGTCGACAGGCGCAGGCGGAGCGTCGGGCGGGGTCCCTCGCGTCTCGTGGCCATGGGGCTCATGGTGCGCGCTGCGTGGCCGGCCATGGGGCTGGAGGGCGGGTGATCCGCGCCGACCACGGGACCACCCGCCTGTAGACGCGCCTACATGCGTCAATGGATTGCCTAGGAAAACACGCCTACATACCGTGCTTCTCGGGACCCACGAAATCAGGCCATAAACGCCGCCTGACCTGCATCTTAGGGGCAATTCGAAAGGCGGGTTCGAGTCCCGCCTCGCGCACCTTGTGACCTGCGACGACGTCCCGAATCCAGGACGCGCCTACATTTCCGGCCTACACTCGACCTGGAAGGCATTAAATGTAGGCGCGTCACCCATACCGGGCGTGCCAGATTGGGGCAGATCACGTGGCATCGGTAACCCCTGCGAAGCGGGCACATGGCTACGCCTGGCGCGTCCAGGCGCGCGACGCCGACCGCAAGATGCAGCAGGAGACCTTCCAGGGCAACGACGCCCGCCAGGTCGAGAAGGCCGCCCGCGACTTCGGCAAGCTCGTCGACCGAGTCGGCATCACCGAGGCCTCCCGGATCCGGGTCGAGCGCTCCGGCGGCAACATCCGAGGCAGCCTCACCGTGGACCAGTGGACCGCGAAGTACCTCGACAAGGCCGAGGGCATCCTGGCCGGCGTCACCGACGGCACACGGGCCGACTACGTCCGCGACGCCCGGACCTACATCTCCCCGCTCCTGGGCGAGATGCCTGTGGACGCGGTCGACGCCGACGACGTCGCGAAGTGGATCGCGTGGATGGAAGCCCAGCCCTCGACCCGGTTCGAGGATCAGACCCTGTCGGCCAAGACGATCAAGAACAAGCACGGCCTGCTCTCGGCCATGCTCGACGCGGCAGCATCTCGAAACCTCCGGTCCGGCAACCCGGCCAAGGGCGCCAAGATCACGCGCACCCGGAAGCGGACCATGACCGTCCTGACGCAGGCCGAGTTCGCCGTGCTGCTGAGCTTCGTCCGCGAGGAGCACAAGCCGATCGTGATGTGGCTCGCCGGGACCGGCATGCGCTGGGGTGAGGCGACCGCGCTCACGTGGGGCGACCTGGACCGTGACGCCGAGCCGATGCGGGCCTACGTCACCAAGGCGTGGAAGCGTGGCGAGGCGCGCATGGGTCGCGTGCTGGGCCCGCCGAAGTCCGAGGCGGGCGAGCGCACCGTCTCCGTCCCCGACGAGCTCGTGGCCGTCCTGGGCAAGCCACGCCGCGGCGACAAGCTCGTCTTCCACACGGCGAAGGACACACCCTTGTGGTCCGGCTCGTTCTGGCCGCGGACCTGGACCCCTGCCGTGGTCGCGGCGAACAGCGACGAGCTGTGCGGCAACCTCGGCCTGACGCCCATCGGGAAGATGCCGACGATCCACGACCTGCGCCACTCGCACGCGTCCTGGCTCATCGCGGCAGGGCGCCCGCTCCCCTACATCAAGGTGCGTCTCGGGCACGAGAACATCACCACGACCGTGGACACGTACGGGCACCTGCTGCCCGACGCGCAGCAGGGCGACGCGGACGCTGTGTCGCTGTCCATGGCCGGCGTGCTGCCGCAGCTGATGCCGCCCGCCGTCAGGGACGAGACGGGGCTACTCGAGTCCTGACCGCACGACGAAGCCCCCGCCAATGGCGGGGGCTTTCTGCCGTTTCTGACGCCATTCTGCCGGGTCTATGCGTCACGATGGATCGGAATGCATAGACTATTTCACCATACGGATGACACCCCGGATCACCCCGGGTGAGAGAATCAGGCGTATCGGTCAATTGTCGCGAGCAACCGATTACAGCGATGCATCATTGGCGACATGCCACACACAGGGGATTATCAGGGCGCGCCACAAGCGTGTCCACATGCGTGCGTGATATACGCGTGCCGGTTCAATTCAGACCACCGGGACGATCCGGCGACGGCAGAGACGCCGTGCCCGATCTCGATCCCGGCGCAGGTTCCCATCCGACTCGGTCGGTGAGCTCGATCATCAGGGCCCGCTCGGAGATCTGAGTCAGCTCTGCGACAGCAAGGATGATGTCGAGGCTGAGCGAGGCGCGGCCGGTCGTCCGGTGTGACACGTAGCCGGGCGACCTGCCGGCGGCGGTGGCGACCTGCTCGACGGTCAGGTTGTGATCGGTCATGTAGTCGCGCAGGGCATGGCTCCACCGCAAGGCCTGGGGTTCTCTGTGCTTGTCCACGTAGCCGCATGGTGCCCTAGCGCCGGTACATATGCAACGGTCCCAGCGCAAAAAAGTCTGAGAACCTCTCTTGCGCTCGGTACATATGTACCGTAGTGTCTGTCACGTGATCGAAACCCAGAAGCTCTCAGAGGCCGTGGCAGCTCGTGTCCGAGTGGTCATCGCCGAGCGGGGCATCAAGAAGAACGAGCTCGCTGCACCGCTCGGGATCACGCCTGACCAGGTCTACCGCAAGACGCAGGGCCTGGTGCCCTTCTCTGTCGAGGATCTCGACATCGTCGCGAGCGTCCTCGGCGTCGCGCCCTGGGAGTTCTTCCCGGGCGCACCGTCGCGCCTCTCGCATGCTCTACACCGGTAGATATATACCGGTCGCCAGACAAGCCAAAGCCCGGCTCCCCCTTCACGAGTAACCGGGCCATGACCAACAAGGAGAAGTATCCCATGACCCTCAAGTCCTGGATCAACCGCCACATCGTGGCGACCGACCCGAACCCCGAGCCCGGCAACCCGAACGGCCCGACGGCCGAGGACTTCGCCGCGGACGCCCGCGCCGAGGTCTCCACGCCGAAGTGGAGCCAGCGATGAGCCGCGGCTTCCGACCTGGAGAGGTCGAGGAGGGCGAGCCGCAGGAGCTCCCCCAGCGTCTGGCCGGGGCCACGCTCCCCGCCACCGACGACACCGCAGAGGCCGTCCGTGACCGCGGGGCCCGCCACATCGAGATGGACGGGGAGAACCGATGAGCGCGCATACCGCAGCCCGACCGTTCCAGGTCGGCGTCCGCGTCACCGCGCACGGGCGCGCTGGCCACCAGATCGCCACCGGAACCGGAGTGATCGACCGGGTCTACGAGTACGAGCTCGACGGCGCGCCGTACCTCTCCGTGTGGGTTCGGCTCGACGTGCCCGTGATGGACGACGGCGTCGAGCGCAAGTGGATCTCGCTGTACCTCGAGGCCGACGGCGTGACCCCGATGTTCGACGCCACCATCGCGCACGCCTCCACCGAGTCGGCCGATCCTGCGTCCGAGCCCATCCTCCTCATCCGCGACGGCGCCGAGATGGTCCGCCACACGACGGACCCCGACCTCGACGACCTGTACGCCGCGGGCTGGACGCTGGTCGTCGACTCCGCCACGCACCGGTCGTCGTCCGTCGCTGGCCTCGGTGGCCTGCGGTACGGACGCCAGGCCCCCACAGACCCGTCCGGCGGCGCGGTGACGCAGCCCAACCCTGCGCCGTCGGGCGACACAACCCCGAGCCTCGTCGAGCTGGACCGTCGCGAGGCGGCGGACGCTCTGGCTGGCACCGTTGCCAAGTTCCTTGACCTGGCGCGGGTCCATGACTGGGGCCACGTCGCCCTCCGCAAGGCGCTCGACGACTACCGCAAGACGGTGACCCGATGAGCGACGTCGCCAGGCTGTTCCCCGGGCGCACCTGGTACCCGACGAACAGCACGCCCCTGCCGTTCCGCCGCACCAAGAGCGGACTGCCGCGTGACCGCAGCATCGTCCACCGCGCCCACGTCGGCCGCCGTCACGCACGCCCGGTCCTCGTGACCGTCCGGTACCGGATCGCCTTCGCCCTGGGCCGGGTGATCTACGGCGCCACCCTCGGCGTCCTGTCGATCTTCCTGCTCGGCCCCGTGCTCTACGGGCTGGGGGTCCAGTTGTGAAGACCACCACCGCAGCCACGATCGCCGCCGCCGTCGGCCTCGTCGTCGGCATCGCCTCGGGAGGGGCTGCCGTCTACGGCCAGGTCCCGACCCGCACGCCGTACGCCTGCCACCTCATGGCCGACACCGCGATGGACGTCTTCCAGATGGAGTCCGAGCTGACGGCCGCCGTCCGGGAACGCGGGGACGCGCTCGGCGCCGACAACTACCGCGAGGCCGACGACGACGTCAACCAGCTGCTCGACGACCTCGCGGCCATCGCACCGAAGTACGACGCCGCCGAGAACGACTGCCTGGAGGGCTCGTGATGGCCGCCCTCGCGCCGGCCGCTCTTGCCGTCGTCGCCGTCATCCTCCTGATCCTCGGCGTCCGGCACCTCACCGCAGACGACCGCCACTACACCCAGCACATGAAGGGGAGCCACCGATGACCACCGCCGACCTGACGACTCGCGCCACGGCGCGCGAGCTGAACTGTCACCCGGAGACGGTCCGCGCACTGATCCGCGACGGCCTGCTGCAGGCTCACCGGCTGCGCGGGGACCACGGGCCGTTCCGCATCTCGCCCGAGTCGCTGAGCGAGTACCGGAAGCGGCAGGCGTCGCTGCAGGAGGACCCGTGGGTCCGTTCGCAGGACCGCAGCAGGAGGGCGTCATGACCGACTCCTACGGCCGCGTCCGCTGCCCGAAGTGCCACACCTGGTACGGCCTGGACGACGTCCACACGTGCCCGCTGTCGAACCTCTACCTCGACGCCGATAGAATAAAAGAAGAAGAAGAAGAAGAGAAGAAGAAGAGAAGAGAAAGAGAAGAAAGAGAAAGAGAAAGAAAAGAAAGAAAAGAAAAAAGAAAAAAAAGAGAAAGAAGAAAGAGAAAAATGTATGTATACAAACACATGTACATACATAAATACCTAGCCACACATGTAAGGACATCACACGTTGGGTTGAGGCCGTCGTCTTCCCCAGACGATGGGACCTCGAGTCCAACCTCAAAGAACCAGTACACTCACGGGCACCGCCCGGCTCATTCTTCACCCGCGCTACCCATGGGTGGGGGGCATTTGTGGACGTGTAAAATCGCACGTCCATGCATCCCTACCAGTCCAACAGCAACAACAAATTCAACCGAAGAGACCATGGAGAGCACGTCCCGCCCGGACCCTCCGAATAAACAACATGCTGCCGTGGAGCCATCTCTGGAACCACGACAGTCAAGGGAAGCCAACCCCTGGGGAAGCTCATCATTCGTGGGCCCCCGAAGAGAATCAAACGGATCGTCAATCGGCCCAAGACAGGCCCAAGATCCACCTTTTATCACGCCCATGTGCCCTTCGACGGCACACTCATATACCCTTTAAAGAGAGCTTTACGTAGCCTTCAACGGCACGCTTCAAGTGCCTTCAACGGCACACTTCAACGAGCCTCCAACGGCACACCAAACGCCCATACAGGCCTTCACCGGTACGCCCAGCGAGCCTTCAACGGCACGTCCCATCGGCAGTTCAACGGCACACCTTGCAGCCCCCTCAGCGGTACACCTCAACAAGCCTTCAACGGCACGCTGTAAAGGCCCTTCAGCGGCACACTTCAAATGGCCTCCAACAGCACACGCCATCCAAGTGCCTTCAACGGCACACTCTAAATGCCTTCAACGGCACGCTGTCAAAGCCCTTCAACGGCACGCCGTCAAGTGCCCTTCAACGGCACACCATCAAGCAAATGCCTTCAACGACACAACACAGTGCCCCTTCAGTGGCACGCTGCAAGTGCCCTCCAGCGGCGCACCACAAAGGCCTTCAATGGTACAACCCAACAGCCCTTTCAACGGCACAACCCGAAGCCCCAGCGGAACGGTCTCATCCTTCAGCGACACGGTCTAACGGTGGCACATCCGACAGAACGGATCTCACACCATGTCCTATGGGATCCTTGGCGCGCAGTGACCCGTCCGAGGTGTCAAATGGAGAGCCAGCCGCGCTGCCTACTCCCCCTGCCACCAAGGACACCTGGGTCAAGTCTCCATTAATGAACACGTTCCCGCCCTGTCGCTCGGCGATTCAAAGCACCGTGCCGCTGGAGGTATAAAAGGGCCCCTTCACCGGCGAACAACAGACGACTACACACAGAGACGACAGAAAAAAAGAGATACACATCCACCTACACAGAGGAGACACCCAGAGAAGAGACAGAAGAAGAAGGAGAAGGAGAGGTGCTTCCTCCGGCAGTCCTCACGAGAGGAGAGTAAGAGAGAGAGAGAGAGAGAGAGAGTAATGTAATAAGGAAAGAGGAAGAGCTGGGAGCCAGGGGCCCTTGCTGAACCTCTGCCCTTTCTTCTGTGTCTTCCCTTCCTCCCCTTCTCTTTTTGCCGGTGTTTTGACCTCTGATATCTTGGGCTCCTGTTCGCCAGGAATGAAAGAAAATCCTCCGTTCTCGTTCTCTCTTTGGCACATTCTCTTTTGGGTCGCCCTTCGCTAGTTTGGGTTCTTCTACGTACCCTTCCCCTCATTGGTTTGCTCCTCCCTCAGTGCACCCCTTAGTCAGCTTCAGGAAGCCTTATCCTCTATCGTTTGCATCCCGGTTTTCTGATGATTCACTGAAAGTGTTGTCGTCTCCGGATATCCACCTCTAATAGACGGGTTCTGCCACTCCTTGTGGGCGCGTTCCCTGTACTTCTCTTACGTCCTGGGTCAAGGGGAGATGCTGCCAAAATTTTGACAGGAATCGTAATGTGTTAAAAGGCCGGGAAGAACAACAGACAGACTAAGTAATCAACTAAGGAATGTTCTAACTAAGTTAAAAGGACTGAGAACGACGTGGAAAGAAAGACGACAAAAATGATTAAAGATGGGAAGAGGGAGTCCGCTGATCAGTCATGCGGATCAAATAATTAAAACAGAAAAGAAAGAGAAAAAAATTGAAGAAAAGAAAGGCCTTAAAATCATCAAGAGGAGTAGGCCTTGCATCCTTCAACGGCACACACTCAATTCCTTCATCGGCACACTCACCCTCTCTTCCCTTTTTCTTGAAACGATTTCTGCACGCGCCACGTTTTCCTGAAAACTGCACGGGGTATGCCCCCCTTTTTGAAAAGCTGCACGGGGTTCCTCCCTTCTTTAAAAACCTGCACGGGGTATGTTTTCGCCCCTTCTTTTGAAAACCTGCACGGGGTACACACCGCCTCGTTTTCCCTTCCTTTTTGAGAACCTGCTCGAACTACCCCCCCGTACCCCGTGCAGACGTGCATGGGGTATACTTCTTGACCTCGTACACTATGTGCACGAGGCATTCCCCCACCCCATGCACAATATGCACGGGGTATGTCCCCACCCCGAGCACAATGCGCACGGGGTATGTCCCCCCACCTCTTGCACAATGTGCACGGGGTATCTTCCCCACCCTGCGCACAATGTGCATGGGGTACGTCCCGTACCCCGTGCAGGTGTGCACGAGGTACACTTCCATACCTCGTGCACACCCTGCACGAGGTCCCTCTCTCCCTCTCACCGTCTCATCTCTCTCTCCCTGCGTCTCATCTCTCTCTCTCTCCCTCTTCATTTTCTGCTCGAGCCACACCCTTCGCCGGTGCGCCCTTCGCCGATGCGCCCCTCCTAACCCCTTCGCCGGTACACCCCTGCTCGCCGGTGCACCCCTGCTCGCCGGTGCACCCCCCCAGTGGCCCACCTTTCCAAAGAGAAACACAAAGAAAAAAAAGGGGAGAAATTCAAGGAAATAAAAAAAATCCATAAAAAAGCTTATCTCTGTTAGCCTTCTTATTGCCTCTGAGTTGTCATTTGTAAGTAACGGCAAATGTTGTGAGTGGCACAACCTTGTTCTCCTCTGATGTATAGGGGCATTGTATGCAATCTAGTGGCAGACATATGCTCTTGTCAATGGCTCGGCTAATATGATTAGCCTCAAAGTTGATCAAATGCCTCTCAGGGCGATCTGGAGTTGACTTGGAGTTAAGGCGTAGCCGATGAAGCTTGGCCTTTTCCTCATCAATGGAGAAGGGATCATCCTCATCTTCCTCTGAGAGCCAACCATTGATTTTGCTTTTGATCATAGGGTATGGATTGATTCCCTTGAAATAAAGCACGACATCGGCAAGATTACATTCTACTGTAGTATATGGCGATAGGTCTGCAAAGACTGTGTACTTTTCTCCATCCTTCGCATATCTAATGCACTGGTGGAGAGTTGACGGGATGACCCCATTTTCATGCAACCAAGGTCTACCTAATATGACTTTGTAAGAAGTGTTGGCATCGATGATGTAGAATGTCACCTTAGAGGTGAAGTCATCGAGCACTAGATCCACATCTACTCGATCGAGGACCTCCTCGGTGTCTTGATTGAAATCGGATATCTTGACCTCTTGAACCTTCTGGAGATGTAGGGTCAGGTATAGGGTCTTGAAGGTTTTCAGCGGCATGATGTTGACAATGGCACCGACATCCACCAGGATCCGGTTCACTTCATGCCCATTGATTTTCCCCCTCATATAGAGAGGACGGTTGTAACATGGAGGAGAAAGTAACATGTCCTTCTTTGTGAAGGAAACGACGATTGCCATTACTTCGTATGTAGATGCCTTTATCTCTGCCGCATGTGCTTCGTAGAATTCTAGCTCTTGGAGTATTTTGATAAGAGTTTCTCTCAACTCTTTAGTCCAAGCTATTGCTTCCCAGATTGTGATGCTGGTAGGAAATCGCTTCATCTGGTGGAGGACCTTTCGGTCAGCTCGATCATGAGCATCCTCTAGTAAAGGTAGTATGTCTGGCTGAGTTTTGCACGAATTGTCGCGCTGTTCCCCATCAGGGAGTTGTATTGCCTTGCCTTTGTCACCAGGATCGGGCTGGCTCTGATCGCTTGTAGGTTCCTTAAACAAAGGCGCCAAGGTCGGCTCTTCTGGAGGCGACTAGCAAGCTGGATCATCTTTACTGGACTGGCTAACTTGTTCTTCAGAAGTGGCCAGAACCGGAACAGGGACCAGAGTGTTGGCCATGACCTCCTCCATGCTGGAGGGATCGAAGATGTTGGGTTCCTTTTGAATTTCTATCTCCGGAATGGGGGCAGGTTCTTCCCCTCAAAAGAGGATGTTTTGCTCTGGGTCGAAGGTGGACGGGTGAAGAGGTAGCTCAGGAATCCTTCCACGGCCTCTACCGCACCCTCGGTCATGACCTCAACTGCAGCTTGTACTTTTCATAGTTGGCTATAACCCGAGGGGGGCAGTAGTTCTTGTCTGGTTCTGGAGGCCACTTGCTCGCCTCGGTGGGAGGCATTGATGTTATCGGGGGGTGGAATTCCCACCATGTTGCAGGTGCAGTCTTGGAGCATTTCTTCTAGCTACTCTATGGTGATCTCCTTGTCTTTGTAGAACAAGGAGAGTTCTTTGGGGATGAGGAGTCTTTCACCATTCTTCACCTTTTGGATCATCTCTTGGACCCAGCTTCTGAGGCAAGCTCACTTCAGCATCTCTTCCCACGGGATGTAACTATCAAGTGGGACAGCTCCAGTAGGATGAGGAGGCATGTATTCTTCCAAGATGTCGATGAGTCACTGTAGCCTTTGGAGAGGTGTCATTTGGCTGGCCACCACAAGGCGACTGCTTGCTCAACTTGTTTCTTGAGTCACCTCTTGAGGTTCTTCCGCCTATTCTTCTCCTATTTCTTGGCGATGGCTGCCTCTAGAGGAGTAGGAGGGGTAAGTGTTTGGGCAGGAGCGAACAAATCCCTGTGGAGATATCTCTGAGCTGAGGTCTTGGCAGAGTGAGATCGACAGCTTTTCTTTGCCCAAATTTCAATCAAGGCACCTTTTGCTTGTTGTATTTGGAACGTGGCCTTGATCGCTTGCTTGATGACCTCAGGTGGTAGCTCCTAGTATGCTGGAATGTTGGGACTGGCATCCAAAGATGTATATGCGGTTTGATGCCTTACCCACGGTGGCGAAAGAGGTAACTTTTGATGAGCTAGTATACTGGGCCGATGTTTGAAGACGTATACGTGATTTGATGCCTTACCCGCAGTGGCGAAGAGGGTAGCATTTGATGAGTTGGTATACTAGGGCCGACGTCCGAAGATGTATGTGTGGTTTGATGGCTTACCCGCAGTGGCGAAGAGGGTAGCTTTTGATAAGATGGTATGCTGGGGGCAGCATCCGAAGATGTAGGTGCAGTTTGATGCCTTATGCGCAGTTTGATGCCTCACCAATGGTGGCGAAGAGGGTAGCTTTTGATGAGCTGGTATACTAGGGCTAGCGTCCGAAGATGTATACGTAGTTTGATGCCTTACCCACAGTGGTGAAGTTTTTTGTCAGAATATTGACTGGGAGACTCGGATGGAGTCCTGCTCCTTAGCTTTACCTTTGTTATCTGGCTCGTAGTGGTGTTCGGTGACAACTACAGGTGTAGCGGGGTATCGCCACTCCTGGTGGTTATCTCGACTTCGTACGTTAGTCGAGCCTTGTTGTGAGGGTCCGGGCTTGTCGGCCTGAGTCGTTGAAGATTTTGAAGATGCCTCCTTCATGCCCTAGTAAGGGCTACAGGGTGTGCAAAGGGGAGTCAAAGGTTCGCCAGGTAGAGAGATGCGATGATGATGTGTCGTGGCTTCACCCTATTTTTGCTTCCCCTTCCTATATTCCGATATAGAAGATGGAGGTGGAGCTGGGGGATAGCAAGAGGAGCTTGGGGAAGCTGCCATCATTTCACTTACTAGGACATCCTCTCGACCGAGAAAGACTCGGAGTAATAGGCCTTTTGACAATCTTCATTCCATTCAAACTTGACTCCCACCTTTAGCAACTCATAAAATGGATGGCACCTTTGAGATTGTTGGGATATAAATCTTCGAATGAATTGCAATCGACCAATCAGTGCTCGAAGTTCTGTGATATTCTTAGGCGGAGGCATGTCCATGATGGCGTTTGCTTTGTTAGGATCAATCTGGATCTCCCGTTTGCTAACTATAAAGCCTAGCAGCTTCCCTGAAGAGACTCTGAAAATACACTTCTTCGGATTCATTTTTAGCTTATACTTCCTAGCACTTTGCAACACCTTAGCTAGAATAGCGGGGTATTCTTCCTTTGTTCTCGACTTCACTAAGATGTCATCCACGTAGGCTTCCATGTAAATGTGCATCATGTCATGGAAAATGGCCATCATCACCCTTTGATAAGTGGCACCTACGTTCTTTAGACCGAATAGCATAACAACGTAACAATACGTGCCCCAAGGTGTGGTGAAGGAGGTTTTCTCTTGGTCTTCGGGAGCAAGACAAATCTGGTTATAACCTGAGTGTCCATCAATGAATGACAAGGTTTCGAACCTAGCGATATTATCCACCAAGACATCTATATGAGGCAGTAGGAAGTCATCCTTGGGACATGCTTTGTTAAGATCTCTGAAATCGATACAAATGCATACCTTTCCATCCTTCTTGATGACAGGGACAATATTCACCACCCACTAGGGATATAAAACAACTCTAATGAACCTAGCCTTGTATAATTTATTGACCTCTTCTTTTATCCTTAAGGCCATGTGGGGGTGAAATCTTCTTGATGTTTGTTTAACGGGTGTTGCCCCTGGTTTAAGCACTAGACGGTGTTCCACCAAGGAGGGGTCAAGACCTGACATATCCTCGTAAGACCAGGTGAAAGAATCGCTGTACTCTCTTAGGACTTTAATTAAATCAACTTCTACTTCTGGAGGGAGATTAGCGGCAATAATGATGGGCTTGGGATCTTCTTCAGTTCCCAAATTTACTTCTTTTGTAGGTTCATCCACTGCCGATGATGGCTCATCGAATCTCTTTACACCTTGCGCATATAGGTTGGCAGTGTCATCTACGTCGCTGTCCTCAGAATCGACCGGGTCTTTCTCATCCATGACTTCATAGACATCTAATCCGTCATCGCTCTACACCCTATCTATTTCCTCTTCATCTTCTATCACGATTGCCGTAGCAATGAACTCTGGACATTTCAAAAGAGCACGACATTGCTGAGCTAAATCTTGCAAGAACCTATCAGGAATGGATTTGGAATGACGTGCAAGCAGGCACGGCTCAGGCTTGGATGGGCTAGATGACCTAGAACATGACCCTACTTCTCTAGTCCTAGACCTTACTTCCCTAGACTCGATGGACCCTATGTCTAACCTAGGGGACAGAAAGCCTACTGGAAGGGAAGAAGTAGGGGTCTCGTGCCCCTGGGAGGAGGACGGATCGAAGATAGCGTAATCTTCCACAGAAATCTCCATTTCAAAATTGACATTTTTTTTGGAGATTGGTGGAAATCACGCAACAAGATGAAGAGGAGGGAGAAGGAGGAGGAGGGGGAAGTGCAAGCAGGTTGATGGAAGGACAGAATAAATCAAGGAGAGATCAGAAAAGGAGAGGAAAGAAGTGGAACGATCAAGTGGTGCGCAGCGCCCACAAGGAAGGTTGATTATTAGGAATTCCGTCGATAGGTCATACCAGAATGAAGATCTTGGGGGTAGCGGATCAATCATCATTGGAGGGGGATGGGAAATAAAGTGCAGCATTTGGAATAGTGCACGCAAGCGGGAAGGAGACAAAGTAACAGTGATGGGAGAGCTCACCTTTTATTGCGGATGATTTGCTGGTTTCTTCGGCTTCCACTGTACAAGCCGTACCTCCTGGTTCTTCTAATAACAAGCATCTGGCTCACTGAATAATCTGGCAAATGCTCGGCTGAAGTTGAACATGTCATCAACTGACCCCTTTGGCAGCAGAGGTGGACTGGCTACTGTGCAAGCTGTGCTTCTCTTCTCTGACTGGGCTAACTGTAAAGTTCTTGGTTGGAGGGGGCCTTTAACAAAATGCTGACGGTACTCCCAGGTAAGTGGCCCCGAGTCACCCAAAATTGAAAATGTGGACTCTCGATAACCAAGACCCCGTCTACTCATCTTTCTTCCTTTGGGGACCGCTTTGGTCTGCCCTTGCAATTGTGCCCCGAGGCCTCTCCCCGGTTGATAGCCTAGCTTCAAAATAATGGACCAGCCTTTGGAATCCCGGATCTTTGGCTTCTCTTTGATATTAACAGGTGCAGTGGCGGGCTTTCGTGGTGCATAAGCCCAAGGGAAGTCAAGATCCAACACAGAAATAACGGGCCGACTACTGGGCCATACAGTTGGCAAAATCTTCTCTGATATAGCCTTCACTGACTGGACTGTGGACAAGCTTTTCACCTTAACCACCCTCCCTTGAAAAGGGAATTTAAGACACTGATGAGCAGTGGATGGCACGGCGCTGAGAGTATCAATCCACGGATGACCCAAGATAGCCTTGAACATAGGGTCTATGTCCAGCACATAGAATTCGATGGGCATAGTAAGCGGCCCAAGCTCAGCCTAAATGGTTGCAACCTCGTGACATGCTCTCCGTGAATTGTCATAAGCTGCTATAGTAGTCGGGGGAGGGCGTAGGAGCTCTTCTGATAAATTGCAAGCCCTAAGAGTGCTGAGTGGGCAAACATTAATAGATGCCCCTATATCAACCAATGCTGCATCAATGCTAACTTTGTTCAAAATAATAGAAATGCAAAGTGGCATCTGCCGAGCTTCTGAAGGTGCTAGCTCGATCTCAGAGAAGGTAATTGCTGGTCCCTTGGAGATAGTTGCTAATGCTGTGGGTAGGCTATCAACTGCCACATCTTCACTAACCATCACCTTCCGAAGAAAATTTCTCAATGCATCCTGGTGAAGGGTAGATCTCTTTATCCTTCGGGCTCGTGGGAGGCGGGCCGAGGTTCGAGTCGTGCCGGTTCCTTTCCGGTACTCGGATCCCAGGTCGCCACAGGGAGGGCTTGACTCGTGTGATGATGGAGCGACAACAACATAGTTGGGACGAATGGAGGCAGGGAGACTGGTCCCGATGTAAACACTGGGGAGAATGTTGACTCCGGGTTTGTGAAAGTGAGGCATTGGCTTGAGAAGTAGAGGGGCAGATACTGGCTCGACATGGAGCTGATGGGTTCTGGCTCGGGTGTGGAGCTGTCGACAGTAGCTCAACTAGGAGCAGGTAGGTACTGGCTTCGGTGTGGGGTCCATTTCGTTGGCTGGGTAAAGACTGAGCTGTGAGACGGATGATAATCTAATGATGGTGTTGAGATTGGCAGTCGGTGAAGATGGGAATCAATTTCCTGATTACACTTCATTGATTAATGATGTGAAGGACAAGATATGAGGCGTTGAGAGCCTGATTACAAGTTGTGTGCAAGCCATAGGGTAATTCTCTCATTTATGTCGATCCCCAAGTCATTACGGTGTTATGCAGGTATTTTGCCTTTATACATAAAATCCATTAAAGGGCTCACGATTCGACAAGATGCTGCTTGGGAGGGGTCATAATGTACCCTCAATATGTAATGATGGGTCATCCAATCATGGGAGGGCTTGCACGTTCCTTGATGTTCACCTCCCGGGCATTGTCATCTGTGATCACATACCTCGCTCGAGTGAGTTGACTAGCTTAGCTTGTATGCTGCAATCGAGCATGGCTCGTGCGGAGCATTCGAACTTGAACTCGGTGTGAACTATCGAGCACCGGCTCGGGATGAGCTGTCGAGCCCTGGCTCAGGATGAGCTGTCAGATACTGGCTTGGGGGGAGCTATACGGCACCGACTCGGGATGAGTTATCGGGCACCAACTCTAGATGAGTTGTCAGATACCCACTTGGGGTGAGCTGTCGGATACCATAGCCACTGCCAAGACTGGAATAGTCAGGTGCCGTGGGGCACCACTGTGACCAAAGTAATCGGGTGTCATAGACGCCATTGAGATTAGAGTTGTCAGGTGCTTGGGATCGCTGTGACTAGAATAATTGGGTGCGCTTAGACTCCGCTATGAGTAGAGAAGTTGGGTGCCGCGGGCACTACTGTGACTGGAGTAGTTGGGTGCTTGGGCACCACTGTGATTGGAGTAGTTGAATGCTTGGGCATCACTGTGATTGCAATAATCAGGTGTCATGGACACCGTTAGTGCAGGGCGGTCGAGCGTCGTTGAGACAGGGGTGACTGGGTGTTGTGAGGTATCGTTGTGACTGGAGCAGTCGGGTGCCATGTGCACTGTTGTAACTGGAGTAGTTGGGTGCTTGGGCAGCGCTATGATGAGAGTAATCGTGCTCCATTAAGATTAGGGCATTTAGGTGCCGTTAAAGATTAGAGGAGTTGGGTGATGGCTTCATTATAACTGGAGCAATTTGGGCTTGAACGCAGTCTTCGATAGGGGCTCGTTCACATATGAACGTGGTCGTCTATATGACTGCGTCCCAGTCGCGTCCTCTGTGTGGCACACGTTCATTAAGACATGAGTAGCTCCCAAGTGGGGCTCGTTCCTCGAGACAAAAGTAGCACGTTCTTCGAGCAAAGTGACCCTTGTGTAGGGCACATTCTTCGAGATAGAGGTCACCCCTATATAGGGCACGTTCTTTGACATATAGGTAATCCGTATGGCTCATTTATCGAGGTGCCAGCATGACATGTCCCAGTTACATCAAAGACAAAAATTGCCAAAGCCAAATTGCCTTCCTCGTAGGGCGTCGAACTGCCTTAGACCCATTAGGGACCTCCATCGGTGCGTGTCTCACCACATCTTTTGCTCCCCTGGGGGGTATTTAGAGGCCTAAAATTGGCCCAAAGTGGGGTACCTATTGGTGTGCTCAAAGGGGGCATCTGGTCAAGGTGAGGGTGCTGGCAGGAGCCAGCTGGTCCAACTGGGGTACTCCCAACCTTCATTTAGTCCAGATAGGGGCACTCCTAGCCTTCAATTTGTCAAAATATGGGCTTCTGGCGAGGAAGATGAGCAGAGCGCTCGAAGGAGGTATCCCATCATGGTGGCGGTGCCTCCTACCCTCACCTTGTCAAGATGGGACATTTGGCGATGGTGGTGGAAAGGCTGGGCGCTGGAAAGCCCAATTTAGTTAGGGTAAGGGTGTCGGCTGCTCTCGCCTTGATCAAGTGGGGTCATTGGCAGTGGAGAGAGTTCTAGGCACTAGAAAGCCTATTTTGGTTAGGGTGGGGGTGCTGGACGTCCTCATCTTGACCAAATGGGGTCACTGGCTGGAGAAGAAAGGTTGATACGCTCGCAGTGGGCACCTTGTCGAGGTGAGGGCATCCCAACCTCACTTGGATAAGGTAAAGTCCCTGGCCGCCCTCACCCGGCCCGGTTGAGGATTTCATCTTCAACGCGGTCTTCTTAGGCACCACGTTCAAGAACGCGGTCTTCAGTTCGACCGCGATCTTGAAGGCACTGGCAGGGCCCATCTGGTCCAGGTGGGGGAGCTCCTAACCCTCACTTGGTCAAGAGTAATTTTATTGTAAGGGTTCCTAAGATTCTCTTAAGGAACCACATTCAATAACATAGTCTTCAGTTCGACCGCGATCTTGAAGGCATTGGTAGGGACCATCTAGTCCAAGTGGGGGAGCTCCCAGCCCTCACTTGGTCAAGAGTAATTTTATTGGAAGGGTCCCCAAGATTCTCTTTTTTTGTAAGGGTATTTTTGACACTATATTGATATAAGAAGGTTAATAAAAATAATATGAAAATAACATGAGTAATTATGTAAATAAACATGTCAGCATGGTACTTTCGTAGAAAACCCTAAAACGTACGTGATATTTTTTTAATGTGCATGGTCCTTTGTCCTTGACTAAGTTTAAGGTTGAAAAATACGATACTTGGAGTTGTTTGAGGTACAAATTAAACTTTGATTTTGTAGAAGGGGGGTTGAATAGATCCAGTCAAAACTTTACCCAGTTAAAAACTTTGCCAAGCTAGTCTAGTTATTTAATGAAAACATAGTCCAATCATTAATAGAGCTACAGATGGGTGGAAGACAAGTGTTCCTGATATGAAGGGCTAAGTCCGTGAAGAACTGATACTCATGCAAAGTGAAGGTGCACTCAATAGAATGACTTGTAGCAAGGAGTGCTGGAGTGTTAGAGCTATCTCTACCTAAGCCAGCCCACCAGGCACTCTAGTGCCTATGGAAACTGACCCAACCAGAGTGTGTATAATCAGTGTGCAAACACAACAGGAAACAAGTAGATGGCTGGAGCAATAATGTGCCCGCTAGATATGCAAGGCTCAGATTAGGCAGACCTTCAAAACAAGGCAATCACAGCACACAATGCAAAAAGGGGGGTTAGTGCTTGTGTGTAAATGTATCAACTAGGGACTGGGTCGGCAAGTGCAGTGAAGACCGAACGCATAAGATAGTGCATTCAAAATAGTACAGTGCAAAACAAGAAAGAATACATGTGTTCCTGTGAATGGGGATAGAGGAGATGGATCAATCACATAAGAGCACAGCACTACACAAGGAATTTTTAAGGTGGTTCGGCTGCAAACCTGCAACCTACATCAACCCCTCACCAAACCCGGTGAGGCTTTACCAGCCACGGACGAGGTCCTCAACACACACACGCAAACACACACACACACGAACAAAGAAAAGAAACAAGCTGCAAGTGCAGCAAACACCGAGGACAACTCCCTAGAACACACATGGTTTATAGATTCAAAAGATGCAAATGATAGCAGAAAACCAACACTAGGAGAAGGCAACAGCGGCTTCAGATCAAAGTCTTGAAGCTCTTTCAAGCTCAAGCTGGCTGCATGGGGGGGCTACACTCCTTTCAGCTTCTTCTCACTTTTCTGGCACTAGTTTGGATCGAACTAGGGCTGGGCTGCTCTCCACACTTCTTTCTTTTCTTTGTCAGATTTTATTTTGAGGGCTCAAGGGAGTCGTAGGCTTTTCTCTTCAAGGTAGCAACAGTGGCTTCTTCATGTAGAAGCTTTATATATATAGCAAGCTGGGTAGAAATAATTTTCTCCAGAATCCTACGATCTGATTGGCTAGAATAAAAAGGCTTGTTTTAATACTGACCTCTTCTTGATTGGTACACCATATCTGATGGCAAGAGCAAGACATTTTTTCCATGTAAAATTTGATTGGCTTAAGATAGGGAGGTATAGTGCTCTGCCGCAGGAGCTTTTGGAAACAATAATTTGATTGGGTAGATGCACAAAAGTGGTTATCATGAAGGGTGACCTTTCCCACAAATGTAGGTTGATAAATCTTTTGTTCAAAAGGGTTGATCTAGTACCCTCATGATGACAAGGACACTGGTCAGTCCTAGGATCCTCATCCAGACTTCAAAAGATGTGATTTTGGAGGTTTACAGTCCATATTTTAATCTCCTAGATGACCTTCGAATGTTGCAGAAGCTTGGACAGGCGTTTTCTTTATTTGTTCCCTCTACAAGCTATTTGTCTACCTTATGAGGCATTTTTCACCCGTAGAATCCATTTGTCTGCCTTAACCATCTATTTATCACCCTAATTCCTCAATGGCCGTCGCCTTTGGGGATTTCCTTCTCTACCTTGGCATTAATAAATTTGAGCTTTGTTGTCACCGCTTGACTCCCGAGCATGATTTCATGAATTCGAGCTTGCTATAGCTACATGGAATGCTAGCAACAAGTGCTCAGAGTGCTAGCTATTTGTGCTCGGAGTGCTCACTACATGTGCTCGGAGTTCTCGCTGCAGTTGCTCGGAGTGCTCGCTACATGTGCTTGGAGTGCTCGCTGTAGTTACTTGGAGTGCTCTCTATGGGTGCTTGGAGTGCTCAGAGTGCTAGCTACATGTAATCGGAGTGGTCGCTGTAGTTGCTTGGAGTGCTCGCGACAATTGCA
Source organism: Amorphophallus titanum (assembly GCA_024336825.1). Lineage (NCBI taxonomy): Eukaryota > Viridiplantae > Streptophyta > Magnoliopsida > Alismatales > Araceae > Amorphophallus > Amorphophallus titanum. The sequence continues at coordinate 1,057,201 of JANBPO010009398.1, forward strand.
TGGAGTGCTCACCACAGTTGCTTAGATTGCTCGCCATAGTTGCTTGGGCAGAACTTTGATTGTCTATTTGTCAGCCTTACTGACTAGGGTTGTCTGCTTTGGCACCTTGGTGTTGAGGTAGCTGGTTGACTGTGAACTTGGCTACGTTGACTTTGGGGCTTGGCTACTTTGACTGCTCGGAGTGCTTGCTACTTGTTCTTGGAATGCTCGCCACCATTGCTCAGGGTGCTCGCCAGAGTTGCTTGGAGTGCTCGCTACATGTGCTTGGAGTGCTCGCCACAGTTGCTTAACTATGTTGACGCACTAGGATGTTGCATTAGCGCACTGTGTTGGTTTTACTCATTTCTGCTCCGCAAGTCATTTTTCACCCTTGTATATCTATTTGTCACCCTTATGCGCCATTTGTTACCTTTACAGGGCATTTGTCACCCCTACGCGGCATTTGCCACCTTTACAAAGCATTTGTCACCGCTAGGAGGCATTTGTCACCACTACAGATTCCTTTTTCACCTATAGTGGCCAGTTGTCACCCATGCAAAGTACTTTTTACCTTTAGCTCACATGACTACTTTCTAGTGAAGACTACTATTGAAACGACTTCTCTTCTTCTTCTATCTCCTTCCTCCATCCTCCTCCTCCTTTTTTGTCTCATCTTCACTTGAACGAACTGAGCTCCTGTTCAAATCTTCTATCTCTGAGTGTGCCCGAAAGTGCTCGGAAGTGCTTGGAGTGCTCGGAATAGCATAGCCCGTGTGTTCTGAAGTCAGCTCTAAGCTCGACTCTTCTTCTAGTAACTTCATGTCAATATGAGGAGAGCCCTTTGCTTCTTTGTGTAAGCACATCAAATCTTCCTTATTTGCACTACCATTTCTGTTGCTATTTCAAGCTTGAGCTACTGGTTTCTATCTTCACATGCTTGACCTAAGCTACATATACTTTGACATCATCAAGTGCATATCAGGCTCATCAATGAAGTTCATGTTGGTTCTATTAGATGGTGCAAATCGGATTCAGGTCGACTCTGCCCTATAGCATGACATTTTCAAGCTGAATTAAAAGAAATGAAGGCTAAGGCTTAAGGCATGAATCCCCATTGATTTGGATTAAGATTGATGAGTGTATGGGTTAATCAAATGGGGCTTTGATCGAAGATATAAGGGGTCTCATCCATTCGATTATCTCATCCAACTTAACCAACTTGCAGACCTTCATCCAATTTCTCCAGTAGAGTACATTATTTAGCAAGAGATGTATAGACATAGAAGCACAAAGGAGGGCTTATAATAGTAAATAGAGATTCATGCATCATACATGGTTGTGATTTCATTCAAGCACTATCTCATGCAGTTCAAGCATTATTATGCAAATGCATGTCAAAGGAAATATCTAATGTAAAACCTGATTGGTGGTACGTGGTGGAGTTAAGCACTCAACACATGGTGAGGGCCTCCATATGGACTTGTCCATTCTTTAGCATGACACCATTTGATATACCACACAACCAAATGCTCATGACTAAATGCATATTAACAAAAGAAGGTTTATGCATGACTATTGACATTACGATGCTAGATCATGACAATGAACTCTAAGTTATGCACAAGGAAGGATAAATTTATTATGCATGCAACCGACTGACACTCAGCCCTCAACCCTACAGACTCCCAACTCTCTTCTAAAAGATGTGAATTTTTCTTCATTAAGAGGTTTTGTGAAGATGTCGCAAATTTGACTGTTTATTTTAATGAAGTTAATTTCAACATCACCCTTGCTAACATGATCTCGAATAAAATGATGTCTTATTTCAATATGCTTCGTGCGAGAGTGATGAACTGGATTTCTTGATAAATTTATGGTTGAGGTGTTATCACACAAGATTGAGGTGTTTTTAAAGGAGATGCCATAGTCAATCATTTATTGTTGGATCCATAGCACCTGGGCAACACAACTGTCTACAGCCACATACTCGGCCTCGACAGTTGATAATGCCACTGAATTTTATTTCTTGGAGGCCCACGAGACCATGCATCCCCCAAGAAATTGGCAGTACCTGCTGGTACTTTTTCGATCCACTTTACAACTGACATAATCGGCATCAGAATAAGCAATCAGTTTAAAGCTCGAATTACGCGGAAATCATAAGCCCAAATTTACTGAACTAGCAATGTATCTAAAAATCCATTTCATGGCCGACATGTGTGATTCTTTTGGATTGGACTAAAATCTCGCACACAAACAGACAGCAAATTAAAGGTCGGGCGGACTAGCAGTCAATTACAACAAGGATCCTATCATGCTTTTGAAAAGTTTTTGGTCCACAGTTTTACCTTTGACATCTTGATCAAGTTTGATTGAGGTAGACATTGGTGTCGGTTGAGGCTTCACCTTGCTGAAATTATACTTTGTAAGAAGATCTCGAGCATACTTCCTTTGACATATGAACATTCCTTCCGCCATTTGCTTGACCTGCAAGCCCAAGAAGAAAGTCAATTCTCCCATCATGCTCATCTCAAACTCACCTTGCATAAGTTTGGCAAAGTTCTCACTCAAGGTGTTATCAGTAGAACCAAATATAATGTCATCGACATATACTTGAACAATTAGAATTTTCTTACCATTTACTTTGGTAAATAAAGTTTGATCAATGTTACCACGTTTGAAGCCATTTTCAACTAGGAATGAACTTAGCCTCTCGTACCAAGCGTGGGGAGCTTGTTTCAGACCATAAAGCGCCTTGCCCAATTTGTAAACATGATCTAGATATGAGTGATCTTCAAATCTTGGAGGCTGCTCCACATACACGTCCTCCTATATGAAACCATTAAAAAATACACTTTTCACATCCATTTTAAAAAGTTTAATATTATTGTGGCATGCAAAGACTAATAGAATGCTCACAGTCTCAAGTCTTGCCATAGGGGCAAAGGACTCATCAAAATCAATTCTTATTTCTTAGCTATAGCTTTTGGCTACTAGCCTAGCCTTATTCTTAATTACCACTCCTTGATCATTTAACTTGTTTCGAAAAATCCACTTGGTTCCGATTACAGAGTGATTTTTAGGACGAGGCACAAGGAACCACACTTTGTTACTTTGGAACTAGTATAGTTCTTCTTGCATAGTTAAGATCAAAGAATTGTTCTTAAGAGCAACATCAACGGAATGTGGTTCAAACTGAGAAAACAGTGCAAGATAGTCCAAAATTGTCTACTTCCCTATATGAAGATCGAGTTTTCACTTTATCTTCTATATTTCCAATCACATTTTCGGGTGGATGACTTTTGTGGAACGTCCATTGTCTTGGAAGCTATTGTCCTTGTTGATTTTCTTGATCCTCAACTTCTAATCCTTCTCCTTGAGTTTCTTGTTTTTGTGCTATTGTTTATGTGCACGAGGGAATTCCCTTCTTGTTCTTTCCCTCGCGGCGGTGACGCACACTCGCCCTTTACGGAAGGCCGAGATGGGTCGATTTGGCATGTGGAGATTTTGGGGGCATTGAAAGGAGGGTGAAAAGAACGATAGGAACACACAAGAAGGAACAGCATATGGTTAATCATTCTGAAAGACTGGGTTAGAGATGTCTAGATGGAATGCGGGCGTGCCAGTAGATTTCTCGATGATCACCAGCGAAACCAAGTGTTTGACTAGGGATGTGCCTCCAGGGCACGGCACGTGAGCATGAAATGTTATGCGTCACATGAAGAGAAGGAGGTTTCGCTGGTATGAGTGTAGACGATGGTGGGGGCTCATGTACTAGACATCTTTCCCACCGACCGCAAGTGATCGATGTTTATTTTACATCGGGCGGAGCCCAAACACCTTTATTTCTACTGTAGAAGAAAGAGTTAGGGACCCTGGGAGCCATGACATTGGGAGGGCTTCGCCTGTCCAACAGCGATAGGGCAACAACAACACAACACGGATAACTGGGGGCAGAGAGACTGGTTTTGGCGAGGAGGGGGATCTGCTCCCTGACTGGATTACATGTCTTATATGGCATGAAAGGCATGCAAAGTACTTTATGCCTTGTGAATTCTCCCAAAATAAGAACATACAACATGTGATTATAGAATATCAATTGTTAGTTGTAATTAAATGATGTAGAAATTGCATAACAACATACCTTTACATTCATTGGAACTGCAGATTCAATGGAATTGAAATCCTTGTCACCGGAACCAGAGGCAATTGTCATACTAATTTATCAAAGTAAGAGTGCACGACATTTAATCGTCTAGTGTTTTACACATTTTTTTGGTATGTGTGAGCTCTAGCAGGATTCAATGAAGATGTGATATCATCTTCTAAGATGGGGTTGTCACATGTGGACTACCAACCATCAAAGAAAGTCATGGAATCCTCTCATCATTACCCCACCTCCTAGAAGGTCAACACATGATGCTGCCTCATCTGGTGCAATGACGCAAATATCTGTGGTGGAGTTGCATTGCTATGCTGTCTACGACACCCATCCATGCACACACATGACAATTGGACATGCACCGGGGGCAAAAAACGTAGACTTATGTAGGGGTGTATTAAGAGAAGACCTGCAACCAAGCACACATAAGAAAGGAAGGTGAATGACAAGTCATGAATTAAGACACCACTATGCATTACGAAAGAAAGCACAATTTAAATTGTATACCAAGTGTCACAGATAGAAAGAAAGATGAAGGACATGAGAACAAAATAGAAGGCCTACAAATACATAGTTTGCTACACAACAAACAAACCCATACCAAACCCAAAATAGGAATTAAAAATGCTTCAAATTATTTAGTTCTAAAGCTATGGTTGCGTAGTAGTAGTGTCTTTACGCAACTCTCCCTTGTGGATGTCACGAGATGCCATGGGCACGTTGGCGTCGACGTTGACATCACTTGCATCGATAATGTCATTTGAGGCATTTAAGAAGTAGTAGTCCTCCCCATGTTCTCGACGGATGAAGTTGTGGATGACGCAACATGCAACGACAATAAGGATTTGAGTGCGGTATAGATACATGTTCCCCGCCTTTTGCATTGCAAATCACATCTTTACTATCCCAAAAGCTCGCTTCACGACATTCCTCATCTGAGCATGGCGATGGTTGAACTTGTTTCACAAGTTTCGATAACCTCCATTATCGCGGCCTCGGTATTGTGAAATGTGCTAGTGCTCTCCTCAGTACGGCGTAAGGACACTATCGGTGTTAGCATACCTAAGGTCAATAAGATAATATTTACCTACAATAATATATGTCATTTTACAGAACATTCATGTTCATATAGACAACAGAAACATGAACATGTGGTTGAAATCCCCTGACCAACTTACCTGGAGGCACCCTAAAGCCAGCATGTTCTAGGGCCCATTTCAATACCTTCTGATCTCCCGCTAATCCTTCCCAATCGACAGCTCGATATTGAAATTGTAGGTCAAAGGAAATCGCAGCCATGACATTCTAAGTAATATGTTGTTTATAGTTTCAATACTATGGGTATTTAGATCGAAGAACATTAGCAAGGATGTGGGTCCCATCAATTGCGTCGAGAGGATCCTAAATTTTATTTTGCGTTAGACTGATGAGTATGACCTAAACATGAGGTGGGAATGAGTGTAAGTTACCTTAAAATAAGGGAAGAATTTGTCATTGTGGTGAATGAAGGGGTGCACGTCATCAGTGGGAGCGGGGAGTTAGATGTAAGCATGCCCAAGTTCCACTATGGCATTAGTTGACATAAAAACTTATTGTTTGTGACGAGTGCTAGAAGTGCTCGCACATAGCACCTTTGGCAACATCTTGACCCATCATGGCATATAAGAATATCGCCAATTGCTCATTAGCAGTCACACCCTTGCTATCTTTAATCAAGTCCCTCTCTAGAAGAACATCTCTCAGACGTATGAACATAGTGGGATTGAGTTTGAATAAATTGTAGTACTGCCTTTCATGGCCATTCAGAATGTCATGGACCCATGCATGACCTGTGTATTGAGACGTATGCATGGGCCTTGGCATGCGCACAACTTCGTCTTCTTCATCATCACCCATGATTTCATCTCATATGGGATCGGCCATGAATTGAAACACTGCAATCTCCTCCCGTACAATATCTATGATAAGTTCATTTGCATCCATATATCCCTTCCCTACACATGCATGAAGCACAACAAATTATTCAATGGGAGCAAACATGTCCTCATGATACCAAGTTAAAATGATACAACAAGGTCTTTGGATATAAGGAACATGAGAAGTACATAATGATAACCTACTGTCAAGTAAAAATGATACAACAAGGTCTTTGGATACTGGGAACATGAGAAGTACATAATGATAACCTACTATCAAAGTACCCAAGAAAGTCATCAACGTACAGTAAGGACAAACATGCATACCAATATAACAAAAAAAAACACAAGTAAAATTAAAAGGATGACAATGATAGTCAAATTCTGCAATATTATTGGGGTGCAATTCCCCCGCACTTGGACTGGTCGTGCCGCATCTTCACTCTCTCCTATCATGAATCCTCTTGAATAAGATAAAGCCCTCGGATTTGAGACAGCAATGCCTAGAAATGCAGCCTGCGCGTCTTCAACGGTTGTAAACCCCTTGAACCTTGCACCTACATATCTATTTACCTGTGCATAGCATTTCTCCCAAGTATAGTACACACCTAGACAACAGTCAACCCACACCATGTAGCATGTATACTTCCCCATGTTCAATTTTCAGAGCACCTTGTAATGGACTCATTTAAATGCAAAAAAGAGCATGAAAGCATGACATTGCATTACTAATTACTACATGGAAGACAAATGATAAGGAAAGTCACAACCACATGCACGATGACACGTGATAATGTTATGCAAGAGATCATACAAAAGTAACATGCATAAGAACAACACACATAGGATAAGGCTACAACTTTAAGTAAGTGTTGCACCCGAAATTTGTCTCAAGTTAATTTGAGGAATTGTTGCTATGCAACGTTCGACGAGAAGAACGACGTATCCCTCTCCTACACTGGCTAGTGAAGCGGAGGGTAAGTGTGCTTTCTCATCCTTTCTTAGTTGTTTTGATTATTCTTCTGTCATCTTTCTCATAGACTTTTTGCTGTGGTGACAGCCGGAGAGGGGATTGGAGCCATAGGGGTAGCGAGAGACGTGCCTCGGCCACAGGAGGGTCACAAGACCCAAATGAAATGGAGCATTGCCCCCACGAGGTGCGTAGTTACCCAGTCCGTGTCCCGACATGCTCCAGAAATGACTGTTCAGCCTGTGGGTAGTGTGGAAATATCTTCCAGCAGCTCTGCGACTGTCTCTGATGCGGAGGAAGATGAAGTAGGTTTTAGTGGCAGTGAAGAGGATATCTCCAAATCAGAAGCCCTGCCCTTATTAACCAAAGGTCTTCCACCGTTCCAGCCTCCCAAACTGTTAGTGCTGTCTTTTGAGGAGGAGCTACAAGAAGAGTTTGCTGGTCTTGATACAGAGGCAGACATAACTCCTCCTTTTATTGCTTCGATAGTGGATCTTTCCTCCCCCTTGCAATCTTTTGAAGACATAGACCTCCCATTGAGAGTGAGTCTTTTCCACTTTGTTATTTCATCTCTTATTTCTTTCTTTCATCTATTGCTTAATGTTGTTTTGATTTGTCCTCAGGAACCTACCCTCACTAGTTCAGTAATGACTACAGCTTCTGAGGCTACCTCATCGGAGGCCTTAGCTATCATCTCTGTTCTGCCAGCAACTTGTGCGGGAATTTCTGGGATTATTCGCCCCGTGCCAGTGAGGATAAAGTCTTCCATGGACCTGGCGTCATTGGACTTGGGAGTCTCGGGGGAGAGCTCAGCTCTTATCAGGATTTTAGATTTTAGAGTTGAGGCGGACCCAGCTAGAGGTTCTACTTTTGTACAACCGTAGTGATGACTATTGCGCCCGAATCAATGCTCCCTGCAATAGTGGCTATGGAGACCGAACCTCTGCCCCTTCAAGTCACAGCCCCTGCGGCTTCATTACCGAAAGAAGTAGCTGCTCCAGAAGAGGTGGCCGAGCAGGAGGCAACTATTGCAGAGACAGGCTTATTATCTACGACTGGCCCAGCAGCAATCTCCATGGCTCCAGAACCAGAGGAGGGGGTGCCCCGGGAAGAGAATGTTGAAGATGCAGCCCTTATGCTAGAGACCCATGAAGAAATAGTTCCAGCACTCACAAGCTTTTCTCCTACGAGTATTCAAGTAGCAGTCCTTGAGGAGGTAGCGGTGGAGGAGTCCCCAGCTCCGCAAGAAATTGTAGAGAAAATCCATCCCGCCCCTTCAGCATACCTTCCATCCTCTTCCTCCCAACTGGACGTCACTCTATGGACATATATTGATGGTGAGGTGACTTTTGAAGTAACCCCATCTGCTTCCTTCGGCTTTGCTTCATCCGGAAGCTTCGTCTGGCAGAATTTGGACATGCGGCACCAATTAGTGGAGTCCCAGCCTGGGCTGACTTACCCGTAGCTGAAGGAGATAGCCAATCGCTTCACTGATGGTCTACAGGCGATGGGCTATCCTCTGGAAACATGGGTCCAGCGTGTCTTGTTGTTGCTGAAATTTGTACACCACCGGGACTTCCTGGCTCGTGTTATGACTGACAAACTGGCAGCTTTAAAGTTGTAGAAGGTAGAGTGCAAATCTGAGCTGGGGAAGATGAGCTCTATCCTTCAGGAGTGCCGAGGCCAACTGCAGGCTCTGACACAGCGAGAGTAGTTTATACGTCACCGGATAAATGTTCTAGAAGCTGAACTGGCTGATCTCCGAGCTGAACTGCCACAGATAACAACTTCTCGGCCATAATTTGCCAAGGAAGTAGCCCTGTTGGAAGGACAGGTGGCGTCACTTTAGGATGAATCTGCTCGAGTTCAGGAGGAGGAGGCTCATCTACACGAGTTGGCGGCTGCTCTGCATGTGGGTCTCCTGGCTTTCGAAGACATCTTCCGGCCCCAATGAATGTCTCTTCTTTTCTCTTCTTTTTTGTAATACAATTCCCCCTCAGGGGCTCCTCTTGTACTCTCTTTTTCATTATACGATGAAAAAGAATCTTTATGATGGACTCATATGTGTTTGTTCTTCACTTATCGTGTTGTCATTATTTCATAAAGAGTCGGTAGCAGTTTTAGCAATCCTTATGCGGATAGCCCATATTTAGCAGGAGAGCATCCACCCTTTCAGAGAAAGGATGGGGGAGTCGCTCCACCGCGTGACGGTATCCGGAGGGTGCTTAAACCGAATTTATTGGTGATAGCTGATGTATTTTCGGCCATATATGCCACAGGTGAGGTTGTTTACAGAAATGTGAATGAAAAGGTTTAGAGTGTCATCCAGAACAGACGAATAGTTCATCCCGGGTAGGTTTCAAAGCCAGTCCGGGCAATGTGCCAATCGACTAGGGAATGGTTTTATCATAGATATCGATGCAAAGAAGTTTTAAAGGTTTCATCAGAGTAAATGTGAGGTCTACACTGGGCAGGCTTTTCGTAGGTGGGACATGAAAGGATATGTGATTTTCATCAGGACAGACGTAAGGTCCGAACTGGATAGGTTTCATTATTGATCGGGCAATGTGTCGATCGATCAATAGCTAGTTTTATCATCGATATTGGTTTTATATCGATGCAAAGAGATGTTTATGGATTTCATCAGAATAGACGTAAGGTCTAAACTGGGTAGGTTGCATCACTGATCAGGCAATGTGTCGGTCGATCAACAGTTGGTTTCATCATCGGTATTGAGTTTATATCAATGCAAAGGAATGTTTATAGGTTTCATCAGAATAGACGTAAGGTCTAAACTAGGTAGGTTTTATCATTGATCGGGCGATGTGTCGGTCGATCAATGGTTGGTTTCATCATCGATATTGGGTTTATATCGATGCAAAGGAATTTCATAGGTTTTATCAGAATAGATGTAAGGTCTAAACTGGATAGGTTTTATCAATGATCGGGCGATGTGCCAGTCCATCAACGGTACATTAGCAATAAAGAAGACCAACTTCCTTACCGTAGCTTGGTAGTGATAGATGAGCAGGGGGTTCACGGGTTGATGGCAGGGGCATTTATAGGCTTAGAAGACCTCACTAGGCTAGAGCTTGATTAGGATTTGAGATAACAATTAAAGAAACCTACTAGTATTTGCCCCTTCCACATATAAATCCCTTTCCTAGATTAACGATAACTCTTTCTACCTTATCTTCCTTGTTTGATCCCGTCACGACAGCATCTTGTCATTTTTATGATTCAGAGTGAAATAGCGCCTTGCTTGGGGGCGTTGCTTAATTGGCGACAAGTCAAGGGGCGTCAGTTTGTAAATTAGTGCCTTTGTGTAAAGTCTTCATTTTAATAATTGGTGCCTTGAGCAAGGGTGTTAATTACTTCTCTTATTCCAAGTAGGATTCTTACCGTTGTTTCAAAATGAATTGACGTCTTATCAAGGGTCGTTAGTTTCTTAATTGATGCCTATTCAAAGAGCCGTTAGATGTAAGTCGCTATTTATAATTTTATTTAAATTTTATTTCTTTCAAAATTCAGGGTTGCTACAATCTCTATCTCAAACAGGAAAAAAAAAGGGGTGAAAGAGACTCACACACGAAGTGAGAGTGGAGTCTACTAAGAAGAGATAGTGAGTCTATTGAAGAGAGCCTGCCTAGCCAGAGGGTAGAAGTTGCTGAGAGGAGAGATACAGAGTGATCATCTCCACTGCCCTGTTCAAGGTGGGGGTCCGCCAGTCGAATGCCCTTAGGGGCTATATTCTTTCCCCGTCCCCATTTTATGTTCCGGATCCCATGTTGCTATCTTATTTTTTTCTTCGTCTATGGAGAATGTGATTCTCAAGGCCTTTTAGAGCCTCTAGTTGTATGCATGAGCTATTTTATCCTTTCTTTACGAAAGATGTAATTCTCGGTAGCAAATTAAAGTAGAAGTGAAGAATTGAGTGCAGGCTATGTCTGGTTTGCAAGGTCTCTGTGTTTTTTTTTCTTCTGTCTGAAGGCTTCTCGTACTTCTTCTTCTTTTGACTCTGGAGGTTAGTTTCACAGTTGCCATCCCCTTACAGAGACAGTAGAGACTGCTAATCTGCTTGTCAGTGACGTTCATGGGAGAAGTGTAATAATGCAAGGATTTGAATTTGCCGAGTCTCACTGTTATCGGTAGGGCTCTGTGAGTTAGCGAGTTGAACTCACTGATTACGAGTGACGGGAGCCTAAGACAGTCTATCTCGTGGCCTCCTATTCACTCAACTAGATTATTGCTATATCAGATGCCTCTTATTGACCCTCTGTGAATGAACCCATCGTCGTTCCTTGGTAGCTCGCCCAATAGTCCTAAAGTCCCAATTGAAAGACCCCTGAAATCATAATGAAACCCTCAAATACCCATGCCAGCCATCCTCGACGCTTACCCAATCGGTGGCCAAGTCTACATCATGCCGAATACAGACGCGCCGATATGATGTCCCGTGCCGATTCTCCGTCAGGCCGATATCCCTCTACCAGTGACGTCGCGCCGAGCCTCCCTGCCATGCCGGTTTGCCACCGTACTGAAACCCCCCATGTCGAGTCCTACTCGCACTGACCGCCATACACCATTTCACTTGGCTGTCGATTTTCATTACATCCTCATTCTGGGTCCTTCAATCCCTTCAAACCACTAGAACGCCTAGCCTTCCAGCAGCCCCCTAGCAAACCCTGACTCTAGATGCCTTAGTCTCAGGAGTTCATTCATCCCGAGGAGGAATTATGGTTCTTCACTCAAAGCTATGGGAGTTAAATTAATGGGGTTTTACCCCTACATTCTACCGATCATTATTTCTGCAAACCCTACCGGCCCACGGAGTTCTACCACTGCATGTTCTCCATTGGTTCCTTCAGGGGATATTAATAAATGATATGACAAATGGACACTGTCCCGTCACATCTCTATTCTTTTGGGGATTTCGGGTTAAGGAATGCCCATCTTTCTTTGGCTTCCATCCTGGCACTCCGTGGATGGATGTCCTATGTCCCCTGGGCATAGTCTGAAATAATGGGAGATGCTGTCCAAATGAATTATGGTCTCTGCTTTATCAAATAAATATCATTTCTAGACCCCGTCGACCCAAGGAGATCTGCCCCTGCATGTTCTCTATTGGCTCCCTTCCGGGGAATAATCATAATAAAGCGCCAGTGTAGGTGAATAATTGTCACAGCTTGGCTCCGCCCCATGATCTCTGGGCATAGATATGCTCCGATCTTTTACGGATTCCGTCCCGGCTCCGCGTGGACGGTTTCCTATTCCCGCTTGGCATGGTCCAAGATAAGAGGATATGCTGCCGGATTTATTCCATGTACTCTTGAACGGTGATAATCGATTATGTAAATGGAGTCTATAATGAGCATGTAATGCTACGGTATATCAATAATATAAAAGTTTGTTATTTTGCTCATACTTGCCTAGCTCCATGAAGAATGATCCGTCACTTTCCTTGCCAATATCTGCATGATGATTAAATAAACTAGAAGTCCACCCCCTTGTCCTTCTTGGTATATTAAATGGTGTGTCACCAAGAGTCAGGTTGCCCCTGGCCGGAGGCTCTCGCTATGCGTGATGGTCATCCTCGGACCTATATTCTCCGCTTCGTAGTGGGAATCAAGCTAATAAACTATAATAAATTGCGAGTGCATGATCCTATATACACTTCGTTATCCTGCAAGAGAGCAAGCACGACTGTCATATTTTGTTCTGCCTCTGAGACTCTTCTACTTTGGCGACTAATCAAGGGTTGTCCTTCCTTGGAAGTGCATAATTAACGTCATAACCTTTATGGAATGGCGGACTTCTGGTCCAGACCTGAATCCCATAATCAACTAACCAAGTTAGATGGGGTGCACAATAAAATTGTCACTCCAGTGACTGGCACGGCTAAAAAAATCCCAAAATAAACGAACAAAATAAATAAAATAAAACTAAATAAAATAATAAAAATAATAACCGAAATCGACACTACCATCGATGGTCCAACATGAGGGCAGATCCCACTTCCTCTAGGTTAGACAAATTTCTAGTATTAGTTGATTGGGAGGATCATTATCCCCATCTGCGGGCATATTGTTTGGCAAGATCTGTGTTTGATTACAAACCTATTCTGTTAAAGGCTAGCAGCATAAATGCGACAAGGAGGAACTTCAAACTTGAGAGATACTAGTTTATAGAAATTGACTTCATGGGCACTGACAGGAGGGCTTAGAATGTCTAGAGACATGAAGCATCACATATGGCCTGGCTGGTAGGTAAATTGAAATATGTGGAACGAGTGCTTTAGGAGTGGGGTGTAGATGAAACACAACCTGGTAAAGCTGCCAAGGAGAGGGTATTGCAACAATTGAGGGCATGAACTCATTGGAGGAGGTAGGATTGCTGGATGAAGCTGACAGGTTGCTCAGGGACATACTAAGATCAGAGTTTGAGGAGATCCTCATAAGGGAAGAGATTTTTTGGAAGCAGAGTTCGATAGAGAAATGGATCAAGGAAGGGGATAGGAACACTTCCTATTTTCAGCGAATTGCCTCAGGGAGGAGAAGAACAAATTTCATCTCTTGCACCAAAGTGAGGGAGCAGCTCTTCTTAAGGGACGAAGGCATTCTTGTGCAGGCCAGGGTTTTTTACTCTAGACTCTTCACAGAGCATGTGATGGATAGACCTAGGTTTGTAGATGATCTCCTATCACGCCTTCGGAGGAGAGGGAAGACCTATCCCGTCCCTTCTCGGAGGAGAGGTATAATTGGCTGCGTTCTCCCTTGAAGGTGATAGAGCTCTGGGTCCAGATGGTTTCCTTGTAGTCTTTTTCTAGAAATGCTAAGAAATCATCAAGAATGACTTTATGGTTGCAGTGTGGGAATTTAAAAAAGGTAGGGCTCACTTGAGGGGCATTAACAAAACTTTTCTAGTTCTCATCCCCAAGAAACAAAGTGCCTAAGGCTTCTTGGATTTCAGACCCATTAGCCTATTGAATAGCACCTACAAGATTATCACCAAGGTGTTGGTAGTAAAGCTAGATAGGGTGATTGACAGATTGGTTAGTGGCTTCCAGGGGGCTTTTATCAGGGGCGACACATACAGGAGAACTTTCTGGTTGCACATGAATACCTTCATGCTATGAATAATCAAAGGAAGAACCAAAGAACTCCCAAAAAGCAATGGTACTACTCACTTGTATATCCTCTTTTTCATTTAATACATACAATGGCATTGCCCACTTTCAAAAAAAAAATCAAAGGAAGAACAAAGTGATTTTGAAGTTGGACTTTGAAAAAGCATATGATCGGATAAACTACAATGCTTGTTTAATGTTCTTGCTAGGATGGGTTTGACGACAAATGGCTTGCTAGGGTTCGTGCATGAGTTTTGTCGGCTTTGTTTGCTGTGCTAGCCAATGGGAAGCCCACCCTTACTTTTAGAGTGACAGAGGACTTCGCTAGGGTGATTCCATCTCTCCAATTCTCTTTGTCCTAGTAGCACACATATCGAGTAGGATGTGGATGAGAGCAGAGTCCCTAGGACTGATTAGAGGTTTTCAGGTTGGATCAAGAGGTGCCGGCATCACGCATTTGTAGCATGCGGATGACGACATTGTATTCCTTGCAGAGGAGGAGAGCCAACTATTTGTTGCCAGGTTAATGTTAAAGCTATTAGAGGAAGTCAGTGGGCTAAAGATGAACTTCAGCAAAAGTCTTCTAATTGGGGTGAACATAGAGAATGTGGCTGTCACGAGAGCAACATTCATCTTGGGCTGTCAGAAAGGAGACTTCCCTATCTCCTACTTGGGCCTCCCGCAGTCTCCAAGGCCGCTATACTGCAGAGATTGGCAACCTGTGGTGCAGAGATGTGAATCCATATTGGTAGGGTGAAGTTCAGGTTTCTCTCCTATAGAGGGAGAATGGTGCCTTGCAAATCAATGTTGGACAATTTGCCTATCTATTTTTTGTCTATCTTTTGTATTCTAAGGAAGGTGGCTAAAAAGATAGAGTCTATTCAAGCTAGGTTCTTCTAGCATGACAATGGAGACAGGAACAACAGATGACATGATATTTTTTGGGGTAGAGTCTGCAAAAGCAAGGAAGATCAGAGATTTCAACGTGGATCTTATGTGCAAGTGGCTATGGAAGCTTGGGACTGTTTCGAGTGGATTGTTGCTACAAGTCATCAGGTAGAAGTATTATGGCAGAGTAATGGAATTGGGATATTGTGACTGGTTTGCAGCATAATATTTCTCCTATATGGAGAGGCATTCTATAGTGGAGGGACATCCTAATCTCCAATGTTCGGGTCCAGTTGGATAGTGGTCATTAATGTCTATTTTGGAAGGACAGATGGTGTTGTGCTTCCCCCTGGAGGTAGCATTTCCAAAGCTCTATGTGGTGGTAGCAGCACTTGGGGACATGGTCTTCCAGACTTATGACTCACAGCTGTCAGGAGGAACATGGTCTCTGTCTTTTTGGAGACACCTTAAGCCAAAGGAGATGGACCAACTAGAGGGACTCCCTTCTTTCGTCCTAGATTTTGCTCTAGAGAGGAGGAGAGCTGATCAGTAGTGGTGGAGATGGGAAAAAGAAGGAAAGTTCACTGTCAAGTCAGTATATGCTTTCATTTCTGATGGAGGGGTGTGCCTCCATTTCGCCTCGAGTATTTGGAATCCCAAGAGTCCATTAAAGGTGAAACTTCTGGTATAGAGAATCTCACATGGACTACTGCTCGGGATATGCTTGCTCCTTTTCTTCGAGACATACCTACAATCTGTGGCCTATGTGGAGATGAGGAGTCTCTAAATCACCTCTTTGCAGATTGTCTGTACATTCAGGAGATATGGCGAAAGGCTGGAGATAGGGCCCAATGTGTGATTGGGCTTCAGGGGAGTGTGCAGCATCTAATTGAGAAGTGGCAAAGAAAGTGGCCTGTTAAGGGTGACACTGTCATTTGGTGGCTTATTCAACTCAGGGCTGTAAAGGCAGTCCAAAACTCTTCTAAAGGATCCGAAACTCAATAGAGATCCGACAGGACCTAACAACGATCCGCCAAAGATCCAGGATATTATAGTAGGGCTCCGTGGGACCCCTATTAAGCCTATGAAATGAGGCTCACCCTTTTCCTTTTTAAGTCGGGTGTTCTACCATGTGGATCAGAGGGTGAGTGTAGTGCTTGTGGAGTTGTAGCTGCCAGTTGCTCGGGCCAGAGCAGGCTCGTTTCAGTGTATGCACTCTTTCTTATTGACTGTATTGAGTGGACTTAGACTTGAAATTGTAGTGAAAACTTCTTGTAAAATGGTTATTTAGTCTTGTTATTAAATGAATAAGTCATGTGAATTACTTTCTACATTTATTTATCATTTTCATGCACCCCCACAACACCAAAAATATTTCCCTTATGAGCTTTACAACTCATGGGTAGTAGTTCATGGTTTAGGTTTTTGGGTTTACAGGTGCTCGGACCCCAGGTCGTGACAAGTGGTATTAGAGAAAGGTTGTGGTTGTGCATGAGACTTTGAGGTAAATGTTTCTCAAAAAGAGACCATAAAGTCCAGTACAGTAGGCAACTGACTTAGGGTATGTTGTCTTTCTTACCATCTTATTTCTATGTTTGTGCTAGTAGTGTGTAGATGGCACCGAGAAGGCGAGTGCGATTATTATCTGACTCGTTAGAAGAAGCCCAAGAAGGGCGACTTAGAGAGTTATCTCCAGCTGTGGTGGCAGCCTCGAGTGCACCAAATTAGGCAGATTTCTTTTCTGGTAGGAACCAATTCTTTACACAATACCAGAGTCAGTAGCGCCAAGGTCAGGAGGTTGGGGAGGGTAGCTCACGGCAAGGTAGTCGTGGGTGAATTTTGCAAGAATTTATATAATTTCAACCACCTCAGTTTATGGGCCAGTTGGATCTTGATGTGGTGAGAGCATGGATAGATGCCATGGAATGAGTGTTTAGGACAATGGAATGTGCCGAGGATTAGAGAGTCTTGTTAGCAAGTTATCAATTGCAAGGATCGGCTCTCTTGTGGTGGATTGCAGAATGGGAAATAACCCTTCAGTCCCAACCACTTCGACAGATTTCGTGGCAAGATTTTATAAAAGTGTTTGATCGATCATTCAACCCTACGTATTTGCAAACAGAAAGAATGTTTCAGTTCATGAATTTGGTGCATGGTGATATGATGGTGGTTCAGTATCGTGCCCAATTTGTGGAGCTAGGTCGTTATGCCCCACATGTGATGGCAGATGAGACATTGAGAACTCAACACCTTATTCGAGGCTTGAGAATCGAGCTTCAGCAGACACTGATTATTGCATGTGTATCAAATTTAGATGTGGCATATCAGATTGCAACAGCTCTAGAGGGAGATATTTTGAGGACCCGAGGATCGATAACGAGACATTCTCCCCAAGATGTTACTCAGCAAAGGATTCCTCTGTAGCAAGAGGTTATTCAGTAGTCTCTGAGCTAGCCAAGAATGCCATCTTTTCTCATCCCATGAAGGTGGATCCTTATTGGGATCGAAGCTTAAACGTATGGATCGGTTAATTGGGAAAAGAAAGTCAACTAGGAGGTATCAGTGACAAGAGGAGACAGTCCCATCGATAGTCATGAAATAGCTATTGGTTCGACCAGCACAACATAGCATGACAGAGCGACCAGGGCAGTGTCTGAGGTGTGATGATTTTCATGTGGGTAAGCCATGTGAAGTGACTGGGGCCAAGTTAGTGTGTTTTAAATGTGGCTAGATAGGACATGTTGCTCATGAATGCTCTTTGGTGTCACACCAGTCTTAGCAGTTGCAGTGGTTGTTAATCTCAAGAAGCCAGAGACATATAAATGAATGGAAATAGAGATGTTCTACTCTATGAAAGAAATTAATGTATTTTATTGAAATATGAGCATTGTGGAGCACGTTAGAGCTATTTATGAGAATGCTTTATGTGTTAGTAGTGGACCTGCTTGTAGGCATTTGTACTTTTCCCTTGTCATGGAAGGGCATAGTGGTAAGTTGCCCGAGCGATTGATAAATGCTAAGTCTAGTGTGTTTTGTATAGAAACTCATAGTGAATTAGATGCAATGTCAAACCAGAAAGAGAATCCATATTTGTTGAAAGTGTTTGTGTCTATATTTCTTGAAATCATACTTTTTGATAATTGGAGCTAAGAATAAGTTAATAATAGTTGCCAGCAATTTCTTATGATGATTGCGTGTTTGTGCTACTTGGATAAGTAAATCAGAGTTGCATAGTGGAAGCATGTGGGCCCATAACCCACAGGTTCCAGGATCGGGGCAATAGAATGTGAAGGGTTTTGGTTAATATGTTAAGGTTGTTTTGTGATTCTTGACTATGAGAATATTCGATATAATGTTCTTATCATGTTACTTGCCTCTCTCCTCTTTAGTTCTTCCTTCCTCCTCACCTAACCTCCCCGTTGTTCTCCTTTCCTCTCTCGGCCATAGACGGTGGAGTGTGAGGGATCTCGGTTGAGTGACAATGATGCCAGAAAGTAGTTTGAAAGAGTTAGAAAAAGGCAGTACATGTGAATCAAGGTTGTTGATCAATCAATTCCCTAAGGCATGTCGTAGACATGGTAGTGAAGCCAGTTTATGATTAGCATACTCAGAATGCACTCGAGATGTCATGGAAGCAACATGATGGTTGAGGAAGTGACTCGTAGATTTTAGTGGATGGCTGACAAAACTAGTTAAGCTAATGAATGTTGTGATAGTTTTCTCAATTTAAAGCATTAAGTGTTTGGCTAATATAATGTTTAAAGGGTGCGATAATACTGGGAAACGTCAGTTCCTTGTTGATTAGAACCGATTATAGAATTGCTGAGCTGATCAATTATTGATTCCTGTAAGGAGGCAGGAGATCTATAGTCAGCAGGAAGCTAAAAGTTAATTGGTGGACTTATTTATTTACGGTCTATCAGTCGAGATGATCGAGAATGTGCATCGAGCAGCGCTACGGGGTCATCCTGACCGACCACCGCAACGCGCACGACATCGTCGATGGCGTAGGACCGTGCGTCGTGACCTTCGCCGCCATCCTCGTCATCCTGCCCGCCGAGAGGACGGCCGCCCGGCCGGAGCTGCTGCAATGAGCCCCCTCACCGTTCGCCAGGCCGCCACACGCCTGCGCCAGCTCGACCAGCGCCAGCCCGAGCGTAACGGCCCCGACCTGTTCATCGCCGCCGCGGGCGGCTACGGCAAGCACAACCAGGACCAGCTGCTCGCCGATGTGCGCGCCCTCTATGCGTACACCCTCGGCGAACGGCCGGGCTATCAGCCGCCGGATGTGGCATGAGCGCACCCCTCACCCTCGAGGAGATGGAAGCGCGTATCAAGCGCATGTCGCCGGCCCAGGTGACCGAGCTTCGTCGGCTCACCGCCGGCATGCGCGCCAAGGCGTGGCTACCCCAGCCCGGCCCGCAGACCGAGGCGTTCTACTCGACCGCTGACGAGACCCTCTACGGTGGCGCCGCCGGCGGCGGCAAGACCGACCTGCTGCTGGGGCTGGCGCTGACTAGGCACGAGCGCACCGTGCTGTTCCGCAGGCAGAGCACAGACCTTGAGACGATCTGGAACCGGCTCATGCTGCTGACCAGCGGGCGTCGATCGAAGGTCAACGCCTCGACCAAGAAAATGCGCCTCAACGACAATCGCTTCATCGAGTTCGGCCACCTCGAAAAGCCCGGTTCGGAGCGCGGCTGGGCCGGTAACGCCCACGATCTTTACGCTTTTGACGAGGCCGCGCAGCTCGACGAGATGAAGGTCAAGTTCGTGCTGCAGTGGAAACGCTCGACCACGCCGGGGCAGCGCACCCGAGCCGTGTTCGCCACAAACCCGCCCATCCCCGAGTTCGATCGCACCGGCAAAATCGTCGACACGGGCACTGGCGCGTGGCTGAAAGAGTGGTTCGCGCCATGGCTCGAGGAAACCTTCCCCGACCCGGCCCAGCCTGGCGAGTTGCGCTGGTGCTTCATGGTTCAGGAAGGCGATCGCAACATCTCGATCTGGGTTGAAGGTGAAGGCGGTTACGCCCCCGAGACGCACAAGCGGCTACCTGATGGCAGCTGGGCTCAGGAAGACGTTCTCGCCGGCAAGGTGATGGTGGCGTTCAGCCGCACGTTCATCAAGTCGCTGCTGAAGGATAACGTGTTCCTCAAGAACACCGGGTACGCGGCCAGCTTGTCGGCCACGCCCGAGCCCCTGCGCTCCCTGCTGCTCAACGGATCGTTCACCGTCAAGGGCGAGGATCATCCGTTCCAGGTCATCCCCACGCTGCACGTCCTGGCGGCGCAGGACCGCTATCGCACCGCCATCAACTCGGGCGAGCACAAGAAGTGGCGCCAGCTGGTGCTGTTCGGCGACATCGCGCAGGGCGGCATGGACATGACCGTGCTGGAAAGCCTGCTCGAGAACGACTTTTTCGAGGAGCCCTTCGCCCAGGCCGGCCGCCTGACGCCGACTGGCAATGAAGTCGAGGCGCTGGTGCTGCTGAAGCGCAAGGACGGCAGCCTCGTCGGGCTCGACGGTACCGGCGGCTGGGGCGGCTCGACCCGCGACCTGCTCGAGCGTGACCACCAGATCATCGCCGAGATGGTCGTCAGCAGCCAGAAGTCGACCGGTTGGACCTCCGACATGCGCTACAAGTTCGCCAACATCCGTTCCGAGATGTGGTGGACCTTCCGCGAGGCGCTCGACCCCAAGTCGGGGTTCGAGATCAAGCTGCCGCTCAGTACCCGCGTGCTCACCCAGCTGACCGCGCCGATCTTCATCATCAAGGGCAACACGATCTGGATCGAGGAGAAGGACGAGCTGCGCAAGCGCCTTGGCTCCTCGACCGACGAGGCCGACGCCATCATCGGCGCGTGGCACCTGCGCGCCCAGGCCCTCGCTACCCGCATGCAGTTCCAGCCCGACATCGTCAGCCGGCTGGTGCACGGCGTCACGCCCGAGCAACTGCGCGCTTCGCAGGGCGAGGCTATGCCGATGGACGATCCGCTCGGGAGCTACCGTTGACCGTCACCATCCGCCCCGCCGTCACCCGTGACGCCACCTTCATCACGGCCAACCTGCGCGCCATCGACCGCGACGAGGCGTTCTGCCAGCTGCCCGACGACACGCCCACCATGACGCTGGGCTGGTGGCTCGTGCACATGCCCGGCTCCGATGCCTTCATCGCCTATCTGGACGACGAGCCGGTCACGCTGTTCGGCACCAGCCCGATCACGCCCTACTGCTACAGCCTGTTCGCCGTCGGCACCGAGCGTATGACGCGCACCGTGCCGGCGGTCAGCCGCTACCTGATGCAGACGCACATCGAAAAGCGTGTCGCCCAGGGCGCGTTGACGATGGAAGCGCGCAGCCTCGCCACGCACATCGAGGCCCACAGTTGGATGCGCGCCATGGGCGCCGAACAGCATGGCGGCCCCTTTCCCTACGGCAAGGCCGGCGAGCGCTTTCTCATGTTCCGCTGGACGGTAGCCGGATACCGCGCTATACGCGAGAAACGCTGGAGCGAATGATGGTCCAACTTCAAGGTTTCGGTGCTCTGCTGTTCGGTGCCGTGGCGCTGGCCTTTGTCGGCGCGCTTGCCGTCTACTTCGGCGGCCCCCTCGAAATCACACTGGCCATTGCCGCCATGGTATGCGCCTATGCCTGCCAGTGGATGCTGTTCAACGGCGAGGTGAACCCGCCGGGCTTTTATGGCGGTGCGCTGGCCTGGTTCTTCATGCTCGGCGCCATCGCCCTTGCCGCCCTTTCCTTCGTCATGTCGGTGTGGTTCTGACCATGTGCATCGCCCAGCCCAAAGTCATCGCCGCCCCGCCCGTCGCCCCGGCGCCGACCAAGGCGCAGATCGAAGCGGCCGCGGCCGCCGACCGGCTGAGCCTCGTCAACCAGAACCGTAGCGCGGTCAGCCAGCGCCAGGGCGTGTTCGGCAATCAAATATCGGTAGGAGAAGCCGGTGAAATATTTGCCCTCACCATCCGTCTGGTCCTTCAGCCAGTCCGGAAAGCAAACCTCTTCATATGGCTCCCCGTCTATGGGCAAGCCGCTCAATTGAGCCAAGCTCCAGAGGTCCAACGAAGTTTCCCCTCAGCAGTGTAGAAAGTGTTGTACTCGGGGCAGAAAACTTCGATCATCCCGCAGCACAGTCCTCGGGAAATTAGATATCTGTACCGGGATGCATAAACACTATGATACACCTCTGCTCTCACCAGAATTGGGGCGTACTACTGCAGCACATAATCTGTGAATTCAACGGCTCCCGTGCGGAAGGCGTGGGCGTCGGTGGCTTTCAGCTCTCCAAACCAACCCACGGAAATCTGATGCTTGAAGCGAACCACCAGGCAGTCCAGCAAGAAAGGCTCGTCACGATACCCCCACTTCAGCGGGGCAAGAAATAGACCATAGCTCGGCTTCTCCCGGTCAACGCGCCCCCCGGCCTCGTTCCACCGAGCCAGCGCAAATTGTGGAGCTCTCGTTAGCAGCCCAGCATCCGGAGTCAGCTCCTGCATGCCAAGAACAGCATCCCACTTCCTCGCTTCCCCGGGAAAGTAAATTGGCAACATCCGGATCACCGAGTCATTCAAGCTGTCTCGGTCAGCCAGTAGTGCCCCTTCAGCGCGTCGGGCCAAAATTACGTCGCGCTTCCCGTACAAATTGAAGCGTCTGATGAAGTCTGTCAGGTGCTTGTCTTTCAGGTGGTCTTGACAAACTTCGTCTCCCCGCTCATACTTAAAGTGGTCCCCGGGGAGGATCATCAGCCGACTTGTGTCAACCGTGTCAGTTTTCGAGTCGGACGACTTTGCAACCATAGCCACTTTCTTGAATCCGCGGTTCAGGGAATGGACATTCTCCCACGTCACGGCAACCCGGGAAGCAGACGAGGAAGAGCTAGACGCCATCTTATCTGCAGAAACAGCACCCAGAAGAGAATAAACAAGTCAGAGACCAACTGATTAAAGCAGAATTTCTAACAAAATTTCGACAGAGTCTCCCCAGCCCGGGAGTCTGCCAAAGGGAGAAACGGAACCGTTCACCAAGTGAGCGGCCCCTAAAAGTAGCCATGGGCATCAAGCCGAGGCCAAGCGAGACACCCGAGGGATCTAGCTCCGAGGACAAGTCCTACCAGGAGCCTCCCGGGGCCCGAAAATAGAGTTGAAACCTAACAAAACTCACCTCACTCGGCACTCACTCGCTCGCGCGCGCTGGGAATAGGGAAGTGAGGAGAGAGGAAATATTTGATGAAATGAACGGTGAAGAACAAAAAACGAAGGGAAGGGCCTTTTATAGGGGGTTCAACCCTTTGAAATGGTGCGCTCTGCAAGGGCGCGCCGTTTCAACCGACAAGGCGCGCCATTTCAAGCCCCCAAAGCCACAAGGTGCGCCGTTTCAAGCCCCTAAAGCCACAGAGCGTGCCGTTTGGACACCGCGCTCCGCATGGGCGCGTCGTTTCAACCGACAAGCCACGCCATTTCAAGCCCCCAAAGCCACAAGACGCGTCGTTTGGACACCGTGCCGTTTCAACGATTCGACGAAGGGCGCGCCGTTTCAACCGCCCCGGTTAAGCCTCCAGTCGCGTCGTTTGAGCATCCGATGACAAAATTGAGTGCCGTTTCGAGCTTTCGTCATCAAAGGAGATCAATCCAGACGAAGCTCATCCGTCGATCCCGCCACGTTCGTGTCTCACTTGCAGCACCAACATCTGGGGGGCATTTGTTGGCACTCAAAATATGATAATCGACGATCAAGCCATAAAAGTAAATGACACGACTTACGAAGCATGCAAGCCGAAGAAAAGTAGACTACTGAAGCTTCTCAAAGTCGCCAAAGCTGCTAGGAGCGAATGCCAAGGGCCTCGCCTCAAGAGAACCAACATGACTCCATCATCAACCGGCAGTGTGACCAAGCCTACCCAATGATCCAGTGTCAACTTTGTCACACTGCTATCCTACATCGCCGCCCGACCAAGGACGGTGATTTACCCGGCGGTCTCCCGCCCTAATGAAGACTCTCCTGAGGAAAAAGAGCGCCATCAGCCTTCGCAAACGGGAGCCGAAAACTCTAGCAATAGAAGGATCCGAACACCCGGCATGGGCTCAGCTTCTTGCGAAGGTAGGTCCATCAGAGGCCAAATGATCACCGGTTTAGGCAGAATATCCTCCCGCATGGAAGCTCGGAACATGAGTCAAGTCGAGTCGACAGCACGAGCCATGGTGCCGAAGATCGTGTCAATAGAAGACCCGCGTGCTCAAGCCAAGTACGCACGGGATCCGGACCAAAGCCGTATGGCCGACCGAGAGCCTCGTCAACAACCGACCAAGGCCCCGTGATAGTCCCGGCACGAAGAGTCATGAATGGTGACTTCCGGGACCATCCCCAGACTCATCGGCTGGCGTTCGGCAAGTAAATGTCGTTGAAATGGTGCCATAGTTTGTCGGAACGCCGTTGAGACGGCACCCTCCTTTCTGGCTCGCAAAGACCAAACAAAACCTTTCCGGTGTGGCCTTCCCCGGCGTGCTAATTGGCTCCCCGGCGTGGTCTTCCCCGGCGTGCAAAATCCCTTTCCAGCGCGGTCTCCCCGGCGCGCCATTTGTGGCGCCTGGTGACCTTCCCTTATAAAAATAATAGAAGAGAAATTCAAAAGAAGGAGAGAGGTGGTCGAAGAAAAAAAAATACAGAGGGGGATAGGGAGGAGAATTCTAGAGGTTTTCGTGCCGAGGAAGCTTTCCCCCCTTTTCAAGTGCGTTCGCCACCATCACCGTGCTTTCGCTACCATCGCCGTCCATTGTCACACACGACTTCCGACGCCGGAGAAGAAGGGGCATAGATTTTCTGTAGGTGGGTAACCAATGCGTTCCCACCGGCACTCCTATTTTCCAATGTTTTAGCGTAAATGTGAATGGGCGAGGGCGATGATACAAGCCCGTTTCTCCCCTCTGTATCATTGTTTCTTCCTCCTCTCTCCGTGTAAACCTCTTCGAAGGTGATGAAATGGCGGCCGTGCGACAACGCCGGCGCCGGTGAATGTAATCTATACATCTTCCTTCCTTTATTTAATGGAACGGATGAATTGACGAGTTGAAGGGTTCAACCCAATTTTCAGTCCTGCGTCATTTCTTTTACTTCCCCCTTTTGCAATTTCTTCTTCTGGTCAGTGAAACGACGCCGTGATGGGATGACGCACACATATGTGCATCCCCATCTATTGTGTTGAGGGCGGCAACAGAAACATGTCCGATGAATGCCTCTCCCCCTCTTTTATTATACCCTCCATTTCTCCTTATACGGGTCATGTTTCCCGACGTCGGATGTGCCCCTGGGACGCCACGGGCTATAGCAATCTCCCCCCTCTCCCCGGGGCTTCTTTCCAATGGAATATATTATCAGGTCTCCATCACTATGTTGAGGGTTTCATCGCTAGAGGTGTATGTATGTGTGCCTCCCTGGTTGATTCTGGGGCCGTTCTCTTGTCTCCCTTCCGTTCCTAATCATGAACTGAAGGGGATGAGGCCGCCCCTATAAGTCTGACGCATGGTTTCCTAGCATCATTGCCTTTCGAATGCTAACTCAATAATCCATTTGCTAACCTGCTAATCAACTAACCCTCATATAGATATAATTAATCGTATAGCTGGTTTATTAGCTGAGTGCATTCTGCATACACATTATGTGTGACCATTCTTCTCGAGGAGTTTGGTGGTCGGGGAGAGGGGACATCCCTCATCGATGTTTCCAGTCACCACTGGATCATGGAGTCATGTTTCTCAATGACATGTATCTCTGTGAGCTGTCGGGTGGACATTAATAGGGTTTATCACCCTACATTCAAACCCACAATCTTCAAACGGACTTTGTGGTGGCCGTGAGATTTGGAGCCCCTCGTAGGCTTGCCTCGGGATTTCCCTTTCTAATCGGTTGTCCCGACTCAGGCGCAGTATCGGCTCGGGTCGTGTGCCCCTCGTAGACTTACCCTCGGGGTCTTCACTCCCACTATGAGTCGCGTTACTCGTCTACACTCACCCACGGATTCGGTGCCCCTAGTAGGCTAGCCCTCGGAGATTTCCTATCCGTTTGGGTTTCGCCAGTCGCCGTCGTGCCGTCCGATTCTTTAGGGGTTACTCCATTACGGGAGTACTCCCCGCTTCTCCCCGACACGCCCTCCGGGATGGGGAGATGCTGCCGGATTTCTGTCTCGACTCAGAGTTACCGCCGCGCTAGAGTATGAACCTCGCGCGAGTTTACGATCTGATCGCCGAACCATCCGGGACCGACCCGATGCATAATAAACTTAATGAACAATTGAATGTTTCCCAAAATATTTGGATAAACTCGAAATAAGTTAGTCGGAGCTTGTCTCGCTTGAAACGGAGTTGAATCGGCGCCACGGCTCGTCGGCACGCCCTTGAAACGGCGCGCCCTGAACCGGTGGGCCCTTGAAGCGGCGCGCCTTGAATCGGTGCGCCCTTCAAGGGGCGCGCCGGTTCAAGGCCCCTCCTCCCCATTGTATGGCACCGTTTCAACCCCTATTCTGGCGCACGTCGCGCCGTTTTGACGCTAAGGATGAGTCATTTGCCGTCCGATCTTCCCCATTTCTCCTGGATTGATTCCCTAAATTAATGGCGGAAGTAAATAAATCTCGTTAAGCAATAAGCTAGGTGATTCGGTCTATTTAAGTCCGAATTGCTTAATCTTCTGTCTCTGCCCTTGTGTTCATGTTTAAAGCGTTCATGTTGCATCAATGTATGCCCAAATGCACGAGCTCTCGGTATATCAAACGACATTAGCAGAAAGCCGAGCGACGCCCGACCGGAAGCTATTGTTGTGCGTGATGGTGGTCTTCGGACCTAAGTTCTCCGCCACGTACTGAGAGTTCTGCTCTAATAAATTACACATGGTATATTGCAATAGTTCGCATAATCATTCGCATTCTTCATTTCAGCCTTGGCGGCCCCTTTTTCTCGGTAATTAATCAAATGTTTTCCCTTCTAGTGAGGGATACAATTAACGCCATAGCCTTAATGGTATGGCGGACTGCTGGTCCCGACCGAACCACACTTTCGCCCGATGCAAGTCAGGTTGAGCGCATAATAAATTTGTCACTCCGGTGACTGGCACGCCAATAAAATAATAATAATAAAATTCTCCGAACAGGGCCCACGGAGACCAGCCTAAAAACTGTCTAACTCAGGTCACGCTCTCCACCACTCCCAGGTGGGTCTGCACCCGCGTGCGCAGGAAAGCTATGACTAGTGGACAGATCACTGGAAGGCAGACTCTCAAGTCATGAAAACTGACTCCGAAGTAAATGAGTACAAGGATCGCCTCTCGTACAACACCGACTCATGGTGACGTAAGCCGAAGACGCCACATCTCGGGACCCCTCACGGCGCCCCACACCTAGTCCCCACATAATGTCCAGCATCAGTCAGACCACGGGTCAGCACATACATCGAGGTCTGCTCACCCGGGACTCGAATCGACACGGAAGAAATCACGGGCTAGACCTCAGATGATGAATGATCCATCACTGGCCACTCAAGGATGCACGGCTAAACTGCAGCAGCGCATGGGAGAATAGATGGTCCAACCTAGCCGTCCGTCACTCCCAGCGGAAACCAGACTATAACGCCCCTGCCTAGGGGCGTTATAATGCTTAACGGACCAATACAGGTGCGTCAAGCCCCAAGTCACCAAAGGGAACATAACACACTCCTCTAGGGACGTTATGTACATAACGGACCAGACATGGTGCATTATGTCACGGAGTGAAACAGACTATAACGCACTCCTCTAGGAGTGTTATAGACCTTAACGGGCCATCTCTGGTGCGTTAAATGGAAGGCAATGGCTTTAAGTATAACGCACCTTCCTTGGGGCATCATAGAATATAACGGACCTCCTTAGTCGCGTTACGTGACCAGGACCCTCAACGGTCAAAAACCAACGGTCGAAAACCCATAACGCACCAACACCGGGGCGTTATGTCTAACATAATGGTCAGTCGTGGGACCGTTAAACCCATGAAGACTAGACCCAAAACTCACGGAGCATAACGCACCTACTTGGGCGTGTTATGATCATAACGGGCACTGGGACGATCGATATATCGTCCCGACGGTGAAACAGTGAACCAAGCTCAAAAACATCGACCACACCCCCATACATCCACGGGAGAGGGGGAAATCAATGGGGAAGCTCCCCAATAGCCCTAGGCATGATTCTGGGTGATCGCCAAATGGAGTGATGGCGGGATGTGTCCGACCAACATCAAGTCCGTCTGTCGCGCCATCAATCGCATCGAGGGCGGCGCGGTGCATGAGGACGACCGTCCGATTTTAACCCGCTGGTGGGAGGTGCGCTGTGAGTAAGCTCAAGCCCGATGATTTCAAGCGTGCCGCCCGGCGCGGATTTCTTGGCGGCCAGGTGTGGTTGTTGTCCGAACGAGCAGCCTACACCGACGGCCCCGGTTACCCGGTGATGGTGTTCGCCGGATACGATGATGCCATGCGTTACCGGCGCGAGAAGTATCCGCGCGCCCGGCTGGAACATGATTTCGATGGTCGTTACGTCTGGTCCACGGCGGCGCTCGTGATCGAGATCTGCAAACTCCCGGTTCAACGCTATGCCGGCTCGCTGCCGGAGGAGGTGTTGAAATGACCTTCAAATCCCGCTTCGGCCCCGGCGATTTCGTGTACCTGCGCACCGGCCCGGAGGCGACGCGGTGGATCGTCACCTCCGTGAAGTTCGGGCCGTCCGGTGTGCCGCTCTACGGCGCCGCGTGGGGCAAGGAAACCGGCGATTTTTATGAGATCGAGTTGTCGGATGCGCCGGTGTTTCAGGTCGCCGGCGACGGTTGATTCGCTCCATGCCGCCCCTTCACCGGAGCGGCGTTTTTTGTCTTTCCGCTTGACGCGTCGCGACGGGCCGGGGGCACGCCGTCGTCAACCCGGGCGGACCGGACGACGGGGTGGGACAAGGGGGTTGTCACCGCAGGTGCGGCAAAGGGGTCCGGTCCGCACGGGCCTCTTTTCCCTTTCCCGATGTCCCTGCTGAAGACCGATGCGTGCGACCGGCTGACCGCCATCGGCGACATGGCCGTCGAGTGGCCGGATCACCCGTTGATGCCGGCGTTGACGAAGACGGCGTTTCTTACGGCCGGCTACGACGCCGCGCTCGCCTTCATGCAGCGCCGTCAGGTCGCCGTGGCGGCCGCGCGGAACGACCCTTACCGGCACGGCTATGAGCCGCCAATCTGGCGTCTGGCCGATGCGATCTGCGGTTTCCCGTGGGTGGACCCGGAATTTGCGTACCGCATCCGCGAGCGCCTGAAAATGCCGCACGCCGTCAGCAAGCTCATGCTCAACGGCGGCAACCGGTCGGCAAAGACGACGTATTGCATGAAGCGTGCGGTCCGGCTGCTGGCGGACCGTCCGAAGCGCCGCGGCTGGTGTTTTCACCAGAACTCGCAGATGTCTGTCGAGTATCACCACAGCCTTTTCTGGGAGCAGATGCCGGCGGAGTTCCGGCGCAAGGTGACGTCGGATGTCGAGTACCTCGCCTACAAGCAGCAGACGGGATTTTCCGAATCGAAGGCGATTTTCCAAAATGGATCCGAGTTCTCGTTCCGGAATTATTCGCAGGATAAGGCGACGATCGAGGGCGGCGAACTCGACATCATCGTCGCCGACGAACTGTGCCCGGTCGAGTGGTCGCGCACGTTCGACCTGCGTGTCGCGACGCGCTCCGGGTGGGTGCTGCACCCGTTCACGCCGGTGGAGGGTTACACGGCGCTCGTGTCGTCCATGCGCGAGGAGGCCGAGGTCGTGCTCGACGCGACCGGTTGGTTGCTCCCCGTCGATGCCAAGGGCCGGCCGGATACCCGGCACGCGATCGAGTTGCGCGACGTTGTCGCCGACTGCCTTGGCGAGTCCGCTCCGGAGCCGGAGGAGGCGCGCCTCTACCACCGCGTGCCGCGTGTCGAGAAGTGCAAGGCGGAACGGCGCGCCGTCGTCTTCTTTCACAGTTCCGACAACCCGTTCGGCAATCCGGAGCGCGTGCGCAACGACTGCCTGGCGGACGGCCGTACGGATTTCATCCGGGAGCGTTTCTACGGTGAGGCGACGAAGAGCTGGTCGGCGTTGTTCAATTTCGAGGACAAGGTCGGCGGCCCGCACGTCTGCGCCCCGGGCGCCGTGCCGGCATCCGGCGTGAACGTCATGGTCGCCGACCCGGCGAACGCCCGCAATCGGCAGGATCCTGCTTTCGCCGACCTCCAGATCGAGTTCCTGGCCTTGCGGCGCGGAATCGGCGCCATAAGCCGCGGAGCAAGGCGCAAGCATGATGGCCAGGCTCCACAGCAGCCGATGCAGCCAGGCCATCCTTCCCATCGTGCGGGAACACGGCATCATGGCTTGCCCCTTTTGGCAGCCGGTGCCGCCGCAGCACCCGCCGCATCGGCGACAAAGGCGTCGTCATCACTTTCGATCCGGTCGCCGTAGATGATGTCCACGGTCCGGCGGCGCGATACGGGCTGCGCCATGCCAAGCAGGCCCGGCAGGTCGCGCGGCATAGCGTCGCTGCCAGATCCCGTGTCCGCGGCCGGACGCAGCAAAGCCGTCAGCACGCCGCCCTGCCGCGCCGCGATCACCTTGACCGCGTCATTGGCGCTGGTCTCCAGGGTGATGTGCGCGGATTGCCCCTGCTCTGCATCGATAGACAAGACCTTGCCTCCTTGCAACAGCGGAACAGTGAGATCGCGCCCGCCATGCGGGAACGAGACATAGAGATCGATGCGGTCGCCGGGCCGCACATTCGAGGGAAGATCGCGGATTTCATGCATGGGCAGGCTGAAAGCGCGCCGGCCGACGGTCAGCTGGCTCGCAACGGGCTCTCGCCGGTCGCGCTCGACCTGGTGCAGCAGGATGGGTTCGCCAGCCCTGACGGCCACGGCCAGTGTGCCGCCTTCCACCTGGTCCAGCGCCTCGGGCGACAGGGAATCGGACGAGGCCCAATCCTGGGGCACATCCCGCACAGCCAGGCTGGCCATGTCCAGCGGCACGCCGGCAGGCAAGTCCTGGGCTGCGACTAACCTGGA
The DNA here is from genome assembly GCA_024336825.1 of Amorphophallus titanum. Classification (NCBI taxonomy): domain Eukaryota; kingdom Viridiplantae; phylum Streptophyta; class Magnoliopsida; order Alismatales; family Araceae; genus Amorphophallus; species Amorphophallus titanum. Next base: position 1,088,338 of record JANBPO010009398.1, read on the forward strand.
CACCATGGGCATGCGCGACTGCGCCTCGATGGCCTGGGTGCGCTGCTGTATGGTTTCGCGCACGGCCCAGGCCGCCGCCAACCCGGCCGCGCCGGCGAATACATAGGCCCCCAGCGCGCGCGCTCAATTTTTATAATTTAGCAAGTCATAAGTTATGACTCAATTTATCAATCTTTTCACTATGTAAAGATAAAGATAAATAATTATACATAATGTAAAATTTTAATTATATAACAGTGAAATAATTTTCACTCTTCAAGTTATTAAACATGAAGATTATAGATTTAAACAAGATGACTTCTTAGGGTAGTTGGTTAACTAATGAGCCACCAGTTTAAGTGACCCGAGTTCGAATCTTGTGCTTCCCATTGTTTTTTCACAACAATGAAAATGACGCCCCAAACAAGGGCGCCATTTTCATAAGTAACGACCTAATTAAGGGCGTCATTTAGTGAAGTAATGACCTAATGAAGGGCGTCATTTAGTGAAATAATGACTTTAGCGTCATTTAGTGAAATAACGACCATACACTTCATAACAAATGAATAGTATGAATAGTGTTCGATGAATAGTGCCACTTTTTATTTAAAAAGAATTTTTTAAAAAATATTATATGTAAAAATAGGAAAAAATGTGAGTAGCTTACCCACAAAATTTGGTAGCCAAACTCCATCAAATATTAAATATAAAAATCAATTAAGTAGGAGATACTTTTATAATAAAATAATACCATCTTAAAACAACAGCCACAGGCGTCGCTTTCTTAAGAAGGGGCAGCCCCTATCCAGATCCATTTTTCACGGATCTGGCACCCTGTCCTGCTCCCCACCTTGTCGAAATAACCCCACATACACATCACCTTGTCGAAATAACCCCACATACACGTCTTTAGCCCTCTTCTTATAGCCTATAGCCAACCCGTAGAGTCCTTACTTGCTGGGAGGTTGCAGTGGGAGGAGGCTTGCAAGGGTCGTTCCAGAGTCTTCTCTGCTGTAGCATTTTGAGGTAGGTTTTCTCAATTTCTAGCTAAACTAAAGTAGGTTGTCTTAATTTCTAGCTAAACCAATATAGATCTCCATGGATATATAACCTGTAAACTGTTAGAATGTCAACACCTGTTAAACTTATGTTAACATATATATATTTAAAACATGTGTTAATAATCTATGACCTGATTAGAACACGTGTTAAACTGTTAGAAGTTAACACCTGTTAAACTGTTAGAAATATTAAACTGTTTTAATAACCGGATTAGAACATGTGTTAACATGTTAAACTGTTTAATGATCTATTAGGACGTTAACACCTGTTAAACTGATAGAACATGTTAACATATATATTAAACTATTTTAATAACCTGATTAGAACATGTGTTAACATGATTAAACTGTCTAATGATCTATAAACTGTTAGGGTATTAAACTGTCACCTGTTAATCTGTTAGAATATGTTATGTATTTAACTGTTTTATAATCTATAACCTATTAGAATATGTATAACAGAATCGGTAACCTGTTAACCTGTTTTAATTAACCTGTTAGAACATTAATACCGTTAAACTGTTGTTAAAATATGCTAAGCATATGTTAATCTGTCATTAATAGCCTGGACTTGTTAGAACCAGACCAGAAAGAGACCATTAAACCTCACTGCGTCGACGCTGTGCCCACAGCGTCAACCCTTTAGCCTCCTGCGTCGACGCTATGCCCACAGCGTCGACCCCTAAAGCTCCCTGCGTCGACGCTGTGCCCACAGCGTCGACCCTTTAGCCACTGCGTCGACGTTGTGCCCTCAGCGTCGACCCCTTTAAAACCCACTGCGTCGACGCTGTGCCCTCAGCGTCGACCCCTTTAAAGCCCGCTGCGTCGACGCTGTGCCCACAGCGTCGACCCCCTACAAGCCCTGCGTTGACGCTGTGCCCACAGTGTCGACCCCTACAAGCTACTGCGTCGACGCTGTGCCCACAGCGTCGACACCTACAAGCCACTGCGTCGACGCTGTGCCCACAGCATCGACCCCTATAAGCCTACTGTGTCGACCCTATAAGCCCACTGCGTTGACCCCTTTAGCCCACAGCGTCGACCCCTTTAGCCCACAGCGTCGCCCCTTTAGCCCACAGCGTCGACCCCTTTAGGGTTCACTACGTCGACCCTGTGCTCATAGCGTCGACCATTCATGCTCACTGCGTCGACACCATGCTCGACGCCATGCTCACTACGTCGACGCCATGCTAGACGCCATATAGAAGAAAAGGAGAGTCCTCCACAAAAGAAGAAGAAGAAGAGAGAGTTGCCAGTTCAGAGAGAGAGAGCAAGAGATACAGAGTACCAAAATTATATTCAAGTGCTTCTAGTGGAAGCTACAAATCTTCACATTTCTGTGTTGATTCATTGTGCTATTCTGTTCAGTATTTTATCTTTTATTTTTGTTACTTTCCTTTTTCATTTTAACTAGTGTCTTTGCTTTGTGGTGCTCCGTGCATGCAAGGTATTTGCACATAGTTTACCCTGTGTATGGTTTGCTCTGGGAAACCACAGTGTGGAGGTGTTCCTCCGGGTTCCCTCTAAAACTATCAGAGGAAGGGAGATCTATTCTCCGTGCTCCCCTCTATGCTTCAGAGGAAGAGAGGATTAGTCCTCTGGTTGTGCACAACTAGGTGTTACTCACGTTTCCTTCTGAGTCTATCAGAAGAAGGGAGGAGAGTGTTCCTCTAGGTCAAGCTGTTTGACAGCGTCTATTGTAGACTGAGTCTGCATTCTTGCAGTTGCAAAGGAAAGCCTCACTCGGGTTGAGTGAGGGGTGGACGTAGGTCTGTGGGTAGCAGACCGAACCACCTAAAAATTTTGTGTGTTGTGGTTTGTATTTGTGTGATTGATCCTTCTTATCTACCTCCCTTCACAGGCTAGTGCTAAGCTATTTTTCATTATATGCTAAGTGCTTGAATTGAGTTCTATTAGAACTGTTTGTTCTATGTTGGATCTGTGAGATAGCCTTCTCTTTGTTATTGCACTCTTGCCATTATCGTTCACATAGTGCTTATCAGACCTCATCTGAGCTCGAGGTTTGATAGCTTACTCTTAACTGGTTTAGAATTTCAAATTCAGTTTAATTTTTTATGACAAAATTTCGGCAGCACCTCCCCTTGACCCCGGGCGTAAGGGAGATACAGGGAACGCGCCCACATGGAGTGGCGGGACCCGACGATTGTAGGTGGACGTCCGCAGACGACACACCGTAAACAGACCTTGGAAAGTGTGAAGGAGGTCGACAAGGAAGGGGGCTGCCATGCTGGCCGGAGATGATGGGCCAAAGAGGGGAAGGATAGGTGTGCCGGTGAAGGGGCCAAGGGGTGTACCGCTGAAGGGTATGGGGGCTAGGTGTACCAGCCAAAGGCTGTACCGGCGAAGGGATAAAAAGGCGTTAAGGTGTACCGGCCAAGGGAGGTGACAGGGGAGAGGGTGCCATTGAAGAGAGATTTAGAGACACTCCCCCGAGAGGTACATCGGTGAGGGCTAGCTCAAGCACAGAGAGGTCAGTAAAGGGTGAACTTGGCGAAGATGTAACGGGGTATGCACACAGATATCATCAAGAACGGGGAAACCATCAGGCACAAACATTGATTAGATAGGAAAAGATGGCCCGGGCAAACAAGGGACCAACGTTTATTCATGCAAAGCAAACGGAGATACCACAGGAATGGGGGAAGAAGGCAGGGATGGGAGGAAGAAGGAAGAGGGCTTGGGGCTAGACCCCAGGCCACAAGACCCGAGCTTCCACCCCTTTACATTCCAGCTAGCACTCCCCCTCCCTTTCTCCCTCTCTTACTCTATCTCTCTCGAGGATGGTCATCGTCGGAGGAGGATCCCACGGCGAGCCTCTTCTTCCTCTTCTTCCTCTTCTCTTCTTCTCTTCTTCTCGGTGTGCTGCTGTGGCCCTGCCTTCTTCTGCCTCTCTCTTTTTTTTTCTTTCCGGTGGGAGGGTCTTTTATACCTCCTCCGACATAGTGTCGTTCGAACGCCCAACGACGAAGGCGGGAAACGCCCATTAAATGGGATTTGACCCCCCCATCATTTCGTTGACAAGGGGGATTTTCGTGCCTCAACCTCCGTTCGACACATCATCTAGCCCGCTGCGCGCCAAAGATCTTCGTAGGGCGGCGTTGGATCTCCCGTGTCGGATGGGTTAACGCTGTGCCGTTGGAACTTTGGAGTGTGTCGTTGGAGCCTTCGCTGGGAGAGCAGAGGGTGTGCCGTTGAAGGCCTTATGGACACAAGGGAGTGTGCCGTTGAAGGGCCTTGTGGGCACAAGGGAGTGTGCCGTTGAAGGGGCAAGGAGTGTGCCGTTGAAGCCTTCAGGGTGTGCCGTTGAAGGCTTCGTGAGGGCCTTCTTTGGCTAGGTGGTGGGTGTGCCGTTGAAGGCACCTGGGGCGTGCCGTTGAAGGGGCACAGGGGTGTGCCGTTGGAGGCACTTGGGCTTCACTTGAAGTGAACCCCATGACTTACTCCGGACTCGGTTGACGATCCGTTTGATTCTCTTCGAGGGCCCACGAGGAGTGGCCCCCCTTAGGGGTTGGCTTCTCTTCGCCGTTGTGATGCCGGGGACGGCTTCATGGCAGCATGTTGTCTCTTCGGAGGGTCCGGACGGGACGTGTCCTCCAGGGCTTCTTCGGTGGGAATTGTTGTCGTTGCTGGACTGGCGGGGACATACGGGCGTGCAATTTTGCACGTCCACACCTCCCTAGCGGCGGGGTTATCCTTATTTCACCGAGAGTACCCCGAGGCTGGCGTGCTTTGAGGGTTGACAATCCCGGGCTAGGGCCGAATCGCGTGACGGCGCTTCACCAAGGCCATACCCAAGATTTGGTCTAGTCCTAAAAAGAAAAATAGAATGCGGGGATAAACTTAGGCCAAGTATAGAAGCTTTTAGGGCTTGATTCCCTCCCTAGGCAACCCATTCAGAGATTCAGTCTGTTGCGCCGGGGCTTTTTGTCCGTCATCGAACCTTCGTCCACCCTAGGCACGCATACGACCAGGCTCATAACGTCCTGCGGGGAAACTGTGCTGCCACTCTTGCCATGCCTAGTTTTCTTTATCTTTGTTTTCTTGGAACTTTTGAATTTGTGAAGCGGAGATTTTTGATTTTTGATCTCTCTTTGCCTTTCTTTACTTTCCTTTCTTTTCTGTGGCGTCAGGTCATAACGGATTGCCCCTATTTGAGACCTTCCCTCATCAGGGTGCCTAGATTGGTCATTGCCCCCTTATTCACTTCTTGCCCCTGGATTCGGCCGAGAAAAGAGACGTACAGGGACCTTGACTCCTCTGGACATGGCCAAGGAGAAACAGTGCCTACAAAGTGGGAACCCAGCCAGGGGACGTCGTGTGGTGTGTGATTACCGTGCTCGGGGTTCTCTTTGTAAAAAAGGAAGATGCCCTACTACCGGGGCGGCACTGATTTGACTCTATGTAAAGAAACGCTTAAGATACAACCCATTCCAAGTGTGAGCGAGCCCCTCACCATCTGCGTTTACTAGTCGGTAAGCATTACCCGGATAAGTCTCTTTGACAACGAACGACCCTTCCCAGTTTGGTTGTAATTTGGACCTGGGACCTGCAGACCGAATGAATTTGCGTTTCAAAACCATATCACCCTTTTAAAATTTACGTTCTATTACCTTCTTTTGAAAATATCACGAAACTCTCTTCTGATAAACGGATACGTGATCGGCCGCATTCATCCTCTTCTCATCTAAGAGTTCCAACTGGACGAGCAATGCCTCCTGACGTTCATCGAGATTAAGTTCCTTATCAAGTTGCACCCTTAGGGAAGGGATTGGGATATCATATGGTAGCACTGCCTCCATTCTGTAGGTAAGTGCATAGGGGGTTTGTGCCGTAGGAGTACAGACAGAGGTGCGGTAAGCCCATAGAGCTTCTACTAATCTTTATGGCCAATTAGAATGTTTGTGAGATTCGCATGCTTTCTTTATAATTTTGAGAAGGGTTTTATTTGTGGCCTCGGCTTGACCATTGCCTTATGGATAATATGGAGATGAATGATGCAATGCAATATTGAACTTCTTACATAGGTCCTGAAGATCTTGAGAAACAAACTCCTCACAGCGGAGATTTTCCACAATCTCTGTACACCCTCACAAGCCCGGGGCAACCCCCGTTCTCCCAAAAAGATACCAGAGGTCTCGACTATGACGAAGACCCAAACTTCTGTGTCTACCATGCGGTCCACGTCGTGGGACCGATGTAGCTAGCCGTCGACCCGGTTGTCACTAATAACAAGTTCGACAGCTCGGGAGATGAGGGAGAGGAGATTTTAATCCCACTCCCTGCCAGAACCAGTACCCCATTTCTAGCCCCTGATGAGGCTTCCTCGTCTATCCACGAGGATGTTGAGATGGAGAAGACCCCCGCGGCCTCCCAGCCAATTGAAGAACCTAGTTCGCCACACTTTCCCCATGAGGAAGGTCCTCGGATCAAAGATCATGAGGCGTCACCAGCATTGGCAGACAACTCCAGCCAAGCCTCCTGGATGCCAATCGACAGCTGTTAGTCCGACAGGGACAACCTAGGATAACCTCAGGCTGGGTCTAGCAGCGATAATCTTCCAGCCCCATCAGCTTTAATTGTTGGCTCCGAGGACCCACGGGTGTACGAAGCTGACACTGATGATGAAGATTTCGTCGACTTCCAGCCGGCACCTCCCGAGCTAGAGGATGGTGGCCAAGCAACCGTCGACGAACTTGTCAAAATTAATCTGGGCGAAGAGGAAGCCCCTCAGCCAATGTTCCTCAGCACTCTTCTCACCGAGGTAGAAAGGTAGGACTACAAGCAACTCCTACTCGAATACAAAGACTGGTTCATCTGGACATACAAAGAGATGCCAGGGTTAGATCCTTCTGTAGTGGAGCATGACCTGGCTATATCTCCCTCAGCCACGCCAGTCAAACAACCCCAGTGGCGTATGCGCCATGAGCTAGAACACTAGGTTGTGGTCGAGGTCAATAAGATGGTGGAGGTCGACTTCATTGAGCCTTGCATCTACTCGATTTGGCTCACCAATATTGTCCCAGTTAAAAAGAAAAATGGTCAAGTCCGCATCTGTGTTGACTTTCGAGGCCTCAACAAAGCTTGTCCGTAGGATGACTTCTCAGTTCCAATCACAGAAATAATGGTCAATATGACCACCGGACATGAAGCTCTGTCTTTCATGGACGGATCATCTGGTTACAACCAGATCCAGATGTCCCTCCGAGACAAGAATCACACCGCCTTCAGATCTCCCAAAAGGATCTTCAACTACAAGCACATGCCCTTCGGTTTGAAGAATGCCGGTGCTACCTACCAGAGGGCTATGACCAAAATTTTTGACGAGATGCTACACAACATCGTTGAATGCTACGTCGACGACCTCATCGTTAAGACTAGAAGGCGAGAAGACCACCTACGCGATCTGCCCCAAGTCTTCAAGCGTCTCCGGCAATATGGGCTCAAAATGAACCCCATGAAATGCGCCTTTGGCGTATCCAGTGGCAAGTTTCTCGGTTTCATTGTTCGATACCGAGGAATCGAGGTGGACCCTAACAAGATCAAAGCGATTCGGGAGCTTCCACCACCCAACAACCTCACCAAACTCAGGTCACTCCAGGGTAGACTAACCTACATTTGGAGGTTCATCTCCAACCTCTCCGGTCGATGCGCACCTTTCAGCAAGTTGATGAAGAAAGACACCCCCTTCATATGGGATTCAGAATGTCAGACGGCTTTTGAGCAGATCAAGGAGTATCTTCTCACTCCTCCAGTCCTGGAGGCGCCGGTCAAGGGTAAACCCCTCGTACTCTACATTGCTATCATGGATGCCTCGCTAGGGGCTCTGTTGGCGCAAGTCAATGAAGAAGGTAAAGAGCAGCCGCTCTATTACCTCCGTGATGTGACACGACCTTGGACTTATCTTGCAAGCACAATTCGCACAGTGAACGGGCTGAAATTGGCGGCCAACTCACCCGACACTCACCCCGAACCCGTGGGTAACTCGGCGACGCCGAGTGGAGGATGTGAGGGCTGGTCCCCTGCTGGTAGAGGGCCAGCAAGGCCAGAGGGTCTCCCAAAGGGGTATGGCGAGTCCTATCCTAGTGGCCGACCCGGTGCCGAGGGCACGGGTAACACTCACTCCCCATGGTGATCACTCGAAGTCTGGGACTTGCGAGTTCGGGCTCTCTTTCTCACCATCCGGCGGAGCTATGAACTAATATGGAATGAAAAGAATTATAATAGAGTAGGGAAATGAGCACTTACTCGATCGCTTTGAAGAAACCGGTCCCGCTCGGAGACGTGGGCGCGCGGGGAAGCGTGGGGCTTACCCACGCCGCGGCAAGGATGATTCAACCTGTTCAAGCAAACTACAACACTACGCCTCATGCAGGAGGGGGGATCTTGGGGTGGGGGTTAAGAAAATTACAACTAAAACTAGATTCGCGTAGGGAGGGGCCTTCAGCTGGCCAAGCGGGGAGGGGAAAGATGACTACTCGGACTCCTCGCAATGTCAGGGGTGAATCTGTCCCTTCTCAGGAATAGGGTACAGATTGTCGATGCCGAAATTATTGTGGAAGCTCCCAAACTCTGTTGACAGCAAGACCAGTGCCCAGACTTTGTGGATTGGCTCAGGAGGGTACTGGAATTTTGGCGGGAGCCGGGGAAGCCGTCGCAAGGCGCGGTGGAGCAGGAAGCAGGGACTCTATTCTCTATAACAAACTGTCACAGCATCGTAGCTTCTAGAAGATGTCATTACCACGAATAGTCCTGAACTTCGATTTGGGTACGGTCAGTGGTGTTGGAACCATCATCGAGCTCTCTTCGAAACAAGACCCACAGGGGTCCCAACTGATGTCAGAGTAGGCCACAGCAACCTGAACACTGATAGTGTGTCAGCTCTGTCCCAGGGTGGACTGAACTGCACACTAGAGGAGAAAAAAGAGAAGAATTCACTCCGGTGGCCGAACGGAGCCCTGCTTCTAGGAGGAGGAAGACGACTCGTAGTAGAAGGCGTTGGCCAAGCCCCGTCTTTAGATCTTCAGGCCACTGGTTGTGGAAGCTTGAGGAGACGAGACTCGACAGAAATTCCGGTACTTTCGCCCTTTGAGGCACCAATTGCGTCTAGCTCATTTGCGATATCAAGTAGCGGTGAAGCTGCAATTGCCGCTCCTGGGAATTGAAGGTCCTCGCGCGGAATGCCTAGGTGATTGCCCTACATTTGTTCTTTAACTGACAAGAAGCTTTCTAAAGAGGCAACGCGACATTTTCAAAAAAAACGTTGACGCAATTAGTTTTTTTACGCTATCTTAAAAAAACCGGATGGTCGGTCGTTTTTGGAGGGGACTATGAATAAAACAATCATTTGGGGTGCAGATCGAGCCTGCACCCTGTCAAAACTTGCGCTTGGCGTCGCTGCAGCTGCATTTGCTACGTCATCAACTGCCCAGGAGGCCAAAGTGGCCACGGTACCTGAGTCGACGCAGTCGGAGGCCAAGCCGGCAGCCGCGCAGGCGTCGGATTCCGATAACAACGCCACTACCGTCGTCGTTACAGCAAACAAGCGCAAGCAACGCCGGCAAGACATCGCCGGAACCGTCACGTCGCTCAGCGGTGAATCTTTGGAAGCGGACGGCGTGGTGGATGCCGAAGGTGTGCTGCGCCGTACGCCCGGCGTGCAAACCAACAAGGGCGATCCGGATGAGTCCTTGCCAACCATCCGCGGTGTCGGCACTGTCACCAGCAGCAACGCTATCGGCGTTCAGCAGGCAACGACAGGCCTTTACATCGAAGACGTCCCATTCACCGACCCGGTTGGGGTAACGTCTACGGCCGACCTTGCGCCGTTTGATTTGCAGAGCATCGATATCCTGCGCGGGCCCCAGGGGGCGCTCTATGGATCTTCATCGCTTGGCGGCGCAATTCGCTATACGGTTAACAAACCGGATTTGGATAAGTTTGCATTCTCCAGTCTGGTGGGCGCGTCGGACGTCAGCCACGGAGGCATCGGCCACTCCGAATACGCGATGTTGAATGTGCCTCTGTCCGACCAGGTTGCCGGCATCAGAACAGTGGTCTTCGATCGGCGCGACAGCGGATACATAGAAAACCTAGGTACGGGCCAGAGCGACGCCAACAGCCTGCACCAATTTGGCGGACGGATCATTGGCGTGCTCAAGCCAACTTCCGGCTTGAAGATCACAGGCACGCTGATCACGCAAGAGACCAAGATAGATGATGGCTTCGCGATTGGTCCGAACATGGACCAGTTGACGATCTCGACACCAACGTCTTCGCCGCGCGACGATAAATTCACGCTGATGAACTTGCAAATTGAGTACGACTTGCACGGCTATACACTGACTAGCAGCACCGCCGATGTGGTCAAGAGCAACAACTCCCGCCCTGACCAGACTGCGGGATTTGGCGATGTGGGAACGGCGGTCAACCTGCCAATTCTGCCAGTAGTCTATGGCCCCATCAAGCTCAACTCCCACGCGTTGTCGCAAGAGTTAAGGCTGGCTAGCCCGGCTGATTCCAGGCTGAATTACGTTGTCGGCGTATTCATTCAACAGTATAAAGATGGATTTGACGAGGTGCTGAATGCCCCGGGGCGGCGCTGCGCTATTGGGCTCTGCTGCGGTACCCAATGACGTGCTGTATACAGAGAACGATAGCGACGTGGCGACAGAAAAAGCCATTTTCGCCGACACGGAATACCGGGTCACGGACGCCTTCAGTGTCGGCGTGGGCGCCCGTTACTATCGCAACGACAAGACCCAATTCAGCGAATCGCACTTGCTCGACTCCATCTTCGGCGTACTGCCGGCCGACACCACCACAAATAGCGGATCCGGCGTCACGCCCAAACTCGACCTCAAATACAAATTCCAGGATGCAGTCTGGTTTGCGTCCGCATCGGAAGGCTATCGCTTTGGCGGCACGAATTTCGGCTCCCATACGCCCTACAAATCGGACTCGCTGTGGAGTTACGAAACCGGCGTGCACTTTATGCCGTCCAAAACCTTGACGGCTGATGCCACCACCTTTTTGATCAAGTGGAACGATGCGCAGGTCAACGCTCAGGTCGGCACGGGCGCCCTGGCCTTCAATGGCATTGCCAACGTGGGCAAGGCAACTATCAAGGGTGTCGAGCTTTCCGGAAACTGGACCCCTGTTCAAGCCCTGAACTTTAATGCTTCTGCTGCCTACGTCGATGCGCGAACCACGACTGACTTCTTGTCGTCATCGGGCGCCGACGTTCCTGCCGGCACCGATTTGCCGGGCACGGCCCATCTGCAAACCTCGTTTGAAGGAAGCTATCGCTTCGCCGGCCCCGAAGATAGCTCTGGAAGATTCTCGCTCATGCACAGCTATATGGGGCGTCGCACCACGAACATCGACGAGCCGGGAGTGTTGCCTGGATACAGCCAATTGGACGCTCGCCTGGTTCTCTCGTGGGTGAAATGGGAGATGGCGGCTTACGTGAACAATATCGCCGATAGCCGAGGCGACAGTGGTGGCTCTACAATGGAGTCAATTGGAGGCAATCGTTATAGCCTCTACTATCCAATCAAGCCGCGCACCATCGGTGTCAGCTTGCGTTACGATTACTGAGCGCATGCCGCCATGACAAGCAAGCACAGACTCGACGCGATTGCTGCAATACTGCCATTGTGCGCTTTCAGTGCGATGGATTCAGCTACTGCGCCCGCACAAGAGCAAGTGATCGCCACATTTCACCTGTCTCTGGCAGAGTACGGATGGGTGACTGCCGCGCAGTACTTGGCAATCGCCATCTCCGCTCCGCTCATTGGGCGGTGCGGAGATGTCTTCGACAAAAAAGACGTCATGGCAATTTCGTTATCCATAGCCTGCTTGGGTGGTTTGCTATCAATGTACGCCAGCTCACTGGTTATCTATATGATCGCCCAAGTTTTGCTTTGCGCTTGGGTTGGCGCTGGCCATCATTCATGAAACTGCATAGCATCCTTCGCAAGCACATTAGCAACGAGAATAAGGCTTATAAGAGGCAGGCTGACTCTCATCGACGCCATCTCGTGCAAGGACTTTGGTTAGTCATAAAGTGCACGGACTTTAGTGTGCACGGACATGACTTAGACGTGCACGGACTTCGTTTTGGTCCAAAGAAGAGAAAGTGCATGGACATTGAGATGCTCGAACTTTAGCTCAACACAAAGTGCATGGACTTTACCGAGACATGCACGGACTAGAGTGAACGTGGACGGACTTGGTTGATGAAGAAGTGCACAACGTGCACAGACTTCATGTGAGCACGGATGCACAATGTGCACGGATGCACAATGTGCACGGATGCACAATGTGCATGGATGCAGTTACCCTACTAAGTCCAAAACATGCATGGGCACATGTTTCAAAATGAAACATGCATGGACATTGGTTGAACTAAGTGCATGGGCTTTGTGAAGCAGAGTCAAAACGTGCATGGACTTAACAAGAGTGTGCACGGACTTAACAAGGGTGTGCATGGACTTGGAAGAATAACGTGCACGGACCTATTTAAGGCATCCACAGACTTGGAAGAGTCTGCAAGGACATAACAAGAGTGTGCACAGACTTAACAAGGGTGTGCACAGACTTGGAAGAATAACGTGCACGGACCTGTTTAAGGCATCCACGGATTTGGAAGAGTTTGTACGGACTTAACAAGAGTAACGTGCACGGACTTGGAGTGTAGGTCGTGCATCAAATGCACAGACCATGCACGGACTTGGAGTGTAGGTCGTGTATCAAATGCATAGACCATGCATGGACTTTAAGCATGCGAGACAGTGGAAAGTGCACGGACTTCATGTGTGTGCACGAACCATGCATGGACTTACTGAAGTGTAGCTCAGACTCTATATAGCTAAGGCAAATGTGCTCTGACCTTGTTATAGTATATGCTCTGACTTGGATTAAGCCTAAAGAGTGTGTATGCAAGGACTTGCTACAGGAGATGCACATACCATGCACGGACTTAGCCTAGACAGCGTGCAACATGCTCGGACTTGCATCGAGTATATGCACTGACTCTAAGTGTATGCTAAGACATGCACGGAGTTGTCATGCGACCCATAGACAAAAACCTGCACGGACATTGGACAATGTCCAGGGGCTTTGAAGAGACTACGTGCACTGACTCTAAGTGTGCACAGACTAGTGTATGCATGGACACAACGAGTGCATAAGACAATGAATGTGCACGGACTTTCCAACAGATGCACCAATGTGCATGGACTATGGACGATGTCCATGGAATTTGAAGAAACTACATGCACTGACTCAGCATGCATGGGGTTAGTGTATGCATGGACACAGCGAATGCATAGGAGAATGAATATGCACGGACTTTGCAACAGAAGAAGACTTGGAAATGCAAGCAAGTATAAGAACAAATGCAAAGACCAAATACACAGAGATGATATGCACACTGATGAACAAAGCATTGGATTTTAATGCAAATCACTCACAGGTTAAGGACATTAAACAAGAGTAATTAAGTGGCAGATCAAACAAGATGTTGACAAATAGTACATGACATCATCAAAACAGTAGGGATTCAACACACCCTGGCGCCTTTTTCGATAGCTAGATTTCCCAAATAGCCGCTTAAATCTTGTTCTTAAGGATGAAGAGCTACTGCTCAGAGGAGACGTCATTGCTGACCCACTCGGTTGACTACCAGACTGTTGCATGCCATAGACTATATTTGTCCAGTCGACGCCTATCCTCAAGTTCTTGCCAAATATAATTCTAGAGCTATCACTGCTTGATAAGCCATATCCATATCATTCACTCGAGCAATAATTAAAGGTTGCCTCAACTCAGGTCTCAGTCCTTGCAGAAACTGTTGGGTCTTCAACCCCTCATCAACCATAATATGCAGGGTATATCACCACAATTCCACAAGCTTAGAGCGATATTGCATGACAATCATGTCTCCTTGTGCCAGTTCCAGAACTAATACATCCTTTCCATTCTGATATAAGCAAGGCTGAAGGCGCGCTCAAACAAAGTGATGAACCCATGCCACGATATCTGCCATAGAGGTCGAGATTGGAATGCTACTTCCCATTCTGAGGTCCACCATGTCAAAGCTACTCCCTACAACTTGTAGCTGGCCAATATTACTTTTTCCTCTTCCAAGCATTCCATGGAGTGAAAGACACACTCCAATGCATCAAGGCAGGCTCTAGCAGCATCAGGATTAGGCTGCCCTTCATACTGTGGTGGATGGTTAAGAATTCCTTAAAAGTTTGGCCATGATCACCCTGAGATGATGATCTGCCTCTAACATTCTCATTATGGTCTAGAACTCTAGCAGCTGCCGGGGAGGTGATGTCCCACTCTCCTCTGGCATTCTTGCCTGAAAATGGGTTCTCTGTCTCGGCGGCATAGGCCTGAAGGAGAAAACAAGAAGACACATAGAGAAAACATAAGTGCTTAAACATAAGAACCTAAGCCAGTTGTCAAATGTACTATATGGACTTCTTCTGGACTACAGTAATTCTAGATTCTTGTCCATTTCTATAACCAAAGCTCTGATACCAGCTGTAACAGCCCAGGGTCCAGATACCGAGTAAACCTGATATCACTTGGATCCTGAGGCGCAACCTAGGAGTGGGAAAGCTCCGAAGGGTTAGTGGATTGGAGTGGTTGTGCATGTAAATATAGAATTACAACACCATTGAGTTTAATATAATATCAGAGTATCAATATATAATAGACTGTACTCACAAAAATAAGCTATCATGATAATACATTAGTCTAGAAGTCCATAAGTTTCAAGTCCACAATACAACATAAGTCCACATAGTACATGCTCACAGGGCATACCCTGTCTCTGACAATACACTGGCTTCTAAGACCTCTCACCAAGACCTTGAGGAACCTCCGTAGGTTGACTCGCTTCACCTAAAAAGTAAAAGGAGTGTGCCTCATTTCATAGGCTCAGTATGGGTCACGCAAAACCCTACCTCGCACTAGCATAAGCAAGAATAATAATAAATATAATAACATTGATCTCTACCGGAAGCCTCAGAATTATGCAGATACTACCTGGCTCTACGTCCTTTTGCGGGTGCACGGGCTGACCATCGAAGCTCGGTCGGTAGTCATCCTAGGGCAGCAGTTGCACGTGGCCTATCATTACATTGAAGGGTGGGGGATGGACCACTTCAACCTGTACTGCCATCTTTTGGCCAAGAAGCATGTTGACTTGGCTGCCCTCGCCGACTTGTGTCAGAAGATTGGCGATGTGTGTTGGCTGGTTAGGGAAGTGGCCTGCCGGGACCACGAGTCCTCCCTAAGCTATTGGCCAATCTCGCTTCGTCTTTACACCAACCCTCACGGTACGTGCTATTGCGCATACATCTTATATTTCCTTTTTGCTCCTGTTGGTCATTATCGAGTGTCGAATGGCGATTAACCCCTGGCTCCCCTTGTTTTCTTTCCGTTACAGATCACCCGGATAGCACCCAGTTGGCGACGTACCGCAACCTCCTTCGGTAGGCGGAGAAGCCAACTTATTTCGACGAGGCGCCAGCAGCCCCTACCACAGCTCCTCTGCCTCATCCCACGAAGAGGCCTCGGGCTAAGTCACTCGTGAAGAAGGCTCTAGGCGAGGCGAAGGTCGCAGGGCGCCGGGAGGCCAAGCGCCGGAAAGCGGAGGCCGCCCAACCCTCAAGGACCGTCCCTGCGCCGCCCCCCATCCCGTCATTTGAAGAGTTTGAGGTTGGCCATGCCGAATCGAGCCAACCGGCCGGTAAGATTTCTCCTGTTACGACCGCCCTCCAAGCGGGTCTTATCTTTGTCCTAGCATGGGACGCTCACACCCGGATGCCTTTCATGTTTGTCAGCTAGGGAGGGGCCTCCGCCTTCACCGGTCCCCGCTGCAGGTGAAGCATGGGCCGGGTCTGAGCCACCGTCGACTCCCACTCGTTCACTTGGGGCTACTGAAGGGCTTCAGGAGGCGTCGCCTGCAGAGAAGGCGCTTGCTGCCGCCAGGGTGACTGTGCAATAGGAGGTCAAGCGGAAGAGAGTGGAGGTTCTCCAGGTGGCTTTGGCTTCCCCTCCTCCGTCGGTTCCTTCCTTTGCGACATTTGCAGCGCCCCGGGCCGAGCCGAGTCATCCCGCGGGTGAGGCTCTTAGATGTTGACGTCTTTCGGGGTTCGGTCACCCCCCTTTCGAGAAAATTCTTTACTTATGTATGACGAGTGTGTGTCATCCTCTCAGCCAAAGCAAAGGGGACGCGTTCCATGCAGATCCCCACTATGACAATCAGTCGGGAGGAACTGGCACAGAGGAGAGCCGAAGCTGAGAAGTTTGTGGCCGCGTGCGCGGCTGCTCAGGCTGAGGGCAGCCAACCCATAGGTGAGGTTTTTTTTTTGTTTTGGTTAACATCCTTTTGCATTGTGAGACAAGGCCTTTTACGCGGGTTTCTTTCTCCCAGCCCCTGCAAAGGAGTCCGCATCTGCTCCTGCTCCGAATGTAAGTGAGGCCGCTGCACCTGTGGCCGCGCCCTCTGCGGAGGAGACAACCCCCAACCCACTCCCAGCCACGGAGACCGAACAGGGTAACTCCTTCCACCGGCATGGCTGACGCATTTTTCTTTTTGCTATTCACTGGAAGCCCAAGGACTTTCGTCTGACTCAAACGCTTACTCATTTGGCAGCTCCCCTCGGTCCCCTTCCTGAGCAAATAGAGGCCCGGGGGATCCCTGAGCCGACGCGGATCTATACAAGGAGGAGGCTGAGGTCTGGGGCGTCGCCGTCTCCCAACCCGCGCGAGGAGGAGGCCAAAGATGACCAAGCGAGCGTTCCTTCTCCGGCAAGGGAGGAGCCGACCGCGGCCGAGTCCTCCTCGAGTGAGAAGGTAGACTACGACTATTCCTCTGACGAGGCGGCTTCGGGCGAGGATGTTATAAGTGTGGGCCTATTCATATGGGGCCCTCCCTTTGTAGCTAATTTTTGGCCCTCTGTCTCTTATTCTCCAGTTAATTTGCAGGAGCAAACCCGACCAGGAACTACGGAGGTGCTTATCCCAGATGCACCGACAGAGCAACCCGAGGGCGGTGGCACTGGTTTGGGGAAGCTGGCGGCCTTGTTCAAGGTCTTGCAGCAGGAGGTAGCCGCAGAGACCACATCCACCGCCGATGAGGCCCTGGAAGAGGGGGAGATAGCGCCAGAAGGCAGAATCATTCCGGCAATGGAGGTAAGGCGAGGCCCCTGGGACCCTTCCTATGCCTCTTCGGAGCTCAGGCAACTTGCCTTGCCCAATGGGAGGCTAATCCTATTTTCTACATTTCAGGAGGAAAAGGGGCTCCCCGAAACGCACACCACCAAGGCCCAGAAGGCCATATCCAAGCAGAGGGGGACAACGGGCCCGTCGGAAGTTGAGGAGCCGCGCTTGCTATCGACGAAGGAGGTGGAGCGCATAGTATTGTTCCTGCAGTCGGGGAGCGAGCTGAAGCTCATGGTCCCTCTCCCACCTCCTCGACCGCTTATGATACCCGAGGAGGGCTGACTTCTGGAAGAGATGCTCGCCAGCCTCACAGTTCACAGGGAGGAGGGGGCGTTATCGGAAGAGGCAGTCGAGCCTTCAACAGCGGTGCCTGAGCCGACCCCGTTTCCCGCCCTTCCTTCGACCGAGAGCAGAGCATACGACCAGGGTTTTCCCTGCGGGGACTTTGCCACTCTTGACATGCCATAATTCATAATTTTCATTTAACTTGATTTTCAGAACAGCCCTTTTGGCAAGATTAATCATGAAAAGCTCATATTGTTCGGGTCAAGACTGCCCCTATTTGAGACTCCTCTCGTATTGGGGATTACCTTGGTTGGTTATCTTATCCGTCGACCTCTTGCCCTTGCATGCGGCCGAGCAAAGAGGAGAAAAAGACTTTCATGCATACTGATGGCATGGCCATAATAGGAACGGTGTTTATCCAAAGGGAGGCCGGCTAAGGACGCCGTGAAGTGTGTGTAATGCCCAGCTGAGGGTTGCCCTTAACAAGCGGGGAGAGGCCAAGCTTCTTCACAGGTGTTCATCCTTTCTTGGGACTCGATCCCTCTTGCTTTCGGGGTCACTCCTTCTTGGTGGGTGATTCCCTATTTTATTCTGAGTAGACCCTAAATAAAGGGGAGATGCTGCCGAAATTTTCATAAAATCATATATTTGAGCTTCATAAGACTGTTTATCATCTCGGGTCTCATATTTATGTTCTTCTTTGACTGCAGTTACTGCCATGGCTTCCAGCTCTGCTGCCGCATCTTCTGAAGCTGTTGGAGCGAGCTCGTCGGCCCAGCCAGACGTAACTCGTGCTGTAGTAAACTGGTTGAACGTCAACACATTGGACTTTGGATATGGCAAGATTGCCATTGTTGATGAATCTTCTGATTCCGAGATCGATACGGTATCTACGTCCCGGGTTTATTCAGCTGTCGAAGGAACATGCTTTCAGCGGGGCAGTGATTATCGTCCGGACTTACCGAAGGATCGATATTTGATGCCATTTATTCGGACCTTCACCGTGGGTGGCCTGTGAGACCCCTGGATAGCTCGTAGAGTTGAGGCTGCTATGCTTGCCGTGCGGGATAGCCTTAAAGGCTCAATTTACCGAGGCAAAGCCATCTATTTGCCCGGGGAGAAGCGTGACTGTGACGCTATTCTGGGCATTTCAGAGCTGGAGCCGGAGAAGAAAATGTTGATCCGAGCCCCGGACTTCACTCCCGCTTGGTAGGATACTGCTGGCGACAGAGTTGACAAGGAAAAATCAGGCTACGGTCTATTCTTGGCACCGCTGAAGTGGGGGTACCATGATGAACCCTTTGTGCTCAATTGTCTAGCCGTGCAATTCAAGTATCAGCTAGCTGCCGGCTGGTTCGGTGACGCGAAGGTCACTGATGCCCATCTGTTTCAAGTAGGAGCAGTAGAGTTTACAGAATTTGTTCTGAAAGAATACGCCCCTCTGCTGATCAGAGCTGGCGTATATCACAGTGTTTTTGCCTCCAGGTTTCGCTATCCCATTTCTTAGGGACTGTGCTGCGGGATGTTTGAAGTATTTTGCCCTCAGTTCAACACTTTCTATACAGCAGAGGGTGAGACTTCCCTGGATCTTTGGAGCTTATCACAGCTTTCCAGCTTGCCCATTGACGGTGAGCCGTACGAAGAAGTTTGCTAGGAGGATGCTGACAAAGATCGCTCTGACGGCGAAGGCAGATATTCACTTGGTTATTCATACAGTTATTTGATGAAAGCTTATCGCTCCATTTGTTTGGCCTATAGCAGAGGATCTTCTAGGGGTTACTAGCCCCGTGAAAAGAGCAGCAGACTAAAAGTCCGAGTCGGCCAGTGGATCCAGTATTTCTTCGGGGGTTCCCTCAAGTATGTAGATTTTCCTTCGGTGGGGCCAACGGCCAGTAAGCAAATCAGGACTCCCCGGTATAAGTCATCACTGCCGGCAGCATTGCGCCACGCAGGCAAGGAGGGTCCGAACCCAGCAGGGGTGGATCCGGTTACTCATTGTACTGCCTACTTAACATTTTGGCTGTGCGCCTTTGCTCTCCCCCAGGGGGATGAAACAATTATCAGGCCGGAAGCCATATATCCGGCTTGTCAGATGGCCTGGGGGATGAGGTTATCACTCTGCCCCGTAGCTCTTTGTTTGATTTATAAGTCTTTGGGGGATCTACAAGCATCGAGTCCCCCTCTCTTCAAGGTCCGTGGGTCCTTTCCATTTCTTTAATGCCTGGGTGTGCAGTCTGTTCCCCGAGCTGGCTCTGAGAACTTTACAGGTGGACACACTGTTCCCCAGAATGATTGAGTTTGCTAGTGCCGAGCCTGGCTCCTTTTCCAATCAGCTATTCAAAATGAGGGGCAGACTGATAAAGGTACCAGTAGATGCAGTCGACAGTATTCATTTCTGGAGCTTGGCAGTAGGTTCGGCTCCTCTAGTTCATCCGCAAAGGGAAAGTAAAATGGAAGAGATAGAGACATATGTGCAACCTATCTCTGGCATTAATGCTATTCGGTCTCTTCTAGAACCCGAGCTAATTCAGTGGGCCATGGCTATCTGGCCCAGTGTTCTAGTTTACAAGAAGGGCAGCCTGCTTAATCTGGTGCCCTATTATCCATTTCACTTCGGGAGGAACTTTGGCTATGACCAGCACATTCCCACGTCTGTTGCTCAGTTCCCCTTGGATAGTCGGGCCAAGCATGGCTCCACCATTGTTGGTGATGGGCGGTTGTGGTGGGATTTCTTTCATCGCCAATGTGACGTAGCTTTCAGGATTCTGACCATCTCCAACCGTGTTCCCCGTGTCACGTCAGAATATATCAAATGGTGGAACACCCGCACCAGCTTCTACAGGGGCAACAAGAGCGCATTTTGGGACGTAGCTGAGCGTTCCTTCTTGAAGTAGTAGCCCGGGCCGCTATTCGATATTGACGAGGCCCACCTGAAGAAGCTCTATTCTCAGCATCCCAAGGAAGCGGAAGCTTATTTGGCCAAGCGCCGGGCCTTAAAGGAAGCAGGTTCTGAGCTGCCCACTCCTGTCTTCGCAGCCATTAATGAGGAAGCCTTTATGAAGGATCTGAGGCAGCAGTGTCATGTGGGGAGCGCTCGCTTGGAGACACAACAGTATCCATTCCCTCCTGAAGAGCCGCTCCCAACGGCAGTTCCTTGGAAAGGTCCAACAGATAGATTTCATCCATACAGGACGTTCGTGCGCAGGGCAGACCGCACGCAGACATATTACCAGCACACGTCCTGGCTTTTTGTTCTGTTAAATATTCATGGTCTATCTGCAGAGAGCCCAGCAGCCGGCATCTTGAGCAAACCATTATTCACTTCTTTTCATTATGTGGACGGCTGGGGTATGGACCATCTGGGTCTATTTCATTGTCTAGATTTCCATGGCCATGCAGACTTAGCAACCTTAGTAGAGAAGTGTCAAACTATCGGCGACGTCTGCTGGCTTATTAAGGAAGCTGCCTCTCGCTCAGAGGAGACGGCTTAATGCTGGACATCAGGTGGAAGGAATCTGTTAATTAAGTCACACTCCTCTGAAGTCGGTTGTGAGATGCAATGGCTAATAGTGACCTTTCTGTTAGGAATAAGGTCAATGGGGACAAAAGAACCTAATCTAAGTTTGCCAAATCAATTATCAAATCAGAAATTAGTGGATCTCCCATCGCCTATAATCACTTTGTGTACTGCAGCAGGAAGTTTTTTGCTTGAATCCATCCTTTCCTCATGCGATCCTTCATGTTTCTGAAGTTAACATCAACCAGGTGACAGTCCCCAATATATTTAGATATGAAATAAATAGCCCAAAGAGAGTTGGAATTCAATGCTCTCCATAGTATTTTAACCTGCATAGCAAAGTCCATTTGTCTGAGGGAGAGAATACCAAGACCTCCATGGTCTATTGGCTTGCAAATATCAGACCAAGCCTTCCAATGTCTTTTATTATCGTAGCCGGAAGAACCCTAGAAAAAGTTTGCAATAGCTCTCTCAAGCAATTTATGAACACCAGAGTGAAGAGGCGAAGAAGTTAAAGCAAATAAAGGCATTGAGGATAAAACATGCTTAATCAAGGTCAGTTTAGCTCCTTGAGATAGTAGGCTAGCCTTCCATCCATCAACCCTTTTCTAAATTGCAGAGATGATGCCCGCAAAATGGACAATTTTCCTCCTACCAAGTACTAAAGGAAAGCCAAGGTATTTATGAGGGAAAGAATGTCTGCAGTAACCTGTTAAGTTTTCAACCCGACTAGTAGCAGCATCAATGCTTTTGGGATGTAGAAAGAAACCGCTCTTACTAATGTTAATAAGCTGGCCAGAAGCATGTTCATACACTGTGAGAACCCTCAACAGATTTTTCACAGATTTGGTAGAAGCCTTGCAGAATATAATAGTATCATCAGCAAAAAGAAGATGAGAGGTGATTGGGCAACCTCTCGAACTAGCAAACCATTCCACATTGCCTTGAACAAAAGCCTGATGAAGGGATCTACTAAGAGCTTCTTCAGCAATAATAAACAGAGATGGGGCCAATGGATCACCTTGTCTAACTCCTCTAGAGGATTTGAAGAAACCAGCAGATTCCCCATTTAATAGAATAGAAAACCAGCAGTTATTTACCAATATTTCAATAATTTCAATGAAATGCAAGCTGAATCCAAATCTTTTCAGGACAGCAAATAGGAAGTCCCATTCAAGTCTATCATAGGCCTTTGCCATGTCTAATTTGAACATCACATTGTGCCCTCTAGTTTTCCTGCCCAATTCATGAATCATCTCTTGTGCAAGAGCTATGTTATCCACAATTTGTCTTCCTTTAACAAATGCAGATTGCTGAGGAGATATAATAGATGGAAGCATAGCAGCCAATCTGTTATTCAGGATAGTAGATATTATCTTGTTGAAGAAATTACAGAGACTTATAGGTCTGTAGTCTGCAATGTCAATTACATTGTTCCTTTTTGGAATGAGAGCAATAAGAGTTGAGGTTATGCTTTTGGGAAGGGCTTTACGATGAATAAAAAATTCCTGAACAACTTTTATCATTGTTTCAGAAATAATAGGCCAAGCCTTGTGATAAAACACACCTGTGTACCCATCCGGCCCAGGTGCACTGTCTGCTGACATTGAGAAGACAGTATCCCGAATCTCAACCTCACTAGGGATAGCACAAAGAGAAGCATTATCCTGCTGAGATATCAAAGAAGGGATGCAGTTTAAAATACCTTCATCAACTATATGGTTCTGAGTAGTAAAAGCTTTGTTGAAGTGAGTAACAACAATATTTTTCATGTCCTCCTTATCAGATGTGGTTTTTCCTGCAGAATTACTCAGCTAAGCAATAAAATTTCTTTTTCTATTTGCTTCAGTTGTCATATGGAAGAATCTGGTATTTCTGTCTCCTTCAAGAAGCCATTTAATCCTTGATTTCTGCCTCCAGAAGCATTCTTGCTGTAATAAACAGTCCGAAAGAGTTAATTTAGCCTCATCCAGTGCATTAGAGGTTGATTCAGAGGGGTTACTATCATAATTGACTTCAGCCTTTAGTACTTCATCTTCAGCAGCCATGAGATTCATATGAACATTTCCAAACACAGTCCTGTTCCAATTTCCCAACATTCTCCTCATATGCTTCAATTTCAGACAGAGAGTTGTAATGTGTGAAGTGGCCAATGGACCTTGGTGCCAAAAACCTTCAATATCAGTCAGAAATTGATCATGTAAAGTCCACATCTTTTGAAAATAGAATCTACTTTAAAATTTTTCCCAGATAGCAGTCTTCACAAGGAGAGGAGCATGGTCTGAAGCTTCTCTTGAGAGGTGATCAACAGTAATTGGGAGAGACTTCAACCAATCAGAATTTATAAGCACCCTATCTAGTCGAGCCCAGATGCCTTTTTGCCCACTCTGGTTGTTATGCCAAGTGAATTGAGAACCCATGTATCCAGCATCAAGAAGGGCACAATTAGAAATACAGGCCTTAAACTCAGACATGGAGCTCAGATTTGGGATATTACCCCCAAATTTTTCATCCATATCCATAATGTAATTAAAATCTCCAGCTACAAGCCAAGGGCCATTAACTTGGTTATGCACAGAATCAAGAGCAGTCCATAAAGTCCGGTGCTCAAAAGCTAAACACTTAGCATAAACAAAAGAAACAAAGAAGCGAGGCAATTTGGAATTAGTTTGGATAAGGGAAATTTGCTGATCATCTTGACAGAGAACAGAGAAATCCAATGACCCCTTCCACATTACCCAGATGTGTGCCATAGGGTCACTCAGATTGTTAGCAACTGCCTTGTCCATTCCCATCTTTCTGCAAGTTCTTTCCAAATGACAAACATTGATTTTCGGTTCCAGAATTACAATGCAATCCAGATTGTGAGATCTAATTAAGTGTTTGACACGGCCCTGGGATAAATCATTTCCAAAGCCTCTGATGTTCCAAATGATAAAAGCCATTAACAATGAGAGTTCTCCTTAAGCTTAATTCTATTATTTTGATGATATCTAACCATGACTCAGTGATGAGTTTGACCTACATTTGATATGTCAACATTCATGCATTTTAGGTCAATCTAGCATTGACAACAAATTGTGTCTACAAAGATAGAAAGAAATCAAGTAAGATACAGAAATCAAGGCATTTGGCTACACATAAATCAAGGCCAAACTCTAGATACCTGGCAGCACAGAAATCAAGGCAAGTGATATTACTGATAGGTGCATAAAAAATGAGGTAACTAAATGCACAAAAATTAAGATAGTTGGTAGGACAGAAATTAAGTTGAAAAACATCATATCTGGTCGGTGCAGCGACTACTGTTCGCCCAAACAGGTCGATGCTACTTCAAGTCATGAAGACTAAGGTCGATGCACATTCCTGTTCATCAGATAGTAAGGTCGATGCACCTTAGTGATTTAAGAACTAAGGTCAATGCTACTTCAGTTGTCACAAGACCAAGGTCGATGCATATCATTTGCAGACAAGACGAAGGTCGATGCACATCGTCTGTAGTCAAGACCAAGGTCGAGGCAAGTTTCCAATGTCAGTGCACCTTTTGCTGGCACAGTAACTGAGGTCAACGCACATTGACGCTATTGCATTAGAAGGTCTGAGCACATGAAGAGCTCAGGTCGGTGCATACTAGCACTCATGGAATCAAGTCACTGCACATACTCACTGTTGCATATCAATGTATGTGCTACCTCAGTCTACATGGGACAAAGGTCGAGGCACATCTTGGCAACGCAGATGAACGGTCGGTGCACATTTGAGCAACTGCAATAGGAAGGTCGGTGCACATTATGTTAAGGTTGCATATAAGGTCCGAGCACATTTGCTAGAGTACTTGTAAGGTCGGTGCACATTCTGTTAAGGTTGCATATAAGGTCCGAGCACATTTGCTAGAATGCTTGTAAGGTCGATGCACATTCCAGTCTAATGCAGAAAGAAGGTCGAAGCACATTTGCACGACAGCATGAAGGTCCATGCACATATGACCCCAAGGTCAATGCACATTTTGCTTCAACGTACCAAGCCTGAGCACATGAGACTCCAAGGTCAAGGCAGGTTTTGAAGTCTGTGCACATATGGTCACAAGGTCGATGCAGGTTTCTGGTTTCAAAGCAGTAAGGTCGATGCACATCTGGACAATCAAGACCAAGGTCGAAGCACATCTTACAGTTCAAGAACTAAGGTCGATGCACATCGAGCCAATGCAAAATGAAGGTCGACGCACAATTGCCTTGTGCATATGAAAGGTCGATGCACATTCTCCCTGAATGTGTATAAGGTCGGTGCACATTTGCTAGACTGCATACTAAGGTCGGAGCACATTTGCTAGACTGCATGGAAGGTCGGTGCACATTCTCCTTGAATGCATATAAGGTCAGTGCACATCTTGTAGGACCATAGAAAAGGTCGATGCACATCTACCTTGTACATAGATAAGGTCGATGCATATTTGACTTGCTCATGTCTAGGGTCGGTGCACATTTGGAGTTCAGGTCTGTGCATGTCTTGCATATAACTCTAGGGTCTGTGCACATTTAGATTCTAGGTCTACGCATGTAAAGATGTCCAAGCACCTTCAGGTCTAAGCATATTCCAGTATAAGGTCGACGCAATGTCTACCTTCAACATCACAAGGTCTGAGCATGTTTTGGGTCTATGCACATTAGGAAATTTAAGGTCTACGCACATGCTGATTTCATGTCTATGCATATGTATAAGTCCATGTACATTCTTCAACTGTCTCAATGATGTCAGTGCACATTGAAGAGTCTATGCTCATTCAGGTCTCTAAGTCCATGCATAGTTTCAAGTCTGTGGACATATAGGTCTGAGTATGGTTTTAAGTCTGAGCATCTTTGTCCACTCTCTTAAGGCACTCTCATGAACACTCATATCATTGGTCTAAGCATATGTTTTCTATCTGATTTTTGCCTAAGTATGAACTCTGACCATAAGCTGTTTAATGAAATGCCTCTCTTCTAACTGACAGGCTGAAGGCAAGCATGTGAGCTCTAACTAATGATGGGCACGTGATCCAAGATGAATGGCATGTGTTCCCAGGAATGGCTGAAAGATGGCACGTGAGTCCGATAAATTTTTGCTATAGCATTAAGATGGCACGAGAACCAAGAAAAGATGGCATGTGGGTTTTAGAAGCTTGTCGAACAAGAACACTCCATTTGCCACATGGACTAATGGGCCTTCACCAGGTTTTTCTGTCGCTCTCTTACGGAGGCTCTGTCCCTATAAGAAATGGAAAGAGCGGGAAGCCAACCTTGGCCATGGTTGAAAAGAGTGGGAAGCCACTGAAAGCTACAGAGAGCATCAAGAGAAGCAAGAAGAAGCTGCCAGAGAGTGAGAGTAGGAAAAAGAAGTAGTGTTAGAGTGAGAGCAGAAGTTGCGAAGAGAGAGCAAGAGTCTGAGAAGAGAAGCTGAAAGGAGTGAGCCAGGAGAAAACAAAGAAAGAGAGAGAGCAAATCTGTGAGCCATTTCGTGAAGAAAAAGCTAGAAAAAAGTGAAAGAGAGAATCTGAGAGAAGCCTGCTCGTGACTGAAGATTTGATTCCATCAGTTCAAGGATCAGATCCTGAACTGTTTTGCTCTACTCAGAGCTACATCTTTTACTTTCTTGATTGTATTTCTTCTTTGTTCTTTTTCCTGTTTACCGTTGTCTTCCGATTCCTTGTTTAGGGTGATGGGTTCCTCCTGTGTGTTCAGGAGAAGGGAGACTTGTTCTCCAGCTGGGAGTGATTAGGTGTCACTCACAGGTTCCTCTTGAGGATTCAGGAGAAGGGAGTTTCATCTCCGGTTACCCTCTATGGATTCAGTGGAAGGGAGACTTAGTCTCTGGTTACGCGTGACTGGTAGTTGCTCGTGGGTTCCTTCTGAGGATTCAGAGGAAGGGAGGTTGAACCTCCGATTCTAGCTCTGTGGGTTGTAGAGCTAGGAGTCTGGTTTTGTGGGTTGCAAAACCAGGTTGAGGGATTTGTCACCCTCGGGTAATCAAGCTGTTAGGCAGCGTCCTATTACAAACTGAGTCTGCGTCTTGCTGTTGCAAGGGAAGCCTCACTCCGATTTTCAGTGAGGGGTGGATGTAGGCAGACTGGTGTCTGGCTGAACCACCTAAAAATCCTGTGAGTAGTGGTTTGATTCGTGTGATTGTTCCCTATCTCCTGCCCCCTTCATAGGTTTCGTTGATTGTTCTTTTAAGCGCTAGCTATTCAATTTTATATCTGTGTTACTTGAGTTGTGAATGCTGTGGATCATATCTTGTTGCTCGCTAATCCTGTGTTAGCATGATAAGTGTTTGGCCACTGGTCTAATAGAAGCCTTCATTTCTAAGTGTCCATGGGTGAGCTAGCATTGGACGAGTCGTACCTCCTTCGCTACTTCGCCACCTCACTTACGGGAATGACCTTTCAATGATTTTCCCATCTAAAGCCCAACTCAGTGGTCGACTAGGTAGATGTCTAGAATAAATTCCTCCACTGTTTTCAGACAGCTGAGCATAAGATCTCCCTGGCTGAGCTCTACTCACTTCGGCAGAAGAAGGGTGAGAGTGCCCTTGACTTCATCAAGAAATGGCGAAACCTCAGTATGAGGTGCATTAACCCACTAGTCCAGGAGGACGCCATTACCATATGCCATAGAGGATTGGTAGCCGAGGTTACTGAAAAGTTTCTCGGCACTAACATTAAAGGCTTCAACCAGCTCAACTCGGCAATTGCTGTAATAGAGATGTTATTTGCCGACAACCCAAGCTACACTTCAGCCAAGGGTAAACAAGCACGGGAACGCCAACCCGGTAAGGAGGTGAACATCATTGAGTTCACCTCTACCACCAAAGCTAGCAAGGAGGGTGAGTCAAGTGCCTCTGACAAGAAACTAGCAGACAAGCCAGGTGCTCCTTCCTTCTCAGAGCGCATGAAAACACCCTTCTCCTTCAAGAAGGAACACACAAAGATGCTCTTTGACCTCTGTATGGCTCAGAAGATTATCGAGCTGCCAGAAGCTCATAAGCCAAATGATGCCTAGAAAGTGGACGACCCTAGCTATTGCCTATATCATCGCATGTTGGGTCATCCACTTGAAGATTGATATGTCTTCAAGACTCAGGCGCAGAAGCTGATCTGAGACGGCCTCTTCAAAATGAAGAGTGGTCTCATCGATCCCTCGCAACCACATGTGTGGTCTAGACTTGCTAAGGCAGCGCATGTGATTCATTATTCAACTAATGTGGTTTACATGATGGCTGCCTTCTCTCTCTCTGATGACAAAATAGAGGAGCCCAGTACTAGCCAAAACGAGCACTCATTGTGGTATCTGGGGTGGAGACCTTGGCATGACTGCTCATCCCTCTCCTTCCCAAGGGAAAGGACCAAGCGACTCTTTGATGTCCTTGTCGAGAGGGGGCAAATCATGGCACGTGAGTCGCAGGCAGAATACACCCAATGGGACTTCAGTCACCCCAGTATTGTTGGGTCCGATAGGTGCAACTGGATCTAGAAGGGGGGGTTTAATAGATCCTGCTGAAAGACTATGACCAATGAAAACTTCAGCTAATTTAAAACATAAGCAACAACATCTAGAGTGCACATGAGGCACTTAGACATACAGCACAACGGAATAAGCAGATGGCTCAAATGAGAAAGGCAGGGCACGATCCTATGGGCTTGAGTGTATGATGGTGATAATCAAGATAGCATACGTTGAAAACACGCACACTAACCAGTGAATGGGGATAGAGAAGATGGAGCAATCTCACAAAGTCTACAAGCCACAACACAAAAAAAATTAAGGTGGTTCGGTTGCAAACCCGCAACCTACGTCCACCCCTTACCAAATCGGTGAGGCTTCTCCACACGCTGCGAATGTAGCACCACATGGGGATGATGCCCCAACCACAGACCAGAGAATACCTTCTATCTATTTTCCTACACACAAATCGGCAGGGACGGTTTACCACACGAGGATGACCTCCTCTCCACACACACAGGACAAGTCCCCCACACACACACTCACAAAAATAAATAAACACAAAGTTGCAAGTGCAGCAACCACACTTGGGAAAAACCCCCAAGTTCACACAAGGCTGAACACAGCCAAGGACTCACCTCTGATCTTTAAACAGAGTACCGGACACACACTGAAATATTGATTCAAAAAAGCAAAATGAAAGCTCAATGCAAGGCAGGAATGAATCAATAGTGGCTTCTGATCAATGTGATGAAGCACTGTAAGGCTTGGGGCTGGCTGTAAAGATGGGCTACACTCCCATCAACATCTTCTTCCTTTTTCACCACTGGTTTAGCTCGAACTAGGGCTGGGTTGCTTTCTCTCTTTCTTTTCTCTCTTCTCAGATATTCTTCTTTGAATGCTCAATGGCGGGGCTCTCTCACTCTCTGGGTAGCTTCTTCTTCAGCCACAGTAGCAGCCACGACAGCTACAGCTCATCATACATGGGCTACTCCTTTTATAGATGCAAGAAATCCCTTTCAGAAGAAGATCTCAGGCAGTATGTGATTGGCTCTTTGTAAACAACAATTTGTCTTGATGGAGCTTTTGACTTGCCGGCCTTTGATAGGCTAGAGAGGCATCAAAATAATTTCTTGCTTTCTTGTTATTGAGATGGACCAGACAGTATGTGAGTAGATGCTTCCCAAGTAAGATCTACAGCATCTTTTTCTTCTATTGGCAGGACAGTCAAGGACGTCCTTCTGTCCTGGTTTTCTTAGTGGCAGAGAACTGAATGGCTGAAAGCAAAAGGATGGGTACCATGAAAGGTGACTACTCCTAGATATGGTAACCTACTTTTCCATTGACCAAAAGGACTGATTTAGCAAGCCAATGATGACAAGGATGGTTGACTGACCAAGGACACCTTCCCGACCTCAAAAGACATATTTTTGGGCATCTGCAGTTCCCATTTTTACTCTCTGGATCCTTTTCAGAAGAACCTACAGGTTTGCTACAAATAGCCTTGGGAGCCGCTCACTGAGGAATTTCATCAAATAGGTTCTTCTTCTTCATTGAGGTCGGTGCAGCTGGCTTGGCATGACTAACGAGGTTGAGCTGTCTTCTGCAAGGTCAGTGCAGCTGCTGAGGTTCCCTTGAAGGTGGTCTTCGAGGTCGATGCACATAAGGTGCTATCACACCCTGAGCGTGAAAGGTTACTTGGATGCGTGACGCGTCTATATAGATCGTGTCATTAGAGCGATAAGTATGTTTGACATACATAATTTACAGAGTGCGTGTAGCAGAAATAAAATTACTTTTTAATCAACAGCTTAAATTTAACAATTATAGCCCAGATTCAAGTCCCAAGGAAAGACAACAAGTGCCAAGTACAATCGATAGAAAAGAAAGGACGTACCAGAGAGTCAGGGGAAGCCCGACAAGGGTACCAGCTGGCCACAACTAGACGCTACGAGCACGCGCCCTAGGTACACACGAAAGCCGAACGAACGACCACCACCTGTAAAGTAGGGGTGAGTCTCGTGTCACTGGCTCAGTAGGGGTCACGCGGATCCCCACCGAGAAAAATGCGCAGTAACACGCTAAAACAGCAAGCAACAGCAGGTAAGCAACAGGCAGTAGTAAAGCAGGAAAGCTAAACTACAAAGCTGTAAAAGAAGAGGAAGCAAGAGTAGGGAGCAAGCTAAGAGCTAGGGGAGCTAACAGGAAAAGGAAGAAGTCATACCAGACGAGCACGACTGCCGAACTAACTTCGGCTCCCGATGCTACACCAAACAGGCACTACAGCAAGCAAAGATAGAAGGGTGAACTTTGAACTAAAGAAGTCAGAAGCTTACCGAACTGTCAACACGACGCCAGGCTCCAAATGAAGACCTACAAAGACAACAAGAAAGCCTAGGAAAATCTAGACAGACAACCAACGACACGATAAGGACATCGTGCACACTACCACATACACAACCAGAACGTCATGCAAGTGACAGACACTGACCCTGAGTACAGCCACAAAGGGCTAACCCAGAAGGTCACGATGCACGAGGAATGCAAAGCGAACCACGAAGGGTCACGTGTCACGTGACTGGAGTGCCCCACACTAGAAGAATAGCCAACTGTGTCCACTGACGTCTTATGCTGCGCCTACTAGTGTCTCGTCTACGATACCTACAGACGGGTAGAGACTAAGACACTGTCAGAACCAGAACAGTAACCAAGTCGTGAGTGACT
Source organism: Amorphophallus titanum (assembly GCA_024336825.1). NCBI lineage: Eukaryota > Viridiplantae > Streptophyta > Magnoliopsida > Alismatales > Araceae > Amorphophallus > Amorphophallus titanum. The sequence continues at coordinate 1,119,645 of JANBPO010009398.1, forward strand.
AGACAGGGGAATGCCCATCAGCATCAGTCCAAAGCCCCTGACCACGTGTGCACACACTGGCTTTTGCCTAAGCCAGGCCTCTAGCTAGTTTTCTCCCCCCGTAGGACGCAACGGTAACTGCGGGAGCCGATGGAGACTAGCTTAAGAACCGTGAATCGGAAGTGGCCCGCTACAAAAGCTGTCACGCCGAAGCGTGCCGTAAGGCTACGACTAGTGAAGGCTCACAAGACACGGACTCAAAACACGAGTGCCGAAGTACATATAGGCAAGAGTGCCCTGTAAACCGTACTTTGAAGCACCAAAGGCAGCACAGGAGACTGCCAACAGACTCAGGACAAGGCAACTAGACCTAAAACTACAACGGTCCCTGAGTCCTACGACTCTGAGTCAGGATCGTCGCACATAGTGGGACAGGCCGCCAATCGGTCTAATCCTAAGCCAAGGAAAACAACGCTCTGAGAAAATGACAGATAGAGACCTGAGGGAACACCAAGAACCCTCAACACACCTGAAAATGTAAATCGAGGTAGAACGGTACCTCGAGGCATCCAGAACCAATGTCTCGAATTGGACGAAGCCACCGAGACACACCAAGGCTTCCTGTCAACTATAAGGTAACCCCGGGTTGACCGGAACCAGACACAACACTGACACACAAACACATCCACCGCCATAGTAGCACACACAAATAGAACCAACAAGGATAAGAGCGGCGGGTGACGACAACACTCTGGGCAGAGCAACTTGTCAGTCAACTACTAGGGGGAAACCCAATAGTTAAGAGATAGCTGCTACGCAACCAGAGACAAGGACAATGGTATCTTCTAGATTGAGTCGTTAGGGTACTGTCGTAGTCTAGGAAAAGACCATGGCCAGTCACCTAAATCGAGCAATCCAGACAACCACCGATAGACAGACACGGCCCCAAACAAGGACCTAAGACAGACTAACGCACAACACAGCACAAGCAAACGGTCAATACGACAAACAGAACTATAACGCACCAGCATAGGGGCGCTATACCCACATAACGCACCACAGGAGGAGCGTTATGCCGACCAGACCTGAAAACTACAAACAGATGATGTAACGCATTATCTTAGGAGCGTTATATCAACATAATGCACCTAGGGAGGGGTGTTATGTCCAGCAGACCCAAACACGAACCAAACGAAGTATAACGGACCACAATAGGCACGCCATACTAGTATAACGCACAAGGGCAGGTGCGTTATACCCAACAGACACGAAAACACACTAACCACAGACCAAGGGTATACAACGGACCTCACCCAATCTGTTATATCCATAAAATTCACAGGGTGAGGTGCATTATATCAACCGCCATACCCAGTCAAAATATCGGTCAACAGACCATAGCGGATCTGCACCTGGGCGTTATATTAACCATAACGCGTGGGGAAGAGTCCATTATGCTAACTGACTGACACAGTCTTTGAGGTAGACACGGTCATCGAGGGACTGACATAGCAGTTAGCCTCGAAAACCACCCGACCATAACGCACCTGGGCTGGGACGTTATGCTCCACATAACGGACTAGGCCTGGTCCATTATGCTCCAAGACCCCCGAAGACAAAAACCCATAAATGACGCATAACGGTCTATCGGGGGATCATTATGCACATAACAGCCTCTGGTAGGACCGTTATACCAATCCGATGGTTGAAACAGTAAAACGGCCGAATCGGCCCGATCCACGCCCTACGCACGCCATAGCGCAGGGGTATTACATCCAAACGGTGGAAAATCCTTCCAGGATTCCAAAAATACCACATGTACGTGACGAAATGCATTAAAACGCGAGATCCGGGTGATTCTGACGAATCGACCCAAATCGAGTCACCGGGGTTCCCGGACTCCTACCTGCCCCAAATGACGACCTATCGACACGAAACTGGTGGGGTTGGGATCCTGACATCCCAGCAGTCAGTTTAACACTAACTACATCGCGAATGGTTGCCATTTTTTGGCCAACCCTATAAACCCCAAAAATTACAATTTATGCTAAACTGGCTCGATCTCCCCGTGCTAAAAGGTCACTCTCAATGATCGGGGAAGGAAACTAGACTCCTAGCACGGAGCTATCACCAACCTGAGAGTGTTGCAGAAGTGAACTAGCTTTAACTAAACAAGACCAAACTAAGCTAGCCCTAAGCCACTCAAACATGTTAAGGAATCTAGCATTATAACTATGTGCAGGAGTAAATAAATGGAAATGACAACATGTTCTTGTATAATTAAAAGATACCTTTGCAAATCCATGGAGTGGAAACAGTGTCCTGACGCTATCTTGACCAGCGTGAGCTATGTTCCTTGCTCGATAGGACGAAGATGAAAACATAGCAAAAGGTTGGACTCCTTGACATGAAAGAGCGACGGGCATCACATTAGATGAAGAAGGATAAAAAGAAAAAGAGGCGAGACTAGAACTCCTCTCACTAAGGTGTAGAAACCCTGATAACAAAGAACATGATATAAGATAAATAGAGATCAGCTAAGATCTAGGCAAACTAAAGCCTCGAAAATAACAAGAAAAAGGGTAAGAACCCCGAAAGGGTGAGACAGAAGAAATAGAGAAACAATGAGAAGATTGCTGAAAAGCTGAAGAAGGAGAGGAATGATCATTCAACGGGTCGGAGAAGAATCAAAGATAGAGTTCAAAAGACCTGGAGGAGCAGAGCCAAATGGAGATTTAAAAATGGAATGATGGGGAAGATCCAGAGGCTCCAGGTAATGCGAGGGGAATAGAAAGTGAAAATCAGAGAGATCCGGAAGATCCAGATGAGAAGGAGAAGAGTGAGGCTTCATGGATCCGAAAAAAGAGGAGAAAATCATAAAAGCAAGATTAGAAGAGGGAAGATATACCACCCAAGGGTGGGAGCTGAGTAGAAGAAATGATGAATGAAAGAAAGAGGAAGAAGGAGTGACCCCCTGAGTGGACAACTGACGGCCCTTGAACTTGTGCCACTGCCTCTTCTTCGCAGACACTTCTTAAACATGGACCTCCTTTGGGCTTCTCAATTTGCAATATCTTCTTAAATCGTGAGCCCATCTGACAAACGGCCTGGCCCGATTATGAGTGTATAACTTTAGTGGGGCGGTTGCCCCTAGATATCCGGTGCTAACAACATGTGGACATTCATGAACAAGTGACTCCTCCAACGGATGAACATCATGAAACCATGGAGTCTTGTCACTTGGCACAAGAATATTGAGATTCAATAACTCTACTCAGCAACCAAGCTTAAACACAACTCCCTTGATAGAGGAGAAGGATGAAACTGAGGGAGACTAATGCGTGGCAATGATGTGGCCGGTGTACTAAAAAATCGAGGGAAGTTGCATAAAAAGTGCAGAATGTCCTTTGAAAATGCTGAAAATATGACAAACTACCCCTTGAACATGGAACTCAAAATTTCCTCAGCAGTCGTACGAGTTAGCCCAATATGGGTAGAGAATCCTTCCTAACCAGTTATTGATAAACATGATGAGTGCAATGAGCTAGAAGGGGAGGGGTTGAATAGATCACCCCTTTAAAAATTTTAGCGCTAGAAGCTAAGATCCCTTGAAGATAAACTACGAGGGAGTTGCAACGAAGATGATCTAATAGGCACTCGATCAAGCAGATGATCTGCACTGAAAGTAGAGTCGGAAGAAAAACACCAAACCACAATGGAGACAGTCATTTTTAAGGTGGTTCGATTACAAACTCGCAATCTACATCCACCCCTTACTCCACGGAGTAAGGCTTCCTTGCAATAACTAGCAAGAACTAGCAGACTCAGTCTGCGAACAAGTGCTGACTTACAGCTTGACCTTGAGGAATAACCTCCTCAACCTTCTGACATGCTCAGAAGAAACCACCGGAGGATCTTCCTCCCTTCCTCTGCAACACACAGAGGGCACAACACAGAGGATCTTCCTCTCTTCCTCTGCAACACACAGAGGGTAACAACGCAAGACACCAAAGATGAATTCAAGCGAGAACAAAACAAAAATGACTTTCAACCGAGACAGAGAATCTGAACCCCGACAGATTAACAGATAAAACTTAAGAAGACAAATGACTCTGGATTTGATCCACGAGTCTGAACACTCTAACTCTTCTCTCTCTCACTTCTTCTCTTTTCTCTCTTCCTCTGGGTGCTCTTCTTCTTTTCTCGAACTGGCTCACTCTTCTTCTCAGAAGTAGTTTTTCTTCTTCAATTTTTACGCACTGGTCTTGAACGACGACCAGTTGTATTTATAGTTGCTTCAGAAGGAGATTGGGAGTGTGGATGGCGTGAACTTGGCATCTTCCAGAACACTTGTACCTCTGATACTCGTGTCAGAGGGCTGCAACCTCGGATCACATGACCTTGTCATTGGAGGAATGTCTTCCATAGATCAGAAAGTACCTGGCATTATTCAGAAAGTTAAAACTTGCACGAAGACATTTCAGCAAATGCACAAACAAACATGCACGAAGTAACCTTTTCAAGCAGGAGATGTGCTCAAGAAGGATTCCTTAGAAAAGTGCACGCAGTAGACACAATAGTGTAGGCAGTATGAAAGAGGATTTGTGCATGAGGTGTTACAGTGCCAGCAACACTCGAGGTATGATATTCAGAAAGAAAGCACCACGAGGTAAGAAGCGACACGAGGTATGGAAGTGAAGGATCAACACAAACCATGACCTCGTCAACAAAAAAACAACTACACGAGTTATGAATACTATTCATACTCAAGGTTCACATTGACAAACGTGGACTATGAAACTGAACCCAACACGAGGTATCTCCTCGTCAGTGCAAAAACTGCATGAAGTATGAACTTGAAAAAATGACACGGGGTAGGCTCTTTAAAAGGACTGCTCGAGGTAAGAAGGTTAAAAGAAAAACTGCTCGAGGTATGAAACATGAAGAAACAACACGGGGTAGGCTGAAAAAGTGCACGAGGTAAGTTTTAAAAATAGTGCACGAGGTATGCATTTTGAACATGACACGAAGTATGTTCTTTGATAGCAAAACCTGCTCGAGGGGCGTTCTCGACTCGGCCGATGGCGTCGTCGAAGTCCTTGCGAGACTTGATCCCCACCTTGGCCAACCCGACGTGCCCCGCCATTGTGCGGTTGTACCGCCCGAACAGGGCCTCGACGTTGTTCTCGAAGAGGTCAGACATGCGGACTTCCAGGTCCTCGTCGCGGCCGGCGCGCAGTGCCTCCTGGTCCTTGAACATCAGGGAGAAGTTCTCGTCGAACTGGACGCGGTGCTTGGCGTAGCGCGGGGTGCCTTCGGTCTGCCGCTCCCGCCGTGCATTGAGCGCGGCGAACTCGTTGACCACTTCCTCTACCTCGTCGTTGGACACGCCAGCGTCGTGGAGGAACTGACGGAGGAACCCGACGTCGTCCCACTTGACACCCTGCATCAGACCCACGTCGGAGCCGATGCGGAGCTTCTTCATGCGGGAGACGTACGCCTTGGCGATGCGCTCGGCAGTCTTCTCGGAGAGGTCCTCGTTGGCGCTGCGGATGGCCGCGGCCACCAGACGGCGGACGTTGGGCGTGCCGATCTTGTTCTCGATGGCGTGCATCGAATGGAAGTCGAAGACCCTGGGGAGGTAGGCGTCATTGACCTCGACGTTCTCCAACCCCTTTACCCCCGCTTCCTTCGCGTCCTTGAGGTAGTCAGCGAAGATGCGGCGCACACCGCTGGCGGCGGACAGGACGGACGGCTCGGTCTCGTTGACGTCACCGCGAACGGCGCGACCCACTCGACCCATGAAGTCCTCTCGGGCCAGGCGCGTCTGCCCGGCCAGCAGGCCCACTCCGTTCTCCTGACGCCACTTGGCGTAGGCCGGGGTGACCACCTGGTTGAACTTCGCTTCGTACCGCTGGCGCAGTACGTGAGCAATCTCGGAGGCGCCGACGGTGTTGACGCCATCGACCGTGCCGATGCTGTTGCCGACGATACGGCCCAGCTCGTTGCGCACCACCTCGTCGGGGGACCCGCGAAGGATCATCGACATGGTGGCGAAGGGGCCCTTGCGGGCCGTGAGGAGCTGGGTCAGCTTGTTCCGCCAGCCGCCCCGGGAGGAGCCCATCTGGGCCACCGGATTGGCACTGGGGAGACCGGAGTCGTCCGTCAGTTCGGGGTGGACTTCCTCGACGTAGCCCATGAACCGGGCTGCACCGCCGGAGTCCTTACCGAACAGCTCGACGGTCTGCTTGTCGATGTCCGCGATGCCCTTGGCACGGGCGTCCTTCAGGGCAGCGAGCTGCTCCTCCAGACCCTTACGGCGGGCCTCGACGGCAGCCTCAGCGGCCGTGAGTTTGGCCCTGGCGGGCGCAAGGCGGGCCTCGTGGTTGCGGACCAGGGCCTCCTCGGCTTCACCCAGCTCGTTGCGGGCGGGCTCCGGGAGCTGCATCAGGGGATCGCCGGGGTGCGAGCGGGAGCGGCGCTCGATCCGGCGGAGTTCCTGAAGGGCGTCCTGGGAGGCATTGGCGCGAGCCAGGGCCGTCTCAGACCGCTCCAGGTTGGACCGGATGGTCTCCTTGCGGGAGGCGGCCTCCTTCTTCGCCGCGGCGTTGCGCAGCTTGGTGCGGGCCTTGGTGTTGGCCTCGGCCTCGCCCATCTGCTCGATGTCCTCTCGGAGCATCCGCTCACGGACCTGGGGCTCCAGGTGCTCGGCCTCTCGGGCCTGCTTGCGGAGGCCCTCGGTAGTGCGCCGGAGCTGCCCCAGCTCAGACCGCTTCAGTGCCCCTCCAGCGCGCTCGGAGAGCTGCTGGCGGTAAGCGTCCGCGGCGGCCTGGAGGCGGCCCTGGTGGGCCTCACGCTCGGTCTGGAGGCGAGCCTCAAGCTCCCGAAGCTCCCGCTGCGCGACGGACACGTTGCCGTCGGCGTGGAGCCACTTCAGCTTGGTCTCGATGTCCGCCCGCTTGGCGGCGATCTGGGACTCCAGCTCAGCGACCTTGAGCTGCTCCCGGGCGGCCACGTAGGCGCCCCGAAGGTCTCGGGCCTCGCGGCCACTGAAGACGCGGCTGAAGGTGCCGCCGAGGAGCCCGCCGGTGATGGCGGCGTGGGCGATGTCCCACCCGTCGCGGGTGATGTCGCCTTGGTCCAGGAAGTATTCCAGGCCGGCGTTCTCGGCAGCGGCATAGCCGGCAGCGCGGAGCGCGCGCGCCCCTCGGCCGGCGTTGGCTGCCGTACCGAGGGCCTCGACGGCCTTGGTGGCGTCAGCGAAGCGGCCGGCTCGGGTAGCAGCTCGGGCCGCTTGGGCCAGGCGCTCCGCCTTGGTGGCGACCCCAAGGCCACCCGAGGCGAACCCGAGGGCCACTGAGGCGGGGTCCGCCAGGTTGGCCACGAAGCGGCCAGCGATGCCCCACCCACCGAACTGGGCAATCTCCTCCTCGGCGGCCATTTCGGCGCGGGCACGGGAGGCGAGGACCTGAAGGTGAGCGAGGGAGACCGCGGAGCCCAAGCGGGGCTGCATTTCCTCGGGGATACCCTCGGTGAGCTTGGCCCACTCCTTGGCGGGGATGGCGCTGATGTCGAAGTTGGGGTCGACCTGGAAGCCCGAGTCCTCGGCCATGTTGTGGATCGCGGCGATCGACGAGTCGACACCGACGATGTCGGAGAAGTAGTCCCCGAAGGTGGCCGTGTCGGGCTTGTAGTCAGTCGGGAGTTCCCCGAGGCCAGGCCCTACCTGGACGGTGGGGTCATAGCCCGCGGCTCCACGAAAAAGGGGTCGACGGGGGTCGGGGGACGGGACGTCACGCATGACGTCCACGCCCGCCCACTTGTCGGCTCGACCTGGGCCAGCGTTGTACGCGGCCAGGGCCAGGTCCGGTCGACCGGGGTAACGCTTCACCATCGCCCGGAGGTAGTCCTTACCCACACGCTCACGCTCGGCATCCGAGTCGTCCTGAGCGGGGCGGACCCCGAAGCCGGGATCACGGAGGGTGGCGGGCATCGTTTGCATGGTGCCCACCGCCCCCGCCTTGGAGACGGCGCGGGGATTGCCGCCCGACTCCTGCCATCTACACCCATCAAGCCCGTTCACTAGCGAGATATACATACATATAGGGGTGATGAGAAAGGTGCATTCAACTCTCCTGGCCCACCAAAACCTCCCAAACCTCCCCAGTCCAATAGGAAGTCCTTGCATGCATGGTGCATTTTTGAATGTCTAGGAGTCCATGATTCTACCGATATTTGGTTGCGTCTTGTGTATGCATGGCACACATTCGGATGTCCTGGTCCACCATTTCATATGTATGGGTCGATCTAACAATAGGTTTATTTAGGGTCTTGTGTGAGTCTGTGTTTGTCTTTATTTGTTCAGCGTCTATACATACATGTATCAAGCATATTAGGAGTCGCATAGTCAGTCTTATGTCAGCTCGCGATGCCAATCCCTTTCGAGTGTGAGGCAAGTGGCATCTAATACATGCGTTGAAGAACTTGCCCGAATTTAGGATCAGCTCTACCACAATGTCTCAGATCTAGTCACATATAGGGACCCAGCGGTGATTCCTAGTGAGTCATTGAGCTGTATCCCTCCTTTGAGAGTGACCCCACCCCGGTGTGTCCACCATTAGCCTCATTCCCACCGCAGCGTGAGCATATCGAACATATACGGGATGAGCAGGTGACGACTACTTGGAGTGGAGCGTACACCGCGCTTCCTAGTGTGTCGGATCCGCAGCAGTTACACCCCCTTACTCGACGGGGTCGAGTTCTTCCCACCCGGGAAGAATTGAAGGGACATCAGAGTAAGGCACTAATATTTTTTTATTTATATTTGTATCTTTTTTGTTTACATTTATACCCTTGTGATAATCGGGTGTGTAATTGTATGGCAACTATAAGCCAATTTGTAAGTCCTTAGAAGTCTTTGGGTTTCTTTGCAAAAAGGCCATGTAGGCCCTACAGGACCCCCACTTTCTTTCCTATTGGTCTACCTATATTTTAGGGCCCATGTGGGACTGGTCCATGGTCCAACTTGGACCAAGCTGTTGTGCCCCAGTGGTTTTGATGCTAGCAAACACTATGAGTCAACATCCGTTTGCATGGAAGATTGAATGATTGACAAAACATGCATTTGTTTTGTGCATCTGGTTTCTGTGCATTGATGTTTATGCATTAATGTTGTCATCATAATCATTTGCATGATATATGATCTTTCATGATAAGATGTTTTGTTACGTTGCATAGAACTTCATCAGAGTGCATGCACGCTTTACAATTCATCATACAGGTTGCAAGCACACACACATTTTCCTTTGCGCATGTAGAGGGTCCATGCATAGCACGCTTTCCATTTCATCATATAGGTTGCAGGCACACACACATTCTCCTTTGCATATGTGCTATTGGGACCATGCACATTTGCTCTTGGTTTGGTCATTTGAGGTCAGTGCATGTCTGTGCTATATGCACTTAAGGTCAGTGCATTTAGTGCTATCAGGTCTGCACACATTTGCCTTGTGCTATACAAGGTCCGTGCATACCTTCATCCTGCCTACTGCAGTATGTGCATATATAGTCAGCGCATATTTGGTTGGTTCACAATATAGCATCAGTGCATACTTCAGTTGTCTTCATATAAAGGTCAGTGCATATTCGTGCATATGCATGCAGGTCGGTGCAAGTCTTTGTATTTTGCATACAAAGGTCCATGCATGTTTACATGCTAGGTACACATAGCAAGTCCATGCATGTCTAAGTCAATGCATCTCTGCATGCATCAAGAATCGAGTTAGAAGGAAAGGTCCAAGTCCGTGCAGTTTTTAATCTGTGTTGAGAGCAATTCTTCCCCGATTGTGCAGCACCACTCAGGCAGCAAACTAGAGCACCAGTTAAAGTTCAACCACGGCCGCTCCATTACCGATATGGCCGTGAAACTTGGTTGAGAGCATCCTCTGCCAGTCCTCTATCATCTCCAAGAAGTGGAGTGAAGTTTAGACCCCAGCATCAAGAGTTCCGAATTTTATCCCAAAGGTGCACCAGGTCAGTTCCCCTATTCCTGAACTGACCCACCACCACCATTCTTGCCAGTACGATCAGCCCTGACATCAGCTGAGGTTTTTGTCAGTCCCGTCTGAAAGAAGGCTTGTCCTTGGTCGTAACAGTACCAGCCCTGCCTCCAACCGAGTTTAGGACTGTCCATGGTGCCTCCCTCTTCTAGCAGTAGCACCCTGTGAGTGACTAGAACCAGAACTGTCCAGAGCTGTTCCAAGTCCTACCCCGGCCAGCGACCTTATCAGGGTAAATCAAGAAAATTCAGGCGTCTTCCCGGGCCAAGTCAAAAAGTTTTGGCACTATTCTCAGCTCATTTGCAGTTCGTTAGCATCCGTGATGGTGCCCACGTCGACCGACTATCTAGTGGTTCCAAAAGCTGGCAGCACCGACAAGGAGCTCGGCACAACAAGTTTCTTGCTTCGTCCCCTCCCCTCGCTTCATCGGCTGAAGGCCCCTCCCTGCGTAGAGGTAGTTTTGGTTGTAAAAAACTTAACCCCCACCCCAAGAACCCCCTCCTTCATGAGGTGTAGTGCTGTAACCATTTTATTTCCAGGTCAAGTGCCTCTGATGCAACGTGCGGGTACGTACCCATGCTTCCCCGCTCACCATCATCTTCGATCGGGATCGGTGTTTTCACATCGGTCAGGTGAGTGTCTGGTACCCTTGGCTGGTTGCATTCTTTACTCATTTAGTAGTGTCTTCAATGCCCATCGGATGGTGAGAAGAGAGCTCGATCTCATACACCACTTCAGTGTGCCCACGCGGACCGTGAGTGAGTGCCACCCAAACCCCCGCCCCGGCGGGCCGGCCGCCCACGAAGTTGGGAAACCCCATGCCCTTAAGGGTTAGCCTAAGCCCGTTAGGTCTTTAGAAATGATTGGGTCCCACCTCGAGCCCTCGCCATCATCCCCCGGTCACAATGGGGAGGACGTGTGCGCCGTACGAGTGAACCGCTAGCGTGAGTCCGTGTTCTTCTTTGTATGCTTGCGGGTCTAAGTCCTAGGTTGAATCCAACTCCCCGGCCACTCCAGGCAACATGACCTCAGCATGTCTTCTAGCGTCTGGATGGTCCTCTCTGACTGACCATCTGACTGAGGATGATAGGCCGAGCTAAAGGGTAACTCGGTACCTAGAGATCTCTAGAAACTCCTCCAGAATCTGGAAGTGAAATGTGGATCTCAATCCGACACGATGGACATGGGGATTCCATGCAAAGGTATGATCCACTCCACATAAAGATGTGCCAGCTTGGGCACACTCTAGCTGACTCTGATCAGTAACAACCAAGCCGTCTTTGTCAGCCTATCCACAAGCAACCAAATGCTGTCATGCCCACTTGGAGTCCTTGACAATCCCACCCTAAAATCTGTGGTCACGTGGTCCCATTTCCACGCGAGAACCTCCAAGGGCTGAAGCATACCTCCAGGTCACTGGTGCTCTGCCTTCACCTGCTGATAGGTCAGGCACCTGGCCACAAACTCAGTAATATCTCTCTTCATACCTGGCCACCAGAACTATGTCCTCAAGTTCTGATACATCTTCGTCGTCCCAGGATGTATGGTGTACCTGCTCCCGTGTGCCTCTAGTAACACCGCACGCCTCACCTGCTCCTCGGCTGGGACGTACAGCCTACCTCGGAATCTCATAGCACCATCCTCGTCGAGCTCCACATCGGCCCTAGCCAAAATTCGGGGCAACTCAAGGTCTGCATGCTGAGCCTCTGTCACTTGACGACGGACGGTTGGAGTGACAGTCAAGCTCGCTAGCACAGCTGACCCTGGCTCTCGGGGAACCTTGAGCCTGAATGTCACCACAGGCACCTATTCCTAGAGCCTCCATTTCCTCAACATCATTGCACTGACCACGACCTTCCTGCTCAAGGCATCGGCAACGACATTCATCCTGCCTGGCTGATAAGACAGGGTGAAGTCATAATCCTTCATATGCTCCATCCATATCCTCTGCCTAAGGTTAAGGTCCTATTGAGTGAACACATACCTCAAACTCTGATGGTCAGTGAACACCTCAAACTTCTCACTGTACAGATAATGCCTCCAAATCTTCAACGCGAAGATCACCACCGCCAACTCGAGGTCATGGGTAGGGTAGTTCTCTTCATGTGACTTCAACTGCTACGATGCATACGCCACAACTCTACCATGCTGCATCAACACAGCATCCAGACCAATCCTGGAAGCATCTATACATAATACAAAACCTCCTGATCCAGAAGGCAAAACCAACACCAGTGTCGTGGTGAGCAACCTTTTCAACTCCGTAAAGCTCTGCTCACACTCATCGGTCCAGACAAAAGGTACATCCTTCCTCGTAAGTCTGGTCATCGGGGCTGCAATACAGGTAAAATCCTGAATGAATCTCCTATAATAACCTGCGAGCCCCAAGAAACTCTGAATCTCTATCACGGATCTCGACCTCAGCCACTGCATCACAGCCTTGACCTTGGCAGGATCCACGAAAATGCCATCACCAAAAATCACGTGCCCCAAGAAATACACCTCGCGAAGTCAAAACTCGCACTTGCTGAGCTTCGCATATAACTGGTGATCTCGCAAGGTCTGCAACACAACCCTCAAATGGTACGCGTGCTCCTCTGCAGACTGCGAAAACACAAGGATATCGTCCATAAACACAACCACGAACTGGTCCAAGTAGGGAAGAAACACCCTATGCATCAGATCCATGAAAGCTGTGGGGACATTGGTGAGCCCAAACGGCATCACCAAGAACTCATAATGCGTTCTTTACTATTTTCTATTTTCTCTCTCCTCAGTCCCATTTCCCTCCACCCCATTCTGGTTTGAGCTATGCGTTCCCGCCCGTGGCCTCCGGCCATGGCCGATGGCGGGAGAGGCAAGGGACCTCCCCGTCGGCCAGCTCCAGCCCATCGTGCACCTCCACAGTCCCCTGCTGGCGGCGTCTCACCTTATCCCGCGGTCACCATCAACCTCTCGAAGCCTCTCGCTGCAAGCCACGTTCGTACGGTCTCTGGCCTGGCCCGCGTGTCAACGCCTGTGGCTAGTAGTTTGGTAACAGATGCTCCTCGCCCCGATGACTTCCCTCCCCTCTCCGACGAGACTTGCTCCCCCCCACTAGCTGAAGAAGGCCTGGTCGATGAGCTTCTTCTCCGCTCGGCCGCTCCCCCTTCGCCAACCGGTGCTATAGTCCCCCCTGCCAAGGCTTCTCGGTCCCTGGCAGAGGCTTGCCAGCTCCCGTAGGGCTCGTCCCTCCTTCCTTTGACCACGCAGCGCCGGTGTCTGCCACCCCTCTTGGTGATGCCTTACCAGCGACTGTGTCTGCCATCGATCTCCAAGGTTCCTCCTTGCCCCCCGCTGCCGTGGATGACTCCGCTCTGGACCCCAGCCTCCCAGGCTCGAGCTTAGCACTGTCATCTTCCCCTGCTAGCCCCCAAGCCATTCTGGGCTTGCCTTCCTCCAAGCCTCCATCCGCTACTGAGCCCTGTTTCCCTTCGGCTAGGCCCCACCTCCCGGCCACTCCGACAATGGGTTCTAGCACCCCTGTTGCGAACGTCGTGCCCGACAAGCCTCTTGCGGCAGCCTCGACGGCCGCCCCCATCAACAAAGTTGGTCCTTCTCTATCACCTTGGGCTCGCATACCTGGTAACACACTGGCTGGTTCTTCCTCGGCGGCGGTGGCTTCGTCGTTCGCACAGGTGGTCCTGCAGTCAGTAGCCTTACCTTCGCTCCCCATCAACGTGCATGCCCCTGCTTCTACGGACTCAGGGGAGCCTATGGCTTTCTTCACTGCGGAGGAGGTGAAGCTCTCTTGCGAATCTCTCCAATATGCCATCATCGCCAGAACTACTAGAGGGCGACCACCATTCCAAGACATCCGGTACCACATAGCCCAATGCTTCAAGCTCCTCCAAGACTTTGTGATAAGTTCCTTGGACACTCACCATCTGCTGTTTCGCTTCCAGAATAAGGAGTACTACCTACAAGTCCTTCTCAAAGACACCCTCACACACGGTAACTGAGCAAACCATTTGACAATCCACTACAAGAGGCCTAACAAGACATTTCAATAATCTATTTGACAATTCACTGAAAACCATAATTTTCACATGAAGACTCCAATGTGTCAAGCACACTATGCATGAATCACATTCATGATATCCACCATGCAATTCAAACCTGCAAAATAAGATAATCAACATATGAGCTCATTTAACATTAAGACATTTTCCACAAAATATGCACATACGATTTTCACTTCAATACAAATGCAAACCACACAATATATTGTAATCATCAAAACCATTATCAAAGACAAAGAGGGAGTGCCATGAACCCAACACAGCAGATTTAGACAGAATGGCTTAAGTGTAAACAGCGGTCCTAAGACTACACTGGTTGTGGTACAAGCTAAGGTGCATCTCAGTAAACCTTTGATGAGTGTGTGAACAAGGTGATCCTCATCTAATGGAAAATGCTCCCTAGTGCCTGAGTGCAAAGATGCAGCAAGCACCCAAGGGAATGCTAGTACCGTCCAAGGAATGTATGATGAGTATGCAAGAATGCGCAGTCCACAAAGCTTGAGTGTGCGATGGTAATGAACAAGATTATATGCAATGAAGCAAGCACACCGACCTGTGAATGGGGATAGAAGATATGGAGCAAACCCACAAGATGATCAACCCACAACACAAGGATTTTAAGGTGGCTCGGTTGTAAACCAACAACCTACGTCCACCCCTCACCAAACCCGGTGAGGCTTTCCCTTGCAGAAGCAAGAACCGTGGAGAACCTTCACTACAGACGCTGACTCACAGGTTGACCCGAGGGAGACAAATCCCTCACCCTGATCTTGAGTCTACAAGACCAGACCCACTACCAGCAGTAGTGACCGGAGGAGCCCAAGCCTTCCTTCTTCTCTGACCACAGAAGGATACGTGAAATAGCACCCCACTGCTCACAGGCCTCGAGGATCAGATCCTCTCTTCCTCTGACAACCCAGAGGGAACTCGAAGAAGAACACTTCTCCCTTCCTTTGATACCATAGAGGGAACCTGATTCCTATGCAGGGAATCAAAGGAACAAGGGGACTAGAACCAAATCAAAAACAGAAAAGAGAAATACTACAAGTGCAGTGAACCAACTAGGAGTTTACATATACAAAGATTGAAGCATAGAGATGTATGATGAGTTAGAGATAGCCTAACGGGGGCTTCAAAGATCACACTTGAAGCTCTTTCGAAGATCAGGACACAAGTCCAATCTGGCCTCTTCTTAGGCACAGTCTGGATGTGAGGAGGGCTGCTCTCCTCTCTTGGCTTCTCTTCTCTCTTTCTTTTTTTTACAGCACTGGACTGAAGTCTATAGGTGCTAGGCTACTCTCACACCCTTCTTTTCTTTCTCACTGGTTTTCTTCTTAGAGGCTCTAGGGCGTATCTCTTTCTTAAGGCAACAACAGCTTCTTCTCTTGAGGAAGCTTCATATATGTAGAAAAGCACAGGGAAACTTTTCTAGCCAAGATGGTCTTCTTCCCTTGAAGCAAGTGCAGAATGTACTTGAGAGCCTCTCCAAGGCAGTCGCTTGGTAGGACGGTGGCAGGCTGGTATCATGTCCAAGGATAGGATAGTGGCGACAGAGAAGAAAAGAGACCATTTCTTTCTTTAGATACTTTCCAAGTCTTCACATTAAATGCTCCTTTGGACATGTGGTCTTCTCATTGGCTGGAGTTTACTTCCTGTCTTGCTGAGGACTGCAAGGACTTGAGTCACATGGGGGACAGTGAAAAGGTGGCAGACTATGAGGTGTCCTTCCTCCAGCTGGATTTCTGACAGGATCATCTCCAAAGAGGCAGATAATATGTGACATGTTGATAGGAACAAAAGTCAACCCTAGGTACTCCATCTAGATCTCAAAATCTATGTATGTGGACACTTGCGGTACCTATTTTCTCTCTTTGGATGGCCCACTTGATCTGACAGGGAATTGGCGTGAAATGCTTCTGGGAGGACAGAGGTAGACCTTATTCATTGAGGCATTTCATCAAACATGCACAGACCTTGGTTAGGAGCTTAGACCTTGTAAAGTGATGGTAGACATTGCATAGACATTGGAATGTTGAAAGGCCAAATGTTGCTTAGACCTTCTGTAATGTGCTCAGACTTGAAATATGCACAGACTTGACATGTGCACAGACTTTGATATGTGCACAGACTTGTCATGTGCACAGACCTTGATATATGCTCAGACATTGAAGTATGCTTGGACCTTGAAATGTGCTTGGACCTTGTAATGGACACTGGCACATATGCTCAGACCTCATTCCACATGTACACCGACTTGGTTGGTGCTAGCGAAAGGTTGTTCAGACCTTGGCTTGCATGTGCATCGACTTTATATACATCCAGCTAAAATATGCCTCGACCTTGATTTGCCAAAGAGTGAAAGTGCATAGACCCTATAGTGTTGAAACCAAAACATGCATGGACCTTGTAACGCATGAGGGTACACATGCACCGACCATGATTTCACATGTGCACGAACCTTCACTTGTGTTGAGAGCAAACATTACTCAAACTTTGATCCGTTAAGGCTAAACATGCACTGACCTTGTAACCTTGAAACCAAGTGTGTATAGACTTGTAGTTTATTTGTGCACTGACCTTGGCCTTCATATGGGCTCAGACCTTGGTCTTCCATATGTGCTCAGACCTTGTACAGTAACATGCATAGACCTTGTCTTCATATGTGCTCAGACCTTGGTGCATTGAAACAAAACTTGCACCGACTTTGGTCTTGCACCAACTTGATGTGCATCGACCTTGGTGCATGCTAGCCAGAAGTTACACCGACCTTGGTCTTGCGCCAGCTCGATGTGCACCGACCTTCATTTTGCGCAGGCTCAATGTGCACCGACCTCATATTCATATGTGCACCGACCTCAGAGCATGCATGGACCTATATGCACAGACTTAAAACATGCTCAGACCTTGTGATGTTGAAGGTGTTCTTGAAAACGTAGCAGTCGCCGATGGTGTGACCCAACCTTCGGTGATACACGCAATAGGTAGGGTCCTCCGTCGTGTCCACCTCTGAAGGCTTCCACGGATCCGGCAGAGTAATGAGCTACTCCTTCATGCATAGATCAAAGAGTATTTTGGTGTGCTCCTTTCTGAAGGAATAGGGCGTCTTCATGCGCTCCGCCAAGAGAGACGCATTTGCCTTGTCCTTGGACTTTTTGCCCTTGCCTTTAGACTTTCCTTCCCCTTGATCTCCATTCGTCGGGGAGAAGTCTACTGCATTCACCTTATTGCCGTTAGCCAGACGGTCCTTGGAGGATTTGCCTTTGGCAGAAGTTTGTGGAGGGTGGTCGGCGAAGAACATTTCAATCTCCACCACCACCGTATTCAATTGGTCAAAGCCCCGGATGTTTGAGCCCAAAAACTTCTCACTGACTTCCGCCGATAAGCCCCTGCGGCATATGGTGACCGCGTCTTCGGGCGTCGGGGGATTATCGCAGCGCATGCTGACATCCCTCCATCGCTTGATGAAGTCCAACGCTGTTTCACCTTTCTTCTGTCGGAGGGAACAGAGTTCCGCCAGGGAGACTTTGCGTTCGACCATTTGGAAGCGGTCGACGAACTTCTTCTGCATATCAGCCCAATTAGATACTGAGTTGGGCTTCAGTCTGGAGTACCACTGGAAGACAGTGCCAGTCAATGATGTGGCGAAGTACCGCAGCAAATATGCCTTCTCCAGTGCCAATTCACCCATGGCCGTCATATAGTAGGCCAAGTGTTCATGTGGAGAGCCCTGCCTGTTGAACTTCTGTAGTTTCGGGGCCTTTGGGCAGTTGGGCGGAAGCTTCTTGAACTGATGATAGAGGGGATATGACACACTGTACAGATCAACGGTAGCCACACCCTCCCCATGCTGAGCAAACTTCGCCTCGACGATGCGCTCGATCATCTGCTTCTGCGCCACGAGGCTTTCTGCAGCTGGAGTAGTAGATGACCGCGCATTGGCTTCATGCTGCGGGATTTCAAAGTCCACTGCCAATGGCAATTTCGCAGTTGTGACGGAGGCGTTAGCCGCGGCCGGAATGGGAGACGGTTGCTGTTCCACTCCAGTGGGTGCAGCCTGAGGTGGGATAAGAACCTCCTTTTCACACAATAGCGTCTGTAAGAGATTCCTGAGTTCTTGATTCTCGCGTCGGAGCTCTTTCAACGCGGGAGTCTGTGCCTCTTCCCCCAGCTCTTCCTCGTGTCGGGGGTGGCTATCCCCATCGACACTATGAACGTCCTCTTGGCGCTCTTCAAGCCGTGCCGGTTCGGGTTGAGAAGTCCCAGCGGCTGGCGGCTATTGTGTTTGCGCCAAGATCCGGGACACGGTCCTTGACCTCCTCAAATATTGAAGAGGCTGGTTGAGCTCGCTCGAGGTGTCCTTAGGTTGTTTGTCGCCAGAGGTGGCGTAACAGGTGAACACTTTGAGAGAATCATCAGTCACCTGAACCACCCGCTTTTTCTTGGGCGGCTGCCTATCAGGCTTGGGTGGCATCCCTAGTCTGTCAAAGACAGAAACTCGAGATGTGGAAGCTTGAGGGGAGCGATCCTCCTCTGTCTGCGTGGAACTGGCCCACGGGGAGGTCGGCCGCACCTTTTTGTCGGTTCCTCGGTGCTTTTGCCCCAGTAGGGGCTGAGTTGTAGACCTCCAAGATGTCGAGGCCTCAGTGCTTGTCGGACTCCGCATCTGTTGCAGCTCCGACATGCGGAAGGACTCCCCCGCCCTTGCACGCCTTATAATTCGGGCCTCCTCTTTGGTGACCCAAGTTTTCTTCAAATGGAGTTGGCGCTCCTCCACTGGGTTGCCCCCCGTCCTTGGCCGGGGATCTCGTGGCTTGGGCCGCTGTAGGGGACCTTGAGTTGCCGCCGCTACGGCGGGTTTCTTCTTCTTCGCCCCGTTCTCCCGAGCTTGTCGGAGGAGCTCGAAGCGATTGGAGGTGGGAATGGTCGGGATATGACGGTCTCGTGGCAAGATCGGCTTGCCCCCGTCGAGCCGGATGCGGATGTTTCCGACAATTACAGTCTTGTCGGAGCGAGATGCTGCTGTCGCAGGCTGTGTACCCTTGTGGCTATGGCGCTGCCCTCGTTGAGCAGGAGCGGTGCCGGCGACGCTTGCCGTAGGCCTGACATCATTATGGCGGCGACGTTGCCCCCGTTGAGCAGGAGCAGCTCCTCTGAGGGTGGCCGTCTTAGAACTGGTGCCGTTGCGGCGACGGCGCTGCCCCCGTTGTGCAGGAGCGGCGCCAACAGTAATCTGATTGACCGAGAAAACTCAGCCACTTGTTGGCGGGACACAGGGCCTGACACCCCTAGTCCGTGAGGAGTTGGCCGGGCGAAGCCGGCCGGCTGCTGTAGTAGAGGGCCTGACCCCTCCAAGAGCTGACTTGTCAGCCGAGCGGACTCGGCCGATTGTTGAAGCCGAGGGCCTAACACCCCCGACGACTGGCTTGTTGACCGGGCGGACCCAACGGGCTGATGAAGCGGAGGGCCTGACACCCTCGGTGGTTGTTGCTGCAGGCGTGGCTGAGTTGGTCTCAACCACGGGCACCACGCCCAAGAAGAAGGGCGAGCCGACGACTGCAGGGAAGTCGCCGAAGATGATCGGGTTCGCTAGGTATCCGAACCTGGCGTGGTTGGCGACAACTTGGGGGCCGTAGGCAACGACGGCCATCGCTACTGCTGCTGTTGGTGATGGTGGTGGTGCGTAGCACAAACGCAGAAGTGCGCCGAGGCACAGCAAGCCCTCAAACGAGCAGAGAGACGCGTACGCCCTCCTCTTCCCGTCCTGTAAAAGGAAGAGGAGCGAGATCAGAACCTTAAGGAAGGTTTGGGAACTTTCTTTGACAAAAAGAAGAAAGGTAGGAAAGGTCCCACCGGACGTGCCAGTTTGTTGGGCACGGAATTTAAAAAATATTTTATAAAAATGTTGTTTGCTCTAATTCACAATCTCTTCCTCAAGTTGGTCCGTATTCTTCTCGATCTCTCCCTACCCACGAGATGATTGCTCAAGCCTAACACCAGCTCGATCAACTTCAAAGCTAAATTGATCCTAAATCCTCCTTATGTGTCACGTTCACATTTCAAAATCTTCGGCTCCCACCACCTTCGCAAATTCCCGCATATCACCATTATGGTAGAGTCGGTGACCCACATGTGCACTTGAAGGAGTTTTTGTATGAATCGGCCCAGTTTCGACATGACCAATGGTTGATGGCCTATTTATTCGGTCTATCTTTGGAAGGCCCAGCTCGAGATTAGTTCTTCTCTCTTCCGCAAGAGCAAGTTACAAATTTCTAAGCTGTCCAAGACAAGTTCATTCAGCAGTATCAAGACCAGGTTGGGCCCAGGTATTCCATGGTGGATCTGGCCCATGAGAAGATGAAGCCCGACGAGGAGTTCTCTACCTTTTTCGACCATTGGCGTCACCTTGCCGTGCAAGTCCCGGGGTACATTTCGGAGCAGGAGCTGATCAAGATGCTAATATCCAATGCAATGCTCGAGTACCGATTTATCTTAGCCCCTAATGATAATTCCTCATGACAATAACTCTTTAGTTGAGCCCACTTTATTCGCCAGCAAATCCAAAATTCCCTTGACACCGAGTCCCTTCCACCTCCTACATCCACTTACACCTCACCCTCCACAAACCAACCCTACGCTCCCGCGAGTCAGCCCTCCATGAGTCAACCCTCCGCTCCCACGAACCAACTGTCCATAAGTCAGCTTTCCACTTCCATATACCCAAGCCCATCTCCATCTCCTCCAATCAAGAGAACGCCACCCCCCTGAGTAGGTAGATGCCACCACTACATACCTTACCACCCCACTCCTACACCTCCACCGAGTACCTCCGCTAGTCGCCACGCATCATTGCCTACACAACCTCCACAACCGTCTCCACCACCTCATATCCCTCGGCATCCACCTTGCCTGAGGCAGGCTCCTCGCTGTCCGTTGTCAAAGTGTTTCACTGATATTTTTCGGGCTTTGATGGCCACCCACGCGTTGCAACTTTCTCCAGTTGTGCCTTGTCGAACTACGGTCGGGAATTTACTCCAGTTCTGTGATTTTCACCGCCAGCAGGGGCATTTGGTTGAGGATTGTCCAGAGTTCCAAGAGTTTATTTACGGCTTGGAAGATTAGAAGAGGATTGATTGGGCCGCCATTCACAATTTTATTTTGCATCTCAACAGCAAGCAGTAGCAACAAGCATCACTGCCAAGGCAGCCGTCTCCGTCACTTCAAGACCAGGGGCACTCCTATGATTCCATGCTTATTGCAGCACCCGCTCTGTTATCTACACCGTCACCTACTCCTTTACCCAGTCCCTTACCTAGTTCATCCCCACCTACCCCATCACCTTCACCCTCTCCTACCCCGACCCCATCGCTTCCACAAACCCAAGCCTCTGCTCAGGCTAGTGCTACCTCCACTTCCGCCGCCACTTCCACTACTTCCACTCCCAACGCCGCATGGCATTTTGTGTCAATACACCGACGTTGGGCTCCACGGTCTTCCACTTCATCTTCTTCATTACCGCCACCTTCCTCTTCACCCTCTCCATCCTCGCCACCCTCTCCATCGCCACCATCTTTATCACCTTCATCTCCACTGCCTTTGCCCGAGCCTGAGCAAGCTCCGCCCTTACCTACACCTCCACCTTTTTTTTAACTAGAGTCATACTTGTAGGGTGCAAGGGGAGAGGCTCGACCCCAACCACCCTACAAGAAAATTATATATAGTAAGCAAATAGCGAAGAGAAGGGATACAAGGGACAACGAGGTCTAGGGAGGGGGATCATCCTGCCAAGCAAGCTAGGAGGCCAATACAGACAATGGGCAAAGCCCTAAGCACCCAAAACAACCCACACTAGAAACATGGGGGAAGAACACGACCGAAACACTTGTACGAACCAGAGGAAGCATCAGCTCGAGGGGGCAACGTGGCACGGCTCGGGGAAGCAGAGTGAGTACGCCGTTCAGACCCAAACAACAGAGCCAAGGAGCCTATGGAGGATCGAAGGAGGACGATGCGGCATCTTTGTGCAGCTTGGCGAGGAGGATAGAATCAGCCATCTTCGGCTTGTCATCACCAGAGAGAAAGACAGGACCTCTCGCACGTTGACCCTCGAAGGGGTACCCGCAAAGAGGAACAGCATCGGCAGCGGTGGACCCGGAGCTTGCTGAGAGCGCACCCGGCTTCAGAGCATGGCCTTGGTCGGGGTACTGCCTGTGGCGAGATCTCCGGGTCCTGCGGCGAGTAACCTGGAAAGGAGGGTCATCAAACTCAAGACCCTCCTCATCAACCGATCCAGAGAAGACGACAGGGATAGCCTGGACGGGGGCAGCAGAAGGAGAGGCTAGCAGACCATCCACTGGAGCATGGTGACCCATGGGCTAAATGTCAGCTGAACCTCCAAAGGAACCGGGCTCAGGCGGGAGGGGAGCAGCAGCGTGGTGTGGGAGTGGAGACGCAGGCTCAACAGTGTCAGGGAGCCCGTGAGCAGCGCAAGGTTGCCCCACAGGAGCAGAAGAGTCCATTATCACTGGAGGAGAAGAAGGAGGTGGAGGAGCTTCATCACGGGGGTCCGCTCGCAAAGCCAGGATGACCTGGTGGGGCTGCAGAGGGGGCAGGGATCGCACGATAGGGGCAGGTAAAGAGCTGCTTGAGACGCTCGTGGTGTGCGCCGATTGGTCGGCCAGGCCTGGGATAGCATCTACAGACGGATAGACAGCAGGAGGAAGAGGCACGGCGGCAGTAGAGGCTACAGGAGGGACAACGGTTTGAGGGGTAGCTGCTAAGGTAGGCGAGGCAGCACTGGGCAGAGCAACGCCAAAAGAGTCTGCCGGTATGAGGGGCCCCGCCCCGGTGGACCAGGAAACTGACTTGGCGATAGGCGAGGGGGCAGGCTCGACCGGAGGCAAAGGAGTAGGGGGAGGGCAGCCGATCGAAGAAATAGGTAGGAACTCCACAACCGAGGAAGGCGCACCCGACGCCAAAGATGCAGCAGCCTGAGGCAGGCAGGGCCCCTGATCGTGGATGACAACTGTCGTGGGGGGGCCAACGTCCACCAAAAGAGCCGGAGCAGAGACCAGGGAAAGCAGAGCCGGAGTCGGGGGATCAGTAAAACCTCAGAGGCCAGCAACAACTGGCTGAAGTGCATCGTGCTCCATGTTAGATAATGCCTGCATTTAGGAGGCATTTATTTCTTGTTTTTAATCGTTGTCCGAGTCTTTAGGAGTCCGGTGCATGAGTTGAGGGGTAAGGTGCTCAACGTTCGCGCCAAGGCAGCATCATGGCGCCCATCACGGCAGGACGTGCACACGTCCGCACGTTCATGGCGTGTTTAGCGCCGTTTCTTTGTGTTCAGGTCTGTATATATGTAGGAAGAAAAAAGCCCGAAAGATAGAGAGCTAGCAGCAGTGTTTTCTGCAACACATCCGCCCCTATTTTTTCTTCCTCTGTTTCCACCTCCCGTCGACCAAGTGTGTGTGCATGTTTGAGTTTCCAGGGGGGTCGGCTGACACTCCACAGGGAAGAAGCCATCAACCAGGATAGCAGGGACCGCAGGGAGCAAGCCTATAGCAGAGAGTTCGTGCAAGACATGCAGAGGCGGAGAAGATGAGGCCAAAGCGGGCTCAGCAGCGGAACCCAAACTAGGCCTAACACATGAACCACCCGGAAGCTCAGTGGAAGCAGCAAAACCCGGAGCACAAGACGGACCAACAACAGCTGGCTGAGGAGGGGGAACAGGCAGAAAAGAGGCATCGATCGGCGGAGCGACATGAGGGGAAGAGTCAGGATCCCCACGACGGACCGGCATCCAAGACTTAGTAGAAGCCAGTGGAGGGTCACGCTCGGCAACACCCCGATCAGAATCAGATCTCACAAGCGGCTGGGGCTTCTTCTTGCACTTCTCCGCGGAGTGACCAAGGTGCAAGCAAGAGCTGCAGAACAATGGAGGGTCGGGGTAGACAATGGGCTGCCAGGAGCCACCACCCCCACAACCAACCCACACACGAGCAGGGAGGGGCTTGGAGACATCCAGCTAAATGCAAACTCGAGCCGCATGAGCTTGGAGCAGGCAAGACGTGCTCCGGTCCACCTTGAGGATAGTCCCAATGCTCCTGGCAATGGAGCGAATCATCACCTCATTGAAGAAGTTGGCCGGGAGGCCAAGAAGCTCCAGCCAGACAGGAACAAAGGGGGAGTCAGTGCCGGGGCAAAAATCGATCGACCACTTGGAGAATCGGAAGATCCGCCCGTGGACGAGGAGCGATTCCTTGAGGAGAACTTGGACGAAGTCCTCGAAGTTCTGAAACTTGAGAAGGAGATGCCGGCCGTCAAGTGCGCTGATGAGGAAGTCCTCCTGGAAGGAGAACCGTTGCACAAGGTGCCCTCTGATATCCTGAAACGGGGGGCGGCCCTGCGGGGTCTTGGCTGTGATCGCGAATTGGAGAGGAACACAAGACACCTTGATCTCTTCGAGTGAGAAAAAGGCCACAGGTTCACCTGAATCCGTGAGGGCTGGCAGATGGATAGCAAGAGGGAGGGATGGTGGCGAGAAGGATTGGAGAATAGCCTGGGCAAACGAAGGCCCAGGAGCAGAGGAAGAGGTGAGCAACGCACTAGAGGGAAGGCCACCAACAGCCCAGGAAGACTGGGAATGTGAGGCAGCACTAGCCGGAGGCTTGGGCACAGGGGCCGCGCGAGCACCAGCAACCACCGGCGGTGGCAGAGCAGCACCAGCAGTGGATGACGGGGCAGCAGGAAGGAGACTGGAGGCAGCCAGAGAGATGAGGTTGACTCCCGCGGGAGCAAAGGGATGGGTCCCACAAGCGCCAAGAGAAGCACCAACTGCAAGGAGGGCTGGAGACATTGCAGCAGCCACGACAGCCCCGGGCAGAGGACCAGGCGCACTAGGACCACCAACGAAGGGTGGGATAGCACCACTAGGCTCAGCATGCAACGTCACCGGAGAAGGAGCTGCAGATGCCAGGAAGCGGAGGGAGCTGGAAGCTGGAGAAGAGGCACCCACCGACGCCGGAGCAAGGGTGGTGGAGGCAAGGCAAGCACCTTTACCTCCACTTATGCCAGAAATTGCCATTGCCTCTACCCCTTTGCCTCCACCTAAACACATCATCCCCATTGAAGCCTCTTTACCTCCTACATTCATTTCTTCTCCATCTATTTTCACCCCACGGAGCGGGTGTATATTACCTTTGGTGCCCCTCGGGTCTAGTCCCCAGGAGACAATGAGCTGAGTCAGGATGGTTCTAGGCCGGTTCTACAATTTAAGCTTCAAGATTATATCTATCGCATGTCGGTCCGCGTCCTGGTTTCGGACTATTTTGAGTTTGATGAGCCTACATCTCCCATGATGGTTGTCAAGAAGAGTTCCCTCGTATTGGCGCTACTTTCTTCTCGAGCGCGGCCGATGGCAATGTCATTGCTCGCCAGAGGTCTTACCATTGATACTCTTATCACTCCTCGCTTCATTGCTATTCAAATATCTGGCCGAGAGGGCTTCTCTACCTGCATGGTGTTAACTCATATGGCCACCAAGAGTTTGATAAGTTCTATATTCAAGGGGCAATTGGTCGTATCTTCCATGCTGTCAAAGGACATTCTACACCTTCTATGCAATCACCCTTGGTTTATCAGTATGCTACCACGTCAACATCGCATCTTGCTCTCCCTCAGTTTCATCCTTCTCTTCTGTCAAGGGAGTTGTGTTTCATGACTGATTTTCGAGTGGAGTTGTCGAATCTTATGATTATGGTGCCAAGAGACAAAACTCCATGATTTTCTGATGTTCATCATTCTGAGGAGTTGGTTGTCCAAGAATGTCCACATAGTGTTAGCACCGGGTGTCTAGGGGCAATTACCCCGATGAGGCTGCATGTTCATAACCGGGCTAGGCCATCTGTCAAGTGGGCCCGTTATTTGAGGAGATATTTTAAGTCAAGAAGCCCAGAGATTCGAGCCCATGCCAGGCGGGTCCATTTTCAGGAAATTTCAGCCAAAAAGAGGCGACGGCGCAAGTTCAAGGGCTGCATGTTGTGTACTCAGGGATCCACTTCTTCTTCCTCATTTCTTCTACTCAACTCCCACCCTTGGCTGGTGTATCTTCCCACTTCAGAGCCTACTTCTATGATCTTCTCCTCTCTTCTGGGGTCTGTAAGCCCCCATTCCTCCTCTTCTTCCCATCCTGGGCCTCCGCTGGCAGCGTAAAGCTATCAGCGGGGTTTACGCTGCCAGCGGGGAGTACTGGGATCGGCCTATGGGGCATGGAGCCGACACCGAGAGCCGAGGGCTGGGTGGCCCGAATGTAGGCTTCTCCCCGAGCCGGTAGAAGTGCCGCCAATGCTCGAGGTGACGGTCTTGCGTCTGGAATCGACGTCGCAGGAGGGGCTGTGGTGCCAGATACCCGAGGTTGTGAACCTGTGCCGAGTGCCAGCGTAACTGGAGTACGGAGCAGAGGTCCCTTAGCAGGCGCTAAGGTTGCCACATCCCAAAGAGGAAGACCTATGCTGGGAGTTGGCATTGCTGGATGATAGGGGGAAAGACCCCATGGTAGGGTTGGGAGGCCGGAGACTCGATGCGGAGAATCCACACCGGGGACCGACCTTGGTAAGACTCGGGGTTGTATGCCCAGGCTGAACACTAGGGAGCCTCGAACTCAAGGTTGGGAACCTGTACTGAGTGGTGGCTCATCCGAGGTTTGGGTCGGAAGGCCAAACGGGATGCTGAGAAGCCTTGGTCCCAGGGCCGAGAGCTCGTGCCGAGGGCTGACTTGACTGGGAATCGGAGCTGAGAGCCCGAGTGAGACGTTGGGAAGCCGGGGAACCGGGGCAAGGAGCCGACGTCAGGTGCCGACTTAGCTGGAACTCGGGGTTGGAGACCCGTGTAAAATGCTGAGGTGGGGGCCGAGACCCAAGGCCCAAGGCCCGCAGTGGAGATCGACCAGTGCTAGACCTGAGGGCTGATGCTTGCTCGGGCAGGAGATGATCTGGGACCCCTATGGGGGCCGATGGTGGAGGCCCCGAGTCTGACACTCGGGTGGATGGGCAATGCTAGAGAGGGGTGCGGCGCGTCGATCACACGGGCGAGTGCAGGCACTGGGAGGGGCTGGGGAATAGCCACGGGGACCACACCCAAGAAGTAGGGTGATCCGACGACAAGGGCGAAGTTGTCGAAAGCGATTGACGTCACTAAATAGCCCACCCATGCATGAGTGGCGATAACAATGGGACCATAAGTCACAGCCGCCGTGGATACTGGAACACTGGCTGCTGGGTTGGGGCGACAGTCGAAGGCGGTCGCCAGGCACGATCTGATTGTCAGAACGTGAACTGGGAGCTATCGAGAAGCGTGCACGTGTCCCCCCTCTACCTCTCCTACAAGGATAGGAAAAAGGGCACCACGGCTTCAGGGCTGGCACAGGCTTCCCTTCAGTAGAAAGAAGAAAGGTGGGAGACGTCCCACCGGACGTGCCATCCTTCTTATTTGTGGGGATCAACGACCGGGATTAAGGAAAGAATAAAATGGAAAAGAAAAATACAGGAGTTTGATATATCTCAGGTATCCTCCTCCATAGCTGTATTCCTCTCACGACGGCACCGGACACTCACCTTTTACGGAAGGTCGAAAGGGGTCGAATGGCATGAGAGGTTTTCGGGAGCCAGGGTGACCGGATCGGGGTGCGGGCGTGCCAGTGGATTTCTCGACAATCACCTATGGAACCGAAGGTTGACGGGGGGAGTGTCACCAGGACGCGGCATGTGGGCTCGGGAGATTGGGCAACATGTGGAGAGAGGGGAGGTTCCATGGGTGCGAGTGCACAGACGATTGTGGGCATTCGTGTACTGGACGTCTTTTCCCATCGACCGCAAGCAGTCAGTGTTTATTTACATCGAATTGAATCTGAACACCTTTGTTCCGTGCTGAAGAAGAGCCTGGATATGTCTGAAGCCATGGGTGGAGTACCAGGGGTACCTTGCAGCTATAAGGGGACCATCGCATTCGACTGGGAGGGTTAATTGACTGGAGTCAGAGGCATCGGACACACACTGGGTGATGTGGAGGTGGGGCTGAGACCCGGATATGGGTACACGTATTCAACTGGTTTCATGCTTTATGAGAGCCACGTGGGCTTTTCAAATGGGCCAAGGAGGCCAGAGTACAACTGGTGCAAGACGCGGGATAATTCCGATGTGTGGGTCGGTCCCTGGGTCAATGCGTGACAAAGTGGATATCCGTGTGTTTTACAGAGGCTCCCCACGAGGAGATCGATAAGGACTCAAACTGCCTAGATGGCTGGGGCGGTTGTTGGGTAGCACTTAGAGGAGGCCAGACGAGGCTCGAGATGAGTAGTCAGGTACATGTCTTGGAAGGCGAGTATCTTCATGTTGGGGAGTCCGGGCCGGTCCTGGGAATATTACTTCTGGGCCAGGGTCCGGCTACGTCGATTCCATGGTTAGGGCGGTTGGTGGCCAGCTCGGGGTGACCGGCAGGCACACAATTTTGTGACAGAGATAAGAGCGGCACCATGGCACATGCGTAGCCATCATAGGGTGTCATATGCGGGTGGACCTGGGATGCCGGTGTGTTTGTTGTGACCATAATGCCTCATATGCGACGGCGATGGACTTGTGTGAGATGGCTAGATGCCATATGAGGGGAGTACGTGTAACATACCCTCAGCGTGTATAAGCCGATCAACTACCCAACCCCGTGCGCACTTAGCTCCTTGCTCCTTGCTGGGTGGCTGCGGAAGTCCGAGTGTGCAGCAGTTAGTCTGTATGCTGTTGCCTGCTATCCATGTATGCCCCTTGAGCTTATAAGGGGGTTTTTATAGAGGAATACGAAGGGTCAGGGGGGCTTTACGTAGACTGGGTTGTGGGTAGAACCTGGTCCGCATAAACCCTTGAAAAATATATTTTTTTTGTATTTCAGAGTGGGGGAGGGAGGCTTAGGCAAACCAGCCCAGGGGATAGGTTTGGTCTGCCTAAACCCCCCTAGGGGGGTTAACGCGGACTGGGGGCTAGGATTAAATTAATTAAAAAAGTTTTTTTTTGTTTGGCTGGGATTTAGGCGGATCAACTTGGGGGCTAGGTCTAGTCCGCCTAAACCCCCTCCCCCGGGGGTTTAGGGGGACCAGCCTGGGGGTCCAGGTTGGTCCGCCTAAACCCTCCCCCGAGGGGGTTTAGGTGGCGACCGATATGTTCGGTCGCTAATATGTGTCTATTCGGTCGCTAATGTGTTTTGCGACCGATCAGAGACCGAACAGTGACCGATAGGTCGATCGCTATTCGCGCCTTTCCTTGTAGTGGTAAGCTAGGCCCGCTGTTCCTGTGCCTCTCGGATGGCTGCTAGCCACCGAGCCCTCTGCTCTTGAGCCTCCAGAAGTCACAGGTACTTTTCCCAGGTGCCAGCCAAGCCAGACATCCAAAGCTCGTACGGGAAGCCTAGT
Organism: Amorphophallus titanum; assembly: GCA_024336825.1. Classification (NCBI taxonomy): domain Eukaryota; kingdom Viridiplantae; phylum Streptophyta; class Magnoliopsida; order Alismatales; family Araceae; genus Amorphophallus; species Amorphophallus titanum. The sequence goes on from JANBPO010009398.1 coordinate 1,149,194, forward strand.
CTGTGGTAGCCCTGGGTACAGTCCTTCAACCCCTGCCTAAGCTCCTCTGCAGAAGGCATGGGGTCACCTCGCAGGTAGCCTCAGGCTCGCTGGAGCAAGGTGGTGCCCACGCTCGCATCCAACAATGGCTCTGGCGGGCAAGGGCACATAGGCCACTCAACCCCCAGGTCCAGGGAAAAATAGCCCATCTCAGCCAGCACACCAGTAGGGCCTGCACAATCCCACCAAGCATAAAAGGGAAATAAGCAACATCCAAAATTTTCGTTGACAAGACAAGGTGGAAAACCTGATAAAAATCTTAGCCCTTACCCGGTGCGGCTCCCGCCATGCCTGTAGCCTCGTTGGCTGGGGTAGGTGAGGGCAACCTCTCCTCCACATCTGCAACCTCACCCACCGGGCTTGGAGAGGGCAAAGGCTCCCCTGCAATCCGGTCATCCTCAGTGGCCATCGGTGAGGTGGAAGGCTCCTCCCGGCTGCTCTCCCCAAGAGCCCGTACATGCTCCTCCCTAGACTCCAGCCATGTTCACAACATAATAGTATCAACATCCGATGATAAAACTTAAATATGAGCTAGATAGGAAGGGGGGAACTACTGCACACCTTCCAAAGCGGCCTCTATCTCCACTTCCCTGACGGAAGAAGCCTCAGAAGTGGAGGAGCTCGAGCTCGAGCTATCTTCTGTCTCCATTGCCACGCTGTCACTCCTCGAAGAGCCAGATGAGGCTTCTAATGAGCTCCCAAACACGGGAAAACCAGTGGCGCCTGCATATCAGTGGATCAAACCAAGTCACTGCCGAATCCAGCCTCATATAAAGACAACTTGTCGGCTAGGGGTTTCAGACAACAAACTCAACAATAGGGGCCCCCCTTCGAAAACCCCCTCAATGTCGACGATCTCCTCGTCACCCCTAGTCAAAGCTGCGACAGTGGACTCGCCCCCTACTACCTCGGCTGTGTCACAGGGGAGCTCACCCTCCTCCAGGGGGGAAGAAGAACCCACAGCCAACACCAGAGGAAGCTTAGCATTAATGGGCAACCCTGAAAGCCCCACCATGAATGACCAGGCACTCAGTTGCCTACCTGAGGGCCCCATACTAGAGGACCCGACCAGTCCCACAGTGCAGGCTGACACCACGGTGGGCAAAGGAGGGGGAGGCATCCTCACCAACAGCTGTGGTAGTGTGCCCACTGCATCCCCAGCAACAGGTGGAGGTAAAGGGGCCACCTACTTAGATTCGCCCTCAAAGGAGGGAAGAGCCACTGACGGGCCGGCACTGGCCAACTCTTGGATCATCTCTAGAGTGGCAGCCACGTCCTCACTTGGTAAACAAACAGCCCAAACCCAATCAGCGGTTCCGGCCCATCAAAAGCATGACAAAGACAAGACGATTCCCTTTACGGCAATCCAATGTTTACCCAAGCTGTTGTGGGCCGTCACCGGCATCTACTCTCCCATCTGTGCGGGTGCCCCGCTCTGTGTCTTGGATGGGCCCATGGCCCCCGATACCTCTGCCACCCCTGCACAGTACAAACGGCTATGTCAGTGGCCACAACCGGGCAAAGCCACAGCCAACATATGTCCAGTGTCAGAGGCTCTTACCTGAGCGGGCCCTCTCTGAAGCCTTCCATGACTTGAAGTCGAGGAATGTCTCGATGTTAGGGGCAATCTCGTCCATCACACGAAGGAACCCCTCCATATTTATCTCGCACTCGACCCCGTCATCAGGTAGGGGGTCAACCTCTTGAGGGGGCGAGAAGGCCACCTCCACGGCGGTCACTAGTGGGGCTACAAGAAACAAATCCAGCGAGACAGGGTTAGTCAGTCATTACGACCAAACCGGCCAGGAGCAAAAAGGTCGACACGACACTTACTCAAAGCTGTCTCTGCCTCGGCTTGCTCGCTAGTCTCGAGTCCTCTAGAGGACCTGCCAACCTCAACTGCCACAGCCTCCACATGAGGGCGCTTCCGCCTAGGTTGTGGACCTCCATCCCTGCTCCCTGAGGACGTCTCCATGGAAGGGTGATCCCCCTCTGTCGCAGAACCTATCAACAAACACAGTAACATATAATGCCTCAGTCACATACCCCAGAAAGTAATGAAGCTAAGGTGGTATGCTAAAGAAAGAATCTTACTTGAGGCCCCGAAAGGGGTCAACGACAAAGGGACTAGCTGCTTAAGCCTCAGCGTCAACACACGGGCAGCCTTTGCAACTGCCTCTCAAATGTCTCTCAGAGTGTGGGCACACTCAATATGGGACACAAACTCCACGGGTCCGGCTGACCCAATCATGTGGCTGATGTGTCACCTCTAGTCATCGGCCACCGTATTGGCAAAGCTCCCATCAAGGAGCCCCCGGTCCAATGAACCCCTGCTCATGAAGCCACAATCAGCTAAGAACTGCACCCACCAAGTCTTCGCCGCCCTCGGTCGGGGCACCCCTGCTCCAGTCACCGCTGTCACTATCTGCACCTACCTCGGGGGCTTCAATGCCCCACCATTGCCTCGACTCCCAGACGACAAGCCTCGACTACCCTAGGGCCACTGCCGCACCAGTCGCTTCACCTCCTGGCAGACCTGGGCTACATGAGTCCTCAGGTACTCATCTTCCAGAAGAATAGGAGGCAAATCCTCCCTCAAAAGATGGCTCTCCTCAGCCTTCCTGATCACAAAAGCCTTCGGCCGATACAAGGGGCTGTGCTCGAACCACCACCTAGCATAATGGACGGCAAATCTATGATGCTCGAGCTCAATCCAATCTCGGGTGTGTGGACGACCCGAGCCAAAGGGAGGTAGTGGTGATGCCTCCATCAACTTCGCTGGACCACTTCCATTCCTTTTTCGAGTTAAAGGAGCATACCCATGAGGGCAAAGGCTTCTTCTATCTTCAGGAAAAGAGGGGAAGGAGTTGTGTGATGCTTTCTACCAAGGATTCTTCTCACAAGGGGTGAAAGGCCAATTTTTTCTTAGTGGGCTCATCGAAGGGCGGCATCTCTTGAGGTTTCCCGACAGTGCCAAACTTCCATCCGTCTATTCCTCTGATTTAGGTGGTGGTTTCCTCGGAGCTAGAAGAGAAGATTAGGATTCTCTAGGAGCATCGCCAATCGACTGCTAAACTGATGACGATGGTAAACATTAAGGAATATTCTTCTCGGGCATTGCCACCGGATGGTAAGATCCTCAATGCCTTGCATTATGCTTCTGGGTTGGGCATGTGGGATCCTTCTGAAGATTTGACTTCTGTTGCTCAGATTCGAGGTGGGAGGCTGATGAGGGAGAGCAGTCATTGGAGCAGGAGACCGCCGACTTGGAGGAGACGCTTGCTCTGAGTGAGCCCCAAACTTCCAAGGGTCCCTCCCGTGCCCGGGATAAGGGCAAGTAGAAGGGTTGGGATGACGTCCCCGAGTGCCATGGGTCCAAGCACAAGGAACCTGGCGAGCCATTGATGTTGTCTTCCATGAAGGCCTTGCTCACAGAGAAGAAGCGATTAAAGAAGGTTGAGGTTGCTCCTTCGGTCGAGGAGTAGGCTTGCTTGGTTAATAGGCCCTTGACTGAGGAAGTCCGCCAATCAGATCTTCGGCTCACCGGGCCAGAGGTAGCTGTCGCAGGTGGGGAGGTTGCCGCCGAGCCTACCAGACAGCAAGCAGAGGTGGTCGGTTCCGAAGCCCTAGCCGAGGGGGCTTGGGGCGAGGCATTGACCCTACCCGAGCTGAGGGAAGTCGTCCCAAGAATGGGGATGCTAAGGGGGGGTGCTCTGATCGTGGCTCGCCTAGAGAGGACACTCCCTCCTTCTAGTGGTGTCCAGATTGGCTGGACTTCTCTGTACCAGAGGTGTCGATCTTTGGCACCTTCACTGGTTCGGGACGAGTTCAGGCATGGTCCCCCATCCATGCTTTTCAAGAGGGTGATGGAGGTTGGCCTGATCATGGCCCAACTGGGGGCCGAGATAGCCGATTTCTATGCTCGACTGGACTGTGAAGAGAGGTTCCTTTCTCGAGCTCACACTGAGGCTGATCGGAGGATTGAGCAACTAACCTTCGAGCTCAAAGTCTCTTGGTGGGAGGCTGCCTCGTTGCGGGCACAGACTTAGTCAAGCGAAGAGAGTGCTCGAAAACTGGCAAAGCAATTGGCCCTGGGTCATTACATGGTCGACCTGAAGAGAAGGCTCCTTGAAAAGGAGCACCAGGCTCAGGTCGAGCATCTCGAGCGACTAAGGGCCGAGCGGGAGGTGCTCGATAGCCAGGTCTAGTGCGGGCAGAGCAAAGCCAAGGTTGCACAGGCCGAGGCCGAGGTGAAGCTGTCCGAGGCCGAGATGAAGTTGCTCGGGGCCGAGCGGATGGTGGAAGAGCTCGAAGAGAGAGCATAGCAAGCTGGGGTAGAGGTGGTAGATTGATATAGGAGCTCAGAGGGCTACCACACAACCCTCCATAAGGCCACCGTCTCATATTATGAGCTAGGCTACCGACGGGGGCTACAAAAGGGGTTCACCCAAGGCTTCCATCAAGCGGTCACCTTGGCCCTGTAGCAGGTGCTTGATGAGCTCGATTTTCCTTCTGGGTAGTGCCATGACTCAGATGGGCACGCCACAGATTCTCCCTCTTGGACGTCGAGTGAAGGGGGGAGTAGGGATGCTACTACTTCATCAGAGGAGTCGCCAACTACGATTACCTCGGGGGGACACTCGATCGGGACAGTTCCCACACAGGTGGGGTCAGTACCAAGACCAGCCGCCACTGAGGATGTTGGGGGCAGATCTCCTTGCGTTGAAGATTCTTCGCTCGCTGAGCCTCAAGACACCGAGCCTCAAGGAAGTCCCCCTATCGTTATCGACTAGGAGGGGCATCAGCTAGATGCACTAGTTCTTTCTATTTTTTGAACGTTGTCATGTAAAAACTTTTCCTTTCTATATACAATGGCAGTAATTTCCAAAATCTGAAGTGTCAACTTCTTACCGCATTTAGCGTGATTTGACTATCGTATCTGTAGATTTTATACTTTTCGCAGGTCTCTTGCGTGCTGGTTGGCTGGGTGGCTGATGTGGCATTGGCGCCTTTTTATGTTTCCACTTTCCATGATTTGATTGAATTATCTTTTCACATATACCTATGAGAGTAGTCACTTCGGGAAAATGGAGTAACTACTTTTTGGGGAAAGGTTCGTGCCTTTTACATTTTTTTAAGGGGAGATTCAATTAAGGCGGGGGCTCCCCCCTTCGGCCTATAAAAGGGGCCCAAAGGGCGTCTCCATCTCTCTTCACTGCTTAGGCATCCCTTGCAGTCTCTCCTCTTTCTCCTTTCTCGAGAAGCATCTATTTCTCATTCTAAGGGAGTATCAGTGAAACATGGAGGGCGACTTGGAAGATGATGATCCCGACGGCCGTCGAGGCATTCCTGCTATTTCGGCGTAGAAGAAGGGACGACGATGGGCGGACAATGTGCAAGAAGGTACAGCGCGTAGCTACGCGCCTTTTCCCGACTGTCGGACCGCCACCACTATCTTAGGAGGAAGGTAGAAGTGGAAGGAGGCTTGAGGGAGAGGGCATTTGGCACGACGGCCTCATCCTACTCCTTCCTTACCTCTACCCACTCCTCCTTCTTCCTCTTTCCCGAGGGGGGGGTGGCGCAACATCGTTGTTCCTCCTATCTTTTCCATCCCCGCCTCCCTTCTCACCTCTTAGAGGGGGTGGCAATCTTTCTCCCTCTTTTGCTCTTCAACCAACTTATCATCCTTGACACCCCCTCGATATCGACGAGCTCCTTGTCGCCCCCAGTGGAAGCTACAATGGCGGGCTCATCGCCTGCTACCCTGGTCACATCACAGGGAAGCTCACCCTCCGCCAGAGGGGAAGACGCACCTGTAATGGATGCCGGTGGAAGCTTAGCACTAAAGGGCAAATCAAAAAGTCCTACCTCAAATGACTAAGCATTCGGCCATGTACCTGAGGGTCCCACACTAGAGGACTCTACCAGCCCCACGGTGCAAGCTGACACCACGGCAGGCAAAGGCGGGAGAGGTAGCTTCACCAGCACATGCGATAGTCCACCCAGCGTGTGCCCAACGATGGGCGAGGGCACGGGGTTCACCTGCCCAGGTTCACCCTCGAAGGATGGGAGGGCCACTGATGGGTCGGTACTCACCAGCTCCTAGATCATCTCTAAGGTGGCTGTCGCCTCCTCACCTGCCAAACAAATATCACAAGCTCAGTAAGTAAATACAGCTTGCCAAAAGTGCAACAACAACGGGGTGACCCCCTCTACAACAATTCGACACTTACCCGGGCAATCGCGAGCCACCGCAGTTGCTGGCTCTCCGGCCTATCCAGACGCTCCACCCGAAATTCTGGGAGGGGCCTCGGCCCCTAACGTCTCTACCACCCCTGCACAATCAGACGGTTATGTTAATAACCAGAGTCAAACAAAAGCCACAGCATACGCCCACTGATAGAAGCTCTTACCAGCAAGGGCTCTCTCTGTAGCCTGCCGTGACTCAAAGTCAGGGAACTCCTCCATGTTAAGGGGGAGTTCACTCATCATGCGAATAAACCCCTCCATGTCAATCTTACACTTGACCCCCTCCTCAGACGAAGGGTCCATCTCTCGAGGGGGTGAGAAGGTCGCCTCCACACCAGTATCTAGCGGAGTTGCAAAAGATAAACCCAACAAGGCAAAATTATCCAACTACCATGGCTAAACCAAGTAGGGGCAAAGAGGCCAAAGCGATGCTTACTCAAGGCCATCTCTGCCTCGGCTTGCCCAACAGCCCTGAGTCCTCCAGAGGACCCACCATCCCCAGCTGCTGTAGCCTCTACACGAGGGCACTTCCACCTAGGCTGTGAACCTCCGTCCCCTCTCCTTGAGGACGCCTCCGTGGAGGGGTGATCCCCCTCTGTCACAGAACCTATCAACAAACACAACAACGTACAACGCCTCAGCTACATGTCCCGAAAAGCAACCACGTTAAGGCAGCATGCTAAAACAAAGAACCTTACCTAAGGCCCCGAATGGAGTCAACGGCAAGGGCACCAGTTGCTCTAGTCTCAGCGCTAGTGCCCGGGCCGCCTTCGCGATGGCCTCCCAAATGCCCCTCAGAGTGTGGGCACGCGCGATCTGGGACATAAATTCCACGGGCTCGATCGACCCGATCGCATGGCCGATATGTCGTTACCAGTCGTCAGTCACTGTGTCGACAAAGCTCCCTTTAGGGAGCACCTGGTCCAATGAACCTCTGCTCTGAAAGTCACAATCGGCCAGGAACTGGGTCCACCAGCTCCTCGGTGCCCTTGGTCAAGGCACCTTCGCCCCAGTCATCGCCGCTACTGCCGGTGCCTGCCTCAGGCGCTTCAGTGCCCCACCATTGTCGCGGGTCCCGGATGATGAACCCCGACTACCCCGGGGCCACTGCTCCGCAAGTCACTCGATCTCCCGATAAATCTGAGAGATGCGGGTCCTCAAGTACTCATCGTCCAGTGGGATGGGAGGCAGATCCTCCCTCAACAGACAACTCTCCTCCACCTTCCTGATCGCGGAGGCCTTCCACAGATACAGGTGGCTATGCTCGAACCACCACCAGGCGTAATGGACGTCGAATCACCCCCGGCGTCCCTGTCATGGCATCAGAAACTGATCTGGCTCCCGGCGATAGTAGAAGTCCCACCACGCTGTCGCCACTAAGTGATTGTCCTTCCCTCTGTACTGTCGGCCCGTCAAAGGAAACTCCTGGTTTGGCGGGATCCCCTGGTCGTAGCCAAAGTTTCGGGCAAACAAGAACGGGTAGTATGGCTCTAGAAAACTCGTCGCGGACCAGTGAAGCGTCAAGATGACCTGTCTGGTGCTTAGTACCCAATTTGTCCACAGCCCAACCTCTAGCTCTCTCTGATGTGGGTGGGCACTGGCTGCCCCTCCACCCAACGTCCACAGAAATAGGCTAGTGTCCCTCATGGCGTTGTCAAAAGGCAGTCCCTCCTAGCCCCGACCGGGCAGGTAGCAAAGGGCTCTCCTAGCCCCCTCTAGCTGTGCCTCGGTATCCCCGTCAGGCTGCCCAGTGAAGCTGAAAAGTAGAGGTGCCGTCGGGTTTGCCATGACCCCCCGAGTTGCTAACCCTGAAAATAACAATCCATCCCACGCACTCAGATAGTGTGTCAGTAGCAACAGGCTTCTCTCTCTAGGAGTCGGTTATGTCGCCAGGATTCCCAGCGCCTGATACACATTGGCCAATGCGACTGGAGCCAAGGCCAACTACCTCCCCTCTGCTAGCAGACACGTTGGCCACAGCAACTCTGCCCTGAGCAAACCATCCTCCCCATGCGGGACCACAAATGTCGCCAACTAGTAAGCCAAGTATGCGGCAAGATGTGTCACGTCCGATAAGCCATGGGGATTCCACCCCTCCTATGGTGCATATATGTATCTGGAGTATGTCCGGAAGAGCAGTTCCACCTCAGTATACTCCTCCCACAGAGTCTGATCTCTGGCAAACTCCTGATAAAAGTAGAATGGCCCATTGTCGAAGTGTCAGACCCATACATTCAATGACACCCTGGGAGTCTATGCAGCTCTGTCTCTCTTTGCTAGGGCCAGAGCCCTCCAAGTCTTCAGAAGGTACCGGTAGCTGTGAGACACTCGATATCGCCCCTGTCCGTCGGTATGGCTACGGTGGAGATCATCTAGTACCACCTCCTCATACCCTTCGCCGCTGATCGGTAACCTAGAAATCTGGTACAGAGACCTCTTCTCTCTCTCACTCTCACGCTCTCACTCTCTCTCTCCCGGAGGCGCCCGACTGTAGATGGAGCAATCCACGGGCGAGGTGACAACGCGTGGGACTTGCTGAGACGCGTGGTGGAGTGAGGAACGACGTGGATTTGGCGCGATCTCGAACGGTGGATTTGAAGTCGACGGTTCGATTCGCGATGGCGTTCTCAGTGTCGTTTAGTCACCCATGGCACTCGGTTTCATCGGTGGAGGTAGGGAGATGGACCCTCTCCACGTTCTGCATGTTTTCCCTATTTCCGTGCCTAGTTTCGTGGCCGATCGGGGGAGATCGAGCCAGTTTAGTATAAACCGTAGTTTTTGGGGTTCGTAGGTTTGGTAGGAAAATGGCAACCATCCGTGACGTAGTTAGTGTCAAACTGACCGCTGGGATGTCAGGATCCCAACCCCACTAGTTTCGTGTCGATTGGTCATCATTTAGGGTCGGTAGGAGTCCGGGAACCCTGGTGACTTGATTTGGGTCTATTCATCTGAATTGCCCGGATCTCGCGATTTAATGCATTTCCGTGAGTGCATGTGGTGTTTTTGGAATCCTTGAAGGATTTCCCACCGAATGGATGTATTTTCCCTACGCTACGGCGTGCATGGGGCGTGGAATGGGCCGATTGGGCCGTTTCATCATTTTAACTATCGGATTGGCATAACGGTCCTACCAGAGGTCGTTATGTGCATAACGGTCCCTCGATAGACTATTATGCATCATTTATGGTTTTTCCTTTGGAGGTCTTGGAGCATAACGGACCAGGCCTAGTCTGTTATGTGGAGCATAATGCCCCTGCCCAGGTGCATTATGATCGGGTGGTTTTTGAGGCTGACTGCCATGTCAGATCGCTCGACGACCATGCCTACCTCGAAGACTATGTCAGTCAGTCTGCATGATGAACTTCTCCCCATGCGTTATGTTTAAGATAGCGCCCAGGTGCACATCCATTATGGTTCGTTGATTGATGTTTTGACTGGGTATGGCGGTTAATATAACGCGCCTCACCCCGTGTGTTTTGTGGATATAACGGATTGGGTGTGGTCTGTTATATGCCCCTGGTCCATGATCATTTGGTTTTTGTGTCTGTTGGGTATAACGCACCTGCCCTTGTGCGTTATATTGGTATGACGTGCCTGTTGTGGTCCGTTATACTTTGTGTTGTTAGTGCGTTGGTCTGTTAAGCATAACGCACATTCTTTGGTGTGTTATGTTGATATAACGCCCCTATGCTGGCGCATTATATCGTCTGTTGTAGTTTTTGATCTGGTTGGCATGATGCTCCTCCGGTGGTGCGTTATGTGGGTATAGTGCCCCTTGCCGGTGCGTTATAGTCCTGTTTGCCGTGTTCACCATTTGCTAGTGCTGTGTTGTGTGTCCATCTGTTGTAGGTCCTTGTTTAGGGCGGTGTCTGTCTGTCGGTGGTTGTCTGGATTAGTCGATTTTGGTGATTGGCTGTGGTCTTTTCCTAGACTACGACAGTACCCTAATGACTCAATCTAGAAGCTACCATTGTTCGTGTCTCTGGTCGCGTAGCAGCTATCTCTTGACTGTTGGGTTTCCCCTAGTAGTTGACTGATAAGTTGCTTTGCCCAGAGTGTTGTCGTCTCCCACCGCTTGTGATTCTGTTGGTTCTACTTGCTTGTGCTGTGGTGGCGGTGGATGTGTCCATGTGTCGGTGTCGTCTCTGGTTCCGATCAACCCAGGGTTACCTTATGGTTGACAGGAAGTCTTGTCGTGTCTCGACAGCTTTGTCTAATTTGAGACATTGGTTCTGGATGCCTCGAGATACCATTCTACCTCAATTTGCGTGTTCAAGTGTGCTGAGGGTTCTCGGTGTCCCCTCAGGTCTCCGTGTGTCGTTTCCTTGGAGTGTCATTTTCCTGGCTTAGGATTAGATCGATCGGTGGCTTGTTCTGCTCTGTGCGACGATCCTGACTCAAAGTCGTAGGACTCAAGGACCGTTGTAATTGTAGGGCTAGTTTCCTTGTCCTGAATCTGTTGGTAGTCTCCTATGCTGCCTTTGGTGCTTTAAAGTACGTGTTGTAGGGCACTTGTGCCCGTATGTACTTCGGCACTTGGTTTTGGAGTCCGTGTCTTGTGACCCTTCACTAGTCGTAGCCTTACGGCACGCTTCGGCATGATGGCTTTTACAGTGGGGCACTTCCAGTTCACAATTTTTAAGCTAGTTTTCATCGGCTCCCGTAGTTACTATTGCGTCCACGGGGGGAGAAAACTAGCTAGAGGCTTGGCTTAGGCAAAAGTCAGTGTGTGCACACGTGGTCAGCGGCTTTGGACTGATGCCGACGGGCATTCCCCTATCTAGTCACTTGCGACTTGGTTACTGTTCTGGTTCTGTTAGTGTCTTAGTCTCTACCCGTCTATAGGTATCGTAGACGAGACGCTTGTAGGCGCAGCATAAGACGTCAATGGACGTGGCTGGCTGTTCTTCTAGTGTGGGGCACTCCTGTCACATGGCATGTGACTCTTTGCATCTTCCTTCTCGATACCCTTTGCGGTTCGCCTTGCGTTTCTCATGCGTCATGACCTTCTGAGTTAGCCGTTCGTGACTGTACTAGGGGTCAGTGTCTGTCGCTGGGACGACGTTCTAGTTGTGTGTGTGGCAGTGTGCACGACGTCCTTGTCGTGTCATCGGTCGCCTGTCTAGGTTTTCCTAGGCTTTTCTCGTTGTCCTTGCAGGTCTTCATTTGGAGCCTGGCGTCGTGTGGATAGTTCGGTAAGCTTCTGACTTCTTTAGGTCAGAGTTCACCCTTCTGCCTTTGCTTGCTGAAATGTCTATTTTATAGGTTCCTTGCGTAGGCAGTTCGGCAACTCCTGACTTTGTCAGCTCCGAGTCGCTCGCTTGCCCTTGCTTGGAGTACTTTGGGGTACCGAGGTTAGTTTGGTAGCCGTTGTCTGGTACGGCTTCGTGCTTCCCCGCGTCTTTAGCTTGTTCCCTACTCCTGCTCCACACTCGTTGAACCCTAATTAGGCCTTATATAATTTTATTTGAGCACTACTAATTTTTGAGTTAAAAAATACCTTCTTAATATGAAAACATATGAAAACAAGATTTTCTTGCTAAGAAATGGCCGGATTTGGTTAGCGACGGTCGGATCTGATCGGCGGCAACGACGGCTTCGTTGGGTGGATGACGGCAATCTCCGACGTCGAACTGGCCGGTCGGGCGGGCGGTCAGTCTCGTGCGGTTGTTGCGGCCTGTGCGGCTGTGAGAGGGAGATGGCGAGCTGCAGGGTTGCAGTAGAGGCGACGATCACCGGTGGTGAGCTCTGGCGGTCACTTGGTTGTCGGCGGGACGGGGGCTGGCTGGCGGCTGGCTTGGAGGGGGCAGAGGAGGGTGGTTGCGGCTGGAAAATGGGGGAGGGGCTCTCAATATCGGGCGGTCCCGATGGTTGAACTGGGCGGTACAACCTAATTCATCAGTTTTTTTTGAAACTGTAGCATCCAATACTGGTAGAAAATAGGCAGAATCGGATTGGCTGCGGCCAGTACGGTACGTACCGGGCGGTGTTGAAAACCTTTATCTGATATCCTCGTTCTCTAATATATCGCCTATGCGGATATATGAGATGGTATTGACCCTCCTCCCTGAAGCAATATGTTGGAAATATGCAGTGTTTCTGTCTCCCTCTTTAATTCGTCTGTTGCTCGACCTCTGCCTTTGGTAAATCTCTTCCTTTGTGAGGATCACCTCAAACTCACCGTTCAGAGTGTCCCTGAGCCTTCTATCGGCTTCATTCAATAGCCCTGTCTCCTCCAAACGGTCTAGTCCCTTAATCTATTGGTGTATTCTGTCTTTAGCTACATTGCTAGGAAGGGTTTTCTCACCACCCCATGACTTGAGAGCTTGTGCCACATGTTTCAACTTCCTTACCATTGTAGTCATAGCGGTCCTGCCCATGCGTTATACACTCCATGCTCGTTCCACTGTCTCCATAAAGCTTATGTCTCTGAACTAAAATCTCTCTAGTCTGAGGTTGTTTCTCCTTCCATAAGAATGGCTGGTCTTTAGAGGAATGTGTTTTTGGTCTGATACTGTTCTCGCCAAAGACATCGCCTGCACATGGGGATAGTGGTGCTTCCAATCAACTGATACTAGGTACGTGTCCAGCCTTGAGCAGTAGGGGTCAACTCGTAGGTTGGACCAAGTGTACTAACCATTTGCCATACAATGTCAATTAAAGTTGCTTCCTCAATGAATATAGTAAAGTCATCCATCTCACCTGAGTGATCATATGCCCTGGTCCTCTCCCAAAGTGTAGTGACCGCATTGAAATCTCCACCTACACACCATGGCCGACAAGAAGAGTGATGCTGTCGAAGTAGATCCTCCCAAAGGCTTCTCTTATCTTCCCCGCTTTGAGGACCATACACCCCTGTGAGGAGAAGTCACCCCTTACATTGCGGAAATGTAGGGAGATAGCCCACCTCCTAATTCGTCTGTCTTGCTCCACCTCTTCTACCTCGTACTGATTTCAGAGGACTCTTCTCCTCTTACCTCGCTGAAGATGGCCTCGCCATAGATGATCCTCTGAAAGACCCTGCCATTGCCCAGTAAGGAGCCTTTGAACAAAGTTTCACCTTAAGATGCCGCTGCTGGGGCCGCCGGCAGACACTTGCCCTACTATTTGGAAGGCCGACCGTTAGGGCCATACGTCTTTTTCCTAGCCGAAGAAGTTCTAGCTGAAGACTACTTGTCGGAAGAGCGTTTTGTCGCTAGGAGAGGGACCACCTGAGTCGCCCCTATTTGGTGGCAGAGGCGACTCTTATTGAGTCCCTGCGGACCCAATAGCCCACAATACCTGGAGTCTGGTAAGTTCCGGGCTACAGGGTTTGGCTCTGGGTCCCATGGGTGTGGGCTGAATACCCCATCCGATTCTGCTCCTCCATGCGCTCCTCGGTTGTTTAAGCCCATTCGAATCTCCTTCTAGTCCACCCAAACCGGACCAGACTCTGGTCCAACGCGGGAGGCGGGTCAATTTGAATTCAAACCGGCCCGCAAACTGGCCCGCCTCCTATGCTTCTTCCTTGTCCATCCGGGGTGTCGGTTGTCCTAGGCTCAGTTGTAGTGGGCCGTCGCCATCCTTGCTCCACCAATCTGACTGCTACTCTAACTACGAAGTCATCCCCTTTGATGGTGAAGACGATGGTCGACGGTGCCACCATGGTCGCCGGAGCCATGATGAGAACCTCCGCTACATTCGTCCTCCCTTCGGCCACCATGCAAAGTGTACTGGCCTCCACTCTCCCAAATGAGTTAACCAAGGAACCAATGTCGGCTTCATCATACAACCATAGTGGGATCCCCACCAGCCTGACTCATCTCAAGGACCTTCTCGGGGTGGAAAAGGTTTCTCTTCTCGGTTTCCAGATCTGAGCTTAGAGAATGGATCCCTCGGATGCAAGAACTCCAGTCAACATCAGCCCCTTAGCTCTTTCAGTGGATGCCGCAATGGCCGCGAGTCCTTTGTGGATTTTCTGGACATCCCACGGAGCGCCCACCCGCCAACAATTGTCCAACAACCCTTTTGCCATGTCCGAATCCATCGCCTCTTGGAGAGAAGACAAACTCACACATCGACTGAGCCAGTCTAGTCGCTGGCTATGCTTTTTGGTGCTATCCCTCTGAGGTCTAGGGCCTCTCTCAGGTCTGGTTTGAGCTCTCTTTCCAGACCAACCTGGACCATTGCTGCATACGACAGAGCCCTCTGGCCCTGACCATCACCTGTTGTTGCCTAACCACCAGTGCCCTGTAGGACTGCTGCACATGCCCCCTCTGCCAGCATCGATAGTAGACCGGACCTTTTACCTGCCCTACGCGAGCGACCTACCTCCGCCTTCCTCAACTCTCCAAGGAGGGTTGCCGCCCCTTGCAGGGGAGCGGTTTGGCTCGAAACGACTCCATTCCCAGAGCTTTTCTCTCTAGGAAAGCTAGTGAGAGTAAATATAAAAATATATAATAATATGTGCAATCAGATTAAAAGATGGAAATGCATGCATGCACCCAAATATAATTAAGTGACAAAAGATAACAAACTCAACGATATCCATCCTGGAGCCCTCACCTCCTCTAGACCCTGGACATGGGAATATCAATGACGTCCCTGCAAGTCGGGCTTGGGCCTCGGGGGCTACCCCCCATCATGGCCATGGCCTGACTTTGCCCTGGGCCAATAACCCACTAGGTTTAACTCATTTTCATTGGGGCCTAACCCCGATTCTTTTTTTTAAATATTAAACTTGCTGTGCCTCGGTAGATATTTGCCCAGGTATTATTTACATGTCTCTCACGCTCTCAACCCAAACTCCTGTCCGAACACGAAATGGTCAATAAGATGACCAACATGATTTGAATATTTTTACCCCTAAATATGGGGTGCTCTTATGCAATTTATGATATTTTTCATTTATTTCATTGATGTCAATTTCAGGCCATAGGGCCACTTCTCCTGGTGACTAATCAAAGGTTTTCTCCTCTCCGGGAAGATGTAATTAGTGCTGTGGCCTTTATGGCAGGGCGGGTTCTAGTCCCGACATGATACCCACATTGTTTGACTAGTCAGACGGCACGTACCAATGACTCCATACCACCTCAGTATTTGGAGTCCGAATAAAGCATCACTTTGTAATTGGCACGCCCACGCACTAAGAAACTAAAATGAAATGAAATTAAGAATAAAAAGATGATAACCAATAGAGATGAGAAAAAGTGCGTCCACAAGTCTGGCGCGCTCGGTGGGACAGAACCTCCTTTCATCTTTTCGCCAAGACTAAGGGCCCTTTGGCCTCTTCCTAAAATTCTAACTCCTTGGTTTGAAACTACAGGGGGTTGCATTCCAACGATCTCAATGGCACTTGTGTTCAGACCGCTCGTTGTCGCTGAGCACGCTAGGAATGGCTACCTAGCGGTACCGACAAAGTTTGACGATTTCCCGCCCATTGTGGGCTTCCCCAACTTTTTGAGGATTACATTTGTGGAACTCCTGGATGCCCAAGAGATGGAACATGTCACCAGTGCAAAGGTGACCCCAACTGAAGCTGTGGCGATGGGCTACCACATCCATCACGTTGACTCTCGCGCCTCCACCAGTAGGAAGTGCACAACGACTGCCAAGAGGATGGGCAAGAAAATCACCGACATGGTGCAGGGTCGGCTTTCGATATCGAGCAAATCCATCTTGATCGGAGGAGTCTGAGTGCTCCTGGACGGCTGATAGGCCAACATCACACCTGATACGATAATTCTAGTCGTGTCAGTGCATAATTCATTCCAAGCATTGGCCCAAGATAAAGCAGACCGCTTTGAGTCCGGATCAAAGGGAGGTTTGGCCCCGAAACCAACCAAATTCAAGCAAATTTAGGTCCCCAAGTGAGTGCGAGCCCCAGCTCCAGTTCAACCGGAGCCTGTCATGGTTGACAGGTTCGAAAAGAAAGGAGAAGGAGAAGAAGAGAAGACTGAGATGCCTGCCTGGGTGTCTCACAAACCAGCCTTTCGAGCCTATGGTTGGTAGGCAAATATTTACTCATATGATAAAAAGTGGGGCAGGATGGCCGAACCGAGGCGGCTCACCTACAAATCTACGGCACGAGCCAGCGTGTCACCCCCTATGATCTGTCCCGCCAATGGGCAAAATGATATCACTCAGGCCGTACGAGGATACTTCTGCGGCCTTGGAAACACCTCTTTGAGAACGCAATGGCTCCTAGAAGCCATGAGTGCTACGAAGAGAAGCCAGGAGCAACAAGTTAACCCTGGAGAAGTAGAAGATGCGGAGTCGGGTTACTATGGACCGTCCCTCCGTGAAGAGACTACACCGAGGATTTCAGTGTTTGATAGATTAATCTTCCCTAGTTAGTCAGCCGGGAGAGTGATTCGAAGAAGTAGGCAACTGCAGATCTTCACAAGCAACATGGCCGGAGTGATCGGCCACTATGGAGCTCTCCCCAGAGATCATGATGAGGTCGCTAGGCTACAGTAGTGTTTAGTTTACAAGCCCTTGCTAGTGAGACAAGTGTTGTGTCCCCTGGTTTTGATGATAACATATCATAGTTTATTATTGGACCATGTGATGTGATTAATGACTTTGGCTATGGTGTGATTAGGACATGCTCAGGTGAAGGACTTTCAGGTGCCGACCTATCATCTGGACGTGTCGACACTTCATGAAGAAATCAAGTAAGAACTGTTTCTGTTTGGGTTCTAGATTGACCAAAGTGTCGACACCCTGTGTGAAATGTGCCAACACTTCGGTTCCAAAAAGCAAGTCCCACTTCCTTCAAGTGCAATGTCTCGACACAAGCAAGCAAAGGCTCAACCTGTCTAGCTTGGAAGCCGTGTTCCTCAAAGATTCAGAAGAGAAGTGTCGACACCTTGCCTGAAAGTGTTGACACCCTCATGTTGGCCCAGAATGGATCTAGATACCATCGCGCCCACATTTCAAGATTCGGAATCGATCTTGGAGGATCCATTCACTCCGCAGAAGCCCTCTGGGAGCTCACCTTGTCAAAAGATCATATTGACTGGCAGAGACATCCTTTGAGATGTTGACACCATTACAGACGTAGTTCCCCACCTACCCATGTACTAGCCAGCCTACAGAAATAGGTCAGCGGAGCTGAGGAAGCAAATCAAATAATGGGGATGTGACATCCTGGGTATAGTGTATGCAGGGAACAAAGCAAGAGATGTCATGAGCCAACGAGAAAAGGAGGGCGGGAACTCCAATTCGTGGGTGGCGCACAGAGAGAAGAAAGTGTGGAGAGCATTGAAGAAGCCAATTTTTCTTCTTGGCAAGTCATCTCCTTCTCGGTACTACTAGAGGGATGGCAACACGGCGGACAATCTTCTTCATCTCAAGAGGTCTCACAACAAGAAAGAGAGCTTCAGTAAGAGCTTCATCTGGTGTCCTTGAAAGTTGGGAAGCAAGGTATTCATTTTTCCTTACCTGAGGGCCTGATGGCTGAGCTGTGGTTGGCACGGCGGTGCCCTCGCTCTTGTAATTGCGAGGATGAAGGCGGGGGACTAGCCCCGAGGATGTCTGATAGTGATCCTGGAAGGGCTCAGCTGGCCCTGTTGCTGGATTGGAGAGAAGAGCCGGGAGAAGTGACTAGTTTACTCTCCTGCGAGGCAAAGATCGATTCGACTGGCTGGGGCTGAGAGTGTATGCCTTAGTCGACGTGGCACGTGAACTCGTGTTCTGACGCGTGATATAGCTTCATATGTTTGCCATTGAGAGGCGGGAAGGGTTTTTGGCCCTTATGGTCTACGACCGTGTATGCCCCACCCTCATAGGCATCGCAGATGATGTACGGGCCTTGCCAATTTGGCTGAAGCTTACCACTGGAACGTCCTGCCATGACTTCCCTTTCCTTGATCATGACGAGGTCACCTTGCTTGAAGGCTCGCTGCTTGACGAGCTTGTCATAGGCTCGCGCCATGCGGGCCTGATACATCTGCAGGTGTTTGTAGGTTTCGAGCCACTTGCCTTCCAAATCAGCAAGCTCTTTCAGCCTTCTCTGGTATTCACTTTCATCAGGGCTGGCCAAGCCGATGTGTACCACCACGCGGTAGGATGCTAACTGGATTTTGATGGGGATGACGGCTTCTGCTCCATAGACGAGGGAGAATGATGAACATCCCATAGGGGTTTTGTAGACCATCTGGTAGGCCCATAATGTCTCGAAGACCTTTTCACCCCAGTCACATTTCCGGTGGCTAACAATCTTAGCCAAGAGTTTGCGGAGGGTTTTGTTGAAGGCCTCGGCCAAACCATTGGCCTGTGGGTTGTAGACCGAAGAAGTCCTCCAGTCGATGTAGAATTTGGCTGCCAACTGGTATACAGCATTGCTCTTGAATGGCGTCCCGTTGTCAGAGACTATGTGACTGGGAGTACTGAATCGGTAGATGATGTTATGTCGAACTAACTTGGCAACCACTTCGCCGATGACTTCCCGTAGAGGAAGGGCTTTCGCCCAGCGAGAGAAGTAATCAATGGCGGCCAGAATGTACTTGTGGCCTTTGGCAGATGGCGGGAAAGGCCCCACAATGTCCATACCCCACTCCGTGGATGGCCAGGTAGGGGCTGTAGGACGCAGTGGGTTAGGAGGTCTTCTGGGTACTGGGCCGAAGGCTTGGCATTGATGGCATGTGCGAGCGTACTGGACGCAGTCTGCATACATGGTTGGCCAGTAGAAGCCTTTAAGCTTTATGTTATACTTCATTCTATCTTCGGCTTGATGTGCGTCGCATAACCCAGAATGAACCTCATGCATAATGGCTTCAGCCTCTACTGGGGAGACGCATTTCAAGAGAATGGACTTGTCCTTCTCGTGGACGAGCCGATATAGGGAGTCGCCAATCAACTCATACGATGTTGCTCGGTGAAGTAATTGGACTCTTTGAGCCTTGTCCGAAGGGAGCCATCCCTTCTTGAATTTAATGATAGGCTGACGCCAATCTTCTTCTTCTGGGGGAGCATCCTGGTCAAAGCCTTAGAACTCGTAAACTATGAGACCGGAGTTGCTTTTGAGTGAGCTAGGCATTAGCCTTCTGTGTTTGACTGTGATGTCGACTTTGCCCTCAGGCGGTAGCTTGATGGCCATGGCCAACTTGGCTAGGGCATCCGCCTGGGCGTTGCCACTTCTGGGAATGTGGTCTATTTCGAAGAAATAAAACTTCTGGGTTAGCTGAGTGACGGCGGCATGGTACGGGACCAACTCTGATTTCTGCACGTAGTAGATGCCAAGGACTTGTCAAACTACCAATTGAGAATCTCCATAGGCTTTGAGACATTTGACACCCATGTCGAGAGCCATCACTCGGCTTCATTGTTAGTCAGAGCCTTCATGAGGGTGCAGGAGTTGTACAAAACTCCACCTTGAGGAGTCAGAAAGACAATTCTGGCACCTGCCATAATGCCTGAGCTGAGGTTGCTCCGGGTAGTATCTCGAGAAGCGCGATCAAAGTATAACTCCCAGCAAGGTAGGCTGGCTGTGAGGGCGTCTTGTTGCCAGTAATGCAAGACATCTTCGCCTTGTTTAGCTAGTTGTTGCTATTGAAGAGCAAGAGATTCCTCATCCGGAAGCTCCGCGTTGAAGGGAGAATCTTCCGGTACTGGATGGGCTGCCAAAAATTCAGCCATGCCCTGCCCCTTGATTACTTTTCTAGGGACGTAGGTGATGTCATACTCCATGAGCAGGAGAGCCCACTTCCCCAGTCGTCCTGAGAGAACGGGTTGTCTAAGAAGGAACTTCAGGGGGTCGTGCTTAGATATGAGCTCAACCCAATGAGACAGGAGGTAGTGCTGCAATTTCTTGACGGCACACACCAATGCCAAGCATACTTTCTCCAAGGGGGAGTAACGATACTCGGCACCGATCAATTTTTGACTGAGGTAGTAGAGTGGCTACTCTTTACCTTCTTCATTGACTTGCACCAACAGAGCTCCCAGCGAGACATCCATGGCGACAATGTAGAGTATGAGGGGTTTACCCTTGACAGGGCCCCTAGGACTGGAGGAGTGAGGACGTACTTCTTGATTTGCTCGAAAACTGCCTGGCATTTCAAGTCCCATATGAAGGGGGCATCTTTCTTCATCAGTTTACTGAAAGGCGCACATCGACCGGAGAGGTTGGAGATGAACCTCCGAATGTAGGTCAGTCCACCCTAGAGCGACCAGAGTTTGGCGAGGTTGCTGGGTGGTGGTAGCTCCCAGATCACTTTGATCATGCTGGGATCCATCTTGATTCCTCGGTATCGAACGATAAAACCAAGAAACTTGCCACTGGATACGCCGAAGGTGCATTTCATGAGGTTCTTTTTGAGCCCATATTGTCGGAGATGCTCAAAGACTTGACGCAGATTGCGTAGGTGGTCTTCTTGCCTTGTTGTCTTGACGATGAGGTCATCAACATAGCATTCAACGATGTTGTGCAACATTTCGTCAAAAATTTTGGTCATGGCCCTCTGGTAGGTAGCACCGACATTCTTCAAACTAAAGGGCATGCGCTTGTAGTTGAAGATCCCTTTGGGAGATCTGAAGGCAGTGTAGTTCTTGTCTTTCAGGGACATCCGGATCTGGTTGTAACCAGATGATCCGTCCATGAAGGATAGAGCCTCATGTCTGATTGTCATATCGACCATTGTTTCTGTGATTGGAACTGGGAAGTCATCCTTCGGACAAGCTTTGTTGAGGTCTCGGAAGTCGACGTAAATGTAGACTTGACCATTTTTTTTTGACTGGGATAATATTGATGAGCCAAATCGGGTAGATGCACGACTCGATGAAGTCGACCTCCGCCATCTTGTTGACCTCGGCCACAACCTGGAGCTCCAGCTCGTGGCGCATGCGCTGCTGGGGTTGTTTGACTAGCGCGGCTGAGGGAGATATAGCCAAGTCATGCTCCGCTACGGAAGGATCAAACCCTGGCATCTCTTTGTATGTCCCGGCAAAGTAGTCTTTATATTCGAGCAGGAGTTGCTTGTAGTCCTGCCTTTCTGCCTCGGTGAGGACAGCTCTGAGGAATGTTGGCTAAGGGGCTTCATCTTCACCCAGATCAATTTCAACAAGTTCGTCGATGGTTGCCTGGCCACCGTCCTCCAGCTCTGGTGGTGCCGACTGGAAGTTGATGAAATCTTCATCATCAGTGTCGGCTTCGTACACCCGTGGGTCATTGGAGCCAACAGTTGAAGCTGGTGGGGCTGGAAGATTGTCACTGCTAGACCCGGCCTGAGGTTGTCCCCAGCTGTCTATATTGAACTGACAGATGTCGGTTGGCATCCCAGGGGCTTAGCTGGAGTTGCCTGCCAATGCCGGTGATGTCTCACGATCTTTGTTCTGGGGACCTTCCCCATGGGAAAAGTGTGGTGAACTGGGTTCTTCAATTAGCTGGGAGGCCGCGGGGGTCTCCTCCATCTCAACATCCTCATGGACGAAAGAGGAAGCCTCATCAGGTGCTGAAACTGTGGTACTGGTTCTGGCGGGAAGTGGGATTAAAATCTCCTCTCCCTCATCTCTCGAGCTATCAAACTTGGTGTTGGTGACAACCGGGTTGACGACTGGCCACATCGGTCCTACAGCATGGACCGCGTGGTAGACACAGAAGTCTGCATCTTGGTCATAACCAAGACCTTTGGTATCCTTTTGGGAGAATGGGGGTTGCCCCCGGACTTGTGAGGGTGTCTAGAGATCGTGGAAATATCTCCGCTGCGCGGAGCCCTACCATTGGGGAATGTGTTGCTTGGGGCACATCTCTCGGATGCAAGGCGGCAGGTCGTCCAAAATTTGGACGGCTTCAGGGGCATTGTCGGCTCGCCTGGACCAGCCGAAATCATCTTCTGGTGGGGCTAGAGGGACCATGTCTCCTTTGTGGAAAATGGACTTGTCACTTCCAGCCCTTTTCCTAGACCGGTGTTGTAGTCTATAAGTGATGATGAACGTCGTGAGCTGCTCGACCCTGTGCTCGTCTGAGGCACACACGAGCTAAATGTAGTTTGGTGGTAGGCATATGCTCTTGTCGATCGCTCGGATAATAAGATTAGCCTCAAAATCGACTTTGCGCCTCTCAGGGCGGTCTGTGGTTGACTTGGCGCTAAGGCATAGCTGGCAAAGCTTGGCCTTCTCTTTGTCAACGGAGAAGAGGTCATCCTCTTCTTCTTCTGAGAGCTAGCCATTGCTCTTGCTCTTAATCACAGGGAAAGGACTGGCTCCCTTGAAGTAGAGAGCCGCATCGGCCAGGTTACATTCTACTGGAGTGAATGGAGACAGGTCTGCAATGACCGCACGCTACTCCCCATCCTTGATATAGTTGATACATTGATGGAGAGTTGAGGGGACGACCTAGTTTTCATGGAGCCAAGGCCTACCCAGCAACACTTTGTAGGATGTGCTAGAGTCGATGATGTAGAAGGTCGCCTTATAGGCAAAATCATCAAGTACCAAGTCAACATCCACCCGGTCGAGGACCTCCTCGGTATTCTGATTGAATCTGGATATCTTGACTGCCTGGACCTTCTGGAGGTAGGGAGTCAGATATAGAGTCTTGAATATTTTGAGGGGCATGATGTTGACAGCGGCACCGGCATCTACCAGGATCCAGTTTACTTTATGCCCATTGATTTTTCCCTTCATATAGAGGGGTCGATTATGGCATGGAGGAGAGAGTAGAAAGTCTCTCTCCATGAAGGTGAAGACGGCCGTGAAAGCCTCATATGTGGCAGCTTTTATTTCTATCGCGTGTGCTTCATAGACTTCTGGCTCTTGGAGTATCTTGAAAAGGGTTTCCCTTAAATCTTTACTCCAAGCGATGGCTTCCCAAATCATGATGTTGGCAGGAAAGTGCTTCATTTGGTGGAGAACCTTTCGGTCAGCTCGAGCATCCTCCAGTGGCGGTAGTATGTTAGGCTGGATTTGTTGTGAGCTGCTGCGTCGCTCCTCGTCGGGGAGTTGCACCGCCTTACCTTTGTTCCTGGGATCGGGCTGACTATGGCCACCCACAGACTTTTAGAAGAGGGAGGCCAATGACGGCTCTTCCGAAGGAGGCTAAAGGGCTGACCCGTCCTTGCCGGATGACCCTGCTTGTTCTGCAGGACAGGTTAGAATCGGTGCCAAGACTAGAATACTGGCAACGATCTCCTCGGTGCCAGCTAGGTCGAAGATGCTTGGTTGTCCCCAGATCTCCACTGGCAGGATCGGGGCAGGTTGTTCTCCTTGAAAGAGGATGGCCCATTCTGGATCGAAGGCAGACGGGTGAAGAGGCGGCTCAAGGACTCTTCCGCAGCCTCTACCATGTCCACGACCGCAACCTCAGCCACGACTGGTGTGTTCTGGGGTTGGCTGTAGCCTTAGTGAAGCTATAGTCCTTTATCTGGTTCTGGCTACTATCGGTTTGCCTCGCTGGGAGGCGTTGATATTATTTGGAGGTGGAATAGCCACCATGTTATAGGTGCAGCTGCGAAGCATCTGTTCCAGCTGTTCCACCGTGATCTCTTTATCTTTATAGAACAAGGAGAGCTCTTCCGGATGTGACACCATTTATGAATTGTAGCAACTAGACCGAGGGTCCTTCGACCTACCACGCAAACACAACGCACAAGAGTGGAGAATCTCGAAAGTTGTCGAACCACCATTGCGCACACGATTCCCGGGGTGACTCAGCGATGCCGAGTGGAGGTAGTGGAACAAGACCCTTGCTGGTAGAGGGCCAGCAGGGCTAGGGTTGCCCATATGCTGCCCACTTGACTGCAGTATTCAAGAAAGTAGGCATTTCTCTAGACAATGAGAGTTCAAAAGATATACCCAAAGTAAATATCTACAACATGGATTTTATATCCAAATTCTTGAAATTGAAACTTGGCACTGCAAGTCATAAGGAAGTACTTAGTCAAGGGGAGGATCTGCCTCCAACAGAAACACAGACTGAAGGTAAACAGACTACTGAGGAGCATGAAATCACTTTGAAGGAAGTTGAAGAAGAAACAGATAAAGAGCCTATTAAAAAGCAACTCAAAGACTTACTGTTAGAACAAGAAGTTGATGAGCTGAGTCTAACAGATGATCAAATTTTACAACAGCTAGATCAAAATATCTGTGATTTATTTGATAAATTTGGAATGGAACCTGAGGAACAATAGCAGCAAATAGACCAACCAGAACAAAGGGAAGAGGAGATGAGAGAAAATGTTCGGGAAGAAGAGACAGCTAGAGATGAAGCTGCTCCCAGAGAAGAACACATGCATGAAGCATAAAGAGATGAGGAAACTGTTTTAGATGAAGAATCTCTAGCTGACATGATTGATAACATCATGAAAGAAGTAACTGATAAAGTTTTGGAAGAAATTACCGAATCAGTTGTTGAAGAACAAAGTGATGAGCAGAGAAAAGAAGAATCTCCACAGGAGCAATCACAGGAAGAAGAAGCTCCACAGGAGAAATCACAGGAAGAAGAAGCTCCACAGGAGTAATCACAAGAAGTTCTAGAGGTTGTCGAAGAAGATCGACAAGAATTTTTTGAAGGTCCAGCTCCTTTCTATAGACTATATCCTAGAGTGGCCTTTGCTCCTGCTCCATTATATGGTCCTCATCTAGGGGAAATGACTGGCTCTGGACCACAACCTCCACTATCTCCTGAAGAACCACCTATTTATCATACAGAGTTTCCAGATTCTAGTGCTTCTTCGTTTAGCTCACCTGGACCAAGTTCTGAGCCAAATATTGTTGAAATGCTTTCTAACTTGACAAACATGGTGATGGACCAGAACAATTTGATGAATGCACAATTCCTTTATACAAACTTTGCTCTTAACCGGTTGGATTCTAGGATGCAACATATGGAAAACATTGTGAATTATCAGTGGATACAGTTTGTTAGGGACAAACAAAGGACTGATGCAAGATTAAATGATGTTTTGGAGTCTCTCCTAAAAATTTCCACCAAGACAGGAGAAATGATGAGCAGCATTCAAGACACCCAGACTACATCCTTCATCAAGCTCACCAAAGTTTTGGATTTCTCTTATGATCTGAAAATAGAACTTGAACTGATGAAAATTGAAGCGCACTCTCTCATAAAAATTCAGTAGGAGCTTATTCATAAATTTGATACAGTTCAGTCAAAAGTGGAGAATCTATCTGACAGACTCCAAATTGTTATCACAGAGCAGTCCTCCAGTTCTTCCCAATTAGACCATTTGGGAAACATGATGCATCACTGGTTTGGAGATTTAGCATCTGACATCAAAGACCCTCATACCTCAGTTATGGACAAGCTCGCCGCCCTTAGTTCTACAATTGAAGGAACCCCACTTCCAAGGGGAGTACCGTTGAGGGGTAGTTCTAGCTCTGCACCATCCAGAGGCAGAGGAGGCTATAGAGGTTCTTCTTCTCGTCACTAATTTCTCAGACTTCCCCAATGCTTTTTCATAATGTCAAAGGGGGAGAAATGTTGCTTGGTCATGTATGACGATTCATGGTCTAGTGATGTAGATGACAAATGCTGATGCTGATGATTAGTGGTGGAGATCTATTATTTTGAATGAAACTATTTGCGTAAAAAGAAACTTGATCTATTATCATTTTGCATTTTCTTATAGTACATAGAAATGCCAGTGGTTCATACTACATACATAGTTGTTCATAATGTTTACATTGTTGTTTTCAATGTTGTTCTTGAAATGCATGTCAGACAATGTGCCCTGTGAATGTTTATAACACAACTTGTGATCATACTTGATCGATTACTTAGAATTGGGTGAGTGTGCGGAACATGGTTAGTCAAACCATTGTTTTATCTAATCATACATGACTCATAGTTGTCATCATCAAAAAGAGGGAGATTGTCGGAACTCTGATTTTGATAATGACATTCTATGAATCATGTTAGGACTGAAATGAATAAACACTTCAATCAACTCTGATGTGTGTTTTTGCTTCAAAACACAAGTTGTCGCATATCTGTGCATATTTCTGTCTGAATGCAATAAGGGTGATATATTTGTGTCTTTGCACTTTTAAGGTCGTAGTCAGTATATAGTTCTTGCACATAAGGCCCTTGCATTTTACTGTAGAAGTCGGTGCACACTTTGAGTTTTATGCATATTAGGTCTGTGCATGTTTCGTTGCTAAGTCTACGCATGTTCTGGGTCCGTGCGGACCTGCCTTTCAAGCAAGTACACTTAGTGCAGTACAAGTTCATGTAACTTTCAAAGTCTGTGCACATTTGCATAATATCTGGTCAAGTTGTTGCAAATTAGGTTAGTGCAAGCTCTTGTACCTTGCACATAAGGTCCGTGCACATTTGCTTGCTCTTCAAATGAAAGTCTGTGCATGCATTGTCTCACGCATGGCAAGGTCTGAGCATGTTAGGTTTTTAGCTTAAAAGGTCTGTGCATCTTTATCATCATGCATTTTCGAAGTCGGTGCAATCCTTGATTGTTGCATGCATAATAAGGTCTGTGCACATTTTCCATCAGGTATATTCAAGTAAGTCCGTGTCCCTATGTGTACAAGTTTTTGCATACACTGTAACACACTCGACTAAAGTCAGTGCATGGTGATGTTTGTTGCATACAATGTCGGTGCATATTTTGCCTCACTCATTTTCAAGTCCGTGCATATCTTTGCCTCATGCATTTTCAAGTCTGTGCATATTTGCCTTGTACTAAACAAGGTCCGTGCACATCCCTCGTTAGTCAAAACAAAGTTGTTGCATACACTGTTGGAGGGCCCACATCATCAATGCCGTGGGCTGTGCGGGCCCTGTGGAGTACATTTCATATTTGGAGGTGGTTGCCACCCCCAATGCCATCTTGACTATTGTCAACAAAGTCGCCAGGGGCCTTGGTTTGAAATCCGAGCAGATTATTCTGAAGCCCGAGAAGATCATTGGGGAGCCAGGTATATGTTAAATTATTCAGCCATGTCTCCTTTTTTTGTTCTGCAATTTAAGATGCTTACATGCAATCTTCTATCACTTGCAGAGCATACCAGTGGCCATGAGCCTCATGCTTGTGGGAAGAGGCCTCGGGCTGAAGGCCGAGAGGGTGATTCGCAGCCTACCACCCGCCTGCATACTGAGGAGGCATCTCCTACTCCAGCGGAAGTTTCCAGTAAGGGCGAGGGAGTTTCATTTTAAATCAGTAATACAACCTGTTTATGTAATGTTGTAATCTTACTGTGTTTCTTTTGCCTTCTCTTTTTTTGATGCACCTCCTCCTGAGACTCGGACTGCAGCGAGCTTTTCTCCCCGCCCCGGGAATGTATTCACAAAGGCAGGGACTGGAGGTAGATGAGTCCCTTCTTGATATTAGCGTGGACATTGAGGGATTGGACCCTCTTGCCGACGACTATACACCTGTGACTGGCGATTCTCCCACACTTGACACGGGAGGGACTTCCGTTGTTCAAGATTCGAGTAAGTGCTTTTCATACTTAACCCTTCTTTCATCCTCTTTTAAAATAGAGGAAATATGTGCTTTGGCTAATATAGCATTGTCTGTTACAGAGACTCCCAGAGTTCATCCCACTCTCCCCGTCGTTGAAGGAGGGGGAGAGTCCCCTGGAAGTGAGGAGACTTCTTTGCCATCAGATTCCTCAAGCGGGGGAAGCTCCAGCACCTCATCGAGCACAGGAACCTCCAGCACCTCCTCTAGTGGGGGCTCTTCTTCCTCTTCACCAAGTTCTTCTGAAGAAGGAGAGATCAAGATGAGCCCAGGTAATTTAGGGCTAGATTTTCCTCATACACGAAATTATGAGCCCCTCTGACTTATTTCATTGCTCATTATGCAGCTGCCCAGACGGACTCCTCCCTGGATGAGCTTTCCAGGCTCATGGAGACAAGGCCCTCTGCCGACTTGCCGGCTTATGACAAGGACATGAGGGCTCCGATTACCAGGGTCGGAGTCCCTGATGAGGGAGCACCTTCCCTAGCCATGGGGCTATCGACAGGTACTACCGGTGCTGTAGAGCCCAGCGGGGTGCAGGCTTCAGGTATGCACAAAAATATCTTGTACATTCTTTCTGTTGTGATGCCTCTGCCTTAAACAGCTGATGATCACCCGGAGGAGAGACGTTTCCTTCAGCCCACAGAGGTGAATATGGCGGCCGGCTCGTCCCAGGCGCCCTCAGAGGAGCGGGACACCGCTGACTAGGCCGCGGCCTCCGCTGAGCCACCAGCTCCCGGTATATTGTTGTTGTCGAATTAGGAACTTATGCCATCCATCCGACAAGGCTTCCTTTCTCTGTGATATTGATCACCATTCTATATGTTGGTGTCTTCTTTCAGTTGTCTCCCCTTCCATGGAGCCCACGACAGAGGCCGGCACTACTGTGGCTGAGGAGGAACTGCTTGTAGGGACTGGTATGTCTTCATCACAATAAAGTGTTCATTTTGATTAGTGCTGTTGATGAAGTGCTAAGATTTTCCATGCCTTGTCTCACTTGTAGAGAGGCCGGCCACGCCTGTACCGCCCGCAGAATAGGGGTCGGCACTTGTCGATAGTTGTTCTCCAGTCCCGGAGGATAGGTCTTCTCACAGGCCTGACCCGGCGGACCAGACTGCCTCAGGTAAAAGCCATTGTGATTTGCACCTTTGGACCTTTACCATGGTGATTTTATTGTGGTGATACACTCACAAACTTTCGTTTTCTCTTCTTTTTCCCAACTCAGGATCATCATAAGGGGCAGCCGCGGAGCCCGTGGACTTCCCCGCTCTCGGAGTTGAGTGGCCTAACACCCCTGCACTTGGAGCGGCATTGAATGCCACCATGGCTGACCAGCTTCTCCAGAGTCTTGATCAGTTGATCCAAGTTGACCCTTTGCCGACGGTGGAGGCTTTGAGGAGCAGCTTGGAGACTTTCACCCGGGGCTATGACATGATGGGTCTCCCCCAGGACACGTGGGCCGCGAAACTGGGAACCTTGTGGAGTGAGTTTGCTCGCCTCTACATCGTACAGGAGCGGAGACGGAGGATCTAGCTACAGATCCGGTAGGAGGAGGAGCTCCACGGGCTTCAGGCCACCCAGGTTGAGTTCGATGCTGAGGTCGAGGCTGCTCGCGAGCGTCATAGAAGGTCCTCTCTCCGAGTTGAGGAGCTACAGAGAGAGTTTCAGGAGGTTGAGCTGGTGTGCAGCAATGCACAGACTGAGGTGGAGACTCTCTGCCGCAGACGAGAGGGACTTCATGAGGAGGCACTTGAGAGGGAGGCTCGTCTCGCCGACCTGAGGAGGAGCGAGTCTGGCGCCTGATGGGCCTTGACATTTTCTTGTAGATAGGGCCTTCGTGCCCCCATTTTTTTTTTGAGTTACCCTCGAGGGCTTCTCTCAGGCTCCATTGATAGTGTCGATGAGTAAAGGACAAAGTTTAGCAGCTTTGCTTCCATCCTTTTTGCATGTATGCCTTTTTTCTCTTTTTTTTTGATCACTTTACAAGCCCTACCGTCCTTTCGGGTTTTCACCAGGACTGGCCCCCTTTAGCTTTTTCCAGTGCGTCCTTGTGAGTTTTCACACTGAGGGGTGCCCATTTTTGCCTAAGGTGCCCTTTCGGGTTTTCACCCTAGCCGGGTTAAAGCCTTCTTGCCCTTGATTGCTCCCTTAACGGAAACAACCAAGTCCGCTGGGACATCAATATTTTTAACCTTGTTTTTTTTTTTGTATACCTATGACGCCGAAAGGCAGAGAAGGTTTTGCACTACCGGAGGGACGAGTGTGCCGCTTGTAGCACAGAAGCATGCTCGCTGCGAGGAGAACACCGCGGCCCTGGGCCGCGCGGTAGGATCCGACCGGTCTGACCGGAAGAGGTCCGTTGACTCATCACGAGAAGGGCGGAACAAGCGAGAGCGACGTGGTAGAGACCGCCGTGATCACCCTGAAAGAGAGAGGGCTAACTACCCCCTTTATATGCCCCTAACGGCTCTGCCTGATCAGATCTTGATGGAAATCCGTGAGGAGCCGTTCCTCAAATGGCCTCCCCAGATGAAGTCAGACCCGAGCTCGAGGAGTAAGAAGAAGTACTACCATTACCACCGTGACCACGATGATGACACTACCGACTACATCAACTTAAGGGATGCTATCGAGGACCTTGTCTGTAGAGGACTCCTCGATAAGTTCCTTGCCAAAGCTGCAGAGAAGCAATAGAGGACGCCCCCGCCGATTGACAACCGGCCCAACGGGAAGGAGATCATGATGATCTCTGGGGGGCCAGTGGTGGGGGGAGATAGCGCAAGTAGGCGGCGGCGATACGCGTCTGTCGTCCCCGCTTCAGGATGAGGAGACGACATCCGACAGAGGGCCACCACCCCGGGTCACCTAGGAGATCCCATTGTCTTCTCTGAAGATGACCTGAAGGGTGTAACCACTCCCCACTCTGATGCTTTGGTGGTCTCAACCACCATTAACTAGTGTACCGTACATCGCATATTAGTGGATAATGGAAGCGGCCCAGATATTATTGCGTACGACTGTCTCATGCTTATGGGTGTGGACTTGTCCCGACTCACCCCGCTACACCCACCGCTATATGAATTCTCCGGCACTACAGTCTGTCTGGAAGGACGAATCTCACTCCCGATCACATTCGGGACTGCTCCAAAATAGGTAACCTTCCTCACTGACTTTACCATAGTCCGTGCCATGATCGGGTACAATGCCATCATCAGGCGAGGGATCCTTGGCACACTACGTGGCGTCCCTTCCTCCTATCACCAAAAACTCAAATTTCTCACTCCCCTGGGGGTGGGGGAAGTCCGAGGGGATCAAAGGGAGTCCAGAAGGTGCTACCTCATTTTGACACGTGATCGACAGCCTGAGAAGGTGCCGCCTGAGAAGAAAGCACAAACTGAGGACCCAGGTCCAAGCGAGAGTGCGCCAGTCGAAGACCTATATCTCATCCAAATAGGGGACGCCCCAAGTAAAACACTGAGGATCGACGCTACTTTGTCCAAGCACGACAAGCAAGCCTATGCGAGCTTCCTCGTGTCCAATCAGGACGTGTTCGCGTGGTCTGAGGATGAGCTCCCCGGCATCCCGTCGGAAGTCATCACACACCAACTTAGGTTGGATCCTACCTACCACCCGGTACAGCAACACCGAAGGCGATGCAACCCCAAGTGACAATCTATCATCAGGGAACAAGTAAATGAGAACTTGCGCTAAGGGCTACTCAGGCCTACCCAGTACCCGGATTGCGTGGCCAATGTGGTTCTAGTCCCCAAGAGTAATAGAAAGTGGCAGATGTGCGTGGACTACACCGATCTCAATAAAGCTACCCCCAAGGATAGCTTCCCCATGCCCCGGATTGACCAACTGGTCAACGCAACGGTCGGGCACGAGATGTTGAGCTTCCTGGATGCCTACTCCGGGTACCACCAGATCAGCATGCACAAGCCTGACTAGGACAAGATAGCATTTGTCACCGACCACAGCCTATATTGCTATACTCGCATGCCGTTCTGGTTAAAGAATGCGGGAGCAACATACCAGCGTCTTGTCAACCATATGTTCGACTCACAGATCGGTCGCAACTTGGAGGTCTACATCGATGACATGCTTGTGAAAAGCCTTCAAGCCATTGAACATTTGGGAGACCTGGCAGAGACCTTTGCCACACTTAGAAGGTACAACATGAAACTCAACCCAGTCAAATGTGCGTTTGAGGTCAAATCAGGGAAGTTCCTTAACTTTCTTGTCACCCATTGAGGAATCGAAGCCAACCCCGACCAAATCCAAACAGTGCTCGGAATGCGGTGACCCGAGCGAGTAAGGGAAGTCCAGTGCCTCATCGGACATGTCACCGCCCTCGCTTGCTTCCTGTCCCGGGCAGCTGAGAGATGCCTCCCTTTCTTTTGACCCATCAAGCAAGCCAACAAGGACCCGGATAAGAAAGGGCAGATTGACGGGGATCAGGAGTGCGAGCACGCGTTTGAAGAATTGAAGCGCTATCTAACAGTTCCTCCCATCCTCGCCAATCCACAAAAGGGAGAACCGCTACTTCTGTATCTATGAGTGACTCCGAGCACAATGAGCGTTGTGCTCATGCGAGAAGAGACAGAAGTCATGAAGCCCATATATTACGTCAGTCGGGCACTGCAAGGACCGAAACTCCAATACTCAAGGACTGAAAAGTTCACCTTAGCACTCATTAAGGCCGCTCGTAAGCTACGACCATACTTCTTGTCGCATCCAATCGCCGTCCTCACCGACCAGCCACTGTGGCAAGTCCTCCAAAACCCTGATGCCTCAGGAAGGATGATCAAATGGTCTATCGAGTTGGGAGAGTTCGATGTCAAGTTCTGCCCAAGGACTGCGATCAAGGCTCAGGCCCTCGCTGACTTCCTGGCCAAATGTACCATACCTATCGAGGATCCGCCTGAGCAGTCTTCAGGGACCACCTGGGAACTATACGTCGATGGATCGTCCTGTGCCGCGGGTAGCAGAGCAGGGTTAGTCTTACTCTCACCAGAAGGGTTAGAACTCCAGTACGCCTTACGGTTCAACTTCCCTACCACGAACAATGTCGCCAAATATGAAGCCCTTCTCTCGGGTCTACGCATGGCAAAGCACTTGGGGGCGACCAGCGTGCGAGCGCACAATGACTCAATGCTCATCGCCAACCTTGTCAGAGGAGAGTTCGAGGCCCATGACCCCTCCATGGTCAAGTACTTAGAGAAGGCGAAGGCTGCGGCAAGCGAATTCACCCACTTCGAGGTGGCTCCTGATGCAGGGACCGCTTGCATCTCATTCCGAGGTTTCTCCAACTATTGATGTATTCAAGGGCTGTTTCATCTGCCCTTTGCCTTGTCGAGTTGAGATCATCCACTGTGACGTCCCTATCAGTGACATGAAATCTTTCTCTAAATCTCTTCTGCATATCTGACAAGTCGCTAATCGACCCAACCGAGAGGCTGGAATATCATTCAATGCGAGCCCCGTCAGTGGGGACCTAAAGAACTTCAGTAAATATGATTCGTCTGTGTCTAGGTCACCCGTGATGGTCATGTTTTATGTGACATGTTCCTTCGGGGATCCCATCCCTTTAAACTTGTCGAACTTTGGTGGCTTGCTAATCCCTAGAGGGAGCCACTTGGCTGCAAGGTGTGGTGGGTATGGCACCTGGTAGGCATCAAACGTGACATAGTTGCCTTCACTTCGCTCGGTGAGCTTCAGCTCAGTCATTCTTTCCACCGTCATCTTGTTAACAGCGGTCGGATCGACTGGGTCTAGGTAGAAGTGCGCCAGCTGCAGGTAACGAGTCACCAAAGTGGTCGCCTGTGGAGGAGGCCGCACCAATGGAGGTGGCTGGTG
Organism: Amorphophallus titanum; assembly: GCA_024336825.1. Lineage (NCBI taxonomy): Eukaryota > Viridiplantae > Streptophyta > Magnoliopsida > Alismatales > Araceae > Amorphophallus > Amorphophallus titanum. The sequence goes on from JANBPO010009398.1 coordinate 1,182,757, forward strand.
CACTTGTGGCAGAATTGGTGGCATCAGTGGCTAAGGTGGACGTTGCTAGGTTGTCGCCAGGCTGGGCTCTACGGCTAGGGTAGAGTTTATAGTGGTGGGAAGTCACATGGGTTGATGCCTCCTCACGACGACTCAGCTTACATTTTAGGCTACTTAGAGGCTGAGGCTTGCTCTATCTTCTCCATCAGCTACTTCTTCAGAAGTTCTATCTCCTGCTGGTACATCTGGAGCTACATCAGTACTGATGGGTCCATGGTCACTGTGCTGGGGATGGCTTCTGTCGTCTCCCCTGAAGCTCCTTCAGATGAGATGTTTAGCAACACCTCCTCCTCTTTAGCCGTCACCACGTTTACAATGAGGGTGGTGACTTCTTCAGACAACACTTGTTTTCCTTTTGCCACTTTCAGCATTTCTCTTGCGGCTTCAGCTCTTCTAGTGTTTGGCCCTGGCCTTTCGACTAATCCAGCCAATTATTGGCGATGCTCAAGTAGACCTCCATATGTATCGGCCACTCCGGCCATATTGCAGGTGAAAACCCGCATGCACTTCCTTTGCTGATGAACCTTCCTCCTTGGTTGACACGGGAAGGTTAGTCTCTCAAATATGGAGACTCTTCTTCTCTCCACCTGTTAAGGAGCAGCTTCAGTGGTTTCGAACTCTGAGCCATCTTCATATCCATTGTCGTCAATTGATGACGTCATTCTTCTTTCTTCTTCTTCTTCAACTGCCATTGGTGTATAGTCATCTTCTTCTGCCATGGCTACTTGCAACAGCCGTTGTTGGCCTAGTGAGGGGTTGCCCAAACCTCTGAAATAATTTCTAACCATGCCGGTCATTTCCTCTTGCCCAAGTCATTGATGCAGGACTGGGGATGGTTGTCGACCTCCCCTAGGAGGGATGTAAGCTAGCCGGGCTCTTCCAAGAAGTTGCTCAAATATTCTCCCCACTGTGGGGATATCGGCTTGTCAGGCGCATGCCCAAAAGCTTACGCGGCGTGGAGGATCCGCAATAATTTCTTCTCTTCTTGGGGCCAAGCCCCTCTCATTCTTCTTCCTTGCCTCGGTCGGCTCGGGGCAGTGATAGATAGGCACCTCTTGATGGGCAGGCTGGACTTTCTTGGGGACCCATACCTACTTGAACTTCCTTGGCCTTGGGGCCAGCTCTTTCTAACCTTGATGGCCGAATTCTTCTATTTCAGCTCTCCTCCAGGAAAAGACTTGGAAGGAGTTGTGAGTTGGCACAGCTCTGACCACGCAGTTTGGGATTGCTTGGGCATCGTGTCCATCTAGAAAGATGCAGACGCCACCGATCAAAATAGACTTTCTGGGCACTAATAGGCATTCAGTAGCAAGTACAGTAATTCTTTTGTGGGTGTTCCCCTGGCGGTGAACCCCGAGCTTGTTGCAGTAGGTGGGGCGAGCTCACTGAGCTACATGGTGGACCATGCAGCTTGTCAGTCGAGTTTAACTTGTTGTCAGATCCTTGCGGCTTCGGGCATTGTGGGCCCTAGGCTTTTTGTTGATCATCCCTTCGGCCAGCTCTGGGGCCTCTACTTCTAGCATATCAGCAAAGGCTACGCCCAAAAGTTGTGGAAGTCGACCACCAATGGGAAAGAGCCGAAGACAGTCGATACTGCTAGGTACCTAGTAGCAGCATGATTGGCCATGATCTCGGGGCTGAAAGTTAGAGCGGCAAACCCAACAACCATCGTAGATTTCTTTGAGCACAGAAATAAGCAAACGATCAGCATTCTTTGGGAAGGCCCTACGGCCCGTTTATCTCAGCAAGAAGATGAAAGGAGACTTTGGTGGCACCAGGCGTGCCAGGCTTTATTGGGGGTAAAGATATGCTTCCCTCTTTTATATTAAAAGTAGAAAAGAAAGAAAGGGCGTGCCAGTCACTAAGTGATGAGTTTTATTATGCGCTCAATCTGACCCGAGTCGGGTGAGAGTGAGATCCGTATTGGGACCAAAAGTCTATCATACCGCAAAGGTTATGATGTTAATTACATCCTGCAAGAAGGAGAAAAATCATTGATTAATTTCTGAGATAATGTGCCGTCCGAGGCAAACATAAAAAAATTGAGAATGCATGCGAAGATGAGGTTGACGAGACCTCATAAAGGGTTTTGTTTATTATTATTATATATATATTTTTATCATGTAAAAAAAGTATAATTTATTGAGTTTGAACCCCGGTACGAGGCGGAGAACATAGGTTCGAAGACCACCATCACACATAGCGAAAGCCTCCAATCGGGCATGACCCAACATTCCATCGATGCCATTCGATATACCGAGGGCTCTATCAAGCAAGCATGCATTAAAGTGACATGTATCAATATGCATAATGCACAATGCATGCAATAAGAGCATGATAGATGTAACACCCGGCAACTTTGTTGTTTGTTTTCATTTATGTTAAATGCAATATAAAATGTGATGCAATGACTGACTCTATGTTCTAAATGTGTGCAGGGGAAAAGGAGAACCCAGATTTCATGGCTTCAAGTTTGAGCGGTGTACCAGGCACTACCCGAATACCAGAGAGATAGATTGACTGCTATGGGGTTTAGAGAGGTACTCAGCATCGAGGTCACCCGAGTGGACACAACGCTGATGTACGCTTTACACGAGAGGTGGGACCCGATCAACAGAGCTTTCATCCTCCTGTGGGGTCATATGATCCCCTCATTGGAGACATGGCGAGGATTACCGGACTGAGAGTGCATGGAGCAGCAGTGACGGGCTACGCCTACACGGACTACCGCGAGCTGGCACAGGAGTTGCTTAGATTGGATCTGATGAGGCCGGGGCACCATTCATCCTAGCTAGCAGGGGCGATGCTTCAGGAGAGCCTGGGGCTGAGGGGAGCAGTGATCTCGGTGGGAGAGTTACCTGAGGAGCCCATAGGTAGAGTTGTGGAGCAGGTCCGGCCGAGAGTAGCAGCGGAGCCAAGACCAGAGGGAGATATCATCTTGAGGCACTTTCTGATCCTACTGTTCGGGAAGCTACTATTCACGACACGTGCCGATGGAGTGAGCTACAGGCTCCTTTTATTACTGAGAGATCTGGACATAGTATGAGGGTTTGCTTGGGGAGCAACTGTCCTAGCCTTCCTATTTGAGTCGCTCAGCATGATCGGCCGGCAGACGATGTTGGGCGGCTTCTCACCTTTCCTTCAGGTAAAATCTAGACTCTAAAATGCCTTCAATCCATTGCTTATGATTATGATTCTACTTGCTATATGTTGATGCTGGCGCTGACATTTATGCAGATTTGGTGCTTCCTCTACCTTCCTGGGATTGGGCGAGGGACAGAGGCACACCAGGAGAGGATCTCCATTGCGAGACAGTGGGTGGTTGCTAGGGACATGGGGTCGATCAAGCAGTTGACCCGGGCCATCCAAGATGATATTGACTCGTTTCCCTATGCAGCGGTAAATTTCTGGACTAAAACTCTAAATGCTCTAAAATGTGTCTACATTCTTCTACATGCTTCTATATGCTGACATGGACTTGATCGCTCTTCCAGGTGCGCTGGACACCGTATCGGGACAAGGGGCATGACGGGCAGCCATGGGTGGAGGCAGCCCTGGCGTACAGAGGGAGAGATATCTGGCTGTATTGCATCAACGTCATCGAGCCTCTCCACTATCGCCTGATCATGAGGATGCGAGGAGTGCACCAACCCGAGGTGGAGTTCCAGGCAGAGACCATGAGCACTACGAGAGATCCTCGAAGGGACTGAGCGATGATGTCGACTGGAGCATTCGAGCATCCGACCAGGTGTAGGACTGGACGTGGAGGGGTCGGGTTGAAGACCCGAGCGACCAGCGATGAGGCCTATTTGAAGGCCTACGCCGGCCGATACGGAGACCAGGTGTTCTGCGGCCTCCGACGACCGGTATGAACTTCTAAACTCATGCTCATTCTATTATTTGAAATTATTCCTATATGCACTAACATTGTAACTTGCTATATGCAGCTGGATCCGTAGGGCAGAATAGCTGAGCTCCAAGGACTCCTCCATGCCACGATCCAGCAGAGAGAAGAGTACAAGGCGGCGTTGGAGCTTTTGCTAAGCTTAACTGAACCCTTGACTTCTAAATGCAGCGAGCCGAGGGAGTGCAATGGGCGGGACCAGATGCACCATCCTCATCTTCACAGCCTGCGGGAGGTAGGGCTGAGCAGGATGCCAACTTTGCATGGGCAGTGGCTAGAGCTGAGGAGGCCGAGGCCACCCTTGCGGAGTGGGTAAGCAAAATTGAACTAAGTTTCCTCGGACTTAAATGCCTTATGATGCAAATGCCTAATCATGATGTATGTAAATGCAGGTGAGAGAGCTGATGATAGCATTGACCGAGGCAGAGCGTGCCTGAGCAAAGGTGGAGCATTCCCAAGCGGTGCTTGAGTGATCTCGAGTGGAGATAAAGCGATTCTAGGCAGTGGCAGAGCGATCCCGAGCAGAGGCAGAGCGACTCTGGGCGGAGCTAGAGCAGGCGTGGGTCGAGACGGGTCGATTCCATACCGAGACAGTAGACTTGGAGCGCTACCAGGGCAAGGCAAGGGAGGCGCGGCGTCAGATCTTCGAGCTAAAGATCGAGCTGCGGACGATGGAGAAGGCCATGCGGATGGTAGGCCAGGGACCAGAGCGGAGTGCATCCTAGAGAGGGACATGGATGGGTGCACGAAGCGCTACTCAGAGTGGCTTGGTGGCAGACTTCCTTACTAGTTCTTCCGATCAGCGGAGGAAAGAGAAGACAGATAGGAGACGGGGACGAGAGGAGGGCAGACAGCCGTGGGCCTGCCGGAGAAGAGGCATGAGGGCACCGGTGATAGTGACGACCCAGGAGACAGGCCGGCGAAGTGATTTTGTTTTTTCTTTTCCCTAATGCACACTCATACATATGACTTATATTAGTGAAATGAAATGGAAATCTTCTTGTTTTTTTTCTTTGGTTGGTTTGTTTTGTGCAAATGAATGTGGATGGATGAAGTGTGACAATGTGGATGAATGTGGTATGTAGACAGGGGGTCAGAGTGAGAGACTGAGAGAGAGCTTGGCAGGTTTGAAAAAGAGAGAAAAAGAGTTAACTAAACTCTACAGAAAACCATGAAACAGTCTAATTTAGAACCGCCGGGGTGCTTTAGCAGTCAAAATGTCAGCCGCTAGAGGGACAGAGAGAGGGCGGTGGATGAGGGGAAGTGACGGTCCAATGTTGGGGTGCCAGAGGGCTCTGGCGGCCTTACGATAGATCGTTAGTGCAGAAACTGTGTGAATCTGAGAAGAACTCTCCCGTGACAGTCCGAGCTCAGAGAAAAGAGGGTCTAAACTACACTAGAACTCCTCTAGACCTAGGATAAGGCCACCCAACCCAAATCCTAACACTCCAATTCAAATACTTCGCACAGTACCCAATAAGTTGTTGGGCCTAAGCTTAATTACATTGTAGATGCTACACTTGTCCAAGGGCTTATTTGGGTTTTTTTTCTTTGCGTCAACATTCTTTTGCAGGTTTACAGAGTTCATTGCACGAGACCCAGCTCTTCTGGCCGGCCAGGAGGGGTGGAGATAGAAGTTCCACGTTTCTATTCTGGGTGCACTTGCGACCGTTTGGAAGACCATTTTTAGATCTCAGGCGATCTATCGTAGGACCATTTTTTGTCGCCTAACGGTTCTTTGAAGACCGTTTACCGTCACAACACCTGGTTTCTTTCTCCCATGGGCGGGTGGCTTCACTTGGTTCTTTCCAAGGCATATATTGTGGTTTTACGACGTTATTTACCTTGGTGGTGATCACATCCTCCTTTATTTGGGTATTGGTCATCTTCTTCTACCATCTACTCCATTTAGTCCTTTGCTTTTAGTTGCTCCACACCCACGGTGTGCGCTTTCCTTTTGTTCCTTTGCTCCACGCCCCGATGTGTGTTTTTATGCCTTCCTTCCTTTATTTCTGAATTGTTAAGATGACATGCCCATCTGCTCCAAGTTTGATATTGATTGCCTGAGTTAGTGCATTTCGCATATCATCATATTCACCATCACAATCACGTTCAACACACATAAAAGAAATACCCACAGTCCCGAAGGATGCCTCCTCCTCTTCATGCCGCTTTAGGCTTCCCTTACACTCTTTCGCTTTGTCTTTCTGTTTTCGTGAAGCGGTTGTCTGCTGCAATCGTCTTTGGTGAAGCATGAAAGGCAACTCTGAAGATGAAGACGTTGGCGGTTGTAGAGGTGTTCCTACTACTCCGGCATAGAAGAATGGTTAGCAATGGGTGGGCAGTGTAGGAGAAGGGATAGCACGTGGCCACACACCTTTTCCTGACTTCTGGATTGCCGCCCCTATATTAGGAGGAAGGTAGAAGTGAAAGGAGGCTCAAGGGAGGAGGCGTTCGGCAATACGACCTCGCCCTGCTCCTTCCATACCTCTCCCACTCCTCCTTCCTCCCTCTTCTACTTTTTCTTTTCTTTTCTTTTGTTCTTTGGCCAAGCTCTTTCACTCTTTGGAGGATGTCGACCTCTTACTTCTTCTTGCCAGTACCATCGATCCCTCGATGGTTCTGACCTTCTTTCCCCTCCTGTTTTCTCCTGATACAGGCTCTTCCAAATGCCCTGAGCAGACAAAATCAGTTGTCCTGTTATCTGAGCCAATTTCCACACGAGGTGGAGCCAGTGGCTCGACCTAGGGGCTGCCGACCTCATCTGCATCGAGTGATCGGTCCGCGCTGCACCAGTTTTTCTCTTTCTTGCATATTGTACTGGCCACGACCTATGTGATGTACAAAAATATGTAATGCAATAAAAATTAGAGATATTATTGCAATCTAGTCCTTATATGTATGGGATCGAGCTCAAAAATAGAATTTTCATAATGTTGTCATGTTCCATGTCTGAGGAATGGGTGCTCCTTCTGTGGTAGATAACTGGTATGCTCCTTCTATGGTAGATAACTAGTATGCTCCTTTTCCGAGTTTCTCGACCACTCGGTATGGGCCTTCCCAGGTGGGGGCTAGCCTCCCCATCGCCTCCTGTGGTCGAGATGCTTCTGTTTTCCTTAGGACAAAATCTCCCAGCTAGAAGCATCTATCTTGGATTTTGTTGTTGAAAAAATGAGTCCTACGCCGCTGGTATTCCATAGCTCAGATCCTTGCGATCTCGCGTATCTCTTCTGTCAAGTCCTGGTTTTCTGACAGCTTCTCCTCATTTATCTCGGGCGAGAAGTTGATAACTCTGAAAGATAGGTTGCTGAGCTCTAGAGGAATCACGGCCTCAGTGCTATACACTAGTTGAAACGGAGATTCACCAGTGGCAGTTCTGGGAGTAGTCCGGTACGACCATAGTACGCTAGGTAGTTCCTTGAGCTAGTTACCCTTGACCTCCCGAGCCTAGCCTTGATGCCTTTATAGATAATATTGTTGGCATTCTCGACCAGCCCGTTAGCCTGGGGGTGGGCAACCGAAGTGAAGTGGTTGTGGATATGGAGGTCGACGCACTTATTCTTAAAATAAGTGGAGTCAAATTGTCGGCCGTTATCACTCACAATCACCCAGGGGATACCAAAGCGGCAGATGATCGACTTCCAAACAAAACTACAAACCACTGTCTCGGTTATTCTGGCAGTGGCTTTTGCCTTGATCCATTTGGAGAAATAGTTGATGGCGACAATGATGAACTTCTTCTGAGCTTGCGCCACGAGAAAGAGGCCTAGGATGTCGATTCCCCTCCTAGTGAATGGATACGGCTCAATCAGGGTTACGAGTTCTAAGGCTAGCTGGTGTATCAGGTGGTCGAATCACTAGCATCGATCGCATCTCTGAACGTACATCGAGCAATCCCACTGGAGAGTGGGCCACCAGTAGCCTTGTCGTAGCAATATCCTTGCGATAGATCTCCCCCATTGGTGCGCACCGTAGATGCCATTGTGAACGTCTTCAATCGCTCGCCGGGCTTCCGGGGAGTCAAGGCATTTGAGGAGGGGACCGGCAAAGGATCTTTGGCACAGGGTTTCGTCGAGGAGGATGAAACGCTGAGCTTGGTACTTTAGTCTCCGAGCCTCCTGAGGGTCGGGGGGATCTTGGGAATCTCAGAGCCAGGGTATGTACGTGCCTCGCCAGTCACAAGGGATGTTCGTACAACAGCTACGAGCTCGATTCCGGTGCTCAGTCCTTCTAACTTCTCAAGGAGGATCGACCGGGTACCTTTTAGGCTGATGGAGGAGGCCAGGCGAGAGAGGGAATCCGCTCAGAAATTTTCTTCCCGAGCTATCTGGATTACCTGGAAACTCTTGAACAGTCGGGCTATCTCCTTTACTAGTAGTAGGTACTATATATAATGTGGGCATTCCTCGCCTCTCCACAATTTTTTCAAGGCTTGGATTACTCATAACGCCTTGTGAAGGGTGCATAGATCCACTGCAGGGGCTTTTGCCCCTGGGGATTTTGGTTGACTGACCAGCATTGGCTGGTCAACCGAACTCCCCTGGGAGTGGATTTTAAGGCTCGTTGCGACCCCAGTTGTGTGGTTTTTCACCCTGAACTTGGAAATGGGTATTTTACCCATCGGAACCCATGAGAATTGGGTCGTTTGGGCTGCGTGAGGGCGTCGGTTGCCCGAGGATTAATTCTCGTGGTTCTAGGATTCATGGGTTCTCCGTGATGGATTTTAACCATGTGATTGTGGCATGGTTCCCACGTGGCTTGTGTGCACGTGGCGAGTCTCCATCCACGTGAGTCCGGTGACCGTGGAAGGGCATGTCCACGGGAGTTCTATGACCATGGTTAGGTGGTTTCTGTGTGAGTTTGTGGGCCGATGTCTACTAGTGCGGCTATGTGGTACGAGGGTGGTTCCTCAACACCCCATAGTGCCATACTGTGTCTCACGGAGGTCCGCGTGTGTGAACACGCCTTTCTCGAGGTTTCCATGAGACCGTGACCGATCGTGCTTTGAGGTAGCCATCTGCAGAGCTGCGGATGTAAGAGCTCGGTGGGGCTCCACGTGGCTGCAGAGGGTCCCAGTAGTCGATCATGTTGGACTAGGTGAGACCGCCTAGTGTGTGCGACACTCCCTGTTCTGAGGTGAGACCGCCTAAGCGTCTGCACCTTGGTTCGGATAAGAGTACGCTGCCGATGGATGCAGTGGCGCGTACCCCGTGTCGGGTAGCTAGACACGGCCATGTTGACGGGCGCAGAGGTGCGGATCCCAGCCAGTCTGAGGGTGTGGTGTGTGTGAGTGTCTCCTCTACTCCTCCTGAGACCGAGTGTGAGTAGTGTGCGCACATATGAGGCCTTAGAATAGTATAAGACATCAATGGATGCATCTGGTCATGTTGTGTATACTTGAGTCGCGGACCCTATGCCGTGAAGGTGGAGGTATCAATAGCATTGTCGTGGCCCTTTCGATAGATAGGCTGGTGTTGCCGTGTGTGTTGGGCATGGTTCTTTCGCTGGTTCGAGCTTGGGATCGAGTGGTTATGTTGTCCGGAGGTTCTCTCAAGGGTGTTGGTTCAACATGTGGCCCTATGGCCCTGTTAGTGGTTCCGTCTGTGAGGACAGGCTATCCGACCATGGGAGTCGGGGTAGTGTAGAGGGCTTGTGTGTGTTCCCTCTGTTTATTGTCTTCTAGTTACTATCACCATCATTGTGTTGTACTGGTGTTATTTTACTATTGCTGCCACTATTGTTCTTTACTTGTCGCTCATGCGTCGTTACTGTTTACTGCTTTCATTGTGATAGGGATCCGCAGGACCCCTACTGAGCCAATGAGATGAGGCTCACCGCCAATTTTTTAGGTGTAACATTTCTCCTTGGAGTGGAGCGTGCCAGTCAGAGGTTCGCTAGTTGCCAACTCGCCAGGTTGTCGGGATATGTCCTGAGATAGTGTACGTTTCTTTTTTCTGACTATACTTGTGGACTGAACTCTATAATTGTTATCAAATGTAATTTTATTTTTGTCAGAACTATAGATTAATTCTGTAGATTTACTTTCTTGCTATTGTTCAAAATTTCAATGCATAATCACAACACTCCTAATAACCTTTCTGAGCCCTCTGGCTCATGCGTGACGAGCCAGGATTCGAATGGTATGGGGTAAGTCTCGGTGTCTAGATCTTGGTTCATTACATAATTTCTTTTAGTTTTTCATATAGCTCTGTCATCAAAGTAGGGTCAGGTTAGTAGGAGCCAGCAATGCTACTTGTCGTCTTGATTTTAGGTGGGACTGGCGACATCCTATTATCATTGTCGGGTGCATCCAACCCCTTAGAAATTGATATTCTTGCCCCCATGCCCCCACGCGGAGGAGGAGTATGACAGCACGCCTCTTCATCCGGCAGTGATGGGTGCTCCCACTTTTCTTGGGGCCTATTAGCATGGCGGGAGGTAGAAGTTTTGGTTGGATCTGCCTTTATCGACACAAAGCCTATTTCTTCATCACCTTCTTCAGCAGCTTGGCTCATGTTGGGCAAGACCGATAACGTATTGCAAGAGAGAGTGATGCTCCCCCTTTTATTCTTTGACTTCCTCTTTTTCTTCCCCTTTGTGGCCAATGTCTATCCCCACAACAGGTCATCCGGCACTTCTTCAAGCACTTGTTGGTATAGAGATACCAGGTTGACTGCTCTCTCCAGAGCGGGCAATTCATGGGGCTGTGGAGGATCAATCTTACATTCACCCATCTGCAACTCTCCCTTCCTGATCAGACTTTCAATAATATCTTTGAATACATAGCAGTCTTCAATGGGGTGCCCAAGCATCTGGTGATATGGGCAGAAGCAAGATCATATTTCCTCCCAGCGTCACCCGGCCTCCTTGGTTCCGGAAGAGTTATCTTGCTATGTTTAGCAGCCCATTCAAATAGGACCCAAGTTTTATCCTTAGGGAAGGAATAAAGCTTCTACATTTTATTGTGTAGGGAAGGGCCTTCTTGCCATTCATCAGGCTTGGCAGGCGAAGGGTGAGCAATTCCCTTATCTTTTTATTTCTACTGCTTCAGCACCTTGAAGTTGACTATATGGACTTCCTTAGGCATAGGCCTTTTTTCCACTGATCTTGCCTTCTGGCTTGAGATAGGAGGGGTAGACTCCAGAGAGGAAGGCCTCAATTTTTGCCACCACGCTATTTAATCGGTCAAAAGACCTAATTTCCAATCCGATCATCTTTTCTAAGACTTTCTTCTTCAAGTTTTACCTGCAGATTTGCATTGCATCTTCTTGATGTGGTGGGCGCCTATATCTCATGCTATGGTTCTGCCATCTTTTAGTGTATTCCAAAGTTGTTTCATCATTCTTCTACTTGGAAGCATATAATTCGGCCACAACCACTTCTCTCTTAGCGACGTGGAACCTTTCTCAAAATTTCCATTGCATTTCTGGCTAGTCACTAGAAATGGTGAATTGAATGCACTGTGTTTGATTTTAGTATGGACCATCAGATTACTTGGGTTTCTTCCTAATTCGGCCTTCGACACTGTGAGTCGTGCCCTTAACCTGACTTTCTACATGTGGGGAGTGTCCTCATCCACTGAGAAACCACCCAAAGTATTTTTGCCCTCCGTGGGTAGTTCTTCGGCCTTCTACGGACCTTTCTGGCATAATGTGTGCCCCGACCAGGTTACTCAGGTTTTGTACTAATTTGGCCTTTGGCCCTGCGGATTGAGGAGCCAAGGCCATTTCTTCAGCTCGAGGAGCTTCCTTATCAGGTAGCGGACTGCCGGGTGTATTTTCATCCCGATCAGGCGAGATATGGGGTTTATTCGGCCTCTCCATCCTTTTGCGCTCGAGTGCCGAAACGCGCCTATCGTATGATCATCATTTCATTTCATTCATTTTTTAACATCCACAATGTCGACATACCTTCTCATTTTCTGTTCTGGCTTGCAATAGTTTAATTCATGTGTTTGTCGACCGGAGCTTACATCTGTCGACTTAACACGTGTGGCCTCTTCAGTTGACTTGCCTGTGCTAGACTCGATTTTCTTCTATTGACTTGCTTGAATATCTGTTGACTTAAATCCACATCGATCAACTGACTCTAGACTAAGTTGGATGATTTTACTTCTCTTTTGCTAACTATATGGTGTATCTGTTGACATGTGTTGACCTCACTTTTGCTGGCTGCAGTAGCATGGGTCAACTTGAAGCTCATTTCTCTTAGACCAAACTTGTAGTGTCTATCTGATGTGTCGACCTATATTTCTCTATGTGTCGACCTTGTGTCGACCTATCTTTCTCTGTGTGTTGACCTATCTTTGTATTGGAAATGCAGACACCTAGATAAGCTTTCGCTAAAGTTGATATTCTTTGACCTGAACTCCAGACAATGTTGACATCATCAAATCCATATTAGACTCATCAATGAGTCATAGTCAGATATCATCAAAACTAGGGACATAACATTTGGGACTTGAGGATAAGCTTCAACAAGTGACGATCATGGTTCATGTTGCAGTTCTTGGTGTGGTTGTCTGCACAACATTAACTTCAGAGATGGATATCTTGAGGACCCGAGAATTGAGAATGGGTTAGTGTCAACAAGGACACATTCGAGGGGATAACGTCATGAGGTTGTTAATGTGGCAGCCTACAAGCCTGGTGTCTTTGGTGATTTCTTCGCTCCTCCATAAGTGTTTTGGCGTGTTAATGGGTCCAGGATCAGAGATAGGCATAGGAAGGGAGCATGTGGCAATGGCTAGCTCAATCGTTATGGTACAGTGTGAATGGTGATTAGCAGAGTTAGTGCTTGAGGTGTGGTGAGTCACTTTCTGATGAGTTACAATGGTGTGTCGGGAGATGTTACCAGTGTCATCTGATGGGACACTTGGCGAGTGTTGTCGGAGGAGCTGACCTGATGGAAGTGAAAGTTTTTCCTGGTGCTGGAAGGTGAGGTTCCCAGTCTATGTACGATTCGAGGTCAAGTCAAGCATGGAGACCTCCCGCTTTGCAGGAGGTGTGTTGGTTTCTCCTTGGACGGAAAGAGTTGCATTTTGGCTAAGTTTCGTGGTCCTACATCATGTGTTCGGATTGGTTGATATCCTCGAGTATGCCAAGGAATACATATGGGAAGTGCCCTTCTTATTAGTTGGGTGATGGCCCATGAAGTGTTCTATGTTTTCGGTAATGCGACTGCCCATGAGAATTTATGCCCATTTCCTTGGCGTGTAAGGTTGTGTTGGCACTATTATAGCGGGATGAGTGCCAGCAGGGCTGTGTGTGTGAGAATACATAGTTGGCATTGTGATTTCTGATGTGTTGTGAATCGAAGCCTGCAGAGTTGTAGGAGGAGTGCCAGACCAAGAGAGAGAGTGTGTGTGTGTTATGGGTTCGAGGTATTTGAGCTTTCCTCACCCTATTTTTGGAGTTAGCCAGTTGAACTGGGAAATGTCGGGATGGCAGATCCCGAGTTGTTTGTGATTATTATGCAGCAAAAGTGTGGTGGGCCCATGACCCGCAGATCCAAGATCGGAATGACGGAAAGAAACAGAAGGATTCTAGGAATTTGGTAAGTGTGTTAGAGGATTCTTACTAATAGAGAGGATTGCTTCCTCAGTGTAAGAATGCTCTGGCTATCTGGGCCATGTTGATTACCGTGCTATTACTTGAGGCATTGTGGTTGTGGCACCAGTGGGAAAGAGAGTTGGGGAATATGACAACAAGTGTGCCAGATGAGTCCCCTATTCATTCGTAGGAAGCAGTGCCAGGTGTTTGGTGCTAGACCAAGTTGGAGGTTGTTAAGGAACAGCATGCCAGAGGATGAGGACGCGGTGTCTAGAGTCGGTAAGCAAGGTGCAGGACTTGTGTTGGAAGTTGTGTCCTTGGATGGAATCGTGATCCTAGAGATGCATTTTTGAGGAAGGAATTGGGGGTCCTAGTTTGTAGCTGTGAGCAACTAGTGAGGCTAGCGGAGTGGTCAGCCATGATAATGGCTGGAAGAGGCCTAGTTAAGTCTGAGAATTTGGAATGTTGCAGGAAGGACCCAACTATGGTAAGAATCTATGATGTCTAGAGACCTGTGTTGTTTGGCACGCCGTTGGCCATACTCCTATGGTGTTAAGGTGGCACTTGTCTATTCTGGAAATGTGTGCCACGATTTGCTAAGATTGTGTCCTGTGGCTCAGTGGCAAGAGCGGAGCCGAGATTAGCAGGTGTCCATTTGCAATAATTGTGATGAAGATTGGATGGTACTATGTAATAGACAATGTTGGAGAATGGAGGTCCCTGGAGGGATGTTGTCAAATGAGAACCTTGGTCTTGTGACTAGTATGGGAGGAGTTTCCTGTAAGTCTGAGTCTAGAGCCGGTGTGGACCGAGGAATGTGGAGTCTTGTCATTTGGGTCTGTCGTGCTCCCCTAAGAGGGTAGAGCTAGTGTGAGGATCAGAATAGCATCCACGAGTCGATGAATTGAGGAATAAACTCACCATAGGATTCCGTAGATTATACGGGAGAAAAATCCACACGGAAAGTAAAACTCAACTCGGGAGCTACAAAAGTAAATCGGAACTCTCCCAAAAGGATCCGAACAACCTAATAAAGATCCGCTAAGGCCCAATAAAGATCCGGCAAAGATCCGGGGTGTTACACCTGCAGATGGTTTTCTTTTTTCTTGGTCTTGACCACCAGGTCACCTATGTAGCACTCGACCTTGTGGTAGAGCAGCTCATCAAATATTTTGGTCATTAGACGCTGGTAGGTTGCGCCGGCATTCTTCAATCCGAACGGCATCCTTTTGTAGTGATAAATGCCTTTGGGGGATCAGATGGCCGTGTGGATCCGTTCATGCTCTGCAATCCATATCTGATTATAGCCGGACGATCCATCCATAAATGATAGAGCTTCGTGGCTGGTTGTGGCATCAACCATTACTTCGGTTATTGGCACCGGAAAGTCATCCTTGGGGCATGCCTTATTCAGATTTTAGAAGTCCACACATACCCAGATCTGCCCGTTCTTCTTTTTCACAGGCACAATATTAATTAGCCATGTGGTATATTGATTTTCTTCGACAAAACTCACATCAATGAGTTTGTCCACTTCTTTGCATATCTAAGTGATGAGTTCTGGCCTCATGCACCGTGGCGACTGCTTTATCGGCTCGACCTCAGGGTTTATAGCCAACTCATGCTGTGAAACTATAGGGCTAAGCCTTGGCATCTCCTTGTAAGTCCAGGCGAAGCAATCCCAGTATTCTTGTGGCAGCTGGATATACAACTTCTGTTGTTCAGATGACAGTTGAGCTCTAAGGAAAGTCAGCCTAGGATCATCTTCCATTCCTAAGTTGACTTCTATTAACTCATCGACTGTGGCTTGGCCTCCGTCTTCTATTTTTGGGGGTGCTGACTGGAGGTCAACGAAATCTAGAATGTCATCTTCGAGCTCGAGCACCTCGATCTCTCCCTCTTGTTTCCCCCGGACCTCGCCAGGAGCTCTTGATTCAACTGGTGGTGGCTATATGAATTGTTTTGTCAATAGGTCCTCTACGGCTATGATTTTACTGGATGAGCTAGTAGCTTTAACCTTCGCTGATACATTGGCAACCTCACAGGATTGACAGTTATTTCTTGCCGAACTAGAGGAATAACATCGCAACTTTGTGGTATATGAAGACAACTCTGTCCTGTTGCCTCCTTGAATCACCCCGCCTTTGGTAGAGATGGCCCGTTCTTTTCCAGCAATGGGCATTTCCTGATCAATTTCAGCTGAAACTTCCTTGATCGATATAAGAGGTGGTGATATTTTTGCCCGAGGAGAGCTATAGGAAAAGGATAGGGATAGCCCTGGTTCCTCAATATCTTCGGCTTTACTATTGCTGGCCATGTCAAATTTGGCTTGGGGAATCACTTCTTCAGGGTAGACCTGCTCCTAGCACCTGCAAGGGGTTATGGCTTCTAATTCTGAGTCTCTTGATTGAGTTGGCTCATTATGTTCAGCCTTTGTCGGGTATTCATCAAAAGTTGCCCACAGTGAGCTATCTTCTGTCAGGAAGAAGGCGAAGATGGTGTCCACTTCATAGCGCCCACTGTATTAATATTCTTCGAGGGTGAAGCCCAACCCCGAATGTTGGGAAACACGTCTCAACTCTTTTTCCAGGTTGGAAGGATACCAAAGCCTTTGGAATGCTTCTTTCTCCTTGCGAGGCTAACTAGAGGGGATATGTTACTTCCGGAACATCCTAGCCACCCGATTTGTTGTGAACGTCAGCCCCTCAACGGGGACTAACGGGTTCTCTATATCTTCAGGGAGATGATAGTCGATGTCTTCCTATGCAGGGTGTTCTTCAACCATGTAGAACAAGCTACTGGGGCCTTCAGACTGTGCCACCTCCCATGTTTTGAAAGGCTCGACAGTGATATGATCGAGATCGAGTATTGGCTTAGTAAGACCTTTCGGGATCTCAATATGGTCGTGATGCTGATCAACCTCAGTTTCATTAGCTTCAGGGTAGGTGGCGGGAGGTGTGGCTCTACCCACGTCTCCTATGTTGGCAATATGTGAGACCGTCTTGGGATTTATATACTCTGGTGGAGGTGGTGGGAACCAGTCATCGCCAAAGGTGCTTCTTGATGCCCTGGTCGGGGTCTTGGCTTTGGAGGTCTTCTGTGACTGCTCCGCGTACAGAGAAGCATCAAGCAGATGACACTCGAACACTTCAAAGGGGTGGAGGTTAACAAATATCCTCTCCTCCTTCCCCTATTGGTTGTATTTGTTACACTGATGTAGTGTGAAGGGTACCACCATATTTTCATGCAGCCAGGGGTGGCCAAGCAGTGCCTTGTATGAGGTGCTGGAGTTGATAACATGAAATTGAACCCTCATGGTAAAATCTGCCATAGTGAGTGTAAATTCTGCCACTCCCAGTGGCACTTCAAACTTTTGGTTGAAGCCGGCGATACGCATATCTCTGACCTTGTCGAGGCGCACATTAAAGTAGTACCCCTGGTCTATTCTGTACGATAGGATATTGACGGCTGCTCCGGGATCTACCAAAATCTTGTTCAGCTCCCGACCATTCAACTTCCCCTTCATGTACAACAGTCTATTGTGGCTCATAGTAGGGAGTAACATGTCCTCCTGAGTGAAGGTCACATTGGCCTCCAGTAGTGTTTCGGCCAAGCATGTCTCATATTAGACAGGCGTCTGTAGAGCAGTGATGATTGCCTGTCGAGTCTCTTCGCTCAAGGAGAGGATCTCCCAGATAGTGAACCTTGTCAGACGCTTTTTAAGTAGTTTCATTATCCTGCTCCCAGCTCGGACATTAGATAACTTCATTTCTTCTGCCCATTTATGTTTGGAAAAGCCTTGCACTATGGCCCCTTACAGACCTGCTCCATCAGACTCTGAGTCTGCCCCTTCTTGTTGGGTGTCATCCTCTTGTTGTGGAATCCTCCATTTGCTAACTGTGAAACCTAGCAATTTCCCCGAAGATACTCCAAATATGTATTTCTGGGGATTCATTTTCAACTTGTACTCTCTATCTCTCTGAAGCACCTTAGCCAAAATAACGGGGTGTTCCCCTTTGGTCCTCAACTTTACCAAACTATCATCCATGTAGGCTTCCATATAGACATGCATCATAATGTAGAATATGGCCATCATCACCCTTTTAAGTGGCGCCTGCATTATTCAATCCAAATGGCATTACCACATAGCAGTAAGTGTGCCAGGGCATGGTGAAGGAGTTTTCTCCTGATCTTCCGGGGCTAGACGGATCTGATTATAACCAAAGTAACCATCCATGAATGCTAAAGCTTCGTACCTGGCTGTATTATCTACTAACATACCAATGTGAGGCAGTAGAAAATCATCTTTGGGACATGCCTTATTTAGATCTCAAAAATAAATACAAATTCAAACCTTTCCATCCTTCTAGATAACAGGGACTATGTATGCCACCGACTGAGGATATAAGACAACTCGAATAAACCTGGCCTTATGCAACTTATCGACTTCTTATTTCATCCTCAAGGCCATGTGGGGGTGGAATCTTCTTAATTTCTATTTTACGGGTGTTGCCCCTGGTTTAAGCACAAGTCGATGTTCCACCAAGGAGGGGTCAAGACCCGGCATGTCCCCGTATGACTAGGCAAAAGAATCGTTATACTCCCTTCGAACCTTAATCAATTCTTCTTCAACTTCAGGAGGGAGATTAGAGGCAATAATGATGGGCCTGGGGTCTTCATTAGTTCCAAGATTAATTTCCTTTGTAGGTTAATCCACCGCCAATGATGGTTCATCAAATCTCTTCAATCCTTGTGCATATAAGTCGACAGTGTCATCTACATCACTGTTCTCGAGATCAACTGGGTCTTTCTCTTCCACAATTTCATAGACACCTAATCCGTCATCGCTCCAGACCCCGTCTTGCTCCTCATCATCTTCAAATACAATCGTCATTGCCACGAATTCTGGGCACTTGAGAAGAGCATGACATCACCGAGCTAAATCCTGCAACAACCTATCTGGAATGGATTTAGAATGATGCACCGGAGGGCGCACCTCAGGTGTGGGGGAAGGGTTGGATACACAAGAAGAAGACCGTACTTCTCTAAACCTGACAGACCCTACTTCCCTAGACTTGGCAGACTCTAATTCTACCATTGGAGAAAGGAAATCTAATGGAAGGGAAGAAGGGGCCTCATGCCCCTGGGAGGAGGACGGATAGGAAATAGTGTAATCTTTCACTGAAATCTCCATTTTAAAATTGATATTTTTTTTGAAGATCAGTGAAGATCATATAACAAGATGGAGAGGAGGGTGGAGGAGGAAGCATGAGAGGGTAGATGGATGGGCAAAAAAGATCGAGGAAGGGATTAGATGAGGAGAAGAATGGAATAGATAGATCAATGGGTGATGAGTGCCCACAGTCACAGACTTTGATAATGAGGAAATCTGTTGGAGTTTGAAAAAGCAAGGGATTGAACAAAGTGGGAGGTGAGCGGGGTACAAAGTCCAACTTTTGTAACAATGAGAACAGACGGGAAGGAGACTAGGTGAAAAGGATGGGTGAGCTCCCCCTTTCCCGTAAATGGTAAGCCGGCTTTCTTGGCAAGCACTGCACAAGCCTCACCTATGAGTTTCTTGGATGGCTCTCTTCATAGAACATTCTGGTAAATGCCTCACTAAAATCATCAATGTCATCAACAGGCCCCCTGGGCAGCAACGGTGAGCCAAAAATTGTGCAAGCAGTGTCTTCTTTCTCAGTCTAGCTTGGTGGGGTATTCAAAGTACCTGGCTACAATGGGCCCCTGACAAAGTGCTGATGGTAGTCCCAAGCCAATGGCCCCGAGTCTCCTAGGATTGATAATGAGGACTCTCGATAACTGAGGCCCCTCTTGCTAATTTTTATACCCCTGGGGACTGGCTTGGTCCGCCCTTGCAACTGAGCAGTGAGACCTCTTCCTGGCTGATAGCCTAGGTTCAATATAACCTTCCGGCCCTTAGAATCTCTTATCTTGGGCTTCTCTTTGATGTCCACTTGTGCAATAGTGGGCTTGCGTAGTGCATAAGCCCATGGAAAGTTGAGATCCAGCACAGAGATAACATGCCTATTACTGGGCCAAAGCATCGGTAAAATCTTCTCCAAGATAGCTTCGACTGACTAGACCGTGGAGATACTTTTGACTTTTACCACCTATCATTGAAATGGGAACTTGAGACATTGGTGAGTAGTAGATGGCACGGCATTGACATTATCGATCCATGGATGACCCAAAAGAGCTTTGAACATGGAGTCAATGTTTAGCATATAAAACTCGATGGCCCGAGCTCAGCTTGGATAGTAACCACCCAATGACACAGCCTTCTTGAGTTATCATACGCTGCAATGGTAGTTGGGGTAGGCCTTAATAAATCTTCTGAAATATTACATGCCCTCAGAGTGCTTAGAGGATAGACATTGATAGAAGCCCCGATGTCTACTAATGCTATATCTATGCTTACTTTGTTCAAGATGATAGAAATGCATAGTGGCATTTGACGAGCCTCGGGAGGTGCCAGCTCGGTCTCTGGGAATGTAATGGCTAGCCCCTTGGAAATCGTGGCCAGGGCAATTGGTAGACTGTCCACTGTCATATCTTCATTGACCATTACTTTCTGCAAAAAATCTCATAGCACATCCTGGTGGAGCTTAGACCGCTTAATCAATTTCAGAACTAAAATCTTGGCAGGCATCCGGTCTAGATGATGTAACAGATCATACTGGGTACTCGACAGCGGATCTACCTCCTCCTCATCGGTAGCCTATTGAGAGGATTGGGGATTGGGTGTAGATGCACCAGGGGTAGGGTAGTTTCGATGGAACAAGCGCTAGCTTTGAAGGGCAAGGTTCTGGGCTGGCGCGACATCGGCTGGGCTCATGGCAGGTGGCTTAATGGGCCCGATAGGGTGGATGAGAGGTGTAGGGGTAGGCATGGTGGTAGTAGCAGGGGTAATTAGAGTAGTGGCTTGGGTAATGGGTCCTACTGGGAGGATGATGGGCGGAGGATTGGAAGGCGGGGTGGCAATAATAGGCAGAGTGTGTGCTTGTGGCGGAGTGAGGACGGGTCGTATGATCGGAGAGGTAGGTGGTAAGATGAGGGGTTTGTAGGGAACAGCAGGCATGGTTGGTGGAGTGGTGGTGGCTTGATGGTTTGGCAGGAAAATGACAGGGGTAGAAGGTGGAGGAGAGTTGCGGTAGGTATGGTGGAGGGCCATGAGCTGTTGAATAGAAGATTCATCATCATAAGACCACCCGGGATTAGGGGCCACGTGATGTACCATGTTCACTTGAGCAGGTGCGTGTGGCTGAGGTTGTACAGTGGGCGGATGGTTCGGCATGGGGTTTTAATGGATCCCCAAATCCTGCGTAGGCTGCTACTGCTATGGCTGTGCCTACAGTGCTTGCTATCTTGGCGTCTGCCTTCTCTTCTCTTTAATTCTGATAATGACCTGTGCATCTCGGCCCAATTGATGCGCTGCCCCTCATGTAGAACATACACAAAATCTCTAATTGAAAATAGTTCTCTATCATGTCCCCAGGTTCCCGGTGGAATATGCAATATATGGACTGATCAATAATTAGGTTCCAATTAGACCATTCTGGAGGAAGCTGTAGTGCACCAATGGACATGAGTGCTGAGAAAATGTTCGAGATGGACTCAGGCAAAGGAGGATATGGAGCCCTCTTTGGAGCCAGGCGTTTGGGTGCATAGTCATTGGGAGGCGAAACATTGTGGCATTACGGGGGTTGTCGCAGCTGTTGGGGAGCAGGGAAAGAAGGTTGAGCATTTTACGGAGCGGGAAAGGCTGGCTAAAGATTTTGTGGAGTGGGAAACTAAGGGTTACGTGGAGGTCCTTGAAAACGGGGTGCAGTGAATTGGTTAGGGAAAGGGAAGGCAACAAGTTGCACTTGGTCATTGGTTTGGACTCCTTTGGTGATGGCCCCTTGAGGTTTTCTATTATATTGAGGCTTTTGGGCCTCCAAAAGAGTGCGGATAGGGGAGTCCTTGAACTGTGTTTGGATGAATCTAGCCCAGTTATATAACTAGTGCATGCTGGCAATTTCGTCCATGGCTAAAATGTTGCGGAAGGTAGGTGCGGCATTGGAAATTAGCAACTTAACCTTCTCTTCCTCCGAAATGTGAGCGGGCATATGGGCAGCCATCTGCCTCCATCTTTCAGCATATGTAGCAAATTCTCATCGACCTTCATCTTCTCTACAACCAAATCAGTAAAAGAGTATTCAGGGCCGACCCGGACTTGGAATCTCTGAATGAATTTCTCGTTGGCAACTTTAAAGCTCTCAACATCCTCTAATGGTAAAGCATTGAACCACTCTAATGCAACTCCATCCCATGAGAAGGGGAATAAATACACCATAAGGCGATCATCATATTGAAACTATGCCGACTCGTACATAAAATCCCTCACATGAATATATGGGTTGTTGTTCCTATCATACTTGTGCTATGTGAGGAGATCAGATTGAGGAGGGAATCAGATGTTGTGAAAGCTAGGAATTGGGACATCAGCCAAGGATTGTGGGCTGACCCACTTTTGGAGAAAGTTGAGTTGTTGCTGCATGGCAGATCACTTATCAAGAAATTCCTACTCTCGAGATGGAGCAGGTGGAGTAAAAAGAGTAGGCTAAAAACGAGGAGCCGAAAGATAGACGAAAGAAGGGGGAGGCCCATAAGAATGGTGTTGGGCTAAAGGATGACCTGCATTGGAATAAGTATGGGCCGCCCCATGTTGAGGGCAAGAGAAGTCAGTCGGGCCCACCAGGACCTGCGACGCTGAGAGAATGGACCTGTAAGGATCCATCTGGAGAGATCAGGGAAGAGCGGTCTTCCCTTTATCAAGAGCTTGAGGGATCGAACCAAAGGACTGGCCCTCCTCAGGATTGGAGAAGCGACGGGTCTTGGGTTAGACCGGGGTGAGATCAATAGGAACAGGTGGAGCCCCTAGCCCATCAACCCTAGATTGAGAGATGGAAGTAGCAGATGGACCTTGTGAAGTAGGAGACGGGGCGCCTGACCTCTGCAAGGTCTGCTAAAGGGCATGAAGTTAGGTTAGATCCAACTGGGCCATCATCTGAAGAATGTGACTGGTGGGGTTACCGGCGGGAGGATTAGAAAGAGAAGGCTACCCACCCTCCATAGCAATAGAGGATGGAGGAGGGGTGGACCATTCTCCAGACTGAAGAGCCATGCCCCTGGCAGGGTCCTCTATGAGTCCTTGAGGAAGAGAGTCCTCATGGGAATGGGGGAAATCGTAGGAAGACATGATGGAGTCACACAAGGGATTAAGATAGGAGATGAAGGAGGAATTGCCCCTAGGAGATGAACCTATGCACTTGAAACAACTCCACATGCAATGTGGCACCTATCAAATGAAGATAAGACAAACAATAATCAATATGCAAACAAACAAGACGACCCAACAAAGGGGGATATGCAAACAAGAAAGGCGATGAGAGACAACCAAAATCAACCAAGTTATAATGATGCACAAATTTTTATTTATTTATTCCTTTAGAACCTTAGTGATTTAAATAAGATGTTCTCTCCAAAAATAGGTTCTTAATGGGAAAGGATGATGGAGACTTTGTTGACTCTAGGTGTAAACTCTCCCTTACGTATGCAACCAAGACACGGGGTGGTAAAGGTACAATAGGCCCGGCGTCGATGTTGGAATCCATGGCTCACGGGGACTTACGGAGGTCCCAGATGCGATCACCTAGTCGCCCCCAAGGAATATGGAGGAGAGAGGATCACACACCAAGGTAGGAATACAACCATGGTATGAAAGATGAATGATCCTATGTGCACCGGAGTGCATGTAATTTCTAGCCTAAAAACTAATAAACATTATGCAACCAATGATACAAATATGGCATGAACAACATTTAGGGAGGAGAATAATAGCACTCAGAAATCGATATGAAATAGTAGAGAATTAACACCAACAGTAAACCACAGGGTGTGTACCTGAGACAAAATGGCAGTCATAGAAAGATCCCAACAATAATAGAAATGGTCGCCGGATGACCGCAATATGATGGAGACGGTCCAGAGAAGACCGCTATCAACCAAGGCATTGAAAATAATAGAAAATAAAAGGAAAATCTGAGAAAACCACCGAAGGCCCAGAGGTGAATAAACAGGAGTAGGTCAAATAACACTAAGGGGAATGAAAGTTTGTTGAGAGAAAATTGCATTGGAGTAAGATGCTCTTGTTGTTCCTTGGGTGTGACTCCCTTGGTTCTGTCATGTGACAGGACAGAATTAGGTCATGTGACTCGACCTTGTATCCCCTTCTTTATCTGATCTCTTCTTTCATAAAAATATCTCAGTGATACCTCTGCGAGTTAGGAAGATTTAAGCACTGATTTCGCGTCAATCGGAGTTCGTGAGCAACGGCAACAATTCTTTTCGTGGAGGCGCGCAGATTGGTCCCTGATTACTGCCCAGATCTGAAGATGACTGTATTTTAATTTCTCCATCCTACCTACGATACCATCTGAAGCTGCTCCCTGAAGAGTAATCAAAGAATTTTGAGTCCTCTTCGCGTTGCCGCTGGTATCGCCTCGATCGGAGTTCCGTGCTGTTCGTGGCGGCGATTCCCGTGAGATCGCGCAAGAGATCTGAGCAGATCCGGTTCAGAACCAGCACCAACTTCCCGAGCCTGCCCCACCTCATCCAGCTGAGATCTTTGTTCGAGATCTTCAGATCACGTCTTCCTCTCGACGTCTCCAACGGTCTCCCATAAATGGAGCCTTGATCCAACATCGGCAACTATTTTTCCCATAATTCTTTCTGCTCATGTGCAGTTATATGTGAGCAGAACTAGAGGCTCGGTACAGTCACTGCTGTGCCCAGATCTGAAAGGATCTGATCACGCCTTTCAGAGCAGAAAAACTACTTCCAGTCACCGACGTTCTCCAGCAAACGGAACCTCGATCGGACGTCGGATCTTAGCGTACCGGCCTTCGCAAGATCGCTGCGTAGGGTCACCAGCGCAGATAGAACCGGGTCGGTTCACCCTCAGTGTACCCGATCGGCCCCGACGCGTCTCCCTCGGCTCCGATGAGTGCTGCTCGTCAACCCGCATCCCAGCAACCCCAAACTTAGCCATTATAGCCCGATACCTCCCTGCGTGGAGTGGGCATTCAGTTCTGATATTATAATAGTTAAGACATTTGTGTATTGGGGTTGTTCAAAAATTGGCCGGGAATTCTTCCCCACGCCTAGGCGTGGAGGTACACATTTCGTTCCTCTCTCACTTTGCTGGTTTAGTATGCTTTCTATATTTCTGCGTTTGTGAGAATAGGGCCATTAGCTAGTTTCAAATCACCGCGATTGTGAGTTGTGAGCACCCGTTCCGTAACTCCAATCGAGCACCGAGCTCGAATCGGTACCCTAGGCGACGATGGTTTCTTAATCACTGCGATCCCCACGTTTCCCTCGCAAGGGACGATCGTCAGGCTAGAGTGAGTTACTGTTGAGAGACGTCTGCTCCTGGGGAATACCACGGTGGTCAGCCACCTGGCTTGCCTTAGTGTGCTGGTCGCACTTCGAGTCAGTCGTACGTCTTAGCCTGAGTCGGTCATCTGTCCCGCATCAAGGATCACTTCACTAAAAGCTTGACCTTTCTTGACCCTTTTGATCCCTCATTTTGGGACCCCCTCAACCCACAAACCCCACTCCAACCGTTCAAAGAAATCCACCACTTTACCCCTCCCCAGGTCGGCTACCCAAGGGCCAAACAAATCCCATCCTTGCTTGCACCCACACACAGGTGATTGATTAGAGAGAAGTTCATCATATGGTTAGGGTCGTAGGCACATGGAAGGTTGACATTTAGGTGTCTTGGCCCACCTATGTCCGTCAAAATTGAAAGGAAGCTTGTACATGATAGGTCCACATTCGGATGCGTAGGTCCTCCTGTGCCCGACAAAGATGATAGGAGTCAAATGCATGATAGGTCAACATGTGGATGTCCAGGTCCTCCAACATCCTTCAAACTAGATAGAAACCATGAGCATGATAGGTCCATGTATAGATGTCCAGGACCACCCATGCATGCTTGGGTGTCTAAGCCAGTCAACACACTCATATTCCATACCAGTGTTCACAAGCACATCAGTAAGAATAACGAAATCGATAAAAGGCAAGCGGACTCCAACTAGAGCCACCGTGAAATCCAAGAGGGTAACTCAATGATGGTGAGGATTGAGAGGCTCTCCCCTAGAGGACCGTCAAAACTAAGACCTCATGGAACTGGTCCCTTCAAGGTCTTCAGGTGCATCAGCACTAGTGCTTATGAGTTGGACCTCCCCGAGGAGTATGGGTTTAGTCTCACTTTCAATGTGGCAGACCTTGTACCAAACAAGGGCCCCACAGTGGGACCTAATGAGGATGTTGAGCCTACTTCTTACCTTGAGAGGGAACCCACCCACGTGAGATCACCATCAGCCCAGAGAGCCCGACGCGAGCAAAGTGAGAGAATACTGGATGAACAGGTTGCCACCACAAGGAGAAAGGTGTATGAGTGCTACCTCGCTAGGTGGAATGATCGATCTCGTTCAGAAGATTTATGGGTAAGTCGAGAGGATTTACTATAGCTAGACCATACTCAACGGGGTTGAGTTCTCTACACCCCGGGGGTATGTTGAGGACATCTCCTGCCACTTCATTTTTTGCCTCAGGACCCCATTACCCGCCGTCGACGCATAGTCATGTTCGCCACTCTGCTCTGAGATATGCTGTGTATTTTGTTTCTTTATTTTCTATCATAGATCATGTAATTTCTCTTTTATTTGAGTCATGTACCTAGGTTATTAAATTATTTACCTATTCTTTGAGTCAATTGGGCCTTAGTATCCTAGTTAGGGCCCATAATTCTTATCTAGGATAGCCTTGGTCTTTTTTCTAATTGCCAAGGGTAATGTTGTCTTGTAAAAGATTAGGTGCCTATAAATAGGACCCAATCTCCCTCATTTGTAACAATTTTGATGCATGAATAGAAGAAAATCTCCCTTGAGAAATTCTCCCTCCCTAGGAGTGGATTCTCCCACATATCCCCCTATCTCTCTCTATCTCACTTTCTCTCTCTACTTTCACTCTCTAGCTTGCCCCCACTCTCTCTCTAACCTATCCTCACCTTCTCCAGGACATAATTTTTTTTTATCTGGGAGGCACGTCGACTTGATGGCCAAAGGAGGGCGCGCCGATTTAGGGCTTAAGGTGGAGGGCACACCGATTTAGAGTAGGCATAAGGGATCGCCGATTTAGAGGGGAGTGTAGGGGCGCGCCAGTTTAATAAGGGGTAGGGGCGCGCCAATTTTGGGCAAACATGGGCACGCGCCTATTTAAGACGAAGTAGGGCGCACGCCGATTTTGGGGAACAACCAAGGGGGCACGCCGATTTAAGGGGTTCAATGGGGGGCACGCCGGTTTAGGATGGAAGACAAGGGGCGCGTCGGTTTCAGAACAAGAAATGTAAAGTGATTTTGAGTGTGAAGTTAAATTGGTGCGGTACCCCCCCACGCCGGATTAATCTAAGCTTCGTTTAGTTCTTCTTCTACCTTCTTTTTCTTTCTTCTGCTTACAGGTTGAATAGATGGTTGGGTTGTTTATTCCTTTGGTGAGTTTGATTAGTAAAAAGGGGGGTTTAAATGTTTTAAACCTTTGTCAAGATGAATTAGTAGTTTCATTTGAAGATTCATCGAATTGGGGACTCATAGGTTCAATTCAAATTTGTTTCATGGGGCTTCTTGTATATGCAGTTCTTGCTCTGAGAGAGCTCAGTTCATTTGTTCATTCACACTTGTACACATCTTTCCTTGTTCTTGTTGATTGTGTTCTTGGCAAGAATTGGGCAGCATCTCCCCTAGACGGAGGCTTGCCAAAGGAAATGGAGGATTGTCAAACAGAATGCTCCGGAATGACCCTCAAAGTTTGGAGGATCCAGAGACGGCTGTCTGAAGACCTAGGGGTGAGTGAAGAAGCCCGAGGACCAGCCTTCAAGGGGTTCTAACAGCTCATGGGCCACTTCTCCAGAAGAGTTACTTAGGGACAAATGTTCGCCATGAGAGGCTATTGATGTTCACCCCTTCAGATGGGTTCCTTCAAAGATCATGCCATGGAGAGGCAAGCCTCGAGGGGCCCTAGGTGAGGAGAAGATAGGAAGAAAGAGAAGAAGAGCCCAAATAGCAGAACACTACATATACTTGCCAAATCTTCCTTTTTATTCATCTGTAGAAGGCGGGGGGAAAAAACAAAATACAAGAAGAGGGGGATTACCCCATAATACAGGAAAGCGGAAATGAAAGGGAGGAGATACAGTGGTAGGAGGAGAGTAAAGGGACAAGCCCCCCCTTCCCCACACTCACCTCCCTTCTCTCACACTCTCTTTTGGTTTCTTCAGCTACTGGCACAGGGGGAATGAAGCTTCTTTTCTCTTCGGCCAGCTTCTCTTCTTTTCTTCCCAACCTTTCTTAGTCGCCAGCACCTTGAACAGTGGAGGATCGGTCACTTTTTATAGGAGGGGAGATGGGGAAAGCCTTTGAAGGCCAAACACCCCCCCATCTACCTCTTCTCTCTTGGTCTTCGCATCCTGCCCGAAACCTTTCAGTGGCTAGTGCATAGGGGGGCAGTAGAGCAGGGAAGCTACCTCTACGGGATTGGTCGATGGCGACCGGAGGTGATATGAGGCTCGGTGCGGCGCTCAAAGTCTTCCATTCCAGGGAGCTTGAGGCGCGTAGTCGGTTGCCCACCGGTCAGATGCCGATAGTTCGTCTATTTCAGGCAAAGAGTCTTCGTCAGCAGAGCAAAGCAGGAAATAGAGGATCAGGCTCTCGATGGGACTGCCATGGGTTAAACAGCGTGGGGTTGTGCGCTCCAGATTAGCAGCACAAACGGGGGCACGTCGGGTCAGCAAGAGAAGTAGGGCACGCCGGTTTAAGGCCCCCTTAAGGGGCGTGCCGATTTAGCAAGGTAAGAGGGGCGCGCCGGTTTAAGGCCCCCTTAAGGGGCTCACCGGTTTAAGGCAACGGAGGCACGATCGCGCCAGTCTTAGTGTCAAAGAGTTTCTTCCTAGCTTAGCGACGATTCGGATGGACGCTTGCCCTCCCGCACTACTTTAGTTGTAATGTACTGCCTCCGCGATGTCTAGTTCGAAGCCTCCGGGTCCCGGCCTTGGACTTTTATGATTTTTAGCGCGTGCCGGATCTATGTCCAAGTTCCCAGGTTTTTCCTGACTCGACCTTCGGCACTGCCGGTTGGGGAGTCGGGGCCATCTTTTCTGCTCAGGGGGCTTCCTTATCAAGTAGCAGACCCTCAGGTATGTGCTCATCCCGTTTAGAGGAGGTATGGGATTTATTTGGCCTTTCTATCTTCGACTTGCTCTCGGATGCCGAGACGTACGTGCCATATGATCATCATTTTTTGACGTCCACAAATGCCCCCCACTCGTGGGTGTCGCAAGCGAGGGACTAGTGCACGGGACCGGTGAGTGTATCTTCTTGTCCGAAAAATAGTTGACATTGGAGCAGAACATCATCGGCTTCACATGAACGGTCCTGGCCGCGCACTACATCGATTGGTTCCGACAGAGAGCCGAACTCCAACCCAGATAGCATCGTCAGCACTGGGCCAGTGCTAACGCAAGTGATTAAGTTCATCAGGCCTTAGCCGTAAGGTCTAAGCCATTTGGGTCATCTTGAACATCGTGGTGGGACAGATGGCTAGTGTTAAGTTGAAGAGGATTGTTTATTCATCGGCTTAGAAGAAAGGTCTAGGTCGAAGGTTTATTCGTCAATGCTGACAAGGCACCGAGAGCTGGCGTGGTTTATTCATCGACATGGGGTGAGCGCCAAAGTAGAAAGGGTTCTTTTGTTCATGGACTTGGACAGAAGGTCCGAGCCCAGCAAAGAGAGTTCTTTTTATTCATTGACTTGGATGGAAGGTCCAAGCCAAGCAAGGAGGGTTCTTTTTATTCATCGACTTGGATGGAAGATCTTGGCCAAGCAAAGAGGGTTCTTTTTGTTCATCGACTAGGACGGAAGGTCCGAGCCAAGCAAAGAGGATCTTTCTATTCATTGACTTGGAGGGAAGGTCTGAGCCACTGGTTTATTCGTCGGTGGGACTAAAGATATTTTGATCTCTGGTAAAATACTAAAAAATAGAAAAATATATTTTCGCAATCCTCGGAACACACCGGTCACAGCGGTACCATCCCGGAGTAGGTGAATGACTCGGTTCGCCCGCTACGGGGTTCCGTAGATTTGCCGAAGAGAAACACGTGGGAATCGTGGAACATGTTCCGGGACCTCCGAAACTGATCCGAAACGCACGGATCCAAACCCGAAAAATGTCTGAAAAATAATTTCAGACATAACGAAATCAAATTCTCTGAGAAAATAAATCTGAGACCCAAGAAGAAGGATCCGAAGGGTCCGGGATATTACCGTCCACCCCCCTTAAATAAATTTCATCCTCAAAATTTCAAAGTAAAGCATAGGGGGAAAGGAAGAAGGAAACTCACTCGAATAGGTAAGGGCACTGCTGACGCATCTTGTCCTCACGCTCCCAAGACGCCACACCGCCAGAGTGCCACTACCACACCACCCTAACCAGGGGAATAACCTTGTTCCGTAGGTGCTGCTCTCACCGATCCTCTATACGGATGGGGAACTCCAAAAGAGATAGATCGGGAGTCACCTCGGGCCAAATAGAATCCTCCAAAATATGAGAGTCATCGGGCATATACTTTCGCACCATCGAGAAGTGGAACACGTCATGCACCGATGCCAACTCTGAGGGTAATTGCAACCGATAAGCAACCTCGCCAATGCGCTCCACGATAGAAAAATGACCAATATAGTGGGGACTCAACTTCCCACGCCTGCCAAAGCACATCACCCCCTTCATTGGAGAGACTCTCAAGAATACTCAGTCGCCAACGGTGAAACTAAGGGGCTGCCTCCTCCGGTCGGCATAGCTCTTCTGCCAACTCTGGGCTGCCAACATGTTCTGACAGACCAAGTGCACCACATTCACGCATTGCTGCACTAGCTCCGATCCCATCATAACATGCTCACCAACCTCAAACCAATCGAGTGGAGTCTGACACGGTCACCCATACAACGTCTCATAGGGAGCCATCCTAATGCTCGAATGATAGCTGTTGTTGTAGGTAAACTCCACCAAAGGTAAGTGGTGAATCCAACTCCCCTTCCACTCCAGGCAACATGACCTTAGCATGTCTTCAAGCTTCTGGATGGTCCTCTCTGACTGACCATCCGACTGAGGATGATAAGCTGAGCTAAAAGCTAACTCAGTGCCTAGAGCTCTCTGAAAACTCCTCCAGAATCCAAAAGTGAAATGTGAATCTCGATCTTACACAATGGAAATGGGAATTTCATGCAAAAGTACGATCCGCTCCACAAACAAATGTGTCAGCTTGGGCACACTCCAGCTGACTCTGATCGGTAACAATTGAGCCATCTTCGTCAACCTATCCACAAGCAACCAAATGCTATTATGTCCACTTGGAGTCCTCGGCAATCCCACCATAAAATCTGTGGTCACGTGGTCCCATTTCCATGCGGGAACCTCTAAGGGCTAAAGCGTACCTCCCGATCGCTGGTGCTCTGCCTTCACCTGCTGACAGGTCAGGCACCTGGCCACGAACTCAGCAACATCTCTCTTCATACCAGGCCACCAGAACTATCTCCTCAAGTTTTGATACATCTTCGTTGCACCCGAATTTACAGTGTACCTACTCCCATGAGCCTCTAGTAGCACCGCATGTCTCACCTGCTCTTCGGTTGGGACGTACTGTCATGCCCCAACGCGAAATATCAGAGCACGACAGGGGAGAAAACTCCTCACTCAATCAAGACTAGAAATTCTAATTACATCACTTGATATAAAACTCTCAACTATAAAATTTCAAGTTTACAATCAAAACTCTCCAATCAAACAATAGATAAATTCATGCCACTAACTCTTCATAATTACAAGATATCTCTCATAATAAAGGACTCTCAATTCTAAACTAAGAAATAAGAAGACCACTAAGACATCTGGGTACACTCCACGCTCTTGCCCTTCCTGCCAGCTATTCTCGAGCCAACCTAAAAAATATTAATTAACACTGCATGAGCATAAAGCCCAATAGGAATTACATCTTAACACAAGCAAATTTAAGTGATTAGTGTCTTTTAACAGTCTATTTATGTCACACCCCGAGATACGTGTACAGTAAAAGATACTCGAGGAACGTGAGCAGTCGACAATACGCCTCATGCTAGCAAGATAATCAGAATGCAATCATTCACCATAAGAAAAATGAACAGAATGTGATGTACTAAAATTCCCAACTTTATTGAATAACCAAAATTACAATATTGTTGACTCTTGACTCATTTAACATCGATAATTTCTAGACTCAAGAAAATAGAAAAGTACATCATAAGACTCGACTAAACTCATGACTCTTCTAGATCTTCACTCGTCCATCAATCATCGCTCTCGGACCCATCACTAGCATAGTCTGAATCTGACCCACTATCAATTCTTGAAAAGATTGAAAAAATAGGGAATGAGCACACTTGCCCAGTAAGTATCTTCGTATCAACATGAAGGTATAATTTAAGTAATTAACATTTTAACTCTAGAAAGTAAGATAATGAAAATACGATAAATCATGCAGATAAAACCAAAGTAACAATCAGATATCAAGGTATGATCAAGATATGTGAGCATGATCAAGCAAGATTATAATGTGGCCTTTCATGAATGAGA
The DNA here is from genome assembly GCA_024336825.1 of Amorphophallus titanum. Classification (NCBI taxonomy): domain Eukaryota; kingdom Viridiplantae; phylum Streptophyta; class Magnoliopsida; order Alismatales; family Araceae; genus Amorphophallus; species Amorphophallus titanum. The sequence goes on from JANBPO010009398.1 coordinate 1,215,040, forward strand.
ATGTACTAGCATATATCGAGAATATACTTTTCATAACCTTGGAAAGGCTATGTTCTTGAAAGTCATGTAACAATCAAATATAATTCCATGATGAGCCTCGTGGATTTCACCTGTTTATAAAAAAGGTACTCCCAGTGCCATGCGACGCCAGTGTTCATCATATCCCATGGTTAATAGTATGTTTTCGACCATCTGTTGAGGGAGCTAGCGTAGAGCCCTTGGACACTGTCTGTACCCGCCCTTGCATCTTTAAGTTATAAATCAAGCTACTTTCATGAGAAATAAAGTTTGGCAAGTAATATCAAGTTCAACAATAGTTCATGTTAATAAAGCCAAGGTATGAACGTACCAAAGTTTGGTTTCTCGATCTCTCTCCAACACATTTGAGTTATCAGCTGATATCAATGTGATTCACTTAATTACTCTGTTAACATCTTTCCTTAACACGTACCATTTTTATTTAACACCGGGAAGTAGAGACATGCCGCATTGCCTACGTGCCTAGTGGCCAGAACACGATTGGTATCGGGTGGATACATATTTAGCCTACTAACCCATGTTAGTATTGTGCTTCAATCCGTTAGCGGCGTTTCCACTTAATTGCATGCCAAACTCTTCTGGACTCCTCTTCAGTATTACTAGTTTCTTCATCATCAAGATGGGCAGAGAAGAACAGCTAGCCTGGGAGAAGGACCCATGACGTTGCATGTCTTCGTCCACATGCCCTAATGAACTAGTAATACTGACAAGTACTGACAAGACGCAGATCTGCAAGGAGTAGCACTCGAGCTTTTGCATCTCTTCTGTCGGTAGAACCCATGTTCTATACATGCTCTCGTTCCAAAGAGCCAGAAAAACTCGGACTCGACCAAGCAAGAGTTGCTCCCGTCTTTCAGCAGGATTCGAGAAAATTGCTCACTGTCAAATAATAGTGGTACTCTGATCCCAACCAGAAGCAGAAATGGAAGGCAGCTGGGTGTCGGGTTGAACTAGTTTAGGGGAGGTCGGGGTGCCCTTCTTGTATATGATTGTATATGGCCCATGAGCAAGATATTGTTCTATTTTAGAATCCCAAGCAAATCATGAGCATTCCTGACCGCAACATGCATGATAATGGGATTTGTGGAGGTAACTCACAGCACTAACCCATGATTCAACACTTCAAAGAGTTCATAGTGAAACCATATAAATAGTTTATTTCATGACCTCTGGATATTACACAAACATCATCAACATCATTAATGTCGTCGTCACCATCATCACCAAGATCAGTCTTAATTAGCTCTAGTGGACCCCGATTTCAAGTCTCCATATGCAACAACTGGGATCTACGCGCTGATGTTTCCAGGATAAGCATCCCCGAAGGAGTTCTTTCTAGCCGATGCCAGCACAGTCTTGTCTGCCACGATGAAGTATGCTGCCCCGGCAACTGAAATCAAGTCCGGATCACCAGTTCAGAAGAAAAAAAGGAAGAAAAAAGGATCGAGCAAACAAGTTAGAAAATGGGTTTCAAGACGTCGTAAGCACTGCCAACAACCTGTTGAGATGATGAGAGCCTGAGCAGCATGGTTAAGGTTGGCCCTCGCCCATGGCAGCATCCTCACACTAGCCAGCTTCAGACAGAACATGCACATACATATGAAGTGTCATCAGTAAATCTGGTACTGCTTAACCTCAATTACGTGGCCAACAAACAACAAAGTTAAGGGATTCGACGTGGAGAACATGGTATCAAACAGGTGATAAAGGCTTACGTACCGTGGGTACCGCAGCTGCGACGCTTGCGATGACCGCTGCCTTTGCTCCTGCAACCACCCCCTCTGCCAAGCCAACAAAGATGGTATGCATATAAACCAAGTTAAGCACATCTCCAAATGTTTCAATAGACAGATTTTGATCTAATTAAGTATGACAGTGTGCAGCGGGATGTTACCGTGGGAGCACCGCTTCGCCATGGAGAGCCTCTGATCCAAGGAAGCCCGTGTCACAGAAGAAGCCATATGAGGAAAAGAAGGAAAATGGACAGACGCGCTAGCTAGTCTAATTAGCGTGCGAGATCCTTGAGGAAGAAGAGGGCACACAAGTCCTCACCGAGTGGTGAAGGTTAGCAGGGGCTACCACTTTATAAGCAGGGTGAGCAAAAACTAAGGAAGGAAACCAGGCGGACCAGTTGATGGTATTTGGCTTCAAACCATAGGTGGGGTGATCCCCAGTTTTAATTACTTAATTAACTCTCTCCTAGCTAGAGAGTTGGCAAACGATGCGAGACGGGTGGCCCTCCTGTTTTTTACTCCTCCTCTCCATCAGAGTTGGAAAACAATACATGGTGAGGGAGGTCCCCTTAATTTGTTGCTCCTTTCTAATTGGAGACTTTGGAGTACCATCTATGAGAGGGTGGTGGATCCTTTTGGATGCCCCTGGTTTTTGATATCGACCATCATGGAAGGGGCACCTGTCCCAAGTAGCCCATGCCTCGGCCTTGTGTTGCAGGACCCCTCTGCCATTCTCAGCTTATCCCAACTGACACACAAACCCATGGATGATGAAAGATCCCTTTTTGGGAGGACCACTGGTTTTGGATAAGAGAAGTGTAAAACCATGGGTGGCAGTACTTGTGGGTGCAACTGTTGGAACATCACAAACACATGACATCTGTTGGGTATCCCATGCAACCACACCAACCCAAGAAAGTGGTAATCCTTGGGATTACCTTCTTTTTATCTCTGTGTCTATTTGCTTTCCTGTGTAGCTAGCAAATGGGTTTTTGTGAGGGTGGGCGTGACCCCTGTTGGAGGTCTTGAACGTGGCTAATCTTTAGTTTGCTTGGGGGTCATCAAAGCTAAACATGTGGAGGAGACATTTGTACCTGGACTTCAATTTTTTATGATGTACCTGGACCTTCGTGTCTGGTGGTAGGAGCCTGGGTGCTGGTCCTGAAGTCAAACTTCGCATTAACAATTGGGAAACTAGAGCTAATTAGTGAGCGGTGCATGCATGTGAGGTTTGGGATTCCTTGTTGTTAATTACTTGATATGGGTTCGAAGAGATCTTCCTATGTATTCTCTTCTGGGTTCTGTACCTTCAGTATTCGAAAATTTCCACTTCATCTTTGCTTCACAGTCTCATTTTATATCAGTAATGTTGGACGATGTGCTTATTGCACGTATAACAACGTCGATTTCCCCCCATATTTATACCGTACCTATATCTTAATAGGGCATTTGGGTGCACTTTTCTCTCTTTTTTTTCTCTCAAAATAAAAATTAATGAAGAAGAGGACACTTAAACTCGTTTGGTAAGACATATCCTAATTTTTAAGGAGAAATCTTACCATGTGTAAATTTTTCTGCTGGAGGGCTTCGCCAGGCGGACTTATATTTTAAATAAAATTTTATTATTTCTCTAATTTATTTGGTCTTATGTGACTGCTCTTGATTGTTCACGACTGTTTAACTGCCACGTTCCAAGCAAATGACATGTTCTGCTGCTATCAATTTGCGGCATGACAGACTTGGCATGCAAAAATTATGAGGGTATTGAAAGGAGGTTCAAAAGAATGATAGGAACACACAGGAAGGAATGGCGTATGGTTAATCGCCTTGGAAAACTTGGACAGGGATGACTAGATGGAATGCAGGTATGCCAGTTAATTTCTCAACGATCACCTGCGGAACCAAGTGTTTGACTGGGGATGTGTCACTAGGACACGACACTTGTGCACAGAATGCCATGCGCCACATGGAGCAAAGGGGGTTCGTTGGTATGAGTGCAGGCGATTGTAGGAACTCATGTGCTAGTCATCATCCCCACTGACAGCAAGCAATCGATGTTTATTTTACATAAGGCGGAGCCCGAACTCCTTTGTTTCCACTGCCGAAGAGAGAGTTAGGGACCCTGGGAGCCACGACATCGGGAAGGCTTAGTCCGTGTAGCAACAACATAGTAGGGATAACTAGGGCAGAGAGACTGGTTCCAGAGAGGATGTGGATCTATTCCCTGACTGGACTACACAACTATATGCCATGCAAGGCATTTATATGGGGGCATGAGAACCTAATTACAAATGCTTGCAAGCCACGTGACAGTTCCGTCATTTTTGACGGTCCCCAGGTCGTTGCGTTATTGTGTGGGTAGTTCCACATTTGAACATAGTGTCTGTCAAAGGACCTGTGACTCAACAGGATGCCGCTCGAGGGACGTCACAAGGTATTCCAGATATGCGATAGTGTCAAGATCGGGGAAGTAGGGGTGTCGTGGGCACCATTGTGCTAGAGTAATTGTGCATCGCTAAGGTCAAGGAGACAGAATGGCACAGGCACCACTTGTGATTGGAGTGGCCAGGTGCTGTTGAGACAGAGGCGGTCGAGCGCTATTAAGACTGGAGCAGTCGGACGGCGTGAGTATCACCCTAACTAGGGTGACCAAAAGTGGTTAAGCCTAGAATTGCCTGGTGCCATGGGCACCGCTGTGACTAAAGTTGTTGAGCGTCATTGGCATCACTTTCACTGGAGTAGTTGGGTGCTGTTGGCAAGGTAGTGACTAGAGCAATCGGGTGCCCTAAGCCCCGCTGCGATTGGGGCGACCAGGCAATGTTGGAACTGGGAGAGTCAGGTGCCCTGGACATTGTCTCTAGAACAATCAGGTGCCATGAACATCGCTGAGACTGGAGAGCCTGAGGGCCGCTGGGGCTGAAGTAGGTGGGCGTCACTGGGGCTAGGCAATTGGGTCCCGTGGGCACCATTGTAGCTGGACGCTCGGGTGTTGTAGGCACCGTAGTGACTAGGGTAGTTGGGCGATCTGGTGCTACAGTGCATCATTGAGACTGGACTAGCTGGGCAATTAGGTGCTAGGGGTACCGTTGCGACAGGAGTGGCTGGGCAGTAGGGTTCCGTTGGCACCGGTGAGACTGGAGCCGTTGACTGTCATTGGGGCCAGAGTACCCCAGCGCCATCTGGACCCAACAGTCAAGTGCTGGGGGCACCGTTGTGACTCTAGTGGCTGGACAGTCGGGTGCCAGGGGCCCCGATGTAACTGGAGTTGTTGACCATCGTTGGTGCTAGAATAGCCCAGCACCGTCTGGAACCGACAATCTGGTGTCATGGGCACCGCTGTGACTCGAGTGGCTGGGCGGTAGGGTGCCGGGGCCCCCAATGTGACTGGAGGTGTTGACCATCGTTGGGGCTAGAATAGCCCAGCGCTGTTTGGACCCAACAGTCGGGTGCCAGGGCACCGTTGTGACTCAAGTGGCTAGGCGGTAGGGTGCCTGGGGCACCATTGTGACTGAAGTGGCAGGGCGCCGTGAGACCTCGATGGTCATGCTCAAGGTGCATTCACAGAGTCAAGGGCTTGACACTTCATCTTGCATCAAGACTTGTGAAGTGTGCCCATTGTTCAGATAACCATCTTGATGGCCTACTTATCGCGGTGACACCAAGGTGACGCACGACCCTCGAGATAGGGGCCGGGGAGGGTGCTCTGATCAAGTGACATCTGGGTCATGCATGAACATTGAGACAGAGACCAGGTAGGGTGCTTTTATAAAGTGGCTTTCAGGCAATGTGTGACTATCGAGGCAGATCCCGAGTAGAGTGCTCCCATACAGCAACATCAGGGTTGTACACGAACATCGAGACATGGCCCGAGGCAGGGTGCTTTTGCCAAGCAACATCTGGGGCGTTGCATGACTATCAAGATAGCATCAGGTAGGGTGCTTTTATAGAGTAGCATCCGGGGATGTGCATGCATATCGAGGCAGGGCCTGGGCAAGGTGCTTTCATCAAGCAACATCCAGGCAACATGCAATAGTTCAACGGCATTCAGGTAGGGTGCGTTCATCAAAGCAGGGGCCGCATTTGAGGAGGTTTATGTTTTAGCTAAATGCCACATGAGGGACAATCATGGCACATGCCCTCAGCGTGAACCTAGCAAACACAAAACCAGCCAACCAAGTCCTTCACGCGTCGTTTGTAGTCCTGGGGGTGAGCTCCATGCCTCTACATCAGTGTTCTTGCCCCCTCATCTTCTAAGGGGGGAATTTATAGGGGAAGATGAAGTGTCAGGGAGTTTTACGGTGGGTTGGAATGGAGGGGGTAAACTGGTCTGCGTAAACCGCTTGAGAGAAAATATATTTTTTTATTTTTAGAGTGGGGGAGGGAGGTTTACGCCTACCACACCAGGGGGCCGGCCTGGTCCCCGTAACCTCCCCGCCCCCTTTTGGGAGTTTACGCGGACCATACTAGGGGTGCCGTCTGGTCCAAGTAACCCTCCCCCCACTAGGGGGGTTAATGCGGACTAGGCTGGGGTTTCTTTTTTTAAAAAAACATTTTTTTTACTTTCTGGGGGTAGAACTGCATCCTGTTTCTGAGATAATATAATGCTAGTTGTTAGCTCACCTAGGCCAGTAATGAGGTCCCTTCATAATGACCTAGGTAAGTCTGATCACCACTGAAACATATCAGAGTTTTCACAGGAGTGAAGCCCACCATTCCAGCGCTACCAAAACACGACAGTTCAAACCATCTCCCACTTCGGCAATGGTTTGTAACCAGCCTCTGTCATGGCCCACCAAAGTTCTCCTAACATGTGATACATCTCTTCTGTCTCTGGGTGTGACCTATCTTCCACTACAAAGACCTGCACATCCCCATTAATCTTAATCCAGCTTTTTCCAGGCACTTTTTGTACACAATTGCTTTTCATTGACCTCCGTAACTCAGCAAATTCATGCCAACGACCAGCTGATGCATAGATATTACACAACAGAACATGAGCTGCAGAATTGAAAGGATCCAACTTCAGAATACCTTCAGCAGCTCTCTCTCCAATTTCTAGATTACCCCATGCCCTGCAAGAAGAAAGCAGAGTCTTCCAAACCACAGCATCAGGTTCAAATGGCATCTTATTAATGAAAGCTTCAGCTTCCTTTAAGCTGCCAGCACGGGCAAGTAAATCTACCATGCATGAGTAATGCTCCCTGGTAGGCACCACACCATAACCATTTTGCATAGTTTCAAAATAATGTCGTCCTTCGTCTATCAAACCAACACGACTACATGCAGAAAGAACTCCGACAAAGGTCACATGATTTGGCCTAACCCCTAACCTCTGCATATCATTGAAGAGGTCAAGAGCCTCTTTTCCATAACCAGACTGTGCATAACCAACAATCAAAGTACTCCATGATACTACATCATATTTATTACCTACAAACGTGAACAATTTCTTGGCATTGTGGGGACATCCACATTTTGCATATGTATCGATTAAACCATTTGTAACCATAAGATCTGCTTCCAATCCAACTTTTAAGGCATAAGCATGAATTTGATATCCTATTTCCAAATATGCCATTTCAGAACAAGCACTTAGAATGATGTTTAAGGTAATCTGATCCAGCTTGTAACCATAATCATTCAATGGTTTCAAGAGTCTGAATACCTCGTCTAGCTGCTTCTGCTGCAGACAAGCTGTGAGGATGGTGTTCCAAGATACTAAATCTTTATTGTTCATCTCTTTAAATAGGTCAAACACAAGGGAAATATCTGAACACTTACTGTACATGGCTAGTATGGTATTATACACTTCTAAGTTCGTAATGAAACCCACCTTCACAACAAATGAATGGACAACTTGACCTTGAGCCAGACAAAGAGGGGTTGTGAAACCACAAAGCAAGCAACGGACAGTGACATCATCAGGTTTCATGCCAGAACCTCTCATCTTAGAAAAGAATAGCATGGCTTCATTTGGATCACCTTCATATGCAAAAGCACTTATTACTGAGTTCCAAGCAATAGAATCTGGTCTGTCAATCTGGTAGAACGCTTTCCTTGCAGTATCTAGCCTTCCACACTTGGCATACATGTCAGTAAGTGAACAACCTGCAGAGGAATCACTTGCCCACCCGAACTTCAAGCACAACCCATGCAACTCTTCTCCATATCCCAATTGTGATAGTGCTCCACAAGCACTAAACACACTCCCAAATAAAAATTTATTCGGGTAGTATACTCCAGTCCCGAGCATTTCTCTGAAAAAGTCCAGGGCTTCCAACCCAAATCCCTGTTGTGTATACCCAGCAATCATCGCACCCCAAGAGATTAAATCCTTGCTCTTGATCTTTACGAACACAATGGATGCCTCTGCAATTCTGCCTGACTTGGAGTACATAGAAACCAATGCATTCTGGACGATCCTGTCAGCCCCCTTATCCGATTTGACCACATGGCAGTGGAGCTGCCGCCCCAGCCCCTCATCGGCCAGAGCCGAGCATGCCCTTACCACGCTACCCAACGTGAACTCATCGGGGAAGACTCCGGCATTGAGCATTTCGACATACAGCTCCATCGACTCCCTCTCCCGCTTGTTCTGCGAGTACCCAGCGATCATGGACGTCCAGGAGACAAGGTTCCTCTCAGACATTCCCTCGAACAATTCCCGGGCCTCCTCCAAGGCGCCGCATTTCCCATACATATTCAAAATATGATTACACAGGATCACATCCGGCGGGACGCCGGACTCCACCAGGTGGCGGTGGACCCGGCGGCCATGGGCCAGGTCCCCAAGGCTGGAGCAGGCCAGGACGAGGTGGGTGTAGGTGCTGGGATACAGCCGGAAGGTGGGCCGCCGGAGCTGGAGGGAATGGAATGCCTGGAGGGCTTCGCGGTGGAGGCGGCGCTTGCAGAGGCTGCTGAGGTGGTCGTTAGCGGACTGCTGGGTCCTGAAGTGGATGTCGGCGAATGTGGGCTGGGGGACTAATGGCTCCGGGTTGGTGGAGAAGGGCCGGAGGTGACAGTGGTGGAGGTGGGCGGAGGGGAGGAGAAGCCGCCTGTGGTGCTTCTTGAACTTGGAGATCATGGTGAGGAATCAGCTGAGCAGGAGAAAAAAAAGGGGGGGCAAAACGAAAACGAGCGCTCTTGGTTGCGCTCCGTGTGGTCGTGCGTTGGTTTTAATGGGAGGAAGTCAAGGTTTTTGGAGGCGATGCGAGGTGTGAACCCGGAAGAGGGAAGGGAAGAATGCAGGGGGATAAAAAAAATTTATTTTAACGTCGCCTGAGAGATTCGAACTCTCGCGGGGAAACCCCATGTACTTAGCAGGCACACGCCTTAACCACTGGTCGTGACCGTCGTGGGCGTGAACGTCGAGGCGCCCTTGTTGGCGCCCTCGCCGACGTACTCGGCCTCGCCGATGTCGAAGGTCATGCTCGTGCCGGTCCCGAACTTCATCGGGATCGAGTTCGACAGCGCAGCGACGGCCGAGCCGCTCTGCACCTTGCCGAGCCACGGGTCCAGCACCTGGTCGGGGAGGTTCAGGTCCCCGGTGTCCAGAATTGCCATGTGTCAGCCCTCCCTGGGCTAGTCACGCCCGAACAGCCCGGCCACGACAGGGCGCAGCGGGTCGTCAGCGGGCTTGGATGATGTCTGCCCCTGCAGGGGGGCACGGTTGCCGTTCTTCTTGCGGTCCGAGTCGAGTCCCTGGATCACCTTGACCTGCTCGATCAGTGCCTCCGGGTCGGTGGCGGTAAGCAGGATCTTGCGGTCCTCGGGGACGACGCCCAGCGTGACGAGCGCGTCACGCAGACCCTCGGCTATCCGGCTGGGCACGGCCGCAACCTCGGCCTCAGCCTTGGTGATACGGTCGGCGGCCTTCTGCGCCTCGGTCTTCCCGGCCTCCTCGAGCTCGGCGAGCCGCTTGGCGGCCGCCGCGTTCTCCTTGGCGCGGGCCTCGTTCTTCTTTGACAGGGCCTTCCACTTCTCGATCTCGGCAGCAGGGTCCGGGTCGGCCGTTGCGGCCGGGTCGGTCGTCTGCGTCGGTTCGGTAGCGGTGGGGTCGTCGGACATGGTGTTCTCCGTTTCGGAATGGACCGGCAACCGTTTCGGTGCCGCACCCCGCGCTCGGCGGGGAAGTCTCAGGCGTACTCGTCGACCGCTCGTCGAATGAGTGCGTTGTGCTCGGCGAGGCGCCGCTGTGCGCTTCGGTTGCCGCTCTCGGCGGCCCGGCGCAGCTCGGACGTGCGGATGCTCGCCTCGTAGGCGAACACCTCGACCTCGGGCGCGTTCGGATCCCACGAGGGGACAGCGGCGCAGTCGCAGTGCCCGTGCGAGGCGAAGAACGCGGTCGACTCCTTGTAGACGGCTCCACGCTGGGCGAGCATCCGACAGAACCCGCACGTCTTGCCGCTCGTGACCCGCTTCCACCCAGACGCCCGAGAGTCGCGCTCGGTCGCGGTGAGGATCGTCTGCCGACCCGCAGCGAGCACATACTTCGGCACGGACGCCGTCAGGGTGGCGAGCGTCGTCGCGGCGTCCTCCGCGAACAGCGCCCCGGCCGCGCGGCGCACCATCGGCCCTACGTCGTCCTGGTAAGGCGACGCCTGCTCCTCGGCGCGGAACCGCCCCGGGACGCCCTCGTTGGCCCGCATTTCGTCGTACCAGTCAACCGCGAATCCCGCCGCATCCTGGCCGTACTCAGCCACCAGCAGCGGTACGAACTCCAGCAGTTGGTCGCGTGCCGACTCGGGTCGGTCCAGGTTTAGCGAGGCGAAGAACGCCGTCAGGTCCCGCTCGACGAGAGCCCGGACGCCGGCATGCGCCCGCCGCAGTTCCTCAGCGTCGGCCGCCGAGACCACTACGCCGCCGGCTCAGGCTCGGCCGGCTCGTCGGCCGGGGTGTTCGCCGCCGTCGAGAAGCCGGCAAGAGACGCCGCGAGTCGGTTCCGCCGGCGCTCTGCAGTAAAGCGCGCGATCTGCTGATCGTCGAGACCCAGGAGCTCCAGGCCGACCTCGGTCTGCGCAAGATCGGGCACCGCGGCGATCTGCTTGGTGCCCGCGTCGGCCTGCGCAGCGCGCGAGAGGTACCGCGGGTCCCGCCACTTCGTGTCGATCGTGCGGTACGAGTCCGGCACCTCGGACTCTCCGTTCTGCATGGCGAGGGCGATGCGGAGCACGTACTTGAGGTTTGGCGACCACTCGTCGGTGGCGCCCTCAGCCTCGGAGATGAGTTCATACTGCGAGGAGTCGTAAGCCTCGGCCGACGTCGGGTTCGCGAAGTCTGTGATCGCTACGGACGAGTCGGGCAGGGCCGTCTCGCGAGCGAACATCTTCGAGTACGTGTTCAACGCGGCCAGGTGCGGCTCGGGCGACGCGGCGTCGAACTTCTTCACGTCCGCCCGCGCGAGCTGCGGGGCATCGGACTGCAGCACATCGACGTCGTCCGGGATGCCGCGCATCCGGCCGAGCATCACCTGCAGCTGGGCCTTGTACGACCCGTCCGAGTTCTTGAAGACCGAGTCGTCCGCACCCAGGAGCCAAAACTCCGGGAACGAGTACACGTCCATGTGACCCTCGAGGCGGGCCAGAGTCCGCGCGGCGGCCATCTGCAGCCCGCGCACCGGGCGCGAGATCCGCGACCGACCGAACGGCCGCTTGAGGCGCGGCTTGTACGGCAGCGGGGCGGCAGGGACGCCGAACGAGTGCTCGGAGACTGAGGTCTCCCAGCGGCCCTGGTCGAGCACAGCGGTCACGGTGCGACCGTCCAGGTACAGCGTCAGCGCGGTGGCGCCGACTTCGTCCCGGTTGTTGACCCAGAGCATGTTGTCCAGCGCGCGCTTCCGCGTGTTCCAGTCGCCCGTGGCGTCTGAGGCGTCGGCGAAGTGTACGAGCGCGTCAGGCTCACCGTCTTCGCCGCGGGAGGCAACGACGAACGATGTCGCGTGGATGAGCGACGACGTGACTCCCTGGTCGACCTCGGAGGCGAGCCGGTTGTCCTCCCAGAGCTGGGAGAATCCGAGGCTCTCAAGGTCACCGTCGGCCCATGTGAGTCGCTCGAGGTGGCAGCGCCGGCCGAGCCCGTCGACCGCCTTCTGCGACCAGCCGAGTACCAGGCCGAGGTGGAAGTACTGCTCCGGGATTACCCCGCCGAAGGATCGGCGCATGTTCTTCTCGGCGTCGTAGAACGCGTCCACGAGCCGGTTGAAGCGCGCCTTGGACTCCAGCTGATCCAGGAGGTGCGCGAGCGTGTCGTTCTCGTCGTCGGACAGGTCCGGCAGGGTCACACTTCGCGTCGTAACGCTCACACGCCTGCCCTCCTTCGCCCACTGCTGCTCGCCTGACGCCCAGCGGTTCCACCGGTGCGGCCTTGACCTGTCATTGGCTTCTTGCCCGTCGTCGCGCCGTACACCGCCGCGGCGGCCGACTCGACGGGTGTCACGTCTGCATCCGGCAGGGCCGGGGTGAAGCCCCACCCGCCGGCAGTTCCGATGTCGCGCTTTGCGCCGAGAGTCACAGAGAGCGTTAGTCCTGGCTGGCCGAGGTGGGTTAGCGTGCCCTCGTTCACGTGACGCCGCAGCGTCGCGTTGGCCGCGATGGCGGTGTCCGAGCCGAGCACGAGGATGCGCTTGGCTGGCACGCCGCGAGCTCGCAGCAGGTTCACGAGGTCGCCCACGCCCGCCTTGCCGTCGATCACGATCAGGGACGCTTGCCGCCACCGTGCTGCCAACCAGTCGGCCAGCGGAGTGATGCCCTGACCCATCGGGGTCGGGGGGAACGCTTCGACGTGCACGTTCCCCTCGTCGGATGCCAGGGCCACCGAGACGGCGTAGCGCGACCCGTCCAGCGAGAACTTCACGCCGTAGGCGAGGTGGCCCTGCGTCGGCGCTGCGGCGGCTGGGATCTTGAGCGGGTCCCAGCTCTCGGCCCTGATGACCGGCGGGAGGATGCCAGCCTCGTCCCAGATGCCGTAGCCCTCGCGCCAGAACGACTCTGCGCCAAGGTTCTTCCACATGCGCAGGATCGCGGTCTTGGGCGTGTGGTCCGGGAAGCTCGGGTTGGCCTTCGCCACCTGGTCCCAATCGATCGAGTCACGCGGTGTCGCCGCGGCGTCCGCGCTGAACTCCACGTACAGCATGTCGTCCGAGGTGCCAGACATCGCCTCGGTCCGCTTCCGCGTGAACACCTCGCCGTTGTCGGTCGGCCGCGGGGGAGTGCCCACGATGAAGAACAGCGGGTTCTTCGCACGGTTCTGCGTAGGCAGCATGTCGTCCAGCGCCGTCTCGCCGAGCCGCTGCCCCTCGTCGAACACAAGGACGTCGATGCCCGCCATACCCAGGCCAAAGCCGTAGTCGCGGGCGCCGAACAGGATGCGTGACCCGTTCTTGAACCCGACCTCGCCCTCACCGTTGGCCACCCGGACGTAGTCGATGAAGGGAGCCACAGCCTTGCGCCGCGAGAATCCCTGCATCGACCTCAGGGTCTCCTTCGCGGTACGCAGCTGCTGTGCCGTCCACAGGGCCGTGAAGCCCGGGAAGATCATGCACAGCGCGAACAGCAGGCCGCACAGCATGAACGTCTTGCCCACCTGGCGCGGGATGCTGAGCACCACGCCGCCGACCGTCGAGGCGTACGTGCCGTCCTCGCGCTTGGCCAGCGCCAGTTTCGCGATCGCCACCTGGAACCAGTCGAACTTGATGCCCATGCGCTGGTGCTGCCGCTCGACCTCAGGCCATCCGGTGGAGACTATGCCGGACGGATAGACGACCTTCGCCCGGTCAGATAGCCGCGGGGTCGAGGGCTTCGTCTTCGGCCGGCTGGTCGGCATCCTCGTCCCTCCGCAGCGCCTTCATGGCCTCGATCTCGCGGCCGATCTCCAGCTGGCGGCGCGAGAGGGCCGCCATGTCGCGCGGCGGGCAGTTGGGGTCATCCAGTGCCTGCGCAAGCCGCCGCCGCATCGCCACGAGCTCGGCCAGGCGGTCATCCTGCTCGGCCGCCTCGAGGATCGTGAGCGGCTTCTTGGGTGCCGGGGGCTTCTCGTTCGGGGCCACCGCGCGGAGCTTGGAGGGGGTGCGCCGCTTGGTCGGGGGCATGAGGTCCCCCTTCCGCCGGTTGGAAAAATCGCGAGGGAGAGAGCTCGGATGGCTTGTCTTCCTACCCATGATAAGAAGCTCCAAATTGAGGAGAAGGTCGGGCTCATCGGGTGTGGGGAGGAATAAAAGAAGGTCGTTAGTGTAGCAACCAATGGTGCAAATGGAGGTGATAGACCCGACACATAGGTGTAAGAGGTCAAGGATCCTAGGTTGGTCGGCCATGGTGGTCAACATTCTGGTCAACTTCATTTGCCATGCTAAGCCCTTAAGAAGATCCCCTAATGTCTCCACTTGGTAAGATGATTGGATGGCTGTGTGATAGGAGAAGAAGGGCACTATGGGAGGTCTAGCTCCATGGGAGGGCAAACATGGGCCATGATCTCTCTAATTAGGTTCTCCCGTAGCCAACTAGCAAGGGGTTCTCCTAAGATGAGCTCGGCCCCAACTAGGGAGGGTGGGGTAAGGTGAAGGCCACTGTACGAGACTTTTCCTTCAATTTGGACATGGGTGGTCTCCATGGGGGGAATAGGGTCCAAAGTGTTCATCACTATGGGGTCGGATATGGGTTCCTCTACCAAGGAGGTGAGAGGGTCTTTTGGGGGTGGGGTGATGAAGTTTGGTGTATGGTGCGCTCGGAGTGGAGGGTAAAAGGAAACTTGGTTTGGGATTGGTAGGGGAAGTAGTGGAGGTCTAGGTTGGGGTAGGATTGGGGTTGGAAGAGGAAGGTGGGTTAGGTGAGGAGGTTTGGGTTGATTGAATTTGGGAGGTGCATCCTTTTTAGGGGACGATGGAGGGGTAGTGATGGAGACTAAGGGGGCATGTGGGGTATGGGTTTGGTGAGGGATTTTGGGTTGGGGAATGATGACCGTCATGGGCCTAGGTGGAGGGGTGGGCACGGGGTCCACTTGGGTTTGAATGGTGAGAGTCGGGTGAGTGACTTTGGGTTGGGGAGTGGTGGTCCTCATGGGGGGAGCTGGGTCGGTTAGGGGTCTCTTGCCTTTGGGATCAGCCGATTGTGGAGGGGTGGAGGTGGGTCGTTCTTGGATTTAGGGAGAGTTGGTGGTGGTGTTCGGGTTAGAATTATTGGGAGTGGTGGAATTTTGGCACTAAAGGAGGTCTTGGGTAGACCGGGTGGGAATGGAGAAGCTGAGGGATGTCGTGGAGGTTGGGCTCTTGTGGTGGTTTTAGATTGGTCGGGAGAAAGAGGAGTGGTAGTGCTCCTCGGGCTATGGCTCTCCGAGTAGGAAGGGGAGTGTTGGGGAGCGTAGGCTTCCCTAAGTTTGGCCTGCATTTCTTCCCAAGTGGCAATTGGGGCTTGCCCACGGAGCCTCCTTACACATTCAACATTTGACCAATGATCGCTGGCTCGCTTTGAAAGGTGCTTTTTGGCTAGGTTCACTTTTGCCCCTTCTGTCATGGGGTACCCTCGAAAGAATTGGCCTACGGAAGCTTCCCACTCTAGGTAATGGCTTGGACCGTGGGTTCCATCAAAGGTGGGGGTTTTGAGTTTTAAGAGTCTCAGATCTAGCTCTTCCTGGAACACCTTAATAAAATGTGTCGAATTCTAATATTCGATTAATTATAATCGGATACGAATTCGGATAGCATGTTATCCGCTCCGTTTACCGATCTAGTTGCGACTGCCCCTGGACCGTGGACGCCGCGGCCATCATCCTCGCCTGCGCAGCACGCCACCGTCGTCCTCGCCTGAGCACGCCGCCCCTCTCTTCTTCCTCCTCCCTTCTTCCTCTGCACTCTTCCGCAAGCACAGGCCACCAACAGGCATCTACTGTAATGTAAAGAAGCCCTTCGGTCCCACCTTTTCCGGCCGTTTCCCACGTTTCCCTGCAACTACGCATGAATTTCGTCCCTGAAGAAGAATGTTGGGTTTCTTTCGCCATGCCCACAAGCCAACGGGAAAACTTGGTCTGAGTGTGTTGTGCAATGTTTCTTCTCCCTTATGCGGAGGGGTGATTCTCTTTGGTCCGTTCAATTCCAACACTCCGAGAAGATGGAAAAAGCCAGTGGATTCTGCGCAGACGCGGCTGGAGAATCGGACCAGAGATCTCAGGCTTGATAAGCTGATGACCCAGTTGAAGAAACTGAAATTGGTTCTGAGTCTGCGGGCAGTGATCTCTAGCCGGAAGGGTCACCATGCTTCTCTTCAGCTGCTTTCGAAGTGGAGGGGCATCGTTGGGTTGAATGTAGGGATCGGCGCTTTCCTTCGGAAGTACCCTCACATATTTGAGATATACGTGCACAAAGAAAGAAGAAATCTTTGCTACAGATTGACCCAGAAAATGGCCGAATTGATCGAAGAGGAGTCTAAGTCGTTAGAAGAATCTGAGTTGGTGGCTGTGCAAAGGTTGAAGAAGGTACTTATGATGTCAAAAGGTGGGACTTTGCATGTTCATGCACTGTGGCTTATAAGAAGGGATTTGGGTTTGCCTGAAGATTTCAGAGACTCCATACTCCGCAAATATTCTGATGACTTCAGTCTGGTAAGCCCGGAGATAGTATCCATAGTCTCCAGAGATGAAACGTTTCGAGCAGAGGTGGAAAAATGGAGAGAGAAGGAGTACAGGGAGAAATGGTTGAGCGAGTTTGAGACAAAGTATGCTTTCCCAGTTCAGTTTCCAACAGGATTTAAGTTTGAGGAAGGGTTCAAGGAGAAGCTAAAGAACTGGCAAAGGATGCAGTATGTGAAGCCCTATGAGAATATAGGGATTGTTTGTAGCCGTACATGTGGTGGTATCGAGCGCTTTGAGAAGCGAGCTGTAGGAATTATCCATGAACTTCTAAGTTTAACTGTCGAACAGATGATTGAGGTTGAAAGGCTATCCCACTTCCGAAGAGATTTTGGCATGGAAGTCAATGTGCGTGAGCTCCTCCTGAAACATCCTGGAATCTTTTACATATCCACCAAGGGCAACACCCAAACTGTGTTTCTTAGAGGAGCATATTATAGAGGTTGCTTGATAGAACCTAACGCCATCTATGCAGTTCGCAGGAAAATGTTGGACCTTATCTCGATGGGTCGCCGAAATACTGGTGTACTCCATCCCCTAGAGGAGCTAGAGAAACAGAGCAACCGACTAATTCACAAGGAATTAGTGGGAGGTCCATATGATGGGGAATGGGTTCTTCCTATGTTAGAAAATATTGATGTGCAGTCTGCTGATTACTGAAAATTTGGGGTCAGCAATCAACACGATAGTGAGAACAGTGAATAAGTTGGCGTATTATTCCCCCAAAGCAGGAATGAATTATGTGGTACTCAAGACAGACTGCACCTGATATTTGTATTTGCCCTATTGATTGGCCAGAATTCTTCCATCAACATATTTACCCAATCAAGAAGGCTCTAACCTTGCCAATTACCCTGCTTGAATAAGTGTAGCTGATGCAATTACATTTTGCAATTATGTTTAGTGCATATGTGCCGAGGGACTTTTAACCTTCAAGTCAATGAGTGGGTACCACACCAGGTAAAATATCTTTTCTCATTTTTATATTTCCAAGTTTACATGAAGCTAACAAGGAGTAGAAGATTTACTTATAGCTATAGTGTTGTATTTGGACAATGGCCAGACATATGCTTCTGTCTATTTGAACCATTCACATGAGCAATATTAATGAGAAGTAACATTGGATGCTTGCAACTCATCTGACTTGACCTTTCCCTCTGCTTGCGACACCTGTTCATCTTGCTTTTTGTTCAACGTTGGCGAACCCTATCATGTCTACCATTTGGACTAACAAGATCATTTGGGGGTTTAGTGCGATGGAGCATTTAATACCTAAAGCATGACCAATGGGCTATGGCCCAGTTGGTATGGGGTAGAAGGATTTGAGGGGGCACCTCCCAGGTTCTCTGCCATTGTGGGGGAGGCCCTCAAAAAAATTCCTGAAGTGGGAATTAAAATCTCTTGTTGGTAAGCCTTACATGTTTTGTTAGGAATCATATTTCCTTGGGGATATACAATTCCTACTAAAAGTCAGATTAAAGAAGAGCTTTGGGATATCGAATTTACATATTGCAGAGAAAAAAATTCAATTCCCTCCAAGAATTTAACCCCAAAGAAAACACAGTGAATTACATTCAAAACTTGAACTACGGTTCATAAACTGAATTCAATTGCACATCTCACCAATCCCCCCTTAGCTTGCAAGTAAGGCACACTTTTTGTGGGATGTTAGTTTTTTGGTGAAACCTACTGTTGGCAAGAAATGAGCAGCCATTCATCAAGAATTGATTATTGTTATAGATAACCACGATTCCTTGTCTGTGCTGTGTCACTAGCAATTGACATCCATTTGTTGAAGTTGGCCTTTCCCACTCACAATTTAAGGACTACTATTCTTCACATGCCTTGAAATTTGCAGGCAACATAGGCTTTCTTACATGGACAACAAACATGGGACACATATATCAAGACCATAACATTAACTCTAGCAGCACATGTTGGATGAGGTGGAAGAGTGGTGATTCATTGGGAATGAATTTAGGTGAGCTTTTTACACTGAATTCCTAATTTCAAAGATTTGCAATATGTCTGCCATATAAGGTCTGAGGTGTATCATTGAATCTCATAGTTGATCATATATCTTTTATGGTAGAAAAACAATGCAGAAGGCGACGGGATCCACAATCTTTGGGATGACATCAAGGTTGGAATAACAGGAAGAATTTTGAATAATGAGAATACGCTATATAATAACAGAAATAATTCTGTTCATTCATATTGCAGAACAAGAAAGACAAAATTTGAGGTCAATTTCAGCACATATGCTAACATGGTGATCCAAATTTCAAGTGTTCTTATGTGAAGTCATTCATTCTACTCCTCAACATTGGTGCTGTAAAATTCAATGACCGGTGTACCTTCCACATTTGAGTAATAACTGTAGACTCACGAGCATAATGCCACAGATCAGTAGAAGAATTACTCTCTAAAAACCAATCAGAATTGGGATATGAAAAGGTGGGATCAAATTGTATTGAGACCAGTCACCAGCTAAATTCAACAAAGTTGCTTTAAAATAAAATGAAAGTCACTGCAGTTAGCCAGATTGGTTGGGATTGACTTGGGCTTTCAAAACCCTTAGGCCCAGTTTGTTTTTCAGTTAAGATTGAGGGGATAATTTAACCGAGGAGAGAGAGCGGTGTAGGCTCCACCACTCTCACACTCAACATACCTAACCGGGGTTGGTTAGAGCATTCCACCCTCTGGGGTCGAATGCGCTAACCCCACCCGGTTAACAAAGTCCACCTTATGAGACTACTAATATGGATCAGGGTGAAAGGTCCTTAAACTGAACTCTACACAACCAAGCACATGTAGCCGTTGCATCTATGAAGAGAACAAGAAACCGTTGATCATATCTTTATAATGCTCATTCATGATTCAGGTCAGGAAGAGTTTATTAGATGTTAAAACTAAGTGGATGAATCATTATTTAGCACCAAACATTTTATTGAGAGCAAGAGTTTACAGGCCTATGCTACTTGCCTTAACGTTTGGCATCATTTGTTGGGCAGTGAGGCATCTAGAAAGAGAGCAAAGCAAGAATTACTCAGGGCTGTGGCATGGCTGGTATAATAATTGCAACAAAACGTTAAAGTTGTGCCAGTAATTCATTTTCCCTCAGCAAAATAACCATGTTATGTTTAAGTCTCAATTATGGCGTAATATGGAATCACCCTCAACTGCTCCAACTTGGCTAATCATAGAGGCAACAACATTTACCCAGACAGTAAACCACCACTTACTTAAATAGTAAAATAATTACTCGGGATGTGATGCAGCTGCATTGGACAACAATAAATATCTGAAGAATATTTCCATAATTATTCCAATATCTCAACACTGACACATAGATAATGATAGAGAGGTCTCAATATTTCACTAAAAAACCAAGACTGAAACAAGCATTTAAACCATTAGACAAACAAAATAAAAGAGAACCCACAGAAGACTGAGGAACTTTATGTGTGCAAATATCAAATTGAAGGTCTACAACTCTCTGCAAGAGCAAATGATACGTATCTTTGTCATGAAGATGCTGAAGTATGAGCACGGACATAGGCTTACGTATTTTAAATGTAGTCAACAACATTAGAAGTCACAAAATTTATTTGCAAGACATTTGAGAATATTTGTATAAATAAAATTGAAAATTTGAGGACTTAAAAAAAGGGAAAGATCACAAACAAATCATAGAGAGGATATAACCTCAATTCAAGATGACCGACCTGAGGATGAACTAAAGGATGACCCCAGAAAAATGTGCTTAATGAAGACAAGCTGATAGTCATTTTCATATGGTAGAACCCATGAACCGAGTCAGTTGTGTTTAATGTTCAAATGGATCGCCCATCTGGAACTCCCAGTGTTATCCCAATTCACCTCTCATCATCCAATCTCTAAGCATCACCTATCCTCTCCAAGCCCATATATTATTTTGCACACAAAGTTAAGACAACAGATTTTGATGAATAAGCTAGTTTTCTGCTCTGATAACTCTTCAGCATATTCTGCAATGCAATTTACAGGAGAGAAGAAAAAACAAAATATCAGGCGCTAGAAGGATGGAACCAACGACAGACCTTGGTGTCAAGCATGACAGCACAAAGGATTTGGGTGTTCGCCATAGCAATCTTGAGGTTATTCAGCGTCTCCTGGTGGTACTCGTGCGTTCCGTGGGAGAAGTTAAACCGGGCCACGTTCATGCCGGCCCTCAGCAGCTTCTCCAGCATCGGAACAGACCGGGACGCCGGTCCCAGCGTGCACACGATTTTGGTCTTCGGAACCCGCCCATCATTGGGCAGCTCCTTCAGTATGCCCTCTATGTCGATGTTCGCCATACAATCCTCAGCGCAGAAACCAATCGCAACTGCAACAGAAAAACATCACCCGGACCAAAAATCAGAAAGAAATTCCACCACGCAGATAAAAACTATAAAAAAAATCCACAAAAACGCGATCGGCAAGCATACTCACAGGAGTAGAAAACTACTCAACCTGATCCAAGCAAAAACAAAGCACGATTCCTCTACAAACCATGGGATTAGACGAACGGTGCTCTACGCATTAAAGAAATCCAACACTTGGAAACTTCATTAAAAAAAAGGAAATCG
Source organism: Amorphophallus titanum (assembly GCA_024336825.1). Classification (NCBI taxonomy): domain Eukaryota; kingdom Viridiplantae; phylum Streptophyta; class Magnoliopsida; order Alismatales; family Araceae; genus Amorphophallus; species Amorphophallus titanum. The sequence goes on from JANBPO010009398.1 coordinate 1,236,038, forward strand.
GACACGTGCTAAATTTATCAAGATCAGAAACTAACTAGACGAAAAAAGAAGATGAACTCGACCACATCATAGGAGTAGAAAAATATCAAGGTGATCCAAGCAAAAACAAAGCACGATTTCAATATGAACCATTACGTACGAACGAAGATTTCCTCTATGCCTTAAAAACAATCCATCATCTAACAACTTCATTAGAAAAAAAAACAAAGTTTCTTCAAGAGCAAAAACCAACAAGAGAAGCACTTCCACCTCTCCTTCAAATTCAGCTTGGGGTTGAGGGTTTGTCTCTTCGATGAGCAAGCTAGATGTGCCCTTGGTGGGGCATTGATTGGCAAAGTGACCATACCCAAGGCACCTAAAGCATTGCTACCCACTTTGATGATTTGATATATCCTCTCCTCCCCCATGAAACCCCTCCTGGCAAATCCCACCTCGCTTCTAGCCGCCTCCTTCTTCCCTTGGTCTCCTTCCTTGGTTAATTAGGGTTTTTTGAGAATTGGTGTTCAAGGAGGGAGATGGGGTTGGGAGGGAGATTGGGCCTCATTATTTTAACTATGGGCATTTCATCTTTTCATAAGCCTAGATACAAGAATGATATTTTTGTCACTTCGCATCCAATGGTTAATTTGTATGCCAAGAACAGAACTAAAGTATCTAAACATCCTACGCTCAAGTGGCGTGCCAAACAACATCACACGAGATCAAACTTAGTGTCTTTATAATTTTTGGACTATGATTGGTATTTTATACAGACAATTTCTTCGATGACTATATTAAGAAGATGGCAACTTTTCTATGGGTTATGTTAATCGAAGAAACGCATCGAAAGCACCATTTCTTCAGGGTCTTGTCTTGACAGTTGCTGAGATAACGAAGTGGGAACGAGTATCCCTCCGCAAACATGGCAAATTCGCCGCCGCCGAAATGTCTTGAGATCCCTATAAATATTCTCTACACATTCCCTTTTCTGGCAGTCTCCCTTGGATCCCTCCCACTAAACCATATTTCCAGCTCAAAAGCTTGCCCCCCGGTGATCACCATCGGTCAGTGTCTTAGTCTGCTGACTCGGTGCTGAGTACAAGCAACGAAAGATTCTGAATTCCCCCCACCCCACGCATCCCAGTCTTGAACTTGGGGACCTGCCGGAGACCGCCAGCGTGTCTGCTTTGCTGAAAAGCACCGAACTTGGACTGCAATCTTTAGATTGGTGGCCCAATGGCGTCCATGGTCGACGCTGCCTTGAGGGGGCACCCACCTGTGATTCGGTGCGGTAGTGGCACGAACACCCTTTGTCTTTCCAGAGAAGGCAATGGAGGTGTTCGATGGGAGGACAAGAATCGTCTGCCTTCGCTGCAAAGGGTCCTCTTCCTGCGGCCCCACGAACTAGGTGTACGTACGTCGAAATGCCACAGGTAAGGCTTGGGCATGTCATGCAGATGTGGAAGGGCAAAGGTGGATCCGTATTTAATTGAGGATTCCAGAGAGTGGGGAGCAGTTGCACCGCCCGCCCATGCAGGCCCTGTGGAAGGTTGTGATGCGGTATGTAGCATGGGGGACCCTCCTCCCGCTTTTGCTCTAATGGGGGATGCTTTTCCATCTCGATGAGCTGATGATGACTCCGCGGCGGAAAGATCTGATTCAGCACACCGCATCATCTGCCCAGAATACTTCTCCCCGCCCATAGCCCGGATCCTTCTTTATAAGGCCTGCCTGGGGTTCAGCTGCTGGACATGCTCTCTCTCTCTCTCTCTAGATCTCTCCCTACAGCCATTCTACAAGTTTGTGTGGAAGCAAGAGAGGCTAGCTTCTACCGTCGCAATTTCTGGCACAAACATGAAGAGTGCAAGGCATGGCGCGGTCATCGGTGTCCCCGTGCAGATGTACCCGGCCGAGGAAGTGCCGGTGAAACCCGTTTGTGATGCTCTCAGCTCGCGTGTTGTCCCCAGATCATATGCATCCTCTCAGCTCAAAAAGAGTAAGGATCATCTTCCTGCCAGACTGTGACCCTTGGGTCTTTCCTTCTTTCCCCTTATGTGTTACTGTACATATGTGTTCTTCAGCTGATTGGTAGAGGAATAATTTTGTTTTCGAAATGCAGAGAGAGCTGATGCTGTCATTGGTTGGATGAACAAGTTCAGCAAGAAGGCGGATAGTTATGCGCAGGGCATAAAAGAGCATGGTAACTTACCTTCTCTGCAGTACAACATACCATAGTCAGTTCTAATAATCCAAGTTAAGGGCATTGCATGCCTAGATTTTGGATCAGGTGCAGAATGGGTTGCTGATCAAAGCCTATTTTTTTCTTCCTAATTTTCAGTGAGATTGGGACCAAAAATCGCCGACACGTTGAAGGGAAAGCTAAACTTGGGTGCAAGGATTCTTCAAGCAGGTGGTGTGGAAAGAGCTTTTAGACAAATCTTCGGCGCCCTGGATGGGGAGAAGCTGCTCAGGGCCTCCCAGTGCTATCTGTCTACTACAGCTGGTCCTATTGCAGGGATGCTGTTCATCTCCACAGAGAAGATCGCATTCCACAGTGACAGGTCTCTCGCAGTCACTTCACCTCAACGAGAGGTGATCAGAATTCCATACAAGGTTAGCCTCCCATTCAACCTTCTCTAAGAAATTTTCCTTTTTTTTTTCTCTTTTACATGCAGCTATATGCATCTGCCTTCTAGATATAGGATTCATCCCCGGAGCAGGTTCTAAATGTTCACACCCTTTGCAGGTAATGATCCCTTTGAGAAAGATCAAGAGAGCAAATCCAAGCGAGAATGTGAACAAACCTTCTCAGAAGTACATTCAGATAGCTACCGTGGACGATTTTGAGTTCTGGTTCATGGGGTTTGTCAGCTACAACAGGTCTGTCAAGTGTGTACAGAAGGCTTGCTGCTTTGCCCATTGATCTCTTCCTTGAGAAAGTCGAAGGATTTTGGATTTCGGGAGGAAATATACTCATTTCCGACAAATTCATTGCACATGAAGTGATCCATGCAAACAAATCATCATGTCATATAATTTTTGTAAAAAGCCCTCGGATGTGAGTCACCATTTTATATATAGTGAAATGTTGCGAATCAGCGTTTTGTGGTGGAATGATGTGAATCAGCATTTTATAGTGAAATGATGTGAATCACTGTTTTACAGCGAAGATGATCAGTTTCCCCCAGAATTTCTTATCCGCTGCATTAGTTTCGGTGTTTTAATATTCGGCCCGACCCGGTCGGTCCGACCGGTCAACCTGCCACCGGGCTCAAAATCGGGTTAAAACAATGCTTAGATCGCCCAAGACTTAAAACTCGTTCAAACCAGGCAAACCCAGCCCAACCTAGCTAACCCGGCCAAACCTGATAAAACCAGTGTGACCCAGGCGGATTAGAGACCCAAGACACCTTGTTCGGCGGTGTCGCCTGATGCGCATCCGATCCATCAAGCCCGAGTTCTGGAAGTCCGAGGACATCGCCGCGCTCGACTGGCCGACCCGCCTCCTGTTCATCGGCCTCTGGTCCTACGTCGATGACAACGGCGTCGGGCGCGACAACGAGAAGTTGATCGCCTCCGACCTGTTTCCCCTAGAGGACGACCCTCGCGACACTCTCGCGACTGTCTCGCGAGGGTTGCAGAAGCTTTCCGAAGGCGGCCAGATCACCCGCTACGACGTCGAGGGTCGGCCCTTCCTCTACATCAACGCCTGGTCCGAACATCAGCGCATCGACAAGCCCAACAAAGAGCGCTACCCCCTTCCTACCTGCGGAAACTCTGTCATTCGCGAGGGTCTCGCGACACCCTCGCGACACCCTCGCGAGACTCCCGCGCCTGGAGCAGTGGAGCAGGGGAACAGGGGATCAGAGGAACAGGGGATTCCGCCAAAGGCGGGTGGGGGCGAGGTCAGCGCGCAACTCGCGCTCGTCTCCGAAGCCCCCACCGCACAGACGCTCGTCGGCGAATGGATCGAGAACTGCGATACCCGCCCGCCAGGACGCGTCGTCGGCCAAGTCGCCAAGGAGCTCAAGTCGCTCCTCGATGAAGGCATCGACCCGAACCGCGTCCGAGCCGCCCTCGCCGAATGGAACCGCAAGGGCCTCCACCCCTCGACGCTGAGCAGCGTCGTCCACGAGATCAGCAACCGCCGACCTGCCGCTCGAGGGCAGGCCGCCACCAACGACCTCTTCGACGCGGCCATGAGTCGCGCCCTGCAACGAGACGGGATGACCCGATGAGCATGGAGCAGTACCGACCCGCGCCCCTGGAACCCGACTACGGCCGGCGCATGAGCCACGCCGAAGCGGTGATCCTCTGCCGCTACGCCAAGGCCGCCTGTCCCCAGCAGGCTTTCGACGAGTACACCCCCGACGCCTGGTCCGACCTGCTCGGCGACCTGCGGTTCGAGGACGCCAAGGCGGCACTGCGGGAGGTCGTCAAGCGCAAGCCGTTCGTGGCACCGGCCGAGATCCGCGAGGAGGTCGACCGCATCCGCAGCGGGCGCCTGTCGCGGTTCGGGCCGATCCCCGAGTCGCCGCCGGAGTTGCGCGACGATCCGGCAGCCGCCCACAAGTGGCAGGTCGAGACGATGCGCGCGGTCTGCGACGGCACGTTGACGCGCGCCGACATGCCGCACGCCGACCCCACCCCTGCGACGCCTGAGCAGATCGCCAAGGTCCGCGAGCTCATCTCCAGGGCCAAGCCCGGCCGCGACATGGACCCCGCATGACCACCCCACCCACCGCCCTCCCCCAGCTCGCCCGTGCCCACATCGCGGCGATCCCGGTGTGGCGTTGCTGCCCGGCGGGTTCGTGGCAGCCGAGCGTGTGTGCGGCGGCGGGGCAGCACGACGTGGGCCTGCACGACGTGGGCCACCTGACCGAGAGCGAGGAAGCATGATGCCGAAGCGGATCCAACGCCGACGCACGGCCGGCTGGAGGATGCCCGAAGGCGCCGTGTACGTCGGACGCCCGACCCGATGGGGCAACCCGTTCTCGGTGCACGGCGGTCACGCGATCGGCCCGCACTGGTTCGACGTGAAGCCCTGGCCGCTCGATCGCGGCGTCTTCCGCGTTGACGAGCACCAGCTCGCGATCTACTCCACGCACGCCCCATCAACGTGCGCCGTCGCTGCCGTCGTCGACCTGTTCCGAATGCTCGTCCAGGTGCGCCTGCGCGACGTACCCGGCGCACGTGAGTGGCTCGAGCCGCTCGCCGGCCGGGACCTCGCCTGCTGGTGCCCGCTCGATTCTCCGTGTCACGGAGACGTTCTGCTGGAGATCGCCAACCGGGACGACGCGGGGCAGCACGACGTGGAGTGCCATGAGAGCGAGGCCGACGATGCTTGATCCCCGACCGTGCTGCGGAACCACGCCCGACTGCCACCACCTAGAGACGTGTCCCAAGCACGCCGAGCCGCCGCCCACGCTAGTGCGCAAGTCGCTCGCCAACATCGTCGCGTTCTGGCGTCCCGGCTCCCATGACTGGGCCTGGGCCGACGAGTACGCCGACCTGATCGACAAGCCGCCGACCGAGGCTGTCCGTCAACGGGTGCTCGGGGAGGGTGTCGGGTTCGTCGACCATCTCGCCCCGGTGCTGCTCGGGTCCGATGGCCGCGTGTGGGACGGCCACCACCGGATCGTCATCGCGCTGGAGTTCGACCTGCCGTGGCTGATGGTCGAGATGGCAGCCACCGCCCCCACCCCCGCGTCCCGTCGGGATGCGGACCACCCCGAGGCCAAGGAGGCCAGCGACCAATGAGCGTCTACATCGCGCTGCACACAAGCCCAGCGCCGTCGATTGGTGACATCGCGGAGTTCGGCCGCCTGGCCCTGGAACTCGGCTGCGACCCAAAGCAGCCGTTGGCCGTCCGCACCGAGGGCAACGGCGCGCTTACCGTCGTGCTGCCGCTCCCCGCTCCCACCCTCCCGCCGCGGACGAGACGGGAGGCGCGTGACATGGGCGGGCTGCTTGCTGAGGACGGCAGGCCCGGCTGCCCGGTCACGGTATGGGACGGTCCCTACTCCACCCGCTGCGGCCTTGGGGCAAGCGTTGGGAAGTGCGCCTATCACGGCACCTTCGCCGCTCACCCCGACCGAGCGGGGCTGGCTGACAACGCGAGCACGCCGGGGGTCGCGCTGACGGAGGAGATCGCGGCGGTACTGGCCGATGCGCTGCACGACGCGATCGACGGGGACTTCCTCGTCGGCGCTGGGATGCGCTACTCGACCGTGGGCGAGGACGTGGCGCACGACAAGGCTTCGATCAAGGAACTCGTCCACTGGGCCGCGAACGCCTGTGCGCCCGCCGTCGAGCGCATCCTCGCCGCACGGATCGCAGCCCACGAAGCGGGAGTGGCGGCACGGGCACTGAGGGACGCGGCGGCCTGGGTCGCCCAGTGAGTTATGACAAAGATCTTTGATGATATGCTCTACAACAAGGTGGAGTGTTATATTGATGATCTTGTGGTAAAGACTAAGAAAAGGGAAGGCCATCTGCAAGACCTACGGCTGATATTCCAAAGGCTCTGGTAGTATGAGCTAAAGATGAATCCAATGACATGTGCCTTCGGGGTGTATAGTGGAAAATTCCTCACGTTCATTGTCGGATATAGAGGAATTGAAATTGACCCCGACAAAATAAAAACAATACAAGAATTACCTCCCCCGAGGAGTCTCACTGAGTTGCGGTCTTTGCAAGGCCTACTGGCTTATATCTGCTGGTTCATTTCCAACTTATCAGGGCGGTGCCACACATTTCATAATTTGATGATGAAAGATGTGCCCTTCTACTGGGACGAAGAATGTCAGGCAGCCTTAGAATAGCTGAAGGACTATTTGAGGACCCCTCCTGTGTTGGGGGCACCAATCAAAGGATGACCAATAATTCTGTACATAGTATCTACCCACTATTCACTAGGGGCAATGATGGTCTAGAACAATGAAGAAGGAAAAGAACAAGCCTCGTATTATCTCAGCAGGAGATTGGTATGGACTGATGAAAAATATACATTTATTGACAAAACTTGCTTAGCCCTAGTCTTTGTTGTAAAGAAGTTGTGGCATTACATGCTGTCCCATGAAATAAAATTAATATCCAAGGCGGATCCACTCAAATATCTATTATCCCAACCAGTGCCGAAGGGTTGATTGGGCAAATGGACAGTGATTCTTATGGAGTTTGATGTCTCCTATGTGCCATAAAAAGTCGTCAAAGGGCAAGCTATCACCGACTTCTTCGCGGCGCACTGAGTCTCAGAAGATTCTCCCCTGGAGGCAGAAATTCCTGATGAAGAGACTCTAGAAGCATGTCAAGCTCAACGAATCACCTGGGACCTCTACTTCGATGGAGCTTCAAGAATTGAAAACTATCCAACTGGTTCAGTTAAAGTCAGGGCAAGGGCAGGCATTGTCCTGAAATCACCAGAGGGGGAGGTTGTGTACACTTCCTATTCAATTAACAAGTCATGCACTAACAATGAAGCTGAATATGAAGCACTGATAATCAACCTCCAGATTGCCCTCGACAAGGACATTTGGATGTTGCAAGTATTCTACGACTCCATGCTGGTCGTCAAGCAAATACAGGGGGAGTTTGACATCCAAAAACTGGACCTTACCCCTTATCATCAGAAGGCACTGGACCTCATGGTGAAATTTTACTTCATGAAGCTCAATCATGTAGGCCGGGGACAAAATGCATAGGCTGATGCTCTGGCAAAGCTGGCTATCTCCCTAGTAGTCCCACTAGGCGAAGCTCTAAATATCACCGTGATTAATCGACGGCAAGTCCCCAGCATGCTAGATGTACAGCCGGATGAGTATGAAGTCACCACGACTGAAAAGACTCCTGTACCTGACTGGAGAGAGAACCTCCTATGATGGTTCACGCATCAGCAATTGCCAAAAGAAAATGAACAAAGAATAAAGCTGCTCAGGATCAAAGACTCCTATGAGTTCAGAAGCGGGACGTTGTTCCAAATTATGGTAGATGCCCTTAAAAAGATATTACGCTATTGCTTCTCAACTGAAGAGGATTGGCAGGTAATGCATGAAGTACATGCTGGAACGGCTGGAGCACAACAAGCTAGGCCGAAGATGAAGATTGAAATTAGGAAGCTGGGCTATTATTGGCCCACTATGTTTGACGGCTGCTGCAGATTTGCAAAATCATGTCAGAAATCAAGAGCATGCTACTATACCGAGAAGGCCTCCAGTGCCGCTTCATCCAACAATATCCAGCTGGCCCTTTGCACAATAGGGAACTGATGTAGTTGGACCTCTCCTAGCGTCCTCTACTAGGTGCAAATATATATTAACAACAATTGATTACTTCTCTAGATGGGCGGAAGCCATAGCACTCAGGGATGTGACTGGAGAATTGATAGCCAGATTTATCAAGCAAAATATTATATTCTAATTTGGTGTCCCCTATCAAATTATATCTAATAACGACAGTCACTTCAAGAATCAAAAGATCTATTATCTATCTGACAAGTACAGAATTGATTGGAGAACCTCCACTCTGTACAACCCGCAGGGAAATGGGTTGGTAGAGGCCTTTAACAAGACATTATGCACCTTATTGTCCAAGACAATTAGTGCTCATAAAAAAGACATGGAGGAAAGGATGTATGAAGCTTCGTGGGCATACCGAATAGTCTACAAGACTCCCATAGGCTGCTCACCATTCTCCCTCGTATACGGCTCGAAAGCTATGGTCCCCATCGAGCTGGAAGTGCCATCATTAAGGGTCACCATTCAGCATGGTTTGGTCCCAGATGAACAAACAAATGTCGAAAGAAGGCTAGAAGAACTGGCAAACCTAGATGGGAAGCGCCTTCGAGTGCAACAAAACATTCAAATGTATTAGACCCGCATGGCATGCGCCTTCAACAAGCTCTTCAAAGGCCAAGAATTTAAAAAGGGAGACCTGGTGATGGTGAAGAAAAAAGAGGTTATGGCCTCTAAACCCAAAGGCAAGCTTGCTAAAAACTGGTTAGGCCCGTATGTGGTTCAGCAGGTATATGAAGGCGGAGCGTACGTCATGGTCAATCACCGAGGAGAAATGCAGTTTCCGCCACTCAACAGCAAGCATCTCAAATTATACGATGCACCCCCCCCCTTTGGGTAGGATGATGGATGATTAAACTAGTCCCATGGGCTCGTGCCTAAAATATGCACTTCGGCGAATGGATTCGTGCCTAAGCCACCATACTTTCTCCTATCGATTTAGACCTTCCGTCTTAATCAATGCTTAAACCATTCTTCCTTTGCCTTGATGTCAACCCCACATCAACAAAAATATGTACTTCAACAAACGACTTCGTGCCTAAGCAGCTATACTTTCTCCCGTCGATTTAGACCTTCCACCTTAATCGATGCTTATGAAGAGGAGTGAAGTTATCCTGGTTGATGCTCCCCCTTTCTCTTCTGGGAATTTCGTCGAACACTTCTGCAGCGGATGAAGAACTTGACGATCTTGGCTTGGATGATGATTCGGCTTGATCGGCTTGTAGCTAGCAGCAAGAGCACGATTGGAGGCTTGAATGCTTCCTGACCCTCGTGAAACCAGCTTCTGGACTACAGTAACAATGCTTCTGGTTGTTACAGGGGTCGACCCTCGTGGGCATGGGTCGACCCTTGGGGTCGACCCTTTCAGCAACCAGAACTTCACCCGACGGGTTTTCTAACTTGAAGCACAGGGGTCGACCCTTGGGGTCGACCCTCGTGTCTGGGGGTCGACCCTTGGGGTCGACCCTCGGGGGTCACATTCACTGACTTACCATTGATGTACACCGACCTGTGGGGTGTATGACTCGACCTTAGTGGAATGTGCCCCGACCTTAGGTGTAGGGGTCGACCCTTGCATCTGGGGGTCGACCCTTGGGGTCGACCCTTTCATTGAAGTATTTTAATTCAAGTGTTAAAGGCCGACAGATCTTGGGGATGGACCCGATGGGTCATCCTACGTTCCACATCATCTAAGCATGATCCAATTTACCTTCTTAAGTCCAAGTTTGAGTCTTGGTGTTCCATGATATGTAGTTTAACCCACTTGACATTTCTAACATCCTAGATGCCCTTTTTACACAAATGAACTTATGGATGGAAATGCAAGGACTTGCAAATCAAAATTCCAAGTTGTGAAGTTAAATTGGATCTCACCCATCGTCCTGAAGTTGGAAAAGATTGTTCAGTGGATTTCACCCTTCGTCCCGTCGTCCTGGGTTCTTACCCCTTTGATTGTCCTGCAGAAGCAAGGTTTGAGTTAAGTTTTAATTCAATGGAGTACTAGTATTAAACATTCACCTTTGATGTTTTGTTCATTGTTCTTCTCGCCAGATCATCCTGTTGTTACTGCTTTCAAACTCAATGAAGAACCTCATTTTCAGTTTACAAGAAGCCATTTAGTCAACATCAAAATACATTAGAATTTAAACATGAGGAGGGGGTTCAACAATCTCCCCCTTTTTGATGATGACAAAATGCTATCACTCATTCAATCTATGGATGGCTGAAAATCATTCATATGTCGGTTAAGATCAAGTAAAACCTCATGAATTAATAACAACCGTATCAACACATCATGATGTTTGATTGACATATCATATCACACGGATTTGCCGACAACGAGAGGTAATAAACGGGTCTGAATTATGGGTCACAAGATGCAACAGAATGAAACAGAATGAAATGTAACATAACAATGCAATAACAACTGTAACAACAGACTAACAATGCAAAGCAATACTAATGCATCACACGCATGCAAGACACACACAGTACATATAGGTAGCCGTGATAGGTTTTTCTCCCCCTTTGGCAACATCAAAAAGGAGGGGGGAAACAAGGATAATAAAACTGCCAGAAAAAGGAAAGACTAATCAGCATCATCATCATCATCCGGAGTCGGTGAACGGCGTGGGCGTCGAATATAAGCCGCAATCTCTTCCAACAAATGGGATTGATCAGCCAACTCGTCCCGAACGTATTGGATATGCTCCTGATGTGATAGTGTGAGATCGAACAGTTCACGTTGCATGGACTCCATAGTCCTCCCATAGTCGTCCAATCGGTCATCAATAGTATCCAGTCGATCCATGATTAGCTGAACTACCTCAGAAGGCATGTCTGCAGCAAACTGTGGAGGGGGTGCAGCAGCCGGTGCCTCGGCTTCCTCTTCATCATCGGAACTAGAAGCATGTGCAGAAGTCTTCAGTTGACGAACCAGAAGACCATCCTGAAGCGCGTAGCCCATATTATGGTAGATTGAATGGATAGTAAATATATCGGCTTCCCGTATTTCCTGAGATGGTTCCTGGGTTAAATTGATGTCCAAGTGCCCAAATATAGCTGAAAGGGCGGCCGCATAAGGAAGATTACGAGACTTGTGCCTTATGCTGGTGCACATATGGGCTAAAAAGAGTGCTAAAAAATTAACCGGGATGCCACCAAATATGCAGTAAAAGATAAATATATGCTGTTCTGTCACTTTGTCATGGCCGCCGCCCCGGGAAAGTAATATGGTGGTGATCATTCGATGGAAAATGTGCTGCATCAGGGGAAAATGGTTGGCATTCAAGCTAGCTAGAGAGCGACCATTTCGTTCTTCGGACGTCAACATGGGGTAAACGGCATCATCAGGTACCACTAAATCTCCAAATGTATAACCCTCAGTCGGGAGATTAAATGCACTACCTAAGAAGTCCGGTGTGAGCAAAAAGTGTACTCTATCGACTACAGTGGTTGGTTGTTGCCCGGATAAATTCATATTTTCATAAAACTGATTGACCAACCGTGGATAAATACGACGATTTTTAGACATGAACAAATCCAAGTTTGGCTGGTTAGAAATGATGTCCACTAATCCCGAAAGATAACAGTTCAGATTTGAGAAAGATACCGTCCTCGAGCATAGAACTTTTCTGTCCAAAATCTTGCTAGATGGGGCAGCACCGAATCCAATGTCGGCTGCCCGTACACGACGTGCCGGAGCCGCACTCGACTCCCCCTTGCTGCGAGAACCGCGCCTCTTTAGGGCCATCTAAGCACAAGATTGATAGAACCATTGATAGTGATTAGAACAATATGGTTCGATCTAGGAGATGCTAGAGTTGTGAAATGGTGATCCTCCACCAATATCAGAAGCTTACCTCAAGAAGGAGGATGACAAAGACGGACGGTTGTGGCCGGAGAGAAACGTTGTCGCGCGGATGCCACCCGGAGAGCCGCGGCTAAGGCTTGAAGGGGTTGATGCCAAAGGAATGGTTTTAGGGCTCCAAGAGATGGTGGCAAGGCCTAAAATGGGGGGAAGTGATGATTTATAGGCTTGGAGGGATCCAACTTAGGGTTGGAAGCCCTCTTGGGACGGTTAGGGCGCGGCCCTCCCCCCTTATAAGAATTTCATCCTCGAAAGTCAGGACAAGCACCAAGCCACAAGGAGAGAATGCCATTAACCGACTGATGACATCGCCAGAGCCCCAGCTAAACCTCGATGCTCGCAAAAACCACGGTCCTGAGGGACAACGCCAGACAATGATCATAGATAATGCCTTGCACACAATCCAAGACACATCGATCATCAGAGCATGCACATTCAAAAGAGTACAAATCTGGCATCACCTCAACAAACACGAAAATCAACCATGGCAACACTGCCATGATCTCGCTTATCAGGAAAATGTAACCCTTATCATGGGAATGAACACCGATCAATGCTCACTCACGGCAGACCAACCTCATGGGAATGAACACTAGTCAGTACTCACTCACAATCATTCCCAGCATGGGAAACGTGTCGATCGACATGGTTGAGTAACCAGCTTTAAGTCTAGGGTGGTCGGCTCACTCTCGCACTCAAATCGAGACGCGGGATGGGTCTCGCAGTCACAACTCACAATGGTGATTCAGTACGAGCTAGCTAGGAAAATAAACTAATGCACAAGCAGCAACATCTAGCATGTATATTAGCTAAGCGAACGATAAAAGGGTGGGAGGCGAGTGTACCTCCACGCTCGGGGCGTGGGGAAGACTTCTCGACCGAGATTCGTAACCCCCGGTACCATAATAATTATTAAGTTACAGAATTAATCCTACAACCCACTGCATGCAGGGAGGTATTGGGCAACATGTGGGGTCCAGGAGCACCAATCTCGGGTTGGCAGGTAGTAGTTGGTGGCACTCGGGAGGACACGGTTGGCCGAATTACCACTGTTCCCTCGGGCCCGCAGGACAACACGTGGGACCCACTGCTAGTACGATGATGTCCGGGGTGCTTCCTACCTGTAGTGGCGGATGGGGATGCTCCTGGAATGTCTCGGGTTGATCCCTGGGAGCTACGGTCACCGGAGTGGAGGCGGGCGATGTCTCGGGAATTAATTCCCAAGGCTATCACGCAGCCTTGCTTCAGTTTGGATCTGTATACCCTGACGAGAACGGCCGGTACGTGCAGCTACAATGTCGAATCAAGGCAAGGCTAGTGCCATTGTGAACAGCACTCGAAGATCTTTGAAATACTAGAATTGTAGAACCATCCAACAGTCTGACTGGAAATGACAGGCTCTGCAATCTAGGTGAAGGTTCTACCCCGAAACTCAAAATCCACAAGACACATTAGAACCACCCTGATTATGAGCTTTGACCATGGATCAACCAAAGGAATTAGAACCTGGGATTTTTATGATGGGTAGAGGAGAGGGATATGGTGACACACATAGCTTTTTTGTAGGATTATGATGACGTTAAGAGGGTGGGAAAAATCACCTACCATAGACTATCATGCTGGTCTGAACATAGGCAGATTGTGAGAGTGGCAAATAGGGGGTTGAGATGGGGGAAACAAACTCTGATCGACCTGAAATTTAAATTGGGAATGCATGGGACATGGAGGAACCAACCCTCAAAATATCAGCTCGATCCAACAATTGTATCTGGAGTTATGGCCTTCTCTTCAAGCTTTAGATTTGCAAGTCAGAATCCAGGACAGCAGCTCGGAGACATGGTTGTGGTAGCTTGCTAGCGGCATGAACAGTGGTGACAACGGTAGTGGAGGTTCTCAATATATAGAGGAAGGAGGGAAGAGGAGGAGATTAGAGAGATATTTAGGATTTAGAAGCAGATCATGAGAAGAGAGGGGGAAGGAGTTGAAGAACACTTAGAACAAGAAGGGAGAGAGGGGAGGGCACCCAAATGCACTATGCTTGATTTTCCTTTCATCAAGAGACATTATATAATAAACCCCTAGACCTAGGTAAAAGATCACAAATGCCCTTGGTCAAAGGGGGAAGGCATTAACTAATATTATCTCATTCTCCCACATGGGGACAAGGAGGGGGACATCCCCTTGAATTAAGGAGGGAGAGTTTGAATTCTCTCCCCCTTTGTCTCCCCTTGGTCTAATGGTCCACATCCTAGGTGGAATATGGACCATCCCTCATGGACCCTAGCAGCCACATGGCCTAATGGAAGAGAGGGTAGGGTCCCTCCAAGCCCAAGTGGGTATTTTACAAATAAACCCTCTAACTTAACACATTAAAACACACCAAATGTAAAAGTACAAATAAAAATACAATACACTCAAAATAAATTCAAGAAAATATCAAAGCTCTGATGGGATCTCCATGCTATCACCCAGCCATAGGGATGTTGACGTGCTGCGGGTCTGGTATCGACGGCTGGCTCTGGTGTCCCCACCAATTCTCCCCGGGTGGGAGAAACTCAACTCCGTCGAGTAGGGATCATGGTCGCTCTGTTGTCTCTCCAGCAGATCAGGATCTATCCTCTGTAGCTCCACCCCGGTGATCCACGTGTCATCGGACATGGGTCGTCCTCTCCAATGCACCAAGTAGCGCTGGTACACTCTGCCCCGAGTAGTCGTTACCTGCTCATCTAGTATACACTCTATTTGCTCACGCTGTAGAGGTAACAAGGCTGGAAGTGGAGGCGCGGGGGTGGTGTCACTCACAATAAGCGACTAGATCTGAGATATTGAAGTAGAGTTGATCCCGTAATCCTCTGGCAAGTCCACAGCATATGCATTCGATCCGACTCGCCTCACTACCTGAAAGGGACTGGCACCACGAGCGTGTAACTTCTTCATGGTTCTCGAGAGAAATCATTCAGGTCTAACCTTGATCATGACATAATCACCCTCCTGGAACTTACAATGGTGTCTGTGGGCATCAACCAAGGCCTTGTATCGTGCGTTACTGGTCTTAATGTGACGATGTACGTGCTCATGTAACTGCCTAATATGATCTGTAAAAGACTCGGCTAACTCAAACACACGGGACTGGATCGGAGCTGGGACCAAGTCTATAGGCTTCCTAGGTCTACGACCAGTAACAATCTCAAATGGACTCATGCCTGTAGACCTTCTATTAATTGGATCCTTGAATAAATCCAATGCTTTGAGGTATGTGTTCCGATCGAGGTTTGGATCTGCCTTGAGTATGTCGATGCGTGCACACATGGAAGGGGTGTCATCGGCCATGTGGAGGAGAGATATACGCTCCCCTCGTAAGAGCCTCACCAACTCATTTGTCTCTCGCGTAGCCCCTGCAAAAGTGTTCAATGCCTCATCCCCGATCCTCTTTTGATGAGTCTTTCTTCCAGTGTTAGGTGTTTGCCTGGCCGGTGTAGAAGTCCCTTCATCGTCAACATCCCTACTCATAGTAGGTGTGTTAAAAGTGGGTCCTGAAGGTTGTGCGAACTAAGAGACATTCATAGTGTCACTACTGTTATGAATCCCACCAATATCAACCCCACCACCTAAAGCAGTCAAAAACTCATTTACATGCACTTCCGTAGGAATAATTGTTTGTCGAGGACGTGTGACTTCGGCGTCCGTCCCCCGTGCAGTGCTTTTTCCACAAAGATAGTCCATCTCACATAGGAAGAGAAATGGTTTACCTCTAATTAACCTAAACTCCGATCGACTCTGGAGAAATGTATGATTTGCAGAGGTCATTTTGTGGAAACAAATAGCCGAATAATATAAACTACACACATAGAAGCACAAGTCATACAATACCTGAATCAATTCATCCCATGCCCCTTCATATCTGGGAATAGTCACATTGTTGACATTGTCCCACCCCCAACCACTTTTATTGCGTAACTCATCAACAATGTCATAAATTTTTCTGATTGTCTTCCAATGATTATATAATTGTTGACGGTCGTAATTTAGGTTACACGACCGATTAAACATCGTGACCATCTCATTCCAACAGTGAGGTTTGAACATACCGAAAGTGTAATTATTCTTATCATATTGCTCAATCAACAATGCAAGGAGAACCCTGTCTTGAGCCTGTGGACATGTAAAATCGCACGTCCATATGTCCTTACCAGTCCCATGGCAACAACAATTTCGACCAAAGAGATCGTGGAGAACATGTCCTACCCGAACTCTCCAAACAAATAACACACTGTCATGAGGCCATTCTCGGAGTCACGGCAGCGAAGAGAAACCAACCCCTGGGAGACTAACTACTTGTGGGCTTCCCGAAGAGAACCAGGTGGATCGTCAACCTGGCCCGAAACGGGCCCAAAATCTACCTCTAGTCACACTATATGCCCCTTCAAAGGCACGCCTTACATAGCCTTCAACAGCATGCCTAGCATGGGCTCCGCTGGCACGCTCCTAGCGCACCTTCGCCAGCACACCCTGTGCCTTCAACGGCACACCATCAAGTGCCCTTCAACGGCACACCCTGTGCCTTCAACGGCATACACTCAAGTGCCCTTCAACGGCATACATCAGCTGCCCTTAAACGGCACACATCAACTACCCTTCAGCAGCACCCTCCACCAAGCGTCTTCAACGGCACGCTATTAAGGCTCCTCCAACGGCACGCTTCTAGTGCTGTTCAACGTCACACCCTAAGCACCCCTCAGTGACAGGATCTAATTCTCCAGCAGCACGCCTTCTCCACGACCCATCCGATAGGGAGGATCTCACGCCACGTCCTACGAGATTCTTGGCGCGTAGTGGCCCATCCGAGGTGTCAAACGGAGAGCAAGGCACGCTGCCTACTCCCCTGCCACTAAGGACAAACCAAAGTCAAATCTTCATTAATAACCCACATTCCCGCGTCTCCCGTCGGCGTTCGAAGACCCCAGGCGCTGGGAGTATAAGAGGGGCTCTCCACTGGCAAACAAGAAAAAAAAAGAAGACAGATAGAAGGAGACACGCATCCATCCGCACAGAAGAGACACCCCAAAAAAAAGGGAGAAGAAGAAGAAGGAAAGGTGCTTCCTCCGGCGGTCCTCACAAGAAGAGAGTAAGAGAGAGAGAGGGAGAGGAATGTAATAGGGAAAGAGGAAGAACAGGGAGCCAGCGCCCTTGCTCAACCTCTGCCCCCCTTTTCTTTGTCTTCTTTCCCTTCCCCTCTCTTCTTGTTAATGCTTCGACCTCTGATGTATTCGGCCCCTGTTCACCATGAATGAGAGAAAACCCTCCGCTCTTGTTCTCTCTTCTGCCTACTCTCTTTTGTGTCACTCTTTGTTAGTTTGGGTTCCTCCGTGTACCCCCCTCACTGGCTCTCTCCTCCCTCAGTGCACCCCCTAGTCAGCTCCAGGAAGCCTTCCCTTCTGTTGTTTTCATCCGGGTGTTCTGATGGTTTACTAAAGGTGTTGCCATCTCCGGATGCCCATCTCCAATGGTCGGGTTCCGCCACTCCCTGTGGGCGTGTTCCCTGTGCCTCCCTTACGTCCCGGGACAAGGGAAGGTGCTGCCAAAATTTTGACAGGGAATGTAATGTGTTAAAGAGCCGGGGAGAACAACAAACGGACTGAATAATTAACTAAGAAACGTTCTAACCGAGTTTAAGGGACTGAGAACAACGTGGAAAGAAAGATAACCAAAAAATGATGATCAGAGACAGGAAGAGAGAGAGTCCATTGATTAGTCATGTAGATCAAATAATTAAAATAGAAAAGAGAGAGAAAAAAAACTGAAGAAAAGAAAGGCCTTAAAACAATCGGAAGAAGTGGGCTCTGTATATCCTTCAACGGTACACACTCAATCTCCTCCTTCGCAGGTACACCTTGTTCATTCCCTTGCCGGCACACTCGTCAAACCTCTTCGCCAGTGCACACGCCAGCACCCTTGCCCAGTGCACCTCCCAAGCTTCCATCGGTACACTCCCTTGGAGCCCAGCCCCTCAACCTCCCTCGTCGACACGCCCTCAAAAGCTCTTCCCCGATATAGTCCCACAACCCCTTTTGCCAGTGCAGCCCCTCAATTCCTTCACCGATACGCCCCCCTCTTGTCTCCATTCACCCCCCTTTTTCTTAGAAAACCTGCACGAGCCTTCTCTCTTGACCCCTTATATCTCCCTCCTTGACCTCATGCAGGTTTGATTGCCAGCCTGTGCCTTCTCCGGTCACCCAATCTAGTCCTCCCTCGGTGAATCGAGCATTGCCCCTACTTCAAGGAGAGCCTTTGTAAAACACGCGAATATCCGCCATATCACACATTGACCTAGGGACTGACCTCCTCATCAGAATTGTCCCGCGGCTTGTGCCCGTTGTACCTTGGCCGCTACGGCCCACCTGTAAGCCCATGTGGCTCTCATAAATTATTTTATCACCTGAAGGAATGTTCCTGCATCCACGTTCAGGTCCCAGCCTTCCCCCGTAACACTTGGTGTAGGTGTCCAGTACCTCTGACCCCAACAAACACCTCCCAGTTAAACGCGAACCCATAGCTGTGAAGTGCCCCTTGCTCTCCACCCATGGCTCCAGATATATACAGACTTATCTTTAGCATAGAACGAAGGTATTCAGATTCAATCTGATATAAATAAACACCAACTGCTTGCGGATTTCTAAGGGCATTCTCCCCCGGAGGGTCAGCAGGCCCCGCAGTCCCAACGCGCGCGAACAAAAGGATAGCATGCCCGATGGGACGTCTCCCACCTTCATTCTTTTTGCTGAAGAGAAAGCCTATGCCAGCCCTAAAGTCCTAATGCCATTTTCCTATCCTTGCAGGAGATGTAGAGGAGAGCACTTGTTCACACTTTCCAGTAGCTTCCAGTTCACGTTTCAATCACCAGACTGCACTCGACGATTGCCAACGGTCGTCTCCTCCATAGCATCTAGTACTCCAACAGCCATGGCGGCCGTTACCTACGATCCCATCATTATTGCCACCCATGTGCGGGTGGGTTACTTGGCAGTGTCGATTGCCTTCGGCAGCTTCGCCCCGGTTGTCGGATCACCGTACTTCTTGGGTGTGGTCCACATGGCTGCTCCGCAGCTACCCTCAGTTCCCATGCTTGCCGGCACAGTGGACGTGCCACACCAGCTCTGAGTCTCAACAACTTGCTCGAGCGTCAAGCTCAGGTCTTCCATCACTAGACCCCGTAGGGGCCCTGGACCAGCTCTTGCCCGGGCAAATGTTAGCCCTCGGGCCCAGTCTCGATTGACTCCCAGCGTGGGCCTCACGCCCTGAGTCTCGGTCTCCACTGCAGCCATTCGCTCAGGCCTTTGACCCTGAGCTCCAGTTAAGCCAGCATCTGGTACTGGTTTTTACCCTAGGATGCCCAGCTTCCCAACATCCTACTTGGGCGCTCAGTCCTGAGCTCCAGTCGAGCTAGCCCCCTGCACGGGTCTCCTGACCCAGGGTCAAGGCTCCCCAGCACTCCATTCGGGCCTCTCGACCCGAACCTCTGAAGAGTCATTGTCTGAGCCAGGTTTTCAACACCTGGTTCGAGGCTCCCTAGCACCCAGACCGGGCGCACAACCCATGGATCTCTCAAGGTCGCCTCGACTCTCCGCGTCAGGATCCGGGCCTCTCAACCCAATTGCGGGACTCTGTCCCCTACCCCTCAGTAGCGTCGACTCCCAGCACAAGTCTTCCTCTATGGGACGCGATGACCCCGATGTTGGGTGTGGGTCCTCTGTCCCACTCTCATGTCTCCCTAACACTGGGTACAGGCTCGCAGCCTTGGGTCGCCGGCACTTCGGCACCTCTAGCTATATCGATTCCCGGTGTAAGGACGTCATCTCGAGCGTTGGCAACACTTTTATCGGCCCAGGTGAAAGCTTACACCTGAGTCACCCAGCTGTTGGCTTCCACCACAGACTTCGTGTCTCGGGGGCCTATTCCAGCATTTCCAGCTGACGATCTTGTGCCACCAGCCGCCACAGGTCGGGTCTTCTCGGTCTACCATCTCGGAGCGGGGTCTTCCTCGCCTCCCTAGAAGAAGCGTCGTCATGGCCACAAAGGCAGGCAATTCGCCGCTGTGACCAGTAACTCCGACAAGACCATCCTTGTCAGTGACCTGCGGATTCACCTCAATGGGGGCGAACCGATCATACCATAGGAACGGATCGTCTCTACGATCCCCACTGCTAACCGCTTTAGCCTCTTGCAGCAAACGCGAGAGGACAAAGTGGAACTCAGAAAGGCAGGTGCTCCGGTAGTGCCCCGAGGTCATCCACGCCAGCCTGATGCACGAGCTCCCAAGCCTCATCGAAAAAATAGCAACAAGGGAGACCACCAACCCGACTTGAGAAGGATCTGCGTTACCCCAGAAGAAGCTCAAGTCGTTCGGAGGGCACATCTCAGGAATCCCCTTCGGGCGCTTAGACGCGGTGCCAAGCAAGACACGGCTAATTATGCAATTGTGTTGCATGGCGATGCTCAGTCATCCAGCGCCTCTCGTCCAGATGGGCGGAGGCAGAGATAGGCTTGTTTCGGGTCTCACCAGCATCCAGCCGCGAGTTCTCCTCAGGTTAATACCGCAATGGAAGCTCCTCTGTAATGTACCTCGGTCTTTGACAGGCTGGGGGCACTCGTCCGCCCCAAGAGGAGCTCCCAGAAGAAGCGAATGGGCTAATTCCTTAATGATGCGGTCCGGGTGTTTGCGTGTTACGCCACCGGACACCAGCTCGAGACCCAGTCTGATGATCTGGATCAACCTATAGCTCAGCTCAAGAGGCCTCGTCACCTCACTCAGTCGCCGGCTTCGGTCGGCCATGTCGGCACTTCCGTCAGGCCTCAAACATCGGCACGAGCGGAGGAAGTTCCCATTGAGGACCGTGCCACCCCTGTCAAAGCAAAGCCGATCAATAATGCTCTCCCAGCCAATGAGGTCCAAGAGGTGACTCTCGGGACTCTTATGAAGGAGAACCAGCACTTGAAGACTCCTACAAGACCTCCTTCAGGAATTTGACCTCCACCCTCAGCCACCTACCAGGCCTTCGGCTGAAGCACCGACCCCGCCAGGTGGGCAAAATGATGCCAACGCCTCAACTGCGGCCGTCTGAACCCCCAAAGTAACTGGGTTCAGCATGCCCCTGGTCGAAGCCCAACCACGGCATCCCAACACACCGGTGCCAGAGAACCTCATGGCACAGTGTCAAATGATCGAGTGGATCGTCGAGACCAAGCTCGCCCAGTTCAGAGAAGGGGTCGCAACCATAGATCTCTACAGTGCTCCCTACCCGCTGCACCACTAGTTAAAGAAGCTCCCCCCGGAGTACGTCAAGCCACCGAAGTTACAAAAGTTCGACGGACAGGGGTGTCCGCATGAACATTTGGCCTATTACATTACGGTCATGGGCGAGTTCACATTGGACGAGTCCTATCTCCTTCGCTATTTTGCCACTTCACTGACGGGGACAGCCTTCCAATGGTATTCTCACCTGAAGCCTAACTTAGTCATCGATTGGGCAAATCTCCAGAAGAAGTTCCTCGAACGTTTCCAAGCGGCCGAGTGAAAGATCTCCCTAGTCGAGCTCTGCTCTCTCCGATAGAAGAAGGGTGAGAGCGCTCTCGACTTCATCAAGAAATGGCGAGACCTTAGCATGAGGTGTGTCAACCCGCTAGTCCAAGAGGATGCCATCACCATATATCACCGAGGTTTGGTGGCCGAAGTTAGTGAACAACTTCTCGGCACGAACATCGTAGGCTTTGACCAGCTCAATTCGGTAGTCACCGAAATAGAGATGTTCTTCACCAATAACCAGAGCTACACCTCAACAAAGGGTTAACAGACGCGAGAATGCCAGCTTGGTAAAGAGGTGAACATTATTGAGTTCACCCCTGCCACTAAAGCCAGCAAGGAGGCTAGAACAAGCGGCTCTGACAAAAAGCCAACAGACAAGCCAGTCGCTCCCTCCTTCACGGAGCGCATGAAGACACCCTTCTCCTTCAAAAAGGAACACACGAAGATGCTCTTCGACCTTTGCATGGCCCAGAAGATTGTCGAGTTGCTCGAAGTTCGCAAGTCGGACGAGACCCAGAAAATCAATGATCCTAGCTATTACCCATATCACTGCATGCTGGGTCATCCAATTGAAGATTGCTACGTCTTCAAGACTCAGGCGCAGAAGCTGATCCGAGACTGCCTTGTTCAAATGAAGAGTGGTCTCGTCGATGCCCTACAACCACACACGTGGTCCAGACCAGCCAAAGTAGCACATGTGGTTCACTATTCGGCTAATGTGATCCACATGATGATGACATTTTCTCTTTCTGATGATCAAATAGAGGAGCCCAGCACCAACCGAGGAGAGCATTTGCTCTGGTATCCGGGATGGAGGCCGTGGCATGATCACAGACCTCTCTCCTTCCCCAAGGAGAGGACCCGACGACTCTTTGATGTTCTCGTCGAGAGGGGGCAAATCATTCCCCGTGACCCGCCGACAGACTACACTCATTGGGACTTCAACCACCACTAGTACTGCCCCTTCCATGCTCGAATCTGCCATGCGATCGAGTCCTGCGAGGAAGTCCAGCACCTCATCCAGGAACAGATTCAGTGGGAGTAGATCGATGCCGAGGGAAATTCCAGGGCACTCGTCAGACTCCAACAAGTCGTCGAAGAAACTCTGAGCATCGCCCGAGATGCACCAGAGCAGCTAGATCCTACTCAGGAAAATGGGCACGGGCTGCCTTACCAGCGTACTCCAGAATGGCTCGAGTTTCGGAATGACAATCGAGAAGCACTTGAGCAATTATGGAGGCGTTGGGAGCAAGACACCAGCCAAGGGACGGGGCCAAGTAACTTCTTGGTCAACGTCATCCATCTGCTTGCTCCCTTGGCCTCTCTTGATTCCCTGACACCACCAGCTGACCAGCCGACTAGCCGGCCCCTGCCACTTTGGCCATACAATGGCGGCCCAGGCAAGAGCTGGAGTCTCTTCCTCTCTCCAGGGAAGACACTGCCAGGCTTCTTCGAGTCCTCCTGGGTCGAGAGAATGTCCTGGTGGGTGAGATGACGATGGGCTCCCCAAGCTCCTCTCATCCTCCCCCTACCCTACCTTCGTCTCCTACACCCGAGGATAAGAAGGGAAAACAAAAACTAAGAGAGGCCCCAGTTCGACCAGGCCAGGCTCTCTCAGCGGGTGGGCCATTGGGTCTTCCCCACTTGTCCTACAACCCAGCCCAGCTTGATAGAGCAACACCTCCAAAGTCTTCAACTACACCAATGTGCGAGTCGAGTTCACCGCCACAAGGGCCACTCGACGCGCGGAATCAAGACAGCTGCCGGGGGCAGCAATGCCCCGAGACACCATCAGGCATCATCCGACCATGCCCCCAGCTGAACCATAGAGGCAATGCCAGGAAGCAGGATGTCAAGCTTGCTCCCCAGGCCGCTCCTTAGTAAAAGCTCCAGCCACCGCGGCTAAGGCATCAAACCGCGCATACATCTTCGGATGCCGGCCCCAGTACACCAGCTCGGCGGGAGTTGCCTTATCACGCTCCGAGCGTGGAAGGAACCCAGAGATGCGACGAGCTTATATCATTCATGTCAATCAGAGCGATCAGAATTTTGACATAACGATAGAGTGTGCTAAAGACAAGAGTAATGAATAAAAATTATATTCCAATAATTCATTTGCCATAACTTACCAGACCTAAAAATGTTAATAACCACATAACTAAGATCCATATCCATAAACAGGCTACAAGCCTGGGCAAGTTTACATCATGACCTAAATAAACAAGAGATATAGAACGACATGGACTCTAAAGGACAGACACAACACAGCAAGACTTGACATAACGACACGACGCTTGGAGGCTCTACTCTCTTCACTCATTGTCATCCCCATCCGGTTGCGAGTCGGTGTCCGAATTACTTGAAAAGTGGGAAAAAACTAGGTGAGTGAATGCTCAGTAAGAATTATATCTCTATTCCTGACATTACTTTAAGTAATTAACCAATCAATTAACGTGGCATGCTTATGGATGCAAGAACATTGGAGAATATCTGAGAAAGGAAATTTCAATAACATTGCACTTTTTCATAAGGAGATAAAGAGGGTCCAAGCAAGTAATATCAAGTACACAAGTACGTAATATCAAGTGTTCCGAGCAAGTGCTAACAAGTCAGGTCACGAGAATTGGCTATATAAAGTAAGCAAGTACTCGCCTATTTCGGGCCACGCAAGTAATATCATGACAAGTCAAGTCAAGCATGAGAGAGTGTGGAATGCCATAATTTCTAGATAGTCAAGTACTTCAGTGCAATGCCACACCGTGATCAATAAACGCCCATGGGTACAAATACTTTTGGGTGCTCCTCCCAGGACCAGATCGGGCCCTATATGCGCAGGCATTGGATCATGTAATATTTAGACATCCACTATAGTTTTATAGCCAATAGAGTTCCAAAGGAATAAGTATTTGCTCCCCCTTCCCTCCGTAAGCAACCCGCAACCATCTCACCATATCTTCCCGTTCCCGTGGGCGATCCCGTCATCGTCCACATCTCCGTCTCAGGCCACACATAAAAAAAAAAACAAAAGAAAAACAACCGTCCTCCGAATCCGTCCACAGCCCGCAGGTGAGGTTCCTCCATCATGGACTTCTTCCAGAATTCGCCTCCACTTCAACGTAAAGACTTCGTACCTAAGCATCACTCTTTTTTTTTTAGCCGCCATGGAGGAGCCAGCGTTTGTGTCGATCCCTGAAGTGGGCGAGACTGCGGTTAGGACAGAGGCAGCTTCCACCCTGACTCCCCTGCCTAAGGCCGGGGTAGGATCTCGGGTGAGGTCGCCTGTGAAGGAGAGGCTGGCTGCCGCCAAAGCGGCCGGGCGGCAGGAAGCCAAACGGAGGAGGGCGGAGGCTTTGGCGAGTAGATCTCTGGTGCCGCACGTCTTCCCCTTTGAAGAATCTGGCATTGCTCAGATCGAGCTGAGCTGATCTGCAGGTTACATTCCCAAGCCATCGGCGTCCTTCAGGATTTGCTTTTATCTCAGAACGGGCCGCTTACACCTGAGTGCTTTCCTCTTTTCTTTCAGCAGCTAAGGAGGAGCCAGTGCCCATGTCGACCCTCGACGTAGGTGAAGCCGTGGTGGCGGCGGGGCCGCCGTCCACCCCAACTCCCTCGCCAAAGGTCATCGAGGAATCTCAGGCGGAGTCGCCCGTAGCGAAAGCACTGGCAGCTGCCAAAATAGCTGGGTGATAGGACGTGGAGCAAAGGAGGATGAAGGCCGTTCTGACCGCTTCGGTTCCCGCTCTGCCTTCAATCCCCTCCTTTGTGGAGTTTGCTACGGCCCGGACTGAAATGGGTCACTCCATAGGTGAGGTTCCTGGGGCACCGGTATTCTTTAGGATTTATCCACCTCCCGGGGTAGGGCCTCTATGCATGCATAACACACGCGTTCCTCCCTTTCAGCCGGTGCGGAGGAGTCAGCTCCTGTGCCATCTCCTGCTGCGGGCGAGACTACAGTTCCCGAGGCCGCAGCTCTTGCCAAGGAGACCAGCCATGAGCCACCTCCTGCCGTAGAAGTCAGAGGGGATAATCATCTCTACCATCTCAAATACCTTCCTTGGTCCTTCGGGGACTCTCTGGCTCCAACTCGATCCGAATCTCGTTCTATTTGGCAGGCCCTGACGCGGCGGTCACTGAGCCGAAGGTGCGCCTCAGAGTCTGCCCAGAGAATCACGTCTATGTGAGGAGGAGGCTAAGGTCTGGGGCCTCCCCATCGCCAAGCCCGTGCGAGGATGCGTCGGCTATCGACCCCGCGAGGGAAGCTCCCACGCAGGTGAGGGAAGTGCTTGCGCCG
This sequence comes from Amorphophallus titanum, assembly GCA_024336825.1. Taxonomy (NCBI): domain Eukaryota; kingdom Viridiplantae; phylum Streptophyta; class Magnoliopsida; order Alismatales; family Araceae; genus Amorphophallus; species Amorphophallus titanum. The sequence goes on from JANBPO010009398.1 coordinate 1,262,050, forward strand.
ACCGCATCCTCGTCGGGTGAGAAGGTGGATTATGATTATTCTTCTGACGAGGTGGCTTCGGGGGAAGGCGCGCCCGAGGAGTCAGGACCTCCTGAGCCGCCTCCTGTAAGTGTGAGTCCATTCATGTAGGGCTTCCCCCCGTGATCATCCACTAATCTTGTTTCTGTTGCTTGTTGACTTTCAGGAGCTGCCCCCACCGAAGGTTGCAGAGGTCGCCGCCCTGGGCCTATCGGTTGGTGGACCGAAAGGAGTCCACGCAGGCTTAGATAAACTGGCATCTTTATTTGAAGCTCTGTGGCAGGACGCGGCCACGGAGACTTCTAGTACCCCCGGGTCGATGGACGAGCCTCTGGAGGAAGGGGAGATCGCGCCTGAGGGCAGCATAGTCCCGGTGGCCGAGGTAAGCATGGGGACTTTTTAGCTCTCCCTTTGTCTTTTCACGACTTTGGGCGATTCGCCTCAGGCAATGGGTGACTAACCCTATCTTGTATATTCAGGAGGAGGTAGAGCTCCCGGAAGTGTGCACCGTCAGAGCTCGCAGGGCTATCCCCAAGCAGAGGGAGCTTCTCAGTCCCGTGGGAGCGGACAGGCTGAGATCACTCTGGGGGCCGGAGGTGGAGCCACTAGTGTCACTTCTGCAGTCAGGGGCCAGCCTGGAGCTAACAGTTCCTCTTCCGCCTCTTCCGAAGCTCTCGACGCTGGAGGAGACCCAGCTTTTGCGGGGGATCCTGTCAAGCATCACCATTCCCGGGGAGGAGGAAGGGCAAGCAGAAGGGGCTGCGGGTCTCTTGGCAATAACATTTGGTCCGGCTTTCTTCGACGTCCCTCCCCTGACCGAGAGTGAGACTCCTGCCTTGCCAGGCCGCAAAGTGACGGTGTCAATTGATCCGGCGATGGTTTCGCCAGCTCCTCTGGTGATGGCCGACCGGGAGTTATCTTTTGAAGCCGGAGGGCCTAGTGATTTGGCTATGGCACTTCCTTCTTCCTCGACCACGGTGGATGCAGAGATATGGGCTGCCATGGACAGCGCGGTGGAGTTCAACCTTCCGACGGTACCTTCAATCGGCTACGCTGCTTCGAATGCACCAGTTTTACAGATGATGTTGACGCTACAGTCGATGATGCTTGCCAACCCCTCCCTTACATACCGAGGGGCACACATGATAGTGATGCAGGTAACTGGGGCACTACAAGTGTTGGTGATGTGAAACGACCTAGGGACCAACCAAATGACCCTCAGACCCAGCAAGCAAGCAACTCACGGACAGATAGCTTCACTCGAGCAGACTCACCCGCTAAGGGCACACTCGTGCCCGTAGGCAACCCAATGATGGTGGTGAGGGTCCGGGGTGGGACCTAGCGGCTTCGGGGGTTGGCTAGCTTGGGATTGAACCCCCAAGGGTCTAGGGATGCCCACTCTCACGGGTGGCCAGCACACCGTGGGCGTGGGATGTAATGGTTCTCTCGCAACTCGCCCGCGGTAGTCACTCAAATATTATCGAAGTCGAGATCGGGCACTCTCTCACCACCGACAGAGCAACCCAAATGTAATACTAAACTAAGCAAATAAATCCCAGCAATGAGAAGTGTTTAGGAGCTCACCTGATCGGCACTTCCCAGATCACCAGTCAAACTCCATGCTACCCAGCAACCAGTCAAAGCCACAGTCATGGCTACAAGCCACCCACAACACAAACTCCAGGTTACGTCCCTTGACAGTAGCATGCTATGGACGATAGCCCCAAGGTTTCCTGGTCAAAAAAAAGAAAAAAAATGGGGTTAAAAATAAAGATACCCTGGCAGCCTCAGTCAATTCCTTCCACAGGATTACTGAGGGTAAAAATTGCCATCAACCCATCTGAGGTGAAAACCCGCGAGGGTGCCTCAAGCAAAATCGGGTGACCCCTCGATGTGAAAACCCATAAGGGCGCATCGAAAAAAGTAAAAGGGGGCCAACTTTGGTGAAAACCTGCAAGGACGGTAGAGCTAGTAAGGAGAAAATAAAAAAAAACTCTCTCCCTCTCTACTCCTCACAGATGAAAGTCATCAACCGTGACATCTCACCGATGGCAACCTTAGCATCACTCCACAACGGGGCGGCCACTACGCCCCTGAAGGTCGGCCATCGCCAATCCCAACTCCAGTACTTGGCTACGCGCCTCAACGATCAGCCGATCAACTCCAGCCTTTTGGTTGCTACGCGTCAGTAGCTAGCTGCCCAACTCCAGTTCCAGCCTCCAGCATCAAACGTTCAGCTACCTGCCTCCGCGGTTGGCCGACCAGTCCCAGCATTGCGGCTACAGCACCTCCACAGGCCAGCCGCTCAGCTCCAGTACCAGTTACCAGTCCCAGCACCGTGGCTACAACGCCTCTGCAGGCTAGCCGCTCAATTCCAGTACTAGTTGCCAGCCCCAACACCGCGGCTACAATGCTTCTACAGGCCAGCCACTCAGTTTCAGTACCAGTCACCAATCCCAGCGTCGTGGCTTCAATGCCTCTATAGGCCAGCCACCCAAGTCCCAGTAACAGCTATCAGTCCCAACACCATGGCTTCAACGCCTCTACAGGCTAGCCCCCCCAGTCCCAGTATCAGCTCCCAGTCCCAGCACCGTGGCTTCAATGACTTTGCAGGCCACCCACGCCAGTTCTAGTACCAGCTCTCAATCCCAACACTGTGGCTTCAACACCTCTATAGGCCAGCCACCCAGATCCAGTACCAGCCACCCAGTCCCAGTACCAACTTTCGGTCCTTGTATCGTGGCTTCAACGCCTTTACAGGCTAGCCACCAAGTCCCAATACCAGCTTCCAGTCCTAGTATCGCGGCTTCAACGTCTTCACAGGCTAGCCACTAAGTCCCTGTACTAGCTTACAGTCCTAGTATCGCGGCTTCAACACCTTCACAGGCTAGCTCCCCAATCCCAGTATGATGTGGGATGAACCATGTCGAGACACTAGGACCTAAGCCAGCAAACAATGAGCACAGATCGTCTAAGCAAAAGGCATACACTCACGCGTATAGCGGACTCCACTCGGGACTCGTAGTGACGGATCGGCAAGCTGTAGCTCGCGAGGAGGCCGGACACGGTCCGAGCAGGGAGGAGAGTGGTAGCAAACCACTCGGGGGACAACGTATTGGACACCGGATTCACCCAGGCGGACCGATACTAAGGGGATCGGTTCAAATGTACGCTCACTCACCGGCAGTAAGAACTCATGAAAAGTGGAAGTTTGGATCGGGCACTCCTGACACGGGCACTGCAATTGGAAGTAATACTAAGCAAGCAAATTGGAGTGGCAGTCACACGTACCTAGCCCATCCGATGGACCGGCTTCGGTCGAAGACGAGGGTGAATCGGGGAGCGTACGCACCCGGCGGACACGTTGCGTTGAGGGAGCTCGGTGATGATCCCTGCTATTACAATTACTACACTCCATGCAGGGAGGGGATCATGGGCATGGGAAAACCATTACATGCACTACCCTCGTTCAGGAGGGGGGAACAAAGGGAGGGGAAACCAAACTGTCGATCTACGCTTGCTTGTTCCGTAGCGTATGCCTTGCTCCGATGTCCAATCGAGGTGCTGTCAATGCTTGGATGAAGCCTGGGGAATGCTGAAGGATGCCTGAAAGTCCAACGTTGAGCCAATGTCGCTGGAAGGTGGAGGAGGTCACAGCCGATGGCCTGTGCAGTTCTGCCTAGCAGGACTGGATGGCGCGGTCGTGGTGCATCAATAGGTACACTCGCTGTAGAACTCCAAAAGTGACAGGACCAACTCGTGGGCATAGCAGACAAACATCACTACAAACCCTCAAAAGTTGGCAGCCGTCAGATCACCTCGCCGGTCGTGGTTGCCGAAATGGTCGGCGTCAGGTTCCTGGCAGAATAGCAGGACATGTTGACGATGGCCATGGCGGAATCTTCTGTGCTGATGTCAGAATGAGACGAAACTACTTGCGTTGGCTTTGTAGTGTAGAAATTCACAACTTTTTAGAAGACTTCTCAGCCTTAAACTGAGTGGAGGATGGAGTATTGTGGCCGACTAGGTGGCAGTATGTCCTAGATGAATAGAGAGTTTTGGATCTGGTGCGATCGAGGAAAAATGGACGCCCCAGGCGTAGGCATTGTCGAAAGAGGGCAGGACCATCTCTGGTTCGTCGGTGCCTCGAAGAGGAAGAACTATCGTGAAGGGAGTTCTGGCTGATTTGCACAGGGGAAGTCAGTGTCGATGTTGCCAAGTGGCACTCAGAAACAGGTGTGGTCCAGGCGCAGTTGCACGGAAATGCCTGTAGCGGTTGATGCCGTTGATAAAAGGAGACAGGACCACTTCAGGAGCATGGCCGACTTGAAGATGGACGACTTTTCTGAAGACGCCTCGAGCCGAATCTCACTGGGGACACCGCTAGAATGCCTGTCGATCGAGTCTCTGCTGCTGACTTGTAGCAGAGTGTAGCAGAACGAAGCTTCTTACTCCACTGGGAATGGAGCGACGATAGAGCGACTCCGGGTTGCTGTGGGCGCACTGAGTAGAGTGGAGGAGAATGTGGGTTGCAGAGGGAGAGGGAGCTGGGGCGTAAGGTGCTAGTGAGGGCGGCTAGGGTTAGGCCTAAAAATTAAGGGTGAGCCTCCTATCACTGGCTCAGTAAGGGTCTCGCAGAATCCCAACTGAAAATAACGACAGTATGGAAAGCAGCAACTACAGCTAGAACAACAACAACAGCAAGAGTAGCTACAACTACACGGCAGAAGACACGATCATGCACGAATCCTTGAAACACGACAACCGATGAAACCACGGCTCCATATCTACTCCTACCGAAAAGGAAACTGATACCCCCATCGCACAGTCGGGGGACTACCAAACTACGCACCATCCTAGCCACGCTACTAGGAAAATATCATGATATCTCTGTCGCGAAGGCCTGTGCTCACACACGAAGGCCCACACCGAAACCACACGTAAAATCTCATCTCGCAGACGGGAAACGGGACCTCGAGTCATGACAAACTCACGTCAAGTGACAGGAGTACCTGTTGTTGACATGCAAAATATGAACAAAGTCAAATGAGATCAAAAGAAAAGATCGAGACGGAGATGAAGCTTCAGAAGACTCTTATGAAGCCAGAACTGACGAAGAGCCATCGATACCAACACTATATCTAGCTGAAGCCCTTCTGTGGCCAGGCTGCTATCCGACATTGTCGTCATCCCGACGACAGTGTTGATTAAACCATACCAACTACTGTCCAGTCAACTGATTGATGAGACCGGCCTTTGTGAGATTCTGACGGACGTAAGAAACCCAAAGTACATGAGACATTCAGCATAATGAGACGATGAAACAGTCAGCATCATGAGACGACGAGAATTTGTCAACTCAATGAGATAATGGGTCAACCAACACTATGGGACAATGATAGTCAACACCATGAGTACATGGGACAGTCAATGAGATAATGGGCTAGTCAAAACACAGTAAGATGTGTTATTTAACACAAATATCACTGAAACCCCTAATTGGGCTTAAGAATGGGTGGCGTCGAAAGGCTAGTTAACTGGCCCAATACTGCACGTCGAGAGCTCTCCATCCACTGAGGCGCGCCGGGAAGGTGAAAATGGCGCGCCGATAAGCTTCCCCAGGATGAGATGTTTATATATACCATTTCTCCGTGAAAACAACAACAAGAACGGAGGCAGAGAGAAGGGGAAGATATAGAAGAAATAGAAGAGATACAAAAAAGTCTGAGAGAAGAGAGAAGAGACGTCAGGGAGCTCAGAAGAGATACTCCCTTCACGCTGGGATCTGAGAGAAGAGATCAAGAGAAGCTAGAAGGTGGGTGCCGAGGAGGGAGTGGAGTCAATGCTCCGCCCTCCCCTCCTATGTATTTCTTTCGCTTTTGATGTAACTTCCTTCTTCGGAGACTTATGTATTGATTTTTAATTTTCTTTTGCTGAAATCGTATTATTGATGTATCTCAGTTCCCATTTCTTGAGGAATAAACGGGGCTCTTGATCCCCTATCTCCTCTGATTTCATCCTTTCCTGTAAATTATGCCAACCAGTGAATATATTTCTTCAGTTGTCTCCTTTGCTGCTTCTTATGATGTAGAATGGTCGCCCTCGGTATGTCAGTTCACCGTGTGATTCAACGGTTTTACTGCAACATAGTTTAAGTGTTTCTGATGTAGTAGTGCCCAGAGCCAGAGGCAGGCTATCTCCTGGCTTCTGGGGCTACCCGTAATTGAATATCCAACAATAAAAGGAGGGTTCAATACTCTAAATCCCCTCGCAGCACCAATCCCTGATTCCAGGGACCATCGAGATTATGCCTAAGGCTAGAGACAGTAATCTCTTGGTCCTCAGGGTGATAAATGGACATGCGATCAAATCGATTTCCCCGAATGAACTGTGATGACCCGAGCCTCTCCGTCACTAATTCCCTTCCATCCTTGATCTAACTACCATCATGCCAGATTATAGTTAGATCAAACCCAGTAGAAATTCATAAATTCACAGCTAAAGCCTTCAAAATCCCCAAAAAACCAGTAAAATAGAGCGCCGGATACCCTTGAAACCTTCTCGACGCCAAAACCTCCCGACGCCATGAATAGTTCACGGCACATGGGTTTGCACGCTGAGATGTGTCCGCGCCAGGATCCCATCGCCTACCCTATCTTTGCTACGCTGATAGCCTATACCCAATATGCCTTTAATGGCGTGCCGAGAGCTCCATTCTCCCCTTCCCGCTAATGGCTACTCTGATAGCTACAGCCCCACACCAAGAGCCTACTGTGCCGAGAGCCCTCGGATGTCTAAGGCTTCCTGTGTCGAGAACCCTCCGTGACCTTGTTCGGGTCTCCTTCAGCCTTGCTTGGATTACCCGGAGATGTCTATGAGTCATCACATTCGATTCAGAAAATAAATTAACGGGGGATGACCTCCCCTACACTCCATTGCCCCGAATCAGGCACACATATGTAACCCCATAAGCTCGAAGGGCTCTGCCTCTACATGTGTCCCATCGATTTTCGAAGGGGGATATTAAACGTCACCGCCAGGTGCTTACACTATTTACGAGCCTTAGCGCTCTCTCATTTCGACCTTCATCCCGGCAGTCCGTGGGTGATGGTCTATCTCTCCTTTGGCACGATTCAAAGTAAGGGGACATGCTGTCGGAACCGCGATTCAATAAATAATAACCCCAATAAGCCAAGGGAGCGTCAATGCGTACCCCTTTCGGCTCCATCCCTTGGGGAAAACCAGCTAGTTGGGATGTTCCCTTGAAGACGTACATTGAGGGACAACACCCTCACCACTACTCGGATTCTGTCCCGTCACTGCGTGGACGGTCTCCTATCCTTATCCGGCATAAACTAAAGCCAAGGGGAGATGCTGCTGGATTTGATCTGTGCACTTGAATAAACTCGTCATTTACCTGCTCAATCATTATACGCACATTAGTCTTTTAAATGCCCTTTGAGGCCTCCTATTTTGACGTTTAATCAAAGGTTGTCCTTCTTAGGAATGGCGTAATTAACGTCATAACCTTTACGGTATGGCGGACTTTTGGTCCCGACACGATCACCCATAATCGTCTGCCTCAAGGGCGCCATTTCGTATCCCCAGAAGATCTCATAGCAGTTCGAAAAGGGGGAAGTACACGGAAGAGATTTCGATATTTGTGAAACAAAGAAAAATTTTCTATTCCAAAATATAGAGCTTACAAAAGAAAGGTTGTCACCTAGGCGAACAATAAAAAATAGAAGGACATTTGAAGAAACAAGGGGTGCCCTCTTAAAGGCCCGCCCTGGCTACATCGTCACGTGCCCTGGATTCTTCGGGCTCATGTGCTACAACAGCTTCAGGGGAAGGTGGCTCGTCGTCCAAGTCCACCACGTGGTCGGCCCCCGCTGAAACGTTGGCAGGTGCACGCTCTCCCGCGCTCGCCCTCGACACCAACTCCTTGGCATCGACCTCCTCGGTGCTAGGCTCCCCTTCTCCATCGTCGGCCTCCAGGCCTTAAGGAGTCGAGGGAGGAAGAAGAGGCGGGGCCATGCGGCCAAAGCTCACCGCTATGGCCTTCACTGTAGCACTCTAGCCCTCTTGGAAGTCCCGGTCGCGGGCTGGCTCGTAGAACTCCAAGGCCACTTCCATCAGCTCATCCCGGTAAGCCGAAGAGGAGCAGAAGCTCTCCACTGCCTCCTCACCGATAGAAGACATGGACGAACGCAACCTAGCGAACTCTGCCTCAACCTCTAGGGCACGGGCCTCCATGGCTTGTGCCTACGCCCTCAACTCGGCCACTCGGGCATTGGCCGCGTCGGCGCGGAGCTGGTGAAAGTCCTGATCCCGCTCCACCGAGGAAAAGGCTAGTCCCTGCAGGGCTAGCTGGTCACGGAGCCCGGCGTTAGTGGCCTCAGACCCCTTCAAACGCTCCTCGAGCCCCGCCTGGTAGGCCTGGCTGGCTTCCAGCATCTGGGCAAGACCCTGGAAATGATGCCTCCACAGGCCGAAGGCGCTGACAACTAGGCACGCACTCCTCGAGGCTACTGTCGTTAGCTCCTTCTCAGCCCCTGGGCCAAACTCGCTGGTATGTTCATACCACTGTGCGCTCCTCCCCATGAGATCGACGATCATTGCTATCCCGGCCAGCCCGGATGTCAAGTCCCCAGGAGGTGAAGATTGACTACACTGAGGAGACCCCGACGGAGAGAGAACATTGGCGTCGTCAGTAGCGAGAGCCTTGCCCTTGTCTCACCCCCGTGCCAAGGGGACCGACGCAGGGGGGGCGACCACCGACTCACCAGTCAACGACGGCAGCGGAGCTCTAGAAGGAGGCGACTCGGATGGCAGAGGAGGTGGGATACGACTCCGAGTAGGGGTAGAAGTTGTCCCCTTCTTCTATGCCCGACGCTGGTTGTCCAGCGCCGCCAGGTCGTCATCGGTCAGGGGGGCGAGCACCACCAGCCATGACGGATTCTTCACCGACTGTGCTAGTGATTCCCTTAGGGGAGCCCCTCTGAGGACTAGGTCCTCCACTCACCACAGAGCCCCTCTGAGGACTAAGTCCTCCACTCGCCGCAGATGTTGCCGGTGAATGGGCCAGAGGAATGTCGACTGGGACCAGGTACTGTAGCCTCCCTAGGGCGAACACAACCTCAGCCTGGGGGACGGCAGTCGACACCTGGCCGGCCCCCGGAGCAACGTGATCCACGAGGCGAGGAGCAAACCGCAGCAACTTGATGATCTCGTAGGTCCACGATGAAACTTTGGGCAACTCTGGAAGTAGAACAAAGTCAACTAAGTATCACTCACAACCGACACGACTCGATGGGAGAAGAAGGCCAGTACCCTGCGACAACAGAGGACTCAACCCCAGCGCCCAAAGCAGCACTACAGTCAGAGTGAAGTCTGCATCAACAAGAGGATACCAAAGAAGGGCCTTCAACTTTCGGTGATCCTCAGCCCTGAGGGAGGGCCTCGTATCACGCCAGGTGGGACGAGTGCCTCTTCGCATCCAATTATCAGAGGCGTCGCGGTCTTTCGACTTGATGATGTATACGTACCGCTCTGACCAACCCTTGCGGTTAGCTGTAGTATGGGAAACTTGGATAAAATGCCGGTGGGAGTGAGCCTTGAAATAGGTGAAATAGGTGTCGGTCGGACAACTCTGGAGAAGAAAAAAGTGCCAGAATAGGTGGACGTTGGGCTCCACCGACGCTTTATGGCATGAATGGACAAATCTACAGAGGATAGAATAAGAATTGAGGGTTATTTCCCCAGGATGTCATCCGTAGTGATGGAGGATAGACTCGATGAAGGGATGGATCGGAAGGTGAAAGCCCACCTGGAAGGAGGCCACCGGGACCATAATCTCGCCTGAAGGAAGACTCATCATGTCATCATCCGCGGTCGGGAAGATGATGTCGAACTCGAGGGGAATCTGAAAAGATTCCCGCAGGCCAAGAATCAAGCTATATGCTACCAGCGGCGGGGATCTGGGTCGACTAGTGCCAGCACCCGAAGTGCTCGGCACACCACCTCAGTCGTGAGGTGCCTCTCCGAAAGAAGAAGAACTGGCGCGAGGAACTCTCCTACGCGGAGGCATGACTACTAGGAATGGAAAGTGTAAAGGGAGAGAGATCCTCACCGATTAGGGGAGGAGGATGCCTATGACGAGCACAGCAACCCGCGAGATGCGGATGGGGACTGCGGAGAGACCCTGCAGTTGTTGTTATAACCACCCACAACGGCCCAACACTAGCCCCTCAGGGGGAAGGGCAGGTGAAGGGGCGCCTGCCACTACGGTGGTACGGGTGCCCAGAACCAGGCGTCCGTTCGAAGCCCGCGTGATGGGAATCGACTCCAGACACTAGTATTTTTGTTTGCTTTCAAGTCCTTTAGGTTTGCCTTTATGTCCATGCATAAATAGATGTGCAATTGTAAGGCTTTGTAAGTCAAAGTGTTAGTCCATACAAGTCTTTGGGTTTGTTTGTAAAATAATCACTTGGGCCCGGAGGGACCCCACCCTCTCTTCCATTGGGCCATGTGGCTACTAGGGTCCATGAGGGATGGCCCATAGTCCACCTAGAAGGACGTTGCGGTAAGTTGCCATCTGCGTGCTGTCCAGGTGATCTATGAAGAGGAAGGACAAGTAAAGTGAAGAATTGATCAGCATCCAGCACCCAAAAAAAGGGGGGGCAGGGCAACCATGAAAGCAAAGGAAGAGACATTTCAATTACTGTGTGGGCCGGTATAGAGCCGCAGTGATATTGGCCAGTAGTTGAGGGATGGCTCTTTGTCGCAGCGGGCGGCCTCTCAAACCAGCCAACACACGTCCCCGATCATCTGATAGCGGTCGACAAGGATGGCCAAGTCTGCATGCCGCTTGGCGGACAGATGGCAATACATGTTGAAATGATCCATCCCCCATCCTTCGGCATAATGATAGGCCACGTGCAGACGCTGCCCCAGGATGGCCACTGGCCGAGCCTCAATAGTTAGCCCATGCACCCACAGGAGGACGTAGAACCAGGTAGTGTCTGCATAATTCTACGGCCTCCGCTCGTCCCTCCTCACCAATGTGTGATAGGGGCAAATCAAGTCCTTCTCAGCCCGCCAACTGGTCGCGGGGGTGCCCTCCTCTTCTACCGGCAGCGGATAGTTGATCAGCTCCAGGAGGTCTGATCTGATGCGGCAGAGGTCTCGCAAGGTCTTCTTGAAATCATCCTTTGACACCGAGGGCAGCTTGGCCTGTGGCGCCGGTTTACCCTCTCGGGCTGCCTTACGAGCGACCATATAATCGGCCACATCCTTGCTTTTGCCACGCCACAGGCGCAGGAGGTGCTCTGGGTCAATGTCGAGAATAGGCACGGGCTGCCGGCTTAAGAATCCCCTCTCTACCCCATCCCAACAGTCGATCTTGTGAGACCGATAAAAGGCCGTGCGGGCGTTCCACCACTTCACGTACTCAGGTGTCACCAGAGGGATGCGGCCGGGAGCTGGTACTCTAAAGGTAGCAGCGTCTGCCTGGTGGAAGAAGTCCCACCAGACTCTGGCGTTCTCTGCAATTAAGCTTCCTTGAAGAGCCCGCGTCGCCAAGCCAAACTGGGCACTGTATACAGGAATGTGCTGGTCGTAGCCAAATTTTTGGCCAAAACGGAAGGGGTAATACGGCTCCAGTAGTAACGTCTCCCCTTTCCTGAATACCAGCACGCTGGGATGGATGGACAGCGCCCAATCCCTCAATTTAGGTTCCAACAGCGGGCGAACCATGTTTGCCTGGCTAATCAGGTGGACGTACTTCTCCACCTGGTCGTCTTTGCACTCTCTCCTACTGTTCACCAGAGGGCTGGAGTGCGCAGCCGGCGCCCAGAAATAAATGGTTCCGACAGCATCTTAGGGGGCTGTGGTCAATCGACCCCGGATATCATACAACCATAGAGAAGTAGGTCCCGGCTCAGCATTGGCAAATTCGAGCATCCGCGGCACGAGCCCCCAGTCTTGAATGGCACGCGGGTGAACTCTGGGAACAGAGAACAAACCCACGCGTTGAAAAAATGCAGCGGGCACACATACCGGGCCTTCCGCGGGAACTGATGAGCACTGACATCCCCTAGAGCCTTGTATATTAGGCAGAGGGTAGCTGGACAGAGAGACAGCTTAATCCCCCATGCCATCTAGCACGCCGGGTAAATTACATCTGGCCGAATCACCATCTCATCCACATACGGCATCGCAAACAAACACAGCCAGTATGTCAAATACGCCACACAGTGCATCAACGGGGCAACCGCCATCGGGTTGGGCCCACTCTGCCATCCCCTGGAGGGGATCTTCACGTCCGTCTTGGGCTTTGCACGCTTCTTGCGGGCAGTGATGGTGCTGACGCAGGGGAAGTCCTCATACTACTTCGGTCCATCATAAAAATACTGTAGCCACAGGGCCATCCTGACCCTTTTCCTGTCCCCGCGGCGAGGCTGCCTTTCACCCTGGACTGACTGATATAACTCTCGGTATGCCTTCATCAGGTACTGATATGAGTATCCCAGAGAATAGTAGCCATCTCCATCAGTTTCATCTTTGATCAGGTCTAGGAGACACACCTCTTCATAAGGCTCCCCGTCTATGGGCAAGCCGCTTAATTGGCTAAGGCTCCACAAATCTAATGATGTCTCGCCCTCTGCTGTATAAAAAGTGTTGGTCTCTACGCTGAAAACTTCAATCATCCCGCAGCAGAGCCCCTTTGAAATAGAATAGCCATAGCGGGAGGCATAGACGCTATGGTAGATGCTGGCCCGAATGAGGAGTGGGGCGTAGTTGAACAGTACATATTCGGTGAACTCTACAGCCCCTTCCTTGAAGCTGTGGGCGTCCTGGAGCTTCAACTCTCTAAACCATCCCAACGCCAGCTCATCCTTGAATCTGACGGTGAGACAGTCCAAAATAAATGGCTCTTCTCTGTAACCCTACTTCAGTGGCGCCAAGAACAAGCCGAAGCGGTGTTGCTCACCCTGGACCTGACCTGCAGCCATGTCCCATTTTGCTGGAGTGAAGCCGGGGGTTCTCACCAATTTATCTTCTACTGGGAGCACGGCATCCAACCCCAATACGGGTTCCTACTCGCGGGCTTCGCCCACCAAGTACATTGGAATGCTCCTGGGAACAACATAGGACAAGCTATCCCGAGCCTGTAAAACTGCACGCTCCATCACCTTTACAACCCACGGCTCTTGCCTCTCCTGAGACCGTGACTGCTTAAGAAACTGGAGCAAGTGCCTATCCTTTGGGAAATCTCCCATATAGCTCCCTGTGGTGCGGTCAAAGGTGAAACCCTTCTCAATCTTGGAAAGTCTCCGAATATCCATGCTTTCGGTGTCCGAGCCTGAGGACTCGGCCAGTGCCGCCACCTCGGCATGATCCTGGTCCAAACTTCAACATTGAGCCATGTGACCACTGGCACCAGAGGCGGAGGGACGCGTCTGGTACTAGTAGTAACAGGAGCGAAAGAACCACTTGGGGCAGCCATTGATCTGCAAAGTGTAACAAATAAAGATTAGAATGAACTACAGGCAATGAGAAATGAAAAATGGCCAAGATATGGACTTGATAGGCTCAAAGTAGGTTCCAAAATAATGATTAATTTAGGGTATTAGAAAGATAAATAAGAGAAATAACGTGACTTATGGGCTAAAAATGGGTGTCAACACCCGAGAAGCTAATTTTCAGGGCGTATTGTAGCTCTGCTCCTTCTGCGGATCTGAGGAGGATACTGGCTATGCAGCCGGCCGAGTTGGAGGATCCATCCACGAATAGGTCCCAGGTGGGGCCATGTGTTGGCAGGGATGTTTCCTTAGTCGGGACAGTGCTCTCCGCGATAAAGTCTGCGAGGGCCTATCCCTTGATGGCCGTGCGGGAGCGGTAAGAGATGTCATAGGCCCTGAGTAGTATGGCCCACTTGACAAGGCAACCTGAAGCTTCGGGGTGATCCAAAATCTTCTTCAAGGGCTCGCTAGTCAGCACCACGATGGAATGTCCTTGGAAGTAGGGCCAGAGGCACTTTGTTGAGGTTACCAACGCTAGCATGAGTCTCTTGGTTGCGAGGTACCTTCTTTTGACCTCGAGGAGAACCTTGCTGACGTAATATACTGGCTTCTGTACACCTCCATCATCTCGATCTAAGACAGAGCTTACTATGGAGGGAGTCGCCGGGAGGTAGAGGTATAATGCCTCTCTAGGAACTGGCTTTGACAGCACTGGAGGTGAGGCCAGAAATTCTTTTAGCTCGGTGAATGCCTTCTGGCACTCACTATCCCAGGTGAAGGTGGCAGACGCCAGCTTGGGCCCCCTTAGAAGTTTAAAGAAGGGCTGGCATTGTTCTGTCGCTCGAGATAGAAAGCGGTTGAGTGCAGCAATTCTTCCAGTTAGGCACTGAACATCTTTGACACAAGCTGGTGGCCGCATGTCCAGGATGACCTGGACCTTGTCAGGGATGGCCTAGATCCCTCGTTGTGTCTCCAAGAATCCTAGGAACTTCTCGGATCTAACTCGAAAGGCACACTTAGCTGGGTTGAGCTTCATGTTGTGCCTCTGGAGAGTGTTAAAGGTTTCGGCCAGGTCGGCGAAGTGGTCTTCAGTCTTGGGTGTGTTCACAAGCATATCATCAATATAGGCCTTGACATTCCGCCCGATTTGGTCTTCAAAGATGTGGTTGATCAGCCTCTGATACGTAGCTCCGACGTTCTTCAACCCGAAGGGCATTCGGGTTTAATAGTATACGCTGAAGTTGGTGACAAAGGTGGTCTTCTCGGTGTCTTTAGGGTCCATTCGGATCTGATGGTAGCCGAAGTATCCATCCAGGAAGTTGAGAAGTTCGTTACCCGAGGTTGAATCAACCAGTTGGTCGATGCTTGGTAATGGGTAGCAGTCTTTCAGAGTGGCTTTGTTGAGGTCGGTGAAGTCCATGCACATCCACCACTTGCTCGAAGCCTTTGGTACCGGGATGACATTTGCGAGCCATGTCGGGTAAAGGGCCATATGAAATGGCCAAATTTTCTTCCCCTTGTTAATCTGCTCTTTAATGATCGCCTATTTTTCTGGGACATGCTGATGTGAAACAACCCCTTGGACCTAGGAATGCAAGCTCAACCACAAGGCCAAGAGGCCTACGTAAGCGGACACTCTTCGGCACGCACACTCAACCTGGGGGTGACTCGGGGATGCCGAGTCAGGGATGTGGGGCGGGTCCCCTGTTGGTAGAGGGCTAGCAGTGCTTTAGTAAGTCTCCCCTCGGATACGGTCGTCCACCTCAATAGGCCGATAGGTGCCAAGGGCACGGATCCACTCACTCACACCCACGACGGTCACTCGGAGGTGGTGGAGCCTTGGGACCGGGAGCTCTCTCCCTTATCCGGTGGCGTAATTGATGAATATTGAATAAACAAGCACTATTAGGAGCAAGGGCAGTGAGATCACCTGGCCGGTTTGAAGAAACTGACACCGATTCGGAGACGTGGGCGAGCGGAGAAGCGTGGGTTACCCACACGCTGCGCCGATGAAAATTCACCCTGTGATCAACAATTACATGCACTACACCTCGCGCAGGAGGGGATTTTTGGGGTGGGGGTTAAGTTGTTTACAGCCAAAATTACCTCCACGCAGGGAGGGGCCTTCAGCCGACCAAGCGAGGGGAGGGGACGAACTAGAATGAAACCAAACCGGTGAGCGCTGTCGGTTCTGTCTGCCTTTAGGAATGGGGGACAGGCAGTCGGAGTTGTTGCTGTTGCAGCTGCTCCCGAATTTTGTCGATGACGAGACCAATTGGAATATCTTCGTGACTGGATCAGGATGAAGTTAGAATTTTGTTGAATTTCCTGGTCGCCGGTGCTGGAAGGGGACAGGCCGCAAACAGGGTCCCTGAGTTCTGGTTTGGACAGTAGAGGTACCTCAGCAGCAGGAAGAAGAGGCTGCCACGAGTGCTGCCGGACTTGGATTTGAACGAGGCCAGAGTCGTTGGAGCCATCGTCGAGTCCTCTTCGAAACGGCACTGGTGGGAATGCCGGCGGTGATCAGAGATGACCAGAGCAGCCAGAAAGGCAGGCGGGGGTCTGTTCAGTCCAGGAACAGATAAAATAGAGCACCTGAGGGAGAAAATTCAAAAAATGCTCCTATAGATGCCGATCAGGACGCCGATTTTTGCTGATGGAGGATGACTAATGGAGGCAGCTCTCGGTCTAAGGGCGCCACCCGAAGCCAAGGGGAGCGACTGGGGAAGCTCCTGGAACTCTCCTCAGGTTACTGGTTGGACTGGATCTGCGCAGTCGGGGGAGAATGGCTCTCCCGGACGACGCCGACGTCGAAATCCAACGAGACCACCTCTCCTGCGAAGCTATCTGGACGACCTTTCCAGAGGTGTAGGGCTTGCCACCAGACTTCTTGCAGGGATGACAAGGGAGGGTCTGCAACCGGGACCTCTTCTGCTGCCAGCAAACAGGGAACTTTAGGTGGAAGATGATAGGTGGGAAATGGGGTTGATGAGAGGGGGAATGGGGTGGATGGGTGTGGGGGTGTCCCCAGGTGCGTTTAAATAACAGGGTAACGACCTAATGAATGTCGTTAATTACCATAAATTCCCTGAATTTTTCTGAAACAACGCCCCGCCTTGGGGTGTTAATGTACTAGATAACGACCCAGTATAGGTCATCAATTCAATAAAAATCTCCTTTTGACACAAATTTGTTTTCTTTTCTATGTCTGATGCTTGACAGGGACTCATGAGGACTAGGATCTCCTGGATCCAGGTCCTAGAAGCCTACCTAGGTCTACCTGACTTCTAGAGGGCTAGGGTAGATGCCATGGGCTTCGGGGCATTCCTTAGCATAGAGCCCATCCGTCCTGACCTTCCCCTTATCCAGGTTCTGAGAGAGAGGTGGGATAGGTCTAGCAGAGCCTTCCTGATGCCGTGGGGGCATATGCTACCTAGCCTAGAGGACGTAGCTAGGATTACCGACCTGAGGGTAGACGGGGAGGCGGTGAGTGGGATCACCCTACCCGACTATGGAGAGTTAGCTGAGCGCTTGCTTGGACTAGAGACTATAGCCGAGGGGGAGTGCCAGACTATCTATAGGACAGACTTGACTGCAGCCATGGGTTTAGAGGATTGCAGATAGAGGTCCAGGGAGACCTTATCACACTGGCTAGGGAGATTGATAGAGAAAGCCCGTGCCACCTATTGCCATGACCCGGTGCAGAGGGAGCGGGTAGACGTAGACTTGAGGCGGTTTCTGTTCTTCTTGTTGGGGAGGCTCATGCTCGGGATGAAGGGCGACATCATGAACTGCCGATTCCTGAGCATGCTGGAGGACCTGGAGAGCATCGGGAGCTACGCCTGGGGAGCTGCTATGCTGGCGCATATGATAGCTAACCTGTCCACTGGGACAGGACGTGAGACGACCATCAGTGGCTTCTCACCCTTTTTACAGGTATGCATGTCCTTCTAAATGATTATGAATGCAAATGTCTTGACCTGATGCATGTGACTAATGCAAGCTAAAAATGCAGATCTCGAGTCATTTATACATGCCTATGAGGAGAGTAGACATGCGACCGGAGAATGAGGGTGCCTTCCCCTTGGCGAGGAGGTGGCTACCTTATGTGAGCGGAGCGCCATACGCCTTTGAGCTACACGTACTCCGGCGGGAGTTCAGGGACTTCCCTCCCTCACTGGTACGCTTCTTTTATCTTATGACTCATGTGAAATGAATGAATATGCATATGATGTGATGACTGACTAACTATTCTTGATGTAATGTGAATGCAGGTGGTCTGGAGACCGTACCAGGGCATGACCGATGAGGGTCAGCCTTGGGTTGCCACAGGTCAACCTCTATTTGGGCGTGAGATTTGGCTCCACTGCCTGACTGAGATTGAGCCCCTGCGCCTCCGGCTAATGATGAGGACCCTTGGACTCCACCAAGAGTGGATCGGGGTGGCTGAGCCGCATGGGATCGGGCGGGAGACACGTGGCCAGACGAAGGCCACGGATTGGAGGATCCGATTCACAGAGTAGTATGCGGACTGGCAGCGCGGTGGCACCAGGGTGACCTCCCAGGTGACCGACAGTTCTGAGTACCTCCGACGCTACTTGGAGGTCTACGGCAGCAGGCCCCAGATGAGGGTCTTAGGGGTGAGTAAATGAAAATGCATTTCTATTCCTATATGATGCATGTTTATTTTTGTAACTAATGATGTGATGAATGCAGGATGCGCGGGATCTGATAGCGATGGATGCACAGGTCCATCTACGTAGCTTGGAGGCCCAGTTGGCAGCCACACGAGCCGACTTAGAGACCCTAGTGAGTGGTTAAATTAAATGCATGTGAATTCCTAATTTATTGATGATTAGCCACTGATAATCTTTCTTTGGATGTAGCGTGCACAATAGGGAGCAGCGGCGAGGGGGATCGGTGGTGCCTCGAGCTCGAGGGGACTGAGCACCGGGACTGAGGGACTAGAGGAGCAGCTCGCGCGTGCAGTTGCTCGAGCAGAGGAGGCGGTGCACGAGCTTGCCACCCGGGTAAGCCCTTAAACTTAAAATTTTAATTATGCCATTACTTGTTCATGATATCTTATGATTTTCTTCCCTGCCCTTGTCCAAACTGAGGAGTTACAGGCGACATTCACCTGTGTCACGAAGGAGCATCGTACCCGCAGCACACTGGTGAGTTTTGTTTGATGAATAATATTCCTGTATTCCTTCCTTCTTATTCTTTCAAAAATTAATGATGATGTGGTGCAGGTGATAGAGCTGACTGAGACAAAGAAACTACTGTCAGTAGCGCATTTCGAGGCTTCCTCCCGCGGTGAGCAGATTACTGAGCTCGAGCAATCGTGGGGCCAGCAGGAGACGGAGCGCGACCTCGCGGCACGGGTGAGTCAACAGCATTAATTTCAATTATGTATATGATGAAATGAAACTCAAAACTGATAGTTGACTAATTGAATGCAGGTGGCGGAGCTACAGGACGCGAGTACTCGGGCCACCTTGGCTGGGGCCGAGCTCGCCATCCGTGACCAGCGGGTCGCGGAGCTGGAGGAGGAGGTGGCGCGTCTCACCGCGGTGCCGGGTCAGCGTGAGGAGTTGCTCAGGGACGTTTAGGACCTTCGCATCCACCTCGAGATAGAGCAGAGAGAGCGTGTCCGGGAGCACGAGGAGCAGGAGCGAGAGAGGGCTGAGCTCGCCGCTGTCAGGGCACAACTAGCTGTAGTCCATGAGCAGCTACGGGCGACAGAGGAGCGGCTTCAGTGGGGACGTGAGAGAGCCCGAGCGGCGGGGCACTCGAGCGCCTTTGCCAGCACTACTTACATGATGGGCTCCTCTTCACATTAGCGGGCAGAGGAGGAGGTGCGGAGCTTAGCTTCGAGTGCAGCACGGGGCTCCATGCCCCCACCACGAGCTCGCCGTCGGGGCGATAGGGGAGCAAAGAGAGAGAGAGAGAGGAGGGTGGAGGCGAGAGCTAGAGAGAGACTTTGTACACCTCCACCCTTACACCTTGTATTCATTTGACAGATCTCCAAAACCATGGTTAATTTGGGACATCAAAAATGATGAATAAGAGAAATGACTCAACTTGTGGGTTAAAAATGGGCATCAATAGTAGGGTTCGTAGAAAAATAGTGACGGTTTGCAGTATAATTACTTTCAAAATGACCGTCGAGATGTTAGGATCCCGCACCCGCCAGTTTCATGTCGATCGGTTGTCATTTGGGGCCGGTAGGAGTCCGGGAACCCCGGTGACCCGATTTGGGTCAATTCGTCGGAATCGCCCTGATTTCGCGTTTGTATGCGTGCATGTGCCATTTTTAGCTTCCAGGCATCCTCTCTCGTTGCGTAGCTTTGTTTCCCCTATGCTTCGGCATGAATTGGGCGTGGAACGGGCCAATTTGGCCATTCCACTATTTTTCTCGCCGGTTCGGTGTAACAGTCCTACCAGAGACCATAACACTGTGTGACGGTCCTACGATAGACTGCCACAACTGTTAGTTGTTTCGGGTCCTTCGAGGCTGGGGTCATATGACGGACCAATACTGGACCGTCACATGACTGTAACGCCCCTATGGTGGTGCGTTACGTTCTGGTGGTTTCCGAGGACTGTGGCTGTCAATTTTTCGAAGACCATATCTGCCTCGAAGATCGTGTCAGTCGGTTGGCTCTGACGGACCACCCCTCATGCGTCAGCATTCTGTAACGCGCCTGCTTGAGGCCGTTACAATTGTTTGACTGAAGTTTAACTGGGTGGTGTTGCTATAACGCACCAACCCCCATGCGCTCGGCTTCTATAACGCATCCCTACTGGGCCGTTACATGCCCTTTTGTCTGGGTTTTGGTCTATTGGCTCTGACGCCCCTATCCTGGTGCGTCAGGTGGTGTAATGCGCCTTGGTTGGTGCGTTACGTCGTTCGAGTCATAGTTGTAGGCCTATTTGCCTTGACACCCCTGCATTGGTGCGTCAGAGCTGTGTAACGCACCTATCGTAGGCCGTTACATCATTCGAGTTTAGGTTTTAGGCCTGTTTGTCCTGACGCCCTTGTCCTGGTGTGTCAGAGCATGTAACGCGCCTATAGAGGTGCGTTACAGTCCCGTTGTAGCTGTGATGGCCGTTGTTCAGTCCTGTGTCTGTTTGTGAGTCGGTCTATCTTAGGTTTGTGTTCTAGGGCAGTGTCTGTGAGTCGGTGGTTTCTGGATCGGTCAGTTTAGGTGACTGGATGCGATCTTTTCCCTGACTGCGATAGTTCCCTAACGACTCAATCTAGAACTGCCAGCATCCTTGTCTCTGGTCACGTGGCGGCCATTCCTTGACTGTTGGGTTTGCCTAGCTGTGGAGTGATGGTTCACTTTGCCCAGAGTGTCCTCCTCCGGTGTTTTCGTTTCTGCTTGTCTTGGCTTGTCCTTGTGGTCTACTCATTTTCCCGCAGATGTCTCCCGACATCCTATGAGGGCTAAGACTACGTTATGAGGTAGCCATGAGTCTTCTCGCTTGTGGTAGGATTCTCTTTACTACTGATTGAGTCATTATTGTCTAGTTCCAGTCAACCCGAGGTCACCCAATGGTTGACATGTAGCCATGTGTGTGTCTCGATGGTTCTGTCCAATTCGAGACATGGTTCTAGATGTCTTGAGGTGCCATCCTACCTCGATCTACGTGTCCTGGTGTGCTGAGGGTTCTTAATGTTCCCTTAGGTCTCTGTGTGTCATTTCTTTTGACAGCGTCATTTTCTCTGGCTTAGGATTAGACCGATTGGCGGCTTGTTTCGCTGTCTGTGACGATCTTGCCTCCGAGTTGTCTGACTCAAGGATCGTTACATGAGTAGGTATAGTTGCCTTATCCTGAGTCTATCAGCAGTGGCTGTACTAGCATTAGTGCTTCAAAGTACGTGCGATAGTGCTCTCTTGCCTGTCTATACTTTCACACTCGTGTTTTGAGTCTCTGTGTCTTGTGAGCCTCCACTAGTCATAGCCTTACGGCACGCTTCGGTGTGATGGCTTTTATAGCAGGGCACTTTTTGGTTTACGATTTGTAAGCTAGTTTTCATCGGCTCCCGCAATTACTGTAGCGTCCTTTGGGGGGAGAAAACTAGCTAGAGGCCTGGCTTAGGCAAGAGCCAGTGTGTGCACATGTAGTCAGGGGCTTTGGACTTGCGTCATCAGATGTGACCCAGACTAGTCACTAACGACTATTGTACTGTTCTGGTTCTGACAGTGTCTTGGTCTCAGCCTAGACCTTGCTGTAGGTTACGCGGACAAGACACTAGTAGGCGCAACATAAGACATCAGTGGGCACAGCTGACTGTTCTTTTAGTGAGGGGTACTCTAGTCACGTGGCACGTGGCTCTTCGCAGTTCTCTTCGCGCTTCCCGTGCCTCGTGACTTCCCGGGTTAGCCCTCTCGTGGCTGTACTCGCGGTCAGTGTCCTGTCGTATGCATGACATTCTAGTCATGTGTGAGGCAGTGTGCACGAGGTTCTAGTCATGTCATCTGGGTCTACGTCTGTCTAGGTTTTTCCTATGTTTCCTTTGTCTATTTTGCAGGTCCCTTGCAGTGTCGACAAATCGACAACTCCTGACTTTGTCAGCTCAGAGTCGCCTTCCTATTGCTGCTTGGAGTAGTTTGGGGTGTCGAGGTTAGTTCGATAGTCGCTTGTCTGGTACGGGTTCTTCCCCTCTTCCTTAGCTTGCTCCCTACTCCTTCTCTCCCTCTCTTCTTTTACAACTTTCTAGCGTAGCTTTACAGCTTTATAGTGTAGTTTTCCAGCTTTGTAACACCTATTGTTTTACTTGTTCCATGTTACTGCGTGTTTTTCAGTGGGGATCCGTGTGACCCCTACTGAGCTAGTGACACGAGGCTCACCCTTGCTTTTCAGGTGGGTCGTTGATCGTTCTGCTTCCGCAGTTCCTGGTGTGTGAGTTCATAGTGGCCAGCTGGTACCTTCGTCGGGCTTCCCCCGACTTTCTGGTATGCCTTTTCTTTTCTGTCGACTGTACTGTTAGACTTGTTGTCTCTCCTTAAACCCTCCATTCTTCCCCTATATTCCCATACTACCAGCCTAGAATCTATAGCAGCAGAAAGCTACGAGATTTCAGAAGCTGCCATGTCTTCACCGAGCTTCTCCTCAAGCTGATTCTTATATTGATGGAAAGGTCTTCAAAGTAGCTTCGCAGGAGAGGTGGTCTCGCGTCCATCCGACATCTGGGCTGCCCGGGACAGCCATTCTCCCTCGACTGCGTAAGTCAGGTCTGGCCAGTGACCTGTGCACCTTCTAGAAGCTGCTCCAGCCTTATCCCCCATCTTCTGATCAAGCCCCTTGGAGAATCCCCACTAAGGTCGTCCAGCTTTCAACCAAAGTTGGCCCTGACCCATTTGGAGTTCCCGTTCAAGAGCACCGGTGACGACAAGTTGAACTAATCCTGTAGCCTAAATTATTGGCAGCCAGAACAAGCAGTCCACCACAGGAAGCACCACGGTCTCTTCTGTCATCTTCTGCCCGAGCCCTCTAAAGAAGTTCATCATAGGTTAGTCATCTATCGGTTAAGCTTGGTCTCGCCTCATTCTGATTTTCCCACTGGGAGTTTCACCCCCGACAACTCCCCTGTCTGGCCGGCATCCTGCACAGCGTGACTTCACAAGAATCATCGGTACCGGCATCTCCCACCTCAGAACGGGGCCATTCCAGCTTTGAAAGATCCCTGGGACGTCCCTATTCGCGATGACTCTGGCCCCGCCATGTTCTGACCTCGGATCGGACAGCTACATGACCAGACAATCGAGTCCAGAATTCTGTCCCTGCAACCAGCCCGACCCAGTCAACATCCAAGAGCCACCACTGGTGTGATTGGGTGATTCAGTAAGAGAATTTTGGTGTAAGAGCACTAGATTGAGTCCTCTTTAAGTGGGCCTTGTTCCCGCCTCGATCTGATACTCCAGCGGGGAGTACGACCTCATCCAAGCCCTCTCTAGCCTGCAGTAGAGAAGCCCGGCGTAGTTCTATCGAACTTGTTGTACTTGGTGCATCCGAGATCAGAATGAGATGACATTACATCCAGGAGCAAGCTAAAACGTCAAGCTTTCCAACGCCTCTGGTACCATATCCAGTGGACATCCCAGCTAGGAGCTCTGTCCCCGACAAGTCTCTGGTGGCAGACAGCAAGGGCAGCAGGCCAGCTTGCCCGAGTGAGATCGGTCAGCTTCCGACCCCCTCCGTTCCCCACCCTGCCTGGCTGGCTTACAGCCCCTTCCTATGTGGAGGTAGTTTTGGGTGTAATTCAAGTTAACCCCCACCCCGAGATCCCCCTCTTGTCAGAGACGTGGTGGTATACTATTCTAAATTTTCAGGTTAGAGCTACACCGGTGCAGCATGCGGTATACCCACGTTTCCCCGTTCGCCTCATCTCCGGCCCAGATCGGCATCTTCATGCCAACCAGGTGAGATTCAGGCCCCTTCATCTGCTGGTTATATCGTTGCTTAGCTTAGTATTATTTCTGGTTGCCCATCGGACGGCGAGTGAGTGCCCGTTCCAACTTTCCGTACATCGAGTGACCACCGCAAAGCGAGGCGAGAGCAATCCCTTACATCCCATGCTCTTGGTGTGCTGACCGCCCGTGAAATTGGGCATCCCAAGCCCTTAGGGGGTCCATCCTAAGCTAGCCTTACCCCAAACGTCAAGGTCCCACTTCGGACCCTCCCCACCATTGTCGAGTCACCTACGGGCCTGAGTGCTCACTTAGCGGGAGAGTCCGCTCGAGTGAGGTTGCCGGTCCATTGCATTGCTTGCTTGCTAGGTCCGAGGGGTCTTCGGTCTTGTGACTATCATCCCCAAGGTGGTGTCACATCACAAGTCTTATTTTCTATTCAAGATGGATGGATAGAATTTATGTCTACTCATGTGGACGTGTAAAATTGCACGTCTGCGTGTCCCGACCAGTCCAGCATCGACAAACAGCTTCAACTGAAGAAATTGCGGAAAGGGCGGGCCATCCACACTCTCCGAACAAACAATGCACTATCGTGAAGCCACCCCCGGAGTCATGTCAGCGAAGAGAAACCAACCCCCAGGAAGCTCACAACCCATGGGCCCCGAAGAGAACTAAGCGGACCATTGATCAGACTCAAAACGGGCCCAAGTCTACCTCAACGGCACACCCGTGCCTCTTCAACGGCATGCTCAGCGCAGCTTCAACGGCATGCCCGAAGGTGCTCAATGGCACACTCTTGCGGGTTCTTCACTGGTACACCCCCCTGGCGGTTCTTCGCCGGCATACACACGCATAAGTGCCTTCAACGGCACACCCCATGGCCTTCAGCGGCACGCCCCTTCAACAGCACGCCCTGGCCAAGTGCCTTCAATGGCACACCCCGTGGCCTTCAGCGGCACGCCCCTTCAACAGCACGCCCTGGCCAAGTGCCTTCAACGGCACATCCCATGACCTTCAGCGGCACGCCCCCATGTGCCTCTTCGCTGGCACGCCCTCTGAGCATCTTCAGTAGCTCGCCCTGCTTGCCTCCTTCACCGCCATGCCAAGTGCCTTCAGTGGCACGCCTCCAAGTGTTGTCTTCAGTGGCACGCCTACAAGCCCTTTCAACGGCACGCTTCCTCAGTGGTGCGTCCGACAGAAGAGATCTCACGCCATCCCGTATAGATTCTTGGCACGCAACGGGTTAGCTGAGGTGTCGACTGGGGATGAAGGCACGTTGCCTACCTCCTGCCACCAAGGACGCCCAAGTTAAATCCCTGTTAATGCCTTCATGCTCCCGCGTCCACCGTCCGCGTTCGAAGGCTCCCGCCACCGGGAGTATAAAAGTCCGTCTCCTCTGACGAACAAACAGAGACAGACTCAGACAGACAGAGAGGGAGATACATACAGACAGACAGACAGCACCCGTAGAGACAGAGGAAGACGCTGCCAGAGTAGAGAGAAGAGGAAGAGGATCCCAGTGTTGGGAGCTCTCCGGCGACTGCCAGCAGAAAGAGAGAGAGAGAGAGAGAGAGAGAGAGAGAGAGAGGAGATCGGGCCGGTTTAGTGAAAATCATAATTTTTGGGGTTTGTAGGGTTCACCGGAAAATAGTAACCATTCTCGGTAAAATTAGTGCCAAAATGACCGCTGGGATGTCAAGATCACATCCCCGCTAGTTTCATGTCGATCGGTTGTCATTTGGGGCCGGTAGGAGTCCGGGAACTCCGGTGACTCATTTTGGGTCTATTCGTCGGAATCGCCCGTTTCTTGCAATCGGATGCATGCATGTGGTGTTTTTAGCCTCCAAGGGTTATTTTTCATCGCGTGGCATTATTTACCCTACACTTCGGCGTGAATGGGGCGTGGAATGGTCCGATTCGATCGTTCTATTATTTTGCTCATCGGTTCGGTGTAACGGTCATTCCAGTGACCGTCACACGTGTAACGGTCCCGCGATAGACCGTTACGTCCGTTGGTTGTTTCGAGTTCTTCAAGGCTGGGTTGGTGTGACGGACTAGTATAAGACCGTCACATGACTGTAACACGCCAATAGAGGTGCGTCACAGTCTGGTCTTTCCCGAGGACTGTGCATGTTAGTTCCTCGAAGATTGTGTCTTCCTCGAAGATCGTGTCGATCAGTTGGCTCTGACGAACCTCCCCTTGTGTGTCAGAGTTTTGTAACGTGCCTCCTTGAGTCCGTTACAGTGTATTTGACCGATGTTTGACTGGGTATGGTGATTTCTGTAACGCACCAACCCCCATGCGCCAGGGTTCTGTAACAGGACTCCGACTGGTCCGTTACATGTTGTTCGTCCATGTTAAGATTTTTGGGTCTGTTGGCCCTGACGCCCCTGCCCTGGTGCGTCAGAGCGTGTAACCCGCCTATAGTAGGCCGTTACATCATTCGAGTGTAGGTTTTAGGCCTGTTCATCCTGATGCCCCTGTCCTGGTGTGTTAGAGCGCGTAACACACCTATAGAGGTGCGTTATAGGCTTGTTGTGGGCCGTGATGGCCGTTGTTCTGTTCTGTGTCTGTTCGTGTGTTGGTCTGTCTTAGGTTTGTGTTCTAGGGTAGTGTCTGTGTGTCGATGGTTTCTGGATCGGTCGGTTCAGGTGACTGGGCGGGGTCTCTTCCCTAACTACGACAGTTCCCTAACGACTCAATCTAGAACTGCCAGCGTCCTTGTCTCTGGTTGCATAGTGACTATCCCTTGACTGCCGGGTTCACCTAGCGGTTGAGTGGTGGTTCGCTTTGCCCAGAGTGTCATCTTCTCTGCTTGTGTATTGCTGTGTATATCTGTGTGTGTGTGTTGTGTCTGGTTCTGGTCAACCCGGTGAGACCAGGGGTTGACAGGTGACCTTGTCTATGTGTCGATAGTTTTGTCCAGCTCGAGACAGTGTTCTGTATGCCTCGGGATACTGTCTTACCTCGGTTGCGTGTCCAGGTGTACTGAGGGTTCTTGGTATCCCCTCGAATCTCCGTGAGTCGTTTCCTGTGGAGCGTTATTTCCTCTGACTTAGGAGTAGACTGATTGGCGGCTTGTTCCGCTATCTGTGATGATCTTGCCTCAGAGTCATGAGACTCAAGGATCGTTACGTGAGTATGTCTAGTTGCCTTATCCTGAGTTGTCGGCAGTGACTCTGCTGCCATTGGCGCTTCGAAGTACGTACGATAGTGCTCTATTACCTGTCTGTACTTCTGCACTCGTGTTTTGAGTCTCTATGTCTTATGAGCCTCCACTAGTTGTAGCCTTATGGCATGCTTCGACGTGACAGCTCTTGTAGCAGGGCACTTTTCCAGTTTACTGTTCTTAAGCTAGTTCGATGGGCCCTCGGTCCAACCGTAGCGTCCTTCAGAGGGGGAATATTGGCTAGAGGCCTTGCTTAGGCAGTGGGCTAGTGTGTGCACACATGGTCAGGGGCTTTGGACTTGCATCGTTAGACGTAACCCTGCCTAGTCACTCACATTATGGTACTATTCTCATTCTAGCAGTGTCTTTGTCTCGGCCTAGTCCTTGTGATAAGGTACGCGGACAAGACACTAGTAGGTGCAGCATAAGACATTAGTGGACACAACTAGCTTTTCTTCTGGTGGTAAGGCACTCCAGTCATGTGGCACATGGCTCTTCGCGGTTCTCTTCACGTTTCTTGTGCGTCGTGACCTTCCGGGTTAGCCCTCTTGTGGCTTTTCCCGAGGTCAGTGTCTGTCACCTGCACGACGTTCCGATCGTGTGTGGGCAGTGTGCATGATGTGATAGTCATTTTGTTTGTCGTCTATCTAGGTGTTCCTAGGTTTTCTTGTTGTTCTTGCAGGTCTTCGCTTTAGGCCTGACGTCTTGTCAGCGGATCGGCAACTCCTGACCTCGTTAGATCAAAGTCTGCCCTTCTGTCATTACTTAGAGTAGTTCAGGGAGCCGAGGTTAGTTCGGCAGTCGCGCTTGTTCGGTACGACTCTTTCCCTTTCCTTTTTAGCTCCCCCAGCTCTTAGCCTGCTCCCTACTCCTGCATCCCTTTTCTTTATAGCTTTGTAGTTTAGTCTTTCCTACTTTACTACTGTTGTTACCTATTGCTTACCTGTTGTTTACCTGCTATTTTAGCGTGTTACTGCGTATTTCTCAATGGGGATCCACGTGACCCCTACTAAGTCAGTGACACGAGGCTCACCCCTGCTTTTCAAGTGGTTCGTGGTTCGTGCTGCTTCTGTGGTTCCTGGTGTGTGAGTTCGTAGCTGCCAGTTGGTACCTTCGCCGGTCTTCCACCGACTTCCTTGGTACGTCTTTTCTTTTCTGTCAACTGTACTGTTAGACTTGTTGTCTTCCTTTGGACTGGACTCTGGTATATAATTGTTAATTTAAATTGTTAATTAAAAAGTAATTTTATTTCTGCTACTTTAACAAATCGATCTAATAAAATTTAATTGCTTACTATTATATCTCTGTGGCTTCAATGTACTTCACGACAATCTTTTTATCCCTTCGGAGCTTTAACGCTCTTGGGAGGCCTCGCGGGTTCCAAGTGGTATCAGGTATATTCGATAGTCCCATAGTGTCCCTACCTTCCTCTCCCTGTATCTCACTCTTCTCCTTCCCCCGCATCACCTCCTTTATCACCCTTTTTTTGATTGCTCTCCCTTGACCTCCCTTGCCAAACTTATCAGCCACCTCTTCTGAACCATCGTGAACACCCCTCTCAGGTCCCTTTCCAGGCTCACAAAGGATATCCCCACCGTATCTGCCAGCTTCATAACTTGTGCCTCCGTTACTCTTTCCACCACTCCTACTATGTCTTTCAACTCTCTCTTCCCAATTTGCTCCGCTCTGCCCTACCCTTTCATCTCATCTCCTTGGCCCCTCCTGGTGACTCCGGGCTAATGTCTTCGTCCTCCTCAGATTCCTCTCCTCCTTCAGCCTCCTGCGTTGAGACACCCCCCTGAAACTCCCTAGCACCTGGGAGGTGACTGTCCCCCTGGCCGGGATATCTTAGGCAACCTTTCTGAATCATCCGGTGCCACACTCTGATTGTCGGTGGCCGTACCTTGCCCGCCGGAACTTGCAGATCCCAACAGTCTTCATGCGACAACAACACAGGTAGGGACGTGTCCGGGATCTGGAGTGGCAGTTGCTGCCAGTTCCGGGTCACTCTGTACCTCCACTGGTGTACAGAGGTTAGTTGCAACCCATCAGAGCCCTTAGCCTACAGAGGTTAGTTGCAACCCAGCAGAGCCCTTAGCCTGTTTCTGTAGTCGCCTACATGCTTCTAGAGGGAGATGTCAAGAAGCCGATGCAGTAGGGTTGCCGCCGGCATCACCTTGCCGCACCCTCCATCCCCCAACTCCGACGTTGCCTATATGCATGCTCCCTCCCAAGTGGTGTTTGGAGACAAGGGGACCTGATCGGCATGCTAATGTGACGGCTGGAAGGTGCTGTCCAGGCCGCTGGGATTTGAGGCGACCACCAGTGGCATCTGACTACGGGAGCCAGAGTCAGCTAGATGCTGCGTTTGCTCCAGTACTGTAGCTCTAATAGTGCTGAAGGGACGTCTACTATCGGGTCCCCTATACCCGATATGCCCATGACGCTTGGATTCGGGTAAGTCATTTGCCAATCGAGTTCGGTCTGGGTAATCATGAAAGCCGCCCTTTGCGACTCACAGCCCACTCGCCTGCAATAGGTTGTTGCTTAGATCGCCTGATCCGCTTCCCTTGTCTGGTCCATCCAGACCACCAAATGGTCCAACATACGACCCAATAGCAGAGGCTGACCGGCCAGGCCAATTAACTGTGGTGCCCTGATTTGAATTTGACTCGGGTTCCATCGGTCGACCACGTACCCCTTTGTGCAAGTCGTCTTCAACTTCTGGCTGCAAGGGCTGTAGCCCTAGGATCCCCTACCGCCACCGCTGGTGCACATTTATCTTCAGCCGAACAGACACTCTGACCAAAAATGCCTCCTCGCCTGCTAAAAAAGAGATCATCGGTGGCACCGCCTCCAGGCCGAATGACCACATGGTGGCTTCCACCATATTTAGTTCTCGGGCCGGGACAAAAGAGAGACTCCCCAATTCCAGTCGACTGAACCCCCTGGCCAATAGGGAGATCCCAATATCATCGCACAGGATGCGAGGGACCCCTGAGCACATCCCGGAGAGGGACCTCTCTCAGGTTGGGATATATTCCCCTCAGTCGATCCCATCGGCGGACCCTTAGAAGAGCTCTGCAGGCCATGAGGTATCCAGCCTCTGCTACTGCCTCTGGCAGCTTCGACGATTGGCCTATCACTAAGAAGCTTCTACTGTGCACCCGGCGGACTTCCCAGCCACCCTCCTCGTCCCATCTAGCATTGAGTAGCTCCTTGACTGCCTCCACACCAACCCCTCCCTTGACCGGCGACAGCGAGAGGCATCGTCGGAGCTAGTCCAACTGTCCCATGAGGAGATCAGATGGAATGTGGCCAATGTCCTGGCAATCCCGCCTTTTTTCCTGGTATGGCGGCTGCATCATTCTCCCACGGATGCGTCTGTGTAGGACATATTGAAGGGGATCCTTTTTTCTGGCCACGAAAACAGAGAGGACCTCTCCCTTGTGAGGTTGGGCCTCCTGTACGGCTGGGTGGTGGCCTGTCTGATTCCACCCAACCTTGCCCTTCCACCTTTCGTTCTGGTCCCCTACTTTGCAACTTGCCCGCCACCCCTTCACTCACTAGAGAAAGCTAAAGAGAGAATAGAACTGATGAAAGTCTGTTAGCCCTCTCTCTGTCTAGCTAGCTAGCTATCTTTACACACACATACATACGTACGTGCATGTTTCTTAGCTTGACATGACATGACATGCCATGTCTGAAAAGGAAATACCCAGTATATCACCTTCTTGCAACATCTCCTCAATGTGCCCTTGACATATAGGCTTTTGGTTCAGAGTTCAGAGCAGACACAAACTATCTTTACATAATGTTAATAGTTCATCATATGGACACTGCCTTCTCAACATCTATGTGATGCATTAATTTTTGGTTCAAATCACTCACAAAATATCCATGCATTATATTCTGAAGTAGTAATGAGGTTCTAATTCTAATGTAAATACACTTAGAGGTGCAAAATTGACATATTGTTTTTCACGGTGCTGAAATTCTTTGAACTCCGAAAAAATTAGCCTCGTATCTAGCTAGCTAGATATTTGTACGCACACATGCATACATGCATGCATGTTTCTTAGCTTGACATGACATGACATGCCATGTCTGAAAAGGAAATACCCAGTCTGTCACCTTCTTGCAACATCTCCTTAATGTGCCCTTGACATGTAGACTTTTGGTTCAGAGTTCAGAGCAGACACAAACTATCTCTACATAATGTTAGTAGTTCATCATATGAACACTATGCCTTCTCAAGATCCATGTGATGCATTAGTTTTTGGTTCAAATCACTCACAAAATATCCATACATAATATTCTGCAGTGATATGGTTGTAATTCTAATGTAAACACACTTAGAGGCTCACGGTGCTGAAATTCTCTGAACTCCAAAAAAAATCATGCGAACAGTGACCCACCAGAAAAGTAGGGGTGAGCCTCGTGTCACTGGCTCAGTAGGGGTCACGCAGATCCCCACTAGAAAACACGCAGTAACATAGAACAAGTAAAAGAGCAGGTAGTAAAGTAGGAAAACTAAACTACAAAGCTGTAACACTATGCTAAAAAGTAGTAAAAAAAAAAGACAGGGAGCAGGAGTAGGGAACAATATAGGAAGAGGGGAAGAAAGTCGTACCAGACAAGCGGCTGTCGAACTAACCTCGGCACCCCAAACTACTCCAAGAAGCAATAGGAAGGCGACTCTGAGCTGACGAAGTCAGGAGTTGCTTATCTGTTGACGCTACAAGGGACCTGCAAAATAGACAAAGAAACCTAGGAAAAACCTAGATAGATGTAGACCCAGATGACATGACTAGAACGTCGTGCACACTGTCCCACATATGACTAGAATGCCATGCATACGACAGGACACTGACCTCGAGTACAGCCACAAGAGGGCTGACCCAGAAGGTCACGACGCATAAGAACCGCGAAGAGAACCATGAAGAGTCACGTGCCACGTGACTGGTGTACCTCTCACTAGAAGAATAGCCAGTTGCGTCCACTGACGTCTTATGCTGCGCCTACTATATCTTGTCCGCATACCTTACTGTAAGGACTAGGCCGAGACCAAGACAGTGTTAGAACCAGAACCAAAGTACCATCACGAGTGACTAATCAGGGTCACGCCTATCAACGTGAGTCTAAAGCCCCTGACCACGTGTGCACACACTGGCCCACTGCCTATGTCAGGCTTCTAGCTAGTATTCCCCCTCCGAAGGACGCTACGGTTGGACCAGGGGCCCACGGAACTAGCTTAAGAACTGTATATCGAGAAAGTGCCCCGCTACAAGAGATGTCACACCGTAACGTGACGTAAGGCTATGACTAGTGAAGGCTCATAAGACACGGAGACTCAAAACACGGGTGCAGAAGTATAGATAGACAAGAGAGCACTATCGCACGTACTTTGAAGCACCAATGGCAGCACAGCTACTGTCGATAACTCAGGACAAGGCAACTAGACCTACTCACGTAACGATCCTTTTGTCAGATGACTCAGAGGCAAGATCGTCACTAATAGCGGAACAAGCCGCCAATCGGTCTAATCCTAAGCCATAGAAAATGACACTGGAGACCTGAGGAAACACCGAGAACCCTCAGCACATCTAGATGCACAGAACGAGGTAAGACGATACCTCACTATAGCCAGAACCATGTCTCGAACTGGACAGAACCGTCGAGACACACACAAGGTTACCTGTTAACTACTGGGTGACCCCGAGTTAACTGGAACCAGACACGACACCACACAGACACACACAAAATAGACGGACTCCATACACAAGCACTCCTGGCCACCCCATCATGGTCACGGCTCTCATAGAATGTCAAGAGACACCCACGGGTCAACGAGCAAACCATGAGGTCAAGCCAAGACAAACAGAAGCACCAAAGGATGACACTCTGGGCGATGCGGACCATCACTCAACCACTAGGCGAGCCCGACAGTCAAGGAACAATCGCTACGAGACCAGAGACAAAGACACTGGCAGTTCTAGATTGAGCCGTTAGGAAACTATCGCAGTCAGGGAAAAGACCGATCCAGAAACTACCGACACACAGACACCGCCCTAGAACACAAATCTAAGACAGACCAACATGCGAACAGACACAGAATGGAACAACGGCCATCACGGCCACAACAGGATTGTAACGCACCTATATAGGGGCGCTACACTCCCTGACGCACCAGAACAGGGGTGTCAAGGCCAACCGACCAAGACCCGGACAAAAGGGCATGTAACGGCCCAGTAGGGATGCGTTACAGAACCCTGTCGCATGGGGGTTGGTGCATTACACCAAACACCACCTAGCCAAACATCGGTCAAACAAAGTGTAACGGCCTACTATAGGCGCATTACACTCTCTAACGCACCAGGGGAGGTCCGTCAGAGCCAAATGATTGACACGGTCTTCAAGGAAGACACGATCTTCGAGGAATTGACAGGCACAGTCCTTGGGAAAGACCAGACTGTGACGCACCTCCATTGGCGTGTTACAGTCATGTGACGGTCCTATATTGGTCCGTCACACCAACCCAACCTCGAAGAACCTGAAACGACCAACGATTGTGGCGGTCTATCATAGGACCATCACACAGTGTGACGATCTCTGGTACGACCGTTACACCAAACCGGCGAGCAAAATAGTGGAATGGTCAAATCGGCCCATTCCACGCCCCATTCATGCCGAAGCGCAGGGGAAACAAAGCTACACGACGAGAAAAGACCCCTGGAGGCTAAAAACACCACATGCATGCATCAAAATGTGAGATCGGGGCGATTCCGATGAATCGACCCAAATCAGGTCCCCGAGATTCTCAGACTCCTACCGGCCCCGAATGACAACTGATCGACACGAAACTGGCAGGTACGAGATCCTGACATCCCGATGGTCATTTTGACAGTAATTATACTATAAACTGTCACCGTTTTCTGGCAAACCCTACAATCCCCAAAAATAACGATTTTCCCTAAACTGGCCCAATCTCATACGATAGGGCACCAAACCGTGCATAGAGACAGGGGAAACGTGCAGAACGAAGTGGCGATCCGTCTCCCTACCTCCACCGAAGAAATCGAGTGCCGAAGTGACTAAACCGCGCCGAAAATCACAACGCAAACCGCCCACATCGGCTTTGAATCCACGAACGGGATCGCGCCAACACCACGCCTCCATCACGCGTCTCAGCAGCCTCCCGGCGTCGTCAGCTCACTCGCGGTCACCTCCGTCTGCAGTCGGAGCCGAGGGAACGAGAGAACGAGTGAGAACGGGAGAGAGAGTGAGAGAACGTGAGAGTGAGAGGAGAGAGAGGGTGGGGTGGTTAAATAAAAAAGAAATTAGAAATTTTTCTAGTTTTTGAAAATTTATAAATTATGCCAAAAATATACTAATTCATTTCTCTCTTCCTCTCAGAATGATTTTCTCTTTCTTTTTCTTCTGGGTGGCTCTCTCTAAATATGCAATGGAAGCAATGGCAGAAGCTTTAGCAGCATTCTTCGAAGGAGGGGGCAGCCTTTAAATAGAATAGGGTCTCCATGAGGATTGGATGAGACAGAAAACCTAGTGATATCTCATTGGTCCACCTGGCATAGTGAATATTCTTCCTCTGGAATCCTCTGGAAAAGTGTGCCACCTCATCTTGGATCACGTGCCATTCTATCGCTGGTAGTTAGTGTTCTTAATCAGATCTGAAATCAGGTTGTGAAACTGGGTTTCAGTTCTTCAGATAGTTACTTCATGAAGACCTACATCTACCTGTTTGATGGATTGCTTCCATTGAGGCATTGATGCATGAACTGGTGCATCGACCTTACTATCAGATTAGAAGAAGTTGCACCAATCTTTCTTCTGAAATTTCTGAGGTGCATCGACCTTAGTTTTGAAATTGCTTAAGGTGCATTGACTTGGTGTTCCCAGGTATTGTTCAGCTGCATCGACCTAATGACTTGAGTTGCTTGGATGCATCGACTTTGACGACTTCACGTGTTCATGTGCATCGACCTTAAGAGCTTCAAGTCTTCATGTGCATCGACCTTAAGTACATGTGCATCGACCTTTCTTAGCACAATCTGTATCTGCCTTGACCTGATATACCATAACCCTTTTCTGCATCAACCTGTCTTCTTTAACTCGTAGCCATCTACATCAACCTTACTCCTTTAATGACTCTGAGTGCATCGACCTTAGTTATATAAGCTGACACTGATGCATAGACCTGTCTCTTGAGTGCACTGACCTGACAACCATGAAAGACCAATGATGCATTGACCTTATAACATAAAGACCAATGATGCTTCGACCTGATAGCATGAAGATCAATGGTGCATCGACCTGACTTGGTCAAACGGCATGCAGCACATATGACATTTCCTATTGATGACGCAATGACCATTTCTTCATGCAAACTCAATTGACTTATATTGTTATACATCATCAAAACCATAGGGATACAACACTTTAAGGTGTTAATGTTGAGTTTCGCCACTCCAATTTGAGGTTTATCTAGCCCCTGAGGTGTCGAGATCGTGGTTTGAGGTGGTAGAACGGTTGCTCTGATCGAGAGATGTGATTGGGCGAGTGGAGGATTTTCCTAATGAGCTGGTAATTGTCGAGCCTGATTCTTTCATCATGCTCTGTGGTGTCAAAAATGATTTGCCAGTCCCAATTGTTTTTACGGATCTCGAGGTAAGATTGGGTACAGTTATCTCAGTGAGCTTCAAGTCCTGCACTTCTGCATGCGAATGGGCAGTATTACCTCTAGATTTTGTTCAAAATTGTGTGGCGGTGGCTTGGTTCATGGCCCAGATTGTGGAATTTGGGGCCATTGCACCGCTCTTGGATGCACCGAGCAAGACAGTAGATGAGTTGTAAAGGTTCCACGGCAAGTTCGGGATGTGAGAAGGAGTGTTGGCAAGTGCCAATTATGGTTCGTGCTGTGTCTCTTGGCGTGGTGGTCCGCATGGTAGTAGCTAAGGAGATGGATATTTCGAGGACTTGACTATCGAGAATAGATCAGTGTTAGCACAGACAGATTCGAGAGAATGATGTCCTATGGCTAGAGGTGTAGTAGCCTTCGAGCCTGGCATTTTTGGTGGTTTTCTTTAATCCTCAGTAAATGTTTTTGCATATTAATGGTTCCGAGATCAGAGGCAGGTGTAGATAGGGATTGTGTGGCAGTGGCTAGCTCAACCGCTGCGGTAGAGTGTGGCTGATGATCAGCAGGGCCGGTGCTCGAGGTGTGGCATGTTATAGTTCAAGGAATGGCAGTGGTGGTGCATCGGGACATACTGTGAGTGTGGTCCGATGGAACACTTGGTGAGTGTTGTCGAAGGAGTTGACCTGACAGAAGAGATGGTTCTTCCTAGTGCTGGAAGGTGCAGTTCCCAGCATGCGTGAG
This sequence comes from Amorphophallus titanum, assembly GCA_024336825.1. Lineage (NCBI taxonomy): Eukaryota > Viridiplantae > Streptophyta > Magnoliopsida > Alismatales > Araceae > Amorphophallus > Amorphophallus titanum. Next base: position 1,298,588 of record JANBPO010009398.1, read on the forward strand.
GTTCGAGGTCAGGTCATGCGTAAAGATCTCTCGCTTTGTCGTAGGTACGCTAATTTCTCCTTGGTCGGAGAGAATCACGTTTTGCCAAGTTCGTCGTCTTGCATTATGTGTTCAGATTGGTTGGCCTCTCTTGTGTGCCATAAAGTCCATGCGATATGCATCCTATGTTTTGGCAATGTGGTTGCCTGTGAGAAGTGATGCCCATTTCCCTGATGCGTAAGGATGCGTTGGCATCATTCCGAAAGGATGAGTGACAGCTGAGCAGTGTTTGTGAGAATTCATGGTTGGCATTGTGATTCTTGATTTATTGCGAATCAGAGCCTGCGGAGTTACAGGAGGAGTGCCAGGCTAAGAGAGAGAGTCTATGCTCTGGGTTGAGGCAATCGTGCTTTCCTCACCCTACTTTCTGGAGTTAGCCAGTCGAGTCGAGATTTTTCAGGATGATGGATCCCGAGTCACTATGATGGCTGTGTACTTGGATCAGAGTGAGCAGCAGAAGCCTAGTCGACCCACAACTCATAGGTCCAAGATCGTAGCATTGGTTACTACGAGCAGATTTTCGAGGATAAGTTGAGTATCGAAGGATTGGTTCCTCAGTGTGAGATTGTCCCTGGCTGTGTGAGCCATGTGATCATTGTGCCACTGTTCGAGGCATTGAGGTTCGTGGCACTAGGAGGATGGAGAGTTGGGAAAATATGATGGCAAGTTGCCGCATGAATACCCTGTTCATGCATTGGAAGCCATGTCAGGCATTAGAGTTGGACCCAGATGGGGTTGCTAAGGAAGTCACCTGACGGAGGACGAGGACGTGATGGTCGACCTCAGTAAGCTGTGTGCTCGACTTGTGTTGGAAGCTGTGTCCTCGAATGAGATCGTGGTCCTAGAGATCACTACAAGGAAAGTAAGTTTTTCTGAATGTTGTGCATATGTTGTCTAGCTTTGATGATAGCAACATATCATATTCTGTTTTGATGATAGCAACAAAGTACGTCAGATGGAGCGCACCTCGGGCTTCGGACCACCCCAGTCTTGAAACCCGAACACATTGTCACCTAGGTGACTGGCATGCCCTCGCACTTGATAAAAAAATTGACAAAATGATAAACCGATAAACGATACAATGATACCATAATAATAAGTGAATTTAGTGCGTCCAACAGCTTCTAAGCCTCCAAGGGGTGAACATTCATGTTCCCCTAGAAATTGTGGTAGCATCCGAGCTTCCAAGAAGCGAGCACCCTTGCTCCTTCAGAAACGATGGTAGCATTCGCGCTCCCAAAGGGCGAACACTCAAGCTCCACTAGAAACAAAGAACAATAGGTTCCCTGCCAACGGGAGGCGTACAAAGCTAACCACCATCGGTGCATAACCACCTGAGGCCAAACGCATCATGAGCCCACGCCAAAATATAGGGAAGCATACAAGACAGGGGCTGACTATTTAGATGTACCCTGACAGAACAAAAAGAATGAAGAATTTAGTACATAGGAAGCTGAAAGTAAAAGAAGAGATGGAGAGCACTTGCTCAAGAGCTCTCCCCGATAGCAGTAGCATTGTTCGGCCCACGGTCTTGGACCCCTGGCACTCCCGTAGGAGGTGGAAAATCATTTGTGAGATCGACCAACTCCTTCTCCATCACTGCCTCGGCCCCAAGAGCTTGATCCCCAATGCTCGGGTCCTCCTCGCCAAGCTCCTCTACGCCGTCACCATCCTCCGGCTCGAACGACGTCAGTGGGGGAACGAGAGACGACACTGGGATGCCCCGGTCAGCAGCCACAGTCTGAAGAGCAGCCGCCCAGCCCTCCTGAAAGCCATGATCCCAGGTTGGGCCGTAAAACCTTAATGGCCGCTGCATTCAACTCATCCCGATCTTCGGCCTGTGACTCCACCTCCCGAGCTCCCCGGAGCTCGGTGGCGTCAGCCAAAGCCCTCGACTAAAGTGACCGAGCCTCATCTGCTTTAGCCCATTTGGAGGCCTCCTGGAGAGTCTCCTCCATAGCCTGATCGCGCTTGGCCTCGGCACAGACTTGCTCTCGTACCTTAAGCCACTCCCAGAGCTCGGTGCATTCAGCCTCTTGCGTCGCCTGATGAGCTCAGAGCTCAGCGCCCTAGGTCTCCAGCCTCTTCTGTGGAGCCTTGCTGGCCATTAGCTACCGTGCAACCCAAGTTAAATGATACCCCCACAAGTCAAAGCTACTAACGACTGACAGATTATAGAGGCACTACCTGCCAGAGATGGCGTGCATGCCAAGCACAAGGTCGGGGTGACCGATCTGAGCCACATGAGGAGACCACCCTCGGAAATGCCTTTTGACACACCCCTCTCAAACTTGACTCTCAGATCCTGAGAAAGTACTCGACATCTGAGAGTAGGGGGGCTAGTGAGGATGGTAAAATTGGCTCAGACCATGAGAGGCCCATTTTGGCCAGGCCCAACTAGGTTCGCAGTCTACAACGTGCCTAATGGGCTTCTACAGTCACTGCCCACAGCGGACGGCCCAGAATGAACGATCCTTGGATTTGCCAGCGTGAAAGGCCATGACCCAGGCACAATAGCCACCGGAGGACTCTCTGACGACTGACAGTTACTCCCTACGACATCGGCCTTAATCCCACGAAGGGCGAGCACGCCCCACGGGTGCCGTAAGACTCGCCAGGGAACCAGCCAACTCTGAGATATCAGTCCCTTAATGGGAAACTCCCCCTATAATCATGGGGAACGTTACTCCACGACTGGCACCCTTCCCTACCAAGGGTCATGTTTCCCCCCTCTAAGACAACCCCCTAAAAAAGGGACTCTGACGGAAAGGCAGAGGAGACAATGAATTCCACCAAGAAACACATAGAGAAATAAAGGAGAAACAGGCTAGAGAAAGTGACACGTCCTGCTACTACTAAGGAGGTCTCGACCATCCACCTGCCGAGAGAGAATCCCTTTCGAACACCCTTACCACCCAGTGAGCACTCATTGAGTGGTCTTTGACAACAGCGAGCACTCCTCAGGAAGGCCAACAACTCTCCCAGGCCTACTCAGATGGCCTCCTTCCCCCTCTTTCTCACCTACTCTTCCTCATTCTCTATTCGGCTTAGTGCTGACTTAAGCATCAGAGGGTTGTCCCCTGGGGTAATGCCCAGGGCTCCTTCTGACGCCCGTCTCTCTGGTGTTTACAGGCTTTCACGAGTGCCAGGTGGCCTTCCTCGAAAAATAAATAGAGAAGTGTGGCACGAGGACTAGAGACCAGATTTCTACCTCTACCCCCTACCGGTCGGGACTATCACCTCCTTTCAACAGTTGAAGAAGCTATTCAAGGAGAGCCTTATTGGCTGTCAAAAGATGGTAAAATCTGTAGTGAGCCTGCTCACCATCAGGCAAGGGTGAGAGGAGACCCTCTGGGACTACGTGTCCCATTTTCGAGAAAAGGTGCTCCTTGTATCCCACCTCGATGTAAGCATCACCGCCATCGCGCTCGCTCAAGAGACCAGGGACTCCAACCTCCGATGGTCACTCGGAGTTGAATCCCCGGTGACCCTAACAGACCTCCTCGCCTTAACCCAGAAACACGCCAGATGTGAGGAGAACACCGTAGACCTAGGCCGTCCGATCGAAACTCAGCGATCTTACCGAAAAAGATCTGCAGACTCGCCCCGGGAGGGGCAGAATAAGCAGGAGCGATGAGACAAAGAGCAAAAATTGATAGTCATTAACACTCATTGTTTAAAATGTCGTGCCACACAATTTCAAAAATGATAACCGCACTCACTCACTTAAAAAGATTAGAAAACCAAGTAGAGTGGAGAGCACGGGTCGATCCCACGAGAAAGAAATATTTTCAATTGATCTTGGTGGAAAATTCTTCTGTTTTGAAAAATCCAATTACGGAGTGAGATTTAAACTAATGAAAAAAAAAATTACATGAAATTAAACTATCTAAAGAATTTGAGAGGGTTAAAGAAGAGAATTTGGAAAGAGAAGTGGAAAACTCATTTATTTTCTTGTCGCCATCCACTACCCAATTCCTTGCTCTTTTTTTTTTTTTTTTTTTTTTTTACGAAGGTGGGTGTGGAGGCCATGTTTACCTCATAATTTTTAAGAGAGGCGAGTGCGACGACCATGCTTGCCTTGTGATTCTCTTTCTTTTCTTCTCTTCTTTTTGTGGAGAGGCAGGTTCAAATACCATGTCTACCTCCTGACCCTTTCTGTCTTTTCTTCTCTTTTTATTTTGTGAAAAGATGGGTTCAAGACCACGCCTGCCTCATAATTCTTTCTTCTTCTTTCTTTCTTCATTTTCTTCTTGAGGCTCCCAGGTGGGGAGAACAAAATCTATCACCTTTGTCGGCTTGACTGCCTTGGTCGTTTCTTCAGGGGGTCCCACGGTCAGAGTGGCTGGCTCACATCTCCTTTCACGGAGGTGACTGCCACAACTCCCCTTGTCATCTTTTATTCCTTTGTTACACAGAGCATATAAAGGGGGGCCTTCTAGGTCTAGCCTCAAGCATCTCCCACGGCTCATTCGCCTGACGACTAACATTTCAGGTGGGCTTGTAATTCTCGGTGGGGCCTGAATATGCCCACATGGTACATGCTTTTAATGCCCCCAGATTGGGGTGTATTCTTCTTTGCTTCAAATGTCCCCCAGGACAGGGTGTATGCTTCTTCACATGCCCCTCATGTCGGGATGTACGTTGCTTCACATGCCCCCAATTTGGGGTAGCTCTTTTCCTTTTGCCTTCATGCCCCCAGACGGTGTATGCCTTTTCGCTTCCATGCCCCCCCCCAGTTGGGGAGTTGTCTAAATGAGTGTATTTAGTTGATTCCTTCTCCTCTTCTCCACATTGAGGTATTCGGCACATTGGCCGGTGTCAAAGGATGCCCCAACCCCGTATCTTGATGGTGCATTCTTCGGAGAAGCCGTCTTTATGTTCCTGGCCCCACTAGGTATACGTTGACACAATATTTTTTCATTTTTTGTTTGAAAGAGAGAGAGTTGTTAGGTGCCCCAAAGCAATTTGAAATTCCCGAGAAGGTTGGTTGTCCTATTACCCCCTTTCACATGGAGTGATTTGTTGGGGGTTGTGGAGTGGTGGGCGCACGTCCCCTTCGGGGAGTTATGACCATGGTCGGCCACCTCTCTATAAAGCACTCCTCGTAATGCGCTTGGATTTGTAGAGCTGCATCCGCATTCTATCGGGTCTTTTCATGCGAGGAGGGAGAGCTGCTCAGTGGTTTCCCTTAGCAGCTTCATTGTTCCTTGGACAGGCCATTGCCTTTAAGACAAGCATTTGGTGAGGGCATGATGGGTCCTCCTTGTACTCGCCCATTCGCAGTTCACCTTTCTTAATCAGGCCTTCGATGATGTCCTTAAACACATAGCAATCTTTAATGGAATGCCTCGACACTTGAGGATAAGGATAGAAATGTGCATCATCTTTCCTTTCGAGGTTGGGTGACCTCCTCGGCTCCGGGAGTACAATGTTGCCACACTGGCGGGCCCATTCGAAAAGAGTCAGAGTCCTGCCCTTCGAAAAAGCATAGGGCTTCTTCATCTTCTCTCTTAACGAGATTCCTTGCTTTGCAGTTTTGGTGGGAGATGCCCCAACTGCCTCTTTTGCTTTCTTCTTCTGTTGCTCGACGGCTTTAAGCTCTGAAGTGCAGACTTCTTTTTGCGCCGGATGCCTGTCGGTTGGCTTGTTCTGTTGGCTTGATGTAGCGGCGGCTGAGCAATACTTTGCAAAGAAGGCCTCAACGTCAGCCACAATATTGTTTAGTTGCTCAAAGGAGCCGACCTCGATGCCATTACCCTTTGTAGGATTTCCTTCTTTAGGTTCCCTTTGTAGATTTGCATGGCATCCTCATAGCTTGGTGGGTGCCTACATCTTGAATGTAGATTTCTCTACCTTCTTATATAGTCTAGGGCGGGCTCGTCGTCTCTTTGCTTGGTTATTTGTAATTCAGCCTTGGTGATTTCCGCCTTGGCTATCTTCATTTCTATTGTTTGTTCCACCCTTGATATGTCCGTCATCGGCGCACTTGTTGGGCTCAGGTGCGGACCAGCTACCTGCATGTGCGGGCTTGTGAGTACCACCACCTAAGGTGCCATCGTTGCCCCCTGATATGCTCGGGCAGTCGAGGGGCATGATGAGGCTGCATGTTGTAGTTGTTGAGAGGGAGTGTCCCTGGCATGTTCAAATGTTGTTCAAGGTGTGGCAAGCCACGGTGAGACTTCGGGTGATTTAACACCACCTTGTGTGATCTCGAATGGGAATTCTACCTGCTTGGGCGTAGATGGGCACGCATCCGTCTCATTTAGTTGTCTTCGCAGCATCTCTATCTCCTGTTGCTTCTGATATATTGTGCCTTCAAGATGAGCTTTTGCCAGGAGGATCTCGGGGTGTTGCCTTACGCCTCTGCTTCGAATGAGATGAATGGCATCCCATCGCTACTGGTGGATGCGGATAGTCCCTTAGAGATAGTCTCTTTTGAGTTCATGTCTCCTGATGAAGGAGTGTGACATTGTGTTTCTTCATTAGCTAGGGAAGGATGTTCCCATATTCTCCCAGGCCTAGCGACACGGTGGGAAGCCAAAGCTCCATCTTGATTTACCCTCATCGGCACAAAATATATTTCTTCATCTTCTTCTTCCGATGTCTGAGCCCCGCCGGGTGAGGCTGACAGGGTGTTGCAAGAGAATACAATGTATTTTCTTTTATTCTTTGAATTCTTTCTCTTTCCTTTTATGATAGGCATTTGCCCCCAGTGTGGGAGGCCTTGTGTGTCCGACCTTCTTGCCTCTCCTTTAGCTGCTTGTCCTAGCTCTTGGTTGTTAGTTATCCTTCTAACAGATGTTTGGAGGACTATCTAATGCCCGCTAAGGGATGTAGGGGGTGGTGTGGGCCGGGCCATGGCACCATGATTTTGGACCCCTGGAGCTAGTCGAGGTGCCTATTGATTTTTTTTATTTGTTGATTTATTTCCACCCACCAGCACCCCTTCGATGGAAACATGCAAAGTGGCAAGTCATTTAAAGCATGGGAAGATGGACAGGCGCCAATGCCACGCCAACCAATCGACACGCACAATATCCGCAGAAAAGATCGTCGCCTTTCCAACAACTACAAGTACAGTGGTCAAATTGCACCGAATGTGGTAAGGAATAGTCAATTAAGCATTTACTATTACCAAAACTTGTGGACGCTAGGAAAGTTTTGCACGGCCACGCTAAGGAAAAGAAAAGGAAAAAGTGAAAATGTACATCAGGCCTCAGGCCCACTACGAAGCTCGGTAGATGAAGGATCCTCGGCAGCGAGCGATTCACCCCCTACACCCTCGGTGACAGCCGGTTCAGACACTAACCGCACCAGTGTGGGAACTGTCTAGATCGTGTGCCCTCCTGAGACTGTTGGAGTTGGCGATCGCTCGGACGAAATAGAGGCACCCCGACTCCCGCCTTCGCTCGACGTCTGAATGGAAGAATCCATGGTATCCTCGCCCGAGTCATAGCGTTGCCCGGAAGGAAAATCGAGCTCTCCGTGCACTTGTTCATAGGCCAGAGAGGTCGCTCGACAGTAGCCTTGAGAGAACCCCTTTCGTAGGTGCCGATGATAACCCAGCTTGGCAAAGGCAGCTTGCTGAAGCACCGCCTGATAACTCTCTAAGGATTTGTATTGCTCGAGTGCTTCCAACCCAGCAAGCTCTGCCTTTGCCTTGAGCTCAGTCACCTTTCATTCTGCCTCGGACTACCTCTGCTCGGCTTCGGCTCGCGTGACTTTGGCGTCCACCCATTGTCGCTCTACCCCTTGGACCCGACCTTCGAGCTCGTCACGCTCGACCCTCCATCGCTTGGCAAGTTCGGCCAGCACTTTGCGCTCCGTGTCGAAGACCTTATCTTTTAGCTCAACCATGTAATCGGCCTGACTCAGCTGCTCAGTTGACTCCCGAGCCTCTTTCTAGCTCGACTCCGCTTGCGCCCTAAGTGAGGCCACCTCATGCCGAAGGTCTTTAAGGTCGCGGGTCAGGTGCTCAATCTTCCGATCGGATGCACCACACGCCCAGGCCAGGGACTCCCTCTCCGAGTTGACCCGAGCAAGAAGATCAGTCATCTCGACCCCCAGCTAGGCCACGATCAAGCCACCTTCCATGACTCGTTCAAGAAGAACGAAAGGGGAGCTACACCCGAGACCTCCCCGAATTGCCCCTGAGGTCACAGAGCGGCACCTGCGTTACAAGGAGGCTCGGATGGCAAAGGTACCTATCGTAGGAGGAAAGGTCCCTTCTAGAACTACCAGGATTGGGACCTTCCCCCCGAGTACTCCCACTCTTGGGGTCCCATTGGCTGGCTCGGATAGGACCGCCTCCTCCTACACCTCCACAGCCTTGGTCGGCTGGGTTTGGGTCACCTCGCCTCGCGACCGCTCGACCTCGACCGGCGCAGACTGGGACCTACCACCTCGTGCCCCGTCAGCCTCCATGGGTCCCCCAGCATCAGCCACCGCTACCTGGGGCGCATCCGCCTCAGCTACGGCCCCTCTGGTGATGATAGCGGCCCCTTCTGATTCGACGGTCGAAAGAGCTAACTGAGCGTCTCCTTCGACCGAGCAAGCGGCCTCCACCCTTCTCGCCCTTTTTCTCTCAACAGTCATGGCCTTCATCGAGGTCCATAACACTTTTTCCATGGGATTTGCGCTTGGCCGTGCGACGCTCGGAAGAACCATCCTGAATAGGCTACTTGCCCTTGTCTTGGGCACGGGAAGAATTCCCAGATGCTTGAGGTCCACCGGGAGCAGGCGCCTCCTCCTCGTCAATGATCACCACCTCGGTCGACGGCGCCTCTGCATCGGCCACTCCCCTCGAATCTGGGTCAAGAGAAGCAGACAGTTAGAAAGAAGCTTCCTGAGGCAACCCAACATCAACACAAGGCTCTAAAGCCTTTTCCTGGAGGCACCACCATCTGCGAAGGATACTCCTCGATGTTGGCCTCAGTCATCAACTCGGGGGTGGATCGACGATTCTCCTGAAGGAGGGTAGCCTTCTTCTCCACCTCCGGGGAAATCACAACTGACTTTGGAGGGATGTTAGGGTGAAAATTGTGGATCTGCGAGAAGTTCCAAGCCCCACTATCCAAGGCTGCGACCACCTAGAAATACTAGGCCTTCCAGCCCTTGTGGGAAGAATCTCTGGGAGAGAGGGTCACACAGCTCCTTCCCGTCTTCGCCTGGAGAAAGAAGAAGCCCTTACCCGCATGGGCATGCTCCTTCAACTCAAAAAATGCATGGAAGAGATCTAGTGAAGGCTCGATCCCACATGAATGGCAAAGGAAGATAAAGGAGAACACGAAAGTATAAGAATTTGAGACAAACTGGACTGGGGCCAGTTGATAGAACTGAAGCAGGTCAATAATAAAATGATGGAGAGGAAGGTGGAACCCGCACTTCTAGGCCAAAAGAAAAGAATAGAAGAGGCCAGAGCGAGTATCCAAACTGGACTCATGAGCCTCTGCGGGATAGAATTGATACTTCCATGGCAGCCCATATTGGCCCTCCAGCCGCTTTACCTTGTCCTCAGTCAGCTCGCTGCGTAGAGGTTCCGCCGGCACCGTAAAAGCCCGGGAAGTCTGCTCAACCTCTTGCACCGCGGCCTCGGGATGTTGGTCCGCCATGGAGCAATCAGGAGAGCTAGAGAGGAAGAAGAGGACATTGTGTTGGATGACTCAGGGGGAGGTGAAAGTTTACGAATCGCCACCGCTGTAACCTCTACAAGCTCCGCAAAGGTCGCTGCTACTCTTTGCCCTTCTGGAGTAACCTCGCGGCGCATGAGCCTCTCGCAGACACGAAGATGGTAGAAAAAGCCTTAGACGACGGAGGTTAGGAACGACGACACGTGCTATGCTTATAAACCCCCTGGGGAAGCGGCGCAATGTTCCAATCTTCAAAAAGAGGGCTCCACACATCAATTCGTAAGAATTATCATCATTGAAGTCTGCTTGTATAACTCAGTCAAAGATGAGACTGACGGCGAGGGCCGGTATTCTTTTGGCTTTGCATACCGACATTTGATGAAGACCTACCGTTCCCTTTGCTTGGCACACTACAAAGGGTCATCCAAGGGTTATCACACCCGAGAAAAGAGTAGCAGACTGAAGGTCCGAGTCGGATAGTGGATTCAGTATTTCTTCAATGGTCTTCTGAAGTACAACGAATTTCCTTCAGTGGCTCCAGTCACAAGCAGGCAGAGTAGGACCCCAAAATTCAAGTCAGAGTTGCCAGCTTCTATCCGACGGACTGGTCAAGAAGGACCTAATCCCGCTGGGGTGGACCCCATCACACATTGTGCTGCTTATCTTACTTTTTGGCTGTGCACCTTTGCTCTCCCACAGGGAGATGAAACAGTCATCAGGCCGAAAGCAATATACCCGACTTGTCAGATGGCTTGGGGCATGCGGCTCTCCTTGTGTCCGGTGGCACTTTGTTTAATTTACAAGTCTTTGGGAGACTTGCATAGACAACGGGTTCCCAGATCACTCAAAACAGTGGGCCCGTTTCACTTCTTTAACGCTTGGGTATGCAGCTTGTTCCCTGAACTTGCTCCAAGGACATTACAAATAACTACATTGTACCCCTGGATGCTAGAGTTTGCCAGTGCTGAGCCTGGCCCAGTGTCACAATAGCTTTTTCAGATCAGAGGCCGACTGACCAGGGTTCAAGTGGATGCAGTAGGGACCATTCATTTCTGGACCTTTGTGACACATTCCGTTCCTTTGGTGAATCGGCAACGTGAATGTAAATTGGGAGATGTGGAGACTCTCACTCACCCCATTTCAGGTGCCAGGACTACCCGACCACTTCTAGAGCCTGAGTTGATTGATTGGGCCTTGGCCATTCGCCCGAGCGTTTTGGTTTTCAGAAAGGGCGGCATGCTTAATCTGGAACCTTATTATCCGTTTCGATTTGGATGGAATTTCGGGTATGACCAGCACATTCCTACTTCCACTACTCAATTTCCCTTGGAAAGTAGGTCGAAGCACAGCTCGTTATTACTGGCGACGGTCGCCTCTGGTGGGACTTCTTTCACCGCCAAGATGATGTTACTTTCAGGGTGCCATCGGTGTCAAACTGTGTTCCTCGGGTTACCCCAGAGTATATTAAGTGGTGGAATGCCCACACAAGCTTTTATCGCAATGCTAGAGGAACTTGCTGGGACGTAGCAGAGCACACATTCCTGAGTCAGCAGCCTGGGCCGGTATTTGACATTGATGTGGTCCATTTGAATAGATTGTTTTCTCAGCACCCAAAGGAGGTGGACATATATTTAGCAAAGCAGCGTATTCTGAAGGAGGATGCATCCCAGCAGTTGACACCTGTACTTGCTGATGTAAATGAGGACAGCTTTATGAAGAATTTGAACAATTTGTGCCAGATTGGTAGTGCTCGTCTGGAAGCTCAGCAATATCCATTTCCTATAGAGGAGCCACTTCCCAAGACAGTTTTATGGAGAAGCAAAACTGACCGCTCCTGCCTGTACAGGGCGTTTGTAAGGAGGGAGGATAGAACCCTGACATATTATCAGCATACATCTTGGCTATTTGTTTTGATGAATATCCATGGGTTGACTCTTGACAACCCTGTAGCCAGCATCTTGGATAGGCCTTTGTTTATATCTTTTCAGTATGCTGATGGCTGGTGTATGGACCACCTCACCTTATACCATTGCCTTGCTTCTCGCAGCAACACAGACTTAGCTAACTTGGCGGAGAAGTGTCAAAAGATTGGCGACATCTGCTGGCTCATTCAGGAGGCTGCATCGCATAGCAAAGAGGTGACCTATCAGTATTGGCCCCTCTCATCTTTCTACAATGGCCCGACAGGTATGACTTTCTTCGATTGACATGATGCTTGCCTTATTGCTTGATCTTCTTCATAATAATGTGCATCCTCTTTGACAGATAGACCCGACATCAAGCAGTAGGGGATCTACCGGAAGATCATTTCCCAGGCTCAAAAGCCTGCATATTTTGATATTCCCGAGTTGATGCCAACCACCACCCCATTGCCTCCTGGCAAGAAGAGAGCAGCTTCTGCAGTGATGGTCGTCATGGGGCGGGCAAAGAAGGCCCGGAAGACTTTGATGAAATAGTCCTCCTCCACAGCCGATGTTGCTGAGTTCCCTTTACCTCCTATTCCCTCATTTGAGGAATTTGCTGTCCAGCAGGAAGCTGCCCAGCAAACATCTGAAGGTAACATTGCTTTCTCAATGAATTGTAGGCTTCTCACCTTTGTGATATCTTCATTCTTGACTTAGCATATTTTTATTCAGTGGCTCAAGAAGAAGCCGCTGCTGCTGCAACCACTGAAGAGGCCAGGAGCACAGTAGAGGGCGTAGAAGGGGAGCCCTCTACTATTGCTCCAGAAGATGTTCGGCTGCCTTCACCCACACCGACCAGTGAAGTTGAAGGTGAGCTTGCTTCATCAACCTTCCTTTGCCTTTTAATAACCTTTCTATTTTTTTCTTTACATATGGGCTTGTATTATAGTGGCCGAAGGGACTGGAACTGAGATTGAAACACCTGCTGTGGACATCCCCCAGCCACAAGAGGGGCAAAAGACTATGCTGAAGAGAGGTGCCATCCCCACACGACGGATGGTTACCCGCTCGGCGGCTTGGCAGACAACGGGGGTGGCAGATCTGCCTGTACCTAGTGTGGAAATTTCTTCTAGTAGCTCCGATACCTTCACTAATGAAGAGCTTAACTTTAGCGCTTCTGAGGGAGAGGAAGAGGCACATGAATTAGCCGAGGAGGGCGAGGTAACGCCTCCTGTGTCGACAAAGGTTCTTCTGTTATTTATCCCTCTGAAGCTGCTGCCGCCATCATCTGAGGGGATATCATAGGAAGAGTTTGCCGGGATTGACATGGAAGAGGAGATAACCCCTCCTTTTGTTACTTCAACTGTGGAGTTATCATCTTCTATTCGGTCTGTCATTAGAAGGCCTAGCAGATGATTGGTTTTTCTCTTTGTCGCATGATCAGGTTGTAAATTTTTAAGTTCTTCAAGACAAGTTTATTTAGCAATATCAAGACCAGGTTAGGCCCAGGTTCTCCGTTGTTGATTTGACCCAAGAAAAGATGAAGGTCGATGAGTAATTCTCAACCTTTGCTGACTGCTAGCGTCGTCTAGCCGCGTAAGTCTCGGGACATATTTCGGAGAAGGGGCAAATTAAGATGCTTATTTCTAATGCAACACCTGAATTCTGCTTTATCTTGATTTTGAACGACATAACCTCATGGCAAAAATTATATAGTTGAGCCCACTTCATTCGCCAACAACTCCAAAGTTCCCTTGACTTTGAGTCCCCTCCACATTCTACTTCCACGTACACCCCACCATCCACATCTACCTCCTACACGAGTCGGCCCTTCTCCTCCTATCAACCCTCCTACACGAGTCAGCCCTTCACCTCTCACCCGCCCTCCATGAGTCAGCCTTACACTTACGCATACCAATCCGCCACAAGTCAACCGTCCGCCATTCATGGTCAGCCTATCGCATATCCACATCCACCTTCGCCTTCAGTCAAGGGAACACCTCCTTTCGACCATGTGGATGATGTCCACTACATACCTCCCCACTCTGCTCCACATGCGTCTCCATCTAATCCCTCTACTAGTCGCCATGCACCTTTGGCTATGCAATCTCCACTTCCGTCTACGCAACCTTCTACTCCATCCCATATCCCTTGGCATCCACCTTGCCTAAAGCGGGCTCATCATCCTCCGTTGTCGAAATCTTTTACCGATGTTTTTAGGGCATTGACGGCCACTCACGCATTGCAACTTCCTCTGGTTAAGCCCTACTGACCTACGGTCAGAAATCAACTCCACTATTGTGAATATCATCGTTAGCAGGGGCATTGGGTTGAGGATTGCCCTGAGTTTCAGGAGTATGTTTATAGGTTGGAAGATAAGAAGAGGATTGATTGGCCTTCCATTCACAAGGTTGTTCTATATCTTCGTAGTAAGCAACAGCAACCGTAGGCACTGCCCAGACAGCCGTCTCCATCTCTACAAGACTAGGGGCACCCCTGTGACTCCTTATCTAGCGCTTCGCCCGCTCTGTTATCTACCCCATCAAACACTCCATAGTTCATCCAGTCGCCTACTCCCTCACCCATTCCCACACATAGTCCACCACCCGCTCCATTGCCTACCCCATTGCCATCTCCTCCATCTCCACCTACCCCATCTCCTATGCCGTCTCCATCACCTCCACAAACCTATACCTCTACTCAGGCTGGCGTCTCCACTACCTCCACTCCTATCACCACCACTTCCACTCCCAAGATCGCTCGACGTGTCATGTTGATACGTTGACGGTGGGCACCGTGACCTTCCTCCTCTCCATCATCATCACCTTCCTCTTTACCCACTCCATCTCCATCACCATCTCCATTACCCTCATTGCCCTCATCACCACCTTTGTTACCCTGCTCCGTGTCTAACCTTCCATTATCTTTGCCACCGCCTCTTCCGAAATCACCTATCCCATCACCACCTTGCTCTTCATCACCATCACTTTTGCCACCTAAGTATCCATCACCTCCATCATCTTTATCATTATCCTCGACTTCTCCACCATTGTCTTCCTTGCCCGAGCCTGAGTAGGCTACGCTTTCACCTTTGCCTTTACCTCCGCCTTCACTTGAACCTGTCATTGCCGCATTGCCTTTGCCACCACTCGACATCACAATTCCCTTTGAAGCCTCCATGCCATCTGAACCTGCTACCTCTACTTCTTTTGCATCCACTTCCATCCCACGGAGTGGGTGTGTGCTACCTTTGGTGCCCCTTGGGGCTGGTCCCCAAGGAGAGAATGAGCCAAGTCAGGGTAGTTCAGTGCCAGTTGTGCATTTCAAGATTTAAGATTTTATCCACCGCATGCCAATACGTGTCCTGGTCTCGGGCTATTTTGGGCATGATATGCATGCACTTCCGAAGATGACGGCTGCTAAAAGGAAATCCCTCACACTAGCACCAGTCCTTTCAAAAGTGAGATCGATGGCAATTTCACTACTCGTCGGAGGATTGATTGATGATGTTGCCATTAGCTCTCGCTCTGTTGCCATTCAGATGACTGGTTAGGAGGGGTGCTCTACTCGAATTTTGCTAACTCATACGACTGTCAAAGAGGTCATGCATTCCATGTTCAATGGGCAATTTGTCATATTTTTGGGATTTTCCAAGGACATTCTACAATTTTTATGCAACCTCTCTCGGTTTGTCAGTAAGCTGGCCGTGTCAACGCCTCACATTGCTTCTCCTTAGCTTCCTTCTGCTCATCTGTCAAGGAAGTTATGCTTCATGCCTGACTACTGAGTGGGGTTGCCGAATCTCAAGATCCTTGTGCCGAGTGATAAAATTCCATGGTTTCATGATGCTCATCATCCTGAGGAGTCACCCGTTCAAGGATGTCCACATGTTGTAGGCACCGGGCGCCTAGGGGCAACTTCCCCAACAAAGCAGCATGCTCATAACTAGCCCAGACCGTTTGCCAGGTGGGCCCGTTATTTAAGAAGATATCACAAGTTAAGAGGCCCGAAGGTCTGAGTTCACGCCAGGCGGGTTCATTGCAAAGACGTTTTTGCTAAGAAAAGATGGCGGTGCAAGTTCAAGGGCCGTCAGTTGTGCACTCGAGGATCCACTGCTCCCCCCTCCTCTTCCTCTCATTTGTCCTTACTATTCCTTAGCTCCCACCCTTTGGTGTTGTACCTTCCTTCTCCCAATTCTATTTTTATGATTTTCTTCTCTATTTTCTGGTCCATGAACCCCCTCCTCCCTCTTCTTCTCACCCAGAGCCTCCAGATTTTCCTTACTGTAACATCCCAGAGCTTAGGGCACCGATAACCCGATACGAGTACCGAATTACCGCTACCAAGAACTGGGGACGCCACCCAAGAGGCTGATGAGGTTCCTATTTCTATGTATACCACACCTATCCTTTTAGCCCTTCCGAGTCCTCTGGCTCGTGGGCGGCAGTCCAGGGTTCGAATGGTATCGAGTTATTCCTGGTATCCGGATCTTGGGCTGTTACAGTTGATAGCAGAGCTGTGGGTGTGGAAGTACATGGGAATTAGAGATATTACAGTGATCAAAGTTCGTAAGGTCCAGTATAGTCAGTAGCTAGCATAAGGTTTTGTGCTTATTTTTCACTTGATTTCTTGCGTGAGATTTTGAGTGCACTGAGTTGGCGCTTTGAGCGTGGTTGCTGCTCTATTGGTGTGCCAACGTGGGGCCTGAGGATCAAGATCGAGAGTTTTCTCCCCTTGAGATGGTGGCCCCGGTTGTGTTGCGTTGGGCAGAGTGGCCAGCAGGCGTGAGTTCGTGGTGCTGTGTTCGAGGAATTTACAGCAACGTCAGGTGGCTGGCGGGGATTGCATGTGGTTAAGTGGCCGTGAGTATGCTTTGAGGGAGTGATTGTCGTTTGGGCCATTCCTGATTGAGATTTATCCAGCCCCTGAGGGGCTAAGATTGTGGTTCGAGGTGGTAGAGCGGATGCTCTGGTTGAGAATTATGCTCGGATGAGCGGAGGATCTTCGTGGTGAGTTGGTGATTATCGAGCCTGATTTTCTCGTCATGCTCTGTGGCGTCAAAAATGACATGTCACTCCCGATTATTTTTACAGATTTTGAGGCGGGATTGGGGCGGAGATGTCCCAGTGAGCTCTTTGTCCTGTGTTCCTACGTGAGAATGGGCTGTGGTGGCTTTGGATTTGGTTCAAGATCGTATGGCAGTGGCAGGTTCGGGACTCGAGGATGGGTGTTGGCAGGTGCCAGTTATAGTTCGTGTTGTGGCTCTTGGCGTGATGATGGTTTCGAGGTCAGTAGGGCTGGTGCTCGAGGCATGGTGACTCGTAGTTCGAGGAATTGTAATGGTGGTACATTGGGAGATGTTGCGAGTGTGGTCCGACGGAACACTTGGCGAGTGCTGTCGGAGGTGCTGACCTGACGGAGGTGTAGTTTTGCTGGAAGGTGTGGTACCCAACGTGTGCGAGCTTCAAGGTCAGGTCAAGCGTAGGGACCTCCTGCCTTGTCGAAGGTATGTTGGTTCCCTTTGGTTGGAGAGATTGCATTTTGCCAATTTCATCGTCTTGCAATGTGTGTTCAGATGGGTTGACCTCTTGTGTGCCATGGAGTCCGTACGAGACGCGTCCTATGTTTTGGCAGTGTGACTGTCTACGAGAAGCGTTGCCCATCCCCTGATGTGTAAGGGTGTTGGTGCTGCTCTGGAAGGATGAGTGCCAGTTGGGCAGTGTTCATGAGAATTTACGGCTGGTGTTGTGATTTCTGATACTTTGTGGAATGGAGCCTGCGGAGTTGCAGAGGATTACCATATTAGAGGGAGAATCTATGCTCTGAGTTCGAGGTAATGGAGCTTTCCTCACCCTGTTTCCTGGTGGTTGGCCAGCCGAGTCGTGAATCATCGGGATGGTGGATTTCGAGTTGTCGTGATGGCCGTGCGGGTGGATTAGAGTGCGCAGCGGAAGCCTGGTGGGCCCAGAACCCATAGGTCCAGGATCGTAGCGTTGGTTGCTACGGGTGGATTTTTCGAGGACGTGATGGTCAGAGTCGATAAGCTGTGTGCTCGACTCGTGTTGGAAGTTGTGTCCTCAGATGAGATCGTAATCTTGGAGAAGTGATCTCTGACAGATTATGGGTCCCAATTGGTGGCTGTGAGCGGCTAGTAAGGTTGACCGAGCGGTCGACTATGGTAAGAACCGTATTGCCTGGGGACCCATGTGCATTGGTCGCGGCATCGTCGACCAACTTGCGTTGGTGGCAGGCGGCACTTGTCGGTTCTGGAGGAGTGTGCCGTGGATTATAAGAAGTTGTGTCCTGAGGCTCTATGGTAAGAGCAGAACCAGGATTGTTAGGGGTCCGTTTGGAATGGTTGAGATAAGTTGAGATTGGATAGTAATCGGACGCTGCCCGTGTTTGGTGGTCTCTGAAGAGACGTTGGTGTTAGATATGGTGGTCCCTGATCTGTGACCAGCAAGGGAGGATTTCCTTGTAAGCCTAAGTCGAGTGATGTGAGGATCGAGGATTATGGAATCTTATCTTGTGGTTTCGCCGTGCTCCCCTGAGAGGGTAGATTTGGTGTGAGGATTGGATCGGATGAGGTGTCCAAGTGAGATTTGGCCTGAGATGCGATAGTGGTCTGGGGGAGAGTCAGCGAATGGCCTGTCACGATTCAGATTGTGCCTGTTGGGCCGGTGAAGGTTTCCCGTTGACGAATATCTGGTGACCAGTGGATGGTCTTTCACAGACAGAAGATGTTGATTGTAGCAGCTCGGGGATGGCGAGAGCCGTATGCTAGCGAGGCCTTGGGTGGCCGATCATGAGGTGTGCCTTTCCCCGGATTGGATCTGGGCTTTGTTAGAAGTTTGTCTTCTGGCAGAGTTGGCCGTGTTACTGAGGGTGCTCGGCTTGCCAAGCGTGAGCTGGTGGAAGCTCAGTCTTTGTTGCCCCTGGTGCAGAGCGTGAGGTTAGTCAGCTGGTTGTGAAGCTGGCGTTTGGCTGGTTCGCCGAGCATGAGCATTGACCGGTGTTTGGTTCTCATGACGAGGAGTGCGTTTCCTCGGTGAGTGAGATGGTGGCAGCGATGTCACGGTTAGTTTTCGTGTTGGCTGAGGCGACTTCAGACAGTACCCCTTGCATGTACCTGCTCTGATGATCGATGTGTGTTGGATTGTGAGTAAGGCATTGTCTGTGATAATTGTCTGGGTGTGTACCTCAGGATCATGGTTTTTGCGAGTATTGAGGTTTGGCTGGGGCTCTAACGGGGTCGTCAATTGATTTAGGCGTTCTCCCCTTGTGGCTTAGTGCTTGTCCTGAATTTCGAGGATGAAATTCTTATAAGGGGGGAGGGCTGTGATGCCCCAGATTTTTTTAAATATTTATCAGAAACTAGACCATGCTAGATGCGTCCGAGGTGAGGAGACGCGCCATGAGTGTGGGCAAGGGAGGCGATGTCCCCATCACCTCTGCTCCTGCACCTCTAGAAGCCGCATGTACTCTACCCAAATGTGGGCCAAGCTAAAAATCCAGAGTTCACGTGGGAACCCAAGGCCATGGTAGCCCTGGGTGCACTCCCTCCACCGCTGTCGGAGCTCCTCCAGAGAAGGTTGGGGGTCGCCTCCTGCGTAACCTCAAGCACGCTGGAGCAAAGCCGCGTCTACGCTAGCATCCAGCAGCGGCTCCGGTGATGAGACAGATAAAGGTCACTCGATCCCCAGCTCCAGACAGGAGTGGCCTACTTCAACCAGCACACCAGAAGGACCTGCACAACCCCACCAAATATAGAACGGGTCAGCAATGTTTAGGACTTCCTTGTGACGAGACAAGGTGAAAAATCTGAGAAATGTCTTGGCTCTCACCTGCTACGGCCCCCACCGTGCCTGTAATACCCCCGCTCAGGGTCGGTGAGGGTAGTCCATCCCCCACCTCAGTAGCGTCTCCTGCTGGAGTCGGAGAGGGCAGAGGCTCCTTTGACATCCAAGTGTCCCCAGTAATCATCGGAGAGGTGGGAGGCTCCCCCAGATCCACCTCGATGGGAGTCGGCACGTGCTCCTCCTCGGACTCCAGCCCTGGACATAATACAAAATGTTAGCCCTGCCATAAACCCTGAGTCAAAGCCAATGAAGGGGAGCGAAGGAGCTATAAGTACCTTCCAACGCTGCCTTCATCTCAGCATCTCCGACGAAAGAAGCCTCGGAGGAGGAAGAGCTCGGGCTCGAGCTCTCATCGGTCCCCGTTGCCGTATTGCCGCTGCCTGAAGAACCAGATGAAGCCCCTGGTGAACCCTCAATCACAGGCAAATCAGAGGCACTTGCACACAGGTAAGCCGAGTTAGGCTACTACCGAGTCCAGTCTTGCACAAAGATAGCTACCTAGCCAAAGGTGTTAGGGAAGAAGCTCACCAACTGGGGCGTCCCCCTCGGAGACCCCCTCGATATCGATGAACTCCTTGTCGCACCTAATAGACGTAGCCACAACAAGCTCGTCCCTGGCTACCCGGGCCGTGTCCCAGGGAAACTCTCCCTCCTCCAGGGGAGAAGAGGTCCCTGCAACCAACCCCCAATGAATGCTTAGCATGCGTGGGTAAAGCAGAGTAATCGACTATGAAATAACTAAGTGCTCAGCTACGTGCCTGAGGGTCCCATGCTAGATGACTCCACCAGCCCCACCGTGCAAGCTGACACTATGGTCGACAAAGGTGGGAGGGGCAGCTTCTCCAACAGCCCCGATAGCCTACCCAGTGTGTCCCCTATGGTGGGTGGGGGCACAGAGGTCTCCTGCCCAGCCTCATCCCCGAAGGATGGCGGGACAACTGACGGGCCGACGTCCACCAGCTCCTGGATCATATCCAAGGTAGCCACTGCATCCTCACCTGTCAAACAAGCAACTCAGACCAGGTCAACAACTTTGGCTTGCCAAGAGTGCGATTGTGATAGGAAGACTCCCTCCAAAGTAATCAAACACTTACCCAAACAGTTCCCAACTGCTATGGGTGCTGGCTCTCCTGCCTGTCTAGGTTCTCCGCCTAGTGCCTCAGCTGGGGCCTCAACCCCCAAAGTCTCTACCTCCTCTGTACAAGCCAGATGGTCACATCAGTGGCCAGAAATGAGTGAAGTTGCAACTCACAGCCACCACCAGAAGCCCTTATCCGAATGGGCTCCTCCAGCACCTTCCCGCCACTCGAAGTCGGAGAAGGCCTTAACGTTAGGCGCCATCTCATCCATCAGTTGGAGAAAACTCTTTGTGTCAATCTCACACTCAGCTCCCTCCACATAGGGAGGGTCCTCCTCCCGAGGGGACGAGAAGGTCGCCTCCACCCTAGCCTCCACAGGAGCTGCAAGACACAAACCCAGCAAAGTAGGATTAGCCCACTACCATGGCTAAATTGACCAGGAGCAAAGAAGGCAAAGTGACACTTACTCAGAGCTATCTCTGCCTCAACTGCCCCACCAGCCTTGAGCCCTCTAGAAGACTCGCCAGTCTCGGTTACCGTGACCTCAACTCAGGGGCGTTTCTGCCTCAGCTACAGACTTTCATCCCCACTCCCTGAGGATGCCTCCATGGAGGGGTTATCGTAATGCCCTGGGTCTTGTTGGATCATTATTATGTCTTTCGGATCCTTTTTGGAGAGTTTCGGATCACTTTTGTAGCTCTCGAGTTGAGTTTTATGATCCATGTGGATTTTTCTCCTGTATAACCTACGGAACCCTACAGTGAGTTTATTTCTCAATTCATCGACTCGTGGATGATACAGTCATGATGTAGTCTTCGCGAGGATCATTTTGTCTATTTTTACATATTTTTCTAGATTAGTACATTTTTGGTTGAATTTAATGATTTTTAAAAATTAGGAAATTTCCTAATTTCCTAACCTTTTAACCCACCCCCTCTCTCTCCTCTCACTCTCGCGCTCTCACTCTCTCTCTCCCATTCTCTCTCGTTCTCTCACCCTCTCCGCTTCGGCTACAGACGGAGGTGACCGTGGGTGAGGTGACGACGTCAGGAAGCTGTTGAGACGCGTGGTGGAGCGAGGATCTGTGCGATTTTGGTGCTATCCCGAACGATGGATTCAAAGCTGGTGGTTCGATTCATGTGGTGGCTTTTGGCGTGATGTAGTCGCTTCGGCACTCAGTTTCTTCAATGGAGGTAGGGAGACGGATCGCCACTTCGTTTTGCACATTTTCCCTACTCCTGTGCGCGGTTTGGTGCTCGATCAGGGGAGATCGGGCCAGTTTAGTGAAAATCGTAGTTTTTGGGGTTTATAGGGTTTGTCAAAAAATGACAACCATTCTCGATAAAATTAGTGTCAAAATGACCACTGGGATGTCAGGATCCCATTCACGTAAGTTTTGTGTCGATCGGTTGTCATTTGAGGCCGGTAAAAATTTTTAAGTTTCAAAATTCAGGGTTGCTACAGACATTAAGTCGCCAAACACTTGGAGCATCCAAATTCCCATGTTGAGAGTGATTTACAGACCGATTATTAGAGCTTCATACTCAGCTTCATTATTGGTGCATAGCTTGTTTATTGAGCATGAAGTGTGTACCACTTCCCCTTCAGGTGATTTCAGGACAATACCGACTCCTACTCGAACTCTGACTTGTCCAGTTGAGGTAGTTTCTGTTCTTGATGCCCCTTCAAAGTAGAGTTGCCATGTAACCGGCTGAGCCTGACATGCCTCCAGCATTTCATCATCATGAAGTTCAGTTCCCAATGGGGTATCTTTTGGTGCAGGATGTGCTGCAAAGAAGTCAGCTACAGCCTAACCTTTTATGGCTCTCTAGGGTACATAGGAAATATCAAATTCCATTAGGATCACAACCCATTTGTCGAGTCGACCTTTGAGTGCTGGCTAGGATAATATGTACTTGAGCGGGTCCGCTCCAAATATTAAATTGATTTCATGGGAAGACCAGTGCCAGACAAGTCTTTTCTATAAAAGTGTACTTTACTTCAGCCATTACTAACCTTCTACTGAGGTAATAAAGGGCTTGCTTATTCCCTTCTTCATTCACTTGAGCTAACATTACCCTCAGGGAACAATAAGCAGCTGTTATATAGAGAATTAAAGGTCTTCCTTTAATCGGCGCTCCCAACACCGGATGGGTCTTCATATATTCTTTCAACTTCTCGAAAGTCACTTGGCATTCATCATCCTAGAGGGACGACACATCCTTTATCATGAGCTTGTGAAAAGGGTGACATCGACCCGGCATATTTGAAATAAATCGACGAATATATGCCAATCGGCCTTGCAAGGACTGCAACTCTGATAGATTTTTCGGTAGAGGAAGCTCTTGAATGGCTTTTATCTTGGATGGATCAATCCAATGCATCTATATCAAACAATGAATCCAAGGAATTTTCCACTGGACATGCCGAAGGCGCATTTCAAGGGGTTCATTTTTAGCTCATATGGGAGCAGCCTTCGAAACACCACCCTCGAATCTTGTAGATGGTCCTCTTTTCTCTTGGTCTTCACCACCATATCATCAATGTAGCACTCCACCTTTTTGAAGAGTAGATCATCAAAAATTTTCGTCATGACTCTTTGATATGTAGCGTCGGCATTCTTGAGGCTCAATGGCATCCTTTTATAGTGAAATATTAATTTTGAAGTGTAGAATGCAGTATGGATCCTATCCTGCTTAGCAATCAAAATTTGGTTGTATCCGGATGACCTGTCCATAAATGAGAGAGCTTCATGACCTGTGGTGGCATCGATCATTACCTCGGTGATTGGCACAAGAAAATCATCTTTCGGGCATGCTTTGTTGAGGTCCCAAAAGTTGACACATATTCTTATCTGCCCATTTTTCTTCTTCACGGGCACTATGTTTGCCAACCATGTTGTATATTGATTTTCTTCCACAAACCCCACATCAATGAGCTTGTTGACTTCTTTATTAATTTGATTAATCTGCTCAGGATGCATCCGTCTGGGAGGCTGCTTTACTGGTTCTACCTTTGGGTCAATTACTAACAAATGCTGTGCCATAGCGGGACTTAGCCCTGGCATTTCATCATATGTCCAGGCAAAGCAATCCCTGAACTCTTTTAAGAACTGTATATACTGTTCTTGCGCTTCTGGTGTCAGCAGGGCACTGAGAAAGGTCAGTCTTGGTTCCTCTTTGGTTCCCAGATTCACCTCTATTAATTCATCAACGGTAGCCTGACCGCCATCTTCAACTTCAAGCGGAGCTTCTTGTAGGTCGACGAAGCCCCCATTTGTATAATTATCTTCAGGCTCCAAGACTTCCAGCTCTTCAGGTGAAGTACAGGTTGATAGTGAACCTTTGAAGTTAAACATGACTTGTTGATTCTTTTCAGATTGGTTTCTCAAAACCAGAGGGATTTGCCCCTTATTCTCTTTGCTGCAATATTGAGCCACTGGGCTCTCCGCCAGGTTTTGTTTGGCTTGGCTTTGCTGTCTTGGCATCTTTTCTTGTGGTCCCGATGCACAAACTTCTTCCTCCTGAGGGTTTACAGGTACAAGCTCCTCTGCTAGATCTGCCAGTTGCTGCATAGCTCGAACTTCCTCTAGGATACGCTCGAATTCCAGGCGCTCCTTTCCTTCATCAGAGGTCTGGTCTTCATCGGGCGTTCCTATATCGAATTTGGTTTCAGCTTGGAACAAATCTTCCTTGGGGAACAGTTCTTCCCAACATCGATATAGTGTTGCTTCATCTCGTCCTTTTGTATTTTGCTGACTGCTGAGGGGTTCACTACCAATAGTGAAGTGGCATATAATCTCTTCATCCCCTGGAGGATATTCAACATGACCAACCTCGAAAGCATCTTCGTGGGTGAAGAAGGTAGAAATAACATCCACCTCTGCTTTATAATGTTCTTGCAAGGTGTAGCCCAGCCCCGGGTGATGGGTAATTTTCAGCAACTCTTTGTTGTTACAGGGTGGATCCCAGAGCTTCTGGAATGCCTCCTTCTGGCTAGCGGATTGCAATGAAGGCATCTGCATCCTGGTGAACATCTAGGAGACCCGTTGTGTGGTGTAATCCAGGCCCGCTATTGGCACCATTCAGTTTGTTGCTTCTTCGGGGATCATACAGTCTTGATCATCTTCATCAGTAGGCTCCCCAGAGTAGAATATTATAGGAGGCTCATAGAAACGAGGGACCTCCATAGTCTTTAGTGGTTGCACTGTCTGGCATTCCAAGCTCAGAATTTGTTTGAATAACCCTCGTGGGATTTTGATGTGCGTAAACTCTCCCTTCATATCTTCATCAACTTCCCCAGGATAGATGGTTGGTGGTGCAGCCCGAGCAAAGTCTCTAGTTTGAGAGATGTGCCGGCCTCCAACCTAAGAGAAGACATCCTCGATCTCGTTTTCTCTTGATGAATCATGTTTATGTTCTTCCATGTTTGGGTGAAAATGCATGTTTCGAAGGTGTGAGCTGAAATCACCATTCTAGGTGATGATTTTTGATTCAAATGGTAGAAATTGAACCCCTGGCTTGTCGGGATTCAATTCTCGTCAGTTTGGCTATAATTGGCCCCGATTTGGGGCCGGTATGAGGTCGGATGCCCACGTGACTCATGTTGGGTTGATTTGAGGAAATCGCCCATTTGATAGTCATTTTATGATTTTTTGGATCCCTTCCGGCTTGTGGAAGGTTTATATCACATTTATGGATGTTTCTCCATCATTCTGGGATGATTGGGGTGTGAAAATATCGAGTTTTATGAAGTTCTACAATTTTTGCACCGGAACGAGGTAGCGGTCATACCAGAGACCGCTACCTATGAAGGCGGCCCTCTAGAGACTGCTATTTGGTTCAGTAAGTCAATTTTAGGTTGCGGTCTTACAATTGATTGCAACTTGGAAGTGGCAGCCCTTGGGTGACCGCCATTGTGTTTTTAAGTCAGTTTAGGTCAATTCCAGGTAGCGGCCTTACGACTGATCGCCTTATTAAAGTGACAGTCAGCCTAGGACCACAACCTGGTGAGGTTTATCGAGCATTTTCTGGGCAGTCTGGAGATGGCAGTCTTGCCTGGACTGCCACCTTCAAGAGGCGGCCCTGGGAAGACCGCCCTCTAATAGAGGCGGCCTTGGCAAGACCGCCTTCTGCCTACTGTGTGTTGTGTGTTATGTTTGGGGTTTCCTATTAGATGGCGGCCATGGCATGACCGCCACCTTTAGGAGGTGGCCCTGTAAGGACCGCCATCTGTAAGAGATGGCCCTAGGAAGACCGTCTCCTGCTTGTTCCTACTCTGCTAAGTGGCAGCCCATGAGCTGACCGCCACTTAAGGTAGGAGCCCTATTGAAGACCGCCACTTCCTAGAGTGTTCTTTTCGACAGTTTGGCTTCTGATTAGTTTGGCTTCGACCCCTTGGTTAGCCCTTGATCTCGTGGGCTGTGATCTTGTTATAGGGTGTCCAGAAGTGCCGTAATATCAAGTAGTGTGCCATGTGGTTTCATGAATTGTTTTGAGAACTATTATGATCTCCGGTCAACCCGGTTGTGACCCAGTGGTTGACACGTGGCCTCGTGAATGTCTCGATTATCCCGTGAGGATCAAGACTATGTTTTGGACGCTTGGAGGCATATGTTACCTCGATTTATGTGCCTTATGGGTTGAGGGCTTGAGTGACCCCTTGTGTTTCGTGTTTTCTCGTTATGCGGAATTGTGAGTCCAATGAACGGCCAAGGGGCTGAGGACTTTCAATTGATACAGACCCGACTGTTGTGTGCCATTTCCATAATGTGTTTTACCATGGTTTTGACCCAGGGACTAGGCTGATTGAATGACATGGTGCCGTGTTGTGCAGCGATCTGGACCCAAGTCGTGTGACTCAAGGATCGTTATGTCAGTAGGTCTAGTTGACTGTCCTGAGTCTGGCAGTTGTATGCTACCTTGCATTCTGAGTACGTGCGACAGGTGCACGTGTCGCTTGTCCGTACTTTGGTGTTTTGAGTCTCTGTATCTAGTGAGCCTCCACTAGTCGTAACCTGACGACACTTCGTCTTGGCCCACCTAGGAGTGGTGGCGGGGCAGTTCCCGATAGAGATGATTTTTAGGCTGGTTGCCGATGGCCGCTTTGTCTTACTGTTAGAGTCCGACGGGAGGGAAAAACCAGCTAGAGACCTGGCTCATGATATTGGGCTTGTGTGTGCACACTTGGTCAGGGACGTTGGACCAGCGTCGACAGGCGTGACCCAAACTAGTCACTTGTTTACTTGGTTACTTGTTACGGTGTCTCAATTATCACGTTTGAGATGAGTGGGAGACACCCGAGGCGTGGTGTAAGACATCAGTGGATGCACCTGGCCTTTCTTCTAGTGGGAGGGTACTTCTATCATATGACACATAATTCTTGTGACTCATATGGTTTCTCATGCTGCATGAGTTCCTTCACGTGTTACTTCAGGAAGTCAATGTTCGGTTTTACCTGTAGTCAGTGTCGAGTACACGACAACATGGTCGTGTATATGTTAGTGCTTTTAGATTGTATGGTCTTAAGCCGGGCTTTGTCTCTGAGGACAAGCCTACACGTCTATGGTATCATGACGTGTTCTAGCAATGTAATCGAAATTTCTTGTGATTAGTTTGGCAACTCCCTACCATGTGTACGGGAAGTTGTGTTTCTACCGATTAGGAGTAGCATAGAGGGCCGAGGTTTTATCGGTTGTCATGTTTTGTTCAATACGGCTTTCCTCTTCACTTTTACTATTGTTTCTACTCCTGCTATTACTCTTGTTGTTGTTGTTGTTGTTACCGCTTTTATTTTGTGGTAGGGATTTGCGGGACCCCCACTGCCAAAGACCCCTTTCCCTACACGATCTCTCAGAAAATGAAGCCGAATATCAATATGCTTTGTCCTAGAGTGTTGTACAGGATTTTTTGATATGTTGATTGCACTAGTATTGTCACACAAGATTGGAACACAACTCATTTCAACATCCAAATTAAGTAATTGATTTTTGATCTAAAGTACTTGGGCTCCACAGCTTCCGGCAGCTACGTATTCAGCCTCAGCTGTTGAGAGAGCTATTGAATGTTGTTTCTTGAAGGCTCATGAAACTGGGCACCCACCAAGAAACTGACAGTACCCACTAGTACTTTTACGATCAATAATGCATCTAGCATAATCAGCATCAGTGTATGCAATGAAATCAAATGAACTACCGATGGGAAACCATAAGTCAAAGTCTAGTGTGCCAATTAAATACCAAAAAATCTGTTTTACAGCCAACAAGTGAGATTCTTTAGGACATGACTGAAAACGAGCACGTCGACATACATTGTACTGAATGTCAGGGCTGCATGCTGTTAAGTACAGTAGTGATCCGATCATACCTTGAAAAGTGTGGGATCTACTATTTTACCATTTTCATCTTTGTCTAACTTCATTAGAAGATTCATATCCCAACATTCTCAGAGGTGCCGTCCATTCTATAAATTGCTAAAGGTGGGGGTCAAATTTGAATGGAATGGAGATTGTCAGAAGGCCTACGAGGACTTGAAAGTCTATCTATCTAAGCCCCCAGTTTTGTAACCTCCTGTCCCTGGGAAACACCTAACCCTATACGTCTCAGTCATTGAGGACTCCCTAGGGGCGGTCTTAGCACAAGTAGATAATGAAGGGAAAGAGCGGACAACTTATTACCTCTCTAGGTTGTTCAACCCGGCAGAGTCCAAATACACAACCATGGAAAAGACTTGTGTCACCTTAGTGTGAGTAGCTCAGAAGTTCAAACACTATTTCTTAGCCCACCTAGTTAGGTTGATCTCTAGAATGGACCTGATCCACTATCTCTTGGAAAAGTCTGTCCTTTCTAGTAGGTTAGCTCGTTGGCAAAGCTTCCTCTCTCAATTCGATATCACGTTAGTCGTTCAGAAGGCAATCAAAGGATATGCCATCGCTAAACATCTTGCCCATCTTCTAATTCCCCACACTGACTCTATTCAGGATGATTTCCCTGATGAGCATCTCTCTGCCATCTCTCATCATCCCTTCTGGTCTCTGCACTTTGATGGTGCACTCAATTCTCAAGGCCGAGGGGTAGGCGTTGTTCTTCTCACTCCGGAAGGGGTGATGATTCCCTTCGCTTATCAGCTCTGATTTCCTACTACCAATAACATCTCCGAGTATGAGGCTCTCCTAGCTGACTTAAAGCACGCCTACCTCCTAGGTGCGCGCCACTTAAAGATCATAGGAGACTCTCAGCTCGTCCTGCGGCAGGTTCTGTCCACTTACCACACCCGTGACCAGAAGCTCAAGCCATATCAAGATTTGGTCACTCTTTTAGCAAGGTAATTCCACAAGCTGATCTACATCCATACTTCTCGATCTCAGAACATTCTAGCTGATGCACTAGCGTCACTCACTTCCTCCCTATCTTTCCCTCTCAGTCGAAGCATTGAGACTATCGTTGTTCAGAGACTAGATGCACCCTCTCTTCAGGATCCTTGGTACGCCAACCTTAGGAAAACTGTAGAGGCAAGGGCTGAGAAGGAAGATCTGAAGGAAGTATCTTTGACAGAACTGGAAGAGATCCTGGAGGAAGAAGAATTACCTTGGTACCATGAAATCTAGTTGTATTGCAAAGATGGGTCATTCCTAGAAGGGGCAAACACCGATCAACGTAAGGCAATCAGAAGAGTCACCTCAAAGTACACCATCATTGCTGGAGAGCTGTACAGGCGCGCTACCAATGGAATGCTCATGAGATGCTTAGATGATGATGAAGCTTGGAAGGTGGCCGAAGTAGCCCATTCTAGTGAGTGTGGAGGTCATGTTAATGGCCAGGCCCTAGCAAAGAAAATCCTTAGGCAGGGTTACTATTTGCCTACTCTAGAGGAAGATTGCTCCCTCTATGTCCAGAGGTGTCTTAAGTGCTAGCTCCATGCCGACAAAATCCACGCTCTTGCTTCATCTCTTCACCCTCTCTCTGCTCCTTGGCGATTCTCCATATGGGCTTTCGACATTGTTGGCCCGCTCGGTGATCCCAACTCTCAGACCAAACAGAAATCTTTCATCCTTACTGCAACTGAGTACTTCACCAAGTGGACTGAAGTCGAAGCATACGCGGAGATCAAAGCTATCACGGTGTGCCGTTTCATTGCGAGGAACATCATTTCACGATTCGGAGTGCCAAGCAGCATCGTCACCAACAACGGACCCCAGTTCGTCTCTCAAGAGCTCCAGGACCTGTGTAAGAAGTTCAATATTTCATTGTATCATTCATATCCATATTATCCTCAAGGTAATGGGAAAGCCGAGGCCACTAATAAAACCCTTCTTAGGATCATAAAGAAAACATGCGAATCTCACAAATTCTCTAATTGGCCTGAAAGATTAGTGGAGGCTCTATGGGCTTACCGCACCTCCGTCTGTACTCCCACGGGGCAAACCCCCTATGCTCTCACCTACGGGATGGAGGTGGTGCTCCCATATGAGATCTTAATCCCTTCCCTAAGGGTACAACTTGATAAGGAACTTAATCTCGACGAACGTCGAGAGGCGTTGCTCGTCTAGCTAGAACTCTTAGATAAGAAGAGGCTTAACACGGCCAATCACGTGTCTGCTTATCAAAAGAGAGTTTAGCGTAATTTTTAAAAGAAGATAATTGAGCGTAAATTCTAAGTAGGTGATATGGTTTTGAAACGTAAATTCATTAGGTCTACAAGTCCTAGGTCTAAATTACAACCTAACTGGGAAGGGCTGTTCATCGTTAGAGAGGCTTATCCAAGGAATGCATATTGCTTAGTCAATGTAGAAGGTGAGGAGCTCGCTTACGCTTGGAATGGGTTGTATCTTAGGCGTTTCTTTCCTTAGAGTCAATGCCAGTGCTACCCCGACAGCAAGGTGTCTTTCCCCTTCGTCATGAAAGAGGACCCCGAGCACGGCAATCCCACACACTACACGATATCCCTGGTTGGGCTTCCACTCTGTACACCCCGTTTCTCCTTGGCCATGAC
This sequence comes from Amorphophallus titanum, assembly GCA_024336825.1. NCBI lineage: Eukaryota > Viridiplantae > Streptophyta > Magnoliopsida > Alismatales > Araceae > Amorphophallus > Amorphophallus titanum. The sequence goes on from JANBPO010009398.1 coordinate 1,329,090, forward strand.
TGGGGGAAAGCCAAGGTCCCTGTCCGTTTCTCTCCTCGGCTGAATCCAGGAGCAAGAGGTGAATAAGGGGGGGATGACTAATCTAGACACACTGATGAGAGGAGGTCTCAAATAGGGGCAATTCGTTATGACCTAATGCCACAGAGAAAAAGCAAAGCAAAAGAAAAAAGGAGTAATCATCGTGACAAAAACAAAGTCCATAACAAAAGTCCATAACTCGCAATTCTAAAAGCTCCAAAAGAAAATATATGAACTAGGCATGGCAAGAGTGGCAGTAAAGTTTTCCCGCAGGATGTTATGAGCCCGGTCGTATGCGTGCCTAAGGTGGACAAAGGTTCGATGGCGGACACAAAGTCCCGACGTAACAGACCGAATCTCTGAATGGGCTATATGGAGAAGGACTCAAGCCCTAAAAATACGAATGAGGTCCTCAATGACATCCCTCAAGTTGATACAGTTGGCGGTGTCATGGCCATGGTCGCGGTGGTAATGGCAATATTTCTTCTTGCTCCTCGTACTCGGATCTGGATTCATCCGAGGAGGCCACTTGAGGAATGGCTCCTCGCGGATCTCCATCAGGATCTGGTCAGGCAGAGTCGTCAGGGACGTATAGTGGCGATAATTGCCCCTTTCCTTTTCGAAGCGATCACGGCGGTCTCCGTCGCATCGCTCCCACTTACTCTGACCCTCTTGTGATGGGTCGACGGATCTCTTGCAGTCAGACCGTTCGACTCCGACTGCGCGGCACAAGGCTACAGTTTTCTCCTCGAAGCGTGCTTGCTTTTGCACCAGGGCAAGGAGGCCTGGAAGGGTCATCGGGGCCTCGACCCTAAGGGCACGCCAGAGGATGTGGTCCCGCATCCCATGGGTGAGGGCTGTAGCGACGATGCCGATGTCAAGATGAGGGTCCGGAGCGCTTCTGCACGAAAGCGGGAGACGAAATCCCACAGCGTCTCTTCTTTACCCTGCCTAAGGGCGAGCAGGGTCACCGCGGATCTGGCTATCTTTTGGCAGCCAATAAAGTTCTCCTTGAACAGCTTCTTAAGTTGCTGGAAGGAGGAAATAGTCCCGACCGACAGGGACTCGAACCAAGCCCGGGTGTTCTCCTGGAGGGTCGTTACAAACGCCAGACACTTCACAGTGTCCGAGGCCCGGTGGAACACTAGGTGTGACTCGAAGCTATGCATGTGGTCGGTCGGGTCAGTGGTGCCGTCGTAGGAGGTGAACGATGGCAGTAGGAGCTTTGGTGGGATAGGGCCTTTCATTATTTCTCTTGAGAGCATGGAAGTCCAGGTCATCATCGATCAGACTATGATTCTTCGCGGCTAAGAGGACGTCATCCAAGTACCAGACTTTGTCCTCTATTTCCTCGAAACGCTGGAGTCGACGATCTATCTCTGGGTTGGAATGGACTGGGGTGCGCACCCTTGGTGCTGGCACGCTGCGGGATCGTCGGGTCCTTGCGACCGAGGCATGGGATGCCTCTTGCACTTGGCGGGGGTTCTCCCCAGTCTGGCCCCGCTAGCCCTCCCGTTGCTTGGGTAAGGCACGCTGGAGGTCGACACGTTGGTCCCGAAACTCTTGGCAGAGTTCTGTCAGGGCTCGGATCTGCTGACGAAGTTCGTCGAGGTCACCTGGGGTGACCTCCTGTCGGGGATGAGCGGAAGAAGCTTCCTGCGATTCCTGGCGGGAGTTGGGCCCCTGGTGGGACCTACGACGCTGGTTGCTAGTGTTACGGAGGCTTCCATGGGGCGTTATAACTTTTTGCTCGGATTCCCATAGACGGCGTCAAGAAGTGTAGAGGTTGGAAAATGGTTCCTATGCCACGTACCACCTTCTCTATTTATTTGTCAGGAAAATCGTCTCGCGCCTGTGGATGTCTGCAAATACCAGGAAGTAAGGGCGTCAGAATGAGTCTCGAGTGTTACCCTAGGGGACAACCCTCCAATACTTAAGTTAGCACCGTATTAATGAAAGACAGAGGAGAGCAAATGAGAGAGGAGGAGAGAAGTAGTAGTAGAAGGTCGAGGAGCCGAGGGAATCTTCCAGCCGAGTGCTCGTCGGTCTCAGTGCTCACTCGGAGAGTGCTCGCTGAGTGGTAAGGTCACCGGGAAGTAACCTTTCTCTGAGTGTAGATCAGCGTGGCTCTCTTCTCTCTCTGTTTGAATAGCTCTATCCTCTTGAGTAGCGGTATAGTGGAATGACCCACCGTGTCTTTCTCCTCTAACAATCTCCCTTTTATAGAGGGTTGTCCTGGAGCGAAGGGCCTCATCCCTTGATAGGGAAGGGCGTCTGTAGTAGAGTAACGTTCTCTGCTATAATGGTGGAAGTTTTCCGTTGGAGAGCGATTACCCCGGCGTTGGTTGGTCCCGGGATGAGTCTTACGGCTCTCATGAGGCGTGCTCGCCCGTTATGGTGTCAAGGCTGACGTTATGAGGGCAACGGTCGGTCGCCGAAGAGTCCTCCGGTGATTACTGCGCTTAGGTTGCTTACGCACTGTAGAATCTGATGCTCTTTTGGGCTGGGCCTCCCTTTTGTGGGCCGCGCACGTGTGCCCGCCTCGTGGTTGCGCCCATCGAGAGTAATCCGACGTGGGCCTGCCGTTATTGGGCCGTTCCTGGGCCAAACCAGATTTACCCTCCTCACTTCCCCCCTACTCTCAGTCGTCGAGCACTCGGCAGGGGGCTGAGAGTCGATTAGGAGAGGGTCTTCTGGAGTGTGAGGCCCGAAGTCGATCTCCTCGTACTGGGGGCGTTGGTAGCTTCGGAGCCTACTTGGTGCGCAAGGCGCTTCTGACGGTGGCAGAAGCCACGCTGGTAATTATGACTCGCGTCTTGTCCTGTTCTGGGAGTGCGGGCTTTGAACGGGCGTCTGGTTCTGGGCAACCGTACCACCGTAGTGGCAGGCGCCCTTTCACCTGCCCCCCTCCCCCTCTCCCGAGGGGGTAGTGCTGGTCCGTCATGGGTAGTTATAGGAACCGCTGCGTGGTCTCCCCATGGGCTCCATCCGCGTCCCGCTGGTTGTCGTGTTCGTCGTAGGTGTCTTCTTTCCCTTGATCGGTGAGGATCCTTCTTCCTTTACACCTTCCATTCCCCGTAGTCATGCCCCCACATAGGAGAGTCCCTCGCGTCAGCTCTTCTTCTGAAGAAGAAGCACCTCACGGCCGGGGTGGTGTGCCGAGCACTTCGGGTGCTGGTACGAGTCGACCCAGTTCCCCGCCGCTAGTGGCGTACAGAGTGATTCATGGCCTGCGGGAATCTTTCCAGATTCCCCTTGAGTTTGACATCATTTTCCCAACCATGGATGACGACATGATGAGTCTTCTTTCGGGCTGGATTATGGTCCCGGTGGCCTCTTTCCAGGCGGGCTTCCGCCTTCCAGTCCATCCCTTCATCGCCTCAATCCTTTACCTCCATAGCTGTGTCGCCACGTGTCATTACCATTTCATGAGATAGATTAATTACATGATAAAAAAATTAAAAATTAAAAATTAATTACCTGGAGAAACGGTGTAAAGCCACTCACAGTCACCTCTTGGTCTGTCCCCTGGGACAAACCTGCAAATAGATGCACCAATACGGTAGCTCCCCAGGCATACTGCCCTACCCTCTCTAGGTCAACTAAGAACTCCAAGAAGCAGCACTGGATGTCATCTCCCTTGGAACCTAGCAGCAACCTCCCCAGCAAGAAGAAGAGGAACCTTCTCAAATCCATATTTGACTTCTCCCAGTTGCTGGCATCCATGCAGTACACGGCGCGGGACCCCCTTTCAGCTCTCTCCATGAATTCCTCTAAGGACTCGTTATCATGTGGACAAATGTCAGTAAGTCCCAATGCCTCCATGGTAGACGCCCAGGCTATTGACCTTTTATTTTGGTCCTTTAATTCCAACCCCAAAAGCTTCTGAGTGCTCTCTCGATAATTAAGGTAGGTGACCCCAGTCACCGCCTCGCCATCCACTCTGAGGCCAGTGATGCGGGCCACATCCTCCAAACTGGGCACCATATGCCCCCAGGGCATCAGGAAGGCCCGACTCTCTGGGTCCCTTTCACGCAGCCCATGGATGAGGGTGAGGTCAAGCTTAATTGGTTCGACCCGTAAGAAGGAGCCAAATCACATCGCGTCCAACCGAGCCTTTTGAAAGTCCAGAAGGCCCCGATATACAGTCACCACTAATTCCCATGAGATGAGTGACCTCATCATACTCTGTAAATAGAAGAAGTGAGAAAGGGGCACATAAAAAGAGAGAGAGAGAGAGAGAGAGAGAGAGAGAGAGAGAGAAGAAAGGATAAAGAAAGAAATGAAAGGGGTTGTGAAGAAAAGATGAAGGGAGAAATGAAAATGCTTGTTTACATGTTATGATTGGCTCCTCTCACTAAGGTGCCCTTCGATATCGAAGAGCCTCCGGGAACTACCACTGGATCTACTCCTCTTCGAAGAGCAGGAAGACTCGACCTCCATCCTGAAACTAGACTCACCCTCCATCCCAAAAATTGAGAATCTTTTCCTTAACAAAATTTCACCCTTCTAATCAGCCTACGGTGCTTCGAGTCTTCCAAGAGGACAAGAAGGGGCTATTTATAGGATTGGAAGAGGTCTGATCCAGAACTATCACCATTACCTCTGGCAGTGGCACTTGTGACGAGGCACCCATCTTTCACTTTCATATGTTACTTCGCCATTCACTTGGAGTAAATGAGGTTGGTTGCGTAGCTAGCTGATTCACACCCTACGTGGTCTAAGGTTCCCAGTGCTCGTTGTCATGTTGTTATTAAGAGATGAGGACATCTACATGGGAAAGATGACTAGAGGATAGCGTCATTGAGTTTGGTCGTAGACTTATCTACATGGGAAAGACGACCAGAGGATAGCATCATTAAATTTGGTGGTGGACTCATCTATATAGGAAAGATGACCATAGATCGCCGTCATTAAATTTGGCGATAAACTCTCCCGAAAGGAACACACAATAAATCCGAGACACGATCTATTATTTTGGGGTGTAGTTCTACCAAGCACGTCACGTGGGAACAACATGGAAGTGAAGAGGCGTAAAAGAGAAGGAATGTGCAAAGGGCAGAGAAATAACATGAAAATAAGTCATTCCTTTCATGTATCTATATAAAGTGTCATGTACATCATAAGTGAGGGGGTGGGTGCACAAGCAACTCACCAACTCTCACCACCGCCCTCCTGGCCATCTCTCCTCCCTCTTAAGGCGGATGTCCCTGGGAAGCCTCATGGAGGTCTGCAAGGCAGTGCTAGCACCACCCTGTAGTGCCCAATCGGCCTCAGTAGTATGGTGCTCCTCTGCTGAGGAAACAAAGAGGCTACCAGCAGAGAAGGAGCCAGGTTGGCGAAGGCATGCCGCGCGCTCTCGTCCCCTCTGGTAGCACTCCTCACCGTCCTCCAGCCTCTGCTTTGTGACCCCAAGGATCAACCGGAGCTCCATCACCTGGGCCTCCAGTGCCCTTCTCTCATCCCAACCTTGATGCCGCTCCGCCCTCATCTCCTCACTTGCTCGCTCTCTCGTTCTGCTCTCTCCCGCTCTGCCTCTCCTCACCTGGATAGAAACCCTCAACTCCAGGACATCTTGGGGCAATTCCTCATGTCGTCACTCCTCCTCTAGCTCTGTTATCTGGGCATCGCACTCTACCACCTGAGCAACACGTTCCTCCTCGACCCGCACCGCGCAAGTTAGGGCATCTCGGATCTCCACTGCCGGCCAGAGCTGACCATTTCACAACGTCAAAAAAAAATGGGGAGGGAAGGTGAAAATCACACACAATAGCATCAAAAGTTTGTGTTTATTTAAAACAAAAGGGGTTACATCAAGGGCTGGGCACTATGGGCCATAGTTTCCCTAATTCAATTACAAAAGCTCTCCATAACTCCTGATCTTCTTCTATATGTGCCATCACCTTCAGTGGAATGATTGTCTTCCACGATATTTTGATCGCCTCCACATCCTTTGCATCTCCTTCCATACCCAGCTCCCTTTCCATGATCAGAGGAAGGTCAGAGAACGTGGGAAAAGAATGGCGAGGGAGGTCAACTTGAGGATAACACCGGTGCACATTATAAAGGACAAATTCAATTGAACCAATGGGTTAGAGTTCCGCAGCAGGAGATGATCTTGCAAGAAGCTCATGCGAGAGTAAACATATCGACGCACGAGTAAACATGTCTTGCACCATGGTATTAAAGTGAGTACGTCAATCTCCGCGTGTCTTCAGCCGAGGAATGCGATTGACCACACTCCCACAAAAGCCCAACACATCAGCCATGTAATAAAGGGGGCTTTGTTGGAAGATTCTGGAAGTAGTCCGTACCTCCTCGCAGTGATCAAATTTGAAATGAAGATCAACCCAGCAACTACGAAGAAGCATGCACCCATAAGGAGCCTACCCCATCTCCACAACCTCCACAAACCCAAGCCTCTGCTCAGGCTAGTGCCGCCTCCACTTCCACCACCACCTCCGCTACTTCTACCCGCAACGCCGCTTGACGCGTTGTGTCGATACGTCGACGGTGGGCACCACGACCTACCCCTTCACCCTCTCCATCTCCATCACCACCTCCATTGCCTAACACATCACCACCGCCTTCACCGCCTCCTCTCCCAAAGACCCCTATTCCATCACCTCCACCCGCTCCACCTACCCCACTATCTTTGCCATCTCCTCCACCATCATCTTTGCCTAAGCCTGAGCAAGCCACACCATTACCTTCGCCTTTGCCTTTACCTCCGTCTAGGCCCGAGCCTATCATTGCCGCTATCCCTCTTCCACCTCCTCCCGTATCTTCTCCCTCCGCCACTTCACCTCCTACTTCCACCCCACAGAGTGAGTGTGCATTACCTTTGGTGCCCTTTGGGTCTGGTCCCCAGGGAGACGATGAGCCGAGTCAGGATGGCCCGATGCTCGTTATACATTTCAAGATTGAAGATTTCATTTGTCGCATGCCAGTCTGGGTCCTGGTCCCTAACTGTTTTGGGGATAATGAGCCTGTGTTTCAAAAGACGGTTGCTAAGAAAAGTTTCCTTGTCTTGGTGCCAGTTTCTTCTCAAGCGAGAACGATGGCAATCTCATTGCCCGTCGGTGGATTCACCATTAATGATGTTATTTCTTCTCGCATTATTACAATTCAGTTCACTGGCCGAGAGGGGATCTCTACCTAGTTGGTGCTAACTCATATGGCCGCCAAGCAGATTATGAAGTCTATGTTCAAGGAGAAATTGGCCGTATCTTCCATGTTGTCAAAGGACATTCGGCACATTCTATGTAATCTCGCTCAGTTTATCAAGCTAGCCATGACACTGCCGCGTATCACTCTCCCTCAGCTTCATCATTCTCTTCTAGAAAGGGAGTTCTGCTTCAAGTCTGATTCTCGAGTGGAGTTGCCAAATCTCCATGTCTTGGTGCCGAGTTACACGACTCCATGGTTTGTCTATTATCATTCCGAGGAGTTAGTTGTTCATGGATGTCCGACAATGGTTAGCACCGGGTGTCTAGGGGCAACTGCCCCAATGAAGCTACATGTTCATAGCTGGGCCAGGCCGTCGGCTAGATGGGCCTGTCATTTGAGAAAATATCACAAATCGAGAAGCCCAAAGGTCCGAGCCCGCTCTAGGTGGGTCCATGTTCAAGATATTTTAGCCAAGAAGACAAGGTAGCACAAATATAAGGGCCGTGTGTTGTGCATTTAGGGGTCCACTTCTCTTTCCCCTTCTTTTCACTCATCCTTTCTTCTACTCAGCTCCCACCCTTGGGTGGTGTATCTCCCTTCGTCCAATCGAGCATCTATAATCTTCTCCCCTTTCTCTAGGTCCATAAACCCCCATTATTCTCCCTCTTACCTGAATCCTCTTTATTCCTATGATTTTGGGCCTCAACATATGTCCCTTCATCCTGATCTCAGGACATCTCTCGATTCTTCTCCTCTGGTATATCCGGATTCTGCTTTTGATTCATCCCCGACCCTGTCGGGTAATTACCATTCTCTTTTCCCGACGCTATTGAGTGATTATCATCCTCCTTCTCCGGCCCTGTCGAATGATTCCTACTCTTCTTCTCCGACCATGTCGGATGACAACTCTTCTTCCTTCTCAACTTCACAGCAATCCTCTCATTGTCTTTCCATCCTCTCCTCTTTAACCTTTCGGGGTTCTACCCCTTTTTCTTGCTATTTTCAAGACTTTAGTCTGCCTTAATCTCAATTAATCTCTATTTATTCTGTATCTAGTTTCTTGTTATCAGGACCTCTGTGCCTTAACGAGGGAGTTCTAGCCCTCGTCTCTCTTCTTTTTATCCTTCTTCATCTAGCTTGGTGTCTACCGCTCCTTCGTGTCAAGGAATCTAATCCTTTGCTATCCTTTCATCTTTGTCCTATCAAATAAGGAATACAAAGCTATTTGCGCTCCTCAAAGCTCGATGACCAAGCTCTCACTTCAGGATACTGGTTTCGCTACATGGATTTGCAAAGGTATATTTATTTTGCGCAAGAACATGTTATCATTTCTATTATTCATGCGCATTGCTTATAGTGCTGGTTCCAAAATATGGTTAAGTGGCTTAGTTAGTTTCAGCTTAGTCTAGTCAAAATGAGTAGGCTTCTGCAGCACCTTAGGCTGGTGATAACTCTGCGCTAGGAGTTTGAGTTTCTTTCCTCGATTGTTAAGGGTGACCTTTTAGCTTGAGTTTTTCACACACTACATGGCAAGCCATACCTGATCTCTCTAGAGCAACACTTGGAGAGGGGGAATTCTATCGCCCGGAGAGAGCGGCCAAATGAGGTCCCACCAGGCCATACAAGGCCTGGCTCCTTAGAGTGACAACCCCCCGGGGCCCACTTGCTTCAAGCCCAATAACCCACTCCAATCAAGCACTTCCTAGACGACCTTCGGGTTCGAAAGTTCGAGCGTCAGATCAATCGGGAAGGTCCCTTCGGGAACCTAACACACCCCGTCTGAGCTATACACCCATCGCTCAGGAGGCCCCCTTTGAGCTAGTGCCCCATGCTCGGACTGACTGCTGAAAGCTTATCTATGCGATCGCTAAGTGCCCTTCATGAGCAGGGAGATCAAGGGGATAAGGGAGATCAAGAGTCCTCATGCTATAAAGAGTCCATGAAGAGGACGTAACCCCTCCTAAAACTCCTCGGCTCACGGGGCTCCCGCATTCAATGAGTTGCTATATAAACCAGGGAAGCTCTCCTACAGAAGGTAGGGGCAACTAAGCAACACCAACCCTGAGCAAGAACCACTTCACCACTTGGTGGAGAGGAATCTCGCGCCCCCATCTCGTCCTACCCCTTCACTTTGCACCAAAGCTCTATCTGATTTACTGACTTAAGCATCAGAGGGTTTTCCCTGGGGAGCCATCCCTGGGCACCTCTGATTCGTTTCCCTTCTTGCAGTTCTCACACTCGTGGTCATCATCCTCAGCTCAAGAATCGCATGAGATCGCCCCTCTTCATCTGGCACCATCCGTGGGAAACAAACAAAGAGCCAACATGGTGCGAAGAAGCTCCAGTAGGAGAATCACCAGTGACAAGGGAAAGGCCGTGGTGGCAGAGGAAGGCGCACCTTCCCATCCCATGGGGAACACCCCCTCTAATGCCAGCAGCCAAGACGGCGAGATGCCCCCATCCGGGGCAGGGGGGCATCCCCCTAACGGGAGTACAGATGTTCTCCAAACCCTCAATGCCAAACTGGATGTCCTTGTAGATCTAATGAGGACCCAGACAGCCAGGGAAGAGAAGTTGCGACACCCCCGGGAGAGCCCCCCCCCGTGGAGATGCCTCCTTTCAAACCGCTGGGGGCCGCTTCACCCTCCGGGGGAGGCGGCTCATCCGCAACCAGTCAGGAGGGCCATCCCACATTTCTCCCCTGGAGCAAGAAGCCTCCTCCACCCCGTAGAGGGAGAAGTCCAGAGTGCATCGGCTGTTCCCAGAGTCCGATGCCCCCGAAGGGCATCGAGGCAGCCTGCAGGAGTGCCCCCACAGCCCCTCAGCCCAGTGACAACTAGAGCTGTCCCTCCGACTGTGAGACTTTGAGAGGCATTTCACAGAACAAGAGTGCGCCCTCCACGCTCTACAAAAGACCTCTACCGTGGAGGAGGAGGAGCAATCCCCATTCTCTGACCATGTCTTGAAGGCCGAGATCTCCCCCAAGATCTCGCTTCCAACCTTCAAGTCATACGACGGCTAGGGAGACCCGACCGACCAATACGATAGCTTTGACGCCCTAATGACCCTACATGGGGCATCAGACGCCATCAAATGCTGAGCATTCGTAGCCACCCTGGTCCAAGGCACTCAGGCCTAGTTCCGAGCCCTCGCCCCCGATGGCATCCGTGACTTCCGGTAGCTCAGGTGAGTGTTCAAGGAAAGCTTCGCCGGCAACGGTCCTCCCCAGTCAGTAGTGGGACTATTGGCCCTTAAACAGTAACAGGGGGAGAAGCTCTGGGCCTACATCAACCGATTTAAATCGGAAGGCCTGCGTATCCCCCACCTGGATGTTGCCTCAGCGGGGGTTTTGGGGGGCTCAGAGGCCCGGCTTGCCCGCTCGACGTGACGCTTCCTTCCTCAGTTGCTATCTCTGCCTGATGCCACTCTACCAGCAATGACATTAATGTGGACCCCACAGGGGAGATTGTCGATTTCCTTGGGAGCAATGACATCCTTCTTTTGCTTAGACACATATCGAGATAAGTGCCGCTGGCAGACAAGATGCTCAATCTCATCTTGGAGCTAATGATAATCACCGGTGTGGTGCCTGTGGTCACTGTGAAACAGGCAATGCCTGACTGGGGGCACCTGCAATGAGAACCTCCACCCTACCTCCCTCGCTGAGCTAGTGACCCTGGCCCTGTGTCATGTAGAGTGTGAGGAGGTCCTCAGCGCTTACCGCGGCATGACAGGCTTGGGTTGGGAGGGAGACAAGAGGCGACCGATCGAGCAGGGTTTTAGCCAAGGAAAGAGGCGGAACTAGGACGGGGACCACAAGGAGCCCTCTTAGAAATATGAGTGGTACACTCCTCTGACCGCCCCCATCTACAAGATTTATGAAGATATCAAGGGCTCGGGCCTACTCTGCCAACCCGAGCCTATGAAGGCAAAGCGCCGCAACCTCCACAAGCATTGCCTGTTTCACCGCGACCACAGGCACCACACCGGCGATTGTCATCAGCTCCAAGATGAGATCGAGCGTCTTGTCTGCCAGGGGCACTTATCTCGGTATGTGTTCGAGCAAAAGAAGGATGTCGTTGCTTCCGAGGAAATCGACAATCTCCCTCGCGGGGTCCACATTAACGTCATTGCTGGTGGCACGACATTAGGCGAAGACAGCAACCGAGGAAGGAAGCGTCACGTCGAGCGGGTGAGCCGGGCCTCTGAGCCCCCCAAAACCCCACAAGCGAGCGAACAATAGGCCCTGGTGTTTTCCGACCAAGACCTAGAGCGGTTAACTACCCCGCAAGATGATGCTCTCGTTGTATCGGCTACTATAAACCATTGTAACATAGATAGGATCTTAGTTGACAATGGTAGCACTCCTGATGTACTTTCATATGAATGTTTCCTCAAGATAGGTGAAAATCCATCTAGACTCCACCCCATTCGAAACCCCCTTTATGGGTTCAACGGCCAGGCAACCTATCCCAAGAGAGCCCTGAGCCTGCCAGTCACCATTGGCACCCTGCCCAAAACTGTTACGGTTATGGTGGACTTCATCGTGATTAAGGGAGTGACGGCTTATAACGCCATCTTCGGCCGAGGCATCCTCAGCCGAACGAAGGCAGTGCCCTCCACCTATCACCAAAAAATAAAGTTCCCCATCAAAATTGGCGTAGGGAAAGTCTGAGGTAACCAGGCAATGGCTAGAAGGTGCTACATAATCTCAGTTGAAGCCATAAGGCCAGAAGGGAAAAATAAAGGGATCAGGGGAACCAAGGAAGGACTGACAACATCCGAGCCTGGCGGAGAGTTACTAACGGTCTTCCTCAAAGGTGACCCGACCCTAGGAGTCAAGATCAGAGCCACCCTACCATCTGATGTACAAGAATAGTATAAAGTTTTCCTTGCTAAGTACATCCAAGTCTTCGCATGGGCTGATGAGCAACTTCCCAGGATCCCTGGAGAAGTACTGACGTATGAGCGTAACCTCGACTTGACAGTGAAGCCTGTCCAATAACGCAGGAGAAAACACGCCCCGGAGAAGCAAGCGATCATCAAAAAGCAAATCACCAATGGGAAAAAGATCGGCCTTTTTCGTCCGGTCCTGTACTCGACATGGCTCGCCAATGTCGTCCTAGTGCCGAAAGCTTCGGGAAAATGGCGGATGGGCGTGGACTTCACCGACCTTGACAAGGTCACTCCAAAGGACTGCTACTCGCTGCCCAGCATCGACCAGCTCGTCGAATCAACCTCTGGCAACAAGTTACTCAGTTTCCTAGATGCCTACTCTAGCTACCATCAGATCAGGATGGACCCAGAGGACATTGAGAAGATCGCCTTTATCAATGAATTTTAATACCTTCTTTGGGATAAAACATGCTGAAGTAAATAAATTGGCATGTTGTGTAAAACTGAATCAATAAGGACTACTTTACCAGCTGGAGACAAAAGCTTGGACTGCCAACCTTCCAATTTGATTTGAATCCTTTCAATTAAGAACTTGAAATCACTTTCTGTTGGACTGGACACTGTTGTAGTTAGTTATTTATTTCTGTTATTTATATCTATTGTCCTACTTTATTTCCTATTTCTATGTACACCACACCTATCCTTTTATTCCTTCCGAGTCTCCGGGCTCGTGAGAGGCGGGCCGAGGTTCTAGTCGCATCGGTTTCTTTCCGGTACTCGGATCCCGGGTCGTCACAAGTAGTGTCCGGATGTGGAGGATATTCCGATGGTGTGCGAGTTTCCTGATGTTTTCCCCCAGAATTTGCCTGAATTACCTCCCCAGTGGGAGATTGATTTTGTTATCGAGGTTGTGCCTGGTACGGGACCTTTGTCGAAGGCTCCTTACCGCATGGCTCCCGCTGAGTTGAGAGAATTGAGGGCACAGTTACAGGAGTTACTCGCCAAGGGCTATATTTGTCCCAACTTTTTCCCTTGGGGTGCACCGGTATTATTTGTGAAGAAGAAGGACGGTAGTCTGAGGTTGTGTATTGACTACCGATAGCTGAATGAGGTGACCATTAAGAATAAGTATCCGTTGTCACGGATTGATGATTTGTTCGACCAGCTTCAGTCTACTCGAGTGTTCTCGCGGATTGATCTGCGGTCTGGTTACTATTACCTGCAGATTCGTGAGTCCGATGTGGAGAAGACTGCGTTCAGTACGAGGTACGGACATTATGAGTTCTTGGTGATGCCTTTTGGACTCACCAATGCCCCAGCAGCGTTCATGGACTTGATGCAGAGGGTGTTTCGTCCCTACTTGAATCAGTTTGTGGTCGTGTTTGTGGATGACATCCTTATTTATTCGCGGTCTGCGGAGGAGCATGCGTACCGTTTGAGGGTTGTGTTGCAGACTTTGCAAGATCACAGTTGTATGCGAAGCTCAGCAAGGGCGAGTTTTGGCTTCGTGAGGTGCACTTTTTGGGGCACGTGATTTCTGGTGATGGTATTTTTGTGGATCCCGCCAAGGTCGAGGCTGCGATGCAGTGGCTGAGGCCGAGGTCCGTGAGGGAGATTCAGAGTTTCTTGGGGCTTGCAGGCTATTATCAGAGGTTCATCCAGGATTTTGCTCGCATTGCGGCCCCTATGACCAGACTCACGAGGAAGGATGTGCCTTTTGTTTGGACTACTGCTTGTGAGCAGAGCTTCATGGAGCTGAAGAGATTGCTCACCTCGGCACTGGTGTTGGTTTTACCTTTTGGATCAGGAGGTTTCATGGTGTGTACAGATACTTTCGGGGTTGGTCTGGGTGCTGTGTTGATGCATCACGGTAGAGTTGTGGCGTATGCATCGCGGTAGTTGAAGCCACATGAGGAGAACTACCCTACCCATGACCTTGAATTAGAGGCTGTGATCTTCGCGTTGAAGATTTGGAGGCACTATCTGTATGGTGAGAAGTTTGAGGTGTTCACTAACCATCAGAGTTTAAGGTATGTGTTCACTCAGAAGGATCTTAACCTCAGGCAGAGGCGTTGGATGGAGTATATGAAGGACTATGACTTCACCCTGTCTTATCAGCCGGGCAGGATGAATGTCGTTACCGATGCTTTGAGCCGCAAGGTCGTGGTCAGTGCGATGATGTTGAGGAAGTGGAGGCTCTAGGAACAAGTGCCAGAAGTGACATTTAGGCTCAAGGTTCCCTGAGAGCCAGGGTCAGCGGTGCTTGCGAGTTTGACTATCACGCCAGCCATCCATCGTCAGGTGATAGAGGCTCAGCATGCAGACCCTGAGTTGCCCCAGATTTTGGCTATGGCCGATGTGGAGCTCGGTGAGGATGGTGCTGTGAGGTTCTGAGGTAGGCTGTATGTCCCAGTCGAGGAGCAGGTGAGACGTGCGGTGTTACTAGAGGCTCATGGGAGCAGGTACACTGTGCATCCGGGTGTGACGAAGATGTATCAGAACCTGAGGAGATAGTTCTGGTGGCCTGGTATGAAGAGAGGTGTTGCTGAGTTCGTGGCCAGGTGCCTGATCTGTCAGTAGGTGAAGGCGGAGCACTAGCGACCAGGTGGTAGACTTCAACCCTTGGAGGTTCCCGCGTGAAAATGGGACCACGTGACCACAGATTTTGTGGTGGGATTGTCGAGAACTCCGAGTGGGCATGACAGCATTTGGTTGCTTGTGGATAGGCTAATGAAGACGGCTTGATTGTTACCAATCATAGTCAGCTGGAGTGTGCCCAAGTTGACACGTCTTTATCTGGAGCAAATCGTACCTTTGCATGGAATCCCCATTTCCACTGTGTCAGATCGAGATCCGCGTTTGACATCTAGATTCTGGAGGAGTTTCCAGAGAGCTCTAGGCACCGAGTTAGCTTTTAGCTCGACTTGTCATCCTCAGTTAGACGGTCAGTCAGAGAAGACCATCCAGATGCTAGAAGACATGTTGAGGTCATGTTGCCTAGAGTGGCAGGGGAGTTGGATACACCACCTACCTTTGGTGGAGTTTGCCTACAATAACAGCTATCATTAGAGCATTAGGATGGCTCCTTATGAGACGTTGTATGGGCTACCATGTCAGACTCCACTCGATTGGTTCGAGGTTGGTGAGCGTGTTTTGACGAGACCAGAGCTGGTGTAGCAGTGTGTGAATGTGGTGCACTTGGTCCGTCAGAACATGTTGGTGGCCCAAAGTCGGCAGAAGAGCTATGCTGACCGGAGGAGGTAGCCCCTTAGTTTCACCATTGGACATCGTGTGTTCTTGAGGGTTTCTCTGATGAAGGGGGTGATGCGCTTTGGCCGGCGTGGGAAGTTGAGTCCCCGCTATGTTGGTCCTTTTTCCATTGTGGAGTGCATTGGTGAGGTTACTTATCGGTTGCAGTTACCCCCTGAGTTGGCATCGGTGCATGATGTGTTCCACGTCTCGATGCTGCGGAAGTATATGCCCGATGACTCTCATGTGTTGGAAGATTCTATTTGGCCCAAGGTGACTCCCGATCTATCACTTCCAGAGTTCCCCATCCGTATTGAGGATCGACAAGAGTAGCACCTGCGGAACCCCCCCCCCCCCCCCCCCCCCCCCCCCCCCCCCCCCCCCCCCCCCCCCCCCCCCCCCCCCCCAAGGGATCCCAGTAAAACTTTTGCGAAATTTAAAAATTAAATCTACACTGACTGAACTAAGTCACTATCAAAGCTCTTCTAACGGAATGCATACCAACAATTCCCACTCGAATGAGGAAAATGCCCAAACAACCAAATGTCGTACTAGGCGGAGGTTGGATCAAAGATCTTCTTACGCAAGAGGTGACATTCCAGATAGGCCTGACCTATCCTTTCTGCCATGCCTTTTGATATATTGATTGGTTGATGAGGCACTCAGATCATTTGACTGCGATTGCATTCAGAAATGCATACAAACAAACAACAGTCCTAATCATGCATCTATCGGAGAATTACATAGATAAACAATCACACAATGGACAAGAGATTTTTAGGTGGTTCAGTCTCAACCTTAAGACCTACATCCACCCCACACTCGAACCAGAGTGTGGCTTCTACTGACACACAGTTTGACTGCTGATCCACAACTTTGGAGACGAATCCCTACAACCATTGACTCACAGCTTGAACTGCTGAGCCTCACAGCTTGCTTAACAGCTGAGCACCATGACTTGCTGACCGAGGAACAGATCCTCGCCGCTGAGCATCACAGCTTGCTCCACTGCCTTACAACTTGAAAGATAATGATGAAGAAAAATAAAACAAACAACTAAAAACAGACATCAGATGTAGCAATAAAACAATGTCGCTCAACGATGAGCACACGATTCTAGAACTGATCTAGTAATTGTGACTGTACTAGATCTTTCTTCTTCTTCTCTTCTTCTCTTCTTCTCCTCTACGATACCCTATTTTTGGAATTTCTCTTTCTATTATGCAACTAACCTTCACACTCTTCACTTTTCTCTTAGAAGCTTCGTACTCCTCTCAATTCTCTTCTTCTGCAATTGCCTCAGCCTTCTTTTCTTTTCTTTTTCTAAATTTCACTTCGTTGCTTCTCTACCTTCTATCTTTCTCTCACTCTGTATCAATTCTCTTCCTCTTGAATGTTCGTCTAGTCGGTCTCTCTCTTAAGGATTTGCCCGTAATATAGCAGGGAATTAGATGGTGTGGACCCTACACAGATTCATTCCGGCGCGTGGAGGGAAGACTCCCGCCAAAGGCTCTCTCTCAGATAGGTGGCTTTAGTGATTCCATGTGTCAAATCTGGTAGTTGATACGAGACCACGTGGCTGAGTGTTCTTAGAGAGCAAGCCACCTTGGATCACGTGCTTCATTAACTGGAATTTTGGATCACGTGCCCACTTGAATCTCTGCTGCTCTCAGTCCACTTAATGTTTGCCTTAATCCTATCAATTAGGAGAATGACATTTCATCAAACACCTTTTGCATTAGAGTGCATACTTAGACAATATTTAGAGAAATCAGATGCTCAGACCAAAGAAGTGTGTGATGATGCAAATGCTTTAAGTATGGATTTTGATGCACATACTTGGTGACTTGAATCTACATGTGCATCAACCTTGGTCTTTACATGTGCACAGACCTATATGCTTCATGTGCACAAACCCTAGACATGCATAGACCTATATATGCACAGACTCTACATATGTGTAGACCTTGGACTCTACATGTGCACAGACTCTAAAATGTGCACATGCTCTAAATGCTGCATGTGCGTGGACCTTGTAAGACAAGTTGAGAGATGTGCATCGACCTTAAGTGCATAATGCTTGCATGAGCGTCGACCTTATAGAATGAGTGTAAGGATGTGCATCAACCTTGCCTTACGTAAAGTACAATGTGCATCGAACTTGCTTTACGCAAGATGCAATGTGCATCGACCTTGCTTTATGCAAGATGCAATGTGCATCGACATGTGTGACTTCATGCATGAACATGCATCGACCTTAGTTCAACATAGTATAAGGATGCATCGACCTGAATGGATGAAGACATATGCATGCATCAATCTAACAGACGTAATAAGATAATGTGCACTGACTTGATAGACTTACGCCTAAAATGTGCATTGACCTATCAGTCTTGATGCAAGAAGGTGCACTGACCAGATGTGAAGAAATTGTGAATGTGTATTGACCTTATCTAACTTCGGCCTGAACATGCATCGACTTGAATGACTAAATGCCTATATGTGCATCGACCTGAGTTTTGACACTTAGACAAATAAATGGTTTGTTCAATGTTAAGGTTCTTATGCAGTTCAGTCCCAACATGATTCATAGAGTGTCATCATCAAAACTAGGGTTCCAACAATCTCCCCCTTTTTGATGATGACAACTATGAGTCATGTATGTGTTTGCACAAAATGAAATTAATGCACTTATTCACACAAACATTTATTCATTAATCTACAACAGTTATTCATTTCAGACAAAAATGAGACAAAAGTGTGCACAATGTCCATATATCAAAGCATCCAACATTTTCATTCTCATTCATTCCCCCAAAATAAAATACAAGACTAATCATGTAGACATAACAACACATAACCATAATACATGTAAAACTAACTAAAATGCTCTGCCTATCAGACTGTGTACAATAAGAAAAGAAATGTTGTTTGTCTTAAAACAACACACAATACTTCAACATCATCTACTTCAGCATGTATAGTCTTCAACACCTTCAGCACATCAAGACTACTCTCCTCTTTGCCAAACAGTATCACAGTAGCTCATTTCATTCTCAGATTGAACATCATCATCTTCAGCACAGCACATATGCATGACTACTCTCTCCCCCTTTGTCATTATCAAAAAGAAAAATTAGCAAGAATTTGGCTTCTTCAAGCTTCAAACATCACCTATAGAAGTTCTACTAGAGCTCCCACCCCTCTGTCTGGGTCTTTTGGTGGGTGTTCCGCTAGAACTGCCACGTTCCTTGTTTGCCCCTGAGGTTATGATGTGTGGATTGATGAGTTTTGATGATGAACAAATACATGTGACTCGATCATGTTCTTGAGTGGATGGCATACTGTGCCAGAGAGAGTTTAGAAGAGATTAGGGGTATCTCCGACCTTTTTCAAATTTAGTGAAAGACTAACTAGGGTTTAACAGAACACTAATAGCTGGCGACGGTAAGGGCATTTTTGCAAGTATTGTGATGTAGAGGTTATTAAAAATAATATCAAAATAAAAGGGGGAATTCCACAAATAAACTTGTAAGGTGGATATTTTTGCAAAAAAGCCCAAAATGAAATATCTTGTTTTCTTCAATTGGATTGTTACCCAACACAGAAGATGCTCCAGCATCACAAACTAACACCAAATAATATTTAGAAACCCACCAACTACATGTCAATATCTTCATTATTTGTCATGTATTCCTATTAAGTGGGCCATCTTAGGATTCTTACTTTATTGGATAATTCATTTCTAGTGGAAACACCAAAGAAGCACACAGACTGTAAATCTGCAAAGAAACACTTGCATATGCATAAAAACATTCAACTCATCGAGCAATGCCACGTTACAACGTGGAGATTCTCCTTCCTAAAGCAATGCCAAGTTGACAATTCGACGTAAAAGGTTTTTACACTATTTCTAAAAAATTCTAATGGGATACAAGGACGCTGGAATGTAACATTGTGCTAGAATCTTTAACTTGCCTGAGAGGTTTCAAGGGATGCCTCTATCCTCTTTTAAAATGCTAGGAAGCCATCTCCTTTAGTACCTTTTCAGATAAATATGCCGATCAACTAATTTTTTCCAGTGATCAGATTTCAGATTATCTTCTATTTCATAGTTTAATATGCAAAGGTCACCCATTTAAGTGTCTCACAGTCTCATCACAAGTAGAAATACTTAGTTCTCACAATACTCAGCCGAAGGGACAATAAGTAACGGAAGAGAGCAGACCTTGATCATCGCCATCAAGAGAAGCATCGTCATCGCTATTGATCTCCACTACCTCTGTTCCGGTATTGTCGTTCTCCAACGCCTCCAGTCGAGCAAGTGCCGCCTTCAACAGCCAAAAACAAGGGGAAAAAAAGGATAACCACAACGACAACAGGATTTATCTGCTCTTTTTTTTTACCTATTCCATTACCGGACACCTAATTTGAAACTAGAACAAGAAACTGAAGACCAATAACTAAATCTGCCTAAGAAAAAAAGCTGTTTTGCGTGTGTGTGGCTTACTTGCTCCCTGTTATCGCTGCTGGCGAGCGCCGCCACCATCTTGGGGGCAACCCGCCGGATCCGGCTCGACATGCGGCGAAAGGAGACGGAGTTGTCGTCCTCCATCGCAGGCGGAGAGCACGGTGCGGAAGTTGGGGTTTAGGGTTTTGCGGGATCGGTACCTTGAGGAGAAGGAAGAAGGAGGCGACCACGGTGGATTCGACTCTGCACTGCCGTCCCCACGGTGGAAGACCATTTCTATACGTCGCCCTTTTGTGAGCTTTTCAAGGGCCACGATTCGTCCATCAAGTTATTAAGCTAGGGGGGTCCACCATACCACTTCTACAGACCTTTTCCCTGTATGGGCGACTCTCACGGGAGATCTCAATTGCCGATCGCCAAGGGGGAATAGGAACGCAGCCGGGGACGGGACGCGGCGGCCCTGTGTGCCTGAGAGAGGGAGAGAGAAATTGCGGCTCTAGGTTTCTGATAGGCGGCAGAGGCGTGCTTGGCAGTTGAAGTGGATTCCTTCCGGTGCTGTTGCTGGTAAATCTCGTCGCTTCTGTTTGATGTTTGTTCTTGTTCTTTTCCCCGCTTTTTTTCTGCTTTCTTACAGTCGGCGGCGCTACTGTCCTAGGACATTGTTCTGTTGTGAGGCGGGAGGGGCGCCGAAGGCTATCGCCTAGCGGGATGCCTCGGATTGCCCTCAGGCCACGAATGCAGTGATGTGTTCACAGTAGAAGTGAGATGTTCTTGACTGGAAGAAAATGTGAGGCCAAGGTCGCGTTGTTTCCTCCTTTTTTTTTGGGTTTCATCTTCTCATTTGTGGCGGTGCCTGTGGATCGGTGGTCTCTCTGGGCAGAGTGGCTGCGAGATGTGGGTTTTGGAGTGTTGCAGTTGCCGAGTTTTCTGTTGGTGTTAGTAAAGTCACTTGGTGTTTCCTTGTTTTTGGGGGTGCCCGGGGATCGTTTTCTTGCTCAGTGTAGTCTACGACAGTTGGATCAAGTCTTTGTTTCCATGTGGAGATGTTTAGAGCTTTCTCTGTGCGGAAGAAAGAGCCATTTCATATGATCACTTGGATCAACTCCAAGTGATCGAACGTTCTGAATTACTGCTGTAGCTAAAAAAGAGAACAATTCTGTGGCTGACCTTATGGTGTTGTGCATGCAGCTAAGTCTACAGCCATTAGATTAAAAGCCTTTTCTAGTATGGGTGGGTCTTCTTTCTTTCTCCAGGTTATATAAAATTCTATCAGAACCATCTTGCCACCACATAATATAGGTTTCTACCCAGAACCGTCCTACCGTCAAAATAGTCTCTTTTGGTGATTTCACAGTCCTGTCCATGTCATTTGTGGTCTTCCCGCTTTGCCTCTTTGTAATGGACAATATT
Source organism: Amorphophallus titanum (assembly GCA_024336825.1). Taxonomy (NCBI): domain Eukaryota; kingdom Viridiplantae; phylum Streptophyta; class Magnoliopsida; order Alismatales; family Araceae; genus Amorphophallus; species Amorphophallus titanum. The sequence continues at coordinate 1,350,304 of JANBPO010009398.1, forward strand.
TCATTGTACCAATCTTTAATGCCTTCATACTGCATTCATCGTGAGACCTACTTTGCATGTCATCCAACTCCATCGGTAAATGGCACCATTAGCAACATTTTCTCACCTGCTATGTTACTTCTAAAATTATCTTCCCTCATTTGCTTCTACTGTTTCACATTTTCTTAGCTATTCTGACACTCTCTTGACTGCTTGCTGCATCTATTGATAACATCAGGTTGCGGACCCTCCCTTATTATTTGCCATACTGTCTATGTGTCAGGTAGCTGAGCTCATTCTGGTGTTTTCTTTATAAGCGGGCGCATACAGTGGAAAATGAAACAACAATGAATTACCAAGGTGGAAACAGCCTACCTGCCCGATAACATTGAGAAGCCTAGGTGGTGCATTTCAAAATGTTATACAAACTGGATGCACTTGTTAAAAAAATTTAAAAAAAAAAACTTCATCAACTGGCGACCATGGCAAGATTTGGAGTCCCTTCCTCTCCCAACACCCCAGACATAGTAGTAGCTCTATATCTTAATGGCTCTATACATGCACATGCTTTCCCAAACACGAAAATAGCCATTTCCAAGGCAACCCTATCCTATTGCTCGGCTGGCAACCGGGTCATTATAGACCCACCAATTTCTGCTTGGTTCATCATGAACCAAGACACATGGTACTACATGGGTCCTGCTCTTATGTTGTATTCTCACAACACCATCCAATGCTTGTAAGATATTATCTACTTTGAACCAAGTTTGCATGGATTCATCTCCAAAAGGTGCCTCACATAGTATGGATCCAGACCCTACATGTATATCCCGATAATTTTTTCTCAATTTCTGATGGGACCAATCTGATACACACCTACTCTAACTTACAAGTAGTGGTAGCTCCATGCCATGGTGGCTCCATACTGGCACTTTTACACCTCTATGCCCTGATGGCCTTTCTTATGGTAGCCCTCTCCTACTGCTCGGCACATGACTGGGTCACCACATTATGCATACCAAAAAAATGCTAACTTCCACTTAGAATTAACAAAGATTACATGATAAACAACAACCACATATTTGTAACTAAATTATATGTGCATACCAATCTACCATGCACCAACAAAGCGAAGTACAAGACTACAAGGATGTGTTTAATAGTTAAAGTAACTCACTCAAGCCAACTCATCCATCCCATTTATGTCAGGTAAGATGTACACAACTAAATCTAGATATAATATGCATAACCCGCTCTTACTTCCAAGCATGTTAACTTGTTAAAAGCCCATTTAAGTAGATACATGAACTTCCCAAAGTTGAGACAGTAATTCAAAACCTCGGCTATACTTACAGTAGACACAGAAAAGAGAGGGTCTTGCACTGTTGCAGTCACCATGTGATGCCATGACCGCTGCTTCCCCATGTCACCATGGCCATCAAAGTCAATTAAAGCTGGGTAAACACCTCCCACCGAAAACTATCCCCCCAGTCAGGGTTTGCCGGTATGGTGCGAGACAGCCGTGCTGGAGCATACCGGGAGAAACCCAGTATGCCGGGTCACCCATACGTATCAGTACGGTTGAGAGAGAAGGGTGTCGGCAACGAGGTCACCAATACAGGACTGGGACGAGGGCATCGGCGATGCTGGAGAGGGCGACCGCACTCCTTGGTGGTGGAGAGGTGCAGCACCAGCTCTGGGTGAAAGAGCGTGGCTGGTCCGGCAGCGCCAGCAGTGGGACGGTGCCACCGGTGGGTAGGGAGGAGATCAGGACACAGCTCGCGCATCGCCGTCACTGTGACCCTTGCCGTCAGGGGCCAGGGCACACTAAATGGGCACAAAAACTGAAAAGAATTGCCAAATTATCCTTTCAATATGTAACAATCAGGAAGAAGTAATCAAACAACAGAGCAAATTTCTACTGCCCCCAGCAGAAAATGGCACACTAAACTCAAACAAGAACAGTTTTTCTCCCCCGCAAATAGGGGGAGGAAGAACACATTTGAGAGAGGGATCGGTGAGCTTCCTGCAAAAACTTACGTCTACAGCTTCGTGTGTCCACCAACCAGGTCTGAACTTGTAGAGAGGCAGAGGGGTATGAACTTTCAAACAGAGATCACAGATTCTGTTCAGAGTTCTTCCCCGGTGCCAAATTAAGAATTTAGGTTTTGCCGAGGTGAGGGTTTCGGGTCCAAAGATGGTGCTCAGGAGAGTCATCTCACTCACAAAGGGCAACCGCGATTATGTCGGTGACGCCGGAGAGGTAGACTGTCACTGGGTACTGTTTATTCTCTAGGAGGAATAGTAAAATTGAGGAATGAACAGTACCAGCCGAAAATCTATCCTTACAAAAATAAAAAATAAAAATGAGTCAGTCACGGCATGGTCTGTGCTGTACCATGACACCAGGAAACCGGGTCTCCCCAACCTGGGGGCGCGGCGAACCCTGCCCTCGATTGCCTTCTTTCTTTTCTCAGGATCAGCCAGATCCATCAGAATTAGTGACTTTGGCCAATTCCTGACCCAAGTTGTGAATAGGACCATTTTAAGATTTAAGAATACTTAATCCACATATCCTATGGGTGATTGCAATAAACATAAACCTTTCCTTGAGCATTACCAGCCAAGTGAATGGACAAAAATGCAAGTACCAGATATAAGCATGGTGTTCACAAGTAACATAAAAATATTCGTTAACCAAGTGAAATGCTATATACAACAAGAGCAATAAGCCATGGCTTGAAAGCATCAGACTAAGGGCGCATTTGGAAATGCATTGGGCAGAGATTCCCACAGCCCAACGTGTTTCCAAATGAAACAATCCCGCCTGGGCTTTTGAAAAGAGAGGGATTCAGGATGAGAGACAGTGCAGACACAAGAAATTCAAAAACCCGAAATCGGCAAAAGCGGGGGGGAGGAAGCTTCCGGGGTGTGGTGGCGGATTTCGGAGGTGCTTTTCCAGAAATGCCCTAGCCCTCACCCGCCCGCAGTCGCCGTTGCCCCCACAATCCTCCCCCCACCCGTGGCCACAATCGCCTGCCCGCCATCACCACCCCCCCAAGCCCGCTCTTCCGCTCGCCGGCACCCCCACCACCCGCGGCCGCCGTGGCCAGTCGCCCCTCACCGCGCCTCACGCTCGCCTGCATCGCCCCACCCGGCTCGCCGTGGAAGATGAACACTAACATGAGCAGTTATTGTTCATCAAATTCAAATGCTGCAGTGCTTACTGTAGCATTCCCAAAGCACTATTCATCCAAAAGAGCAACGGTTAAATGAGGGTAAAAAAGTAATTGAACTTCCCACACTTAAAAAGGCCGCCTCCCACCCAAACGGCTTGATCCCATGCAAAATGGGATTCGAAAATTTTAAAAAAAAAAACTCTGACCTGTGGGACATAGTACGGGAAGGGGGATTTTGAAACTTCTCCAAAGAGGCAACGCATTTCCAAACGTGGCCTAAGTAACAAAAACGTGGAGGGTAAGTGATGCCCCCATCACGGGGTCTTCCAGGTAGTTATCATAAATGGCTTCGACGGGGGCCAAAGTGGTTGCACCTTTAGGGGCTTGGTGCTGAATTGATATTGCATAAACTCCTCTTCTAGGGCTGCCTATTACATGGGGGTGTGGCGGGGCCACCACATAGTCTCCCATCCTGAGCTCGTCATTGTCAATCAGGTCCTGAGCAATATCTTTGAAAATGTAATAGTCTTCGATGGCGTGGCCCAGTATCTGGTGGTAAGGACAAAACAACAGGTCACTACTTCTTCGGGCGTCTTGAGGCCTCTTGGACTTCAGGAGGGAAACCTTGCCATAATAGCAGGCCCAGTCGAAGATGTCTCGAGTCTTCTCCCTTGGGAAAGAGTAGGGCTTCTGCAGCTTCTCTTGCAATGTAAGGCCTTGCCTGACTGATCGTCTGGCTGAAGGGCTCGCCGTATTCCCCTCTCCCCTCCTTGACTGGACGGAGGTGTTAGGACTGGTGCCCCGGGACCAGTCTGGGCCTCCACTCCATGGATGGAAAGAGCCCCGGATCAGGTCGGCCACTAGTGTAGTTAATTCGGCCAGTCGCGCCTTTAGCATCTCTATCTCCCGTTGTTGCCTGTGGAATAGAGCAAACACGACAGGGTCATATCGGGGAGGGCCCGGAGTGCGGCCCATATTGTCGCTTCTCGCTTCGCCAACACACGAGGGTGAGGGGACCTCAGTGATGTGGTCCCTTGAGATTGACCCTTCGGAAGAGGGTGAGATCTTCCCCGCGCGCCTACGACAGAGAGGGTTCCAAAGGAACACTTCTTCATCTTGTACCTCTTCGGCTGGAGGCATAAGTTACTTTTGGCGGCGGGCGTCTTGTGGAGCTGCAGCCTTGGCAAAGTCACCACCGGGTGGAGCCCAAATCGATATCATGTCGGCCTCGTAGTAATCTTCTAGTGAGAAGCCCAAGCCTGGGTGCTTGGTGATTTGCAATAACATCTGGTCTATGTTTAGCGGGTTCCACATCCTTTTGAACATTTCCTTCCAGCTGGAGGGCTGGTAGAGGGGAATCCTTTGTTTCCTGACCACCCCGACTGCCCGTTTAGTCATGTAAGGGAGTCCCGAAATTGGGATGTGTGGGTCATGCAGTTCGTCAGGGAGTCGACAATCATCATCCTCTCTGATTGGCTTTTCCCCGGCCACATAGAAGACGGTGGGCGGGCCTTTAGGACTCGGCACCTCAAAGGTCCTCAGTTGCTCAGCTGCTTGGCAGTCGGCTCTGTTACTGGCTTGACGATCCCTGGTGGGACTCTGACATCCTCTAGTAGGTCTTCGAGGTAGGGTGCCCCAGGTGTGGGATAGATGGCGAGGGGAAACACCTTAAATACCCCTTCTTCTTGTGCAATAAATGGCACATGCGGAGGAGCCACATAGTCTGGGGGTGGTGGAGGAAACCAACCGTCTAATTTTATTTTCTTCTTTCCTTTGTCCCGAGTGACTTTAGGAGCTTGCTTCGTCTCTTCCAGGTACAGATTGGCATATGAAAAGTGACACTCGAACACCTCAAAGGGGTGGAGGTCTATGAAGATCCTGACTTCTTTCCCCTCGTAGGGGTACTTGATGCATTGGTGCAAGGGGGACGGCACCACTCTGTTCTAGTGTAGCCAAGGCCGGCCAAGCAACACCTTATAGGAGGTATTGGAGTTAATGATGTGGAACTAGACCTTGGTGGTGAAATCACCGAAGGACAAGTCAAATTTCGCGACCCCAATGGGCACCTCACACTTCTGGTTGAAACCAGCAATCTTGACGTTCCTAACTTCGACCAGGCGCACATCAAAGTAATGCTTCTGGTATACCCGGTAGGGAAGTATGTTCATCGCTGCCCCCAGATCAATTAGGACCCTGTTAATAGGCTGTCCATTCAGTTGCCCTTTCATGTAGAGCGGCTTGTTGTGACTGCAGGTGGGCAGGAGCATGTCGTCCTCTGTGAAGGCCACGGACACTTCGGGTTACGTCTCTACCAGGCAGGCTTCCAGATGTGCTGGCGTCTGGAGTGCGGCGATGATGGCTTGCCGCGTTTCTTCGTCTAGGGATAGCATCTCCCAGACGGTGAACTGGGTCGGGATCTTCTTGAGGTGCCTGACTATCTGGTCAGCATCCTGCACCTTAAGCAGCTTCATTTCTTTGGGCTTGCCGTGTCTGCCCCCACTTTGGGCTTGGGGTTCCGGGTCGGAAGGTGTCACCTCGACCGAGTCGGGTGTGACTGCTTGAGCTTGCGGGGCCAGCCGAGCTTCCCCTTTTTCTTGCATAAATTCAGCGAGGTTCAAGACGTCGTCAAATTCTTCTGGTGGCTGGGGAGAAGTTACCACTGGCGGGGCCGAAGGACTGCTCACTTCTTTGGTCGGCTGGGGCCCTTGTGGGCGTAATTACTTTTCTGTTCGAGCCATGAGGAATTCGGTGAACGAGGGAGTGCCCTGGCTCCTGGGTCCTTCGGGGTAGAGACCCGATGGAGGAGGGATCTCTGCCCCTCGAACCTTGGGTTCAGAGACTTGGTATGGTTGTTCTCCCCTAATCAGGATATTACGGTCAGCCGGAGGAGGATGTCCCCACTTTCTTCCCGATCTGGTGGCATGCTGGGAAGTAGATGCCTTAGCCTGATTCATCTCTGCTAGTTCACAGGGTGTTTCTTCTTCTCCTTCCTCCAGGGAGAGGGCAGTGTCAAACAGTGCCGAGAGGGTGTTGCAGGTGATGACGACCCCCTTCTTCTTCTTACTTCGGGGTCTTCTCTTCTTTTTCTTATTTTCTGTAGCGACCGGTGGCTGCTCTTGGGGGAGTTCGCCCCACAAGGGAGGTTCTTCTTCCATCTGGGTCTCTACTCGGGGACCAGTTCAAGGGACTTAAACTCTTCCCAAGGGAGATACTCATTCAGCTTGACGGGCCAGATTTTGTGCTATTCATAATCTTCGAGCCCATCAATGATGGCCTGGAGTCTCTCAACCGCCAGACTAACCTCTTTGTGCATCCGCATCGGGATGTGTTCCTTCTTGTTGTAGGTGGGCTACCTCATGACTAGCCGAGGGGGACGTATTATGCCATACAAGATTCACCGGCGACGGTGCTGGTCGAAGAGTAACACCCCTCACATGGACCTCTGGAGTGGGCCGGGGAGCCCATCTTCTTCTGTTCTTCCTTGGTGCAGACTGCCAACCTCCTTGATCTTGGGTCGGCGCTGTGACAAAAGCCTCATAAGTAGCGCAGGTACTGGCCTCCACCCACTCTTCAGGCAATTCTTGGTATAGGGATACCATGTTGACGCTAGAAGCCATGTTGGGCATCTCATGTGGTTGTGGAGGATCTACTTTGTGCCCCCCATGTCCAGGTCTCCATTCTTGATTAAGGACTCAATGGCATCCTTGAAGACATAGCAGTCTTCGATAGTATGTCCCAACATCTGGTGGTACTGGCAGAAGCGCGGATCATCTCTCTTCTTCAGGTCATCGGGCCTCTTCGGTTCTGACAACATAATTTTGTTATAGCTGGTTGCCCACTCGAATAGAAGCTGGGACTTGTCTCGAGAAAAGGAGTACAGCTTGTTCCTCATTTTCTCCCTCAGTGAGGGACCCTCCCGTCGCTCCGTGGATCTGGATGGTGGATGGTTTACAGCCGCTTTGGCCTTCTCGTTCTGCTTTTCAAAGGTCTGGAAGTCCAAGGTGTGAACTTCTGGAGGAACTGGCTTCTTCTTGGCCTACCTTGCTCTCTGGCTTGATGCAGTCGGGGTGGAAGAGTACCAGGCGAGGAATGCCTTGATCTCATCCACTATGTTGTTCAGACGGTCAAATGTCTTAACCTTGGCGCCAATCATCCTTTCTAGGATTTCTTTCTTCAAATTTTACTTACAAATTTGTACTGCGTCCTCCTAATGTGGCAGACGTCGGCACCTCATACTGAGGTTCCTCCACCTCTTGATGTAGTCAAGTGCTGACTCATCACTTCTTTGCCTTGTAGGATAGAGTTCTGCCATGGTGACTTTCCATTCAGCAATATAAAATCTTTCTTTGAACTTCTTCTGCATGTCGGGCCAGTCAGCGATAGACCTGGGAGGCAGGCTTGAATACCACTCGAAGGCCAACCCAGTGAGTGTCGAGCCGAAGAACTTTAGAAGATAGGCCTCATCAGTAGCCAAGTCTCCCATAACATTCACATAATAGGCAATGTGCTCCCTGGGAGACCCTTGCCCGTTGAATTTTTCAAACTTCGGCGGCTTGGTAATGCCAACCGATAACTTCGTAGCGGCGTAGTGAGCCGGGTATAGGGGACTCGGTAGACATCAAACGGAGTCTGATCACTATCACCCCTTTCCACCAACTTCATGTCAATCATTTGCTCAAGCATCATCTGGGTGATCGTGGCTGGATCGACCGGGCTTGGGTAGAAGTGGGCTGGCTGTGCCCTTGGAGTAGTCAGCACTGTCACATGCGGGGCCATAGGAGACCCTTGAAAGGGCAAAACTGGCGGTGGGGTCGGGGTCGTATGTTGTGCCTATTGCAGTGGTATGCCCCCGATGTAGCCGGGCATCAGTGAAGGTGCTGATCCCTGTGGGGGTGCTTCTGAAGACTGCCCACTGCCCCGGGGCGCTTCAAGCAAGACCTCGGTCGGCCCGGATGCAGAGGGTTGTGCATTCCTCTCATTCAGCTGCTTCTTCAGTAGCTCGATCTCCAGCTGGTACTGTTGTATCATATACAGCATTGCAGGGTCGCTGGTGGGGAGACTGGGCATGCCCCCTGACTCTTCGATCGGTGCGTCCTCAGATGACGTGGAGGGCCTGCCACTAGTGCCTCCAGTGGTGATGACATTGGTAGCCAGAGCCATACAAGGTTCTTCATGGGAGGTTTCTTCAGCACCCACCTGTGCTACCTTGCCTGCTGCCCTCTTCTGGTAAGAGGGCCGAGCCTCGCAGCAAGTCTGGCTACCTCTTCGAGGTCAGTAGGCAAAGCTCCATACCGGCCAAAGACTTTTGCCATGTTGCAGGTGTAAACTCTCCAATTCTTGTCTCTTCTTGCCATCTTCCTTGACTGCATGTTCGGCAACACCAGCCTATCGAAGATCGATCTTTGGGGCTTTGCTTTCTCCCGCGAAGGGGGCTGACGTAGCTCCTCAGAGTGGTTCTTTGATTCCGCGCTAGGCACAAGTCGGGCTTCTTCTTCTTCTAGGAAGGTGGAGGCCATTGCCCCCAGTAGTCTCTGGCGACCCAAGGGAGTGCTTCCCGGGCCTCGCAGATAGTTCCTCATGGCTTTCTCTATCCCTTCCCACTCCTGGTCAGGAGGAGAAGCCGGTGGTGATGCACCAACAGCGAGAGATGCCCCTATGCATCAGGAGTATAAGCTGCAGGCCTTACACAGGCGGCTTGGTGGCGGTGCTAGCGGTGGGCCTCTTCTGGCAGTGCCAGTACAACAAAGGTCGGTTGGTAGGCGGGGGTCGACATCTCAACCCTTTCCTCTCATCGTGCCCTCACAGGGCGGAAGGTGCTGGGCCCTACTTGGGTGGGTGAGGTGGTCTGGGCTCCCCTGGGGACCCAGACTTATTTCAGCATGGCCGGCCTACGGGTCGGAGTGTTCTTCGGCACTTGGGCCAGGACTGCAGGTGTTGCATTGCCTTTCATCTTCTCCAGCGGCAAGAAGGAGTTCCGCACTGGGACAGTTGGTACAATTCGGTCTGGGATTGCTTCAGACCTTTGTCCATTAAGGTGGACTCTGATGCCTCCAATGATGACGGACTTGCCGGAGCTGGAGAGTCAGCTTCTTGGTACAGCGGCAGCATGGTTCCTTCGGAGCCTCCTCCGGTGAGATGCTGACCCTTGATGAGATGGGCCGACATCTTGGTGCAAGTGGTGCACACAACAGTTAAGTGTCCTCGTTGGGACGGTGTTGTTGTTCTTGGCCAGTGTTCGGCCAGCAGTAGCTACTGTAGCTCCCTGGGTGGGAGTGTCAGCCTTGAGCACATCGGATGCCTCTACGTTTAGAAAGTTGACAAAGGCCACCCCAAGGAAGTTGGGGAAGCCAACAATGGGAGGGAAGCTCTCAAAGCTGAGCGGGACGGCAAGCTAGCCATCCCGGATGTGGCTCTCTACAACTTGAGGGCCGAAGGTGACCATCATTCTCGATGTCAAAGTGTGATTTTCCTACATTTGCAAAGAGACAGCGTAGTTAGGGGGGACGTCCCTCGTGTGGTATTTTCATGCCCAGAATGCATGGGACGTCCCTTGGGGACGTCCCCTGGCATGATGGAGGAGGGTGGGAGGTGGGAAGCTGATGTTTAATTTCCCAGGCTGTGATTCTTCCCTCTATCTCTTTTTTATGTTTGGTAATCTCTGCTTCTCCAAAGCAGTTTTAATGATGATTTTTTTCCCCTTTCAATTTTAGTTTCTTTTAACGTGGCAAAGAAATGGAGGATACTCAATGGCTCATACATAATGATCTTTCTATTATACTTCATTCACCCACGGTCAAGTGCCTATAGGCACTTTGTTATCTTCCTTCTGTCTAGAACTGTCTGGAGCTCCTTTAATTCTCCTAGGTGTTAAGGTTCCTTAAAAGTTTTATCATTTTGATGATAACAATTGCATGTGCTGCTGTATGTGACTGTAGAACGTCTAATTCATCTTGCATTTATGACAATTGACTTCATCCATGTACAGTTACCGAACTTGTTGAAGGTGACTCCTCAAGAAAGATTGTAGAAATTATCTGCCGAACGAGCTGGCACAAGTCAGAAAGCAACTGTGGAGGAATAGAAAGAGTACTTAAGGTTCACAACATGCAGAAAACTCTGGCACGATTTGAAGAATATAGGGAAATGGTGAAGCTGAAAGCCAGTAAACTTCCCAAGAAGCATCCCCGCTGCCTTGCAGATGGTAATGAATTACTGAGGTTCTATGGCACAACAGTTGCCTGCCCCCTGGGTGTGCATGGTTCTTCAAACCTCTGTGTATCTGAGAAGTGCAACATCTGCCGTATTATACGGCATGGGTTCTCAACAGGAAAGGAATTGAAGGGTGGAATTGGGGTGTTCACAACTTCAACAAGTGGAAGAGCTTTTGAGTCGGTTGAGATGTGTGAAGACCAACCATCTATAAGAAAGGCTTTGCTCCTCTGCAGAGTGATTGCTGGAAGGGTTCATAGGCCAGTGGATAACATCCAAGAATTGGCAGCTCTCACAGGGTTCGACTCGTTGGCTGGTAGAGTGGGTCTTCATACAAACATTGAGGAACTCTACTTGCTCAACCCACGAGCCCTCCTTCCATGCTTTGTGGTAATCTGTAAACCTTGAAGGCAAATTTTAGTCTGTTGTGCAGCATTTTTGAGTTGAATTCAAGCACATTATTCTGTGGATGAAGTACATACCAGCTCCAGTCCATTTTGGTCAATTTCTTTTGGTCTCAAACAGTGGGTCCACATTATTCCCTCGTCAAGGAATTTTGATCCAGCTCCTCTCCCAGCTGCCCAATGGCCTTGCACCACCTCTTCTGCTTTTCTGTTCTTATCTTATCCACCAACGGTAAGGAGTTCAGTGAACTGTAACCCCAAGCCATCTTCATTGATGGCATGTGTATGCTTGTCAGAATGTCCAGGTCTTCATTTGTGGGCTTGTGCCTCCCCTTTTGGATTTGTGTGGCTTCAAATTTTGAACGAATGATGCTGGCTTCTTTTAAAAAGAGAAGAAAAAAGGTGACAGCTCCATGGTTACAATGCACAATCTTTATTGTTGATGTCTACACCACATTTTGGGTTCATCAGGATGCCCTTTACAGACTTGCGTGTCCTGATCTTGATTGTGTTTTCTTCTTCCCAATTTTGGACTCGTAAAAGGTGGCCTTTTGTTGGCCATCTTAATAGATTTTAAGCTTTAGTTGCAGCTGTGAAGTCTGTATTTTGTGTCTGTTTGTCCTAACAACTGGTTCAGGGTCCTCAATCTTGCACTTATTTGCCGCACAGGTTTAGGAAGGGCAAGTGGTCCTACCCTCTGGTGCAGGTCTAGCCAGAGATGTGGGGACTGCCAAGGGTTTTGAGAAAGGTTCTGTCCCCATCAAAGAATGCCTATTCCATGTGGACTTTTAATGTTAGGATTGCTCCCCTTCAAGATGTGCCAAAAAAATTTTACCCCCAACGCAGGTTTTTGATCTTATGAGATTCCAAGATAGACAAGAAACCCTGAAGAAGGCACCACCTCTCCCATCCTGTCATTGTGCGAACAGTTGCTACCCAACATGCACTTCAAATCTACCTGTCAACCACCCTGCTCCTCCTTACTTTCATGGATGTGTTACCACGCAGTACAAGCCACTGCTCTGCAATAAAATGGTGAGTAGAAGCAATTCAAATTTTTCTTCCAGTACATATTAACCGCTGTGCATTAAAATGGTCAGTAGAAGCCGTTCAAATTCAAGCCATCCAGGATCTAGTGAGAAGTAAATGAATTATATGTCTGTTTCCAGGACAAACTCCTGGAGCTGCCTGACCCACCTGAATCCATGGTTGGACGCCATGTAAAAGATGTTAAGGTTCGAATCAAGAAAAGAAGATTTAATTCAGACATGAATCTAGTGACTACCAGATGTCTTGGGGGGAAGATTCAATTCCAGATGTCAACATCAGACAGTAGTAATTATCAGATTGAGTCTTGGGAGATGGTTTTGGGAAGGACGACTCATCAGTACAGTAAATTTAGGACAGGCTTGCACCATCAGTGTTGTCTTTGTCTGCTCTATGCTTGCTTTGTTTTCATGCCAACGAGCACCAGCTGCCATGATTCACGACATCCCAAATCCAGAGTGGAAACAAGGAACACTTATCCTTCTGCACTGGAGTTAATGGATGCAATAAATTTGGGCTTCACAGAGCCGAGTTCTACACGGAGTTTTGGTTTCTCTGGTGGGCAGCCTATTAAATGGCAGCTCAAGTGATGTACCCCATTAGACAGCTGAAGGAAAATCTGACTTGTCCTTGGCATGCCCAGATATGGCAGCAGCCGTCCTTCCAAGGCTGCCACTGGAGAGAGGTGAAGAGATTTGGAGGATTTAGATGTGCCTCAACATAACTCAGATCGTACATTTCACATGTAGAGGAAAGGTAGGGGAAATGTTCGTCTCTGACATCGTCGTCATCCCAGGTTCAAGTTATGTAAGGGCGAGTTTGGAACAGATCGACATTGGAGAGATTTTTCAAAATTCTCTTGAGAGAGAAGAAACACATTTTAATTAATTTTTAAAATTGGATCCCCAACCTCCAAAAAATAAAGAAAAGACAATGGCACCGGTGGGGGACGGGGTGGGGGAGAGGGAGAGGGCTTACCAGACTGGAGAAGAACCCACCGGATGGCGAGGATAGGCGGGATGGCGACGGCGAGGATGGCGAGGATCGGTGAGGGTGGCGATGGTGAAGACCGTGTCTAGGATGGTGACATACCGACGCCGACGGTGATGTATCGGTGGTGACAACGAGCTCAAGCGGCGACGACAAGGATGCCACCGGAATGGGGGAGGAGAGGCGCCCGATGATTAGACGGAGAGTGAGAGGGAGATCGAGGGGGAATGGGGGCAGGGTTTAGTCGAGGGGGGAAGTTAATTTTTCAGACAGATTTTAAATAGACTTAATTCCGTCCGAAATTACAGACCTATTTTAGACGAATTATTTTTTCATCTTAAATTACAGACAGATATTCAGACGATATATTAATCTGTCGCATAGTTACATATTTCAGACAGTATTTTAGACGAAATCTGTCTCGTCTGAAATAGCGACTCCATTTCATACGGAAATTAATCCGTCTGAAATTTCTGTCTCTAATATCGCTTTTCCTTGTAGTGACTATAGTGGTGGCATTTGCGACCAGATCTGGAAGGGACAGACAAGGACTGGCCATCCACAGCAAGAGGCAGCCGAGTTTGGTGGAGGGGGCAGAGCGGAGGTGGGATCTAGGGAAATAGAAGGGGTAGATGTAGATTTCACCTTGTTATCCTCGCACCGTAGTGCATCTGCATCAGGGATTCCCACTCTGTTCTCTCTCTCCCTCACTCTTATACTCCCACCTGTCTCTCTCTTCCCCATTCTAGGCAGGAGTCCACCGGCTGATCTCTCTTAATGTGCCCCCCTCTCTGGCGAACTCTTTCTGACGAACCTCTTTAAGATTTTTTGGAATCGGAGTTAGGGGTGAGAGGGGAACGAAATTGGGAGAGAGATGAGTCTTTTTTTTGAATCGTTGGCATTATAACCTTTTTTATGTCGAGTTAAAGTTAACTAGGATTAGCTTCACGGCTAGTAATGGGAGGCTACGGTGATGATATTTTTGCACTATTTTGGCAAAGATAAATACATCTTTACTAATACATTTCCATGATAATTTTGCAATTAGACATTTAGCAATAGTTTATATGCATAAAACCCAAATGTATATGATAACACCTCACAGCCAAAGAAAGGAAAAATAAGGACATTCACCTAAAGAGATCCAAGGGAGACCATTTGAGTACATCAACGAATTAAGAAAAGAAACAAGGCATAACATACCCCGGTGCAATGGAAATCATATATAGCCTCAAATGCATCGTCCTCATGTATCATAGTGTTATCGTCAGAAAAAAAAGCCGGTCACATATTGTCGAGTCATATCGACACAGACTAGTGTTACTACAATATAATACAATGATACAATCTAAGTTTGTGTCACTGAGACATTGTGACACGGCTCAGACACAACTGCAGTATGGCCTAAGACAGCTAGAGTTACAGTGGCCCAACTAGATCACACCCTGTCAGGGCTCAGTCTGATAGAGAAGAGAAATACCACCAAGCATTCATTTACAGACACGTGAGATGAGATGTGATGAACAGACCCAGAAATCAAACGTCAAAGAAACGTTGTCTTTTTGTTTTTTTTTTTTTTGTTGGGGGTGAGGTGGGGGGGAAGGGAAAGAAACTTTCATTCAACCCATAACTAGATACAATCATGTAGACAGCCCGCAGGTCATACGCCTAGCCAAAATAAACCAAGACTAATTAATTCTTGGACCCAAACCCCATAGATGCAGATTTAACATAAAAGGAGAGTGAAATCCTATTATCAACGAGTGTAAAGGAAGAAGACTAATCCGCACCGCAAGAGGGCGAGCTTCAACCAGAGTGCTCATTGTTGCATGCAATTATCTAGCAGCGATGATGTACGGGGAGATACCTCGGATGACATACCACAAAATGGAGATATAGAGTGAGCGCAATAGCACGAGAGATCCTCAAACCCAAGGTCGACCGCAACATATATAGGATGAAGTACGTCCAGCTCCGAAGATCTCCAGATACGGCACGGCCATGATAGGTAACCGACCATATGACTCGATGGGGAGTTGAGTGGATGAAGGTCGGTGGGAGCTTGATCGGGTGGAGGACAGAGCGGCCGAAGGGGAAGGGCTCCACTTGTGGGGATATTTGGGGAGATTTATCAGCTGAAGGTGTCCACACGACTGAGGCAAATGGGGAGTGTGAAGGGTTTGGTGGGGAGGTGGGGTAGGGGGAAGCCAGAGTTGAGGAGGAGCAGGGGGGGATGGCATCAGGGAGATGGATTAATGGAAGGAGTTGGTGGAGAAGGAGATCGTGCGGGGGGGTTTAGGGTTTAGGGTCGGTGATGTTAAAGGCAGGGTGCTGAAGGGCGTGGGGTGGATGCTTCAGTAAGATGGGCTCAACCTACTTGGAGGACCGATAAAGGAGGGGTCAAGGGGTGTGGGACGGAGTTGGGGATGAGGATGAAGGAAGGCCGAGGGAGCAGAGGGTGAAACGATTCCACAGGCGGGACGTCGGCGACGAAGATGCCGGGAGATCCGACGATGAACCCTAGAGTTCGGCTCCAAAAATCATTGTTGCAAAGGGAAAGGCGGAGCCCTCCATTGTCTCTTTGACTTCCTTTGTTTCTATCACTAAGGAAAATCGTCGCTAAATATACCCATCAGCTACGTTAGTTTATGTGATCTACCTACAGCAATCTTCCTGATCACTATGATTCATAAAATGGTAACACCTTAGATACCAAGTAACATCCTATATATATAAAAAGTTGAAGTTTCAGTAAATTATAAAAGGACCTCAAGTGTTAGCATGCCCTACATCGTAAAGATACCAAAATTATAAATTTTGTGATCTTTTATAATAAGAATTTTTACGTGAAAATTATTGTTAAGGTGAATTTGTAAAAAAAGTATTCTTGAGAATACATTAACCATCGGAGGCGATTTTCAATTACTCTTTCCCAAAGTTTCATAGTATGACTCATAAGCTTAATTCCACGATAATTATTACAACTTTGAATATCTCCTTTGTTTTTACCACAAAAAATATTTAGATCAGATTTCATGTGGGAGATGTGACAAAATTTTACTGCTAGCTGTCAACCTAACGCCAACCCTCCTCCTTTCTCATCCGGGCTTGGGACCGGTCGTGGCAATGTTTTTCAAGTTCACCAATAATAGCATGGATATCATTTCCTTGCTGGTTGTAACTGTTCTGTACGGTCAAATATTGGCACCGAAAGCACAGGCCGGGAAATGTGCTGGCTAGATAACCTTGTAGAATATCATATACATACATTCTCTGCCACTTCTAAACACAAGCAGAAATGGCTAAAAGAAACCGGCTAAAATTGCTTCCAAAAGTTGGTGTGAGAAAAGAAAATCATGGTAATAACATGCAGCAAGATACACACTGCAAGTGAGTACACCATTGAACTATGGGGTTCCTTTGTCGTGTGAGATAACCCAGGTTGGATCCTCCTTGTACTTTGTTTTAAATGGTGATTAGTATTATCCTAAATGTAGAGTATGTTATTACCTTAGTCAAAACTTTTGAGAAGCTAAGTTTATTTGCTGTTTGTTTGGTCTCTCTATGTCGTGAATAAGCATTTTTGTGGTAATTGTTTTCCCTGCTGCTCTACTGTTTGATTATGGTTTTCATCGTGGTTGCATGTTGCTGCATTTACTCACCATTTTCATTTGAATTATCTATTTAATAAACATGGGACTGTCATGATCCTGAACTGTTACTAATCAGTATTTTTTTCACAAGAGAAACAAAGATATTTAGGTCTTTGGATTATGACTGTCTTCTTTGTTCATTGCAGAGGCAGTTCAGGCCATGCAAGACCGTGGATGTGAGGAAAGGAAATGAAGCCACCATTTTTGCAACGAGTCCACGTGAAACAGAAGGATCTGTGGGGCAAAAATTGGATGATTCTCTACCCCCAGAAGAACTACCTCCTGTAACTGAACTGTCTGGTTCCAAGGGAGAGAAGAAATCTGTCTTGAACAGAATACGTGCACCTGTTGCCTATGATGACCTGTTTGAAGAGGGTGAAATAATTTGATTTCCCGGATCCCATGAGTTGGCACCCCGGCAAGTCTTCTCTCTTTTTTTCCCCATTTCTCTCCTGGGGACCGAGTGCGGCGGCAATAGACTCCGAAAAGTCTGATACTACATGAATCCGCATGTAGTTTTTGTGGGCTGAGTATGTGGTTCTTTACCGAACGATCTTTTATTTGTCCAAAATCATGCTACCTGGAGGTAAAAGTTCTTCGAGGTTCTTTTTGGAATGTTTCAATAATTTTGTTAATAAGCATACCTTATAGAGACTGGAACATGATCCACTCTTCAGTTGATTGTTAACCCAGGAGGGAGATTCTTGAACCCTCGTGTCAATTCTTTCTTCCCCACTTTGGTTGCTTTTTCCGTAGTGTACACTTGTAGAGAGTTGCTCCATTATGTGAAACAAAGTGCTGCATTGCCTTCTGGGGCTTTTTCGTAGATCTTATATCCAAGCTACCTTGGCTACGCACTTGGAGGTCGCCTTACATTAGAATTGTCAGGTAAACTATTGATAGGTGATATCACATGCTTGAGTACTTAATTTGGACATAGTGGCAGAATGTACACTGATGAATTGGGGCTGTGGATGTTCTCCCTCGGACTTCGGCTGTGGATTTTCCTGATCTAAAATGCTCCATAGCAGAAACTGTCCATTTCATATAATTTGAATCCCAGCCACTAAGCTTTGTACTCTGTTGAGGTTTCAATGCATAATGTTGCCCCCCGTTGTGGTAATTTTTGTCCTTATTTTCCTGCTTAGTTTGTATCAATCAGATGCAAAACGCCAAGTCGTTTTAAAGGAGGCTGGCCTGCACGTAGAATAAGGAAGCCTTGTCCAACATATGCACTCCGCCCTTTGCCTCTCTTATCTCTGTTGTGATCGATATATTTATGTTTGACTTAGCGTGAAGGCATATAAATCATAGGGGGATGAATGATACCCGGTGATGGTTTTTTCACTGGGCTCGATTGGTACTAAGGAGCATGGTTTGTCGACTCGGTCGTACCGTATCGTATCTGAAAAAATTTGATACATTGTAGATCACCTTCAGGATCGGTCGAGTCGGATCGAGTCACATTGAGAGAGAGAGAGAGAGAGTCCAGTCGAGATGAGTCGGATGTGACTCGATCATATCGTACTGGATCAAGAGGTTCTCGATCCAGTACGACTCAATGAGTTGGCAAATCTTGCAAGGGACTCGGGTTGGGCCTAGGTCGGGTCGCTTTTGCCTGTAGCACTCAACCAGCTGGGGTCAAAGCCTGACAAGGCTGGGAACAACCTGTGGCCTTGTATTTGCAGAGAGAAAGATGGGCGGTGGCGCAGGTGTTGATCACAATCGAGCACCCCTGCCATTACCCAGCTGAGATCGTCCTATGCCAACTCGGATCCCATTTACGTTGCCATCATCTTGTTTACTTTACCGATTAGTAATGGAGGAGGGAGGGGGAGCGAGGAGGGAAGGGGTACAGAAAACGGTGTCATCCAGGATGCGTGGGACGGGAGGACTATAAATGGGAGCCGCAACTCGCGAAGAAGGCTTCTGGGGAGGAAATTATTGGTTGGGGGGTTGGAGGATTACGGTTAACCAGTGAGACCCGTTTGCAGGCGTACAGGCCAGGCCCATTTATACCTGAGCCCAGCCGAGAAACATTTTGGGCTGGACCGGCAAAGCAACTCACCCTTTTGGGCTAAGTCCATCAGCCCGGGCCTTGAATTGAAGTGATTGGGCAGATTTGTTGGGCCTCCTGGCTAGTTTCGTCCAAGACCGATCCCAAGTCCAAACGAATGTTTCTAATGGGGTGTTTTGTTACATTTTTTTACCTTATTTTTTCTCTCAAAATAAAAATTAAGAATTCAAACTAAACCCTTGGAACTCAATACTCCCTGGACCAGAGGCCTTGTGGACGTGGAAGTAGCCTCTCCTTGGTTAGTACTTGCTCCAGGATGTAGCAGCACTTCGACGTAGACTCCAGAAAATCTCCTCCTCAACCCAAGAAGCCAAAGGTTCTATTTATAGACCCTCAAACTCTCTGGACGAGTTAGAGAGATCCCAGCTAAAAAGTATGGAAGAGTCTAGCAAACTCTCGAAGATATTACTCCCAAGAATCCATAGAATGAAATAGAAGCTTCTAAGGATCTCTATTGAGAGAGAAATCATCAAATAAGGACTCTAATCTGTCCACGACGTAGCAGAGGAAGAACAATCCTGGCAGGACTCTCTATCACCGCAAATGGTCCTACGATAGGCCGCTAGACATTACAAATGGTCCAAATATAGACCGCATGGCTTGGTCGTCCAGCAAGAGGATAAGGCTTTGAAAGAAAAGATGTTGGAATAGGATTCTACCACTGGAAACGGTCTAGCCTTAAACCACCGGAGAGACCCTAACGGCCATACGATAGACCGCATGGGTAAACCACACAGTAAAAGATAAGCTTGAAAGAAAGATACTGGCTAAGGACTCTGGCATCATCAAACGGCCCAGAATGGAACCGCCAAACGTCATCAAACGGCCCAGATACAGACTGCTAAGGATGCAGGCATGGCAAGACAAATGAAAGCCCACTAAGCTTTAAGTGGTGGGAAAAGATAAGGAGCGAGACCCAACCAGGGATAGTGACCCATAAAATAAGCCCCAAAACTGACCAAAATGGCCCGATAAATAGTGAACAACTCGGGACATCATAAAAAGAAATAAGGAGATGACTCAACTCATTGGTCATAAAATGGGTGTCAACAGTGGTGCTGGCCCTTTTCGAGTGTTGAGACGAGTTGGGTCCAATGCATATGTTGTTGACTTGCCAGAGGACTATGGTATCAGTTCCACATTTAATGTCTCAGATTTAGTCACATATAGGGACCCGACAGTGATTCCTAGTGAGTTGTTCGGGCCGTCTCCACCCCTTGTGAGTGACCCCTCTGATTACTTCATATTTTTGCATACTAATGTCACATATTTTGGATGAAATTCGAAATATAATGTTGATTATGTGTGAAAATGTTCACAAAAATAGAATTTTTATTAACACTTGAGCCTTCATGAAAAAAATGATAAATATTTGGCAATTATTCGAGTGCATATAGGTGAATAAGATTTGCATTTGATTAATATAGTGTGTTAACAACATTATATATCACATATGCACTCTTTTAAATGGCAGGTTGATTGATGTAACACATGCAACATAATCACGTTAGCCACAAATAAGTTGGATGAAGCACATGCAAGCATCACGTGGATGGCTATACAAGATACACAACACATGCATTTTCAAAAGCTTAGTTGCATGTGCATGGCTGTGCGATGGCAGTATAAACATCCAACAAACATCAAGGTGGCTGCAATGTGGACATCACGCGGATACTACGTGAACAGTAAGGTGGCGTGGGCATCACATGCATACGTGAGCTGCATGAAGTGTTGGTAGTGCATGGCCAAGGAAAGAAATTTTTACATGCATTTATAAATGAGCTTGATCTGCACGTGCACGAAGGCTTCACCGATTGAAGAAAACCTGTGGTTAACATAGATGGACGTGGTAGCAGGGGACGTTGAGAGTGCATGCAAAAGATGGGGTGGCCGCAGACGTTACCTTCCCGGCGCGAGGGTGACGCCCACATTGGTTCACGGCGGGTGTTTGCATCTCCACAGTCACTGCGGGAATATCGGCAGTGGCATGCAATGGGCTTCACGTGGACGCCGTCGACAAGATAAGGAAGGCGGACGCTGCGGGAACACCGGAGGGTATTCGTGTGGTTACGGAAGAATCTGCAGAAGCAAGGGAGTCGATGCCGTTTGTGAGACTGCGAGAGGACGAACGAGGTAACCGCTCGCGTGAGAGGCGAAATGCTCGCTAGCGGCCATGTGGGGCACGGTGGATGATGCCGACGGGATAAAGATGATGGCGTCGATCCCGGAGGAGGTAACAGGACTCTTGGTGAGGATGACACCGGCGGAGCATGGATAATGGCGATGAAGACGGAGGTGGTTCCGTAGAAATTCTGGGCGAGCTGTGCCCCTATAAAAGGGATGTTGAAGGAACGCAACGGGGGGTCGAGCGGATGTTTTTGGTTTTGGGTTTCCTTTGAAGTTCTTTTTTTTTGGGGCTTATAAGCTTTCTCTGTGGTTCTGCTCTTTGGGGCTGGGAATTTTGGCTCCTGCGTTTTGGAAGCTTTCAGTTCATCTTTTTGGGTTTTTAGTGCGTTGATTAGAGCTTCTAGTCTTAGCCTTGTTCTGGGAATGCTAGGGAGTTGTAATCTTTGTTTGGAGTTCAATGGAATTTTAAAGCTTTCTACCTTTAGTTCTCTCTTTGGGATTTTTAATCTCTGAATTCTTCTGTTCTCTCATTGGGTTGTTTTTCTTTCGGCTGGGTTCATCTTTAGTTTTCGGTTCTCTCCTTGGGTCTTGGTTTGCATCGTGAGAGGAAGCGAGCATCCTACGTTGTTGCGGTCCGTGGCCAAGGCTTCAGCTCGTGCAGTTCGTGGCCAGGTCCGAGCAGCTTCTGCCTGCGTCCGTGCAGGGTTCGCGCAGCTCCTGTTCGCTGGTTCGTGCGGCCACCTTCGGTGTCCGTGCAGTTCCTGTAGCAGCATCGTCTTCAGCGAGTTTTCCGTTGCCATGAGCGTCCTTGTCCAGCTCTGGTGGAGACTGTCCGCTACTGCAAGCTACACACGTTACTGCCGCGTGCATGTGATCTCTAGGACGTGAAGCACAGTTCTGCATTTGTTTTCACCTTTAAGCATTGTTATTTTATATAAAACTGCTGAGTCACTTTCCCTGTTTGGTGTATTGTTTAGTTTAAATTAGTAATCGATCTAAGTTGCTTTAGATTAGATGAACACGTTGTAGTGGCGCCGACATTCTTGAAGCCGAATGGCATCCTTTTGTAATTGAAGATCCCTTTGGGGGATCGGAAGACCGTGTGTATCTTGTCTTTGATAGCCATGCGGATCTAGTTATATCCCGACGATCCATCCATGAAAGATAAAGTTTCGTGCCCAATGGTCATGTCAACCATAGTTTCAGTGATCGAGACTGAGAAGTCGTCCTTCGGGCAGGCTTTTTTTAAGTCCTTGTAGTCAATACAGGCACGAACTTGGTCATTTTTCTTTTTGACGGAGAGTATATTGGCTAGCCAAATTGGATAAATAAGAGGTTCTATGAAGTCCACCTCCAAGAGCTTGTCAACTTCAGCATTTACTTTGAGCTCAAGCTCATGGCACATACGTCTTTGAACTTCCTTGACAGGCTTGGCCATGGAGAGTATTAATAATTCATGCTTTGCCACGGAGGGCTCCAAACCGGACATTTCTTTGTAGGTCCAGGCAAAACAATCTTTGTACTCCAAAAAGAGTTGTTTGTATGCCTGCCTTTCTTCCTCATTAAGGAGGACACTGATGAAGATTGGTCGTGGCTCGTCCGCATCCCCGAGGTCGAGCTCGACTAATTCATCCACAGTAGCTTGCCTGCCATCTTCAAGTTCTCACAGAGCTGGCTACAGATCCATGAAACTTTCATCATCGTCGAACTCAGCGACGTGAAGATCATAATCGTCCAGATTGTTCATAATGGACGACTGAAGCTGTTCATCTTGGTCTTCGGGCGCAACTTCTCTTTGTCATTCATCTGTAGGGTCACTGAGCTCCTCACCAGAATCAGAGCTACTAGGAGAGGGTGACAACCTTATGGTGTTGACAGAGTTAGCCCACTTCTTGGTCATGGCAAGCCCTCTTGCATCTCTTCTAGAGACGGTGGGATGTCCCGGGAGTGATTCCTTTGCCACGAACTTAGGCAATGTAGATGTGGCAAGTGCAAAGATTTGTTTAGCTAAGGGCTTGGGCCGATCCCACTGGTGAGGTTGTAGGGGAGAATGTCCCCTGCCTGTATTAGGCTTTCAACTTTATCTTTGAAGACATAACAGTCCTCTGTGAAATGTCCCAACATTCGGTGATACCGACAGAAACTGGTTGCTTTGACCATGTTCTTATTAGCCAGCTTTCGAGGCTTATGCAGGGTTATAAGCTCCCGCACCAAGCAAAATTCGAACAATGGCTCGACATGCACCTTGATGATGGAGTAGGGTGTCTCCATCCATTGTGGCAGCGTATAACGGGAGACTTTCTCTTGGGATTTTCATGGGACTTACTCGGGAAATTCTTGCCTGGCATGAACACCCATGGGGGAGAAACCCACGTCACTTGCCCTTTTCTTGGTGGCATGTTGGGCCTTAATACATCTAGTCTCCCCAGGTGGCACTTCGACCAAAATTATCAAGGGATTGACATTTACTGGCGATCCCAAGATGGATTGGTAATGTGATGAAGATGTGAGATGCCTAAGCAGGACATCCCGCTCTCGCAATAATTCTTGGACAAGAGACTTCAGTGCTTGATTTTCCCGTTTTAAACCTTGTAAAGTGGTGGCCGGGTCTTCCTGTTGGTCATTTGTAAAGACATTTGTGATGATCGGCGTGGGGTCCTCTAGCTCCCTAAAGTCAAGCCCAGCCAAATGGCCTAAAGCCACTTGTGCAACGTTTCAAGTTCTCACAGGGTAGGCTGCAATATGATAAAATCTTGTTCATCATCCAAACCGACAACGTGGAGATCTAAATCGCCGATATCAAGAGACTGGTCTGAACCATTGTGGCTTTTAAGCGCTAAATCCCCTTGATTCACTTACGGAGGGGCTAGCCTCCTTTCCAAAGTTTGAGCTGCTGGCGGAGGGTGACAACCCTATGGTGTTAACGGCGCAGTAGACTTTAAAATCCACTTTTGGCCCATAGCCCAACCCTCTTTTTATCTTTTTTTGACAAAAAAAGGTTGCCCCCTTGCTTGTGAGGGGTACCATAGTTGCCGAAAGTAGTCTCGCCAAGAGGTTTCTTGTATTTGTGGGATGTTCTGCTTCTGCACATTTCTTTTATATAATCTGGCATGTCATCCATTTCCTGGACAAGCTCGAGGGCATTCTTGGGCACCTTACTCTAGCCGAAATCATCGTCGGGAAGACCTTGAGGTACTAAATCTCCCTTGTAGAAGACAATGGGCTTAGCAGCCTCATTAGTTTACTTCTTTGCTTTTCTTTGATATGTGACAATGAAGGTCTTTAATTGGTCAACTTTGTGCTCCTCCCTTTGAAAGGGCAGGTGCATGCATGCCGAAGGTAGAGAGATACTTTCATCAACTGCCTGACTAATAACGTTGGCATCAAAATTAATTTCATGCCTTCCTAGCCGAACTGGCTTGACATTGGCGGTGTTAGCTTGTATATTCAATAGATGTAACTTAGCGAGATCCTCATCTATCACGAAGAGCTCTTATTCATCTTCTTCTTCTTCTACAACTACCTTTTGCTTCCCTTTATCTTTGACTTTGACGGGAGGCTCGATGGTGGGCTCCCAGAAATATAATCAGGCATCTATCAAATTGCATTCATTCGGACGGAACGGGGCTCGGTCAACAAAGACTGTATATTACTCTTCACCATTTGCGTACTTAATGCATTGGTGAAGAGTGCAAGGGATGACCCATTTTTCATGCAACCAGGGTCTCCCAAGCAAGGCTTTGTACGACGTGTTAGCGTCGATAATATAGAATGTGACTTTAGTGACAAAATTGTCCATGGTCACTTCCACTTCTACTTTGCCCAATGCATCCTCTGAATTTTGGTTGAACCATGAGATTCTGACATCATAGACCCTTTACGAATAAGACACGAGCAAGGACTTGAAGGTCTTAAGGGGCATTATATTGACAGACGCCCCAGGATCTACTAGAATCCGATTTAATTCATAGTCGTTTATCTTCCCTTGCATGTATAGAGGACGATTGTGGTAAGGGAAAGACAACAGCATGTCTTTGTCTATGAAGGTGACAGTTACTACGAAAGCTTCGTATGCTTGAGCCTGGAGCTCAGCCACCTGAGCCTCATAAACTTCTAGCTCTTGGAGTATTTTCACGAGGGCATCCCTTAACTCTTTACTCCAAGCAATGGCTTCACATATGGTGACATTGGTTGGGAATCGCTTCATATGCTGGATGATCTTATGATCAGCCCGCACACGAGCTTGATCCAGCGGAGGGATCATCTCTGAGAGAGGCTTGGGTTGATGGTTGGGCTTCTTGCTTGGCTCTGCTTTCCCTTGATCATTTGGTTCTTCTTGAAATAATGGAGCTAAAGAATCTTCCTCTAGAGGAGGGGGCTCAAGGTTGCCCTTGCCAGAGGGACCTGCTTGAGTTGAATCCGTGGGGTTCTCTTGCTGTACGAGCATCATGGGCCCACCTTCATCATCTGAGGGGTCAAAGAAGAAGGTGTCAGTTCAGACTTGAATTTCAAGAGGATCAGCTGGTTTTTTCTGCAGGGTTGGCTTTACGGGCTCATCTTCCTCGTCTGACGGATCAAAGAATGTATCAACCCGAACTTGAATTTTAGGGATGGGACCTAACTCTTCTCCTCGAAAAATGATCGCTCTTTGAGGGTATGTTGGATCAGAATTCTACCCATTAGAGGATGTCAAGTGCCTTCCTCGCCCACGACCACGACCTCTGCCGCAATCGCAGTTTCGGAGTTCCGCATTGTGACAGCGGTAGGTGGCCATGGTGATAATGTCCCCAGCTGCAGAGGCAGTGGCATTGTCTCCGCTTGGTACTTGTAGACTTTTCGGCGGGCTAATTGACACCATATTACATGAAAAGTTCTTCAACATTCCTTCTAACTTCTCTATGGTAAGTTCTTCATCTTTATAAAAGATTAAAAGTTCCTCTGGGATGGAAAGCTTCCCACCCTCCTGTGCCCGTTGGTACAGTTGTCGGAACCAATTCTTGAGCCGAGTCGTTCGCTCCAGTTCTTCCCGCGGGATGTACTTATCTAGGGGGACCGCCTTAGTGGGCGTGGAAGGAACATACTCCTCAAGCTCATCAATTAGCTTCTGTAGCTTTTGTAGAGGCGTTAGCTCTCTAAGGGCCTCCATCGCAGCGGCCTGTTCAACTTGTTGCTTCAATCTTCTCTTTAAATTCTTTTTTTTTATTCTTCTCTAGCTTTTAGCTCGCGCTAACTCAATGGGAGAAAGAGCATCGGTCTTTGCTAGAGGCTGAGAGATGCCCCCAGCATTGGAGAGATTGAACCTGCTTTTACGTTTCGGAGGCTTGGAGTGACCATCCTTCTTTGGGGTCACATTGACCAAGCCGGTCTCTTCTTCATGCACCCGGAATGTGGCACTAATTGCTTGACTGACTATTTCGGGTGGTAACTCTTGGAATTCGGCCATGTAAGGGCCAAAGTTTTGGGGTACTAACGCCACATGGGGCTTCGTGCTTACCAGCTCTTGTCTTGGTGTCAGACTTTGCTTGAGGAGGTCAGGCTTGACTTTGTCTTTTTGACTTGAGCTGGAGATTAATTTGGGGTTCTTCAGTTGAAGACGGCTCTTCTGGCTTTGCTCCGCGTGTAGCTTAGGGCTTTCTTCATGGATCTGACCTTTTTGGCTTTGCCCGGAGGTTAGCTTGAGATCCCCTGACTAGGCCTGGCCTTTTCAGCCTTGTCGGGTATTAGCCTTGACATTTTCGTGTTGAGACCTGCCTTTTAAGATTTGCTCAACATTCAACTCGAAACCTTCCTGCTTTGGCTTCCCTTTTTGACTAGGGCGAGAACTCTTTCCTCGTAGTTGAGGATAGTCTTGGGCTTCTTTCCGGGCCACCTGGTCCTCTTTGCTGACAGCCCTACCCCTCGCTCCTGGAATTTGCTTCAAGGCGAACTTGTGGAGGATCACGCACCAAGATTTCTTTCCCACCCAAAAGGATCTCAAGCAACTTTCAGGTTTCTTCTTTTGGAAAAGCAACAACTTTAAGTCCTGCCAGGGTTGCCATTCAGGGCACCATGTTGTAGGCTGACCCAAATCGGGACCAGCCTCTTGTGCCTCTAACTCGGAGGATGCCTGAGAAGTCGATGCATGTACGACGTTGACAAAGAATGTCAACTAGCCCCACCCAGGGACATCGGGGGTTCAACTTGAGGCGTTGTCCCGTGGTGACCACATGAGGTTGAGTCCTCTTTTTCCATCATTTGTGTAGAACGGCCTTGATTTAGCATTTGCTCAACAATTTCTCGGAGATTTCTCCTTATTATGCTACCCCTGTGGACATCGATCTCCCCCCTTTGGATAAGGATTTCGATGCAGTCTTGGACTTCTTTACATTGCGTCGTCGGGTGAGATATCCTAGCGCGATATTCGCAATAACGATGATGCTTTTTCTCGACCTCTATGTAAGCCGCCGATGGGTCGTGCACCATGATCCGACCCTCCTTAAGTAGGTGGTTGAATATCTTCTTAATATTCTCCTTTGGAAAGTTGGATTGATGGGAGGGCCTCCAATCTAGATACCACATAGTGGGTTTGGTTCGGCTAGGGCAAGCTTCCTCTATTTCTGACTCAGGAAATGTGAAGGTTGCTGCCATATGATCCCCCTTAATTTCATGGTGAATTACATTAGCCAAACGAGTCTATCGATCCCAGGGATGAGGTTGTGGGGGATCCACCAAATTACTTTTCATCGTGATGAACCGATTTTGGATATTCTTCTCCACCTCATCCTTGAAAACATAGCAATTTTCAATGGTATGACCCAATATGCAGTGATATATGTAATAATTAGGGTCATCGGATTTGTTGACGTCCTCCGACTTCTTAGGATCCGGCAGGGATATCAGCTTGCTCTTAAAGGCAAAGATTGAAGAATATTTTGGTATGCTCCTTCTTGAAGGAATAAGGAGTCTCCATACGCTCAAACAATCTTGCCGATGTCTACCCTTCAGTCTTCTTGCCGGAGTTGCTTGGAGTCGCCACTTCGTCAGACCCATTTGTGGGGGAGAAATCGATAACATTCACCTCCTTGCCCACGACATTACGCTCCTTAAGAGCCTTGCCCTTTGACGGGGTGAATGTTGGGTTATCAGCGAAGAATATTTCTATCTCCGCAGCGACCGAATTTAGCTAGTCAAAACCCTTGATATTTGCCCCCAAAAGCTTTTCACTGACCTATGCAGACAAGACTCATCGACATATTGTTATCGCATCTTCTTGAGAAGGAGGGTTGTTGCACCTCATACTAAAGTCCCTCCAACACTTGATAAAGTCCAGTGAAGCCATTCCATTACGAGAAGTCACAGGGGAAATAGTTGCTCGCTTTGTGCGGCACTATATCATATATAGATTCGGCACACCCAGTC
Organism: Amorphophallus titanum; assembly: GCA_024336825.1. NCBI lineage: Eukaryota > Viridiplantae > Streptophyta > Magnoliopsida > Alismatales > Araceae > Amorphophallus > Amorphophallus titanum. Next base: position 1,378,370 of record JANBPO010009398.1, read on the forward strand.
GGATTATATCCGATAATGGCACGCCATTCAAGGTAGAAGGAGCCCTTAGTGTTATCTTAGGGGACAACCCTCCGATGCTTAAGTCAGTGATTGGGACGTAAAGAGAAGCAGGGATGTGGGTGAGAGAGGGAGAGAGAGTCGAGAGATCGCAGGGTAAGCCTGGAGGATCGAACTACCTTCCGGGACTAGCTCGCCGTGACCAACGAGTGCACAAAGAATGCGCGTTGGGTGGTAAGGGTACTCGGAGGACAACCGGTGCTTGGCGGGGGCCTTCTCTCTGAACGGCAAGTAGCCCCTCTTCTCCCTGGTCTAGAGTCGATTGTGTGTTCTTGGTGAAAGTTTTTCTTCCTCCCCTCTCCTTCATCTATCGAAGTCCCTTTTATACGGGGTTGCCCTAACGCTGAAGGCTTACCTCTTAAGGGAGGTAAGGCCGAGGCCGTGGGGGTGTTGTCAGGCGGTTGCCTCTCTAGCAGACCTTACGGCACCCCCCAGGCATGCTCTTAGGGCGTGCTTGCTCTTAATCGGAGTAAGGCCTACATCAGCAGGCGTGGGGGGCCATCAGGTGGCCGCTTCTCTGGCGGACCTTACGGCACCCGCAAGATGTGGTTGTAGGGCGTCCTTGCTCTTGTCAGCTGTTGTGCCTGGGTAGAAATCCTTCCCAGGCTAGCGAGTTTGAATCAACAGTGTTGTGGGCCACTCGTCGCGGGCTGTGGCTGGCGCAGCCTCACAAGATCGCTACGGTCTGCAAGCCGGGACATGCCTGGCAGACACGGGCCTTATGTGGGTCGAGTTGATTTTACCCTCCTCACTAGCCCCCCTACTCTCAGTGGCCGAGCACTCTTTTCGGGAACTGAGAGTTGAGTTCAGGAGGGTACGTTGGTCGGAGGGCGGTTCCGAGGATACATTCCACGGGTTGCTTGGGCTTGTGATTCCGACCGCCTGCTTGGCACGCAAGGCACCTCTGACAGTGGCAGCGGTGTCCCTGCAATCATGACATGGGCCACTTTTGTCTTGGAGCGCGGGCTTCGAACGGTCGCCTAGGTATGGCGGTCATACTCTGATGGCGACAGGCGCCCTTTCCCCTTCCACGTGATCTCAAAGTGGTCACCCCACCTGCGAGGGTTATAAGACTCCCGTAGGGCCTCCTGGGAAACCCTACTTGTTCCTCTAGTGTTTGTCGCGAGCGTTTCTTCCCTGACTTCTTTTCGTTCGGGCGAAGGCTTCCCCTTGTTCATATGCTTTCTTCCTGTTGAAATGAACTTTTCCTTTTTTCGTGCAACTCTGGTGCCCGTCACGTAGCTTGCTAGCTTTTGTCTCTGTTCAAAATTTTCTTCTGGGGATATGAAGAAGTGCCTAGGGGGTCGCTCAAAGAGAGGTGTGAATCTCGAGATCTGCCATTTTGATTTTTCTAAAGTCGGGAAAGTGGTGACTATACTTCTGCCTTCTAGGGGGTCGCTCAAAGGAAGGCGCGACTCTTGGGATCTGTCGTTTTAGTTTTTCTGAAGTCGGTAAGGCGGTAAGTGTCCTCCTATCTTCTAGGGACTAAACTCCCTCACTATAAGTAGCATCTCGTGGCTAACTCTACTGTCATCTTGGGTTTATTGAGTTGCTGGAGAGAGGTTCTGCAGGATGTCATCAAAGGCTTCAAGTTTCTCATCGGATGAGGTCTCGTCACACGAGGGCCCCAACAAGCGATTGTGCTTCAGGGAAGAAGTACTACCGATGACGAAGTCGTCAACGGGGGAGAGCAGTGGGAGCACCTCCGAAGAGTACAAATGGGGATACCTGGAAGGATGGCGAGAGGCCCTGGAGAAGGTCAACTTCTTCTACAGCAACAAGGGGGTCTTGAGTCTTTTGCTTGACAGGTTTCGTCCTAAGGAGAACAAGTAATCTTTTTGTATTCCCCCGCTTGTTATGAATAAAAGCTTCCCTTCTGCAATCTCTCTTTGCCTTGTGGTGTGTGCTGGCATTTCCTCAATCTCCTTTCTTCCTTTGATGCGCGAGTGCATATGGCGAGGCCGTGGGGGTAGATAGACCCGTTATTCATGTTTTCAGGGGAGCATGAGTGCTTACCCATTGGGAGCTCGGAAGCTACCACCGTCATTTTCAGAGAAGCATGAGTGCTCGTCCCTTGGAAACTCGGAAGCTACCACCATCGTTTTCAGGGGAGCATGAGTGCTCGCCCCTTGGAAACTCGGAAGCTACCACCATCATTTTTAGGGGAGCATGAGTGCTCGCTCCTTGGGAGCTCGGAAGCTACCACTGTTGTTTTCAGGGGAGCATGAGTGCTCATCCCTTGGAAGCTCAGAAGCTATCACCATTTCTGAGGGAAGCAAGGGGTGCTCGCCTCTAGAAGACTTAGAAGTCAACTTCATTTTCAGAGGAGCATGAGTGCTCGCCCCTTGGGAGCTCGGAAGCTACCACCTTCATTTTTAGGGGAGCATGAGTGCTGGTCCCTTGGAAGCTAGGAAGTTACCACTATCATTTTCAGGGGAGCATGAATACTCGCCCCTTGGGAGCTCAGAAGCTGCCAACTTCATTTTTAGGGGAGTGTGAGTTCGCCCCTTAGAAGCTCGGAAGCTACCACCGTCGTTTTCAGGGGAGCATGAGTGCTCGCCCCTTGAAAGCTCGGAAGCTACCACCATTTCTAAGGGAAGCAGGAATGCTCGCCTCTAGGAGACTTAGAAGTCACCTTCATTTTCAGGGGAGCATGAGTGCTCGCCCCTTGGGAGCTCAGAAGTTACCACCGTTTCTGAGGGAAGCAGGAATTCTCACCCCTAGGAGACTTAGAAGTCACCTTTATTTTCATGGGAGCATGAGTGCTCGCCCCTTGGGAGCTCGAAAGCTACCACCGTCGTTTTCAGGGGAGCATGAGTCCTCGCCCCGTGGGAGCTCGAAAGTGACATAGACTGACGACGTCCTCCAGTCAATATGAAACATGGCCGCCAGAGCATAAACAGTCTTGTTCTTGAATGACATGCGATTATCGGATATAATCCGACTGGAGAGTGCCGAATCTGTATATGATATAGCGTCTCACGAATCAGGCAACTATCTCCCCTGTGACTTCCCGTAGCAGAATAGCTTCGGCCCATCTGGAGAAGTAGTCACTGGCGGCTAGTATGAACTTGTGACCTTGAGATGATGGTGGGAATGGTCTCACAATGTCCATGACCCACTCCGCGAACGGCTAAGTAGGTGTTGTTGGATGAAGCGGAATGGGTGGCCTCCAAGGCACTGGGCCAAATGCTTGGCATTGGTGGCATGTACGAGCATACTGGTTACAGTCTTCGTACATGGTGGGCCAATAAAACCCCTTGAGCTTGATGCTATTTTTCATCTTAGCTCCTTGGTGAGCCCCACACAGTCCGGAGTGGACCACGTGCATGACAGCCTTTGCTTCCTTGGAGGAAAGGCAGCGTAGGAGGACCGACCGGTCCTTTTCATGGACGAGCCTGAAGTGCAGGCCGTCAATTAGTTGGTAGGATGTTGCCCTGCGTAGCAGTTGCACCCTCTGAGCCCGATTCGGAGGGAGCCAGCCGTTCTTCATCTTTATGATCGGTTCGTGCCAATCCTCTTCTTCGGGAGTATTCCCTGCTTGAATATTGTTGACCTCATAGGCAGTGAGGCCAGATTCTTCGTCGAGCACACTTGGCATGAGCCTTCGGTGTCTGACTGTAATATTCAGCTCTCCTTCGGGCGGGAGCTTTAGGGCTGCTGCCAATTTGGCCAGAGCATCCGCCTGGGAGTTGCTGCCTCTGGGGACATGGCCTATTTCAAATAGGTAAAAATTTTCCTTTAGCCTCATGACGGCTGCATGGTAGGGGACGAGCTCCTTGTTTCAGACATCGTAGACGCCTAAGACCTGTCAAATAACGAGCTGAGAATCCCCGTATATCTTGATGCACTTGATGTCCATCTCGAGTGCCAGCTGAAGCCCAATAATCAACGCTTCATACTCTGCCTCATTATTAGTCAACGACTTCATGAGAGCGCAGGAATTATGGAGGATGTCGCCTTGTGGAGATACAAAGACTGCCGCTGCGCCCGAGACATAGTCTGTGAGGCCGCCGGCCCTTTTAATTGTCCTGGAAGCACCATCAAAATACAGCTCCCAGTGTGGGAGGTCAAAAGTGAGAACGTCTGGCTCCATCTGCGGTGAGACATTTTCAGAATGCTCCCCAGCTTCTTGAGAAGGTACCAGCACCTCTTCATTGGGCAGCTCGAAGTTAAGTGACGAATCTTCTGGTATAGGGTGCGCTGCTAAGAACTCCGCCATTCCTTGTCCCTTGATCGCCTTGCGTGGGACGAAGGTGATATCAAACTCCATGAGGATAAGTGCCCACTTGCCGAGCCTACCAGAGAGGACAGGCTGACTGAGCAAAAATTTGAGTGGATCACATTTTGATATGAGCTCCACACGGTGAGCTAGAAGGTAGTGCCTTAGCTTCTTGACAGCGAATACCAAAGCTAGGCATACCTTTTCCATAGGCGCATACCGATGCTCAGGTCCGATCAACTTCCGGCTGAGGTAATACAGCGGCTGCTCCTTGCCCTCTTCATTGATTTGGGCTAGAAGCGCCCCCAAAGAGGTGTTCATGGCGGCAATATAAAGGATAAGGGGCTTCTCTCTAACAGGTGCCCCTAGGACTGGAGGAGTTAGGAGGTACTTCTTAATTTGCTTGAAGGCCTTCTGGCAGTCTTCGTCCCATATGAAGGGTGGGCAGTCTTCGTCCCATATGAAGGGTGCTCCTTTCTTCATCAATTTGCCGAAATGTAGGCATCTCCATGAGAGATTAGAAATAAAACACCTAATATAGGCGAGCCTTCCTTGAAGAGATCTGAGCTTTGTCAAGTTCTTTGGCGGAGGTAGTGATCTGATGGCCTTGATTTTGTCGGGGTCGATTTCTATGCCCCAATACCTGACAATGAAGCCAAGGAACTTGCCGCTGGAGACGCCGATGGCGCACTTCATTGGGTTCATCTTGAGCTGGTACTGTCGAAGCCTTTCAAAGACTCGACGCAGATCGGCTAGGTGATCTTCCCGCCTCCTTGTCTTGACGACCAGATCATCAACATAGCATTCAACAAGGTCATGCAACATTTCGTCGAAGATCTTGGTCATTACCCTTTGGTAGGTTGCGCCGGCATTCTTTAGACCAAACGACATCCTTTTACAGTTAAAGATCCCCTTAGGAGATCGGAAGGCCGTATGATCTTTGTCTTTGATGGCCATGCGGATCTGATTGTAGCCCGACGACCCGTCCATGAAGGACAAGGCTTCGTGACTAGTGTTCATGTCCACCATTGTCTCAGTGATTGGGACGGGAAAGTCATCCTTCGGGCAGGCCTTGTTCAAATCCCTAAAGTCGATGCAGACTCGAACTTGGCCGTTCTTCTTCTTCCCTGGGACTGTGTTAGCGAGCCACATAGGGTACATGCAAGGCTCTATGAAGTCCACGTCGGGCATCTTGTCGACTTCAGCATTGACTTTCAGCTCCAGTTCGTGGCGCATATGCCTTTTAGTTTGCTTGACTGTTGGAAGTATTGTCAGCTCGTGTTCAGCCACAGAAGGGTCGAGTTTGGTCATTTCCTTGTAAGTCCAGGCGAAGCAATCCCTGAACTCTTCTAGAAGTTGTCGATACGACTGCCTTTCTGCCTCACTGAGGAGAGCACTGACGAAGGTTGGTCGACGATCATCTTTGCTTCCGAGATTGATTTCGATGAACTCGTCCACGGTCGCTTGGCCGTCGTCTTCGAGCTTGGGTGGAGCTGGTTGGAGATCGACGAAGTCTCCCTCATCATCAGTGTTTGCTTGGTAGACTTCAAATTCTTCGAAGCACTCTTGCTCGTGGCTTGAAGTCGAGGGACTTGTTTCATCTTGTTGATGATTAGCGAATTGGCATGAAGATTTAAGTGTTTTTATGGAAGGGTTTGTTCTTTGTTCTTTGTTCCTCTTGTTCTTGTCCCTGAAAAAAATTGGGCAGCATCTCTTCCAGACCGGGGCTTGCCAGAGATAATAGAAGATCACCAAATGGGGTATTGCGGGGTGATCCTCAAAAGTCAGAGTGGCCTCACGGTGGTCCGATAACCCATATGTGAGTGTGGAGAGCTCGAGGGCTAGCCTACAATAGCCGCCACAACTCACTGGTGATGATCCATGAAACAGAACAAGTGTTTGCCAGAAGAGAAATCTCTTATTCATCCACAAACATGGGGAAGACCAGAGTACAGCAGGGGATCTACCCCCAAAAGCAAGAGGGTATAAAGGGAGAGAAGGAAAGGAATACACTCACGGGGAGGGGGGACAGAGCACAAGCTCTTCCCCCTTTCTACGCTCACCTCTCACCCTCACTCTTTACCTCTATTCTTCTCCTTCTTCTTTCCTTCTATTTTTGCAAGCTCTCTGCAGAACCACAGCAAAGCCCCGTAGTCTCTCCTCAAAACTCTTGCAGAAGCCTCTCTCCTTGGCCCCTTCTCTTCTTTTATATTCTCCCCCATAGAGGATCCAAGGGGGGTGATTTCTAGGGAAGAACTCAGCCGCAGCTTCTTCCTCCTGACCAAAAGAACTGGCCTGCGGGTTGTTCGGCGTTGATAACTCAGCTTTTGACTTGCAGAGGCTTGATCAGGACGTTGTCGTGTACTTTCTACTCCACGCCGTTCACAGTCAATACACATGCGGGAGACAAGGCGCCGAAGTTAGGTGGAATGGACGACTTTGGTTTGAATCGGCGCGAGGTCTTGCGCGTCAGATTAACAATAACAAGACAAAAGGTAGCGCACCGGGATAGAAGCACAATACACAAACATGAAGCTGTAGCACGCCGGGTGAAGGCTAAATGGGCAAAGGGAATGTAGCGCGCCGGTTTAAGTGGCACCGTTTTAACAATCTTTGCAAAGGTGGAATGGCAATGGAGCGCGCCATATCAATATGCTTGTAAAGGCAAGGGAAATTGGACCACGCCGGGATAGCAACCAACTAGGAAGGAATGGACAAAGGGTGGCGCCGGTTTAAGTGGTGCCAGATTAATGTTTTGCAAGAGCAAACAATGGCCAATGGAAAAAAATGGCACGCTGGATTAATGCCAAAGGGACGGGGGGGACCGGTTTAGGGGGTGCCAGTTTAGGATGCGTCAATTTAAGATGCGCATCAATTTGGGCTTTATTTTGACGTTTCGGCTGTCCGGATGATCGTATTTATTCCTGAAATGCTCTGGTTTCAATGCATTGCCTCCGCGATGTTTGGTTTGAAGCCTCTGAGCCCCAGTTTAGAATTTTGGATGATTTTAGCACATGTCGAACCTGTGTCTGAACTCTTGGGTTTTCTCTTCATTTGGGCATAGGCATAGCTAGTTGGAGAGCCGTGGCCACGCCTTCTGCTTCAGGGACTTTCTGCGCTGGGTAGCAAACCACCAAGCACATTATCATCTCGATCGGGCGAGGTATGGGGTTTATTTAGTATTTCCATCTTCAACTTGCTCTCCCGAGTGCCGAGATGTGCGTATCGCATAGCAAATTTTGTCATCCATAGTATTTTCATCCTCATCGGACTGAGTGTGGGGTTTGTTTGGCACAACCGAGTCGATGTCAGTTTGTTGAGTTTGTTGATTTTAGCTTGCCGTACGACATTGCCGAGTTGTTGCATAAATTCTTCTGACGTCCCGAGACGATGAGTTGTGCGGCCCCTGGTACTCCATCAGATATTCTGGGGCTTCAGTAGTCTGAGTGGACCTCCTTTCAGGTTCTTTCGATTTTTTCCGCACTGGTCGATTGTGCTCTTGGCTACCAGGGCGTCCTTACCATATGGTGATATTTTAGATATCAACAAATGCCCCTTAGCCATAGGTGTTGCAAGTGAGGGACAAACGGCGTGGGGCCTCTGGGTGCATTTCCTTTATGGCAATTACCTTTTCTCCATTCTGGAGTCATCGGATGGCATGACTTCATATCGTGCGTTGTGACATGATTTGGCTCTTAATATGATGGGTGCACTGCACCCAAGTGGACTTTGGGCTAGTGGAGCTGCACTTGTCTGCATTAGGGCCATGGGTATTTGAACCGGCAGGGCCCACATTGTTCATTGAATCGGTGGGCATGCACCTGAATCGGCAGGTTTCGATTGAACGTGAATCGGCGGGGGCCTTTGTGAGTGGCTGAGTCAGCAGGGCCCCTCGTGATCTTAGATCAGTGGGGCTCCCCATCCTCTTGAATTGGTGGGGAGGCCTATCACACGTCTTGAGTCAGCAGGGCCCCTTCCGCTCTTGAGTCGACAGGGCCCCTCGAGCTCTTGGATTGGCGGGGCTCCTTGCACTCTTGAATCTATGGGGGAAAAAATTAATCCTCCCCCCTTTTATGCCTTCGAGAGGGTGAAATGCTATCTCTCACCCCACTCCATTCTCTCTCCACTCTATCTTCTCCCACGGAGATGGGGCTGGCAAACTTCAGAGCTGCTACTCCTCCTCTTTCCTCCTCCGACCACCACGAGTGCGGCGAGCACCAGGGTAGCTAGGGGTCACAGCAAGTCGGCGGGCCTACCAACCCTATGCTGGTTAGGAGAGACAAAGCCCTCTCTATCTTCTTCACCCTTCTTCTCCCATGGGGTGGTGATGGAGCTCCCTTTCCCCTTCTTCTCCAACGATGGTGATGGCAGAGGCATTGTGGTAGCTGTGGGTAGAGGAGTAGTGGTAAGGGTGGAATCCCATTCTTCTTCCCCTTCCGTGTATGCAGGCCTAAAGCCCTTTCTTCCTCTCCACATTATCTAGAGTCAATACATGGGGTATTCCTCTTGGGGTTTGAACCCCCTTCATCATGGCCCCAGGGTGTTTCTTGTAGGCTAGCCCTCGAAACACAGTTCTTGGGTGTCCATTTTGGCCTAGATGTGACATCTAGAAAAGTAGGGGTGAGCCTCGTGTCACTGGCTCAGTAGGGGTCACGCGGATCCCCACTGAAAAACACGCAGTAACACACTAAAACAACAAGTAAACAACGGGTAAGCAATAGGTAACAACAGTAGTAAAGCAGGAAAACTAAACTACAAAGTTGTAAAGGAAAGGGATGCAGGGGTAGGGATCAAGCTAAGAGCTAGGCGAGCTAAAAAGGAAAGGGAAAGAGCCGTACCGACCAGGTGTGACTATCGAACTAACCTCGGCTCCCTGAACTACTCCAAGCAATGACAGAAGGGCAGACTCTGATCTGACGAAGTCATGAGTTGCCGATCCACCGACAAGATGCTAGGCCTAAAGTGAAGACCTGCAAGAACAACAAGAAAACCTAGGAAAACCTAGACAAACGCAGACCCAGACGACAGGACTAGAATGTCGTGCGCACTATCCCACACATGACTAGAACGTCATGCATACGACAGGACACTGACCTCGAGTACAGCCATGAGAGGGCTAACTCGGGAGGTCACTATGTATAAGAAATGCAAATAGAACTGTAAAGAGCCACGTGCCACGTGACTGGAGTACTTCTCACTAGAAGAACAGCCAGCTACGTCCACTGACATCTTATGCTGTGCCTACTAGTGTCTTGTCCGCGTACCCTATCGCAAGGACTAGGCCGAGACCAAGACACTGCCAGAATCAGAACAGTACCATAACACGAGTGACTAGTCAGGGTCACGTCTATCGACGTGAGTCCAAAGCCCCTGACCATGTGTGCACATACTGGCCCACTGCCTAAGTCAGGCCTCTAGCTAGTATTCCCCCTCCGAAGGATGCTACGGTTGGACCGGGGGCCCACGGAACTATCTTAAGAACCGTAAATCTGGGAAATGCCCCGCTACAAGAGCCGTCACGCCGAAGCGTGCCGTAAGGTTACAACTAGTGGAGGCTCACAAGACACAGAGACTCAAAACACAAGTGCGAAAGTACAGACAGGCAAGAGAGCATTGTCGTGCGTACTTCGAAGCACCAATGGTAGCACAACCACAGCCGACAACTCATGACAAGGCAGCTAGACCTACTCATGTAACGATCCTTGAGTCTCACGACTCGAAGGCAAGATCATCATAAACAGTGGAACAAGCCGCCAATCAGTCTACTCCTAAGCCAGAGGAAACAACGCTCTGCAAGAAACGACTCACGGAGACCCGAGGGGACACTAAGAACCCTCAGCACACCTGGACACACAACTGAGGTGGGACAATACCCCGAGGCATCCAGAACACTGTCTCGAGTTGGACAGAACTGTCGAGACACAGACAAGGTCACCTGTCAACCCCTGGTCTCACCGGGTTGATCGAAACCAGACACGACGCACACGTAGACACACACACACATCACACACAAGCACTCTTGGCTATCCCATCATGGCCACAGCCCTCATAGGATGTCAACAGACATCCACGGGTCATGGCCAAACCATGAGATCAAGCCAAGATAAGTAGAAACTGGAGCGGTGGACAACGACTACACTCTAGGCAGAGTGAACTATCACTCAACCGCTAGGCGAACCCGGTAGTCAAGGAAAGCGACTGCAAGATCAGAATCAAGGACACTAGTAGGTCTAGATCAAGTCGTTAGGGAACTGTCGCAGTCAAGGAAAGACCACACCCAATCACCTGAACCGATCGATCCAGAAACCACCGACACACAGACACCGCCCTAGAACACAAACCTAAGATAGACCAATACACGAATAGACATAGAACCGAACAATGGCCATCATGGCCAACAAAATGACTGTAACGCACCTCCATAGGGGTGTTACCTGCTCTGAAGCACCAGGGTAGGGGTGTCGGGGCAACCAGGCCTACAACTATGACTCGAACGATGTAACGCACCAACCAAGGCACATTACACCACCTGACGTGCCAGGACAGGGGCGTCCGGGCCAATGGGCCTAAAAGCCTAACACAAATAATGTAATGCACCAGGCTTGGGGCGTTACACAATGTGACGCACAAGGGGAGGTCCGTCAGGGCTAACTGACTGACCCAGTCTTCGAGGCAGACACGGTCGTCGAGGGACTAATAGCCACAGTCCTCAGAAACGACCAGAACGTAACGCACCACCATAGAGGCGTTATAGCCATGTGACGGTCCTATGATGGTCCGTCACACCTAGAACGTAAAGCACCACCATAGTCGTCTTACAGCCATGTGACAGTCCTATGCTGGTCCGTCACACCAACTCAGCCTCGAAGAATGTGAAACGACCAACGATTGTGGTGGTCTATCGTGGGGCCGTCACACAAGTGACGGTCTCTGGTACGACCATTACACAAAATCGGCGAGCAAAATAGGGGAACGATCGAATCGGCCCATTCCACACCCCATTCACGCCGAAGCGTAGGGGAAACAGACGCACACGACCATACAACACTCCTGGGGTCGAAAAATGACGCATGTACGCATTAAAACGCGAGATCGGGGCAATTCTGATGAATCGACCCTAAATGAGTTACCGGGGTTCCCGGACTCCTACTGGTCCCAAATGACAACTGATCGACACAAAACTAGCGGGAATGGGATCCTGACATCCCAGCGGTCGTTTTGACAATAATTTTATCGAGAATGGTTGTCGTTTTCCAGCAAACCCTACAAACCCCAAAAATTATGGTTTTCACCAAACCGGCACGATCTCCCCTGATCGAGCACCAAACCGCGCACAGGAGTAGGGAAAATGTGCAGAACGAAGTAGCGATCTGTCTCCCTACCTCCACCGAAGAAACGGAGCACCGAGGCGACTAAACCACGTCGAAAATCACAATTCGAACCGAACCGCCAACTTTGAATCCACCATTTGGGATCGCGCCAAAATCGCACTGATCCTCACTCCACCAGGCGTCTCAGCAGCTTCCCGGCGTCGTCACCTCGCCCACGGTCACCTCCGTCTGTAGCCGGAGCCGAGAGGGTGAGAGAACAAGAGAGAACGGATTTGCTAGTGTTCTGACCCTTTCTCTATGCTTTGTCTTGCAGCTATGGCACGCTTTGGCAGAGATGGACGGGTCCCGAGACGGATGCCCCGCGAGGAGGATCACTGGGTGCGGAGTACCGATCGACAGATGCCCCCTCTGGGCCCGTCGGTGCTTATTGTGGCTAGCATAGAGCAGCTGGACAATGGGCATACAGTGGTGGCTGAGGGTCCCCTTGGTGCGAGAGCCACTGGAGTCGGGACCGTGGAGGTGGCCAGGATTCAGGAGGCCAGCAACATGTAAATCTATGACAAGAGTGGAGGCTACCTGTTGGAGTTCCCCTTGGATCGGCATTTGTTTGAGTTTCTCTAGAGCTATGTTCCTCCTGGCATGGAGGAGTATGACTCGTGGTTTCCTGGAGCCCGTCGTCGGCTTGAGCGGGCCATTTTGATTGGCAGAGACAACCAGCATGGGGCAGCCTTCTACAGCTACCCTAGCTTCTCGGAGGACCACTGGAGGTAGTGACAGTTCCCCAGTGCTGAGTGCCTGGGGTTCTTTGGCAGAGTAGAGATGTCAGGGGTCAGAGTTGGGCCGCTAGGGCCCGCTTCTTGGGATTTGCACGGTCACCATCGTGCTGAGACAGAGGGGACCGCTGGACTGGTGTTGGAGCCCGCAGGCTTGTAGTATGCTGGAGAGGGCTATGATGACCACAACATGCTGGATGGAGTCATGCAACAGATTGTCACTAGCTGGTACGGTCGCTAGGCCGTGATTCCATCGCACTACTACCGCCAGGGTGCCACGGAGTGGCTGATGGGGTTTATCCATCACTACCGGGTGCTATTGGAGTGAGCAGGGATCAGGTACATGGTGACTGTCACCTTGTACTCATACCCCTGCTACACTGGGCTGCTGTAGGGACTACTAGAGTGCTTCAACTGTCGTTGGAACACGATAGCCACCGCAGATGGAGAGACCTCACTGAACTTGTGGTCTTTGTTCAGGATTTTGGGCTACCGATCAGCGGCGAGGGGTACGAGGAGGTAATGCTACATGACCTCCATCGCAGTCATAGTGATGGATATGGGAGGTACCGGGTACCTTTCAGCTATCGGTACCTTCTGAAGACCTGGAGGGACTTGGCTTTAGCAGGGAGAGAGAGAGAGGCATAGACTCTGAGAGTGCCACTGAATGTATGGGTCCGTCATTTCTACAATGGGCCATTCTACTTCTACTAGGAGTTTGCTAGGGATCAGACTCCCTGGGAGCAGTATACAGAGGTGGAGTTGCACTTCAGGACCTACAGTAGGTACATTTATCCTCCATAGGAGGGGTGGAACCCTCATAGTCTGCCAGACGTGACACACCTCGCCACCTATTTGGCTTACTGGTTGGCGACGTTTGTGGTTCTGCACGAGGGGGATGGTCTGCTAAGGGCCAAGATGTTGTGGCCTGCCTGTCTGTTAGCGGAGGGGAGACAGTTGGCTTTAGCTCCTGTTGCACTGGCCAACATCTACCAGGGGCTGGGAGTTCTGGCAGTGCACCTAGTGTTAAGAGAGAGGAGCATAGTCCTGCCAACCCACTACCTCAGTGTGTAGCCCGGGTTGTTATTTCCAGGCTAAATGACGTGGGGGACAATGAGGAACACGATGGCACTACACTTGTTTAGCTTCCCCGAGTAGCCTGACGGGGATGCAGAGACGTAGCTAGAGGGGGCTAGGCGAGCCCTTTGTTACTTGCCCGCCAGGGGTGAGGAGGGGCTACCTTTTGACAGTGCCACGAGGGACTCCAGCCTCTTCCTAGGGGCTTCAGGTGGAGGGGCCACCAGCGCCCATCCTCGTCAGGAGGTAGCAGATGTCGGGCTATGGATGGAGTGGATACTGAGTACCTGGTCAGTGGTGCTGACGTTGCACTGGTCAGCGACGAGTTCCTTGGAGCCGTACTACCCACATCGGTTCGCGAGGAACTTTGGGTATGACCAAGGGATCCTGCCGAACCAGGAGTTCTTTTTGACAGGCAAGCAGTACCGGGGCAGAGACACCCACCTACTTGCGGCAGCATGGTGGGACTTCTACAACCGCTGGGAGCAGGAGCAATTCCCGATGCCAGGACAGGGACGTCGAGGAAGGTTCGACGTTCACCACACCCAGTGGTGGTTCGAGCGCAGCCACCTGTACCGTCAGAAGGCCTCTGCGATTCCGAAAGTAAAGGAGAGCCGCTTGCTGAGGGAGTATTCGCCTCCTATTGCACTGGATGACAGGTACCTGAGGACCCACGTCACTTGGATCTGTCGAGAGATAGAGCGGGTTATAGAGCGGTGGCCCCGGGGTGGTCGAGGTTCGACTTCTGGGAGTCGGAGTAGTGGTGTGGCACTTAAGCCCCTAGTGCAGACTTCAGCGAGAGCAGTGGTGACAGGTGGGAAGGGGTCCCGACCGAGGGCGCCTAAGGCCTGGTGGGCCCAATTTTTGGCCAACTGTGGCTTTCAGAGCCAGGGTTCGCTGGGTCGGGAGCTCCCGCACGGGAGCTTTGCCAACTTAGTGATCGACGATTGGCTGCGGCACATTGCTCACACGATCGGGTCTGACGGGCCCATGGAGTTCTTGTCCCAGATTGAGTGCGCCTGCACTCTGTGAGACATCCGGGAGGCCGTGGTGAACGTGGCCCGGGTGCTGGCACTGAAGACGGAGTAGCTGGTACTGTTGCCACCGACCCCCTTCCGGGCTCCAGGTACGGTCTCGTTTGGGATACTCCATCCCTTCTTCATTTGTTGCTTTCTGGTTACGACACTGACATTGCATAATGTTGTGTCTGTTGACAGGTTCGGCGACGGAGGGGGATAACCCCTCCACGGAGGCGTCCTCGGGGAGCGGGCATGAAAGTTCACAGTCGAGGCAAAAACACCCCCGAGTAGAGGCTACAGTGGCCGAGACTGGCGAGTTTTCTGGAGGACTCGAGGCTGGCGGGGCATTCGTGCCAGAGATAGCCTTGAGTAAGTGTCGCTTTACCTTCTTTGTGCGAGACGAATCCTGTGTTGGCAAGGCGGTTGCCAGTGAGAAGCGTTGCCCATTCCCTGATGTGTAAGGGTGTTGGCACTACTCCGGAAGGATGCGTGCCAGCTGGGCAGTGTTCGCGAGAACTTGTGACTGGTGTTGTGTTTTCTGAGGCGTTGTGAATCAGAGCCTACGGAGTTGCAGAGGATTGTCGAGATGGAGGATCCTAAGTTATCATTGTGGTGGCTATGCGCGTGGATCTGAGTGCGCAGTAGAAGGTCGTAGCGTTGGATGCTATGGGTGGATTTTTGAGGCTGTGTAGAGCGTTGGAGGATTGGTCCCTCAGTGTAAGACTGTCTCGGTTGCGTGAGACATGTTGTTGCCGTGCCGTTGCTTGAGGCATTGTGGTTTGTGGCACTGACTGGATAGAGAATTGGGGAAATGTATTAGCGAGGTTGTCGCATGAGTACCCTATCCATGTGTTGGAGGTTGTGTTCTCGGACGAGATCATGTTTTTGGAGAAGTGATGTCTGGAAAGATTGTGGGTCCCAGTTGGTGGCCGTAATCGGCTGGTGAGGTTAGCCGAGTGATCGACCATGGTAAGAAGTGTATCGTATGGGGACCCGTGTCCATTGGTTGTGGCGCTATCGACCAGCTTGCTGTGGTAGCAGGCGGCACTTATCAGTTTTGGAGAAGTGTGCTGTGGATTGTAAGAGGATGTGTCCCGAGGCTCTGTGGTAAGAGTGGATTCGGGATTGGCAGGCGTCCTTTTGGATCGTTTTGAGGCGAAGGATTTGATTAGACAATATGAAGGACGATGCCGGTGTGTGAAGGTCTCTGATGAGACATTGGCGTTGGATATGGTGATCCCTGATCTGCGACCAGCATGGGAGGATTCCCCGTAAGTCTGAGTTGAGTGGTGTGAGGACTGAGGAGGGATCCTGTCATGTGGTTTCGCCGTGATCCCCTAAGAGGGTAGAGCTGGCGTGAGGCTCGAGATCGATTGTGGTGTCTGAGCGAGATTTGGATCGAGTTGTGGTAATGGTCTGTGGAAGAGTCAGCGGATGGCCTGTCGCGATTTGGATCGCGCCGGTTGGCTCGGTGGAGGTTTCCCGTTGATGCGTATCTGGTGACCAGTGGATGGTCTTTCACAAACAAAAGATGTTAGTTGTTGGGGCTCGAGAGTGGCATGAGCCGTGTGCCAGCGAGGCCATGGGTGGCCGATATGAGATGTGCTTTTCCCGGATTGGATCTGGGGTTTGCTTGGAGTTTGTCTCCTAGCAGGGTTGGCCGTGCTGCTGAGGGTGTGCGGCTTGCTAGGTGTGAGCTGGTGGAAGCTCAGTGTTGGTTTTCTTGATAAGGGTTACGTGTTCTCGGTAAGCGAGATCATGGCAGTGATGTCTTGATTTGTTTTCATGTTGGCTGAGGCGACGCCAGACTTGTGCTCTTTTGCATGTGCCTGCTCCGATGATCGTTGTGTCTTTAATTAGGAGCGAGGCATTATCCATCGTCGTTATCTGGCCGCGTCCCTCAGGATCGTGATTTTTACGAATATCAAGATTTGATTGGGGCCTTGACGACGTTGTCAGTTGGTTTATGGCATTCACCCCTTGTTGCTTGGTGCTTGTCCTGAATTTCAGAGATGAAATTCTTTTAAGGGGGGAGGGCTGTGATGCCTCAGGTTCTTCGGATATTCTACGGATCAGGATCCGTGGGTTTCGGATCTCGTTCGGGAGTCCCGGATTGAGTTTAGCGATTTCTGTGTGTTTTTGTCGGTCGGACCTTCGGAATGCTGTGTAGGGTGAACCGTTGCATTCTCTGACTCCGGGACAGTACCACTGCATTGTGCGTCTTACGAGGATCACAGAGGCCAAAAGGTCTGAGCCAAAGGTAAAAAGATCTTTTTATCGTCTGGTTGAACAAAAAGGTTTGAACCAAATGTCAATGGGACTTTTTGTTATGGGGTCGGACGGAAGTTCCGAACCAATGGTGAAAGGGGTCTCTTTTGTTAACTGACTGGACAAAAGATCTGAGCCAAAGGTAAAGGGGTCTTTTTGTTGAATGGTCAGATGGAAGGTCCGAGCCAAAGGTGAAAAGGTCTTTTGTTGACTGATTGGACGAAAGGTCCGAGCCAGAGGTAAAAGGGTCTTTTTGTTGAATGGTCGGACGGAAGGTCCGAGCCAAAGGTGAAAGGGTCTTTTGTTGACTGACTGGACGAAAGGTCTGAGCTAGAGGTAGAAGGGTCTTTTTGTTGTCTGGCTGGATGAAAGGTCCGAGCCAAAGGTAGAAAGGAGCTTTTTGTTGACTGACTGGGTGAGAGGTCTGAGCCAGAGATAGAAGATGGGTCTTTTTGTTGTCTAGCTAGACGAAAGGTCTGAGCCAGAGGTAGAAAGGTCGTTTTGTTAACTGGTCAGACGGAAGTTCCGAGTCAAAGGTAAGAGGGTCTTTTTGTTCACTGGTCAGACGGAAGGCCCAAACTAAAAGTGAAATATGGATGTTGACCCAACGGGATGTCAGAACCAACAAATCTCACTTAAACGGTATGTCCAAGACAAGGGTAGACATAAAACACTATTGTCGTCTTGACACCATGTCAAAAATGACTAACCTAGAAGAGACAAAGGGTCTGGGCCAGGGTAGAATGCATTGTTGACTTGACAGACTTGCCAAACTCAACCAACTTAGCAAAGGCGTGAGGCATAAGCTAAGGGAAGAATATAAGATATAAATACTGACCCAACGTCATGTCAGAGCCAATGAACTTGGCAGAGGCGTGAGGTCTAATCTAAGGGCAGAATATAAGATAGGCGTTGACTCGACATCTTGTCGAAGCGAACGAACTTGGCAGAGACGTGAGGCCTAAACCAAGGGCAGAATATAGATGATGGAGGCATCACCCATGACTCCCTTTGGCTCGGGTCCACTTCTTCACACTCGAGAGCTGGCTGAGTTTGGGCCTCACTCTATAAAGGCCCCTTATCCATTTTGTGGCTTTCCTTTGAGTCATTTTGATGTACCCAGTGAGTCATACGTTTCTCTTTCCGTGGGGGCACATGGTCCCCACGTTAGAGGACGTGGCCCGACTCACTGGCCTACGGGTGCACGGGTCCCCGGTTAGTGGGAGCACATATCTTGACTACCGAGAGATGGCCCAGGAGCTCCTAGGATTGGACTTGCTACACCCTGAGCGGCAGTCCACTACCTTGGCCCAGGTAGCACTCCAGGACAGCTTAGGACTTTAAAGGGCAGGGATCACGACAGGGGAGCTGCCTGAGTAGCATCTCCAGAGACTGGTGGACCGAGTTAGATCGAGATTCATAGCGGAGCCGAGAGCTAAGGCAGATCGAGTGCTACAAAGGTTTCTGATGCTCCTGTTCGGACGGTTGCTGTTTGCTACGAGAGAGAACGTCATCAGCTACCACTTCCTTCCGCTACTCCAGGACCTCGACCATGCTAGCGACTATGTGTGGGGAGCTACAGTTCTTGCGTTTCTGTTCGACACTCTAAGTTCCATGAGCTGGCAGACCATGCTCGACGGGTTCTCCCCCCTTCTCCAGGTACGACTCGACCCCTAGAATTGATCATGTAATTCCTATATGTGTCCTACATGCTGACACAATACGATGCAGGTGTGGGCCTACGTGAGACTGCGTGGGCTAGGGAGAGACGAGGAGACTCACCCTGAGCTCCTACCGATTGCCAGGAGGTGGACTGCACCTCGGGAGATCGGAGGCCTTCGGAGACAGGTCTGGGGGCTCCAGGATGATGTGGACACCCTACCGTACACCTC
This sequence comes from Amorphophallus titanum, assembly GCA_024336825.1. Classification (NCBI taxonomy): domain Eukaryota; kingdom Viridiplantae; phylum Streptophyta; class Magnoliopsida; order Alismatales; family Araceae; genus Amorphophallus; species Amorphophallus titanum. The sequence goes on from JANBPO010009398.1 coordinate 1,397,009, forward strand.
AGTATGATTCTAACCTCCAACCCTTTAATTAAATGCAATCTATATGTTTGTGATGCTGATGTGACTTTCTATTTTGACAGGTACGGTGGACACCCTATGCAGATGAGGGGCACAAGGGCCAGCCCTGGGTAGTGGGGGCCCTTGCCTTCTCTGGGCGCGATGTGTGGCTTCACTGCATGAATGTAGTGGAGCCACTCTACTTCAGGCTGGTGATGAGGATGATTGGCATCCATCAGCCAGCAGTAGAGTTCCCGGCACCGAAGAAGCCAGGGGAGTGCGTGGGACGGACCCCACGGGGAGTGGCGACGGTCCTCGACTGGGCAGGGCAAGCTACAGAGCAGATCGCGGATTGGAAATCACTCGGGTGGGTTGTGACCACCGGAGTGGAGAGCGATGCGACGTACTACATGGCGTATGCCAAGCACTATCGAGACCGGGTGTTCCACAGTGCCCATCGACCGGTATGACTTCTAACCTTAGCACTCTTTTCATTATGCATATGATTCCTATATGATGATGCACTGACATTTGAACTTCTAAATGCAGATCGACCCTGAGGGATGGATTGCGGAGTTGCAGGGGCTCCTCCACTCCATGATCCGAGAGCGTGGCGAGGCCCGATAGGCCCTGGCCCTACTGGTGAGTTTTCTAACCCCTAAACTTAATTATGCACTTTGATTATGATCATACTATGGAATGACTGACCTTGGAGTTTCTAAATGTAGCGAGCTGAGGGGACCCAGCAGCAGGGGACAGATGCTCCTTCTTCTTCTTCCCAGACGCCAACCGACCGAGCAGAGCGGGAGGTGGAGTTGGCTCGGATAGTGGCTCGGGCCAAGGCGGCCGAGGCAGCACTCTCCGAGAGGGTACGTTCACTACACTTTCCCTTATTAATTATGCTTATATTAAATGCAATTGACTAATGATGATGCATGTATGCAGGCGATAGAGCTAACAGCTGCCCTAGGCGAGAGTGCCCGGTCGAGAGAGGGGGTGGCCCACCTTCGAGAGGAGCTCGAGTAGAGCCAGGCTGCAGCATGGGAGGAGGCAGCCTGCCTTTGGGAGGAGCTAGCATAGAGCAGACTGACAGACGCACTTGAGATGGCACTCCTATGAGCGGAGCTTGAGCGACTTCGAGCCACGGCCTTGGAGGCGGAGCATTACTAGACGGAGGCGCTACTGCTGCAGGGGGAGCTTCGGGCATATAAGGAGATTCAGTGGGAGCGTAGCAGGCCTCCGAGTGGCAGCCACGCCACCCACGGATCTGTTCGTAGCTACTTCACCACTTCCTTCGGTCAGCGGAGGAACAAGGACGAGGAGCGCCGCCGACAGCAGGAGCGGGAGGAGACAAGCTCTGCGATGGCCCCGCCATCGAAGAGATAGGAGGGAGGAGGAGACAGCCACAGGCCAGATGGAGCGGCCTGACTTTGTACCCCAGACACGAATTTGTACATAGACATGAAATGATATGATATGATATGATTTTTAGTTGATTTTATTTTATGAATGAATGTATGAGTGTGCAGATGTATGGATGCAAATGCTAAATAACTGACTCACGATTGACCCTAGGGAGACACGGGAGAGCGGTGAGGAGAGAGACGTTCCGACTGAGAGTAGAGACACGGGAGAAAGGTGAGGAGAGAGACGTTCTGACTTAGAGCACGTGAGAGTGGCGAGGAAGCACTGACTGAGAGCAGAGACACGCGAGATGGTAAGGAGAGAGACGTACCGACTCACAGGTGAGGGTGGCGGGGACATTCTGACCTGGAGCGGAGAGGAGAGAGTGGTGAGGACGTTCCTACTCAGAGCAGAGATGCGTGAGAGACACATGAGAGGCGTAAGGAGAGAGCAGCGTACCGACTTAGCACACAAGGATGCAAAAAGGAGACAAGACAGAGTGATAGGGAATTAAACGGTTAGGAATTTACCGTCCACTATCCTACACGGTCTCCAGATAGACCGCTGAATGCTATTCGGTTAGGGCCAAAAGAAAGAACTGAACGGTTCGTATTTATCCGTCAAATCAAATGCACGGTCAACTATAGACCGCTCGAAAGGTAGAACGGAAGACATGAGACCGTGCAATCAGCCAGAGATCCCATTGTGTAGAGGCCTACTGAAGGGTTTCAATAAGACCGTGTGATTAATGTGACTGTAATGTAATGCAAGTCATGGATGCAAATGCTTAATGCTAAGAGAGATTTTTTTGATGTTCAAAGGGGTATACTGAAGGGTGTGCCGGTGAAGGGGAAAGTGGTCTACACCGGTGAAGGGCCCACTCCTCTTTATCCCTTTAAGGCCTTTCTTTTCTCCTTTTAGCATGCGTGTTGGAGTACTTAGCCAGTGTTCAGTCCAGTCCTCTTTATATTGCCTTTGGTTCCTTTCACCTTGGTTAAGGCATTTTATTGTTGATTATTCCACTTCTTTATTGCTCTCTTTGGTCTTTTTAGCATATTATTATTTCTGATAAAAATTCGACAGCATCTCCCCTTGACCCCAGGCATAAGGGAGATACACGGAACACGCCCACATGGAGTGGAGGAACCCAACAAGTGGAGGTGGGCGTCAGGAGATGACAACACCTTTAACAAAACATCAGAAAACCCAAGGAAACTGTTGGAGGGAAGGCCTCTCTTAGGCTCATCAAGGGCGTACCGGCCAAAGACTGTGCCGGTGAAGAAGTGTAGGGGTCAGTGCACCCGGCAGGGAGGCTGTGCCAGGCTAGGGGAGTGCCAGTCAAGGAATGGCTAGTGCGCCGGCGGAGGCATCTGAGGGCGGTTCAAGGCCAGTGTGAGGGAGAGGGCAGTGAGGCCTGGGGGTTTGGTTTGGCTGCCCGGGGGCACTTTGGCTGGAGGAAGAAAGGTCAGGGGCTGGGAGTTTAAGGAGGTTTGAGGGACAAGGACCAACGGTGGTGTTGGGGCTTGGGTTCTCAGAGAAGGAAAAAGGGGGGACTCCCCGCCATAATGAATGGGCGAGGGTGAAGGCCAGAGATCCCTCAAATGGAACCAAACCACTAGGGGGAAGGAGAAAGACAATGGAAGAGCATAGAGGGGAAACCAATAAAATGAGAAACAACACCAATGATGGGAGTATGAGAAGAACAAAAGAGAAAGGGTTTTATTCATGGCAAAATGGGAGCCAAGTACATCAAGTGTAAGAATAAGAAGAAAAAAAACAAGCAAGGAAAAGAAACAAAGAGAGGAATGGGGGTTGAACAGGGGCGACAGCTCCCTGCTCTTCCCCTCCCCTGCTACATTTCTCTCTCCCTCTCTCTTACTCTCTTGCTCTCTTGCTCTCTGGTGGCTGCCGAAGGGGATAGTCCTTTCTTCTTCTTCTTCTTCTTCTTCTTCTTCTTCTTCTTCTTCTTCTTCTTCTTCTTCTCTTCTCTCCGACCCAGTGGTGGTCTCTTCTGTGGAATGCTTCCTCTCTTCTCTCTTCTTCTCTTTTTTTGTGGAATGCTTCTTCTCTGTGTGTCTCTCTCTCTTTTTTTTTCATCGGAGAAGACGCCTTTTATACTCCTAGTGGCGGGGAGTCTTCGGACACGACCGACGGGGGCGGGAGTGTGGGGTATTGATGAAGATTTGACTTGGGTGTCCTTGGTGGCAGAGGGAGTAGCCATTGTGCAACCTCCTCCATTCGACACCTCAGTGTGGACATTGCACACCAAAAATCTATAGCGGAATGGCGTAAGATTTCTCTTGCCGGATGCGTTGCTGGGGAAAGCCAGGGTGTGCCGTGGAAGGCGCACAAGGGTGTGCCGCTGAAGAAGACGCACGGGCGTGCCATTGAAACCTCACTGGGTGTACTGCTGAAGGGGCACGAGGGCGTGCCGTGGAAGTCGATTTGGGCCCATTTGGTGCCCAATTAACAATCCACTTAGTTCTCTTTGGGACTCACGAGTTGTGAGCCCCCCAGGGGTTTATTCCTCTTCGCTGCCGTGACTCTGGGAGTGACTTCACGGTAGTGTACTGTTCATTCGGAGGGTCCGAACGGGACATGTTCTCCGCAATCTCTTCAGTTGGGGTTGTCTATTGATGCTGGATTGTTCGAGACATGTGGACGTGTAATTTTACGCATCTACAAATGTCATCCACCCACGGGTGGCGCGGGCGAAGGATGAGCCGGGCGGTGCCCGTGGGTGCGTTAGAATTTCAGGGTTGGGCTTGAAGTCTCGTCGTCCGGGGAAGACGACGGTCCTGCCCCAACGTTGTGAACTATGTCACTCACTCATCAAATAGATAATGGATGACACACAAAAGATAGACATGGAAGAACTAAAAGAAAACTAAAACAAGCATGAGATGCTAAAGAGGAGTGTGATCGCCAGAGGAGAATTCCTCAAAGAAAATAGGGGAGTGATCGCATACCTTGTGATGAAGCGGGATGATTGCAAGTCCTTTCTTCCTCTCCGAATCGGCCAGCCGATGGAGAGGGTTTTAGTCTTGGATTACCCTTGCAAATCAAAGAACAAACAAGAAGAAAGAGAGACAAGTGGATTAGCCAAAAGGTGGTGTAGTATCAAATTCCAAAGCAATAATAGCCCAATTGTAACACGAACACGCACCTTGTTTTTGGTTTTAAAACCCCTAAAGAGGAGCAACGGGAGGAGAATAATATGCTATGCAAGAGAATAAATGAGATGCAATGCAAACAAGAGAGATGCAAAGCCAATAAACTAAAAGGAAAAGAAAGCTTCCTGCTGCCCCTAACGGCAGTAAAGGAAGAGGAAGAGGGAGGGACGACGATGCGCTTCACAGATTGACAGAAAACCAATAGCACGAATAGGGAGAAGCTTCTTCAATTCAGCGCTCTGCTAGCCTTAATCTCGGTTGCATTCACCCATTAACCTTGGACCGGAGGACAAAAGCCCCTATTTATAGACTCAGAAAACCCAAAGACTCCAATTCCAATAGGATTGGAACAAAGATCAACCTTACCCTGTTAGACTCCTTTCCCTAATCAAACTGATAGATTAAAACGAAGCAGGACTCTTGCCGGGGAAGGACGTAGTCGAAACGGAGACGGAACTAAATGACGACACTCCCAGGGTCGCTATTCACTAAATGACGTCACTCATAGAGCCGTCATTTCTGATTTTCCATAAACTTTTCATATTTTAAATGAAACTGACGACTTTCAAACAGGCGCTATTCATAAAACAATGCCTCTATGAAAGGCGTGAATTCAGGTCATTATCCAGATAATTTTCATTATTCTGCTTCCAACTCAGACATTAGACAGCTTCATTTTCTCTGCCCACTTGGGATTGGAACAGCCTTGAACTGCGGCCTCTGATGGACCTACTTCATCAAACTCTGAGTCTGTACCTTTTTGCTTGGTGTCATCCTCTTGTCTCATGTCGCCTGCTATCGGGTGGGTCTCATCTTCATCTGGGGCACCAGAAGGCTACTGAGGCTGCGGGTGAGTACCCCTGCCTACATGGCTGGCATCTTGGCATAGCTGCTTGCCCTTTGTCATTTTCAGGAATTCAAGGAAGGAAGGGGTAGCAATGTTGCCCCCACTCTTAGTGTATAAGCCTGAAGGAGGAGGGATCTGGACTCCCTTGACCTCCGAGGGAGGTATCTTATAGGGCTTCTCTCCCTTGAAGATAATATTGTGGTTGGCGGGTGGCTAGCGCCCCCAACTTCAGCCTGACCATGTTGCATGAGTAGCAATCGCGGGTTCGGCCTGGCTTCCCCCGACAGCAGGTGTAAAGCATATTTCCTCCTCGTCCTCTTCATTGGACAGATTGAAGAGAGCGGAGAGGGTGTTGCAGGAGAGTACTATCTCTGCTCTGGCCTTGCCGGCTCTTCTTTTCTTCTTTTATTTCTTCTTCTTGCCTCCGGATGGCGCTTGCCCCTAGAACAAGCTATCATCTTTTTATGATGCCTTGTCAGCCTCCCCTTGTTGTTCCAACGAGAGTTGCTCCAATTCTTGCCACAGGACATGGTCCCGTATCAGCAAAGACTTCAGTTCAGGCTATTCATATTCATCTAGCCCGTTTATGTAGTCTTGCAGCCGTCGAACTTCTGGACTAATTTCCTTAACCATTCGCAGCCAAGTCTATCTTCTCCGATTGTGTGTGTGTATCCTGATGACTGCAGGCGGGTAGATCCACATGGGTGCTATCACCGGAGGAATGGGTCATGGTGTGATGCCACAAACATGTGCCCCCACCATCAGGAGAGGTGTAGTCTTCTTCTTAGTCTTTGCAGGGACTTGCTACCATCCCTGTTGCTCCTTTATTGGTGTTAGAAAGCAGGCCTCATAAGTGTGCTGAGTGCTGGCTTCTGCGATTTCTTCTGGCAATGCCTGATATAAGGTGACCATATTGGCTGCAGCTCTTCTCAGAGGTGCTTCATGAGGTTGTGGAGGGTCAACTTTGTACTCTCCCAACTCTATTTTTTCTTTCTTTACCATGCCTTCAATGATATCCTTGAACACATAGTAGTCTTCAATCGGATGCCCTAGCATCTGGTGATAAGGGCAGAACCTCAGGCTATCTCTTCTTTTCAGGTCCTCCGGCCTTTTCGGCTCAAGCAGAGTGACCTTATTATACTGGGTAACCCAGTCAAACAGGATCCTAGTCTTCTCCTTCAGAAAAGAATAGACCTTCTTCATTTTATCCCAGAGTGAGGGGCCTTCTTTATTGTCTCCGGCTTTAGCAGGCTGAGGGGCAACTGCCTTCTTGCCTTTATCTTTTTGTTGTTCGAATGCCTTGATGCCAAAAGTGTTTGCTTCTTTAGGCGTTGAGCGCTGCTCTACTACCTTGGCCTTCTGTGCGGTAGCAGAAGTTGATGTAGGGGCGGGCCTGGCTAGGAAAGCTTCCACCTCGGCCACAATATTGTTTAAGTGGTCGAACGACTGTATCTCCATACCAATCATCTTTTTCAGCACCTCCCTCCTGAGGTTCTGTTTATAAATCAGCATAGCGTCCTCCTGATGCGGGGGGCCGCTTACACCTCATTCTGAGGTTTCTCTAAATTTTGATATATTCAAAGGCTATTTCATCTACCCTTTGTCTTGTTGAGTAAAGTTTAGCCACCATGACCTCCCTCTCGGTGATGTGCAATCTTTCTCTGAATTTCTTCTGCATATCCGGCCAGTCGCTGATCGACCCAGCTGGAAGGCTAGAGTACCATTCAAATGCGAGTCCCATCAGCAAGGACCCGAAAAACTTCAACAAGTATGACTCATCTATGGCTAGGTCACCCATGACGATCATATAGCATGCAACATGTTCCTTCAGGGATCCCTTCCCGTTGAACTTGTCAAACTTGGGCGACTTACTGATCCCTGGAGGGAGTCACTTGACTACATGGTGTGGCGGGTGTGGCACCCGATAGGCATGAAATGCGACATAGTCACCTTCACTTCGCTCGGCGAGCTTCAGCTCAATCATCCTTTCCACCATCATCTTGTTGACAGCAATCGGATCGGCCGGCTCTGGGTAGAAGTGTGCCGGCTGCAAGTAAGGAGTGACCAAAGTGGTCGCCTGTGGAGGAGGCCGCACCAATGGAGGTGACTGGTGCACTTGTGGCAGAATTGGCGGCATCAACAGCTGAGGTAGACGTTGCTGGGTGGTTGCCATGCTAGGTTCTACCAGCTGGGGTAGACTACACAATGGTGGGAAATCTCACAGATTGGTGCCTCCCCGTGATGATTCGGCTTTCAGGCTGCTTGGAGGCTGAGCCTTGCTCCGTCTTCTCCATTAGCTGCTTCTTCAGGAGTTCTATCTCTTGCTGGTACTTCTAGAGCAGCACCAGTACCGACGGATCCATGCTCACCTTGCTGGGGATGGCTTCTGCTATTTCCCCTGAAGCTCCTTTAGACGAGATGTTCAGTAACACCTCCTCTTCAGTCGTCACCACATTTACAGTGAGGGTGGTGACTTCTTCAGGCAATATTTGCTTTCCCTTTACCGCTTTCAGCATTTCCTTGCGGCTTCAGCTCTTCTAGTGTTTGGCCCTGGCCTCTCGACTAATTGAGCCAATTCTTGGGGGTGTTCAGGCAGACCTCCAAATTTATTGGCCACTCCAGCCATATTACAGGTAAAAATCTGCATGCACTTCCTTTGTCTATGAACCTTCCTCCTCGCATGACTAGGGAAGGTTAGTCTCTCGAACACGGAGACTCTTCTTCTCTCCCTCTGTTGGGGAACAGCTTCATCGGCCTAGCAATCTAGGCCGTCTTCATATCCATTGTCGTCAACTGACAATGTCATTCTTCTTTCTTCTTCTTCTTCAACTGTCACTAGTGCGTAGTCGTCTTCTTCAGCCATGGCTACTTGAAATAGTCGTTGCTGGCCCAGTGAGGGGTTGCCCATACCCCTAAAATAGTTTCTGACCATGCTGGTCATCTCTTCTTGCCCTGGTCCCTGATGTAGGACTGGGGATAGTTGTCGACCTCCTACCAGAGGGATGTAAGCTAGCCGGGCTCTTTTGGCAAGTTGCTCAAATCTTCTCCCCACTGTAGGGATATTGGCTTGTTGGGCACATGCCCTGAAGCTGGTGCGACGCAGAGGATCCGCAACAGTTTCTTCTCTTCTTGGGGCCAAGCCCCTTTCATTCTTCTTCCCCGTCTCAGCATGCTCAGGGCGGTGACGGACAGATGCATTTTGTTGGATAGGCTGGATCTTCTTGGGGACCCAAACATGTTTGAACTTCTTCGGCCTTGGGGCCAGCTCTTTTCGGTCTCGGCGGCCTTCTTCTTCTTTCTCAACTCTCCTTCTGGAAAGAGCCTGGAAGGAGTTGCGAATTGGTGCGATAGCGACCACTCGATCTGGAATTACTTGGGTGTCACATCCGTTTAGGAAAATATGGATGCCCCTGACCAGAACAGACTTCTCGAACATTGACAGTCATCCGGTAGTAGGGACAATAGCTCTACTATGGGAATTCCCCTGGCGGCGATTCCCTGGCTTGTTGCGGTAAGCGGGGTGAGCCCCTTGAGCCACATGGTGCACCATGCAGCTAATCAGCTGAGTCTGACCTATTGTCAAGCTCCTGCGGCTTCGGGCATTGTGGGCCCTAGGCTTCATGTCAATCCTTTCCTCGGCCGGCTCCGAGGCCTCAACCTCCAACATATTGGCAAAGGCTATCCCAAGAAGTTAGGGAAGCCGACCACTGGTGGGAAGGAACCAAAGACAGTCAGTACCGCCAGGTACCCAATAGTAGCGTGGTTGGCCACGATCTTGGGGTCAAAAGTCAATGCAACGAACCCAGCCCATTCTCCCCCTTTTTGGGGATGACAACCAAAAGTCATTTTAGCTTTATTTCAGTCAAGATAATCATTTCCATAGGATGATTGCAGTGCATTAAAAAAATAAAGCAGCTGAAGCTTACACAACTCAAAAATTGCTTTATCATTTTAACAGGAATTGTTCAAGTCCAAACATTTGCATCTGTACATACTGAGAGTAACATGACATCAAAAAGGAAGTGTGACGTGACAGTATGATGACTCTGTTATGACGACCATGACCCTAACATGACAAAAGAACACTAACTAACGGACTTGACTCATTATGATCCTAATCCTGACAGAAGAACACAGACAGACTGACTGACTTGACTCGTCTCCCCCTTTGGCATCTCCAAAAAGGGAATCCTGTGAGTCCTATGGTCCGGGAGCAAGTTGCTTCTCAACACTGTTCAGCCGGTTGGACAGGTCCTGAAGTTGGTCGTGGACCTTCTTCTGAAGATCAGCCAATGCAAAATGGTGTTGTAGAACAGAATCACAGTTGATTTCCAATGCTTCCATTTTCTCCACTATGTGGGCATACGACAGCCGGATCTTCTGAATTTCTGCCACAATGTCTGATGTCGACTTTTGAACAGAGGCGTCAAGCCGAGCAAGCTCTCCTGTCAATTGAGTCTGCAGCGTCCCAGCTTCAACGGCCAGGACTCCCAAGGTGCCAACAAGTCGGTTGAAGCGGCTAGTAGCATGGGCTGTGTGCTCTTGCTGAGAAATGAACCTGCTTTCCATTTGAGTCTCCAGTCTCTGCAGCCGATTCTCCAAGCGACCAGTGGTATCAACCATGGAAGTTTGGAAGGAGTGGAATTGGGCGAGAAAGGAGGATAGCTGAGTGGAGATGTGGAGAAGTAGGTCAGGGGAAGTGGAAGAGGTGGAGGGAAAGGTGGAGGTAGATGGAAAAGGAGAAGCTAATGGAGTAGCCGGTGAAGTAGAGAATGGAGGTGCAACTGGGGCTTGTGGAATGGCTGAGGGAGGTTCAGAAGACATCTCTGGTGGCGGAGGGAGAGCGAGAGGAAAAGGAGTGAAGGGAGTAGGCTGAGGTGGTGATGGACAGGATGGTGGAACAGAAGATGTGGAAGGAGTAGGGACAGTAGGTTCAGTATGGAATTGAGCTGGAACCTGGTCTTCCATGAGAATTTCGGGTGGAGGTGGTGGAGGAATGGAGGTGGAGCTCTGGGCTTTCTGGGAAGGAAGGGTTCGGGTGACTTGATCACCAACTTTCTTGTACCGCATGAAGGTGGTAACATAATGAAAATTGTAAAAGTGCCTCTTTGGAATATCAAGATAGTCTTCCCCTGTTACAGGAATCTTCGCCAAGGTAAGGATGGATGTAATGTGGGCTGCAAAAGGTAATGAATTGGAGGGATAATGAAGAATGGTGTGGAAGGAGTCCAGCAATAACTGAGGTAAGCATATTGGCTCTCTGCAAATGAGCCCAGCAAGTAAAAAGGTATGTAGTTGGCTCACTTGTTCCCTGCCCCCTCCCCTTGGATGGATAATGGTGGTGATTATGTGATGAAGAAGCCGGTGAAGAGGAGGGAAGGTATTGGCATTTAGCACAGTTGGAATTTCGGGGGGTGCTGGTAAACCTGTAATCATAGTGTAGACCTCACGATTGTCAAAGGAAGATGGGTCAAAGGTGGCACCGGAGTTGGGTATTTTGAAGGCTTTGCGAAACAGATTCTTTGTGAGGCCAATGACCACGTCTTTGACAATGGTGAATAGCTTTCCATCGACAACTTGAAGATTATGGAAGAACTCTTGAACGAGTTTGGGGTAGTACCTTGAATGGGTGGACATAAAGGAAACCCAACCCTGTGCTTGTATTACTCCAACCAAGTCCGGAAATAGCTCCAGTAGCTTAGCATCTCTGAAATCAACTAGTCTGGGCTGCATGATTTTCCTCATCTTCATAGTTCCAGAAACGGGATGAACGTCAAGCTCTTCATCAGACTCAATAGCAATGGGTTCTTTGCCTTTGGACTTGGTGCGTTTGCTGGAGCCGGACGCCATAGCTTCAGAACTTGTCCTTTTGGTAGAGCGGGAAGACCTGGGCGCTGTCTTCTTGGGAGCAGGCGTACCCTGCTCTGTCGTGACCGGTGGGCACTCAGCAGGATCATGCCGATGCTTTGATCGTCGTTCCGGCTTGGAGGCATCCGGGGGCGGAGCGGCTGCTCCCTGCTTCCGGGCTGACCGAGTACCGTGGGATGCCATGGCAGAGGAAGGATCGTGGTTTCTTCTTAATGTACAGAAATTTAGATTTTAACATGCTAGATTCATTAATAATACACCTAAATCTCGAGTTATAGTGTCCTGTAAGACAGGCGCTGATAAGATTGGGCGTCCTTCATGGAGGGCGCTGATTCTCAGAAATACGTAAATCAGGGAATAGAATGTATTATTCAAGAACAAATAGCGTCCATGGGATTCGACGTTTATTCAAATAGCGTCCACAGTCAAGCGGCCACAACTGTGGACGCTAATCACTTTAATACAAGAACTGAAGGATGATGATTACAGGGCTAACGACGTGATGGGCATGCATGTATTTATCATTTTTACTTATTTTTAATCCTGGTTGGGTCATGGGGTAGAGAAAACCTACCTTTTGTGAAGATCTGGACGTTGAATAGTGATGTATACAGTGCTATGTTTCTGCTTCTGTGAACAGAGGATGAAGGGGAAGGAGAGGGATGCTTCTTCTTGATTAACAGGAGGAAGAAGAAGAAAGAGGATGACACGACCGCCTCCTTGTTGCTTGTACCGCAGTAGGAGGAAGATGGAAGAAGACAAGAAGGAGAGGAAGAAGACAAGCCCTGTCTTCTAATGCCCGCAGGATGAAGACGGTAGGAGGAAGAAGACTCCTCCCCGACTGCTTCACGCAAGGCCACGACAGGAGGAAGAGGATGACGAGGTTTCGAATGGCAGCTGCAGCACGATGCGGTAGGAATAAGGTGCAGCAAATAGGGTTGTTGTGGTTGATGGGGAATGGTTATATAGAGAGGAGATCCTAATCGAGGGTGGGGAAACAAATGGGGGTAATCCTTTAAACCCTTCCATGCGTTACTGATTCCCTTCCTATAACCACAGCCGCCTTCTCCTCTTTGATTCTAAAACCCTAAAGCTATCAGTTATGCACGTCCGAACATGTGCATGGGTGGGGGTTCGGTTGGCTTTTGGCTCATGTGGGCTAGCTTTGTGGTACAACAGTGAACATGGGTGTTAGGCTCGAATAGGCATATGGGTTTTGGGCTTTTGTATATATTTAAACATAGCATTGTATATATCTACGGGTTGTATTATTTTAGGATGAGGTTCATATATATACATATAATAAGTTAGTGGGCTAGTTTTATAACGCGGCTCATTTATTTTTGACTGTTAAAGTAAAATATAATATTTATGTCGAGGCCCACTAATTATATTCTTTTATGCTAGTTTTAATTTATTTAGAAATTATGTTTCCTTAAAATTTTCAGCGGTGCTACACGCTCCCCTACTTAAAAGAATTTGGTCCCCAAATTCAATTGCATGAATGGAGACAAGGAGGGTATAGGGTACTTACAGCCTAGAATAGTTTCAAATATCTCCTTCGCATAGATTCTTCAGTTTCCCATGTGGCTTCTTGCTCTAAGCATTTGTTCCATTGTATCTTTACCATGGGAATGGTCTTGTTCCTCAGAACTCGGACCTCTCGATCGAGAATCTTCATCGACTTCTGCTCATATGTGAAGTCCTTCGAAATTACCAGGCCATTATAATCAATGACATGGAAAGGGTCATGCACATACTTCTTTAGCATAGAAACGTGAAACACGTTGTGCACTTCCGATAGTTGAGGAGGCAAAGTAATGCGATAAGTAACTTCACCAACTCTTTCCAGCACTTTGAATGGACCAATAAATCTCGGTGTAAACTTGCCCTTAACACCGAATCTTCTAATGCCATGACCAGGAGAACTCTTGAGGAAGACATGGTCCCCAATTTGGAACTCCAGGTCATTATGATCAATGACGCGAAAAGGGTCGTGTACATATTTCTTCAGCATAGAAACGTGGAAAACAGTGTGCACTTCCAATAGTTGAAGAGGTAAAGCAATGCGATACGCAACATCGCCAACTCTTTCCAGTATTTCGAATGGGCCAATAAATCTTGATGTAAGCTTGCCCTTGATACCGAATCTTCTAATGCCACGACCCGGAGATACCTTGAGGAAAACATGGTCCCTAATTTGAAACTCCAGGTCTCTTCTTCTATTGTCAGCATAAGACTTCTACCTTGACTAAGTTATCTTGAGTCTATCTTTAATAAGCTAGACCTTCTCATTAGTATGTCTGACCATGTCTGGGCCTAATATTTGTCTTTCACCGACTTCTTCCCAGCATATGGGTGATCGACAACTCCTGCCATAGAGTGCTTTGAATGGAGCCATTTGTATACTGGCCTAGTAGTTGTTGTTGTAAGCAAACTCAGCCAGGGGCAAGTGGTCATGCCAACTTCCACCGAAGTCCATGACACATGGTCTCAATATGTCTTCAACGATTTGATTAGTCTTCTCTGTCTGACCATCTGTTTGGGGATGAAAGGTAGTGCTGAAGTTGAGTTTGGAGTGTTGTAGACCCTTCCAAAAATGTGAGGTGAAACGCGGGTCTCGGTCGGACACAATGGCTACATGTACACTATGTAACCTTACAATCTCCTTGATATATAATGCAGCTAGGACATTAATCGACCAACGGCTCTTGACAGGTAGGAAGTGAGCCGACTTGGTGAGACGGTCGATTATAACCCAGATACCATCATGTCCATCTTGAGACTTAGGCAAGCCCATGATGAAATCCATTCCGATATCTTCCCATTTCCACTTGGGAATATCAAGAGGACGTAACTTACCAGTAGGTTTTTGGTGTTCAGCCTTACTTGCTGGCATGTGAGACAACGAGATACGAAATCTGCTACCTCACTTTTCATGTTAGGCCACCAAAATGTTCTTTTTAAGTCCTTGTACATTTTGGTTGCTCCAGGGTGAATAGTATACCTCGAGCGGTGAGCTTCTTCTAAAATCTTCTTCTTCAATTCCAGACAGTCTGGCACACATGTCCTCTCGTGAAATAACATTCTGCCATCATCTACTGTCTTGAAGTCAGGTCTCTCACCCAACTTATCTTTTATTTCTACAAGTGTAGGGTCTTCTTCTTGCAGTCTCTTGATCTCTGAAAGTAGGTTTCCTCACGACGGGGGTGTACACTCATCTTTTACGGAAGGCCGAGATAGGTCAACTTAGCACGCGAGAATTTCAGGGGAATTGAAATGAAGGTGGAAAGAACGATAGGAACGCACTGGAGGGAGTGGCGTATGGTTAATCGTTTTGGAAAACTGGAACAGGGATGGCTAGATGGAATGTGGGCGTGCCAGTCGATTTCTCGATGATCACCTGTGGAACCAAAAGTTTAACTGGGGATGCGTCATCAGGACGTGACACGTGTGCTCGGGAGATGGGCGACACATGGAGAGAAGGAGGTTCCGCATGTACGAGTGCACAGGCGACTGTGGGGAGTCGTGTACTAGACGTCTTTCCCCATCGATCACAAGCAGTTGGTGTTTATTTTACATTGGGCGGAGCCTAAACACCTTTGTTTCTACTGTCGAAGAGAGAGTTAGGGACCCTGGACGTCGCGACGTCGGGAGGGCTTAGTCCATGCAACAGCGATAGGGCAATAGCAACAGAACGGGGATAACTGGGGACAGAGAGACTGGCTCCAGTGAGGCGGGAGATCCGCTCCCAGACTGATTACATGACTTATGTGCTATGAAAGACATTCATGGGGGCGTGAGAGCCCAATTACAAGTATTTGCAAGCCGCGGGACAATTCTGTCATTTGTGACGGTCCCCGGGTCATTGCATTATTGTGTGGGTAATTTCGTATCCGTACATAGTGCCCGTCAGAGGACCTATGACTTAGCAGGGTGCCGCCCGAGGGGCGTCACAATGTCTTCCCATCATAAGAGAGTGTCGAGATCGGGAAAGTAGGGGTGCCATAGGCACCATTGTGCTGGGGTAGTTGGGGGTCACCACCGCCGAGGCGATCGAATGACATAGGCACCACTTGTCACTGGAGCGGTCGGGCACTGTTGAAACTTGAGTGGTCAAACGGCGTGAGCATCGCCATGATTGGAGTGACCAAAAGCCGTTGAGCTCAGGATCGTCGGGTGCCATGGGCCCCGGTGGGACTGGAGTTGTTGAGCAATCGGACGTTACTGATCCTGATGTGATTGGTGTAGTTGGCAGTCGGGTGCCGGGGGCACCGTTATGACTAGAGTGGCTGGCAGTCGAGTGCCGGGGGCACCATTGTAACTGGAATGCTTGACAGTCAGGTGCCGAGGGCACCGTTGTGACTGGAATGCTTGACAGTCGGGTGCCGGGGGCAACGTTGTGACTGGAGTGCTTGATAGTCGAGTGCCGGGGGCACTGTCGTGACTGAAGTGCTTGACAGTCGAGTGTCGGGGGCACCGTTGTGACTAGAATGCTTGACAGTCAGGTGCCGGGGGCACTGTCGTGACTGAGTTGTTGACTGATCGGGTGTTGCGGGCCCCGACGTGACTAGAGTGGCTGGCAGTCAAGTGCTGGGGGCACCGTTGCGACTGAGTTGTTGACTGATCAGGTGCTACGGGCCCCGACGTGGCTGGAGTGGCTGGCAGTCGGGTGCCGGGGGCACCGTTGTGACTGAGTTGTTGAGTGATCGGGTGTCGCGGGCCCCGACGTGGCTGGAGTGGCTGGTAGTCGGGTGCCGGGGGCACCATTGTGACTGAGTTGTTGAGTAATCAGGTGCCACGGGTCCCTACGTGACTGGAGTGGCTGGCAGTCGGGTGCTGGGGGCACCGTTACGACTAAGTTGTTGACTGATCAGGTGCTGCGGGCCCCCGACGTGGCTGGAGTGGCTGGCAGTTGGGTGCCGAGGGCGCCGTTGTGACTGGAGTGGCTGGCAGTCGGGTGCCGGGGGCACCGTTACGACTGAGCTATTGAGTAATTGGGTGCCACGGGTCCCAACGTGGCTGGAGTGGCTGGCGATCGGGTGCCGAGGGCACCATTGTGACTGAGTTGTTGAGTGATCAAGTGCCACGGGCCCCGATATGACCAGAGTAGCTAGCAGTCGGGTGCCGGGGGCACCGTTGTGACTGAGTAGATGGGCGCCGCTGGACCTTGATGGTCGTGCTCGGGGTCCGTTGATAGAGGCAGGGGCATGGCGCTTGATCTTGCGCTGAGACTTGTGAAGTTTGCCCATTGTCTGGATAACGGTGTTGAGGGCATGCTTATCGAGATAGAGAACCAGGCTGGGCGCTTCGATTGAGCCGCATACGGCGACACACAATCATTGAGACAGAGACTGGGTAGGGGCTCTCATCAAGCAATGACTATGCCGGGCACGAACGTTGAGGTAGAGACAAGGCAGGGTGGCTCGATCGAGAAACGTTGGATAGTGTGTGCTCGTTGAGGCAGGGACTGGGCAAGGCGCTCTCATGAAGCGGCATCTGGGTCATGCACGAATGCTAAGGCAAGGCCGAGCCGGGTGTTCCCGTAGAGCGGCATCTGGGGGCGCATGACTATCGAGGTAGGGCTCGGGCAGAGTGCTTTCACCAAGCAAGATCTGGGGTCATGCACGATTATCGAGATGACATACGTTTATTACGACAAGGGGGCCGGAGGTGGGTGTTTGGGCTAGACGCCGTATGAGGGATGCGCATGTGGCATGCCCTTGGCATGAGCCTAGCAAACACACACACAAATCTCCCGGAGACGGGTGTTTGGGCTAGATGCCGTATGAGGGATGCTTATGCGACATGCCCTCGGCGTGAGCCTAGCAAACACACATAATTCTCCTTAGCGCGCCTTTGTAGTCCAGGCTTGATGCTTGATCTCTCATGGTTGATGATCTCCAAAAGGGGGGAATTTATAGGGAAGTTGAAGGGTCACAAGGGATTTACTTGGATTGGCCTAAAGGGTGAAGCTGGTCTGCGTAAACCTAGTGAATAGTGAGGGTTTACGCAGACTAGCCTAAGGGGTGAAGTTGGTCTGTGTAAACCCCCTCTCCTGGATGGGGTTTACGAGGACCAGCTCAAGGGGTTGAGCCAACTCGCGTAAACCCCCTCCCCGGGATGGGGTATACGCGGACCAGCTCAAGGGGTCGAGCCAACCCATGTAAACCCCTCCTCGGAGGATAAGTGAAGAGTCTGCACGGGGTTTGACGTGCACGGACTCTATGAAGGAATGCAAAGGGTTTGTGTCAATGAGAAACTTGCACGGGGTATCTTGTCCACGGGGTTTATAAAAACGTGCAAGGACTTTGAAGACAAGAAGAAATGTGCACGGGGTTTAGAGTCCACGGGGTTTATAAAAACCTGCAAGGACTTTGAAGACAAGAAGAAAGGTGCGTAGGGTATCATGTGCACGGACATGAAATGCTTGGGGTATCATGTGCATGGACATGAGATGTGCAAAGACTTCTCTATGCTCAGACCTTGCAACAGTTTGTACTGACTTCAGATACAAAAGATGCACGGACTTAGTTTCAAAGAAATATGCATGGACTTTATTGCTGAAGAAATACATGGACTTAGTTAAAACATGCACCGGGTAGAGTGTGCACGGACTTTGTGAAACTTGGTCTTAAGCAAACAAGCCATGTGCTTTGCAGAAACGTGCACGGACTTGGTTTTCAAATAACCAAGATAAATGCACGGACTTTGCTTTGACTTGAAACATGCATGGACTTCGATAAAGAAATGTGCATGGACTAGGAGTGTAAAATGCATGGACTTCAAAATGCCTTGGTGAAAACATGCATGGGCTCAAAAGTTTGCACAGACTTTGGCTTAAGCTTAAGGCAAGTGTGCAAGATGGCAAACAATGCACGGACTTCATGTGAGCACAGATGCACAGTGTGCATGGGCTTTATGAAGTGGAGTCCAAAACATGCACAGGGTTGAACCCAAGAAAGAATTTGCACGGGGTTAAAACGTGCACGGACTTGATGGAACACACCAGCAAACTGACTAAGTCCAGAATGTGCACTGACAATGCACAATGTCCACAGACTTTAAAGAACAACATGCACTGATTCAATATGCACGGGGTTAATGTATGCATGGACATAGCGAATGCATAGAAGAATGGTTATGCATGGACTTTGCAACAGAATACACAGACATGATATGCACACAGATCAACAATGAATTGGAATATAATGTAAAACACCCTCAAGTTAAGCACATTAAACAAGAGTAATTAAATGACAGATCAAATGAAAGGTTGACAGTTAGTGTATGACATCATCAAAGTAGTAGAGGTTCAACATTCGTCGGCAAGGACAGATCGTCCTGCCCTGTGTCGAGGTCGTGTAGAGGGCTTGTGTGTGTATTCCCTTAGTTTACCATCTTTGGGTTCTGGTTACCATCATTGTGTTCTACCAATGTTGTTACCCTATTACTGCTGTTGTTGTTCTTTACTTGTTGCTTCTACAATGTTCTTGTTTAATACTTTCGTTGTAGTGGGGTTCTGCGGGATCCCTACTGAGCCTATGAGATAAGACTCACCCCCTACTATTTAGGTGCTGCGTTTTCCACAGAGTGGAGCATTCCTGCCAGAGGCTCGTTAGTTGCCAGCTCGCCAGGTTGCCAGGGTGTGCCCCAGGGCAGTGTATGTTTCTTTTCTTTGACTGTACTTATGGACTGGACTCTATAGTTGTTATTTAATTATTATAAAATGTTGATTTTATTTATGTCAGAACTATAGTTCATTCTGTAGATTCACTTTCCTGCTATTGTTTAAATGTTCAATGCGTGACCATACCATCCCTTTAACCCTTCCGAGCCTTCCGGCTCGTGGGTGGCAGGCCAAGATTCGAATGGTATCGAGTTATTCCTGATATCCAGATCTTGGGTCGTTACAGCATTGCTACCACTGCCCTGATGCAAGGAACCCAGGACTCCATCCTCTGACGATCACTCGGAGTCGAAGCCCTAGCAACCTTGATGGATCTCCTCGGCCTAGCCCAAAATTACGCCAGTTGTGAGGAGAGCACTGCGGCCCTAGGTTGCACGGTTGGGACTAGTCAACCCGACAGAAAAAGATCCACCGACTCTCCTCGAGCGAGGGAGAACAAGCCGGAGTGGCAAGATCCGGAGTGCCACTACGGTTCGAAGATCGGAGAAAGGGGCCAATATCGACACTACATGCCCCCGAGCCCTGCCCGAGTAGATCCTCATGGAAATCCGTGAGGAACCCTTCCTCCAATGGCCTTCGAAAATGAAGTCCGACCTGAGGACTAGGAGCATAAGAAGGTACTGCCGCTTGCACCATGACCACGGGCACGGCACAATCGACTGCATCCAACCCAAGGATGCCATCGAGGATCTCATATGACGAGGACTACTTGATAAGTTCATTGCTAAGGCCTTAAAAAAGTGATAGCGTGAGCGAACCCCTCCACCCATTGACAACTGACCCAATGGGAAGGAGATCATGATGATCTTGGGATGGCCGGCGTCAGGCTGAGAGAGCTCTAGGAGGCGCCACCGACACATGTTGAAAATAAACTCCATGGATCACGAAGATAGTTGCCACCGCGAGTCCACCACCTGGGAGCAACTCAAAGATCCAATCATCTTCTCAGATGAAGATTGTGAGGGTGTAACCACCCCCCATTCCAACGCCTTTGTGGTCTTTGTGACCATCAACCAATGTACTGTGCGATGAGTTCTTTTCGACAATGGAAGCAGCCCCAACGTGATTTCTTACGATTCCCTCATACTTATGGGTGTGGACTTGTCATGAATAACGCCACTATACACACCTCTATATGGCTTTTCTAGCACAATCATCCTCCCTGAAGGGTGTATTTCATTATCGATCATGTTCAGGACCGCACCTAGAGACGTGACGTTCCTAGTGGACTTCACAGTTGTGCATGGGATGACCGAGTATAATGTGATCATTGGTGTAATGACCCAAGATCTGGATACTGGGTCAAACCTGATAATATTCAGATCCTACGCTGCCACCTATGAGCTAGGAATCTCGGAAGGGTTAAAAGGATGGTATGATTATGCATTGAAATTCTAAATAAGTAGGAAATAAACTATAGAACTAAATAATTTAACTGACAGAAAAGAAAATTTAACATTTTATAATAATTAAATATAACTACAGATCTCTTTGATGATCGTTTGCTCTCCAGGGTGTGTTTTCTTCTGCGCTACTGGATAGGCTTCACTGTCGGATCGAGGTTAAGCTTGTGCATCACTATCTCCCATGGGATCTCGAGAAGTTGATCATCAGACCATGCGACGACTTGGATATACTTGGCAAGGAACTTTTTGTATTGTTCTAGAACATCAGATGGTAGGTCAGCTCCAATCTTGACTCCTAGGGTCGGGTCACCTTTGAGGAAGACCGTTAGTAACTCGCCGCCAGGCTCGGATGTTGTTCGTCCCTCTTCGGTTCCCCTAATCCCTTTATTTTTCCCTTCCGACCTTATAGCTTCAACCGAGATTATATAGCACCTTCTAGCCATCGCCTGGTTACCTCGGACTTCCCCCACACCATTTTTGGTGGGAAACTTCATTTTTGGGTGATAGGTAGAGGGCACCGCCTTCATTCGGCTGAGGATGCCTCGACTGAAGATGGCGTTATAAGTCATCATTCCCTAAATCATGATGAAGTCTGGCATAACCATGACAGTTTTGGGTGGGGTGTCGATGGTGACTGGCAGGCTCAGGGCTCCCTCGGGATAGGTTGCCTGGTCGTTGAACCCATAAACGGGGGTCGAATCAGGCAGAGTCTAGATGGATTTTCACCCATCTTGAGGAAACATTCATGTGAAAGTACATCAGGGGCGCTACCATTGTCAACTAAGATCCTACCTATGTTACAATGGTTTATTGTAGCCGATACAATGAGAGCATCGTCGTGCGGGGTAGTTAACCCTTCCAGGTCTTGGTCGGAGAACACCAGGCCCTGTTGTTCGCTCGCCTGTGGGGCTTTGGGGGGCTTAGAGGCCTAGCTCACCTGATCGGCGTGACGCTTCATTCCTCGACTGCTGTCTCTACTTGATGCTGCATCACCAGCAATGACATTGATGTGGACTCGGCGGGAAGATTGTCGATTTCCTTGGGGGCGACAGTGTCCTTCTTTTGCTCGGACACATACTGGGATAAATGCCCCTGGCAGACGAGGCCCTCGATCTCGTCCTCGAGCTAATGATAATCACCGGTGTGGTGCCCATGGTCGCTATGAAATAGGCAATACTTGTGGCAGTTGCAGTGCTTTGCCTTCATAGGCTCGGGTTGGCAAAGGAGGCCCGAGCCCTTGATATCTTCATAAATCTCATAGACGAGGGCGGTCAGGGGAGTGTGCCACTCGTATTTTCGAGAGGGCTCCTTGTGGTCTCCATCCCAAATCCACCTCTTTCCTTAGCCAGAGCCAGAGCCTTGCTCGGATGGTCGCCTCTTGTTCCCCTCCTGTCCCGAGCCCATCGTGCTGCGGCAAGTGCTGAGGACTTCCTCGCACTCTACGTGACATGGGGTTAGGGTCACTAACTCGGCGAGGAAGGAAGGGAGATGAAGGACCAGCTCGAGCCGGAGGTTCTCGTCGCGAGTGCCCCCAGTCAGTGCAGTGACGACCGAGGCAGCATCTAGGTGGGGGATACGTAGGGCTTCTGATTAAAATCAGTTGATGTAGGCCCTGAGTTTCTCCCCCTGTTCCTGTTTAAGGGCCAATAGTCCCGCTACTGACTGGGGAGGACCGTTGCCGGTGAAGCTTTCCTTGAACACTCGCCTGAACTGTCAGAAGTCGCAGATGCTGCCTGGGGTGAGGGCTCGGAGCCAAGCCTGACCACCCTGGACCAGGGTGGTCACGAACGCTCGGCACTTGATGGTGTCGGATGCCCCATGCAGGGTCATTAGGGCGTCGAAGCTGTGATAGCGGTTGATCGAGTCTCCTTGGTCGTCGTATGACTTGAAGGTTGGAAGTGAGATCCTTGGGGAGATCTCGACCTTCAAGACATGGTTGGAGAACGGGGATTGCTCCTCATCCTCCACTGTAGGGGTCTTCTGCAGAGCGCGGAGGGCGTGTACTTGCTCTGTGAAATGCCTCTCGAAGTCTCATAGTCGGAGGGATAGCTTCAATTGTCGTTGGGTCGAGGGGCTGTGGGGGAGCTCCTACTAGGTGCCCTGGCGCTCCTCGGGGGCATCAATTTTTGGGAACGGCCGATGCCCTCTAGACTTCTCCCTCCACGGGGTGGAGGAGGCTTCTTGCTCCAGGGGAGGGGCTTGCGATAGTCCTCCTGACCTGTTGCGGATGAGCTGCCACCCCCAGAGGGTGAAACATCCCCCACTAGTTTACAGGGAGGCATCTCCACGAGGGGGGGGGCTTTCCCGAGGGAGTCGCGACTTCTCTTCCCTAGCTGCCTGGGCCCTCATTAGATCAATGAGGCTATCCAGTTTGGCGTTGAGGGTTTGAAGAGCATCCGCGCTCTCGGTGGGGGGTTGCCCTTCCACCGCGGGTGGGGGTAGTCTGCCGATTAGGTCGCTGGTGTGAGAGGGGGTATCCCCCATCGGATGGGAAGGTGTGCCTTCTTCCGTTGCCATGACCTTTCCCTTGTCACCGACGGTCCTCCTAATGGAGCTTCTTCGCGCCATGCTGGCTCTTTGCTCATTTCCCATAGACGGTGCCAGATGAAGAGGGGTGATCTTGCGCTGTTCCTGAGCTGAGGTTGACAACCACGATTGTGAGAACTGTAAGAAGGGAAACAGATCATAGGTGCCCAGGGATAGTTCCCTGGGGAAAACCCTCCGATGCTTAAGTTAGCAAATCAGGTAGAGCTCTGGTGCGATGGAGAGAGGTAGGAGGAGGTAGGGTCGTTAGATCCCTCTCCACCAAGTGGTGAAGTGACTCTTGCTCAGGATTAGTGTGACTTAGTTGCACTTACCTTTCATAGGAGAGCTTTCCAGGTTTATATAGCGACTTGTGGAACGTAGGAGCCCTGTGAGCCGAGGAGTTTTAGGGGGGGTTACGTCCTCTTCGTGTGCTCTTTATAGTACGGGGACTCTTGATCTCCCATATCCCTTTGATCTCCCTACTCTTAAAGGGCACGTAACGGTCGCACGGATAAGCTTTCATCAATCGGTCTGAGCATGGGGCACTAACACAGGTGGCGACCGAGGAATAAAGCTGAGCTGTTGAAGGAGGGTTCTGATGCAGGAAGGAGATAAAATAGAAAGATCAGGTGAGCTCTCCTGCCCCTGGGAACGGTAAAACGGCTTCTTGGGTCACCACTGCATGCGCTGAACCTCCTGATTACTTTTCGGATCAACCACTGATTCCTTGAATAATCTAGCAAACACCCGGCTAAGATTCATCATGTCATCGACTAGCCCCTTCAGCACCTGGGGCAGATCGGCAACTGCATATGCCGCATTTCTTTGTTCTAACTGAGCTGATCGCAACTTTATAGTGCCTGGCTGGAGAGGGCCTCTAACAAAATGTTGACAGTAATCCCATGTAAGCGGGCCAGAATCGCCCATCATAGATAGTGCGGTCTCTCGGTAGCCGAGACCTCGTCAGTTGATTTGTCTGCCCTTGGGCACCAGCTTAGTGTGTCCTTGAAGTTGTGCTCCGAGGCCTCTCCCTGGTTGATAGCCTAATTTTAGAATAATGGACCAGCCTTTTGAGTCTCGGATCTTGGGCTTCTCTTTAACATTAATAAGCATAGTGATGGGCTTGCGGGGTTCGTAAGCCCATGGGAAGTCCAGATCCAATACAGATATAACGGGCCAACTGCTAGGCCATAATGTGGGCAAGATCTTCTCTGAGATGGCCTTCACTGACTGGGGCGAATACAAGCTTTTAACTTTTACCACCCTCCCCTAGAACGGGAACTTGAGACATTGATGGGCGGTAGATGGCACAGCACCAAGAGTATCAAGCCAAGGACGACCCAAGATAGCCTTGAACATAGGGTCGATATCCAGCACATAAAATTCGACGGCCATGGTGAGAGGCCCAAGTTCAGCTTGCAGGGTGACCACCCCATGACATGCCCTTCGCGAATTGTCATATGCTGCAATGGTTGTAGGGGTTGGCCGTAGAAGCTCCTCTGAGAGATTGCAGGCCCTAAGGGTGTTGAGTGGGCACACATTAATTGATGCCCCCGTATCAACCAAGGCTGCATCCACACTAACCTTATTCAAGATAATAGAAATGCAGAGCGGCATCTGTCGAGCTTCCGGAGGTGCCAGCTCGATTTTAGAAAATGTAATTGTCGGTCCTTTTGAAATTGTGGCCAATGCAGTAGGAAGGCTATCAACTGCCATGTCTGCGTTGACCATCACCTTCTGAAGAAAATTTCTTAATGCATCCTGGTGAAGGGTGGACCTTTTAATCAGCTCAATTATAGATATCTTGGTGGGAACTCTATCCAAATGATGCAACAGGTCATATTGAGTACCCGGCAAGGGTTCAGCTTCTTCTTGTTGATCTATAGCCGGCTGGGCAGACTGAGGATTGGAAGTAGGAGCATAATTTCTTTGGAACAATCGCCCGCTCCGTAGGGCTAGATTCTATGCCGGCCTGGCCTCCGATGACGGCAGAGCAGGTTGAGTGGGGTGGATAAGTGGTGCGGTGAAGGGTGTGGGAGAAAAAATGGGGTTAGGAGAGGTGAGAGCGGGGGTAACAGGTTGTGGCAGAAGGATAATGGGCGAGGAGGTGGGCGCGGTGATGATGGGTGTAGATGGAGATGAGGGCGGAAAGATAATGGGTGAGGGATTGGTGGTTGGTGTGGTGGTGATGATGGGTGTTGGTGTGGGAGAAGGGCTAGATGGAAGGGTAGTGGTGATAGTGGTGGGGGTGATAAGTAGTGGGCGGGATGGAGGCGCTGGTGAGGGTGTTGGCGTGGACGCGGATGGGACAGTGAACTGGTGGATGAACAGTGTTGTGGATGGAGGAGGGGTTTGGTGTATGGGTGTGAAGATGGGGGAAGTGGAGGGGTAGTTGTAATGGAAGGCTGATACTTGGTAGGTCGTACCGTCATCATCAAAGGACCATCTGGCATTGGGGGATGGAGGCTGGACTACGTTCACCTGAGCCAGTGCCGGCGGCTGAGGTTGCGGAGCGCGTGGATGGTTCGGCATTGGGTTCTGGTGGATCCCCAAGTCTTGAAGCTATTGCAGTTGCTGCTGCGCCGGCTGCTGTGACTGCGGTGCTTGCTGCTGCACTTGCTGCCTCGGTGGCGGCCTTCTTTTATCTTTTAGCTCAATGATGGCCTTATACATTTCGGCCCAATCAATCCTGTGCCCTTCATGCAAATCATATACCAGGTCTCGGAATTGAAAACAACCTTCAATGGTGTGCCCTGGCTACCTGTGGAATACACAATATTTCATCTGATCAATAGTTGTATTCCAACTGGGCCATTCTGGAGGAAGCTGTATGGCATTGACTGACATGAGAGCCAAAAATATGTCGGCAAGAGTTTCTGGCAAAGGAGGATACTGGGCTCTCTTCGGAACTGGGCACTTGCTATTGTTGTAGCCGTTAAGGGGAGGAACATTGTGGTATTGTGGTGGTGGTGGAGGCTATTGTGGAGCGGAGTAGGTGCTTTGTGGAACGGTGAAGGTGAGCGGAGGGTTTGGTGGAGTGGAATAAGCGGGCGGAGGGTTTTGCAGAGTGGCGAAGGCTAGTGGAGGATGATTTTGTGGGGCGGACTGGGTGTTGTGGGGTTTTTGGGAAAAGCGGATCTGGTTGTTTTGGTTGGCGGGAGGGAAGGTAATGGCTTGAACTTGCTCATTTGTTTGGACTCCCTCGGTGACAGGCCCTTGAGATTTTTTGTTGTATTTGGGCTTCTGGGCCTCGAACAACGAGTGGATGGGAGAGTCCTTAAACTACGTTTGAATGAACCGCGCCCGACTATATAGTTGGTGCATGTTAGATATGTCATTCATAGCTAATATATTTCGGAAGGTTGGGGTAGCATTGGAAATTAACAGCTTGACCTTCTCTTCCTCCGGAATATGGTCGAGCACCCTGGCGGCCATCTGCCTCCATCTATCGGCATATGTTGCAAACTCCTCATCAGCTTTCATTTTTTCGGCCACTAAATCTGTGAATGAGTATTCTGGGCCAACCTTGTCTTGGAACCCTAAGTAATATCGCCCTGATTTCGGATGTGCGTGCGTCACGGCATATGCTCGTAAGGAACCCAATTATGGCGGGTGCACACGTCAAAGGGAAAAGTCATGGCTAGATCGCTAGGCCCAACTCACAAAATAAACCCGAGGCAGCACTCCCACACTTCGCACTTAATGTGTTCAATGGCCTTTGACCATAGGGATTGCCTGACTTTCTTCTTAGCACTCTATGGATGCTTGAATTCTTGCGCTCACGTGAAAGGTAATCGTGAGGAAAAAGCTGCTTATCCCGTTTAAAAAAAACGACGATAATGCAAAACAAAGAGAGGGAGAAACGTGAATCCGAGCAGTCGGGAATCCCCACTAAAATAAATGAGGACTCGTGCGAAATGGTGAAGTGAATTATAACAAGGACGAAGCCTAGTAGCCGGGAATTCCCATTGAGACACATGAGGAGACTCGCGCCAAACGGTGGAATCTGCAACGGAATTATAATAAGGACGAATCTTAGTAGTCGGGAATCCTCATTGAGACACATGAGGAGACTCGCGTCAAACGATGGAATCCGCAATGAAATTATAATAAGGATGAATCTTAATAGTCGAGAATCCCCATTGAGACACATGAGGAGACTCACGCCGAATAGTGAAGTCTGCAACTAAAATAAACAGATGGGAGCTATGCGAAGCTACCAAAATCGAGAGCCTGAAACCCATATGTAGGCGCTAGAGTAATCCTCGAGTGTTACTTAGAAAACTTGCATATCCCTATATTCGGGGGGTCTTTGTTCACGCATTTGTACCTCCAAGCCACAGAGAATTGTCTCGGGTGAAGATTGTAAGTTTGAGCTACGCATGTAAACCATGCGACATCCTCTTGACGGGTGCACCACCCCTTAGTTGTTCCTCGTGGCCCGCACCGCATTTGCAAATCACGGGCTATGTCCCTATCCTGTCCCCTATAGAGGGAGCTGCCTTATATATATTTATATTATGCCTGCTAACGAATACCTGCATGCTTAAATAAAGAAATAAATAATAATAATAATAATAAATAACTCAATTTTGGATATTGCAGTCTGCTTTCCCAATTCTGACTCGTGGAGCCCAATCTTGGCCCTCACGGCCTACCCCCTGCCCTCACGGCTTGCTAATCCCCTAATCTCAACCCTGGTGGCCCACTTCCCCGGGTTCGAATTTCACAGTCGGTACCCCCGGTGCATTAATGAACTAAAAATTCTCTCTCCACTCTAGTTCGGACCGTCCGACTGGCTAGAGAATAAAAAGACTCCTTCTACTCTAGATCAGACCTTTTGTCCGGCTAGAGAACTAAAAGACCCTTTCCACTCTGGACCAGACCTTCCGTCCGGTTAGAGAACAAAAAAGGTTCTCAAAAGATTCTTTCCACTCTTGACCAGACCTTGTGGGGACTCGGGATCCGAGTACTGGAAAGGAACCGGCGCGACTCGAATCTCAGCCCGCCTCCCACAAGTCCGAAGACTCGGAAGGGAAGAAAGGATGGTGTAAGGGTGTGTAAGAAGCTAAAGTAACTATGGGGATAGCACAATATATAACAAAATAATAATATAAAAATTAAATAAATAAACTATTATATGGTCCAATACATCTCATGTCCAAAATAAAATACAGTCAACTGAAAGAAAAGTACAAGTACACGGGATATACCCCGACTCTGGCAACTGGCACTAACCTCGGCTACTGGAACCATGCTGGACGCCTGCCGCACCACCTGAAGTGCCGACCTCGCCTGAAATACGGTGAAAGCACGCAAGGGATGAGACTCATTTCACAGGCTCAGTAGGGATCCCTCGAACCCTACCTCGCACGGAAAAACCCGTTGCTATAGCGGTAAAGCTACGCTAGCTAACAGGAGTACGGTGGAACCAACAAGATGGAATAAATAGACTGAAAAACCATCTATTCTAACAATACCGTACTACTGAACCTCGGTCTAGCAACCTCGAGTCTGAAACTACCAGGAGACAGAAGCACTATCCACTAGAAGAACGACCGGATGCGTCCCCTGATGTCTTACACCACGTCACAAGTGTCTAGCTACACCGTCCCGGGCGTGAGACTCAGACACGCACAAGTACCACAACAAGGACTAACTGGGGTCACGCTCGTCAGCGCATGTCCTAAGCCCCCAACTACGTGTGCACACACAGACCATCTGCTCTAGGTCGGGTCCTCTAGCTACTTCCCCCCCCCACCGGACTCTGGTGGCAAAGACAATAGGCCCACGGAGACCAGCCTAAAAAATATCTAACTCAGGTCAAGCTCTCCACCACTCCCGGGTGGGTCCGCACCTGCATACGCAGGAAGCTACAACTAGTGGATAGGTCACTGGAAGGTAGACTCTCCAGTCAATGGAAAATAACGTCTGAACCAGACGGAGTATAGGGGACTGCCCCTCATACCAACACCGACTCACGGTGACATAAGCCGAAGACGTCACATCTCGGGACCCCCCACGACGCCCCACACCTGGTCCCCACATGATGTCTAGTATCAGTCAGACCACGGGTCAGCATGTAGATCGAGGTCTGCTCACCCGAGACTTGAATCGGCACGGAAGAAACCACCGGCTAGGCCTTAGACGATGAACGGATGCACGGCTAAGCCTCAGCCGCGCGTGGGAGAAAGGTGGTCCAACCTGGCCGTCCATCACTCCCTGCGGAAATCAGACTATAACGCGCCTGCCCAGGAGTGTTATAGTACTTAACGGACCAACACAGGTGCGTTAAGCCTCAAGTCACAAGAGGGAATATAACGCGCACCTCTAGGGGTGTTATGTACATAACGGACCAGCCATGGTGCGTTATGTACATAATGGACCAGCCATGGTGCGTTATGTCACAGAGTGAAAACAGACTATAACACAGTCCTCTAGGTGCATTATAGACCTTAACGGACTATCTCCGGTGCGTTAAGTAGAAGGTAAGGGCGTTATGTATAACGCACCTCCCCTGGGGCGTCATAGAGTGTCCCCTACCCACTGCATCACCTGTTGAAAAAGCTCCCTCCAATGTACACCAAGCCCTTGAAGCTATAGAAGTTCGACGGGCAAAGGTCTCCACATGAGCACTTGACCAACTACATTACAGCCTTGGGCGAGCTAGCGTTGGACTAATCATATCTCCTTCGCTACTTTGCCACTTCACTTATAGGAATAACCTTTTAGTGGTATTCCCACCTGAAGACCAACTCAGTGATCGACTGGGCAGATCTCCAAAAGAAGTTCCTCGACTGCTTTTAAACAGTCGAGCCCAAGATCTTCCTGGCCGAGCTCTATTCTCTCTGGTAGAAGAAGGGCGAGAGTGCCCTCGACTTTATCAAAAAATGGCGAGACCTCAGTATGAGGTGCATCAATCCACCAGTCCAGGAGGACGCCATCACCATGTGCCGCAGAGGCTTGGCAGCCGAGGTCAGCGAAAAGCTCCTTGGCACCAATATTAACTACTTCGACCAGCTCAACTCGGTAGTCGCCAAAATAGAGATGTTCTTTGCTGATAGCCCAAGCTACACTTCAGTAAAGGGTAAGCAGATGTGAGAACGCCAACCCGGTAAAGAGGTGAACATCATCGAGTTCACCCCCACCGCCAAAGCCAGCAAGGAAGGTGAGCCAAGCGGCTCTGATAAGAAGCCAGCAGATAAGTCGACTGCCCCTTCCTTTTCAGAGTATATGAGGACACCCTTCTCCTTCAAAAAGGAACATATGAAGATGCTCTTTGACCTCTGCATGGCCCAGAAGATTATCGAGCTGCCAGAAGCTCGTAAGCCGGATGAGGCTTAGAAAACTGATGACCCTAGCTATTGCCAATATCTTTGCATGCTAGGCCATCCACTTGAAGATTGCTACGTCTTCAAGACTTAGGCACAGAAGTTGATCCGAGACGGCCTCATTAAAATGAAGAGTGATCTAGTCGACCCCCCACAACCACATGCGTGGTCCCAGCCAGCCAAGGTAGTGTGTGTGGTTCATTATTCGACTAACATGATTCATACGATGATAGCATTCTCTCTCTCTGACGTCAAAGCAGAGGACCCAAGCACCAGCTAAGGCGAGCATTCACTGTGGTATCCGGGGTGGAGACCCTTGCATGACTGCATACCCCTCTCCTTTCAAAAAGAAAAGACTAGGTGACTCTTCGATGTCGTTATCGTGAGGGGGCAAATCATGCCCCGAGATCCACCGACAGATTACACCCGATGGGACTCCAGTCACTCCCAATACTGCCCTTTCCATGCCAAAATTTTTCACACAATTGAATCCTGCGAGGAGGTTCAATACCTAATCCAGGAATAGATCTAGTGGGAGTAAATCGATGTTGAGGGAAATTCTATGGCGGTTCTGAGACTTCGACAAGTCATGGAAGAAACTCTGAGTATCGCCAGAAATGCACCAAAGCAACCAGACCCTCCACAAGTAAATAGGCACGGACTGCGTTATAGACATGCTCCGTAGTGGCTCAAGTTTCGAACTGACAATCGAGAAGTGCTCGAGCGATTGTGAAGGTGCAGGGAGCAAGATGTCAGTCAAGAGGTGGAGCCGAGTGATTTCTAGGTCAACGTCATCCATCCTCCTGCCGCCCTAGCCCCTCCAGATGCCAAACACCGATTGCCAATCGACCAGCCCCTGCTACTTTGGCCATGCAATGGCGACTGTGGCAAGAACTGGAGTCCCTCCCATTCTCCCTAGAGGATACTGCTAGGCTACTCCGAGTCCTTCTCGACCAAGAGGATGTTCTAGTAAGTGAGACCACGATGGGTGCCCCAAGTCCCTCTCGCTCCCCTCCTACCCCACCTGTACCTCCGGTATTAGGAGATAGGAAGGGGAAGCAAAAGTAGGGTGAGGTTCCAATGCGATCGTGTTGTGTCTCCCCAGCTGGCGAGCCCTTGGGTCCTCTCTGCATGCCCTGCAACCCAGCCCAGATCATAGAGAAGACATCTTCAGAGTATTTAGTGACTCTGGCCTGTAAGTCGGGCCCTCCATCACAAGGCCCAGTCGACGCACGAAGTCAAGGTAACTATCCAGAGCGACAATACCATACTGTGTCTTCGGCTATCACCAGACCCTACTCCAGGCCAGATGATAAAGTCAAGGCTAAGGAGCAAGACTCCAAGCACATCTCTTAGTTTGCATCTCAACAAAAGACTTTGCCACTGTGTGTAAGGCATCAAACCACGCGTAAGTCTTCAGATGCCAGTCCCAGTGTACCAGTTCATCAGGAGATACCCTCCTTGCCACTGCGGGCAAGGCATCAAATCGTGCATACGTCTTTGGACGCCGACCCCAGCACGCCAGCCTGTCGAAGGCTGTCTTCTTCACCATCATGGGTAAGGCATCAAACCGCGCACATGTCTTCAGACGCTAGTCTCAGCATTCCGGCATACCAGGAGCTACCACCTGAGATCATTGAGTAGGCGATCAATGCCACCTTCCAATTATAACAAGCGAAAGGTGCCTAGATTGAAATCCAGACAAAGAAAAGCCACCAACCTCACCTTGCCAAGACATCAGATTGGAGATATCCTCATGGGGATTTATCGACTCCAGCTCCAGCACCTCTTCCTCCTACTCCCCTGGAGGTAGCCATCGCCAAGAAACAAGAGAGGAATAGAAGAAAGAACCTCAAGAGGCCGCTCAAGAAAAAAGTTGAGCAAGCAGTCGCCTTACAATCGCCAACTGAGATAACACCTCTCCAGAGGCTACAGTGGCTCATTGACAACCTGAAGGAATACATCCCCCCTCGTCCTATGAGAGCTGTCCCACTCGATAGCTACATCCCATGGGAAGAAATGTAGAAGCGAGCTAGCCTTAGAAGCTGAGTCCAAGAGATGATTTAGAAGATCAGGAATGGCGAAAGGCTCCTCATCCCAAAGGAACTATCCTTGTTCTATAAGGACAAGGAGATCACAATAGAGTAGCTAGAATAAATGTTCCAGGGCTGTACCTGCAACATGGTGGTGATGCCAGACGAATCCCTTAATATAATAGAGATCAACAAGCATTAGGTTCCTAACATGATAGAGGAGCCAGATGAACAAGAATATGAAGCTGTAACAGCAGAAGCAATCAGCTCTCCCAACTGGAGAGAACCCGTAATGAAATGGTTTAAACACCAAGACTTTTGCAAGCAAAGGGAAGAAATGGTTAGATTGATCAGAATGAAAACTCTTATGAAGTTTGGAATGGAACCTTGTTCCGGATTGTAGAAAATGCCAAAAGTAAGGTACTCCTGCGATGTCTATCCATGGAGGAAGCTTGGACGGTCATGAAGGAAGTTCACACTGGATCTACTAGTGCCCATCAAGCCTGGACAAAAATGAAGATTGAAATCAAGAAGTTGGGATACTACTAGCCAACTATGTTCGATGACTATTGAAATTATGCCAAGTCATGTCATAAATGCCATGAACATGCAGTAGTTCCAAGAAGAACCCCAATACGACTACACCAAACGGCGCCCAACTGGTCATTTGCCCAATCGGGCACCGATGTAGTCGGCCTGCTGCCAGCGTCTTCATCAAGGTGCAGATACATCTTAGCAGTGACAAATTATTTCTCTCGCTGGGCAGAGGCTGTAGCTGTAAGGGAAGTGACGGGAGAGATCATGGTCAATTTTTTTTGTCAAAACATAATATTCTGATTTAGTGTGCCCGATCGAATCATCTCCGATAATGGAAGTCACTTTCGAAACCAGAAGGTCTACAAACTAGCTGAAAAATTCAAGATTGTTTGGAGGACATCCACCCCGTACAACCCACAAGTAAATGGGTTAGCGGAAGCCTATAACAAAATATTGTGCACATTTCTTGCTAAGATGGTCAACTCTCGCAACAAGGATTGGGAAGATAGAGTGTATGAAGCACTGTGGGCGTACCGCAGCATGTATAAGACCCCAATAGGTTGCTTGCCATTCTCCCCTGTCTATAGCTCGGAAGTAGTTGTCCCGATAGAGCTAGAGATACCCTCAGTATGGGTCGTGATCCAGCACGAATTGGTCAAGGAAGGCCAAACAAATATAGAAAGAAGATTGGAGAAGCTCTCTAATTTGGAAGGACAGCGGCTTAAAGCCCAGCAGAACATACAGGTCTATCAGGCCCGTATGGCCCGTGCCTTCGATAAACTCATCGAAGAGTGAGAATTTAAGAAATGAGACCTAGTCATGATCAAATGGAGAGAAGTTATGGTGGCCAATCCCAAAGAAAAATTGAACGAAAATTGGATAGGACCTTATGTGGTCCATAAAGTTTATGAAGGTGGTGCTTATGTCACCGTCAACCATCGGGGCGACGTTCAATTCTCACCACTCAACGGGAAGCACCTAAAGCTGTACCACATGTTGCTCCCTCAGCTCGGCGATCAACTGAAACCAATACCCAAGAATGAACAAGATTGTATCTTAGAGCCCTTCAAATGAGTCACCTTGAACAACACTTAACTCGGAACCCATGGCCTTTCGAGATCTTAACTGAAGGGTATGACTTAGACCTTTCATCTCAGTCAGAGAAACCCGATCTCCTTGTGTTGGTACAATCCCAGTACCAATGATACACACTTAACTCGGTGCCTAAGGCCTTCCGGGGTCTCAACCGAGGAGTGTGACCAAGACCTTTCGTCTAAGTCCGAGAAGCATGAACTCCTTATGTCAGTGGAATCCCAGCGTTGATGAACCACCTTAACTCGGCGCCTAAGGCCTTCCGGGGTCTCAACTGAGGGGTACGACCTAGACCTTCCATGTAAGTCAGAGAAGCCCAAACTCCTTGCGCCAGTGTAATCCCAGCATCAATGAACCACCTTAACTCGGCGCCTAAGGCCTTCTGGGGTCTCAACCGAGGGGTACGACCTAGGCCTTCCATCTCAGTCGGAGAAGCTCGAACGCTTTGCGTTGGTGCAATCCCAGCATTAATGAACCACCTTAACTCGATGCCTAAGGCCTTTCGGGGTCTCAGCTGAGGGGTACGACCTAGACCTTCTATCTAAGTCGAAGAAGCCCGAACTCCTTGCATCAGTGCAATCCTATCAGTGATGAACCACCTTAACTCGACACCTAAGGCCTTCTAGGGTCTCAGTCAAGGGGTACGACCTAGACCTTCTGTCTAAGTTGGAGAAGCCCGAACTCCTTATGTCGATGTAGTCCCAGCATCGATGAACCATCTTAACTCGGTGTCTAAGGCCTTCCGGGGTCTCAGTCGAGGGGTACGACCTAGACGTTCTGTCTAAGTCGGAGAAGCTTGAACTCCTTGCATCGGTGCAATCCCAACATCGATGAACACACTTAACTTGGTGCCTAAGGCCTTCCGGGGTCTCAGCCGAGGGATCCAACCTAGACCTTTCATCTAAGTCAGAGAAACCCAAATCCCTTGAGTCGGTGTAATCCCAGCACCGATGAACACACGTAGCTCGGTGCCTAAGGCCTTCCAGGGTCTCATCCAAAATCTCTGACCCAGATCTTTCATCTAAGTTGGAGAAACTTGAATTCCTTACGTCGGTGCAAACCCAGCATCGACGAACACACTTGACTCGGTGCCTAAGGCCTTTCCGGGGTCTCAGCTAAAAGCTCTGACCTAGTCCTTTCATCTAAGTCAGAGAAACCTAAATTTCATGTATCGATGCAACCCCAGAATCGATGAACACACTTAACTCAGCGCCTAAGGCCTTTTTGGGGTCTCTGTCGAAAGCACTAACCTAGACCTTTCGTCTAAGTCCAAGAAACTCAAATTTCTTGCATCATTGGAATCCCAACATTAATGAGCACACTTGACTCGGTGCCTAAGGCCCTCCGGGGTCTCAGCCGAAGAGCACGGCCTCGACCAACCGTCTGCGCTGAGTCAACTCAATCGCTTTACATTGGCATAGACCCAATGCCACTGATACTACTATGTCCTTGTAATCTCGTCCCACAGTGATACTCAGAAAAAAAAAGAGAAGAAGAGAGAAAAAAAAAGAAAAAAGGGAAAGCTCGAGGTCTGAATCAGAGATCTAACCCACGGTCAAAGGCAGTTATCAGGAAACTGCTTTGCTATTCTGAGATTTCAAGAACTATCCAACAGCAGCCTCAAAAATAGATCAAGGTTTGATCCGTGTAGATCCAGCTCAGCTCTCTAGTCCTAAGTTGAAGTACTTCGAAAGAGCTTTCCAACGGTACCTCGTGGGTGTCGATCCGACGTCGAGAGTGATCGCAGCGGCCGATCTTGTCGGGTCGTGCGTCTAAAAATAGAAATGAAGGTCCGTGGGCAGCAACTCCAAAGTTGGGAGATCGAAGCCGATCGGCCTCCGACCGGTGTCTTCGGCTGACCGCCATCCAAGGAAGCGCGCCACCAGGGGTCCCCATCATAGAGGGTCCCACCGCACCAGGTCAGGAGGTTGGAGTGGTCCATGGGCCCCATGGGCCTATAGATCGTGCCATCCGGACAGCACCAAAATGTGGGTTCGGCACCACCGGGACGACATCAAGATGCTGCCCGTCAACCCAATTGTTGTGACTCTCGGGCCCCACATGTGACCTTTTACCTCCCTGTGTGGAGTGAGTCGACTGCATTGTATTACTGTAATAACTATTAACCGGGAGTCTGAGATTGGTCGGGGTTGTCTTCCCCACGCCAGGAGTGTAGAGGTAACGATCCTAACTTCTTGGCATTCATTTGCTTAGTTAGTATATGGTCGTATGCCGCTGCGAGAGCGTAGGATCCTATCTTGTGAGTCCATGTCACCGCTGTAAGTGTGAGAGTGACCCATCCCGTGACTCGATCCGAGTCTAGAAGTGAGTCGACTACCCTTGAACTCTGCCGGTTCCTCAACCGCGCACGATCCGCATTTCCCTTACTTAGGATGAAGAGTGAGCTTGCACTTCTATTAGCGACGTTTAGCCCATTGGAGCTCTTCGTGTCGAGCCTAGTGTCTCCCATATTCACATGTTGCTGGTCGTGTCCATCTTGGAGTCTGAGGTCCATTGCACTTAGAGTCGGTCCCCGTCTTCATCCTGCATCACCTGTCGACTCACGGAGGTGGGAAGAAGGGCTCTGACCCGCCCGGGGACACCGAAGCATTCCAATGGCCTTTTCGTAATTTTAGTTCATTGCCTCAGAATTGACCACGACGGAACCCCGATGCCCGGTGTAGTGTAGGGTTCCATGTGGCAGCCTCGGAGTGTTGATTTCTTGCTTCTCGACGCTGATTCATGTCTCTGAGTGATTCTCGACACATGCCAAACGCATGCCGAATTGCTCAAGTTTCGTTCTAATTGCTATGATTTGTGCTACCAGGCCTTGTTTGATGGGATGAGGAGCTTCTTCATCAAGTGGGCTATCCCTCGAAGCCTCTTCGCCTTGATTGGAAAACTTTTTGGCCACTTATGACTTATTCCGGCATTCTACATGTGTTGATCAGATTACCCAGATTTTTCACTGACTTAGCCTTTGGCACAATAGTTCATGCGGCCAACTTCATCTCAATAGTATGAGGAGCATCTTCATTGAGTGGGCTATCCCTCGACGCATTTTCACTCGGGTTGGGTAGCTTTTCGGCCGCGTACGACCCATTTTGGCATTCTGCATGTGCTAGTCAGATTCCTGGGTTTTTCCCTAACTTAGCCTTCGCCACAATAATTTGTTATCTCAGACCTGCTCCACTTATATGAAATGCGTCCTTAGTCAGTGATCCACCACTCGGAGCACTTTCGCCCTAGCTGGGCAGTTTCCCGGTTGCTTATGGGCCATTTCGGTGGCAGGATGCATCTGAATCGTGTTACTCGGGTATTCTATTGACATGGCCTTCGGCGCCTTGTCTTGAGTATTCAGGGATGTTTCTTCACCTCGGGAGCATTTCTTATAAGGTGGCGGACCACTAGGTACATTCTCATCCTCATTGGATGATAGACAGGATTTATTCGACACGACTGGGTCAATGCCGACTCGTTGGGGCAGGCCATACGGCACTGCCAGTTTGTTGTATATTTCTTCTGACCATCCTGGGGTGATGAATCTCAGAGTCTCCGATGCCCTAGTCTAGTGACCTGAGCCTTCAGCAGTCCGAGAGGACCCTTGTGTTACGATTTTGTTCGACTGTCTCACGTTCAGGGTGTGATTGCCGTATAGTAATATTCCAGGTGTCAACAAATGCCCCCCATCCACGGGTTTCATTAGTGGGGGACAAGCAACACGGGGCCCGCAGATGTGTTCATTTCGTTAGGGTCATCAAAAAGTGTGGGCCACTTAATGAGTCGACGATGTGGTGTGACCGGATGAGTCGTCATCACGGCTTTTGACATCCCTGAATCGGTGACGAGGCGAGTAGGCGCCGGGTCTTGCTTGGGTAGGTCAGTGCAAAGGCCATCTGGGCTATGAGTCTGTGGGGAATCACGTCGAGTCAGCGCGAGGCCGACTTGGTGAGTTGGCGCTAGGGCTTCTACTTCGTGGGCTGGTGGATCGACAGTGCCTTCGGAATGCGGGGCGGTGGATCGATGCGGATGAGCACAGATCCATCCCCCATGCCTCTCTTTTAAGTCCGCCCTGGGGTTTTTTCAAAACCCAAACTCCCCTTTTCTTCTTGCTTCTCCCTCCCGCAATCGGTTAGAGCGGCGACGGCGTGGACTTTCCCTTCTTTCTAACTTCTTCGTCCCCTCTACATGCAGTGAGGATGACGGTGGCGAAGCTCTTCTCCTCTGCTATTCTTTGGTCGTGGTAACCCACAGGTGAGGACGTAACGGCAAGCTTTCTTCTTCTAATTTCTTGGCTTCGAGGAGGTTCTTAGTCGGCCAGTGCTCAGAACTGCTATCCCCTTGTGTCCATTTGGCCTAGGTGTATCACCTATGGCTTATTTTTAGGGACCATCCCATCCTAGTGTGTGGATGTTTTCCCCTCTTGGCTTTGGCAAGCTCCTGACTTAGGGGAGAGTCTACCAAAATTTCTTCAGAAATATTTTTGTTGATACAAATATTTTCCTGATTTAATCTTTATTTCCCCATCATCGGGCGATGATCGGGGCCTGGATCATTTTTTTTGGGCTTTCCCGCTAGTTTCACACTCGGGTGATCCTTACGGCACTTCCAAGGATCACTAGGCTCCCTTGGCAGTCCTCGGGAGACTGCTAAGCAAATTGGTACAGTTGGCGGGCCTTAGCAGTCTGCCTAGGACTGCTAGGCTCTGGGTGGCGGTCACACGAGAGATCGCTACCCTCGGACTAGAGGCCGGCTCTCGACCATTTCTCCAGTTTGATCGAAGCACCCTCGGGGTGCGTATTTCTGACCATTAGGAGCCACGTGCTGGCTAGCAGTCAGGGCATGACCATTTCTGGTTGCCTTGCGGTCCGGTGAGGACCATTTGGCTAGGCTAGTGGCCTGGCGATAGACTACTAGCCCCCCCCTATGGCTCGTTCCCTTGTGGTCACGGCTTGACCGCATGACTGCACCTAGCTGTCCTAGGGAGACCGCTAGGCTTGCCTTGCAGTCCTGTGGTGACCGCTAGGCCCGCCTTGTGGCCCAAAGAGGACCGCTAGGCTGAGGGGCAGTCCCGAGTGGACTGCATCCCCATTTCCTTTCGATCGGTGATTTCGTAAGTCGAGTCTCACCTCAGTGACCTATCCACTAGTCATAGCTTTCTTGCGCAAGCGGGTGCAGACCCACTTAGGAGTGGTGGAGAGTGAGACCCAGAGAGACAGTTGTTAGGCTGGTTATCATAGGGCCCCGACGTGCAACCTGAGTCTAGACTTCAGGGGAAGAACTAGCTAGAGGGCCTGACCTAGGACGCATGGTCTATGTCTGCACACATGGTTGGGGGCGTCGGACCCACGCTGACGAGTGCGACCCCAACTAGTCCTTGTTCGTGGTACTTGTTAGTGTGTCTCAGTCTCCGCCAGGGGCGAGTAGGGAGACAGTTGGACTCGGTGTAAGACATCAGGGGACACAGCCGGTCTTGCTTCTAGTGGGTAGAACTCCTGTCTCCTAGCAGGTGTGGACTCGTGTTTTGTCAGACCGAGGTTGGGTTGTACGGTATGGCTAGTTATAGAGAGCTTTTCCATTTATTTATTATTGGTTGTTGATTCTGTCGTACTCTCATTAGGTAGTGTTACCTTCCATGCTTGTTCATGCCTTTTGCCTTATTTCTGTCGTGCGAGGTGGGGGTCTGTAGGATCCCTACTGAGCCTATGAAATGAGGCTCACCCCTGTGTTCTCAGGTGAGGTGGGTTCGTCTAGAGGCGCGTTCGAGGTTCCTTATGGTTCACTAGCCCAGAGTTTGTTGTCAGAGCCAGAACTGCCCCATGTACTTGTACATTTCTTTCTGTTGACTGTACTTATTTTTAGACATGAGAGACACTGGGCCTTGTAGCAGTTTTATTATTTATTTAATTTTCTACATTGTTATTTAGTTTATTGTGCTATCTCTACAGTTGTTTTAGCTTCTTGTGTACCCTCACACCATCCTTTAAACCCTTTCGAGTCTTCGGGCTCGTGGGTGGTGGGCGGAGGTTTGAGACGTGCCGGTTCCTTTTCGGTACTCAGATCACGGGTCATTACAGTTGGTATCAGAGCGAGGTTGTGGAGGTACATGAGAATCTGAAATGATTACAGTAGTCCAGAAGGTCCATGAATGTCCTATATAGTCGGCAACTGGCCTAGGGCACCATGTGCTTTATTGATTTGTGGTTGTTTCCTTGTTGCCAGGGAGAGTTATGGCGCCGAGGAGGAGGACTCATTCCCAGTAGGGAGAGTCTGGTGAGGGTCAGGAGGAGCAAAGCTGAGCTACGCTTCCAGAAGGCATGACTAGAGAGGTGCGGGTTCCTGCAGTAGATGAGTTTATCAGGGGCATGTATCAGTATGTTCTTCAGTAGTAAGGGGGTGAAGCTGGCGAGGGCTCGTCGTCTCGGGGTGGCCATGGTCGGGTACTGAAGGAGTTCTTGCAGTTCCAACCTCCCCTTTTCAACGAGCAGTCAAATCCGAAGGCAGCTAGAGATTGGCTGGATGATTTGAAGAGGATCTTCAGTTCCATGGAGTGTGTTGAGGAAGAGAAGGTGGTGCTGGCTAGTCACTGGTTATAGGGGTTAGCCCAGTCCTCGTGGATGGCAGAGTGGGG
The DNA here is from genome assembly GCA_024336825.1 of Amorphophallus titanum. Taxonomy (NCBI): domain Eukaryota; kingdom Viridiplantae; phylum Streptophyta; class Magnoliopsida; order Alismatales; family Araceae; genus Amorphophallus; species Amorphophallus titanum. Next base: position 1,437,544 of record JANBPO010009398.1, read on the forward strand.
AGCAGCGTTCTAGTCTCGTCCCCTTCAGCAGATCGCATGGCAGGAGTTCGTCACAGCTTTTGAGCATGATTTCTATCCATCATTCATCAAGTAGCAGAAGATGCGCCAGTTCCTAGAGTTGACCCAGGAGGATATGATAGTGATGCAGTATCGATCCAGGTTCATTAAGTTGGGCTGTTATGTGCCTCATATCATGTCAGATGAGGAATTAAAGACCGAGCAATTTATCATGGGATTGAGGCCAGAGTTGAGGCATCCCTTGCTTGCGTCAGGTTTGGCCAACCTAGATATAGCTTGCAGAGCGGCAGCGGTGCTACAGGGAGATTTGCAGAGGACTCGAGGGTAGAACAGTGTAGGCTAGACTTAGACGGCTCCCAGTCAGTCGACGGTCGTGCGGCAACAGATTACCGTTCAGCCTTCGATAGGTGGTTCAGGGGCATCTCCATCTGTGGCGTCAGCGGTAGATTTATCATCCTTCGGCTCGAAGCTCAAGAAGTTGTTCAGAGATGTTGGCTTCGAAAGGAGGCGCCGGGACCATAGAGAGCAGGGGCAACAGTCAGCGAGCAGTGTTCAGCAGCCCACACCTTATCAGCATCAGGGCTCGTTGAGAGGTTCTCATGGCGGGTGTCCTCGTTGCGATGGTTCTCATCCAGTCAGGCAGTGTTCGGCCCCCGTGGTCTGCTTTAGGTGTGACCAGGAGGGGCACATGGCACATGACTATCCCTAGAGGCCGCGCCAGCTGCACGAGTTTCAACAGCAGTAGCAATTTCAGCCCCAGTAGTTGCCACCACCGCAGTAGCCGTACTAGCAATAGGGTTAGTTTTCTCAGTTGTCGCGGTCAGCTACTGTAGGGAGGCAGAGATCCAGAGGCAGAGCACACCCATGTGGGCAGGTATATAAGCATCCGGGAGACAGGTGGAAAGAACATATATATATATATTGTAGATGTTGAAAAATAATTTTTATGTCACGTACCACATTCTCTATTTATTTGTTGGGAAAGTCGTCTCGCGTCCGTGGAGGCCTACAAACACCATGAAACAAGGGTGTCAGAAGGAGTCTTGGGTGTTACCCCAGAGGATAACCCTCCGATGCTTAAGTCAGCAACGGTTCAATAAAGAACAGAGAAGAGCAGGAGGGAGAGAAGGAGAGAGATCAGAGTCGAAGGCCAAAGTGCCGCATGGGTCCTCCGGATGAGTGCTCGTTGCCCCCAGTGCTCACTCAGTGAGTGCTCGTTGGGGGGTAAGGTTGCCGAAGGAGGATACTTGCCCTCGGGTGTAGACGATCGCTTCTCCCTCTTGATACAACAAGGCTTCGGGCTCTATTTTCTTGACTAGTAGTTTAGCAGAATAATCCACCGTCTCCCTCTTCTCTGTCGTTACCCCTTTTATAGGGGTCGTCCAGGAGCGAGGAGCCTCATCATTTGATAAGGAAGGGCGTCCGTAGTAGAGTAACGTTTCTCCACTATGGTGGTGAAAATTTTCCGTTAGAGGGCGATTGCCCCGGCGTCGGCTGGTCCCAGGGTGAGTCTTACGGCGCTCATGGGCCGTGCTCGCCCGTTATGGGGTTAAGACTGACGTCATGGGGGCAACGGTCGGTCATCGGAGATTCATCCGGCGACAACTGCGCTTGGGCCGTGGCACTTATGCACTGTAGAATCCGGTGCTCTTCTGGGCTGGGCCCTCCTTTGGTGGGCCGCGCATGCATGCCCGCCCTTTGGGTGCGCTTATCGTGAGTAGTTTGGCGTGGGCTGGCTATTATTGGGCCGTTCCTGGGCCAAACCAGATTTACCCTTCTCACTTCTCCCCTACTCTCAGTCACCGAGTACTCTGCAGGGGACTGAGAGTCGATTAGGAGAGGGCTTTTTGAAGTGTGAGACCCAAAGTCGATCTCCTCGTACCGGGGGCCTTGGTAGCTTCGGGGTTTGCTTGGCGCGCAAGGCACCTCTGATGGTGGCAGAAGCCACGCTGGTAATCATGACTCGTGTCTTGTCCTGTTCTGGGAGTGCGGGCTTCGAACGGACGCTTGGTTTTGGGCACCCGTATCGCCGTGGTGGCAGGCGCCCCTTCACCTGCCCCCCCCCCCCCGAGGGGGTAGTGTTGGGCCATCGTGGGTGATTATAAGGACAACTGCGTGATCTCTCCGCAATCTCCATTTGCGTCTCGCCAGTTGCCGTGCTCATCGTAGGCGTCCTCCTCCCCCTGATCGGTGAGGATCTTTTTCCCTTTACACTTTCCATTCCCAATAGTCATGCCTCCGCGTAGGAGAGTTCCTCGCATCAGTTCTTCTTCTTCTGAAGAGGCACCTAGCGGCGGTGTGCCGAGCACTTCAGGTGCTGACACTAGTCGACCCAGTTCCCCCCCGCTAGTGGCATACAGGGTGATTCATGGCCTACAGGAATCTTTCCAGATTCCTCCTGAGTTCGATAGTATCTTCCCAACCGTGGATGACGACATGATGAGTCTTCCTCCGGGCGAGATTATGGTCCTGGTGGCCTCTTTCCAAGCGGGCTTCCGCCTTCCAGTCCATCCCTTCATCGCCTCCGTCCTTTACCACTATGGGCAGCATCCTGGGGAAACAACCCCCAATTCTTATTCCATCCTTTGCGGATTCGTCTATGCGTGTCACAGAGCGTCAGTGGATCCAAGCGTCCTTCTTTTTCGACAATTTTATCTTCTCCAGAGTTGTCTGGCCGATACATACTTCGCCTACTTCAAAGCTCGCTCCCACCAGAACTTCATCCAAATCTCCCGTATTGCGGCTAGCCGCAAGGGTTGGTCACAACGGTATGTATATATTATCAAGTCAGAAGACCATGATGTCTCCGATAATTGAAGGCGCAGAGGCACTCATCCCACCTAGCGTGATAGGAAGCCCCCCATTAGGGCTGAGGATCACCAGAAAGTGGATGCCATTCTTCGGTATCCTCTTGTGGATGAGGACTTCTTTCTGACTCCGGTGCTACTCCGGGAGCTGGGGTTGAGTCCTCCATTACTACAGGGTACTGGTCTTCTCTTTCCCATTGAGTTGTATCGGTTGTGTGTGGTACCCGATTAACTTTGCTCTACTTTTAGGGTTGCCCGAAGTTCCGTCGTGGACCTACGAGATCGTCAGGTTGCTACAGTTTGCTCCCCGCCCTGTGGATTGCGTCGCGCCAGGGGCTGGTCAGGTGTGGATCGTTGCCCCCCAGGTCGAGGTCACATTCACCCCGGGGAGGCTACAGTATCCGGTCCCGACCGGCGTCCCTCTGGTGCGTTTGCTGGGAGTGTCTGTAGCCAGTGAAGGGTCTAGCACTCAAAGGGGCTCCCTTGAGGGAACCGTCAGCGGGGAGGAATCTGCCATGGCTGGTGGTAGCCACACCCCCCTGACTGATGATGACTTGGCGATGCTGGATAACCAGCGTCATGCGAGGAAGAGAGGGAGAACTTCTTCTCCTACTCAGAACCGCGTTCTGCCTCCTCTGCCGTCCGAACTGTCACCTTCTGAGGCTCTGCTGCTGCCATCGGCCGGGGAGTCAGTGGACGCTCCCCCTGCAACGGTCCCCTCAGCGCAGGGGTGAGACAAGGGCAAAGCTCCTGCCGCTGACAATGGTGATGCTCTTTCTCCACCAGGGTCCCCTAGGTGTGGTCGATCCTCACCGCCCGAGGACCTGAAGTCCGGGCTGGCCAGGATCGCGACGATCGTCGATCTCATGGGGCAAAGCATACAGTGGTACGATCATACCAGTGAGTTCGGCCCAGGAGCTGACAGCGATAGCCTCGAGGAGTGTGTGCCTGGTTGTCAGCGCCCTTGGCCTGTGGAGGCATCATTTTCAGGGTCTTACCCGGATGCTGAAAGTGTAGCACCCTGGATCTTTGACGGATCTTTGATTTTCATAAATTAGAAAAATTTCTAATTTTTTTTTATAAACCCACCCTCCCTTCTCTCCCCTCTCACTCATTCTCTCACTCTCTCCCTCCCGTTCTCTCTCATTCTCCTGCCTTCTCGTCTCCGACTGCAGACGAAGGGGTTCGTGGGTGAGCTAACGATGCCGGGAAGCTGCTGAGATGCGTGATGGAGCGAGGATCGGATCGATTTTGGCGTGATCTCGAACGGTGGATTCAAAGTCGGCGATTGAGCTCGCGTTGTGATTTTTGACGTAGTTTAGTCTCCTCGGCGCTCGATTTCTTCGGTGGAGGTAGGGAGACGGATCACCACTTCCTCCTGCATGTTTTCCTTGCTTCTGTGGTGGTTTGGTGCTCGAACGGACTAGATCAGGCCAGTTTAGGCAAAACCATTATTTTTGGGGTTTGTAGGGTTCACCGAAAAATGGTGACAATTTGCAGCATAATTACTGTCAAAATGACCATCGGGATGTTAGGATCCCGTACCCGCCAGTTTTGTGTCGATCGGTCATCATTTGGGGCCAGTAAGAGTCCGGGAACCTCGGTGACTTGATTTGGGTCGATTCGTCAGAATCACCCCGATCTCGCATTTTGATGCGTGCATGTGGCGTTTTTAGCTCCCAGACATCTTCTGTGGTCATGTGGCTTTGTTTCCCCTGTGCTTCAGCATGAATGGGGCACGGAACAGGTCGATTCTGCCATTCCATTATTTTTCCCACCGTGACGGTATAGCGGTCATTTCAGTGACCGTCGGAGGTCTCTGACGGCCCTACGATAGACCGCCACAGTCGTTGGTCATTTCGGGTTCTTTGATGCTGGGTCAGTGTGACGGTCTAATGCTAGAGCGTCACACGATCCTGACACACCTATGGTGGAGCGTCACAGCCTTGTCGTTCCTCAATGTCCGTGTCAGTCGGTCGCTCTGACGACCTTGCGTTAGACTATCAGGGTACTGTGGCGCATCTTCTTTGGACCGTCACAATGTGTTTGACCGAGTTTGACTGGCTATGTCGGTTGGCTCTAACGGCCCAACCCCCATGCGCCAGGGTGCTGTAACACGTCCATATTGGACCGTTACATGCTGTTCGTCTGAGTGTATGTTTTAGGACTGTTCGCCCTGATGGCCCAATCTGGGTGCATCAGAGCATGTGAGACGCCTATAGTAGGCCATTACAGTCCTGTTGGCCGTGATGGCCGGTTCTGTTTTGTGTCCTTTCGTGTGTCGGTCTGTCTTAGGTTCCGTAGTAGGGTGGTGTCTGTGACGGCTCATTCCTCGACCATCACATCCGTGTGGCACGCCTTTATTAGACCGCCACAGTCCTGTCTCCTTTAGAGTGTAATAGCTCATCCTTAGACTGTCAGCTCCGTATAGCAGTCTAAAGGTGGAGCATTACAGCCCTAGAATCTTGCTTTCCGTCGTTTCGGTTCCTGATTGTCTTGGCTTGTCCTTGTGGTCTACTCGCTTTCTCGTGGACGTCTCTTGACATTCTATGGGGCTAAGACTATGCTATAAGGCAGCCAGGAGTCTTCTTGCTTATGGTAGGATTCTCATTCCAACTGTTGAGTAGTCATTGTCTGGTTCCGGTCAACCCGGGGGCACCCAGTGGTTGACAGGTAGCCTTGTATGTCTTGATGGTTCTGTCCAGTTCGAGACATGGTTCTAGCTACAGTGAGGTATTGTCTTACCTTGTTCTACGTGTCCAGATGTGCTGAGGGTTCTCGGTGTTACCTCAGGTCTTCGCGTGTTGTTACCTCCGACAGCGTCATTTTTTCTAGTTTAGGATTAGATCGATTGGCTGCTTGTCCCGCTGGGTACGACGATCTTGACTTAGAGTCGTGAGACTCAGGGATTGTTGTAGTTTCAGGTCTAGTTGCCTTGTCCTGAGTCTATCGGCAGTGGATGTGCTGCCATTGGTGCTTTTGAAGTATGTACGATAGTACTCCCTTGCATGTTTGTACTTTCGCACTCGTGTTTTGAGTCTCTGTGTCTTGTGAGCCTTCACTAGTCATAGCCTTACGTCACGTTACGGCGTGACGGCTCTTGTAGCGTGGCACTTTCCCGATTTACAGTTCTTAAGCTAGTTCTGTGGGCCCCTGGTCCAACCGTAGTGTCCTTTGGAGGGGGAATACTAGTTAGAGGCTTGGCTTAGGCAGTGGGCCAGTGTGTGCATACGTGGTCAGAGACTTTGGACTTGCATCGACTGGTGTGACCCTGACTAGTCACTCATTACTGTAGTTCCGTTCTGGTTCTAGCATGTACCTCAGTCTCCACCATCCTGAGGCATCCGTAGGGAGGTACTTCTGGCGTAGTATAAGACATTAGTGGACGCATCTGGCCATTCTTCTAGTGAGAGGTACTCCAGTCACGTGGCACGTGACTCTCGACATTTCTTGTGCGTCGTGACCTTCCGGGTTAGCCCTCTCGTGGCTACGCTTGAGGTCAGTGTCCTGTTGTATGCATGGCATTCTAGTCATGTGTGGGACAGTGTGCACGACGTTCTAGTTGTGTCGTCTGTGTCTGAATCTATCTAGGTTTTTCCTAGGTTTTTGTCTGCTTTGCAGGTCCCTTGCAGCGCCAACAGATCGGCAACTCCTTACTTCGTTAGCTTAGAGTTGCCTTCGTGTTGCTGCTTGGAGTAGTTTGGGGTGCCGAGGTAAGTTCAGTAGCCGTTCGTCTGGTAAGGTTTCTTCCCCTCTTCTTAGACTGTTCCCTACTCCTGCTCCCTGTTTCTTCTTTTACTACTTTCTAGCGTAGTGTTATAGCTTTCTAGTGTAGTTTTTCCTGCTTTACTACATATTGTTTTACTTGTTCTGTGTTACAGCGTATTTTTTAGTGGGGATTCGCGTGACCCCTACTGAGCCAGTGACACGAGGCTCACCCCTGCTTTTCAGGTGGGTGGCGTCGTTCTGCTTCTGTAGTTCCTAGTGTGCGAGTTCGTAGAGGCCAGCTGGGACCTGCGTCGGGCTTCCCCCGAGCTAACAGTGCTAACAGAGCCCAGTCCAACTAAAGTATAGTCCACAGGAAAAGAAACATACTCTGATGTTGAGTGCAACCCGACACTGGCAAAGGTGGCACTAAGAACCACGACACTGCACCTCCAAACCACTAGGAAGAACCACTACACCTGAAAGAACAAGGGTGAGTCTCCTCTCATTGTCTCAGTAGGGGTCCTGTGGATCCCCACCACGAAACAACAACATTAAACAACAGTGCTAAATAGTACCAACAATAGTAGCAGAAGTAGGAGTAACAACAGTAACAAGAGTAACAACCGTAATGGCAACAGTCGAGAAAAACCATGACTAAGCCGCAGCCTACTCTTATCGGCAAGAAACACATCCTCGTAGGCACAGTCGGGAATTACTGAACCAACATAAGGAATCTCTGGCCACGCTGCCAGGACACATCATGACATCTCAATCGTGTAGGCTCGTCCTCAAAGATAAAGCCCAACTCAAGACCACATGGTGTAAAAGCAGTAACACATACACGACCTCACTATCGTGTATTCTACACTGACTATGGGTAAAGCCGAACACAGACTATCTGAAGAACCACATCAAGAAGCTCACGCTATACAAGAACCACACAAGCCACGAGAGGTAGATGTCATGCGACAGAAGTACCCTCTTACTAGAAGCAAAGCCAGATGCGGTCACTGACATCTTACACTATGCCTCGAGTGTCTCCCACTCACCTCGAACTTGGTGATTGAGACAGTGTAATAGTAGCCAATAAGAACAAGGACTAGTTAGAGTCACGCTCATTAGCACGAGTCCAACATCCCTAACAACGTGTGCACACACAGGCTCAATGTCTTGAGCTGGGCCTCTAGTTGGTATTCCACTCCCGTCGGACTCTAACGGCAAGGCAAAGGGGCCCTTGGTAACTAGCCTAAAGACTGTATCTACCGGGACTACCCCGCCACCACTCCTAGGTGGGCCGACACGAAGTGTCATCAGGCTACGACTACTGGAGACTAGTGGAGACTAACTAGACACAGAGACTCTCCAAGGGAAAACACCAAAGTGTGGATAGGCTACGCACGCACCTGTCACATGTAACATTGAACACAAGGTATCACGATGCCACTAGACTTAGGACAGCCAACTAGACCTTCTAAAATAATGATCCTTGAGTCACATGACTCAAGTCAAGACTGTCGTACTAAGCGGCAACATGCCATCAAATCAACCTAGTTCCTGGGTCAAAAACCACTATAAAACATTATGGAAGTGGCACACAACAGCCGAATCCATTCAACATTCACAAGTCCTCGACCCCTTGGCCACTCATCGGACTCATGATTCCACATAATGAGAAAGTATGAAACATGAGGGATCACCCGAGCCCTCAAACCATACTAACACGTAAATTAAGATAACATGATACCTCTAAGCATTCAAAACCTAGTCTCGATCCCCATGGGACAACTAAGACACTTATAGGATCAAAAGTGAACCACTAGGTCACAACCGGATTGACCATAGATGATAGCAACTCTTAATAAGACTCTCAAAATAACACAGGCACGTTACTCAGTGTTACGGCGCTTCTAGACACTCAATAACATTGTCACAGCCCTTACAGGACATCGAAGATATCCACAGGACTAAGGGCTAAACAAGGGATCGAAACCAATTCAATAAGCCAAACTAACCCAAAAAGAACACTTAGAATAGGTGGCGGTCATCACATGGCCGCTACCTGACAGTCCTGCCAGGTGGCGGTCACAACAGGGCCGCTACTTATGGAACAGGCAGAAGGCGGTCATTACAAGGATGCCACTAGAAGAAGATGGTCTCCACATGGCCGCCTCTTGAAGAAGGCAGACTTCACATGGCTACCATCTGACAAAAAAACCTTAACACGAAAACCAGCAGAATACTAGAAGAATGTGACCACTTGGGGACTACAGCTAGCAAAAGGTGGTCTCTAGGGAACCGCCACCTACAGAAGGTGGTCAGAGCCAGACCACCATTTGTAGTCTGCCCCGACGAAAACCACATTGACCCCACCAAGTGGCAGTCTTCCCCTGACCGTGACCTTCAGACGGTGGTCAATTGAAAGACCATACTTGCAACCGACTTAAACCGACTTAAAAAGACAAATGCTGATCTTCAAAGGCCCGCCTCCATCTGGTTGCGATCGGTCACAAGACTGCGACTTGGAATCGATAATGAAAATCCCAAATAGTGATCACCAGAGGACCGCCTTGGCATCCTGAGGCAGGTGGGGGTGGTCTCTGGTGCGATCGCTACCTCAACCCTGGCTTGATTTTGTGAATCTACTTGGGGACCTCCATTTCACGCCCCAAACACTTCCAAGTGAAGGGGAATACAACCAAAAACTCAATACCAACCTTCCACAAGCCAAAAGGGGCCAAACAAACCACAAAACGACTACAAAATGGTAGATTTTCATAAATCAACCCAACATGACTTACGGGGGTAATCTACGTCCTACCGGCCCCAAATCACAACCAAACAGAGCTAAACTAGCGGGAATCGAATCCCAACATGCCAGGGGTTCAAATGATTCCATTTCATGTGAAAACCATCACCTGGAATGGCGAACACGGCTCATACCCCTGAAACATGATTTCACCCTTAAAGTTGAAAAACTCGCTCAAACTCACACCATTCGGCTTCAAACCGCGAGGGAAAGTAGGAAAAGAGTAGGGCACCCATCCCCCTACCTCTACCGAAGATCTCGCGAGCCGATAGGGCCAATCCTTGTGTAAAACTACCACATGAACCCATGTCGTGATACTTTGAATCCACCAAGGGATCGCGCCAACGCCGCGCTCCATTCCTCGCACCTTCACGCTCCACGACACCTCCACGCCATCACCACCTCATCCCCGAAGCCTCCTTCGTCTGCAGCCGGAGTAGAGGGGGAAAGAGGAGAGAGAACAAAGAGGGAGAGAGTAAGCACAGTGGAGAGAGGAGAGAGGGGGGTTAAGGAAAGGTGTAAAGTAGATGATGAAGAAATTTCATTTGCATAAAAGAAGAGTACATAGTACTCAGGGTATTCCCCGGAATACATGAAGATTCATAAAAGGGGGGAAAACAAAAGAACTACTGCAATGAACGATGGAAGATGTCCTCAAACTCCAAAATCCCCAGAGAGGGATGACGGATCAACTCCTATAAATGAGACTCTTCAGCCTACAGCTGCATCAGTTTCTCCTCAAGCGAAGCGGCTTGCCCTTCCACTAGCTCCACCTCCTTTATGTTTTAGACTTGCAGCTGTTCAGTCGACTCCAATTCTGCTTCAGCCCAGGTGAGTTCGGCATGCAGTTCAGCTATCCGAGCCTTCAAAGAAGTGCGTCGTTGAGTGGAAGCATTGGCAGCAACCCGCATTTGTCGGTAGTTCCCCTCAGTGACTTGAGGGTGGTTTGAGACTCTGCTCGCTCGAATTTTATGGCCGTCAGTTGGTCTGCTAGACCATGGCCGATGAACTCCCTTCTATTCACATACTTCAAAAGCAGGATCACTCACTGCATCCAATCCTCCATGGGGCAGTCGAAAGCCAATAGCGTGCGGGAGAGGTGCTCTACCAGGCCCCTTAGCTGCACATAAGACAGGTCCTCGTAGGTCATCACGGTCTACCTCAGCGTCTCCAAATTTTGCCATACTAGGTCACTTGATGATTGCAGACCGAGTGATGGCGTATCAGGAAGATGAAATTCTACACAACTGTCGACCATGGCCCAAATATCATCATTCGGTTCTGAAGACGATGATGGCATGTCCTGAATGGCACATGTGCTGGGACTGGCCCCTGCGGTTATCACAACAGAGGAAGTGTCAATAACGGCAACCTCTCCCCCAACCTCTGGCAAGGGCGCCGCAGCTTGAGCTTCAACAACGGGGAGTGGTTAGTCATCATCTCCTGCTTGGCCATCTCCCACCAATGCTGATTCAGTAGTAAGGGCTAGAATCGTGGAGACCCTGGCTGTTCCTTCCACAATCTCTCCCGCTTCTATTGCGGGAATGTCCTCTTCACCCTGAAGTAATTTTTCACCAATGTCGAGCTGCTGCTGCTCCAAAGCTATGGTCGACTGGTCAGACCTGGCAATCACTCCTGGCACTTCCAAGCCCGTTGTCGTGATATGATCCTTTGGATATCGCAGGGCTATAGGCCTCAATACAAGCAGGAACACCGGCGGGTCCACACCAAGGGGTGGAAGGGATACCTTTATGGTCATGGTCTTCAGGGCCATTTCGGCCAGAACAATAGGAGCCTTCGAAAAAGATAAACATAACATAGCTCAGAGGTCTGATATAATGACCAATGAAAAGAAGCATAGGACTAAAGGGAAGACTCTTACCTCAACCGACACTAAATTCAAGTCTCTGGCAGCAGAGACCATCATCTCCATCATCCCTGCCCCCTCTCCTACGGAGGGACCAGGTGGCCCAAAGCTACTCCACATCAGCCGTGGTGGATTGAAGGTTGTGAAATCACTTTCATAAGTAGAGGATGCCCCGGCATCTTCGGTCTCTGTTTCCACCATGGGAAACTTCTCATCACTGGAGCCGCCACTATAGTCCACCTGCTCTGTCGAAGATGAACTTTGTTCCAGTGCTGGACCCTTCCATAAGAAACGGACGGCTCTTCAGCTGGATAGCCTACGGGAGGAGCGTCTTGTTCAATAGAGGCCTACTCGATTGGCTCCGCAGCAAGAACGACAGGTGAATGAGCTTTGGGAGTAGGCTCACTCCCTGAAATAATCCCTTTCTTGGCGAAGGTTCCCTCGGCCGGCTCCACGACAGGGGGCGAAGGTAGTCGGATCTCGATTGAAGCTAAAATGGGCAGCACTCATGTAAGCCTAAGGCATGATAGATTATGGAAACCCTAGAGGACAGACCACAAATTACCTGCTATGTCATGGCTGGGCGTGGGAGAAGGTAGATTTTACTCAAGGGGAGCTATGGGCACTCCATCTCCCCTCTCTTCAGCTCCCGCAAGGGTGGTAACCTCTTGCGCAACCGCCGCAGATGGAGTTGTAGCAGCTGCAAAATAAGAGTTAGCCTATGCGACCAAAATAAAGGCGAGGTGCAGAATGAAGTATATACCCTCAGTCGTGTGCACTTATGCATGAGTAGCCTCGAACTCTTTGAACGAGACCACGGCGGGAGGAACAACTATCAGCTTCGGGTCTACAGTCTTCTTCCGGCCGGCTCACTTCGCTCGAGTGACCGCCTCCTTCACTTGAGATCTCGTTCGCTTCCACGAATCACCGGGAGGCAGAGGTGTCATGGTCAGAGCTACCTCTGGGGTTTCAAAATATGTTGGCTTTTGAGCCTTTATGATCAGCTCCCTGAAATGCCTAGTCTCCTCAGAAGTGAGCTGAACTGCACATGCACAAGGGAAAAAAATGATACACACTAGAATAAAAGGAAAAACAAACCAGAAGCTGAAGTCAAAGAATGGAAGATACCTGCTAGCCCTGTGTATAGAGGGGAGAGTGCCCAGTAAAATAGCGAGGGTTCTTTGTCGCTTGAGGCAGCCTCACGAATCAGCCAGCAAATATCTCCTATCACTTCGTATTGTTCAGCCAGTGACGCCAAGTCTGAATGGCCACGAGAGGACAAATAGTAATGTAAGTCGAGGTGGTCTAGCCCCCATCCGTCGACGTATTTAAAGGAAATGAGAAGAGGTTGGCTCAGTATGGCTTCACTAGGGCCACCTACTGAAAGCTCGTGAGAGCGGAGCAATGCGAATAGCCAAGGGGTATCACTGTAAAGTGTAGCCCGTCGGTCTTCTATCCAGATGAAAGTCCTGTATGGATAGAGTCTGTCGCTCTCCGGATGCCACACAGCTATAGAAGGCATAGGCTCCTGTACTAGCAAAGGAGGTTGTTGAAGAACTACTCATTCGCTGCTCACGCGACATAGTCCTTGAAGTGTCTTCATAAAACTGTCCTTTCTAATCTCTGGCAATTTCGGTTTGACGGGCAGCACTCGGGGCCGCTTTGACTAGGTTGGCGCGCGCTCTCGTGGGACCCACGTCCTGGATGGCGGTCCCATTTGAAAAGAAAAAGGAAAAAGACTTTAAATGCTGAATCAAGCGATTCATGCTTCCTAGGGCTTCCTATGGAAATCTATTTGTGCACTTATTATGTTAATCTCCTTACGTACACACATGTCCAACGTTAATCTTGCAAAAGTAGAAAACCTTCATGCTCCCAAAGTTGTTATTATTGTAAAATGCATTCTTAATCCACACCTAGTCAGTGCACAGAAATATTCTCACAAGTTGGTCAAAATGGATCAAATCGTTCTTGCTGAAGTAAGCCCACACAATGTTTGGCCTGCCTGCGAACCGAAATTCTGCCTTCTAGCAGAACACAACGTAAGTGGATCTTTGGGAAAGGGAGACCGATGATGACGATATGATGATATTTGAAGAAGGTTTGGGTCTTCTAAGCGGTCTTCTTGAGTCTGGTTTAGAATTATGAGACAAATCCAGCCTCCTAGAAAAGATAATGCAATTTACGACAAGCATCTCCGCCATACTTGTGAGGTGAATGAGAAATCAGGTTGAGGAATGTGTAAAATGGCAACCAAAAGGACTAACCAAAGGCCGCAGTCAGAAACAAAAACATAAAAGTTGCATGTACATGTGATTTTTAATCTTATTCCACTATGAATTATCAAATTGCTTTGCCAACGTTCGGCTCGCGAAAATTTCTACTTCCGCGGCGTGACAGACACTTACCTTTCGGAAGGCCGAGATAGGTCGACTTGGCACGCGGGGATTCTGGGGGTATTGACAAAAAAATGTAAAGAATGATAGGAACGCACAGGAAAGAACGGCGTATGGCTAATCGTTCTGGAAGATTGGGTCGGGGATGGCTGGAAGGAATGCGGACGTGCCAGTCAATTTCTACGATCACCTGTAGAACCCAATTTTTGACTGGGGAAGTGCAGCCGGGGCACGGCACATGAGCACGGGATGTCGGGCGACACGTGGAGAGAAGAAGATCCTGCTTGTACGAGTGGAGGCGATTGTGGGAGCTCGTATACTGGACGTCTTTCCCCACTGACCACAAGCAATCGATGTTTATTTTACATCGGGCGGAGCCCGAACACCTTTGTTTATACTATCGGAGGAAGAGAGTCAGGAACCCTGAGAGCCGTAACGTCGGGAGGGCTTGGTCCATGCAACAGTGACAAAGCAACGACAACATGATAGGGGTGAGTAGAAGCAGAGAGACTGGTCTCAATGTGGGCAATGGAGAGGGCACGGACATCGGGTTTATGAGAACGAGGGCTTGGCTTGAAAGGAGCAGTGGCTACTGGCTCGACAAGGAGCAAGCAAGTTCTGGCTCGAGTGCGGAGTGGCTGATACTGGCTCAGCAAGGAGCAGGCAGGTCCTGACTCGAGTATAGGGTCCATCCGACTAGAGAAGTTGGGACCGAGCTGGGAGACGGATGGCAGTCTGCTGGGGGGCATTGAGATTGGTGGCTGGCGAGGATGGAAATCAATTCCCCGACTGGATTATATCACTATATGCCATGAAAGGAGTTATATGAGGACGTGAAATCCCAATTACGAGTGTGTGCAAGCCACGGAACAATTTCGTCATTTGTGACGATCCCCGAGTCATTGCGTTACTATACGGGTATTTCCGCTTTTGTACATAATGTCCGTCAAAGGACTCGTGACTCGACGGGGTGCCTCACGAGAGGGCTTACAAGTCTCTTGACGTTCACCTCTCGAGTGTTGTTGTCTGTTATCACATGCCTTACTCAAGTGAAGAGCTAACGAGCATGACTCGTGCGAGGCAGTCGGGCGCAGCTCGGAGTGAGCAATCGGGCATGGCCGTGGCTAGAGAAACTGGACACCATTGATATTGGAGAAGTTTGGTGTCGAGGGCACTGCTATGACTGGGGCAGTCGGGCACTGTTAAGACTGAGACGGCTAGACGTTGTTGAGACTAGGGCCAGTCGGGCGCTGTTGAGTCTAGCAGTCGAGTGTTGGGGGCACCGTTGCCACTGAAGGAGCTGGGCGCCATGAGACCCTAGCGGTCAGGCGCTGTTGAGGCTGGAGTGGCTGGTGTCACTAAGGCTGGGGACCGACGCGAGGAGATTGCAATCAACATGACAACTCACGATAAGGATGAAGCTCCAAGCGTTGCTCACGAGCTCAAACTACCACTGCTTGTGCGTCTGGGGAGTGCTTATAAGTATGCATGCCATCTGGTCGGCTGATGGGACAGTCAGTCATCGACTCGAAAAAAGCAGGTGACGAGCAGTCCCATAAGAGTGTCCATGCAGTTCCCATAAGGCACCATACATGGGCAAAACCCGGTGTACGGGTATTTCCGCCGTTACCATAGTGCTCCACACGCAGCAGGGGAGGCTCATGTGAACTGGCTAGACACCATGTAAGGGATGCTAATATGACACACCCTAGGCGTGTATTTAGCCGAACAACCACGCCAGGTTACACTCCATGCCTTGTGTTGATCCGGTGTTGAGTTAAGTGCTCAGTTCGTTGGTGCTTTGGGGTTTCATAGGCAAGGGGTGGCTGGGATTGAAGTTCCCCCCGTAAAGGGGTAGGTTTAAAGGGGCTGGGGCATCATCACTCGTAAAGGTGGTGGTTTAGGGGGGTTGGGCGCTTGTCGGCGTAAAGGGGGGATTTATGCGAGAAAGTTGCAAGAGAGAGAGAGACGCGCTTGGGTTTAGGAGGGCTGGCAACTTTGCCCCAGTAAAGGGGGAGTTTACGAGGGGAAATTCAAGAGAGAGAGAGAGAATGGGCTGAGTTTAAGTAGGATGAATGAAGAGGGAGAGGGCGCAAGTGGGTCCCACATCGGGGGTTTACGGGGGGCTAAGAGAAGAGAGAGAAGGGATGGTGTTTTGCACCCTAAAGGGGTGGTTTAGGAGGGAAAAGTGCAAGAGAGTGAGGTGGGCCCACATGGTGGTTTTGCCCCCCTATTCTTCAGGATCACGTCGTAAGGGTGCTTTTAGTTCCACGACGCCCTACTCTTGGTGGGAGGACCTGAGGGCCTCTTGTGGTCTGAGCCATGGTTCGCAGTTGTCTCAACTTGTTCCAGAGGGAGCACTTACCGGAGGAGCTTTTGCCGCTTGGAGGGCACATCTGATTAATGCAGTGGGTTGCGTTGGTCTATTAGACCACGTTTCAGAGCTGGAGATAGCCTTTACCCTATAGGCCCTTAGAGATGCGGTGGAGCGGGCGGCCCGAACCCTTCGGATAGACTCTGGCCAGCTTGTCACGAGACTCCACATCCCCGTGGGAGCGACCGGTACGGCTTTCTCGCCCCCTTTTTTTGCTGCCTCATACTTTTTATTATAAGGCTGCTAACTGTTTATAAACATATTTCGATTGCAGGAGCAGTTAGCAATCATAAGGGCCCCTCCTTACAGGGGGTATCCTCTGGCGCGGCCGCTACTGATGTTAACACTGCGGCCAAGAGGCACCACGATGGCGATGCAGATGGCGACACCCGACCTTCTTCTCGTCCTCTAGTTGACACCGCATCTCCTGGCAACGAGGCCTCCCCGAGTGAGTTGGGAGTCCGAAGTCTATAATAATTTTTTGTCTCTGCACGCACATCTTTGTTTATTTGCAGAGTGGTTTTTGTGTGCAGCTCCTCCTGAAGTAAGGGCTAAGATGCATTTCTCGCTGGGTCCCGGGAATGCCTCCCCAGCGAGCGTGCCGGCAGTAGATATATCTTCCGACTTTGAGTTGAATTTGGGAGACTTGGATCAACCTCTGGAAAACTTCTTTTCCACTGATGCTCCTCTTGCACCTTCAGAGATAGGAGGGACTCCACCTCCTCCAGCCTCAGGTAGACATAGTTTATGACAATTCTTATTTATTTATCAAGTCAGCTGAAGACAACAGTTATATTGACTATTTGCCTTTTAGAGCAGGCCGTCTCGGACTTCGGCCCACCCCTCCAGAGGCGGAAGAGGGGGAGTTTTAGCCTCACGAGGGCGATGTTTCTGGCTTGAGGTCATCGAGCAGGGGAGGTTCCAGCACCTCCTCGGACAGTAGTAGCTCAGACACAACCTCTGGGAGTGGCTCATCTGCTCCTTTACTGAGCTCCTCTGATGGTGTGGACACTGGGGTGGTTTCAGGTAATCAAAGGAACCCTTGGCCTTTTCATATGGCCGGTGGATGACTTTGCTTGCTCACCTCCCAATATCAATTTTGTTGCAGCCACTCAGCTGGCTGCTTCTACCGTTGAATTAGCCAAGCTAATTACTTCTAGCGCCTGCCCCGAGCTACCCGCCTACGACGTCGATCCAGGAGTCACGACTAGAGCTGCTGTAGGGGCTTCCCCTACCTTCGGGGTCTACCATACGGGTGCGCCCGACTTTGCTCCGGGTTCATTGCCTTCCACCAGTAATTTGATGGGAGGAAATGAAGAACATACCCCGGGTATGCATCTAGCCAGCTTTGCATTTATGTATTTTGCTGCTTGTCTGATCGGCTTGGCTTATAACACTAATCACAATCTTGACTTTGCAGCTGTTGACATCTTGATGACTCCGCCCACTGATCACTCCAGGCAGGGGGTGGTTTCCCCGCAAGAGGTGCCGCCGACTCCCTTAGATGAGGGTACTGATCAGGCAGCGGGAGCAAGTGACACTGAGCCGATGCCACTAGGTATTATTTAGGGTCTAACCCTAATTTTCCACTTGGCCTTTTGTGATCCTGTCGCACTCGCCACCTTCCTATTTTCCCATTTTGGCAGACACAGGCGTGAGGGCATCGGCCCCCCCTATGGGAGAAGGGAGGCTTGAGGAGGCCCCAGAGGGCTCATATGCAGCTTCACAAATGATGGGGCCGCCTGCGACTCCGACAGGTCATTCGCCCCCAAGGGCGGAGGATGCTTGCACCTCCCTAGATCATGTCACACCTAGGGGCAGCTCAGGTTCGGCAAAAAGCAAGCCTCTTCTTGTCGTCCCCTCCCTTTTTTATAACGCCTGGACACTTATGCATTGTTTGATGTCAGAGAGGAGGCTCTGCCGGCGCCAGGGGACTTTCCAGCCCTGGGAGTGGAGTGGCCAGAGGGCCCACAGTTCATGATAGATCCAGGAGATGCTACTGCAGAAGCGAGGCTTATTGAGAATCTTCAGCTTCTACTGCGGATAGACCCCCTGCCTTCTGTCGAGGTTATGAGAGACCACTTAGCGACTTGAACGAGGGGATATCATGCATTTGGATTTTCCCGGAGCACCTAGATGCCACAACTGGAGACCTTGTGGGCTGAGTTTGCCCATCGTCATATCGCCCAGGCGAGGAGGCTGCGAATACAGGCCCTGATTCAGCAGGAGGAAGAGGAAGTATCCAGGCTTCGCGCTAGTCGAGAGCAGATGTCCGCCTAGGTGGCGACTACACAGGGGCGCCTTCAGGTTGCTTCCCATCGTGTAGCGGATCTAGCACGGGAGATGGAGGCTCTTCAGCAGCGGGCGCGAGAGGCCGAGGAGGCCCGAGACCATGTACAGGCGGAGGTAGAGGGATTCCAGCGTGAGCTCAGGGGTATTGAGGAGGTGCTATTGCAGCGGGAAGCTCATCTCGCTGACTTGAGAGCTGATCCTGGCCTTTGAGTTGGCCTTGAGTTCCTTTTTTTTGTGGGGCTATTTGCTAAGCCCGGTTTTGTACAGCTTCCCCGAGGGCTTGTCTTGGGGTTCTTCTGCCTGACATTGAGCAATAGAGAATAGAGCTTACTGACTTAGCTGCCATTCTTTTGCAAGTGTAATTTTTTTTCTTCCTTTCTCTTTTTTTTGTCATTTTACCAGCCCTACCGCCCTTTTGGGTATTCGCCAGGATTGGCCCTCTTTAGCTTTTTCCAGTACGCCCTTGTGGATTTTCGCACTGAGAGGTACCCATTTTTGCCTAGGGCGCCCTTTCGGGTTTTCACCTTAGCCGGGTTAAAGCCTTTTTGCCCTTGGTTGCGACACGGGTCTTACAGGTTTACCCGGCATAGGACTCTCAGGATAAACATGGGCCAACGATGGACCACCCAAAACGTCACACGGCCCACTGCCAGACCGTGTACCCAATGTCGGTGATAAATCAGTAAAGCCAGGATAAATAGATATTTATCTACAAAATCAACCGGTGTAGGACTCTTGCCACTAAATGGTCTAATGATGGACCGTCCAACCTGACTGAATGGCCTAATGCTAGACCGTGTACAGGGTTGTTGGCGAAAATTCAGAAAATAAGATAAGTATCCAGAGATAAATCACTGAGAGACATAAGCGGTCTTCAAAATGACTGTCCAATTCATACACGGTCTATCGCTAGACCACGTATGGGCTGGGTGGTGAAAATTAATAAAATGGGATAAATGAGTCAATTTACCCCAAAGACTAAGTGAAATCATGGCCCATTATGCCCAAACTCAAAAGCAAACCTAGCTAGGGAGGAGGTACCCATAGAATAAGCCCAAAGACATGGCTGGAAATGACCCAATGAGTAATGGACAACTCGAGACATCAAAAATAGTGGTAAGAGAAATGACCCAACTCATAGGTAAAAAACGGGTGTCAATAGATGCCCCTCCTTAACATCCTCTTTGCAGGGAAGTGAGCGGAGGTGAAGCGAAAGCGAAATGGAACATGAAGATAGAGTGGAAATGAAGCAGAGCGGACTGAAAAGTGGGCATTAAGGTAAAAGATACCCATTTTCTCACCAACGAGTGATAGGAATCTTTCAAAAAATTCTGATCCAAACACAAGGAGTGATCAAACCAAAATGACTTCAGTTCAGAGAAACTAACTAAATAAACAGCAGGAGGAAAATAGGCAACCTCATCAGGGGACATAATCCACAACTAATGAGGGAATCAAAACAAGTAGTAAAGTAAAGAAGCAGACTAAAACTCCAGACGAGGACTCTTAGTAAATCAAACTAGGTGAACAGGACAGAGAAAACCTTCCAACTTTGAGTGGAATTGTTCCTCTTACCCAAACCGCGAACGCGCAATCATCCATCACTAATGGGACACTTTCAGACAGACCAAGGGACGTGGATGCTCAAAGGATGAGCATGAACCATGCTGGGTTAAAATAAAAGAAATTATTAAAATGAATGCAAAGAAAGGGTAAAATAGAAAGTACTCGAGAACAGTATTGCTAGACTAAGACAATCATGGTCAAGACACTATCCACAACCACGGCGTGTGAGATAGAACCATCGTCCCCTAATTTTCCTGACCTAACGGCCTATTCAATGATTAAACACGTGCACCTAGATCATCATCATTTTTGTTATAGGGGAACATCAGATGTGGAAGACGTGAATGACCAGCCGGTTCTTGAGATAATATAGCATAGATACCATATAGTGATGCATTAAGGGATTAAGGGATCGAAATACTTACCTTACTTACCTGATGGAAATGGAAGTAGAAGTGAAGTAATGCTGCAAAGGGAATCGTGAACAAGATTTTGCAATTGATATATATCATGAAACAATATCATTCGAGCCAAAATATCATCAATTAAGCACATAATATAGCAAGAAGAATGAGCTTAAAAAGTTATTCATCATTTCAGCACATACACGGTCTAACTGAAGGCCGCCCAAAGATATAAATAGTCCAGATAGGGCCGTGAGGGCATTGCTGCTTGAATCTCATCGTGGTATTAGCACGGCCTAGTGTTAGACCACCCAGTAGTATGAACGGTCATAGGGAGACCGCTTGAGGAGAGTTAAGTTGCCACAAATAAATGGTCTGATCGGTGACCGTCTAACTATTAAACGGTCTATCGATAGACCGTGTACATACTGTCGGTTTCAAAAAAATAAAATCGACCCTCCTTCTCCCTCACTGTAACCGATGGAGAACGCCCCCATGTTCCCCCACCTTTACCACCGGAGCTCTCCCCATCTCATTCCTTCTCATTCTCCACTCCACATTCTTCCCTTCTTCTCTTCTCCACCCCCTTATGCGATTCAAGAAGCAAGTTCCATGCTGCCTAGCCCGTCGAAGGATGGACAGAGAGAGTGTAGCCGCACCGCTATCGCCGGTGGAACCCACGGAGGGAGCGGTGCCACCACTGGTCGAGGCGGAGGGAGGAGGCCCTCCTGCATCCATTGAGGCGACGGAGATCACCCCACTGATGGAGGAGGCGACAACGATGACCTGAATATCGGCAAAGGAGCCACGCCCCTCTGAGGTAGGCCATGGCCAAACCCAATCCCATTTCTCTTCTTAATGCCTGCATGTAGCTTAGATGGGGTGAAACAGGGCATACAAACCCCTTAGGGATCGGTTGGGAGGCCACTCCGGTCGTAGCCCACTGGCGGGGGGTTTGAACGCCGTCGAGCACGGCGGCTTAAACACGGCCTCACAGAGACCGCGTAATAAAACTACATGGTTCACTTCGAACCGTCTGGGTCTAGAACGGTCCATGGGTGACTGTTTCGAGGAAGTCAACAGTCAGGAAACAAAAAATGGTCTAAATAAGACCGTTGGGAACATAGACGGTCCACTCTAGATCGTCCAGAAACTGAACCGTTGAAAAACTAAACGGTCTACATCAGACCGTCCATTAGGCAAACGGTCACGGGCATGTCCGTGTAAACCCAGATCAACAGGGGGCTTGAGGGGGAGTCCAAAAGGTCAGGTAGGGACCATTGTGACAAACAGTCAGAAAAAGGCTGTGTTTAGGACATGCACATCATGAACCAAACGGTCCCCACTGGGCTGTCTAGATGAATGAACGGTCCTTAACGGACAGTCCACAAAATAAAATGGTCAGTGGATGACCATGGAACTTGGATCAGTGAAGGGGCCCCCTTTTAGAAATGAAGACAGCCAAAAACTAACCGTTTTGGGGACATAAATGGCCCAGAGGAGACCGCTAACCTAACAGAATGCACACATTTTTTTTATTTTTCATTTTATTTTGATGCATGATTTATTATGACATGTATGAGAGAATTTGAACTCTAAGCACCAGCTATGACATAGTCATACGGAGTACCACTCGATATTATAGCGGTTAGAAGCTAACCATTTCATGGAAGATGGTTTGTCTCCGAGAAACAGTCTTAGAGTAACCACTTTAAAATAAAAAACGGCCAGTCGTATGGCCGCTAATTGACCGTTGATTTGAAAAAAGAGAAACCGACCCTTTCATCTTCCTCATTCGCCCACGCACCAGCAGATGAAAGCCTACCAAGTGACCCCTCCCCCTTCTCCTAGCAAACACTGCACCGAGCCCCCCTCTCCATCTCCCTAGCAAACCGTAGGCGTGGATGAGATTCAAGCGGCAAGTGCTGGGAAGGTCAACATGTCAAATGGCCACGGAGGAGGCCCAAGCGTTGCCACCGGTGATCATACCAGAGGAGGAGACACAGCTGCCGTCCATGGCCGAGGAGGCTCCTCCACCATCTGCGGCTGAGGGGGAAGCATCTACCTCGGTCGCTGGAGCGTCTGGGGAAGCAGAAGTGCCACTAGAAGCGACAGCGGCTGCGGCGAAGCCAGCCAAGTCGACTGAGGTAGGCCATGGCCAACCCCCTCCATTTCCAATTTCTAAATCGATGCATGGGGGTTTAAACAGGGAGAAAGGGGTGCACCACCCCCTTAGAGCTAGATGTAAGGGCCCTTAGGGCCATTTCCAAAGAATGGGGGACAGGTGAATGCCATTCATCACGGCGAGGAAGAGACGGTCCTACTAGGGACCGTTAGGGAGGCTAGGCGGTCCGCCTGTGATCACGGGATAAGAACCGACTTAGGAGGGCAGAACAACGGTCTCAACTAGACCTCTAGAGATCATAAACTGTCTCCAAATGACCATAAAGTAGGAACCACCCTACACAGGACTGGACAGTCCACACTAGGCCACTGGGGAACAAAAAGGTCTCTGAAAGACCGTCAATCAGATAAAAATGGCCATAGCATGACCGTTTAAACCCAGACTAGCGAAGAAATTCTTTGGAAATGAAAAGGCCTATCAAGGACCATTGGGAATTTCAGAACGGTCCACAGAAGACCGTTTAGAGGGACAGAGGTGGCCCTATGTTGGCTTCCACCTTTATAGGCTACATTTTTTTTAATGTATATATGCAATGCATGACATGTGGAAATGAATGACTAACCTAGAATGTTGCAGGGAAAACGTCGAACACGAATCTCATGGCTCCAAGTTCCGGTGGTGTACTTGGCACTACTCGATTTCCAGAGGGAGCGACTCGCCACTATGGGGTTCGCTGAGTTCCTGGGCATGGAGGTGGCGAGGCTAGACACAGCTCTACTCTACACGCTACACGATCGGTGGGACCCGGTGAGCCGAGCGTTCATGTTCCCATGGGAGCACATGGCCCTGATGCTCGAGGACGTGGCACACATCATTGGGCTCCGAGTACATGGAGTGTCGGTGAGCGGGAGGACACTAACCAACTACTGAGAGCTGGCCCGGGGGCTACTGGGGCTAGAGTTACAAAGGCCAGAGCGTCACTCCACGATTTTTCCCAGATCGAGACTATAGCAGAGCCTGGGTCTGTGAGGTGCCAGGATCACAATCGGGGAACTGCCCGAGTAGCACTTATGGTGGTTGACAGACCGAGCGCAGAAGTAGGTGGCAGGGGAGCCAGGACCAGAGGTGGACGTGGTGTTGCGGTAGTTCCTAATGCTATTTTTCAGGAAGCTGCTATTCACCACTCGGGCAGACGGGGTGAGTTGAAGACTCCTGCCCCTACTTGAGGAGGTAGACCGAGTCAGAGAGTACGCGTGGGGTGTAGTGGTACTCGCCTTCCTCTTCGACACTCTGAGCTCGACTAGTCGACGTACGATGCTCGGTGGATTCTCCCCACTACTTCAGGTAAGCCTTGACTCCTAAAATGCTTGTGTAATTCCTATATGATTTTCATGAAATGATGTATGCTGACGCTTTGGTGCAATGGAATGCAAGTGTGGGCCTACATGTACTTACCTAGACTAAGGAGAGGTACAGAGGAGTACCCGGATCAAGTGCCCATCGCGAGGCGATGGCTGGCTCCCTGGGAGATAGGCTCCCTATGACGCCAGGTGTGAACGATCCAGGATGACCTTGACGTGCTACCCTATGCATCAGTAAGACCTAACTTTGGACTTTGCAATTGCAACTATATGCCTGAATGCTTAATGCTTTGACACGCCTACTACCTCGCAGGTCCGATGGACACCGTACCAGGGCGAGGGACAGGAGGGTCAACCGTGGGTGGTAGCAGCACTGGGCTACGCGGGGCATGAGCTGTATGAACGTGATCGACCCATTGCACTACTGACTAATCATGAGGACCATGGGCATCCATTAGCCAGAGGTGGAGTTCCCAATGCGGGAGTGGCCAGAGGAGCGCGTGGGATGACACGCACGCGGGCTGGCAGTGGAGATTGACTGGGTTACTCAGGTAGCAGACCAGATCTGGGATTGGACCGGGTGAGGGCAAGTGGTATGGGCCCGAGCTGCCAGTGACGAGGCTTACTTGACCGCCTTTGCCCGTCACTACAAGGGCGAGGTCTTCCGCGGCTCACGACGACCAGTACAACTCCTAAACTCATTCTTTCTAATATGCTTGTGATTATAATGCACTAATGATCGACTTTGTGCATGCAGCTTGATCCCCAGGGACGGATTGCGGAGCTCCATGGGTTGCTCTACTCTACAATCCAGCAGCAGGATGAGCTCCAGCGATCCTTGGATCTCCTGGTAAGCTTCTCTTACCCTTAGACCTAAAATGCCATGTTATGCTTATGAAACTGACATGCCCCTATATACTGCATGCCGAGGGAGCCCAGCGCCAGGGACCTGATGCATCATCCTCCTCCTCCCAGCCACCCGCAGACTGGGCTGAGCGGGATGCAGATTTTACGCGGGCGGTAGCATGAGCGGGGGAGGCCGAGAGGGCACTCACTAAGAGGGTAAGCAACTCGAGACTTCTACTTCAAAGCATGTCCTTGATGAATAATGAATGACCTATGTGGATGTGTATGCATACTCGAGATCTAGAGGCAGCGTTGTCGGAGGCCACTCAACAGAGGGAGGCGGCGGAGCGCTTGCAGGTGGAGGCAGAGCAAGCCAGACAAGAGGTCCATGACCTCAGGATCGAGCTACGGACCCTGGATCGGGTAATTCAAATGATGGGTCGAGGCCCCGAGCGTAGCACGTCCCAGAGCGGTGCACGCAGCAGCACTTACAGGGACTACTTCATCGGCTCCTCCGACCGTCGGAGGAATGAGGACGAGGAGTGACGGTGATGCCAGCGTGAGGAGGGGAGCACAGCCATGGAGCAACTGGGGAAGAGGCACGAGGGTACCGACGATAGCGGCGGTCCCGGTGAGGGGCAAACTTGATGTACTATATGAGACACTTGCCTATATGTGACTTTGTGGAGTGACACGATCCTTTCCTTTTGAATTTTCTTGATGAATGTGTGTGCACTGACACTAACTTACTAACTAGACAACACCTCCTACGACTGACGGCGTGAGAGTGAGAGAGGGACTCGAGTAGAATGACTTAAAGAATCACTAACTTATAGCAGCAGAGAGAGAGACGGTAACATAACAGGCTGCTACTAGGACCTGATGGTCCCACGATAGACCACTAAAGGTCAACCAGCCAAGAGCTCAAAGCAGGGTAGAAATGGTCCTTATTTGACCATAAAACTTTAAAAGATAGTCTCCCATTGACCATGTCCATTGATAGGCTACGCAGCCGGGGTGGTCAGCACAGTCACCTGAGGGGCCATGGGAGACCCTTGGGGAGGTGAGATCTACGACGGGCCTGGTGCCTGGTACTGTGCTTGTTGTAGGGGCATGCCCGCAGGGAAGCTGGGGGTTAATGGGATTGCTGCAGCTTGCAGAGTTGCTTCAGAAGATTGCCCGTTGCCCCCGGGCACTTCCAGCAAAACCTCGGTCTGTCTGGATGTCAAGGGTTGGGCATTCCATTCGTTAAGTTGCTTCTTCAGCAATTCAATCTCCCTCTAGTACTGTTGTATCATGTATAGCATGGCGGGGTCAGTTGTAGAGGGAGTGGGCATGCCCCCTGTCTCTTCGGCCGGGGCATCCTCGGATGATGTGGAGGGTCCGTCACTCGTTCCCCCAGTAGTGACAACATTGGCTGCCAGGGACATGGGAGGTTCTTCAGAGGAAGTCGCTTCAACGCCTGCTTGCGTCACTTCACTCACCACTCTTCCTCTCCTGGTGAGGGGGCCGGGCCTCGCGGCAAGCCTGGCCACTTCTTCGGGGTCGGTAGGTAGAGCCCCATAACGACTAGAGAGTCCTACCATGTTGCAGGTGAAAACTCTCTAGTTCCTATTTCTTTTCGCCATCCTCCTTGATGGCTCATTTGGGAACACTAGTCTATCAAAGACCGATCGTCGGGGTGACTCTTCCTCTGGCACAGGGGACTGGCATCGTTCCTCCAACCGGTTCCTTGATTCTATGCTAGGCAGAGGTTGGATTTCCTCTTCTTCTCAAAAGGCGGAGGCCACTGCCCCTAGCAGTCTCTGACGACCCATAGGGGTGCTACCCGAGCCTCTGAGGTAGTTTCTCATGGCTTGCTCGATCCCTTCCCACTCCTGATCGGGGAGAGTGGCCGGTGGTTGCGTGTCGGTGGTGACAGCGGGATAGGTATAAGTTGCGAACGCCAGGCGGGTAGCATGGTGACGACACCTGCAACATTGGCGGCGGGCATTTTCGGGCAGTGCTGGCGTAGCAGCTGTCGGTTGGTGGGTCGTGGCCGCCAGCTCGACCCTTTCATCACTTCGCCCCTTTCTGTGGCAGGTGTAGCTGGGCCCCGCCTAGGTAGGTGCCGTGGGTTGGGCTTCCTTGGGAACCCAAACTTGCTTCAACTTTACCGACTTGTGAGCCGACATGTCTTTCGGTGCTACGCCCGGAACATCGGGTGCCATCTTTTCTTTCATCTTTTCCAGTCCTTGGAAGGAGTTGTGGACTAGAATGGCCAGCACGATACGGTCCGGGATCACTTTGGACCTCTGTCCATTCAGATGGACTCGGATGGTTCCGACAGTCATGGACTTGCTAGAGCTGGAGATTCGGCGCCCCGTGGCAGCGCCAGCGTTGTTCCTTCGGAGCCTCCTCCAATGGGATGCTAACCCTTGGTGCGATGGACCGACAGTCTGGTGCACATGGTGCACGTTGCAGCCCAACGTCCTTGTCGAGACGCTATTGTTGTTCTCAGCCACAGCTCGGCGGTAGTAGCTTTAGTGGCTCCCTGGATGGGAGTGTTGGACTCAGGCTCATCGGACGCCTCCACGTCTAGGATGTTAACGAAGGCTACCGCTAGGAAGTTAGAGAAGCCCATGACCAGAGGGAAGCTCCCGAAGCAGAGTGGGATGGCGAGATAGCCTTCCCGAATGTGGCTCTCCACAACTTGCGAGCCAAAGGAGACTGCCATTCTCGAGGTTGAAATGTGATTTTCCTACATTTGTAAAGATGAAACAATCAGCATTATAAGAAGGGGGCCGCAGGGTCTCTAATTTCGGTAAAGAGATGAAGGGTGGATTGGTCCCACCGGGCATGACAGACTTGTGGACGCACTTTAAGATTCGTTCGGAACGTGTCATTTATTTGTTAGGGTGCTTTTATTGATACGGGCTTATTTGGTTTATTAAGTGCATGGACATGCTAGTCACCGGGGTGACGATTTATTCGGGCTTCAAGGAAGCCCATGGTGCACTCAATCTAACTTCGTCAGGTGATTGTATGGTTTGGATCGGGACCAAATCCCCTCGTGCCATAAAGACCACGACGTCATTTACATCCCCCATATGAGGGAACACCCATGATTAATTGCCAAAATTAGGGGTCCTGTGGCCAAAAGGAATAATGCTAACTGTGAAGGAAAGAGGCAGGAATAGATCACACAAGAGCCTGTGCCGAGACACGGGCAGTCGGACATGTCGGTCATTCATAGACCCTTTCATATTCGGACGAGAATCTGTGGCGAGAACGCCGTGAAAATTGAGATAAAATCGTTCGGATGTCTGCCGAGTACATGGCAATTTTAATGATAATCCGGAGAGGATCTGATTTGGTAAATGGGTCCAGTTTAATCAGAATGTCAGCCCGAGATAAGGTCGGGTCGTGGCCATGTTGGGCTAATTCCCGAGACTTAAGCCCGGCTTATAGGGGCGGCATTATTGTTCCTTCAGTACCAAGCCACGGGGGAGACGATGCTGCAATGTAGAATCTTCTTATTATAATTAGTGTCACTCAAAATGTCAGGTTAGTAGAAGTTGAAGTGGAGCAGAAACAAATTGCCTATGACGAGGGCCCTTCCTCTGATAATAGAACTAACTTGAATGCAGCAAATGCTACTCTACGTCAAGCTTTACAGAGGGAAGAAATTTTTTGGGACCAAAAGGTTCGCATTGATTGGATTGAGAGTGGAGACAGGAACACCTCCTTTTACCATACAGTCGCTCAATGCAATCGACGGAGGGGTTTCATCAGAAGGCTTAAGCTGGGAGAGTTTGATTTATGGTGTGAAGACCAGGACACTCTCCGAAAACAGGCAGAGATTTATTTCAAGAATCTTTTCACTTCGGAGGAGCACTCTGTTGACGAATCTTTGCTAGACTACATTCCCCATTCTATCACTGAAGATCAGAATTCCACCTTATGTTCTATTCCAGATGGTGATGAAATATGTGAAGTAGTTTGGTCTCTCAAGGGCTCCAATTCTACTGGGCCTGACGGCTTCTCAGGAGACTTCTACACAGCAACTTGGGATATTATTGGTAGTGATGTCATTGCTGTGACCCAAAGTTTCTTTGAGGGCTTTCCTATTCCCAGAGGTATTTCTTCCTCTCTAATCACCCTGGTCCCTAAGGTGCAGGAGCCTAAGTCCTTTATTCCAGCCAATAAGTCTATGCAATTTCTCCTATAAAATCATCTCCTACATCATTTCTAAGCGCTAGCCCCAATCCTGCCCAATTTAATTTCTAAGGAACAAGGGGCTTTTGTCAATGGTTGTTTTATTCTGGATAATGTAGCCCTTGCCAGACAGTTGATGATGGACATAGATAGGAAGGTCAGGGGCCACAATGCTATTTTCAAGCTCGACATGGCCAAAGCTTATGACTGAATGGAGTGGGATTTTATTCTTGCAGTCTTGAGAAAGTTCAGATTCAGTAATTGATTCACCTCATATATTGGCATGTTATTGTTTAACTACTGATTTTCAGTCAACTTCAATGGAGTCATGGCTAGTTTTTTAAAATCTAGTAGAGGGATTTGACAAGGTGATCCTCTAGCTCCCTATGTATTCATCCTAGCCTCTGAAGTGCTAAGCAGAGGTCTAGCTACCTTGTTCCAATCAGGAGCATTGAGGGGGTACATTGGGCCAAGGAATGCAATCCAAATTTCCCATCTTCTCTATGCTGGTGACACCCTCATTTTCATGAATGCTAGCAAACATAATATCACCTCCTTCCAGCAGTTTATCACAAGATATGAGCAAAGTTCTGGACATAAAGTAAATGCTGGTAAAAGTAGCTTCACTGTATCAGTGAAAGCTCCCCCAGCACTCAAACAATCCATGCATACACTGACAGGGTATAAGTTTCAAGCTGCTGGTTTCTGCTACTTGGGAATTCTTGTGAAGAAAGGGAGATATAAATGTTCAGATTTCAAGTTCATTGTGGACAAAGTGCAACAGAAACTTGAGGGTTGGCAGTCCAAGTTTCTTTCTCAGGCGGGGAGAGCTATTCTCATTAATTCAATCCTTCAAAGCATGCTAGTTTATTTAGCTTTGGCTTGTTTTATCCCCAAATCTATCATCAATGCTATAGATCGCCTGTGTGCTGATTTCTTCTGGCAGGGCTCTAAAGGATTGAGGCGTCGCCATTGGGTTGCTTGGCATAATATCCTAAAGCCACGGATGGAAGGGGGTCTTGGCATTAGGGACCTTCATCAGGTTCAGGTATCCCTGGCTACTAAAGCTTTGTGGACTACAATCCATGGCTCCTCTCTCTGGCCAATATATACTCAGCAGAGGTTCATTAAAACCAATTTCTATGACTGCACGGGGCCATTTCCAGCAGGCATGCCCTCTGGTATCTTTTAGCAGGCTAAGAATCTAATCATAAACAACTCTAGATGGATTGTTGGTGATGGGAATGGAGCTGATTTTTGGAAGGATAACTGGACAAGATGGGGGCCTCTCATCAGCTCTATTCAGCAAGGTGAGATCAACAGGATTCAGGATTTGCCCAGGACATCTGTCAGAGAAGTCATCCAAGATCCCCACCATGCAGCTAGGACCATGCTCAATAATACCCATAGTCTGCCCAATTTTCACCTGAGAAGTGAGGCTGACCGTTGTGTCTGGACCGGAACAGCAGGAGGTATCTTCACGGTAAAGTCGACTTGCAACATCCTCAGGTCGACAGGAATTGTAAGGCGTCCATGGGCTAATCTCTGGCATTCCAGCATAGCTCCGAGGGCGGCTAACTTCTTATGGAAGCTTGTCCACCGTGCAGTGCCTGTAGATAGCAGGGTGGCAGAGTGTGGAATTCCATTGGCATCAAAATGCAGTTGCCGCAAATCTCCAGCTCCAGAGGACCTCAATCACCTATTTTATTAAAGGTGATCTGGCAGCAGAGTTATGGACCTGGGTCTCTCCGCTGATTAGTGCAAAGGTAAATCTAAGTGACCAGATTACTATTCATTGCTGGAATATCCTGGCAGGTACAAGTTTGCACTTGGCCTACAGCTTTGTTGGTACGTATGTAGTCATTCTCATGCTATGGGAGATATGGAAGTATAGATGTGCTAGTAGATTTGATAATGAAACCCCAAGTGTCAGCTGCATCAAGAGGAGGATCGGCTCTGCAGTTTCCTATGCTCTTGACAAGCTCACTTTCTCATCTGTACTTTCACAAGAGCAAAAGAGTAAAATGGCCCAGTTCCACTTTTATCCTAGGGTCATTCAAAAATGGCCGATTGCAGTATTGTATAGACTAGCATCTTCCCAGCTCACCTTGCATGTTGATGGGGCTTCCAAGGGTAATTCAGGTATGTGTGGAGGTGGAGGTTGTGTCTGAGACTCAGCTGGTAACATGTTAATAAGTTTTGCTTTCCATTATGGGTACGGAAGTAGTCTTTTGGCAGAAGCAAGGGCGCTACATGATGGCTTGTCCATTGCAATGAATGGAGGTCTCCAGCTGGCTGCTGTCTTCTCTGACTGTGCTTTGTTAGCGGGAAGTCCCCCATTCGGGAGCCGATCACTGTTAGAAAAGGATAAAACTGTGAGGCCGGTAGGCCAAAGTGGATAATACCTTGACGGTATAAAGTACGGGGCGTGACATTTTCAGTATAAGGGCTCTCTATTCGAAAATTCCTCTCAACGGACTAGAAGCACTGGGACCTTCGTAAGTCCCCAAAATCAAAAGATTCTCTTTTCGTTCACTAAGCTGGTTATACCTCTGAAATTCTCTAGAGCTAGTTGACCTATATGTGTGAGGCGAGAGATCCTAGTTGGCACGACAGTTAAAAATAAAATTGCAACTAGGGTCCTACCTATATTATGTGAACTTTGAAATCTATTAAAAGTCATTTTCTTTTACTCATCCAAAGAAAAACCGGCGTACCACTTGTTTATTAATCTTTGAAAATTATTTGTCAGTATATGTTATTACACTCTGGCAAGGTGATGAAGAAGGCCAGGTATAGTTATGACGATTTTGAGAGTGGGGCATTTGATTCATCTTATGATCCCCAAATGTATGACTCAGACTATAATGTTTATGAGGAATATCACCATGGTTATGGTTACTAGGGCGAGTCTCATGTCCACGCTATGGATACGGGACAATCTCATGAACCCTCACATGAGGTGCAAGCCACCACTAGGAAAGCATCCCCTTCTCATGACATCTCATTTGTGTTGTGTGTTCTCACCACCACACAGCTCAGCTCTGAGCACCTCCTGGCCATTCAGGCCATTCTAAAGGGGAAATCAGTCTCCCCCTCTACTCCTTCAACTCCTTCTCCCTCCCCTTAGGGTCAGGTTGGTGAGTCAATAGCCACCCTCATTCCAATTCCCCTCACAACCATCAAGTCTGGTTGCTCCCTAAACCCTGGCCTAATTAGGTCACTCCATTGGTAGGCCCCACTACCCCTCTTACCATAAATTCCATTCTCAGGCCTCTAGTAGGCCTCTTCCTCCTCAATGGCAAACACCACCATCTGCTGTTGATCCACTCACCTAGTCCCCTCTCAGTAAGTTGAATAAAATGGATGAGCAATTTAGAGATCTTAAGAAAATGGTGGATACAAAGGCCACCCCGGAGATCTCAGTTCCAAATCTCCTGACATTCCACTTGCCTCCTTCTGAAATGCCTATGTACCAAAGTGTACAATGGCACCGGTAACCCATTTATCCACCTCAAGAACTTTATGTACGAGTCTACTTTATGGCAAAATGATAAAAGGTCCTTGGCATTCTTATTCAGGAGATCATTGGATAGTTCCGCACTTGAATGATTTTATTCTCTTGAAACCAGTGAGGCGGAGAGTTTTGATGCGGTATAAAAGAAGTTCCTTCATAAGTACAGGGACCGGGTTGGCCCTTCTCTTTCAATGACAGATCTAGTGGCCAAAAAGATGATATGATATCTGAATAGGACTTCACACAATTTGCTAAAAGATGGGCGTCGACTGACGGCTTACACTGCGCCTCAAGCAACTCACAAGTCAGACTGATAACAAGCGAGAGGCGTAACGGTACCAAAATTAAGTACTAGTCAGAGTAACACTCGTCAGTGTCAGTCCAGACCTTTGACCACGTGTGCACACACTGACTCTTACCTAGAGCCAGGTCTCTAGCTAGTTCTCCCCCCTAAGGACGCTACGATAAAGAGCTAGGGGCCCTAGGTAACTAGCTTAAGAACCGTACAACGGGAACGCCGCTCCACCTCTCCCGGATGGGTCGACACTAGAGGTTGCTGGGCTACGACTAGTGGTTCCATCACAAAGAAAGAGAAAGTAATTCTATCAGGATCTAAAATAATGCCACAGTTTATAAAATATTTTTAAACATGACGATAATGCAGCATTTAATGCATAAATGGGATAAATATGCTGAAATTGAAACTCTGCAGGGATGGGCGGTTATGCTCTGGCCGCTCATCGGATGGGTGGTCTGGGGTCCGCCGCTCATCCAGGTGTACGCGGTTGGGTTTCGACCGCTCACTATCTATACAGAAGCCAACACACAGGGCACAAGCGGCTAAGGCAAGGCCACGCAAGGATGGATAGCTTGGGAGTGCCCGCTCATCCACCAGGGGTCCTAAGGGACAGGCGGCTAGAGGTACACCACTCAAGGCATGGGCAATTGAGGGTCTGCCGCTCGAAGAGACGAAGAGTCCCATGGGCGGTCAGTCTACAGGCCGTTCATCTAGCTTGAATGGATGGGTTTGGGCCGCTCTAGTGTACACCTTCCTAGAGGTCAGGGTCTTAAGCGGTCTGAGTTGGACAACTCAAGGGGCATAGGCGGTCTGGAGTGGACCGCTGGTAGATGAACGGTCACGTAGTGGCCGTAATACTATTGTGATGGCGAGAAAGGATTGGCCTGGGACAAAACCCCTCCCGGTCGGCCCAAAACGAGGGGAATTCAGTTTTTAACCTAACCTGCCATGCTCATACAATCATTCCACACCCATACATGCTATCAAAACATAAAATGATGGTCATGGAATTGATTTTCAGAAAATAGGGCAAAGTTATAATAACATAGAAACATGCACAGAAAATGAGGAAAATGGCGTCGGACCATGGCGCATGTGGTATCGGCGGGTTCCTAGCAAGGAGAGGATTCCATGTCCCTACCTATAGCGCAATGAGGATGGTGATCCGAGCCGAACCACCGTCGACAGTCACGTCGCCCTCACGTTCTCATGCCCCCATGCGCCTCCATGTACCGCGAATCGAGACGAAGCTTGCGCCCACGCAATCCTCATGTCGAGTCCATCCCGTCGGTACCTCCTACGCCTCGATCAGGGCCCGTCCTGACCGAAATCGAGAGAGAGGGAGAGTGAGACCGTGAGAGCGAGAGAGGGAAAGAGAGAGAACGAGTGAGGGAGAGAGAGAGTGAGATCGAGTGAGGAGAGAGAGGGGGTGACGATGGGTTAATAAAATTTTGATTTTATTATTTTTTTGAAAAAATTTCTTAAATTACATTTTAACCCTAGAAACCGAGTTTGCCATCCTTGCTCCACCGTTGGAAGAAGTCCAAAGCTGTCTTCCCTTGCCTTTGCCGCAAGGAACACAACTCTGCGAGAGAGACTTTTCGCTCGACCGTCTGAAAACGGTCGAGGAACTTCTTTTGCATGTCTGCCCAATCTGCCACCGAGTTGAGCCTTAATCGAGAGTACCATTGGAAGGTAGCTCCCGTGAGTAAGGTGGTGAAATAGCGGAGGAGATATGACTCCTCTAACGCCAAGTCGCCCATTGTTGTCATATAGTATGCCAAGTGCTCCAGGGGAGAACTTTGCCCATTAAACTTTTGCAGCTTCGGGACTTTCGAGCAATCTGGGGGCAATCTCTTGAATTGATGATGGAGAGGATATGACACACTGTGTAAGTCGATAGCTGTGATACTCTCGCCATGTTGAGCAAACTTAGCCTCCACAATCCTTTCAATCATTTGCCTTTGGGCTATTTGGCTCTCGGTCATCGTTGTATCAGAAGACCGCACATTGACATCCTCTTGTGGGGCTTCAACTTCCACCACTGCTGGAATCTTCACAGCTGCGGATGGAGCGTTGACAGCTGCTGATCTACCCAGAGGTGCTCTCTCAACTGCCTGCAAAGTCACGAGAGTTTGGAGTGGCGCCTCTCGTTCCCGCAATATCCCTTGCAGGAGGATTTTCAGCTCTCGATTTTCACGCCGTAACTCTTCCAGCGTGATATCCTCAATGTTTTCACCCAACTGATCTTCTGGTGTTGGGTTTTGCTTTCCTTGAGCACTACGGATCTCTTTCGATCCTTCTTCAACATGTTCTTGCCCCTGTTGTGATGATGAGGCAGCAACAGTTCAGTTAAATTGTGCCATTGCTTGGGCAACCGAACGAGATTTCTTCAAGAGCACCAAGGGCTCATTGAGCTCCTCGCGAGCCTCTTCTGGCTGTTGCCTGTTGTGTAACAGGTAAACACTTTGACAGTGTCCTTAGTCTTCTGCACCACTCTTTTCTTTCGGGGCGGTTAAGTCGCGGAGTGAGCTGGTGCCCCCAACCTGTCAAAGACAGAAACTCGAGGCGTCATAGTCTCTCCTTGATATTTGTTATTGTTTTGGGTTGTCCCCAAAATTGGTGAACATTGGTGCTTTTCATAAACCCCTCTGTGTTTTTGCCCCCACGGACGGGAGGCTGGCAACTTTGTGGGTGCCGATGTCCCTGTATGGTGAAGGTTAGACATCCGGATAGGCCTGCCCACCCTGATCCTTTTGAGAGCGTAGGCCTCCTCTTTAGTGACCCACACTTGTTTTAAACGGAGTTGTCGCTCCTCCACTGAATTGCCCCCAATTGTAGGCTTGGGGGTGCTTGGTCTAAATTGGCACATGTGTTCCCGACTTGACTCTGGGGCGCCTGATTTTTTTAGGACTGCCTTATCTTCCCGAACTTGCCGGAGAAGACTGAAGCGGTTGGAAATGCTAACAGTTGGCACATGCTGGATTTGAGGTGTTATCGTCTCGCATCCGTCGAGTCGAACTCTGAGATTCCCGACAAGAATGGTCTTGCTGGAGTTGGATGTGGCCGCCGCAAGCTTTCTGCCTCTGCGACTGTGGCACTGCTTCTTCTGACTCGGAGCAGCAACACAGAAATGTGATTGACCGAGAGAACTCGGTTAGCAGCAACAACTTGGGCGGGGACGACTTCCTCAGCTGTCGGCACCACCCCTAGAAAGTAGGGTGAACTCACCGCGGCGGGGAAGTCCCCGAACACCAGTGGGGTGGCCAGGTATCCAAACCTGGCATGGGCAGCGATGACCAATGGGCCGTAGGTAACAGCTGCCATTGTGAACTAAGTCGGCTTTTGTGGTCGTTGAGTGTGTTTGTGTGACCTTCCCTTTCTCTTCCCTCTTGAAACAGTGAAAAAAGGCATTACAACATTAGTAAAGATGTGGATAATCTTTGGCAGAAAGAAGAAGGGCGAGAATTGTCCCACCGGGCGTGCCAGTCTGTTTAACTCACAGAATTTAATAGATAATTAATTACGTGAGGAGGAAATAAAAGAGACAAAAATATTCGAGACATGCACGTTTATTTATTGCCATGCATATAAAAGCTGGTTACGACATATAAGTTCAATATTCTGTGAATTTAGTTTATCAGATGATTAGAGTTCGGGTATTAGACAATTCCCCACCGACTGCAATTGGTGTTTATTTACATCAGCTTAAAGTTTGAACACCTTTGATTAACTACCAGAAAGAACCAAACACCTTCACAATATTGGTTATGATATCGGAAGAACACTCGTAATTGCAACACCCGGTATCCCTGAGAGAAGGGTTGGGTATACATACACCGCAGTGAGGGAGGCATAAGTCATCATATTTTCTTGACCCTTTGACTAGTGAGGATGCATTGTAAAATGATTCAAGTCCCTGAATGGACTTTTACACAATTTCATAAAGGTACAGGATATTTTTGCAACCCCTAAACATATACATAAAAATGGCATTTTTACCGTTACAGAACTTTATAAGGCTCAACCATAAAATACATGACTTTTCAGCAAATTGTAAATTTACAGGACTTTTTTGCAAATATGCAGGGCATATCTACAATTTCTAAAGATTACGGAATATTTTTTGAAATCACAAAACATCATAGGTTTTCTCATATTTTATGTAATTTCTGATTAATTTAGGAAATTACACATTTTTCCCGTGAGATTTACGAAAATAAATTACATACGCATAAACTCGGGGGCACATATGCAAAAGCGAGGGCATATATGCAACATACCCTCACTCTGGGTCTTAAAAAAATGCACAAGTGGAGAAATCTCCAAGTCTTCACAAGAGTTCAAGCTCTAGAAATCTAATGTCTCAAGTGTGGGGGCCCATACGGTTATTTATAGAAGTTGGGGAGCAGTTATGCCTACCCGGACCGGATAGGCTCCCTCAGGAGGTCAACCGAGACCGGATAGGTCCCAAAGGATGTAGTTTGGGAATGGCTAATGCCGAGTGAACACTCGGCCCGACAAGCTGGCAACTACAAAATCTCTGTGCTGCACCCTCAAATCTTGAGGAAGAACCACTACACCTAAAAGCAGGGGGTGAGTCTCATCTCATTGGCTCAATAGGGGTCCCGCAGAACCCCAACCGTAAAACAACGGTGGTAACAGGAAGTCGCAATAGCAGCATGAGTAGAAATGGCAACAATATCAACAACGGCAACGGAGGGAACAACCGTACATGAGTCTCTGATCACGATAGCCGATAAAATCATGGCTCTATAACTACTCCTACCAGAACGTAAACCAACACCCTGATTCCCTCAGTCAGGGAACCACCAGACTACGAACCACCCTTGTTATGCCACCAGGGGAACCATTACGACACCTCTGTCGTGGAGGCTTGTCCTCACAGATGAAGGCCCACTCTGAGACCATGCGATCTGGGAACACCATCATGACCTCGTTGTCGTGAACCCTACACTATTTAGGGAGAACCCGCGGTAACACTTACTGGAAACCCTAGAGCCCTGGAACAGGCAAACACCTAGAAATTACATGTAAAACCATGTCTCGTAGATGAGAAATAGAAACTCAAGTCACGAGCGTCTCACGTCATGTGACGGGAGTACCTGACTACTAGAAGCAAGGCCGGAAGTATCCACGGATGACTTACACCGCACCACAGTGTCCCTACACGCCCCTAGCAGAAACGAAGACACGCACCAAGTACCACAAATAAAGACTAGTTGGGGTCGGGGCTCGTCAATACGGGTCTAAAGCCCCCAACCACGTGTGCACACACAGACCATGCGCTCTAGGTCATGCCCTCTAACTGGTTTTCCCCACAGCCCGGACGCATGCTGCACAGACGAGGTGTCCTATGATAACCAACCTAAAAATCATTTCTCTAGGTCACGCTCTCCGTCACTCCTAAGTGGGTCCGCACATGCTTGCGCAGGAAAGCTATGACTAGTGGACAGGTCACCAACGTGAGCTCCGAAAGCCTCGCACACACCCATCGCGAGTAACATGGAATACCAGGTGACTTAGGGCCACCAACTCGGGATAGCCATCTAGACTAAATAACCCAACGATCCTTGAGTCACAAGACTTGGGTCAAGACCATTGTACAAGATAGCGCATGCCATCAATCGGCCCTACTCCTAGTGTTAAAACCATGGGATGATAATTTACGAGGTGGGTCACGTCTGTCGCGACCTATCAAGGGCACTTGAGAAACCTCTATCCCCAGGCTGGGTGACTGGATTCACAATCCAAGGCCCTACACATGGCCCACACAGAAAATGCTTCTTGGAGAAGCCAACCTCGTGCAGGAATGACCCTCCGCACGTGCACCGACACACGGTAACTTGATCTAGCGAAAGCACGAAAGTCCGAAACACATGAGGTCATCCAAACCTCCAAAAACTCATGGGCACACTAATTGAGATAACTCAACACCTCTAAAAACCCAAAAATACGAGCACGGAACCCACGGGTGTCCGAGACATCCGCGGGATCACCAGGTTTCAAATGGGTTGATAACAAATCACTCGGGAACCAAAACGGACCAAAAGGAACACCTAGAGCAAGTGGCGGTCACCACATGGATGCTACCACATGGTGGCGGTCTCAAGGAGACCGCTACCAAACCAAAGGTGATCTTAGGAGGACCGCCTCCTGACAAAGGTGGTCTCCATAGGGCCGCCATCTGACAGGGCATCCCAGCCACACACAGGTAGAAGGCAATCTTCTGGGGGACCGCCCCCTGCAGAAGGTGATTAAGGTAAGGCCAACTTCTGGAGTCTGCCTCAAAAACTCCACATTGACTCGGTCAAGTGGCAGTCTTCTGTCGACTGTTACCTCAGATGATGGTCTGTCGCATGACTACATCTTGCAACTAACCTGACCGACTTAAAAAGGCAAGAGGCAGTCTCCCTAGGGCCACCTCCTCAAGTGGTAGCCTCTGGTACGATCGCCTCTTGATTCCGAACCCAAAAATAGCGATTTCTGTGGAAAACCCCATTCCACATCCCAATCACAGTCATGCGAAGGGGAAAACAAGGGACAACTATTCCCTAGCCTCTAGACCACCAAGAGGCGCCATTCAAACTCCGAAAATGTGATCAAAATGAGAGATCTGGCGCTCACCCCAAAATCATACATTATAACCCCAACAGGAAAATAAACCCTCTCGACTCACCTCAGGCTACAAAATCACGGGAAAATGAACTACAGGGGCCAAGGATCCGTCCCTCTACCTCCACCAAAGAGATCCCGCATCGAGGATGCCGATCCACCGTGAAAACGCCGCACAAACCGCCGCTGGCACCCTGAGCTCACGTATGAAGCTCGCCACACCTCCACCGCCTCGATCCTTGCCCATCCACGCCGCTCCTCGCCTGCACGCCATCTCCGTCCCGCCCACCTCTGCCACGATCGGTC
Source organism: Amorphophallus titanum (assembly GCA_024336825.1). Taxonomy (NCBI): domain Eukaryota; kingdom Viridiplantae; phylum Streptophyta; class Magnoliopsida; order Alismatales; family Araceae; genus Amorphophallus; species Amorphophallus titanum. The sequence goes on from JANBPO010009398.1 coordinate 1,477,068, forward strand.
GCCCTGTGGAGAAGAGAGGGAGAGAGAGAAAAGAACGTGAGGGAGAGGAAGAGAAATGAGATGGGGAGAGAGAGAGGTGAGGGGGGTATAAATAGAAGAGATTTTGATATTTAAGAAAATCTGAAAAATATGACAGATAGGGAAAAATCATCTCCCTGATCCTCGAAACACGCTCAGCACACTGGTAACGTTTCAGAGTTGGAAAACACAACGGCTCACCCTACACAGGGTTCCACAGGCTCGCTAGAGGAAAACCCAAGTAAACCACAAAACTTACTCCGAGACCTACGAAAGTGATCCGAAACCTACAGATCCTGATCTGAAAAATATCCAAAAAATTCGAGACAACCAAAATATTATATCCATGCAATGTTATCAGAACCGGACCGGTGCCTGAACCGGACAAGGAGCTAGTTCGGTTCGAACCGGTTTGACCGTTGGTTCGAACCGGTTTGAACCGTGATATGATTATAATATTAATATATGGTCCGATCCGATTCTATAACCTAATATAATAAGAAATAACTCAAATAAGATATAATGAAGGAAATAAAAAATGAAAAAGAAAAAAATAACAAGAGAAATTATCATCACGAGCCATCACCTAGGGCATCTCTCGTTCGAAGGTTCTGTCCCACAATGGCAAACATACTGCAATTATCAATTTTGGCTTCATACCTGTTAGGTCGGCCAATTCATCATTTAGTGTTGACTTACATGTCCTTTGGGTTATCAACCCCATTTATTCCTACTTGTAGTGTTGGCTTACATGTCACAAAGGTTGTCAACCCTACTATATTTACTTTTGGTGTTGACTTACATATCCTTTGGGTTGTCAACTCCGTTTATTCTCACTTGTAGAGTTGGCTTACATCTCACAAAAGTTGTCAACCCTACTTGTGTTTACCTTTGGTGTTGACTTACATGTCTTTTGGGCTATCAACTCCATTTATTTTCACTTGTAGTGTTGGCTTACAAAGGTTATCAACCTTACTGGTGTTTAACTTTTGGCGTTGGCTTACATGTCATAGAAGGTTGTCAACCCAATTTATTGTTACTTTTGGTGTTGACTTACATACCCTTTGGGTTGTCAACTCTATTTATTCTCACTTGTAGTGTTGGCTTACATGTCACAAAAGTTGTCAACTCTACTTGTGTTTAACTTTTGGTGTTGACTTACTTGTCATAGAAGGTTGTCAATCCCACTTATTCTCACTTGTAGTGTTGACTTACATGCCATTAGACTGTCAACCCTACTATGTTTGACCTTTGGTGTTGACTTACATGCCATAGAAGGCTGTCAACCCCACTTATTGCTACTTGGATTGTTGGCTTACATGCTATAGAAGGTTGTCAACCCTGCTTATTACTACTTTTGATGTTGGCTTACATGTCACAGAGGTTGTCAACTCTACTCATGTTTACTTTTGGTGTTCACTTATATGTCACAAAGGCTGTCAACTCAACCCTTTTATCAACCTTAGCTTTTTACCACAAAAGATTAGCCATTTTTTTTCTTAGTGATTGTCTTTTACCGCAAAGGTTAGCCAACCTATATTTCAACTCTTGGCTTTATGCCAAAAAGGTCAGCTACCCAGTTCTCCAAAAAGGTTTTGTCGGCCCAATCTCCAACTCTTTGGCTTCCAAAAAGGTTTTGCCAACCCTAATTTCAAACCTTGGCATTTAAACCATAAAGGTCAGCCAACCAACCCTAATGTTCAAACCCTGGCTTAGTGGCTTTCAGACCACCAAGATCAGCCACTCAACCCAATTTCCAGCTCTTTGGTTTCCAAAAAGGTTTTGCCAACCCTAATTTCAAACTTTGGCCCTTAAACCATAAAGGTCAGCCAGCCAACCCTAATGTTCAAACTCTGGCTTTCAAACCACCAAAGTCAGTCACTCAACCCGATTTCCAACTCTTTGGCTTCCAAAAAGGTTTTGCCAACCTTAATTTCAAACCTTGGCACTTAAACCACAAAGGTCAGCCAGCCAACCCTAATGTTCAAACCCTGGCCTAATACCTCAAACCCTCAACCTTGGCACTTAAACTGCAAAGGTCAGCCAGCCAACTCTAATGTTCAAACCCTGGCCTAATATCACCAAGGTCGGCCATCTCAAACCCTCAACTCTTGGCACTTAAACCACAAAGGTTAGCCCCTGTTATCTCCAATCGTTGGCTTCATACCACCAAGGTTAATCACCCTCATTCTTTTAACTCTAGACCCAATATCATTTTCATGATGACTGATGAGGGTCATTCAAAACCTAAGCCCCTTTTGTCCGATCGACAACTAATGCTAAAAAAAACTCCAATGGCCGGATTTTCATTAGCCCGGATAATCGCCACAAGCTTGCAGGCGCATTAAGCCCCGACGAGGAAGCTGCCCCTTCAACTTCCTTCGTTGTCTCAAAGGACCTGCCGAAGAAGGCTCTGCCATGATTCAAAAAAAGAAAAAAAAGACAAGATGCAATAAATCTAGAAAAGCAAAAGTCAAAAAGGTGCAAGTTAAAATGCACAATACACTCACAAGCAATATGAGAAATCTTAGGCACAACCAAGCTGCTAAAGGTAAATAGCTTGATTTAAAGGTGATTTTCGCACCCATCGCCAGCTCAGGCAACGAGGACAAAGCCCTGAGGAACTAAGGGTTGGAAGAACAACCAGCTAGGTCATTTGCCCTAATTTGTGGAGTAGTTTCATACTCCGGGAGATCCTCATCTGGGGTAGAATTCAATAGCCTATGTAACTCCTTCAGAGAGTATGTTGAGCTTGCACTAGTGGAGCCGATCATAAATGACAAGGAAAATTGAACATAATTACCCAATACGAGGATGGCAAAGCAGCAATAAACACTTAACCCGCGAGTCCTCCAGCTCAAAAGAAACACTTAAAATAAAACCCTGGGCAAAGCCAAATAGGCAAGACCCAGGTGAAGAACATCAAACCAATCCCCAATCAAAGCCGTAAGGGCAGAACTTTGGAGGAGAACTTCAAGCCAAGCTCCACTCAAAGCCAGAAAGGCGAGACCAAAAAGGAGCATTCCGAAGTAAAGCTAGAAAGGTGAGACCAAAATGGCATGTCCTAAGTAAAACTCTAGGCAAAGTCAGAAAGCAAGTCTAAAAAGAAATCCAGCAAGCAGAGCTTAGAATAAAACCCTGAACAAATCCAACAACAAGCTAAAGAGAAACCAAAGATGATGCAGGCCTCTCATGACTTTAGTTTCCTTGCAGCCGAGTATCAAGAATTGCCGCCTGAAGTAGTCAAGCCGACAATTACTGACACTTTCTAAAACCAACAATCAATTCCTCTCCGCCTCTTCAGCGCAAGGGCAAGATGTCTTAGTAATATTATCATCGCCCTTCACTCTTTGGAGTGGCTGACGCCTTCTCCTTCGAATACCCAGAGTAGGGTCAATATAGTGGTACCCATTGAAAAAGAAGAAGAGGGGGGATGAAGAACAAAAAGATCTCGGGTCCTAAAACAAATGATCCCATTGTAGCCCTCATTTTTAATTTAGTACTTTGTAATGATCACCGCCCAAAAGCTCCAGAAAACCTCAGGGGCCCATCACCGAGGGAGTCCAAACAGATGATTCTCTCGGGCCTCAGGATGATCTGCTCGGGCTTCAGTCGGAGGACCCGAGCCACCTTATTGACAATGGCCAAGATAGCATTGGGGGTGGCAGCCACCTCTAAATCTGAGATATACTCCACTGGACCAGCACAACCTACTGCATTGATTATATGGGCCCTCCACTCTGTGAAAGTGTTGCCTGCAAATGCTCCCTCAAGGACTAGCTCTGACAACTGGGACTTGGTCTTCAAACCACAAGAGGTCTTCAAATCCTCCCACCAGGAGTAAGATACTGAAGATCCAGGGGCCGCCCTCTGACGAGAAGACCCAGAAGTAGAACCTGCTACGGACGCACTCCTCAAGGGCTTCAAAGCCCCAGCATACTGTCTCCTGTCAACAGGAATAGGGAGCCCCTCCTCCCTCCAACGGGTCTCTATCTCAAGGATGGATCGGGCAGCCCCAGAAAAGTGAGACCTAACGAACTCGGGCTCCAGAAACAGGGGAGGCAGGTCCTCCTTCCACAGACGCCGCCCCTCAGCAGCTCAGATGGTGTCGGCACGCTGTCTGAATACATTGCTAACTTTGAACCACCAGCGCGCATAGTGTATGTCAAAGTGACCCTTGTGCGTCTGTTCTAGAATTGGATAGTCCTCCTTCACATCACGAAGAAGGAAAGCCTGCCAAGCAGCTACCACCAGATGGACGTCTCTCTGCCTGTACTATCGAAGGGCCAGAGGGAAGTCCGCATTTGGGGGAATGGCCTAATCATACCCGAAATTCCTGGCAATTTGGTGTGGATAGTATGACTCAAGAACTGTTGTGCTGGAACGACGGTAGACCAGAACCCCAGGCCGTATACAAACCACCCACTCAGTCAGTGCATGTGGAGAGGGCAAAGCCCAGGAAGACAACCTGCAGGCAACTGTCTCACCCAGTCGCTCCAGGTAAGGACGGTATAGGTGGGAGTTGTGATCGAAGTCCAAACTCTCACCCCTCCCAGTATGGAGAAAAGACAAAGCGCGACGGGCACTGGCTAGCTGTAAAACTGCATCCTGGTCCGGGTGACCAGCAAAGGTGAAGATGAGTGGAGCAACTGGGTTATCAACCTGTGTCCTCTGCGAAAGCTTTGGAAACAGCAGACCAGCCCATGCACTCAAATAATGAGTGGGCATCAAAATACTCTTGTCTCTGGGCGAAAAGTGTGAAGTCAAAGCTCCGAAAGAGTGGTAGATGTTCGCCAACGCAGCTGGAGCAATAGCAACCCTGCGCCCACACGCCATTAGGCAAGCCAGGTATATCACCTCTGCCCGTAGAACTCCCTCTTCTCCATGAGGAATCACAAAACTGGCCGGCCAGTAGGCCAAGTAAGCTGCCAAGTACGTCAACGGCGGCAGCTCCCTTGAGTTCCACCCCAGTGCTGGGGCGAGCAAGTGATGCGGGTGTGAAGCAAACCCCAGCTTGACCTCCCTGCACTGCTCCCAGGTCATGCCAGAAGAAGCAAATTCTTCATAGAAGCAATAGGGGACACTGTAAATTTTTTCACCCAGATGTTCAAGGTCACCCTCGGTGTGCGGGAAACCTTCTCTTTTCCCATGAGGGCTAGGTCCCTCCAGGTCTTCATCAAGTATCTGAAGCAGTAAGAAAGGAGGTATCGACTGGCTTCATCTGAAGAATTGAGATGCAAAGCATCCAAGGACAGCTCCTCATAGGGCTGTCCACAAACTGGCAGTCCAGAAATCCTGTGAAAAGTCCACAGGTCCAATGAAGTCTCCCCCTCAGCAGTAACAAATGTGTTCCAGCGCCGATTGAACCTTTCAACTAAGGCCTGGATCAACCCTGTGTGGCAGGGATAGGAGTACAATGTTGTGGTCACTGCATGGCGAATCCCCGCCCTATCAAGTACTACTATGTAAACAGTCAGAATGACCCACAACCATTCTATCGCACCTCGACGATAGCAGTGGGAAGGAATGACGGCTCATCTCCCATACCAGTTGGGAGCCTTCTGTGCTAATATCCTCTCTAATAGGCAGTCGTGATCATAATCATCATGTACGAAAGCAGCACCAGAGGGAGTCAGAAATATCCCATAAATTGTAACATCCACGGCCCTGTGATGCCCGGACAAATGCCAAATGGCTGGTGAGGATGGCCCCACTCGAACTGTAAAGCTGTCAAAATCTCTGAAGAAGCCCAAACTCTTCTAATCAGGGTATTGCCTCTGTTGCACAAAGCCCTCAAGGAAGCTCGGATAGGAAAAGGTACAAGTGCCTTGCAAGCTATCCCTCCCGAGTAATATGGCCCGCTCGAGACGACGCCTCTCTCCTGGCAGGCAGGAATCATTAACCTCCACACCAAGAGGCACAAAGCTCTGAATAAAAGACAAGAGATGCCGGTCCAGTGGAAAATGAGAGGGATATCCACCTAAGCGGTCATATATGTAAACTCCTTGTCTCCTCATAATGCGAGAGACATCAACAGCACCCTCAGCGGCAGCAATCTCCTCAGTTGGGCCCACAGCGACCCAAGTAAACCCGCGGTCTACCGCGTCGAAACCGTCAGGCGACATGGGTCTATCTGTCCTCCACACATAGTGGCCATCAGAGCCCCCGACTCTAGGCCTCCGGGACGTCACTCTGCTTCTGCTAGGACAAGTCATGTCTGCAAGAGTTGTAAAAGCCAAGATTGAAAAGATAAAGATGAGTAATAGAGCTCAATCAAGGACTAAATCAAGATATGAACAGTAATAAAATTATTGAGTAGTCCTACAAGACCCCCCGTTATGTCAATGAACTCGGGGATTAGCAAAAATCATGAAAAATACGGGCCACCCGCCCCCGCCTCAGGCATTGATAGATGTCCCGTGGGGGGCATTTGTTGCACCCATTATTCATCTCAAAAAAAATTAGGATGGTACCCTCGCGTTGGTCGAGGCCCATATCCGGCATATCGCCCCTCCTACCACTCATCTTCCCCATTCTCATTCCCTATCATCCATTGCCACCCAGAGAGCAGTGCTGTAGAGTCGACCGCCCTATTACAACATCATCCCCAGCATCTCCACGAGGTTCCAGGCAACTACCCCTACACCGGTGTCTTCATCTCCGAGTAAGCTTCATTCTGAGTGCTTATACACCTTCTTTCGACATCGGAGCTACTCGAGGAGTTATTCTCATAAAGCTGTGCAATCTGTCTCTGGCAGACAACCAGAGACAAGTTGCAGAAGTTCCCATGCCCCGTCATTCAAGCTTCCTAGTGCACCCTTTAGCTGAGGTGATCCTCCACTCGTATTCTTTCATCTACAAGAAGGAGGAGGTCATTTGACTACCGGAGCACCCCGATCCGGCCATTCTCCCCGGTGTGCTCAGTCTGTCTTCTTTGAGCACAGGTTGGACCCTTCCCCACCTTTTTGTTCACTGCAACTGCCACCGACCTCGTTTGGGGTCCCCGTATTTGACCGCGTAAAGCAGACTCATCCATGGTCATGACAACTCTAGCCCTATCTCCAGCAACATTCGGTGGATCCCGTGGCAACCCCGATAATCCAGTGCAGCCCTGCTAACCAGACTGGGCCAAGCTGGATTGGTCTGCGAAGTTTGACTTGCACCAACCTTGATCAGACCTAGGACACTCTGCAAAGCCTACAGCGAGCCCCAGGCCCATCCTCGGTCAAGTCTGCATTGGTCCCTCCTTTAGCAATGACCAGAGGAGTCCGCGTCACCCTCAACATCGATCTGCTGTTCGACAGGGTCAGACAGGATAGAGTCGGACCGATTCATGGTTCATGACCTATAGTGGCCCCGACTAGACCACGGATGACCTACATCTTTCACAACAAGCACCAACCTCATCCCCAGACGGTTCAGCACTAGTCCCGCACCCTACAGCACTTGGAGGAGTCCGTGGCATCCCCAAATCTAGCTTGTTGTCTAGAAGGATCAGATTGGACAGAACCGGCCTTCGCTAAATCCCTGCCCCTCGCCTGGCTAGCTAAAAGCCCCTCCCTGCGTGGAGGTACAAATTGGTTGTAAAGTAAGTTCATCCCCACCCCGAGATCACCCCTCCTACATGAGATGTAGTGCTGTAACCAATTATCGCAGGTCAAGCGGCATTGGCGCAGCATGCGGGTTGCGTTCCCACGCTCCCTCGCTCTCCATTGTCTCCGATCGGAATCAGTTTCTTCAAACCGATTAGGTGAGCACTTGATGCCCCTCTCCTAGTCCTTTCCTTTTGCTGATTTAGGATCATATTCCGCTGTCGTCGGATAGTGAGAGAGCGCCTGTCCCCAACTTACTTGCATTATGAGTCCCCACTACGGTGTGAGTTGAGCGAAACACCATACAACCCACGTCCTCGGCGTGCTGACTACCCGTGAATCGTGGGAATCCCAGCCCCTCCGGGGGATCAACCTAAGCCATTGCCAACCCTTAGATCAGTGAGGTCCCACCCTGGACCCTCCAATCATCCCGAAATTACCTTCGGGAAGAGTGTGCACCGTGTGAGTGCTGTCAACAATATTGCGTCCATTGTTTCTCTATGTGCTTGTGGCTCTAGGTCCGAGGAGCATCCGGTCTATCCCATTGCATCCCCGGGTCGTCTCACATCAATATGGAGGTATATATGGATGACACACTAGTTAAATCCAAAACCAGGAGCAGCCATGCAGAGTTCCTCCGCGTACTCTCCAACGATCTTGGGAGCACCAACTCAAGATGAACCCCAAGAAGTGCGTGTTCGGGGTTTCTTCAGGCAAGCTTTTAAGGTTCATAGTTAGCAAAAGGGGGATTTAAATTGACCCTAATAAAGCTAAGGCCATCGTCGAAATGCCTCCTCCCAAGAACATCAAGGAAGTCCGAGGTCTAATTAGGAGTTTACAATTTATTAGGAGATTCATATCTCATCACTCCCAACGGTGCAATGATAAGTCTATATGGACGCCTAGAGATCAATTCCTACAGATGGAGTGTCTGTAGATGATCCAGAAAGGGGGGATTGAATGGATCAATCACTCGATTAAAAATTTTAACAGCAGAATCAAATACGAAATTAGAACGAGCTACTACAGGACAGTCACCAACCACTCAGTGACAACTTACTCAGAACAGGTTCTATAACCTAGATCTCATACAATGCTCATCAAACACCTACTGAGTGAAGAACAAAGAATTAAAACAAGGTAAGCACCATCATCAATTGCACAGTAGACACAAACTTTTAAGGTGGTTCGATCTCAAACTAGAGATCTATGTCCACCTCACACTCCAACTGGAATGTGACTTTCTCCACTGATTCACAGCTTAAACTACTGGGCTTCACAGCTTGCCAACACCGTTGGCTAATAGCTTGTACTGGGGAGTTACAACTTAACCTGACCAGAGAACACTTCTTTGCATGCTGAGGAGTTACAGCTTAACCTCTGCTGACGAACAGCTTGAAGAACAGGTTCGGAAAAATAGAGAAACAAAAGTAAGAAAAATACGAAGATCCGAAATGGGAAATGTAGCTCAACGCTAAGCAATCTCAGCTCTGGTTCTGAACTAGGAGATTGAGTGACCCTTCTCTTCTCACAATCTCTCTACAATCCACTTTCAGAATGACTCTTCCCTTCTCCTCTTTTTTCTTCTCTCTTTACTCTTCTCACTTTTCTCTTCTCTCTTTTTCTTCTTTGGATCGCACAGATTGGCTTCTGCTTATCTGGAAATAGTTCACGATCGAGAAAACTCCCTTTTATACCAGCAACAGAAAGGGCGCGTGTCTTCCATGAAGTCCCACCCTAAATCCTTCACACATGGCAACATCTTGCCATTCACTTTACACGTGTCACGATCCTGGCACTACATCCAACCTTAGATTATGTGCCACCCTTGTTTTTCACAAAACATTACCTATCAATCACAGAAACAAACATTAGTGTAGTTAAAAATATACTAAACAGAAAAGGATGCAGTGCTCGGTCACATTCCGGAGGAGGAAAATGTCAAGTTGCTTATTTCCAATGCTACCCCTACTTTCCGTAACATCTTGGCCATGAATGATATCGCCAATATGCACCAGTTATATAGCCGGCTGAGGTTCATCCAGACCCAATTCAAGGACTCCCTAATCCATTCTCTCTTCGAGGCCCAAAAGCCCAAACATAATAGAAAACCTCAGGGGCATGTCACTGAAGGAGTCCAGACCAATGAGCAGGTGCAAGCCGTTGCTTTCCCCTTTCCTAACCAATCTGCTCCACCCCGCTTTCTACAACCCCAATGCAACCCTCAGTTCCCCGCTCCACAGAATGCTCAACCCATTTTCCCCACTCCCCAAAATGCCCCACCAGTTTTCCCCACTCTGTAAAATGCCTTTCCCGCTCCCCAACAGCCGCAACAACCCCCACAGTATCACAATGTCCCTCCACCTAATGGCTATGCACCCAAACGCCTGGCTCCAAAGAGGGCGCAATACCCTCCTTTGCCCGAGTCTCTCCCAAATGTCTTCTCAGCTTTTATGTCCATTAGTGAAATCCAACTTCCTTCGGAACGGCCTAACTGGCACTCGATCATTGAGCAGACCAAGTATTGCATGTTCCACCAGCAGCCCGGGCACACCATTCAGGGTTGTTTCTAGTTTAGAGATATGGTATATAATCTTCATGAAGGCCAGCGTATTGATTGGGCTGAGATGCATAAGGTCATTGTTTAAATTAAAGAGAAAAGAAGGCAAGCGCCGAGACAGTAAGTGCAGCAGCAAGCACCGCAGTCGCAGCCACAGCCACAACAGCAACAGCCTGTTCAGGATTTAGAGATCCATCAAAACCCCATGCCAAATCATCCACCCACTCCGCAACCTCAGCCACCGGCACCGGCTCAAGTCAACCTGGTTCAACGCCCGACCCCCGAAGTCGGGTGGTGTTATGATGATGAAGCTTCAGTTCAACAGCTCATGGCTCTCCACCACACCTACCGCAACCCCCCTCGTCCTTCTATGCCCGTCGTCCTCTTGTCGCACCATCAGGCCCCTCCACCATCGGCACCCGTCGTTCCTTTTAAACCCCTCATCCTACCACCTACTTCCCCTACTGTTCTGCCTGTCCTTGCTCCCCCACAGTCAGCCACCCCGCCTACCATTACCACTCCACCATCCAACCCTTCACCAGTTATCCTCCCCGCATGACCCATCACCGCCACTACTACTCCTATTACCCCCATTATCTCTACTATGTGGTGCGGACACCAGAGCCAGAAATCGACTCGACTCAGCAGGCCACCGGTACCGGACACGTAGCGCGGCTGAGGCGACGTCGACTTCCTTGTGGCTGGGGGACAGTCTAGAGTCCCCACATTGAGTTATGTGTTTGGAGTGTATTGTATTTGTATTTGTATTTGAGTATTTGGTGTGTTTAATTAGGTTAAGTTAGTGGGTTTCATTGTAAAATGGCTGCTTGGGCCCGACGAGACCCCACCCTCTCTCCCATTGGGCCACTTGGCTACTAGGGTCCATGGGGCTGGTCCATGGTCCACCTTGGACTTGGACCAAGGAGAGGGAAAATAAGAAAATTCAAATTTCTTCTTAAAGGGGAAGCCCCCCTTTTTGTCCCCCCACGGGAATTGTTTGTCCCCCTATGAGAATTGTTTATGTTTTCTTTGTCTCCCTTTCCCATTATGCCCCCTTAACCAAGGGTATTTGGTGTCTTTTGGCCTAGATCTAGGGTTTTAGTATAAAGTCTCTCATGTAATAAGTCTTGACAGAATTTTGATGAATATTGATGTAATTTCTCATTGGAGGCCATTGGGCACCCCTCCCCTCTCTCTTCCTCTTGAATGTTCTTCTTCTTCCTCCTTCTCCTCTCCTCTCCAGATCTAGGGCTAAAACCCTATCATTTCTGAGTGATCTCTCTCCCCCCCTCTACCTCTATATGCTATGATCGGCTGTCGCCGCCTCCGCCACTGTCAGTGCCGCCATCAAGCCGCCGTAGCATCCACTCCACCTGCTACCCTGCAACTCGGAGTTCCTGGACAGCAGCTCGGTGTTTGGGCTGGTACGGGAGATCCAACTGTTGGATCATGATGAGATTTTGAGGGTAGGTTCGCCCCATCCACCACCATTCTCAGTTCAAATTTCACCCCAATCATAGCCAATTTAGGCCTCCTCCCAACCCGCTGTTTCCCCCCTCTCAATCAGCTAGTGTGCAGACCAACGGGATAGCCAATGGTAGATGAATTTTTTCACCCACCCAAATGTGGTTAGAATCCAGCAAAAAACCTATGTGTGTGACCACCACTCTCCCCTCTATCCACCATAAAAATCTCAGGTCCTAAAACCTCATTTGAGCGTCGGTCCAACCCCATAAACAGGCAGATCCTGTTCTGCCCTGTGTGTTCTGTATTTCGGGCTAACAAACTCAGTCAGCTTTAAAAAGCTGTAATTTCCAACTCCACCGTTGGACAGATCTGAAACTCCCATAGTTCGAAGATCTTCGAGTCCTCTTCGCAACGGCACTGGTCTCACCTCGATCCGACATCGTGACTGGTCGTGGCAGTCGATCTCACCGGAGTGCGCAGGACTGCCCAGTCTGTCTCGAGGCTGGCCTGCAGAATAGGAGTCAACGATAAAATCCAGCAAAATACGCCAGAGAAGAATCGGAGACCGCCGCTCCCAGGGGTCGTCCTAGGACCCTTCGCCAACATCCTGGTGAATCGCCTCATCCAGAAACCTCCAGAAGACCAGTGCCCCTTTGGACCCCTATGCGTGCTGTCCAGCTGGCCAGAAATTGCATATTCGGAACCGCTGCTAGCTGCCGCCCGGAAGCTACCACTGTGTTGCCCGTCAACCCTTGAACGGCGCTCCTGGACCACTGTTGTGCCTTGTTATCTCCCTGTGTGGAGTGGGCCGTAATTCTCATGCTGTAAAATTAATTTACTTATTGTACCGGGAGCGTCGATTCTTGGCCGGGAAGAACTCACTGCAGTGTTCTGTAACTTGTACGAGAGAAAAACCCACACGGATCGTAAAACTCAACTCGGGAGCCACAAAAGCAATCCGAAACTCTCCAAAAAGGATCTGAAAGACCTAATAAGAATCCAAGAAGACTCATTAAGGATCCAGGGTATTACAGGCACGTTTGTTGGCTTGTTGATCCTCTTCGTGCACACTGAGGGTATGTCAAACATACTCCCCTCACATGGCATCTTGCCACTTCACTCAAGTCTATTACTTCGTGTATGGGGCATTATGACAATAGCGATCACACCCGCACATTGGGTCCCCCTGCATATAGCATGTAATGATAGCAATGCGAATGCCATAATGCCCATTTTGCTCCTTCCTTGGGACCACGGGGTAGCCGCTCGCCTCGAGCCATCCCCCAACGATCCCAACCGCCAACCCGAGTTAGCCAGACCCTGACCCGGAAGTAACATCCCCAGGACCCACTCTAACTACCTGGCATACTGACACTCACCGTCTGAGGCCCGTACCCGAAAGGTCACCTCAAGCTGCATCCAGCCTCCCTCAGGCATGAGCCAGTGTCCAACCCTGCCATCCAGTCTAGCCCTCCCTAGGCAAGTCTGCCACTCCTGTAGCTCCTCATGGAGAGCCTCTGTTAAAATACGCGGACATCCACTTTATTCTACATTAACTCAAGGATCGACCTGTACGTCAGAATTGTCACGCGGCTTGCACTAGATATACTTAGGCCATTTAAGGCTCACCTGTGAAGCCTTCATGGCATCTATAATAAAAAAAAGAATAGCCAAAAAGAAATAAGTTGTTTACGTGTACTCGCACCTAGGTTCCCTTATAGCCCTCACACCAGTCGACATGCAACCAGTCTCCCAGAGCCGAGTCGGGTCAACATTGCCAGTCGAATGCAACGGTCGCCCTATAGTTGCAGTGTACATCCAGTCCTCTACTCATAGCTTCAAGAACATCTCAACCCTCCTTTAGCATAGAACAAAGGTGTTTGGATTCAATCCAATGTAAAACAAACATCTGCTACTTGCGATCGGTGGGGAAAGACGTTCTATACATAAATCACCGCAATTGCCTACACACTCATACTTGTGCAACCTCCTTCTCTCCATATGTTGCCCTATACCCCCACGCCCATGTGCCATGCCCTTGTGGCACTTCCCGAGTCAAAATTTGGCTCTGCAGGTGATCATCGAGAAGTCAACTGGCACGCTCACATTCCACCCAATCATCCCCTTTCCAGTGACCTAGGACAATTAACCACACTATTCCCATGCATTTACGTCATCCTTTGTTCACCCCCATCGGTACCCCCAAAATCCTCACGAGCCAAGTAAAACATCTCGACCTTCCATAAATGGTGAGTGTATGTCACCGTCGTGGGAAAAATAATAATAACAAAAGAAATATATTCTAATTCTTTTCTCGCGAGTCGGCGAAACAAAGTTGGCACTCTTGGTGGGACGTCTTCTGTCTTTCTTATTTCTACTGAAGAGGAGCCTGTGCTAGCCCTAAAGTCATGGTGCCCTTTTCTTATCCTTGCAGGAGAGGTAGAGGAGGGACACATCCCCCTGCAGCTGCCAATACGTGCTCCAGTAGCCAGTTCGTGCTCACCAACGATCTTCGGTTGTCGCATTCTACAGTAACCAGCAATCCAATAGCTATGGTGCCCATGACGTATGGCCCCACTGCCATCACCACCCATGCACGGGTGGGTTTGTTGGTGACGCTGATTGCTTTCAGTGACTTCACCCCCGTCATCGGCACGCCCTATTTTCTGATTGTGGTCCCTATGGCTGTTTCGCAGCCAATTCTAGGTCCAGTTCCTGTTTATGCGGTCCACTCACCATGTGCCTTCCTAGGACTGGTGACCCATCCGAGCACTAGGCTTGAGGTCTCCACTACTAGCCCCCGCAGGGGTCCCAGATCATCCCTTGCCCGGACAAGCATCAACTCCCAGGTCTAGCACCGACCGACCTCTAGCATGGGCCTCATGCCCTGAACTTTGGCCGCTACCTCACCACCTTGCTCAGGCTTTCAACCTGGAGCTCCAGCCTAGTTTGCACCCAACATGGGCTCCCTACGCCGGGTCCAAGTCTCCTCAGCATTTTGCTCGAGCTTCCCACCCTAAGTTCGAGTCGAGCTGACACTCAGGACGAGTTCTCAACCCAGAGTTCAAGGCACCCTAGCACCCAACTCGGGCTCACAACCCTGGGTCCCAGCAAGATCAGTCCCCAATGCGGGCTTTCTTCCTTGGGTTTCAAACTTCTCACCTCTACAATGGGGTTTATTCCCCCATGTTTCAGCAATGCCGACTCTCAGTACAGGCTTTCTACCTTGGGATATGGCAACCGCAATACGCAGTAGGGGCCTTTGGCCCCAAATTCCAACAGCACTATCACTTAACACGAGTTTACAACCTCGAGTCTTCTATACCCCAGTATCTCCTACAACGTTGATTCTTAGTGCAAGAATGTCAATTTGAGTGCCGACAACACTTTCATTGACCCGGGCACAAGCCTGCACTCAGGTCCCTCAGATGTTGGCTCTTGACATGGGCATTAGACCCCGAAGGCTGATCCCAGCACTTCTTGCCAATAGCACTACATTGCCGGTGATAGTAGACCAAGTTTTCTCAGTCTACCACCTTGAAGCAGGGTCCTCTTTGGCTCCTCAGAAAAAGCATCGTAGCGATTGCTGAGGTAGACGACCCATTGTCAGAACTAGCAATTCTGGCAAGACCATTCTTGTTGGTGACTTAAGGATTCATCTTAATGAAAGTGAACCGATCATACCACGGGATCAGAATGTGCCTGCGATCCCCACAGCAAACTGCTTCAGCCTCCTACAACGAACATGAGAGAATAAAGTAGAATTAAAAGAAATCGTTGCCTCAATAAACCTTTGGGGGCATCCACACTAGTCCGACACCTAGACTCCCAAGTCCAATCCAAAGAATAGTGATAAGGGAGGACAATAGCTTTGCTTGAGAAGAATCTAGGTGACCTTAGAGGAAGCTCAAGCTATTTGGAGGGCATGCACCAAGAACTCCCTTCGAATGCCTGGGCATTGCATCACTCGAGACATCACCAAATCTTCATTGGCCCAGTCTGATGGCATCTAGCCTGGCCCTTCTTGCCTAAATAGGCCAAAGCAAAGAGGGGCCCATGCTGGGCTCTGCCAACAGCCAACCTCAAGCTCTTCTCAGACCAACTCTAGTCTCGCGACAAAAGATCCACCTCAGTGGATCTAAGTCTTTGATAGACTGGGGGCACTAGTTATCCGCAGAAGAAATAGACGGTCTAGCTCATCAATGACGTTGTTCGGGTGTTCGCATGTTATACCACAAGACAACAACCTGAGACCTAGTCAGATGACCTGAACCAGCCACTTGCCCAGCTTAGGAGGCCTTACCCTCAAGCCCAGCCCCCAGTGCCGCCAGGTAACATTGGCACTTCTGTCAGACCATAGGCATTGAAACATGTCGAAGAGGTTCCAATCGAGGACCGTGGCACTCCTGCCAATGCAGACCCAGTCAACAACAATCTGCTAGTAAATGAGGTTCAAGAGGTGACCCTTGAGACTCTCATGAGGGAGAACCAACACTTGAATACCCTCTTGCAAGACCTTCTTCAGGAGCGAGATCTTTACCCTCAACAACCTACTAGGCCTCCAGCCGAAACGTAGATGCTACCAGCCAGGCACAATGTTGCCAACACCTCAATAACAATAGCTAGAACCCTGACAATAGCTGGGTTCGGCATGCCACCAGTGGAAGCTCATCCATGAGCGTCGCATGCGGTGGTGTCGGAGGGTATTATAGCACAACAATGGATGATCAAGCGAACCATTAAGACAAAGCTCACCCAGTATGGGGAAGGGGTCACCACTATAGATCTTTACAGTGTGTCATACCTACTACATCACTAGTTGAAAAATCTTCCCTCGGAGTATGCCAAACCCCCAAAACTGTAAAAACTCGATGGGCAAGGGTCTCCACATGAACACTTGGCCTCCTACATTACGACCATGGGTGAGCTAGCATTGGCTGAATCATACCTCCTCCGCTACTTTGCCGCCTCACTCACGAGAATGGCCTTCCAATGGTATTCTCGCCTGAAGCCCAACTCTGTGATCAACTGGGCAGATCTCCAAAAGAAATTCTTTGATCGCTTTTAGATGGCCGAGTGCAAGATCTTCCTGGCAGAGCTTTGCTCTCTCCGGTAAAGGAAGGGCGAGAGCACCCTCGACTTCATCAAAAGATGGCAAGACCTCAGTATGAGGTGCATCAACCCACCAGCCTAGGAAGATGCTATCACCATATGTCACAAAGGTTTGGCAATCGAGGTCAGCGAAAAGCTTCTCGGCACCGATAACCCAAGCTATACTTCAGTAAAGGGAATATAGACGTGAGAATGCCAACCCGATAAAGAGATGAACACTATAGAGTTCACCCCCACCACTAAAGCCAGTATGGAAAGTGAGTTAAGTGGCTTCGGCAAAAAGTCAAAGGACAAGCTAGCTCCCCTTTCTTTTTTAGAGCCTATAAAGATGCCATTTTCCTTCAGAAAGGAACACAGGAAAATATTCTTCGACCTCTGTATGGCTTAGAAAATTATCGATCTGCCAGAAGCTTGCAAGCCAGATGATGCTTAGAAAGTCGATGACCCTAACTATTGCCCATATCATTGCATGTTAAGTCATCCACTTGAAGATTGTTACATCTTCGAGACTCAGGCACAAAAGCTAATTAGAGACGGCCTCATCAAAATGAAGAGCGGTCTCATCGATCCTTCGTAGCCACATGCATGGTCCAGACCCGCCAAGATGGCATGTGTGATTCACTATTCAACTAATGTAATTCACATGATGGCCACATTCTCCCTCTCTGACATTGAAGCAGAGGAGCCCAGTACCTGCCAAGATGAGCGCTCACTATGGTATCCAAGGTGGAGACCCTGGCACAACTGCACATCACTCTCCTTTCCAAGGGAAAGGACCAAGCAACACTTCAATGTCCTCATCCAGAAAGGGCAAATTATGGCACATGAGCCACTAGCAGACTACACTCAAAGGGACTTCAACCACCCCCATTATTGCCCTTTCCAAGCCAGAATCTGCCACTTGATCGATTCCTGTGAGGAGATCCAACACTTAATCAAGGAGCTGATCTAGTGGGAGCAGATTGACACTAAGGGAAACTCCATGGCAACTCTACGACTTCGAGAAGCCATCGCCGAAACCCTGAGCATCGCCAAAAATGTGCCAGACCAGCCCTCCGCGAGCAAATGGGCACGAGTTGCCTTATCAACATGTCCCATAGTGGCTCGAGTTTCGAACTAATAATCGAGAAGTTCTTGAGCTACTGGAAAGCCATAAGAGGTAGGATAACAACTGGGAGACTAAGCTGAGTAATTTCTCAGTCAACATCATCCACCCTCCTGTCACCCCAACATTTTCAGATACCCAGGCCCCAAGTACTAGTCAGCTGACTCCTGCTACTTCAGCCTTGCATTGGCGGCCTTAGCAAGAGTTGGAGTCCCTTCCCTTCTCTAAGGAGGATACTGCCAAGCTTCTTCAAGTCCTCCTTGGCTGAGAGGACATCCTGGTAAGCGAGGCAACAACGGACATCCTAAGCTTCTCTCACTGTTCTCCTACTTTGACTCCACCTTCTATGCCAAAAGATAGGAAAGAGAAATAGAAGTAGAACAGAGCCCCAACACAACAGTGCCCTATCTCTCCAGCTAGCATTCCTTCGAGCTCCATTCAGAAGCCCTGCATCCCAGCTCAAATCGTGAATAAGACATCTTCAGAGTCTTCGGTGACTCTAATAAGCCAATCAGGCCCTTCAAAACAAGACCCAGTTAATGCACAATGCCAAGACAACCACCAGGAGCGGCGATGCCACACTACTCCTCTAGTTACCAAAGAATGCCACTCGAAGTCAGATTGCAAAGGCAAAGCTAATGAGCAAGACTCTAAGTGGGTCGCCCGATCCAACTCCAAATAAGACATATCGCCACCACAGGTAAGGCATCAAACCATGCAAATGTCTTCAGACGCCAGCCCTAGCATACCGGCATACCAAGAGTTACTACATGTGATCAGTGAATAGGTGATCAATGCTACCTTCCAAATACAATAAGTGGAAGGTGCCTGGATTGAAATCAGGGCAAAGAAAAGCCATCGACCTCACTCTGCCAAGACACTAGCTCAAAGATATCATCATGGAGATTTGTTAACTCCAGCTCTAGCACCTACTCCTCCCAGGGACTGTGCAGCAGCCTATTGTGAGGCGACCACGACATGGACTGTCAGAGCGACCAGGGTAGTGTCAGAGGTGTAGCAGTTTTCATGTTGGCCATCCTTGTCGGGTGGACACGATAGAGTTGAGGTGTTTCAGGTGCGACCGACCGGGGCACTTGATTCGTGACTGCCCAGAGAGGAGGACATGTTATAGGTGCAGTCGGGTTGGGCACGTGATCCGTGAGTTCACCCAACTGCCACCTCAGCCATGATTGTTCTTTGGTGGCCTTAGTGAGGCATGCGAGGTAGGTGACCACATTTTGACCAGGCTGAGGCATTTGTATATAGAAGGTACGGTTATGATTTTTGTTTGGCCCCTTGCCTACTTTTAATGTTTCTTGTGATCTGCCTATAGGTTGTAAGTATTGAGGCATGTGTAGACTATTTCTAATGTTGGGAGGTGCCACAGGTACAGTTAGGTGGGACTTTTGGCATGTGTATTGCCCTGAGGGGCTGTCCCAATAGTCGCAATGGCCTTTCAATGTAGCAATGTTGGATTCTCGGGGTTGCGGGATATGTAGCCGGGCTAGCATAGAGTTGTTCCACCTCGTGGTAGGTATAGTCTCGAATCAGTTGATTTGTGGCTTAGGTGTTTCCCTTAATTTTTGTTGTTTTTCATTTTATCTGCATTTATCTTTGTGAATCCCCATGAGCATGTCGGGAGTTAGAGTCGACGTCCCTTGTGTTGGCAGTGGAGCTGCCTATGTGGGGTTATGTGTTCATTCCCCTTTGTGTCTTGGCGTGTAGGTGTTGATGACGTTGTGTAGAGTTAATTGAGTGGGATCACCAGTTGGGTTAACATGATTGTGTTGTAGGGCTAGTGTTGAGCCTCCTGATGTGCCTTGATGTTAAGACCTACACGTGTAGGCAGATTGTCAGGTGAAGAAGGGAGTATGTGTTCCAAAATCTAGGAGTGTGGACCCCTCCAACTCCATTATTAGATTCAGTTAATTAATTGAAGGCCGTGTTATGGCGGATGTCAGGTTTTTCCCTGTTCCAACGGAATAAGTAGTGCAGAGTTGCGCAACGGAAGCACGGTGGGCCCATAACCCACAGGCTCCAAGATCATATAGGTAGTGGCGAATGGCGTATGTTTCAATAGTAGGCAAGTCCTGAAGGTTTTGTAATTAGTTATAGAGAGTTGCCATAGGGTGAGAGGTTGTGTTGGCCATGTGAGTGGCCTAGGCTACCGTGTGTCAGCGACAATATCATGCTGAGTGGCACTGGCAGAATTGATAATTGAAAAGCTCAATAGTGAGAATTATCATATGAGGATAATTATGGCGCCAGTTGTTTCTGCGAATTGTGTCACTTGGCTCAGAGTGGAGTCACTTAGTGACTGGTATTGGGGCAGCTTGTGGCCATTTGGCCCAATCATATGGCGTAGGTGTGCATTGCTCAACGTTGAGTTAGTGAATTGACTGACCTTGGTTGGTGTGGATGTTCCAAAGGCGGACCCGAGCAATGAGAGGTACTGGAGTTGAGGATGAGGATCTTGTGTGGATGCCATGATGAGTAGTCGAGAAGTTTCTAGAATTGTTAAGCGCCCTGATAATATGGGACTTGGTGCGCTAGTTGTTCGATGAGCGTAGTGTTCGAGATCAATCAAGTGATGTGATGGTTGTGGATGGAGTGCTTGTCTATGACAAGACTCGAAAAAGTTTGGAACTTGGTGCATCTAGTGGTGCCGCTATCCAGATTGCGGTGTTCCCTTGGCTCAGAAAGAGCAGTGCAATGGGACTTTGTGTCTGGGTACTGGAAGTTGGTCGCTGTTGGTCAATAGTTTAGGTAGAATTGTGGTGTTGAGACGTGTGGTTTAAACTGTTGTAATGTGGAACAGCTGTCCTCTCAACGAAAGATTCCCCTGAAGTGTGAATGTGAGATGGGAGCCCCACCATTGAGAAAGGAGTTTGAGGCGGCGTGCTCAGGAGCAATGTGATTGAGGAGTTTGAGGTTCGCGCGAGTGAGATTGCTATTCCATCCCCTCTCAAGAAGTTGGAATTGGCCGGATGGCTAGGGAGGACCAAGATGGTGCCAAGTGATGTGTGGCCAGTGTTCAGAGGAATTGACTGGTGGCCCTAGTTAGGATCAGGAGCGGAAGGTGGCCAGGGACTTCTGGTCGATGTGTGATCAGCGACTGGCAGAGAGCTTCTAGAGCCGATGTATGCCTAATGAATTGGTCATTGTGTGTCATAGATTTCGGATAGTGAAGTCCCAGGTGGTTGTTTATAATGTGTCCTTTGGGTACTGTTGGTGGCCGGTGAGCAATTGAGACGTTCGGCTCGAGAACGTGTGTCCCTAGCTATGATGAGCCGATGGAAGAGTGATACCCAATCGAGATTGGTGGTAAGGTAATCATCCGGGGATAAGATGTGATGGTGCTCCTTGTGAGGAGTACTCGATGTCTAGTAGCTAGAGAAGCTATTGACCCGAGTAGCTGTGAAGTGTGGTTTCTCGGTTGAGGATTGTGTGTCTCTCCACGTGCGGAGTGTGTCGGATGTGTTCGCGCCCTTGAGAGTTTCAAGGAAGCTGAGAGAATGCCAGACTTGCCTATCTTTATGTACCCTGATCGATCTGTGGATCGATGTGAATTATCATGATAGAGTGAGAGGGCTTTATTGGCTGTTTTGGTCTGGCAATGTTCCTCAGAGAAGGTGGTGTAGAGGGTGTAGGAGTACTGCGGTGATCGTGGAGTCTTAACCATCGTGTGAGTTCTTCCCCATGAGTTCTGCGCATTGTCCTAAATTTTGAAGATGAAATTTTTATAAGGGGGGAGGACTGTAATGCCCCGAATTTTTGGATCGGGTTTCCGCAGGTTGCGGATCGTGTCTGAGTTAGTTTTAGACTTTTATATTAGTTTTTCGAACCTTTTGGTGGTGCTTAGTGAATTATTTCGGGTTTGTGGCGGCGTGTGGACCAGCCTAGCCTTTTCTAAAAAAATTTAGTGTCAGAATAAGAGTGCATTATTTCAGAAATTGGGGGCGGATCTATTCACCCCCCCCTCTAGACCGCCATTCCACCTGCATAACATTCTTTAGGTGGGGGGTCACCAGGGGTATTTTCGTCCTTATGGACACCATTCGGTGTGATCGAGTCGACACCAGCTTGTTAGCTCTAGATTGCCGTCTGGTATCACCGAGCTCTGGGAGATGAGTTGTGGAGTCCATCCATCGGGTATCTTAAGGCTTCAGTAGTTTGGGTGAACCTTCTTGTTGATTTTCTTCTACTTTCGTGCATCAGCAAGCCGCATCCTTTCATCACTCAGGCACAATTGCCATTTGATTATATTTTAGGTGCCAACAAATGCCCCCCTGCCGTAGCTGTCGCAAGTGAGGAACGAGCGACGCGAGACCGGCGGATGTGCCTTGACCGAGTATGTTCTGCATCTTGATCAGCATGGACCATTGATTCAGTGTAGCCATAGTGCCATTAAAATGGCATGGAGGTTGATATCGTGGCCTCAACATGGTGTGTGGGTATGAAATGCCGTAAATGGTGTTGAAAGAGATGTTGTGCCCTTAAAATGGCACGGGTGATATGAAAGGGCCATAAAATGGCGTGGCCCAGGTAATCTTACGACCTTAATTCGATGCAGCCATAAACGATGCACAAAAGGTTTGAACCAGAGTGGGAGGGCGCTAAAACAGTGCGCCCTTTCCCACGCCATTTTCGGCCATCGAAACCCCTATTCTTAAACCCTCTCTTCTTCTCTTCTTCCTCATTCGATCCCTAACTTCTCCCAGTGACGGTCAAAGCCTTCCTACATTCGCGGCAGTGGCAGCGGTGAGCCCCCCTTTTCCTTCTCCCCCGTTCCCTTCTCTTCCGACATGGCAAGGGTGGCGACGGCGGTGGCGACGATGGTGGTGACGACGGCGGTGACTCTCCTCATTCTCTTCTTTTCTGAGGACGATTAGGGCGACAACGGCCTTGCTCTTCGACGAGGATGGTGACGCAGTGACGATCTGGGTGAGGGCGAAGGCCCTATTTTTAGATCAATCCGGGGGGGTTCAACCCTTTCTTCCAAGCTCTGGGAGGCTTCTAGTATGCTAGTCCTCGGAGCTAAACCCCCGGGTGTCCTATTCGGCCTCGGTGTGACACCCACGGCCTGATTTAGCGACCGCCTCATAATGGACATGTTTCGACTTTCGTCTGGCACGCTCCCTAGCTAGGGGAGACTCTACCAAAATTTTGTTAGAATTTTGTTTGCGAAAGTCATCTTTTAACCTTCTGTTATTTTCTTTTATTTTCCTTTCTGGATGCAGACATCATGGCATGTGGCTTTTTTTCCTCTTCCGTGCCATTGTGACTTGGGGAGACGTTCATTCTCAAGATTGAGGCAATGACTGGCTAGCTATAGTCGTCGAGTCTACTGATTCAGATACTGACACAGTGGACACTAGCTATTTGTTGATTATTGGCAATGATTCTTTCAAGTATGATTACCGTGAAGGCTACAGAATGGATCATCCCAAGGACAAGCACTTGATGTCCTTTACAAGGTGGTTCAATCTTCAGGGGAAGCAAGACCTGTTCCTTGTTCGAAAGGCTGAGTAGGCAGTTCTTACCGAACGAGACAGCTTAACAGATTTTATTATGCGGGTGATACCCATATATTTGCCAGGTGATCCCCAAAAAATGGGGTGTCATGCTCAAATTATAGGAGCTGACCCCGCAAGATGTGCTACTGATGAGGGCACTTGAGTTTGTTCCGGCAAGGTGGAATGAATCTACAGGTCACGTTGACCTAGAGAAGCTGTCCTTTGGCTTGTTCTTAGTCCCGTTGAAGTGGGGTACAGAGAAGAGCCATTCCTGTTGGACTGTCTAGCGGTGCGCTTCAAGCACCAAATTGCCATGGGCTGGTTTGCTGATATGAAGGCTATTGATGCTTACGCCTTCAGGGCAAGAGCTGTGGAGTTCACCGACTACGTCTTGCAGCACTATGCCCCAATCTTGGTTAACGTCAGAGTGTACCATAGCGTGTATGCTTCAAGGTATCGGTACCCTATTTCCAGGGGCCTCTGTTGCAGCACGATCGAGGTGTTCTGCCTAGAATACAACACCTTTTATACATCAGAAGGAGAGATGTGTTTAGATCTTTGGAGTCTTTCCCAGCTAAGCGGTCTCTCGATTGACGGTGAACCGTGTGAAGAGGTTTGTTGGCCAGATTGGTTGAAAGATCAGACCGATGGTGAGGGGTGATATTTGACTAGATTTGCCTACCGATATTTGATGAAGGCGTATCGCACTCTATGCCATTCCTCATACTATACCTGAGAAGCTCGCAAGCCCGGGGAGAAGAGGCACGTGAGGATGGGTGCCTGGCTCCAGTATTTCTTCAGAGGGGAGCAAAAATATGTAGACTTCCCCTCGGTAATGCCAGCTCCTGTTCAATGAAAGAAGAGGGTTCTGTGGCAAGCAGCTTTCCCTCCTTTACTGAAGGAGTGTCAAAGAAGAGGGCCTAACTCCACCGGTGTCGACGCAGTCACCCTCTGTGCTGCATACTTAACGTATGGGATTTGTTCTTTCGCTCTCCCACAAGGTGACGAGAGCGTGATTATAGCCGAGGTAATTTATCCTGCCTACCTAACAGCATGGGACATAAAGCTCTCACTTTGCTTGGTGGCTCTGTACTTGATATACAAGATGCTGGGGGACCTTCATCGTTCACGTCTCCCCATAAATTTGCAGACGATCGGCCCACTTCACTTCTTTAATGCCTGGGTTTGTACCTTGTTCCCAGAAGCTACTCCTCGGGCACTCCAGTCAGTGCAGCTAGTCTCGAGAATGATAGAATTTGTAGGCGCTGAGCCAACCTAGATGTCGGACCAACTTTTTGCTATTCGGGGAAAATTGACCAAGGTTCTGATGGATGCACCCGGTGTTTTACATTTCTGGAGCTTGGCTGCTCATTCAAGTCCGTTAGTAAACAAGATGCGGGAGCGTTGGGTTAATCCTATACTAATATAGTTATTCAAATCTTGTAGGACTATGGCCACCGAACGTGCTCAGTGGCGTAACATGTAACGCACGGTAGAAGGCCTTACCCAGGCATTACAGCAAGTAGCGCAAGGCAAAGCAAACCGAGGAGCGGGCGAACTCCATCATAGTTTTCAGAATATGAACCCGCTAAAGTTTATTGGCTCATCCGGCCTCGATGATGCCGAGCACTGGCTTAGAGAGGTAGAGAGGATATTCCATGTTATGCAATGCACAGACGAAGAGAAGGTGTTACTAGCTACATTCCAACTAGAAAGGGACACCCAATTTTGGTGGGAGTCCATTGAAGCTACATTGGGACAAGATCCCATTACATGGGCCGAATTTGTTGAGTATTTCAACAACAAATACTTCTTAGATCGTATTCAAGAGAAGAAGGCTGCGAAGTTTGCCGTATTAAAGTAGAGGACATTATCTGCGGTCGAGTATGAGACCCAATTCTCTAGGCTATCACGGTACGCGAAGCATTTAGTGAGTACCGAGAAGATGCAGGCCAGGCGATTCCTTAATGAACTTTGACCCCAGTACATCACTCAGTTAGCACCGATAGACATTCAAGTCTACTCGGAGATGGTTCGTAGAGCTCAACTGTTGGAAGATGCCATGGAGTTATCTGATAGAATCCGTGTGAAGGACAAGAAGGAGCCGATGACAACCTCTAGTACCTTCAAGCCCTCCTTCTAAAAGAAGAGAGCCAATAATGGAAGTACTTCTTCCCAAGATAAGAAACCTAGGAAGAGTACCAAACCCTTCTCCATTACTGTCGCACCTTCCAAAGAGGTGTGCAAGCATTGTGACAAGGCCGGCCATAGGGCTGAGGAATGTTGGAGTAGATTAGGAGCTTGTCTCCGTTACGGGAGCCGTGGTCATCGGATTCTTGACTGTCCGCTAATAAATGATCAAGTTGGAGATGAGAAGCGCCCGGTTAAGAAGCAAGCACACCTCCAAGCTCTATAAGAGGCGGAACAAGATAAAGGCGGACTGGTGGAAGGTACACTAAAGATTTGTTCCAAGTCTGCAGACGTCTTGTTTGATACTAGGGCATCACATTCTTTTGTTTCCAAGAATTTTACTGATCCACTGCTTATGGAACAGGAATGGATAGATTTATTTCAACCCCTCTCAGAAATGAAGCCGATATTACTCACCATTACCTAAATTGTGAAGTCTTGGTAAAAGGTAGAAATCTACCTGCCGACTTAATATGCTTGGATATGAAAGACTATGATGTCATTTTAGGAGCCGATTGGCTATCCAAATACCAGGCAACAGTTGATTGCTGCAATGGCAAGGTAACTTTTAAGGGATTTGACTCACTTGACACTATAACATATTAGACTCAAGGAAAAAGAAAATTACATGACATGATCAACTTCACCGTTTGTTACAGTGAAGGAACGCTAATTACAATAGAACACTCGACAATCTAATGCTTCTCTTGATCATCAATCGCTCTCACCCTCGGGCCCTTCATTCGAGTAGTCCGAATATGAACCACTAAAATCTTCTGAAAAAGATTGAAAAAGTAGAAATGAGCGCACTCGCCCAGTAGATATCTTCGTATCAACATGAAGGCAAGTTTAAGTAATTAACATTTTAGCTCTAGCGGGTCAGATAATAAGAATGCGATAAAACATGCGCACAAAACCAAAGTGACATAAGTAACAACGTATGAACAAGATATATGAGATATGAGAACATGCTCAAATAAGATTATATAAGTTTGGCCTTTCATGTAACAAGAATGTACTAGCATATATGGAGAATATACTTTCATAACCATAAAGACTATGCACTAGAAAGTCATGTAATAAGCATCTAACAAATAAGTATAATTTTATGATGAGTCTCGTGGATTTCACCCGTTTATAAAAAAAGTACTCCTGACGTAATGCGACACTATTGTTCATCATACCCCATAGTTTACAGTATGTTTCCGGCCATCTGCCGAGGGGGCTAGCGTTGAGTCCTTGGACACTGTCCGTGCTCGCTCTTGCATCTTCAAGTTATAAATCAAGATACTTTTACGAGAAAATATAAAGTTCGGCCAGTAATAACAAGTTCAAATAATAAGTTTATGATGGCAAAAATCAAGGCAGGAATGCACCAATTAAGAGCATGTGAGTTCAAGAATGAATTAATGATAAGGTCATGCCACGGAACGAATCCGACAGCATAACGATACATTTATTAAGTTTCATAATTCATTAATAACTTATTGAATAAGGTTTTGGGTTCCAGATAATCCATAGACCATCTAGGAACAGAATAGGCACAACCCTTGGGTCAAACCTGGGGTTGAAAACAAGTTTGCCAGAATGCGGTCAAGTCAGGACTGTTTCTTGAAGGTAGCGGTCTAGTCAGGACCGCTATCAGGTAGAGTCGACGCCAGAAGGAAAAGGGGTGGACGCAGTGAAACTGTAAGTAGAACGCGGTCGCGCCAGGACCGCCTTTATGAAATAGCGGTCGCCTTAAGGCCGCGTTCAGGTCAGTTCACAGAAAACGCGAGTTTCACGAAGTGCTTTCTATGCCATTGGGCTTTTAGGGTACAATCAGCTCGGCGTCCTAGTGGGAATCCCAGGCTCGCGGAGACTTATGGAAACCTTGAAACATGATCACCTGGTCCGGCAGAAGGAATATCTGACGGAGAGGATCACAAGTCTAAGAGGTGTTTCTATCAAGTGCACGTGTAACTAATAGCAACGTACTGGAATACGCGCTATATGTGAACTTATAAAATAGAATGGAGATGAGAAAGGAACGTGTCAAATCATAATCAAAGTGTAATCAAACCATGGGAAAATTTCTTTAATTACAAAACTATAAGATTTGGGCAAGAAAATAATATACATGAAAATAACTTTTAACCATGCTAATGTGAAATGAGATGTAGCAGAAATCATGAGTAATATGAAATAACTTCTAATCATGAGAAGGAACGACACCAATTCACCCAGTTTCTCGCATTTTGTTCTTTCGTTTGATTGTTCCCTAGGCTTTCGCCTATTCCTTGAACTCTTCCCTTCCTTGGATTCTTCTTAAGATGGATCAAGTATTTTGGGTGTAGGCATCGGGGAATGGTCAGGAAAATGGATTGGATGCTGTGGGAGGGGGTGGACGTATCCTTCCTCCCGTACTCCTCTCCCTCCCGTCGTGGTTGCTACAGCTTTGCTCTCTCCCATAGAACTATAGGAGATAATCATCTACCTTCCCGTCTACGTTCCTACAACAAGAGAGTTAGAACATACACAACAATGTGATCGCCAGAGGTGTTTATCTGAACCTCACAGGAGCAGAGTAATTACTTGGGGAGTGCCTCAAGTAGGGAGAACGTAGGGTCCCAACTTCTCCATCCTCAGCCGGCCAAGGGTAGAGAGCCCTGCTACGTCTCGAAGTGCCAAAAATCCTGCAAACAGTCATGAAGGCTCACAGAAATAAAGAAAAGAATGCCATTAGTCTCATGCAGTATAGTAACAGTTCTAATAACCACTGAGAGAAGGATTATGGTGGCGTAATTACCTAGGGGGGGTGGTCAAGACTTTCGACCACCCGCCTTCCCGTTTATTTAAAGAGAAACCTCTTGAACAAGATTCTAGGTAGTGTTAATATGCTATGAATGCAAACAGGGAAGAGGATTGCAAAATGAAACAGGAAACAAACGAGGCAGATGGATCAAACTCGGAGGGGGACCCAAGCTCACGGCCGGCCAGTAGCGCAGTTGGGGAAGGTGAGGAGTAGCCTTCGTGCTTCAGAGGTTTACTCCAAGCTCCGATTGCTCCCTTGCTAGAGAACTTCTCCACCACCCTCGTCCAACCTGCAAAGCAACAATAGTTGACAAGGAAGACTCTCCTTCTTGAGCCCCAACCGTCCGGAGACCAGAGAGATCAACTCCCTAAGATCCACCAACCTCTCACCAGCCAACCCCCAACTCTGTCATCCACAGAGGAGTTTTGTACTTCGAGGCTCCATCTAGAAGTCTCGAATGGGTCGTGGGATCGATCGTGGGCGATGAGGGAGGATGGTGTTGAGCATGGCGGGAGAATGGGCCACGTTCTTTGACCAGCAATTGCCAGAAGGAGGCCAAGGTACTTGCCTTCTACCAGGGGGTCGGTGGCCAGCAGAGTGGCCTTCTAGAGGTCTGGGCGGCCAAGGTAGTGGTCTTCCAGATGAGTGAGGGTGGCCAACACTTAGGCCTTCTAGCAACCTGGGCGGCCAACATAGTGGCCTTCTTGGAGTGGAGGGCAGCCAATAGAGTAGCCTCCTAGAGGCAGAGGGCAGCCATCGCCCTTGCCTCCTAGGGGGATGGGCGGCCAGTGGTTTGGCTGCCCAGCCCATGGGCCCTTGGCTTCTTCAAGTACGAGTGGCCCATTAACAGAAGGTGTTTGGGCTGGACATAAAATCATAAACGCCGATAAACCGGGTAAAACGACCACATCATTTATATGATGGTCGAACTGGGGATCCACGGGATGTCTGAAATTAGGCGTCTACATTGGGTTGCTGACAATGTCGTGTAGCTAGCAAGAGTATCAAGAAAGATCGGTGTCTAAGGAAAGAGGCCCACAGGTAAACACTTTAAGTGGATAAGTGGTTACTTAATTAGGATCTCACGAATGCGAGGGGAGTCTCCCACTATCTCACCTCCTACCTGACCGTGAATTCTTGGTATTCTCGCTCAACATCGACCGAGGAAAACTCGATCTAAAACGCCAACAAAGTCGTGCAGCTAGCAAGGTTATCAAGAAAGATCAGTGTCTAAGGAAAGATGTAGCAACCCTGGTAAAATGAAGGATTAAGAAATCTTAAATAGATTAAAAAAAGAATAATTACTCAAGGACTAGGCCATACACATAACACCACACACACATACGGGCCTTGCACTTAAACAAATGGGGCCAAAAGAAAGGGCGCCCATCCCTTGGGTGCCAATTCATGAAGTAGAGACTTTCCATGAAGGCGCCAGTTCCATGGGTGCTCAACATAGGGTAAAGGAAAGGGCGCCCATCCCTAGGGCGCTAATTCTTGAAGTAGTGACCCTTTGAAAGGGTGCTATATTCAAAGGTTGTAAACAGTCGTAGGAGTTAACTATATACAGTAAAAGGGCACCCATAAGACATGCGCTAATTCATGAAGAAACGTCCTAATGCAAGGGCACTAGTTCCCCGAGGGATAAGATTTGGTAAGCCGACTCTAGTGTTTCGTTCAAACAAGGAAGCTGTTGTGCTATCTGGGAAGGACTTAATCTAGGTAGGATTGATACGTAAGAAGGTCTAATTGCCATAGGATTCTTCCAGGGAAATATTACTCCCAATCAAACTCTAACCACAAAGGCCCTTTCTCCCTATATATATCCCCCTCCGTAAACCTTCAGAGGTTACTGCCTCTGAGTTCTCTTCATCAACATCAACCTGCTGCTACTCTTCTTCCTCTCTGCTACTTCTGGGATTTACGTGGAGAAGAAGTTCTGATTTTTCTTTTTTCGGTTCTCCTGCTAGGAGAAATTCTCCAGCTGATACTCTGTTTCTCCTGCTTCACCGACGGCTGTTGAAGCAATAGGAATAGTTCTTTTTGTTCATCTGAGGACGTGGACTGCTTCTTCCTCTACTGCGAAAGCTGCTTCCTCGACAACTAAGTCTTCTTTGTTATCCACTCTGTTGCCGTGAAGACTGCAGTCATCTTCTCCTAGCCCTGCTAGTTTGCAGTTGCTGCTATACATCCTCGTGAAGCTCTGTTACAAACAGAGTACCATTCTTCAATCTATTCTTCAATTTTGTCATCCAAATCAACCCAATCAAGGTAGGTGTTCTCAAGTACCAAGCCCAACTTAATAAATCTCAAACATGTGCATGTATATAGGTCTTATAGTATGGATTGAATGAGTTTCCATAAGTTTTCTGAGGTTCAGGAATAGGGCACCCCTCTAGTAGGGCGCAATCGCCATAACCGCTATCAGCAGGGGAAAGAATGTCGGGCACATAGCCATCGATTGACTTGACTTCGTTTTTTTCTGCATCAAGCAAGGTATAAACGCCAGCATCGCAGACTTTGTAATGTACGGATGCTGTAGTTCCTTGAGGCCAGTCTAAGATTTTCCCTGTAGATAGATCAATGACTGGTTGCCATGCTTCGCAATTAAGCACGTTTGCAAATGGCATGCGAGGGTTGTTTTCATCGTCAGGTTCACCATTTACTTCTGCATCCTCCCAATATCGAACACCTGCATTTACCTTGAGGAATGCAACTTCTTTTTCTGATTTCACAGTAACTTTGAACATTATTTATCCTTTACTTGATATCAAGGCGAGTACCTTGTGCAAGCATCGCTCCCGGCACTTCTTTTCCTGCCTTGATTGCTTCCTTGATCGCAGTCTTGTCGATAGTTGGAGGCGGTGGCTCTGGTTGGCGCATAAACTCAGCAGGAATCAGAGAAGGCTCGAAAACGTCAACGCTTGCCGGATTCTTTTTGATCGAGATAGAAAAGTGTGGGCAATCGATCTTTTGAACGCCAGCAATCTCCATGCTCGTCTTAATGTACTCGCGGATATGCATTGCGCGATTCTCGATAGCTTTGCGGCGCTCTGCCATCTGCTTCTCTGCTGCCTTGATCTGCTCTGCCAGAGATTCAAGATTACGGGCTGCATACGCCACGTTTTGCGCCTTCACCTCAAGAGGATATGACTCAGCCTCAATCGTGTCTGCAATGGCGATCTGATCGTCTTGCGTGTCCATTAGGCGAGCAACTAAGTCTCGGTGCTGTGACGCTACTTCGTATAGTGTAGTCATGTTATGCGCAAGGACTTTTCCGCCCTTGCTTCCGTTTGATTAGAGAGAGGTCAGAGCGCGACGTGGGAGCGAATTAAATGGTATATCATCGCTAAAGTCGGATGGCCCACCGCTTGATTGCTTAGCTGCTGGCTTAGCTGACTGACGCTGTTGCGGCGCTTCCTGCTGACCTTGTGGACGACCTTGCAGAGCCAAGTCGGCAACCCGCAAATCTAATGCTTCGCGCTTTACTCCATCCTTTTCCCATTCGCGCTTAGTTAATGCCCCGCTGACTGTTACCTGCTGGCCTTTTAGCAAATATTGTGACAAAGCAGATTCTGCGCGCTTACCCCAGATGGAACAATTCCAGAATATGACCGGCTTGTCTTTGCCGCCTTGGTTGTCAGCAACTGAAAACTGCAAAACAGCATCGCCGTTTGGCAGATATTTAACTTCTGCGTCACGCGCAATATTTCCTGCAATGGAGATCGAATTCATGCGTATTTTCCTTTTAATGAGTCGTAATGTTTTTTAATGGATGCATGGCCTTTTGATTGCTTCCATGCGCTTGCAAATACTTCTTTCAGTTCGTCTGCATTTTCGGCAGAGTCTAATATCGCCATCAGGTCAGCAAGCATGCTTTTACTGACTGGCTCCGGCTTAGGTTGCGGCTTTACCGCCTCGTTGCCGTCATCATCTGCCTGATACAGTCCGCAGATGGCTGCAAGGGCATATCGACGCGCATACGTTGCCGCGCTGCCGTAGCCTTGCGCATCGTTCTTTTGCAGCGGGATAGACATTTCATCCTCTACCCATTCGCCGCTTTCGTGCATGAGGCGCGTGGACAAGTTGAGAAAGCCCGGTGAACTTGGCGAGAATGTCTGAATGAATATAATTCCTTGGTCATTCAATGCGCTTTTTACCGCTCCGATGACGGATTCGAGGTCTGCATATTTCGACTTGAAGTGTGGGTTTGTGGCATCCTTCGCCGCGAAGGTGATTGCTTTTTGTGCCAGCAATAATGCAGGAGCAAGTGCTGCGATAGTGTCTGAAGTTTTCATCTCTTTACCTAGGTTTAGTTTAAATTTCCAGCATTGCACTGGAACCGGTTATTTTAGAACGCAATCAGTCCACGTTCCACATTTTCTTTCACGTATGCCAGATGGCGTTGCAAAGCCGCACCTTCCAGAACCGGCTTGCATTCCTTCGGCGCTGCCCACTCCGCCTGTTGCTCGCGGAACTCTGCTACTTCACGCTTGATCTGTTCGTCTGATACGGTTCTCATTTACTTCCCCTTTTCACTTCAAACACAATTAGTAATACCAGTGCGATAGCTGCAAGACATAAAATTTCTACTTCGTTCATTCTTGCGGCTCGATCCTAACAATAGCAGTGCGATGCGTTTTCGAGCAGTCATCGCAAATAACAGCCCAGTCGCCAACATATCCAAGGCGCATTGCATATTTTTTGTGTTCTGGTTTGGAATATTGTTCCTCTCCAGCGATCCTATATTGAACACGGCCATCTTCCTCTCCTTCCTCATAGGACAGGTTTGCATCATAAAACGCCTTGCCTCCGCATACATCACAACTTCGATAGTCAGATGCAGCCATCATTTACTCCGAATAGGGTAGTGCAACACGGTCAGGGGCAGCACTTTAGCGTGAAGCATACGGTTATCTCGCAATGTTTTCGAGATATCGGTAGCCACGGATGGCGTGTATGGCTTCGGCTTTTTGATGCGGTGGCTGAATCGGAATTCTTGGCTCATATCTTCCCCTCACATTAAATAGAACAAACAATAATCAACAACGCAACCAAAGCGATTGCGCGGTTACGATTCCTGCGAATTGAATCTGCACGCTCGCGGGTGGCGTGGTTGAGTCCGTAGATCATTTGGAGCCGCCGAACAGTTTGGCGAAGAATCCACGATCATCCTTATTGCGTAGAGTCGCGCACAGGTTCGCCATAGCGCCTAGGTCGGTTACGGTTTCGCGAAGTTCGCCAGTCAGTGCTGCGATATCCCTCTCCATCTTGCGCATCTCTGCTGCTGCCTCTTTCTGCTGATTAACGCCAGAGTTTTCAAGGTAACGAATCAATACTTCACGGTTTGGCGTAGATGGGTCAATGTTCATTTTTAGTCTTTCTCAATTGGTCGGTGGGGCGCGGAGGAGATGCTCAAGAACGGCTTGCATGCATATTGTCACATGGAATGTGAGAGGGGTGTGTGGGCTGGAAAAAAGGAGGGTGGTGTGGGAGTTTATGTGGACATGTAAGATTGATATTCTATGCATACAGGAGTCTAAACTGGAGGGTGTTATGAGGGAAATAGGAGAGAGGAGGTTGTCTAAGAGTGTGGCGTCTCCAGCTGTGGGTTCTTCTGGGTGAAATTATGGTTCTTTGGAATGGCTTTGTAGTGGAGCAGGTGGTGGAAGGAAGGAAGGCGGTCCGGTCTGCTATTTCTGTTACTTTCTGCAACCCATGTGACAGTTTCATGTGAGACTTCATTAGTATGTATGGGTCACAAGGTAGGGAGGAAAAAAAAGCTTTGTGGGAGGAGCTTTTTCACCATCATTGGAGGCGATTTCAATGCTATTGCAGCAGTGGGGGAAAGGTTGGGATCTTATATAGTGACAAGGAAAGTGGAGGACATCAGGGAATTTATCGAAGAGGCTGGCCTTACTAATATTCAAACACTGAATGCCTGCTTCATTTGGTCCAATCTCAGAGCAAAGTCGATTTGTTCAAGGTTGGACAGGTTTCTGGTGTCAATGGACTGGGGAGATCACTTCCTACATCTTCAAGTGGATTGCTTGGCCTGGCCCGCCCAATTTCAGACCACAAACCTATTCTCCTGAAGACCAAAAGCTGGTTTCACAAGTGTTGTGCATTCAAGATGGAAAAGTATTGGCTTAAGGAGGAGGACTTCCTCCTGGTGGTCAGTAGAAGCTAGACCGCACTTGGACAGGAGACTTCGGCTATGTCAAGGATGATCATCAAACTACAAGAGCTGGCCCGATAACTTTCATCTTGGAGTAGAGCAAAAACTATTCTAGGAAAAGCTGCCAAGGATTGAGCAGTTTCAGGCCATTGATGGATTGGACGAAGCCGGTCTGCTAGATGAGTAAGATAGAACCATGAGAGAAGCAACAAGGAAGGAGCCGAAGGAGATTC
The DNA here is from genome assembly GCA_024336825.1 of Amorphophallus titanum. Classification (NCBI taxonomy): domain Eukaryota; kingdom Viridiplantae; phylum Streptophyta; class Magnoliopsida; order Alismatales; family Araceae; genus Amorphophallus; species Amorphophallus titanum. The sequence goes on from JANBPO010009398.1 coordinate 1,511,833, forward strand.
GCCTCAAAAAGGAGATTTTTGGAAGCAAAGGTCTAGAGAGTGGTGGCTGAAAGAGAGGGATAGGAACACTGTATATTTTTAGAAAATTGCCTCTGGGAGGCAAAGAATGAATTCTATCAAGAGCCTACAGCATGGGAGCAGAACTCTTTCTAGCATGGTTGAAATTGTGGTGGACTCCTACTCTTCCCTTTTGTCAGAGGAGGACTCTTGGTACCCTTCCTTCGTGGAGAATCAATGGCCAGTAATTTTGGAGGACATACTCTCCTCTCCCTTCTCCGTTGAAGAGATAGAATGGGGGTCTTCTCTTTGAGTGGGGACAAAGCCTGAGGCCCAGTTGGGTTTCCCATATTCTTCTTTCAGAAATGTTGGGATATTATCTATTCCGATCTAGTGGAAGTAGTGTTGGAGTTCTAAGAAGATAAAGTCCATCTCAGAGGCATCAACAAGACGTCTATTGTTCTTACTTTGAAGAAGACAAGGGTTGATTCCCTCAAAGACTACAGACCCACAAGTTTGCTCAATAGCTTCTACAAGATCATTTCCAAATTGCTTACTTCCAGGCTGGTGAGAGTGGTGAGTGGTAACCAAAGTGTATTCTTTAAAGGGGGCAGATATAGGAATTTTTTTTGCTGGCCCAAAAAAACATCCACTCCTTAATGTGTTGCATGGTATGGGCTTTGGCAAGAAATGGGTTGGTTGGATTAGGCTTGTATTATTTCAACCTCCTTCAAGGTGCTTCTCAATGGGGAACACACCTCCTCCTTTCTTAGCGGAAGAGGACTGTGGCAGGGAGATCCCCTCTCTCCTCTCGTCTTTGTACTTTTGTCATATCTCGAGTAGATTTTGGCGGAGAGCAGAGGAGGTAGGTCTTATTAGAGGGTTCCAAGCTAGGAATTGGGGAAGTCACATTTCACATCTTCAATATGCAGATGACACCATACTCTTCTTCTTTGAAGGCGAGGATTAATTACTTACTGCCAGATTTTTACTCAAATTGCTGGAGAAGGCCAGTGATTTAAAGGTTAATTTTCACAAGAGCCAGTTCTTAAGGATCTACATGGAGGAACACACCTTACGGAGGGCAGCTCTCATCCTTGACTGTCAGATTGGCTAGTTTTCGATCGCTTATTTGGGGCTCCCGTTGGCGGATGGGGCCATGCGATGTAGAGATTGGCAGTCAGTTATTCAGAAATTCGAGAGAAGATTGAGAGGATGGAATGGTAGACTACTCTGTTATAGAGGAAGGTCAATTTTGTGTAACTCAGTGTTTGAAAGCCCTGATTGACTTTCTCTTCATATTTTGGAATCTTCGTTCGGTGGCTGCAGAACTTTGGAGCATTCAAAATAGATTCTTTTGGCAGGGTGGTGTAGAAAAGGTGAGAGGTTGGCATGATGTCAATTGGGGTCGAGTTTGTCAAGCAAAGAGTAGTGGGATGGGTTTTAAAGATATTAGATTGTTTAACCTAGCTCTTCTCACAAAGTGGTTGTGAAAGATTGGTACTGCAGAGAACAGACTTTGGCTTCAGCTCAAAAAGACAAATATTTCCCTAGAGGTCGCACTTGGGATCTGACTCCAACTCAGGCTTACTTAGTGTCACCAATCTGGAAAGGTATATTACAAGCTGCATATGTCATCCAGGCCTCTATGAATATTAAAATTGAGAATGGACAGGTGTGTCTCCTCTGGCTAGATGGATGGTGTGAATGAGGACCCCTGACGAACAGGTTTCCCAAGCTCTTCCACATTACTACTTACAAGCGGATGTTGGTAAAACATGCATATGACATTGGAAATGGATGATGCTGACCTTTAGGAGGGGATTGAAGTAGGATGACATTTCAGAAGTGACTGATTTGTTGTCCTTACTGCAAGGTGTCACTCTGGATCCCACTTCCAGAGATTAGTGGGTGTGGAGATGGACCCCCCAAGAGTGTTCTTCGTTTGTTCGGCTTACTCCTTTATTGCCGACAGGGGTGTCAGACACCCTCTACTCCTTCAAGTTTAGAAGACAGTCAGCCCCCTTAAAGTGAAGGTGCTCATGTGGAGGATACCCTTTTCCCGTCTTTCTACATGTGATAGGCTAGCCAGGTTCATGGCTAGGGTGGACACGGTTCGCAGCATGTGTGGAAAGGAGGAGTCGTCTATGGAACACCTATTTATAGAATGTGAATATGCTACCGAAGTTTGGCAACATATCTTCACTATGTTCAGGCGCACCAAACCTCTTAAAGGTTCGGTAGAAGAATTCATCGGAAACTGGCATGTGCTATGGGGAGCCAAGATGGATTGTCAGTTGTGGTGGCTAATCTTACATGCAACGTTTTGGATCATTTGGAGAGAGAGAAATGGCAGAATTTTCAGAAGAGAGGCTCATGATCCTACTAAGTGTTTGTATTTGATTTACTTTCTTGTGAAAAGTTGGGGAGTTACTTTTTGTAGAGTGAATAAATTTTTTTGAATGTGCATTGTAGAGTGGATAATTGTAATTCTCTTATGTTACCCCTACTTCAAGAGTAGGGAGACTTTTGTATTTTCTTTTGTTTACGGGAGTTTTTGGGAGCACTCCCTTCTTACTTGTACATCCTTCACTTTTTATATATGATGTGGTACCATATACTTTCAAAAAATATATATAGGTAAAAATCATTGAAAGATTGTATCCAACTTTCTAGGGTTAAATACTAGCTTTGCCAGTTAAAATGTAGGGTAAAAAGCCCTGAAGTTTCATGAAAATTGAATTTGCAAGAAAACTTGACATGAAATGCCCTCAATTGTGCTTGGCCAAGTTGGTTCAATCGATCCGGATCGTACCAGATTGGGGACAACCCGAGTCAAGCCAGATCACCATCCGGCAAACATTGGTTGAACAAATGATAGTATGTGGTTCCTTTCCTGGATATGGTAAGATACTAGAGGGGCTCAAAGCTAAAGGTCTAATCATATTTTATGAAACCCTGAACCCATTGAGCACGGTTAACCCTAATGGGCTGACTCACGCCAACTCAGATGTGGTGGTTCATGTTTGTAGTTTCAATACTTAATATGCATAGGGATCAACTGGGTCACATGGGAGGTCATGTATAAGTATATTTTGTTGTTTAAAGTAGTTTTGGCCCGACTTGTACGAGTTTGAGCCAAGTCAGCCCTTTATATTAAAGAAACAAAATGAAGAAGGGGATGTAAAAGTATAGAAGTGTAGTTCACAAAAATCCCACCTATGCAGAAGCATACTGTTTAACACGCGGAAATATAACAGGAAAATTTATGTGTTCATTTGTTGAACGAACAAAGGTGCACATTTGTTAGCTATTTGATCAGCTTGTGTATGATTACTTTCGCATTTTATATTTAATAGACGATTTAGGGTTCATGTACTGGACTTTTTCCCACCGACCGTAGTCGGTGTTAATTTACATCGGAATAAAGTCCGAACACTTTTATTTAACTGTCAAAGACCCCTTTTTAACCCTTATGATCTCCATTGCGACATTGGGGATCCGAGTGGAGGGAAGAGACCCCCATACCGTGCCCTTAAGCAGGGGTATACTTGTAATTTTCTATTAAATTAGGGTTTATTCACAATTTTTTAAAATTCTTGTTAGTTTGTGGTTTCTCACAAATTGGGGGTTTATGTTGAAGGAAATAAACCCTCCATACAATTCCCAAAGCTTTGCATAACTTTTCGGGGCATTTTTGCAATTCTATGACTTCCGGCGTGTAATTGCAATGTTTGAATATTGAAGACAGAATAATGGTTTTCCACCCACTTTGGACACAATTGAAGAGACCTGTATATTTCCCAAAAAAATTCTGGACTCTGACGTTCCTCGTAATTTCCTGAGGGCAGCTTTACAATTTCGCCAAATATGAGGGTAAAATTGCAATTTTTACACATGCTAGGGTTTCCCCATGATTTGACGTCAATTTCCCATAACTTTGATATTTCTGAGGTCAACATGATTTTTCCATGCTTTTTATGCATTCGATATCAAAATACAACCTAATTTCCTCACATAAGGGTATTTTGGTAATACACCCTTTTAAGTGAGGTTGTTACGCAAGGCTGGGTTTCAAAACTTCAAAAGAACTTTAAAGAAGCAGGCTACCCAAGCTCCTCTGCGCTCCAAGGTGCTCCTCGCGTCCACCCGCCTTCTCTTCTCATGTGTGAAGTCCCGTCCTTCTTGCCAATGTCTCTTATTTATAGGAGTTGGAGAAGGAAAAACATGGGAGAAGCTCCTCATGGTTCTACAGCATTGATTGTCTTGGTGGAGAAGCTTCCTCCTGGTATGTTCTTGTCCTTGTCTTTCCCCTACTTTGTTTTCTTTTTTGTTTTAGGGAGAGAGCACAGCAAGGATAGGTGGAGGGGGCTCCGCCGGGTTTGCAATCCCGGGGGCCTCCCTCCTAGTTGTTCTTCCTTTTTTTTGTTTTCTGTCGTGGACCGCAGAGGAGAGAGGGAGAGAGACCTGAGGGTGGTCCCTCCCTGGGCTGCACAGTCGGGGCGGGGGTGATTCCCCCGGGTCTGCATGACCCAGGGGTGTTACCTCTGGGTCTGCAGAACCTGGGGCTGCCACCTACATGTCTGTAGAACCCGGAGGTGGCACCTCTAGGTCTGCCTTGCGTAGATTAAGAGAGAGAGACCTCTGGATCTGTAGAACTCGGAGGTGGTCCCTCCGGATCTGCCTTGCGAAGATTAAGAGAGGGGGAAAGGAGGCAGTTCCTCCTGGTTTTCTAGTCCGAAAGAGTATAAAAACTCATGGATTTGTTCCTTTCAGGGACTTTTTTATGACTTCTATTCCTCTCAGCAAGGCGGCGGCACGTGGAGACCTTTTGTTTGTTTCTTGACCTCCTCTTGACACCGTTATATTGTCCTTGGCTCCCAAAGTGTAGTGTCAACTGTGGCACATTAGAAACACCTCTCGGACGTGGGGATTATCATTGTTTGACTGTTTTTGCTGTGTGTTTTAACACCGCCTACCAGGTCTTCAATAAAATTACTTTGTTAAAACACACACGATTTTTGTGTAAATAACCTCGCCTGGCGGGATGTCGAGGACGTTAAAAATTGACCCATGTGTTACGGCTATAGTTTTATATCGTTTTACGCTGGCATTTAGTGGATTTAATCTGAATAATTTCTTTTGCTCTAAAAATATTCAGAAAAGTGATACAAATTGTGGGGTTCAACAAATGCCCCCCACGGGATGTCTGACGGAGCCGAAGGTGACGGCGGGTGGCCCGTGCACCTCGTTAACCCACGCGGCGTCCATGCAATTGATTCATTGGATAACCAGTGCCCATTCATGAAGATACATCTTGTGCTTACATTTCTGATCTTCATCATGCCCTCAGGGGGAGCTCTGTTTATATTGCTTTATGAGGGAGAGTAGCCATGTCTTCATGTTGATAAGAGGAGTGCTATATTTTCATGTCAAAGAGGGAGTATTAGTTATTCGCTTTGATGACTATCTTGCACGTTTACAACTGGAAATAAAATTTCATGATGTCATTTCTCTTTTTGATAATGTCAAAGGGGGAGAATGATTTTGTCGAGTCAATGTGTGACTCATTGTGTTAATGATTTTGTCGAGTCAGTGTGTGACTCATTGTGTTGCCATCATCAAAAAGAGGGAGAATGTTGTGCCCCTTGGGCTTTGATGATGGTGTGCTATTTTGATGATAGCAACTCAATGAGTCACCACATAAGATTGCTTGTATGCTTGAGATGTATGGTGGTTTGTGCCTTATTGTTACTGTCTGTTCTGGGTTCGTGCACTTTCTACTAAGTGCTCAGATAGCTTGGTCAGTGCCCTGCCATGTACACATGTGTTTGCCTGTTGCATTTGATGCTGCAAGTCTGTGCATAGTCAGTTCATATAGGCGGTATGCTTATGTTCAAGTCATTGTAATGTCCATGCATCTGGTGCTGCAAGTCTGTGCATAGTCAGAGTATAGGAGGTCTGCGTGTGTTCTTGTTCGTGCACATTCTTAGCAAGGTCAAAGCATAGTCAGTCAGTGCATATGAACAATGTGCTTGCATAAAGTCAGAGAGTTCATTCAAGTCTGAGCATAGAGCACATGTCTCATACTATGTCCTTGCACGTCTGTTGGGCAACAAAGTCCATGCACAGATAAGTCCATGCATGTCTTGGCATGGAGTCTAAGTCCGCACACGATGTTCGGTCGAAGTCCGTGCACATATCACCAAGTCCGTGCGCATTGTCGACTTGCATTTTCAGGTCCATGCACATTGTTCATCAAAATCCATGCATGCTCTTTTGTCATGTCCGTGCATTTTCTAAGTCCATGCAGGGTTAATGTCTTGGACACATTAAGTCCATGCAGATTTCTTGCCATGGCCATATTAAGTCCTTGCATGTTTTACATTGAGTCCGTGCACGATTTCACATAGTCCATGGAAGCCAAACCCCATGCACGTTTGGGTTTTAACTTGAAGTCCATGCATGTGTTCACTCGGTCCGTGGAAGTCCAACTCTGTGCATATTTTGTTCTTAACACTAAGCATGTGCACACCTTCATCATGTCTGTGCACACCAAACCCCGTGCAGTTTTTTATTTGATTCAAAATCCTTGCACGAGTACATAAACTCTGTGGATATCAAACCCCGTGTAGTTTTTTCTTTGAGACAAGTCCTTGCATGTTCTCACAAGCCCCTTGCAATTCTGTTTAAAGTCCATGTAGATTTTCCCTTGGTGAGGACACGCGCCACACTTTACGACGGAGCACACGGATCTCGCCGGCATCCCTTTGGCTCGGCGATCATTTGGCGGACTAGCAGAGTTATCTTCTCTTATTTCATGCTTTGGGCCATGTTGGGCCTTGGATTTAGTCCATGTGTGGACATTTTTTTCAGTTATGAACCTTTGTAGACCAATTAGGCTTTTTAATGTGTTTAGTAGGCTTGATTAGGAGGAAAAGGGGGTTAATGGGCCACTTAGTGGTTCACACTTCAGGCCCACTTGGGCTGGCCGCCCCCCCCTCTAGGGTTAGGGTTTGGGCGGACCATTCCCTCCTCCTTCTTGGGGAGAATAGCAGCCGCCTTCCCTCCTTTCCCTCTCCCTCTTTTGGCCGCCCCCCAATCTTCTCCTAGATTTTAGGAAGATTGCTCCCCACCTTCCCAAGGCTTGGCCGCCCCCCATCTCCCTTCCCCCTTGGCTAGGGTTTTAAACCTAGCATTTCCCCAATCCATATAAAAGGGTTGTATTTTCCTTGCTTTAAAAAGAATGAAGATAATTTTGTGGAGAGAAAAGAATTTTGTGTGCTAGCAGCTAGGGAGAGGGCGACCCTCTCCTTCCTCCTCCAAGGAGTGCGACGCCCCTCTCTTCTCCACTCCCCTTCTTCTTCGTCCTCCACCTCCAACTCTTGGGTCTGACTCCCTTGAGAAGGAGGGTGTGGTGTGGTGTGGAGCGTGCCGTGGTGAGAGGAGCTTCATCCCACGTCCAAGGGAGATCAAGGTGGTAAGGTGGCGTCGAGCTCGGTGGTGATCTGCTCAACCTCGGAGGTGCCTGTTCTGCCAGTGACTTGGGGGTCCAAAGATTACGTCGGTACATCCCCTTACTGTCAGAAAACCTCTAGGAGGTCTTCTAGACTTGTTTTCCCCTGCCCGACTTCTTTCCATCCCCGCTCGCCTTGTTCCAAAATTCGTCCCACAGAGAAAGTTGCCTTTGCAAGCACTTTTGTCGCGCAGACTGCCTCCCTGGCAGTCTTGCCTGTGACCAGAGATCACTTGGGCTCTAGTTTACACCCCTTTCCCGTCCTCAATCGTCCACACCCTCTTCATAATAGTTGTTTCCCTACCTGTCCCCGAACCAACCGTGGTGGTTTCACCCAAAAACTCCATCGGGGCTGAAACTTCCCTTTGTTTCTACTTTCTGTGCGCTTCTCACTGCTACAGTAACCCGACGGGACAGAGTCACAGTCCTCACCAAAGGGACTACCACCTCCCCTCACCCAGTCGGCCCGAAACTTGGAGGGTCATCACCCCACATACCACCCCCTCTCCAGTGTTCGCCCCGGGCCGGATAGCCTCCAGCACCCCCACGCCCCTACATCCCTTTCCGGAGTCGCAGACCTGACTGCCCTGAAGTGCAGGCTGCGACCCCCCTCTTGCTGCCCCGCCCACGCCCAAAACTGCCACAGCACACCCCCTGCCACCACAGCCGCCTCTTAGCCCTACCAGTCAGCAACCCACCAGAGAAAACCCCGCCCCATTTGCTGTCCGGAGGGTCACGTACCGGCCCGTCTGTGATGCCCTTAGATGTTCTGGGCCGCACGCGCGCTACACTGATGTATTCAACGAGTCTATAACCTTGGCCGATAGGCCCGGGTACGAGCGCACGCCCTTCGCTTTCAGTTCAAGCAGGATTTCCTGCTTAGCGCCATGGATCGCCGGCACCTCCTTCTCCGCTTCTCTAATCGGGAAGACTACTTGAAGGTTCTCCTCAAGGAGTCTCTCCTCGTCCACGGGCGCCCCTTCTGGTTCTTCCAATGGTCGCTAGACTTCTCGCCCGAGCAGGACTCGCCCCTCGTCCCGGTCTGGCTGGAACTTCCAAACCTCCCCGTCAACTTCTACCACGAAGCAGCCATTCTCTCCATCGCTGGCAGCATTGGGCCGACCCTCAAGATCGACAGGAACACGCTCTGCCTCACCCGAGCGCATGCGGCACGGGCCTGTGTCCTGTTGGACATCTCCAAGAAGCTGTCCCACCGCGTGTGGGTGGGAATCGGCGGTGGAGGGTACTGGCAGCCGGTTGTCTGCCCCGACCATCCGCTCTTCTGCTCCAATTGCTGTCGCCTGGGCCACCTCGTTACTGACTGTAAGAAGAAGCCCCCGACTCCACCGTTGGCGAAGGGGATGGCGGCCGCTGCCTCTGGAGGTCTACACCGTCATGACGCCTCCGCCTCACGCCGTGACGCCCCCGCCGGCCCTCCTGGCCCGACCAGGCAGTCCCGGTCGGACAAGGTCAATCTCCCCCCCTCAGCTGCTCCTCCGGCTCGGTCCCCTGCTGTCACGCTGGACGGACATCTTCCCCCGTCAGAGACTCCACTGCCGGCTAGTGCCCCTCAGCCTAAGGAACGAGGAGAGGATGTCTCTGCTGACCCTGTTCCTCTCGCCGACGCCATGCCTCATGGCGGCCTCCCCGCCGTTCGCAGCGCCGCGCCGAGCATCATGGTTGGCGTAGAGGTCCCCTCACGGACCCTCCCTGCCATTCCCGCGTCAGGGTCGGGGCCCCCTGTCGCCTTGGCGCCCATCCGGGAGGCCCCTGTCTGCCGTCAGGTGGCCGCTCCTGCCAGCACCACCCCCCGTGCTGCAGCTCCGTTCCCTGCTGGCCAGGAAGCAGCTCCCCTACCGAGTCTGCCTGCTTCACCTTCTGTTCAGCCTCCTCTCCCGAGTGCTGCACCGCGGGAAGGGGAGCCTGGCGTGGCAGTTACCGTCCCGGTCGCTGTCGTGGCCTGCCCCCAGTTCACAGCGGCTCCCAGGCTTCCTGTGGAGCCCTATGCTGCGTCGCCGGCTGCCGGCGGGGCCTCCGCTCACTGCGGTCAGGGCTCGGGGTCGCCAGCCTTGATCGCTGCGGTCCTTCCTCCTCCTTCTGCGGAGCCCCCCTGCCTCACTTCCCCGGCAGCTGTTGAGCCCGGCCCTTCAGGCCCGCCATCTGCAGCAGCCGCCGCGGCCCCCACTTCCTTCGACCTGGCGTCCTAGGCTGCACTTGGTTCCTGTGCGCCTGCCTTCTCTGTGCTGACCGCGGTCCCCCCTGCGACTGTGGCCCTTGGTGACACCCTCACTGTGGTGGAGAGGCCGCCAGCTGCGGCGGTGGTGCCGTGCACCCTCGGCATGGAGGGTGCACACCTGCTGTCTCCTCCCCTTGCCTCCTCCGGTCGTCTCAACCCGGAGGTGGTCTCCTGGTCGCCGGCTTCGGGCGCGGCCTCTCAGTTGGCTAGCCTTGACCCTGTCAACTCTTTGCCTTCAACTCCGGGTTCGTCTCCCCGTATCTCCTTTGCTCAAGCCTTGAAGAACAAGATCAACCGGGAGCCGCCGGGGCCGCCTCCACCCCGGGACACGACCACTCGGCCGTTGGTTCCTCCCTTGGGGCTGCAGCCTCCACCCGCCGACGGTGGACCCGTATTTCGGCCAATTATTCAAGTTCTCACCGTCCCCGGGCTCGAGCCGACTTCGCAGCCCTTTGACCTTCAATCTGCACACGCCCACTTCGTTGGCGTCCCGAGGAACGATCGGTCGCGCCCGACGATGCAGACTGATGCACCGAGGCGCTTGCACTGGCGGTCCAACTCCTCCTCTTCGACTCAGGACTGATTACTTTTAGGCTACCTCTTTTGTTGTCTTTTTGGGACGGGTTTCCCCAAGCCGCAATGGCCCTCCGTGTTTTGGGCCTTTTCTCTTCCCCCCTTCCCTTCTTTGTACTCTTCCTTTTTCAATATGCTTTATAAAAATTCACCATCATCTTAACGGATGAGGAGTTAAAAAAAAAATCTTTGAAATTTCTTGGCTCCCACCCCCTCGGAGCCTCTCCCGCGCGCGTCCTCTCCTCTCGCGGCTGCTCCCTGGCTGCCGTGCTTGACTTCCGGCGATGGCTACAGGTGAGGGGGGAGGCCGCGTGCCTCCCCCCCCTCTACTACCGTCGGATCGGTCAACGCTGCTCCTGCTCTCCCCACCTCCAGTTCGAGCCCTGCAGCTGCTTCCCCCGCCCTTCCTCATGCTGCTTGTGCCTCAGGTCCCCACCTTTGTGGGGCTGTCTCCATCGCTCCGGTGGGCCATGCTGTTGCTGTCCTCACTACGGAGGGTCCCCCTATCCGTCATCTTCAGCCGCATGCGAGGGGCCGGGCCGCGGGTGGCCTTCCTTCCTCTGCGGGCGGCGAGGATTCCGGTGTGGTTGGCCCGCCGGTGATTTCGACTCCGGCTGCCGGCGCCCTCGGTGGCGTCTACTCTTCCACCGCCATCGCCTGTGCGGTAGGCCCCTCCGTCGTCCTCGCTCCGTCGGTCTGCGCCTCCCGCTGATGCGGGACGGACCCGCGAGACGACCTAGGACTCTAGGCAAGCTCGGATACGTCCCTTAGCCAGGGAAGCGGTCGGACCGTGCGCGGTTGAGGAACCGGCAAAGAGCTAAGGTAGTCGGCTCTCACTCTCATGCCCGGGTCGGGTCACGGGACGGTATCTCACGCTCTCTCGCAGCGGTGAAATAAATGTATAAGCGAGCTAGGATGACTAACACACAGCGTGTTTTCCAAAACAAGTCCGTGCATGTTTTCTAAAGTCCATGCAGTTTTCCAAAATCCATGCATGTTTCAATTTCTGAGTCCGTGCAGCTTTCGAAGTCCATGCACCTTTCTTCAAACGAGGTCCGTGCAGTTTTTCAAAGTCCATACACATTTCTTCAAACGAAGTCCGTGCAGTTTTCAAAATCCGTGCAAGTTCTGCCTTAAGCAAAACTAAGTCTGTGCATGTCGAGGGTCGACCCAAAGGGTCGAGTCGACCCATTTTTCCCAGAAGTTTGAAACTTGCTGCTCTGGCCTTTCCAGCCCGCAAGGGTCGACCCAATGGGTTGACCCCTATGGATTAAATTAAAAAACCCGCTCGGGTAACCCCCGAGGGTCGACCCCAAGGGTCAACCCATTGCTCTAGAAGCCTTTAAACCCTCTAAACCCTCACGAGGATCGACCCTAAGGGTCGACCCTTTCAGGTTCGGATCTGATCCGTCAAATTGGACTTTCATGCACACACACCGAAAGTCATTCCAGTCAAGTCCAACCTCCCCAAACCACTTCAGAAATTGTGGATCTGGTCCCCAAGCTATCTCTTAACCATCCTAATCATATATATCATCTCATTGGGGTTGCAAACCCTAAGGTGGAACCAAGTGAGATCTGAAAACTATTTTTTCTCTAACCCTTACGTGTGCAGGTCGCAGGTAGCAGCTCTAGGGCTTCTTCCACACTGTCTTGAGTGTGAATGTAAAGGGAAGAAGATTGAATCAAGACCCCAATCAATCCTCTACCGAAAGCTGCGAGGGAAATCAAGTTTCTACTTCATTAGTGCAAAGATCATTCATCTTCTCCAAGGTGATTCAAGGAAGATTTGAAGCCAACCTCCTCCAAATAAGAGAAGCCAAGGAAGAAGGAAAGAAGACCAAACAAGCATAGATTGAAGCTCCGATCAAGTGAAGATTGAAGCCACATTCAAGATCAGCAGCATACAATCAAAGGGAAGCCAAAATAGGAGATTTCTAAACTGAGCTTTATTGTCTTGATGGTTTGAGTGTCATATTTGTATTTCTCATAAACTCTAAAGCACTTGTGTATGTATGGATCGTCTGGATCCGTGGTTGTGTGTGTGTGGTCATCGTGTTTCATCCGTGTATCTGAGTAGGTCTTCATAGATCTACATGTGTGTGTATGTCACGTCGTTCTTAGTGTATGGATTGTTGCCCATGTTGCAGCATGTGTGTGTGTTGGTGGATCCGATTGCCGGATCGTGTTGGAGACATCGTCTCCATGTGTGTGTGTGTACTGGGGTGCATCCCCGTGTGTGTGTAGGCGTCATCCTACATGTGTGGTTGGAGCGTCGTCTCCATTTGGGGATTTATCTCCGAGTGAAGTCTCACCTAGTTTGGTGAGGGGTGGACGTAGGGAGCCCATCGTGGTCCCGAACCACCTTAAGATCCCTGTACATTATGGTTTGCTTAGTGCGTTGACTTGGTTTGATTGTTGAATCCATTCATATGATCGTGTGGGAATGGTGAGATTGAGAGAATCAGTTTCATTGCTTAGTTAACTTCCTCAATCTTGTTGAAAGGTGTTAATTCCACTACGCAGCATTTGTCTTGCCAACTAGTGAAAGGGGTAGTGTACAATGTATTTGAATGTGTAGTTGAATAGAATTCAACCTCCTGGTTAGAGTGTTTATCACATTTGATAAAAGGTCAAGAGTTTTGTTAAAGTTTGTAATCACCCAATTCACCCCCCTCTTGGGTGTCAGTGATTACAGGACCCAACAATTTTTTCTTAACATTCAGTTCGCATTGTGGAGTTACATGATCTACCTTGCAGTAGTTATTACAATGAAGTCTATTTGGAGTGGGTAGACCATGTGTTTGATTCATAAAATTTGAGCTTCTACCTAAATTCCAGTTCTTCTGACCATCAGTCCAGTGGGACTGGTTCATCCATACAGGCCTACTGGGTTGAAACCTTTGCTTAGATCTGAATCCATTTGTTTTAGTAGTGAAGTGATGAATTTCATTTCTGTTAGTGCCATAAGTCGACTTTGGAGTGGGTCTGAGTCGACTTCCATGTTGCCAGACATCTGTGGTGTTTCTGTTAGTGCCCGTGGTCGACTTGGGAGTGGGTCTGAGTCGACTTCCATTCTACCTGTATTCAACATAGTTTTTGCTTCTTCCCCAAGTCGACTGGTAAGGGGGTCTAATTCTATCCTGCCAGACCTCTGTGATGTTTCTGTTGCTGCCTAGAGTTGGCTTGTGAGGGGCTCTAAGTCGACTTTCCTGGCGCCAGAATTTATTTTCTCTCATGTAATGGTGTTTGAATGGCTTTAAAGCCTGACTTGGTGAATTTTTATTATTCTTTGGGGGTTTTTGAGTGAATCAAAATCTAGATTTTGATCTTTCTGACTTATCTAGATAGAGCTTCTACTGCCATAGTTCTTCTTCAGTTGTTTTAAAGTGGCCTGCTTGTTTCATGGGCTTCCCACTTAGTTTCTTGCCATTTAATTCCATGGTTGCTTGGATCTTAGTTGTAGTGCTTGCATCAGCCAATTTTTCTGACCCATACATGTCAACAAGAGGTTTCTTCCCTTTTATGTTACTGTTTTTAATTGAAATTCCTTTTTGGTCATTGGATTGTTGCCTAATCCTTCTTTCTGAAAATTCACTCTAGATCCTAACACAGTATCTAGATTTTCTCTTCCCTTCATCAATTTTTCCGAATCTTGTGTTGAGTCTCTCCATGTGATTTTGATGATAACAAAACCCCAGACATATACCTTATCACGTGCCATGTATTATTGACTAAAAGCACGTTCTGCATGCAATTAAGGGCTAATTTCATTATGACATATGCTTAAATTCTCATAGCCTTCAAAATGCATAAAACAAGCTCAAATGAACTTGAAATCAATGCTAACAAACATTCAATCCAATCCTTGAATATATGGATATATCTCATTGGGCTAACAATTCATTTTTGTAGGTCTGCAAGGAGAAGGGGAGGGGAACGGGGAACGAAGGCCAGCCTCTGGTAGAGAGAGAGGAGGCGAGAAAGGGATGAAGTAGCAGCTGAGCTCCCTATTCTCGGCAAAGGTAAGACTGGCTCTTCAGAAATTCTTTTTACGGCCCACAGCTCGGGCCTCTTCTGGCTTTCTCTTGCCTCGGCGAACAACTTGACAAAACTGACTGAATAGTCTTCAAAATTATCAATGGCCCCTCTCAGCACTGAAGCTGGCCTGGCTTTAACAACATCTGCTTCATGTGGCGGCAACAGGGGTGACTTCATTGTGCCTGGCTGCAGAGGTCCTCTGACGAAATGCTGGCGGTAGTCCCATGTCAGAGGCCCGGAATCCCGCAGAATAGACAATGGGGACTTTCGATAGCCCAGGCCTCTTTGGCTCATCTTCCTACCCTTGGGGATGGGCTTGGTTCGCCCCTGTAACTACATGCCAAGGCCTAGCCCGGGCTGATAGCCTAGCTTTAAAATCATATCCCAGCCTTTTGAATCTCGAATCTTAGACTTGGTTTTCTCATTAATAAGTACAGTAGCAGGCTTGCATGACACATATGCCCATGGATAGTTCAAGTCCATAACTGACAAAACTGTCCTGTTGCTCGGCCACAGAGTAGGAAGAATTTTATCGACAATGGCATCGACAGACTGGATGGTGGAAACGCTCTTTACTTTAACTACCCGCCCCTGAAATGGAAATTTCAAGCACTGGTGGGCAGTAGAGGGTACTGCTTGTAGACTATTTATCCATGGACATCCCAGAATGGCTTTAAACATGGGATCTATGTCTAGGACGTAAAATTCCACGTCCATCTTCAATGGCCCTAGCTCGACTTTTAGAGTCACGACCCCGTGACAGGCTCGCCTAGAGTTGTCATATGTAGCTATTGTGGTGGGCATTGGCTTAAGCATGCTCTCTGAGATGTTGTAGGCACGCAATGTACTTACTGGACACACATTGATGGAAGCTCCTATGTCCACTAGGGCTAACTCTACTACCACCTCATTCAGGGAAATAGTGATGCAAAGTGGCATCTGGCGTGCCTCAGGGGGTGCTAACTCTGACTCAGAAAATGAAATAGCAGGACCCCTGGTAATCGTAGCCAATACCGACGGTAAACTGTCCACCGCCACATCCTCGCTCACCATCACTTTCTACAAAAATGCCCTGAGGGCATCTTGATGGAGTGTGGACCTTCTAATCAACTCCAAGACTGATATTTTGGCCGACATTCTATCCAAGTGTTGCAATAGATCATACTTTGAACCCGACGTGGGGTCAACTTCTTCAGACTCAACAGGATTGGAAGGAACTGGAGGAATGGGTACAAGTGCACCGATGGAAGGATAACTTCTCTGGAAAAGGTGCCTGCTCCTGAGGGTGAAATTCTGCCCTGGCATGGCAACTGATGGACTCTTGACTAGCCCGGTGGGGTAGGTGGATGGGATATAGGTGAGGGGAGTGGAGATGGGAGAAATGATGGGGGTAGTAGGCTTAATGGGTGATGGCAAAGGAGTAAGTGGTGGAGGCTGAGGCGGAGTGGTGGTGATGGGTGAATAGTGAAGCAGAGGGGTAATGATAGAAGGTGATGGTGCGAGAGTCAGCGGAATGGTAGGTAGTGTAGTGAAGGGAATGGCAGGTGGAGTGGTAGTCCAGGTGGTGGTAGGCCGAAGGATAGAAGGAACGGAGGGGGCAGGGGTGTGGTGAAAGGCTAGTAGGTGTGTGGGAGTCTCATCATCAAATTACCACCCAACGTTAGGGGCTGGGCGGTGGACTATATTAACTTGAGCCGGTGCCGGCGACTGCTGCTGCTGCTGCTGAGGAGCGGGTGCAGGCTCAGGCATGGGATTCTGATGAATCCTGAGGTCTTGCTGCTGCTGTTGTTGTTGTGGAGGGGGTTGTTGTTGTTGTTGCTGGAACTGCTGTTGCTGCGCCGCCTGCTGTGGCCTGGCTTGCCTTCTTCTTTCCTTAATGTCCTCAATCAACCTATGCATCTAGGCCCAATCAATCCTGTGACCCTCATGTAGATCATACACCAAATCTCTAAACTGATAACACCTCTCAATAGTGTGCCCGAGTTGCCAATGGTATACACAATACCTAGACTAATCGGTGGCCAGATTCCAATTCTGACGATCTGGAGGCAGTTGTATATCGTCAGTGTACATTAAAGCTGAAAAGATGTCTGGAAGGGTTTCTGAAAGTGGCGGGTAATTGGTCCTTTTGGGACTGGAAGAGCAAAAGTATAGTTGGCTGGTGGTGGAACATTATGGTACTGAGGCTACTGGGGTGGCTGTTGTTGTGGTGGTGGTGGTGGTTGCTATGGCTGAGGTGCAGGGAATGAAGGTCACGGTGGTGGTGGGGAGGAGAACTGGGCATGGCACTGGGGTTGTTGTTGGAAACGGGGTGGGGCGTACTGGTTGGTAGCCTGCACTTACTCGTTCGTCTGGACTCCCTCAGTAACTGGGTCCTGGGACTTCTTGTAGGATTTGGACTTTTGGGCTTCGAGTAAGGAGTGGATGGGGGAGTCTTTAAACTCGGTCTGGATAAACCGGGCCCGACTATACAACTGGTGCATACTGGTGATATCGTTTAACATCAAGATGTTTCAGAACGTCGGGGTGGAATTGGAAATGAGCAACTTCACTTTCTCTTCTTCCGGGATCTGCCGGGGCACACGCGAGGCCATCTGCCTCCACCGGTCGGCATATGTCACAAAATCTTCATCTGTCCTCATCTTTTTTGCTACTAAGTTGGTGAAAGAATATTCTGGGCCAACCCGATCTTGGAACCTTTGTATGAATCTCTCTTTCACTGTTTTGAAGCTTTCTGCCTCCTCCAGAGGCAACATATAGAACCATTCTAGGGCCACTCCATCTAGGGATCGCCTAAACAGATATGCCATCAGGCGATCATCATGTTGGAACTGTGCTGACTCATAAAGGAACTCCCTGATATGAATGAAATGATCGGTCTAGTCCCCAGCACCTCATCCGTCAGGCACTACTGCTATTAGGTCACCTGCTAGCGACCATGATGACAACTTCCACAGGCATTCATACATTGGTCCATTTGTTTTGTGGAAGGGGACCAGATGAAGTAGTCGAACGCAAAGAGGCCTGCACCAGGAAAGGGGGATGGATTCCCCACGCCTGAAGTTGCGACACCAGAGAGATCCAATGTCGGGGGGTAGTGAAGCAACGAGGCCAACACATTATGGAGGCCAACGCCCTACGCTGGCCAGGCCTACAAACTGGCATAAAGGCCGACTGCCCTGTTCGCTATCGTCTATGAGCAAAAGACGCTTCCTCCAGAGTAGGGCAGGCACCTTATCGCGTGCCTGCAAACCAAGGAAGATGATGGGAGAATAGCCACATGCCAAAAAAGTAGAGAAAATGTAGAAAAAAAGAAACTTCATTCATAAGCAGAAGGGAGGATTACAACAAAACGTCTCGTCCCTTCAGGGATGGAACTTGGCCGGCTCAAGAAGTAGGATCCCCCTGCTAGAGTATAGGCGGTTGACCTTCTCCAAGGCCTCCGCCAGCCATCCAAGTACCCAAGCTTGTATTGCTCGGGGTGTCGCCACCGTTCTCTCCTAGTGTCGGCCATGCTGGCCAGGGCATCAGCAGCGGTTCCCTTCGAAGATGCAGGCGCTGGTGCGGGATCTGTAAGGACCCGTCATCGGATGAAGTACCAGACTACTTCAAAGACATCATGAAGAAACGACCTCTCTGTGCCTTAGCAAACTAGGGATGCCCTAGTGGCCTAGGGGGAGTCGCTATTTATAGAGGGAAGACGAAGTTCCCGAAAGGAAGGAGGAGTCTTACTACCTCTTCACACCCTTAGAAATCAAAACAATAGTTCTCGAAGGACATGCCCCCTCAAGGTAACCCCCGAGGCGCCACTCTGTATCCCCAGGAGATCTCAATATAGTTAGAGGAAGTAAAATACATGGCAGAGTCCCCAAAGATTCTAGAGTTTGTGAAAAATAAGAAAGTCTCACATTCAGAAGATGAAAGAGTTACAAGAAGAGGCAACTACCTCAACACGGTGAAAAGGAAAATCTACATCAAAAGGAAAAGCAAATAGCTGACATCTGCTCAGGCACTCACCCCGGTGGCATTGGCACGTGACCCGTCACCCTCGGACTCATGCGCAGTAGCGACTTGCTTGGTGGCGGGTCATCTGTCAAGTCGACTAGACACTTCTCCGCCAACATGGCACCCTCGACTACTTGCCCGCTAGTGCTCGACCCTGGCCCTACTCCTCGGCCCCCGCCTCCGCGCCGTCGAGCTCCTCCTCGCCACCACTGGCCTCAGTGCCGTAAGGTGTTGATGGAGGGGGAAGAGGAAGCACCAAGGTTCCCGAGCTCTCAGCCATGGCCTGGAGAGCGGCCTCCTAGCCCCCCTTGAAGTCGCAGTCACGTGCTGGCCCGAACAGCTCCAGGGCCACCGAAGTCAGCTCTTTCTGGTAAGACGGGGATGAATGGAAGTTCTCCACCGCCTCCTTGCAGGCGGTCGACATCGACGAATGCAGCTCGGCGAGCTGCACCTCCACCTCCTGAGCCCGAAGCTCGATGGCCTTCATCTGCGTCCCCAACCTGGACGCGTGGCCTTTGACCGTCTCGGCTCGGACCCAAAAGAAGTCACGGTCCCGTTCCATCCCAGCGAGGGCTAACCTCGTCTGCTCCAACCACTCACAGAGTATAGCGCCCTCCACCTCGGATGCCTCCAGGCATCCCTCAAGTGCCTCACACTTGGTCGTCAACCTTGCCTGCCCGGCCTGACTAGTCTCCAAGTCCCGCATGGCACTGTCAAAGTGGTACTGCCATAAGCTAAACACCCTGGCGAGCGTGATGAAGTTCTTCACCGCCAAGTCCTCTAGCTCGTCTCGGGCCGCAAGGCCAAACTCCTTGGTTCGGTCCTGGGGGTGCATGGTCTTGTTGATGAAGGCTTTCGCCTCCACCCAAAGGTGAGACTTGAGGATGGGTTCCTCCGGCGACAAGAAGCGAGGACCCAAAGGAACGACTGGTGACAAGAGACAAGCCCTCCTCTCCTCCAAGTTGAGTGTTTCATCATCAAGGGTGGGAGCCTTGCCCTTATCTGGAGCCTCCCTCTTAGAAATGGAAGCCAGAGGGGCATCCACAGGTTCCACGACCGGTGACAACCGAGTAGGAACTATGGGAGGAGGAGGAGGGGCTTTGGATGGCGACGATGACAAGGTCCGGCTACAGACTGAAGCAGATGCCCTGCTCCTCTTCTTTGGATGGCGATGACTATCCAGCACCACCAGTGCATCCACATCCAGCAAAATGTGACTATCGCTAGGCATGGCGGACTCCGCCTCAGCAACGCTAGCGGTTTTCTCAGACGCGTCCCTTGGAGCATCCAACCCACCACTGACCACGGGCACCACAGAAGAGCTTGCTGTTGGGACAGCCATAGGGATAGGATACTGAAGGTGCCCTGGGGTAAAGGCAATGATGACCTAAGCTTCGATCATGGTCACCCAGCTAGCGCCCTGCTCGACATGGTCTATGGGGCAAGGCGCACAATGCGGAAACCACACCACCTCGTTGTGCCACTTCGGTATTTCTGGTTCACCTGTAGGAGAACCCAAAGCGGGATTAGTCAAGCCCACCACCGACAAGTAATGCAGTAATTTAGGTTAGTACCCTGAGACAATGGGGGCTCAACCCTAGCTCCCGGAGTACCGCCAGAGTCAGCGCGAAGTCAGCATCAAAAAGATGGTGCTTGAGGATGGTGTTTATCTTCTTTGATTCCTACACGGTGACCGGAGGCTTCCTATCCACCCAAACGGAACGAAAGCCCATGAACCTCCAGCCATCAGAGGGGTCACGAGCACTCGACCTAGTGATATACACATAACGCTTCGCCCAACCCTTGAGGTTGGACGTCGCTTCAGAGACCCTGACATTGTTATGACTGGGGCGAGCGAGTCCACTGAGGATACTCGATATGGGGCAGTGTGATCCACGGGCGTCAATCTGAGACAAGTAACGATGCCCAAGGAGATAGCGTTAATAAAACTCTCACTATCTATAATCACCTTGTAGGCCTTTCCTCCCAGCTTACAAAATGTATGGAAGATGGTGGTACGACGCCAGTCGTCACTCACCTGAGGCTGAGTCAGGATGCACCTAACTACCCCCAATTGCGCATCGTCCTGATACTAGGTACTCGGGACGTCAACTTGCTCTCCCTCCATCAATTCATCAATGAACTCCTCCGCTAAGTCCTGGTTAGCCTCGTAACTGATCGGCACAAGATCAGGTGTGGGGTTGCTGGCAGAGGGGTCAGAAATAACAAGCGAGTCCCGAGTGGGACACTTGGTCGCATAATAGCCAACTCTACCACACCTATAGCAACCGTCACGTGTCTCGGTGCCCTAGGATGTTCCACCGGTCATCGGCCCCTTACCTTTGTCCTCACGACGGATCGGGGGTGATGGAAATAGGGGTCGAGTCAGCACGGTGGGTTGATGAGGTCTAGGGGCAGGGACTAGTGCCTGTTGGCGAGGGGGAGGATTCCTCGGAGGGAGGGGGCACCTTGGAGCAGTGAGGTCCTGGCGAGGGGGTTCCTATGGACGAGCCACAGGCCATCGAGTGTAGGAACTGGGCGTGATCTGAGGATTAGACCCACGTGGATAGGCGACCCCCTAGTGCTGGATAGAAGCAAACTCTGCCTCAAACTGCTCCACCTCGAGAGTAACCTGATATGCGGCTTCCAGTGTGATCACATTGAGGCAGAAAAGCTCATACTAAAGGTGTGGCTGCAGACCACGTCGGAAGCAGGAAACAGGCATGGAGCTTTCCTCAGAGACGTCACATCGTAGAAAATACTCATCAAATTTGGTGATGTACTCGGAGATGGACCGATCTCCCTAGTTGAGACTCTGTAACCTATTGATGAGTCACTGATGGCATGTGGTAGGAAGGTACTTTTGTCAGAGTTTGACCTTCATCTCATCCCATGTCTCAACCTGGGGCTCTTGACACTGCAACAATAGGCTCTCCACTTTCTTCCAATAAGTCTGCGCTTACCCTAACAGCTTCATTTTTGTCAATTGGACTCTTCGATGGTCCATCATCTCAAACCACTCGAAGTACCGATCCATCCCGACCTCCCAATCTAGATAGACCTTTGGGTCCAAAGACCTGTAAAAAGTGGGAGGGTCTGTGCAAACGGTCTTGAGGATCCACTCATCTTCATCATCCCTCTGTGGTCGGTGACCACGTCGATGTCAGCCATTCTCCTCATAATCATTGTCAGACTCGTAGTCCTCAAAATCGGGGGCACGTGGCTGTTGTTCCTCAGCCCTAAGTGGGGCAGGCTAGGCAGTAGGCACCTGAGGGGCTTGAACAACTCCGGGAAGCTTCCGGTGGGGGGTTCTCTCCACCCTCTCTAACCTTCCAACTAGACCTTAGACAGATCGGTCAGAAGCCTCAACGCGGTCCTCCATGGCCTTGAGCCGGCTCTCCAAATGATCGGTATGCTCCCTAAGAGTTTGATTGGACCTATCCATCCGCTCCATGAGTTGAGCCATCATGTCCTCTGGAGATCGGCCTCCCTGGGCAGCACCTCGGGGTTCACCCATAGTGTCAGGGCGATGGTAATGAGTACCTCCACGAGTGGGCAAGCAAGGTGACCTAAAAAGAGCTAAGGGGTGACCAACTAAGACCTATCTAGATGGATCAATGTGAAATGAAGAACCTAGACTCAACCAATATCCCGTACGTGACAGAGATTTTGATTCGAAGATCCAACTCACGCAAGGATGCTACCATCCAAATAGGCATAACCTATCATTTTGACCACACCATTTCATATACCAGATATAGGAGTGGAATGTAACTCCTTGGACAATACTACACTAGACTCAACTTTGCTCTGATACCAATTTGATGTGGGACGAAATGAGACTCAATACCAATTTGAGGCAAACCTGAGACTCTAGGCGACGACGCAGCTAAATTGACGACGCGACCAGTGATGACGCAAACAATTTGACACCAAAAGGGCTCCAAAAGAGGAGTATGTGTCCTCAACAAGAAACGCCAGCTCACAATTCATCCCAAGCGAGGGAAACCCGTGGATCTACGCGATTGAAAAATTGGCAGGAGTCAAGGGTGGTCAGCTCACACTCGTGCTCGGATTGAGTCACGGGACGGTCACTCTCCCTCACTTCCAGTGATGATTGAATTTGAGTGAGCTAGGATCCTATCAATCTCACATGCAGTGACTTCAAGAATGCATACGGAATCAGTAGATGCGACAAAGGAGGAGCAAGAGCGTACCTCCACGCTCGAGGGGTGGAGAAGACTTCCTCGCCAAGACACGTAACTCCCGATATAGTACATAATAAATAATTACATACCCAAATTATTACCCGCTCCATGGAGGGAGGTAAAAGGCTACACATTGAATCCGAGAGCACCGAGCTTGGGTTGAAGGGCAGTACATCGGAGGGGCTCTCAGGGCGGAGGTGAGCTACTGGTTCAGATCGGCACTGTTCAGGTTTGCAGAACAGCAAGCACGTGCAGCCTGCAGAATGGTGGCCTCCGAGCATCTTCTGATTATAGCGACTGGTTGGGATGATGGCAGGGTGTCCTTTGTCGATCCCTGGGATCGGCAATGGCTGGATCGTAGTCGAAGTGCCGACGGGAGATCAGGAATAGAGACCTGTCCCGTAGCTTTATAAATGGACAGATCTGCGTGACCCGGCTAAAATGATCGCTGTGCTCAGATCCGAAGTCAAATCAGAATGAAATCAGTGCCATTATGAAGGGCACTCGGCGGTCTTCCACATATCAGGATTAGAGAACCATCCAGGGTGCCAATTTTCCAGAAAAAACTCTACAACAGGGGTTTATCTTGGTAGGGTGTGGAGGACTGACTGTAACTTGCATGATGGTTGTGGTTGACCGTATTCTGTCATCAGTGCCTTCTTCTCTGCAGTCTCAGGGACCCGCTATTTGTCAGCCGAGATTATGTTGGAGGTGTGGTGGTAGCCACCCAGGCCAGAAGTGTTCTCTGCCGGTGGTTTATTTCTGATGTGACTAGTCGGGTCATGTTATTCAAGACTGTCTGATGAGGTCAGTGCCGGTGCAGTTCCCGTTGTTTGCCCAGTCGCGGCAGTCTCAGTTCAAACTCCCTCCGCCACCTCAACCTCAACAAGGCGCACCAGTTTCTCAGCTTCCTTGTGCTGAGCAGTGACGTCTTATCTTATAGAAGGTTCGATTCTACTCTTTGATCGGTTAATTTGTGTTTATTTGTCTCAGTTGTTTGAGCTTTATGTGATCTTGTTATTCTTTAGTTGTTCACTGTAGCAGTTCTATCTGGGTGATTTCGGTATTTCTCCTCTCCTATCCTTCTCATTTCTCCTGTTCTACTTTCTCCCTCGTTTCTCTGTTCCCACTGTTTCTATCGATGTGGGGCGCGCGACCGTGCCGAGTTGACTGAGGAAGAGATGCGACGGAATTGGATAGAATGTGATGGAATGGCAGATGAGGTGGACGTTAGCAAGATTTGTGGGTGGATCCTATGCTAGCATGGTTTATTCATTTGTCGCCTATGATTAGAGGTCGCTTTCACTGTATGGGCCAGGTGGCTTGTCACCACCAGTGTCGACAGCCAAGTGAGCAGTCCATGCTGTGCGTTATGTCTTCCAACAGAGTATTTGGCTCTACTCATTTTCTTTGGTTATCTTGTTATCTGAGTCTATGGATCTGTTGTGTCATTGTATGGCTTTGTTTCCCCTGTGCTTCGATGTGAATGGGGCATGGAACAGGCTGATTTGGCCATTCCACTATTTTGCTTGCTGTGTTAGTGTAATGGTCATCCCAGAGACTATCACTTTCTGTAACGGCCCCACAATAGACTGTTATCTCTGTTAGTCGTTTTGGGCTCTTCGAGGCTTGGTCGATGTGACAGACTAGTACAAGACCGTCACACGGTAACGTGCCAATGCAGAAGTGTTACACTCAGGTCATCTTTCGAGGACTGTGTCTATCAGCTCCTCAGAGACTATGTTTTCCTCGTAGACCGTGTTGGTCGGTTCGCTCTAACGGACTTCTCCCTATGTGTTATGGTTAGTTAACGTGCCTACGCTAGTCCGTTATGTTGCGTGTGACCGATGGTTAATTGGCCATGGCGGTTGGTGTAACGCACCTATCCCTATATGCCAGGTTGCTGTAACGGGCTTAGGCTGGTCCGTTACATGCTGTTCGTATGTGTTCGTGGTTTTGGGTCTGTTGGCTCTGACACCCCTGCCTCAGTGCGTCAGGCTATTATAACGTGCCTATAGAGGTCCGTTACAATCCTACTGGCCGTGATGGCCATTGGTCTATTCTGTTCTGTGTCGATTTGTCATAGATTGTGTCCTAGGGTGGTGTCTGTCTATCGATAGTTCTTTGGATAAGTCGATTTAGGTGACTGGGTGCGGTCTCTTCCCTGACTGTCACGGTACCCTAACGACTCAATCTAGAACTACCAGTGTCCTTGTCTCTGGTTGCATAGCGGCTGTTCCTTGACTGCCAGGTTCACCTGGCGGTTGAGTGATGGTTCACTTTACCTAGAGGGTTGTCTTCGTCCACCGCTCATGTTTCCATTTGTCTTGGCTCAATCTCGTGGTTTGCTCGTGACCCGTGGATGATTGTTGATATCCTATGGGGGCTGTGACCTTGATGAGATGGCCAAGAGTGCTTGTCCATGTTCTGGTGTTCGTGTGTGTTTGTGCATGTCAGGTTTGGTTCCGGACAACCTGGTGAGACCAAGGGTTGACTGGTGGCCTTGTCGTGTGTCTCGACAATTTTGCCCAGCTCGAGACATTGGTTCTGGATGCCTCGAGGTATCATTTCACCTCGGTCTGCATGTCCAGTTGTACTGAGAAGGCTTTTCCCGCTATTTGTGAGTTTGATAGTGTATCGCTAGTGTGCGTTGCCTGAGTGCGTAGTGGAAGCGTGTGGGCTAATTACCCATTGGTCGAGAGAATTATTTTTCTCGATGTGACTTTGTCTTGGCTTCCTGTGCCTTGATTTCGTCTGTTGCCATACTATTGCTGGTAAATTTTCGGTGTTGGCATTGGCATTTTTGAGTATTGGGGAATTTATCAGCTTTCCTGCGGATTGAGTACCCTCTACTATGCATTTCTTCTCGTGGGTGTCGTGCTCTTGAGGCATATTCGTGGTCCTTGAGATGCGTTCCCCAAGATTATTGCTTTTCTTGTCGATTCTTGTCGTCGTGGGTCTTTCTCAGTGAGCTGTCCGATGCATGACCAATTCCTTGTGGTCGTGTGTTCAATTGCCTTGATGTGACCCCACTTGCAGTTGTATTTTGCGACTCTGTGTCTTGTACGGATCTGAAATCCTGCGAATGCTGCTGTTGTGTTGTTTTTCTGAGTGCTATTTTTGCATGATTTGGTGTCTCTGTCTTGGACCATTGCCTGGTCAGTAGCTTGCCGTACTCTTCTTTCCTGGTAGAGTAGCTTGCGACTCGATCAGATGTAATATCTAAGTAAGGACTGACTTGATTTTGTGTGGGGTCCAGTGGTATTGTTGTTGTTGGCGTCCTGTGTGCCTGGTGTTTCTTATTACCTCTGGGACTGGAGCCGATGATATGGTCGAGCTGTCAACTGTGAGGACGGTGTCTCCTTGTGTAAGCTACTGCTTGCCTTGTTGTCGTTTTGTTTCCTCGATATTTATTGTTGTGGCAGTCGTGTCTCCTATCCTGAGACATAAGTGACGTTGCCCTGCTTCGGAGGTGTTGGACTTATGTTCCCTCGCGTCGTGCTCAACCTAGAGCGTGTGCCGGTGATTGTGGTCTAACTGTGTTCCTCTGAGCTGTGTTCCTGTCAACTTTTCCTTGCAGTTTCCTCCTGTCCTTCTGTCTAAATTTCGGAGATGAAATTTCTTTTAGGAGAGGACAGTCCTCTGGTTCTGGACTTGCAAGTGGCAAGGCCATGGTTCAGATTCTATGGATTCCAGGATCTGTGTCGAGAGATTTGTCTCCCTCTAAACTCAAGCTGTTAGGCAGCGAATGTTTACAGATTGAGTCTGCTTATTTTTGCTTGTAGCAAGGAAGCCTCACTCCGAAGGAGTGAGGGTTGTTGGCACTCGAAATATGATCATTGGCGACCAAGCCGCAAAGATGAATGATATGGCCCACTGAAGTACAAAAGCTGATAAAGATCAACATACTTAAGACTTCTCAAGCTGCCAGAGTCTCGAGTCACCTGGAATGGACACCGGAGACTTCACCTCAGGAAGGTCGAGATGAATCCACAACCAACCGGCAGTGCGACCAAGCTTGCCTAATGATCCTGCATCGACTCCGTCGTGTCACTGCCCTACACCCATCATCCGACCAAGGGCGATGGTCTACCTGGTGGCCTGCCACCT
The DNA here is from genome assembly GCA_024336825.1 of Amorphophallus titanum. Classification (NCBI taxonomy): domain Eukaryota; kingdom Viridiplantae; phylum Streptophyta; class Magnoliopsida; order Alismatales; family Araceae; genus Amorphophallus; species Amorphophallus titanum. The sequence goes on from JANBPO010009398.1 coordinate 1,538,519, forward strand.
GAATTGAAGACTCTTTTGAGGAGGAAGAACGCTATCGGCCCTTCATGACAAGGAACCGAAGGCTCTGTTAGTAAAAGATGTCGATCACCCGACATGGGTTCGGCTTCTCACTCTATTGGGTCCGTCAGTGACCAAGTCAATGCCCAGTCAAGGCAGAATCACTTTGGGTGTTATGTCACCCTACAAGGGAGGTTTGAGCATGAGTAAGGCCGAGCCGGACGCATAAATCATAGTGTCGAAGGCCGTGTTAGTGAAAAACCTGTGTGCTCAAGTCAAACACACACGGAGTTTGGATTAAGGTTGTACATCGTGCCGAGAGCTTTGTCAGACACCTCGCCAAGATTTTCCAAGGATCACGGCGAGAGGAACAGTCAACGGTGGCCTCTGGAACCATCCCTGGACCCACCGGCTAGTCCTCGACGATCGAATGAGGCTAATACGGTGCCCCACTTCACCGGCGCGCTCCTTAAACGGTGCCGTCAATAACGGCGCGCAAAAATGAAGCTTGGCTACCACTTCCTGTCGCCACCACACCCGGCACGCCCTCCGTGGTGCCGGATTAACCTGTTGCTAAAAAAGTAACCCTCCCTCAACCAATTAAAAAAAAGGAGGAAAAAAAGAGAGAGATACAGAGATATACAGAGAGAAGGATTGAGAGGGGAATTGGAGGCCACCAATCTAAGAAAGGAGTGCGAGGGTTCTTGGGGAGGAAGCATCTTCGCCTAAGTATTTTCGGGCGGCCGCCGCTTTATTCTGTTCAAAGTTCCCGGTGCCGAAGAGGGAATTCTGATACCATATTTTCTCTGGGAGAAGAGTTTATGATGCGGGACGAGCTATAAGATGCCCTAGGACCTGTGTGACAGCAAGCACGACTTGAACCACGGACCCAAGCACTAGCGGACTGACCACGCGCGTCACTCAGATTCGGGGGTGACTCGATGAAGGAGGGGTGGACGGTGACCCACAAGCAGCCTACACGGTTGGAGCCGCTAAGAGTATACGGGGGAGGACAGACCTAAGGTCTGAAGGTCACCCGACTCAGCCGAGGCAGAACCAGTGCCCGAGGGAAGGTATGATGACACTCTCTCACACAGCAACGGTTGGCACTCAATATTAAAAAAATTTGGAACGAGCACTCCTCACCTTCGGCGTGAACGTTGAACAGATACTAAGAAAGCAAGGGTCAGATCTATACCTTGCCGAGTCTGAAGAGACCGACATTAATCGGAGACGAGGGCACGCCGGGGAGCGTGCGCACCTGGCGGACACACTGTGTCAAGGAGGCTTGGCGATGTCCCTGCTATTACAATTACTACACTCCTCGCAGGGAGGGGGATCACGAGGATGGGGACAATTCACTACACGCACTACCCTCGCGTAGGAGGGGGGAACGAAGGGAGGGGAAACCAAACAATGACCGTGCACCTCGCTCCGACGTCCACTAGAGGTGCTGTCAATGCCTGGGCGAAGCTTGAGGGATGACAAAGGATGCCTACAAGTCTGACGATGAGCCGATGTCGCTGGATGGAGGAGGTGGTCATAGATGGAGACCTATGCAGTTCTGCCGCACAGGACAGGATGGCGCAGTCGTGGTGCGGCGGCCGGTATGCTCGCTGATGAACTCCAAACGTGGCGGGACCAAGTTGTGGACACTACTGACTAGGAGATCTATGAGCCCTCAGAATATGGCATCCGTCTGATCACCTCGTTGGACGTGGTCACAGGAATGGCCAGCGTCAGGTTCTTGGGTGAATAGCTAAACCAGTCACTTATAGCTGTGGTGGAACATCCAGTGCTGATATCGGATTAGGACAAGACCACATGCGTTGGTTCCATATCATCAAAAGCTGTAACTTTGCTGAAGACCATCTGACCTGAAACTGAGAGGAGGAGGGGGTGTTAGGGCCGACTTGACAGCAGCTTGTCCTGGGAGGACAGAGGACTCTGGGTCTGGAATGACTGAGGGAGAATGGCCTCCCTGGATGGAGACATTGTCAAAAGCACGTGGGACCACCTCTGGTACGTCGGTGCTTTGTAGAGGAAGAACTCTCATGAAGAGAGCTCTGACTGATTTACACAGGGGCGGGCGGTGGAGCTGCTACCAAAAGGTGCTCAGGTTCAGACCTGAATCTGGCGTAATTGTACGAGAATGGACGACGCGAACGGTGCCGAGGTCGGATCGTAGCGGGACCACTTATGGAGCGGAGCTAGCTCGACGACGAATGACTCCCCAGAAGATTAATTTGGCTATTTCATTCAGTGGACGCCGGGGTAGCCTCTGCAAGCCTGTTCTCTACAGCAGGCTAGATGCAGAGAGCAGTAGGCAGGACTTCTCAAACCACGGGAGGTCGTAGCAGCGACGGGCGACTCCGGGAATGCCGTCGACGCACGGAGTAGGGGAGGGCGAACCCATTCAGTTCGAGGGAGAGAGGGCTGGGGCGTGGGATGCTGGTGGCTAGGGTTAGGGTTGATGGGGGGCGCACTGGTTTGTGGAGGAAGGAGATGGGAGGGCGCACATAAGTGACGACACCGACAAGATCACTCCATTTGGGGCCGGAGGTCCCGAAGGGCTAGCCTGCGTGGGAGTCTGGTGACCCATGGATTATAATAATCACTTGCCCAAGAGACCATACTGAAGGAGACGCAAGCTCCTGCTAGATGGGAAGAGAAGCTTCCTGCTACCATAGCTCGACCACGGGTGAAATCCAATACTAAAAAAAAGGTGGGACAGCTAGGAAGGAGAGGGAAAGACGCGTGATCACCCGATATTAAACACCATATTGCTCGCAGCATAAAAAGGTCTCCCAGCAGGGAGAGTTTCATTCCATTCCCTATCGAAGGGAGTGTTAAGATTGCGTTGGGGTAGATATACAAAAGAAAAGGAGCACACACGGGATGAAAAGGGGAGGAGAAACCGTGGACATGAAAGAGGCTGGAACACCAAACAAGATCTCTCGAGAGGGAGCATTTTCATCGCTTCATATCAGAAAGGGAACAAAAAAAAGGAAAATACATCAAAGGGAAGAAGGGGGAATGTACAAGGAAAGAAGTAGGGACCGCCCCCCCTCTTTCCCTCACCTCTTTCTCCTCTCTCACCCTCTTCCCTCTCTGGAGCGGGGCTTCACCAACAGCCGAGCGACCTCCTGCGTTCTCTTCTTTTTTTTGTGTTCTCCAAGTGAGGGGTTTTTATACCCCTGGTGCAGCTGAAGACAGCCAGGACGGGAGCAGGTGGGATGAGGACAGCCCAGCAAGGTACAGGCATGGGCTGCCATGCTTCCGCTGCGCGCCATCAGTGGTGCCGGACAGAGGCCAATGGGGCGTGACGGGTAATGAAGAAGTTAGACTGCGCCAGGTGGACATGCAGCCAGCCTAGCCGGGTGACGAACCGGGTGTTAGCAATCGGCAGTGTGCCGGGGAGAACGTTCGGCAGCGTGCTGGGCAAGGGCACTGAAGGCGTGCCGGGCGCGGTGCTCTGGAGCGTGCCGGTCGAAGGCCGCTGAAGGCGTGCCGGTGGAGATGCTCGCAGGTGTGCCGGGCTAGCGCTGCTTGAGGGCGTGCCAGGCACGGACGCTCGGGAGTGCGCCGGGTAACGTTGCTCTTGGAGATGTTGAGGGACTTGAGGTTGGCGAGCTCCCCGAGCTCGGGGGGATCCCGCCGGAGAGGTGGTTCAATTTCTTTTTCTGGAGGCAATATGGTTTGTGTCACTATTTCATGATTTGAACTGACACCGTTGACATTATCTTCAGGATATGGAATATTAGCAGACACGAGGTTGCAACTCTCATTTATCTCATTTGTTGAACGGTTTACTTCACATGTCATTAAATCATGTGGGCTGGAGATTGCTTCTGAATGATCATCTTCTACAGCTGCTTCTGCAGCTATATTTGCTGAAGAACCTACTAGTCTTGTCATCTCTGATGATGGTAAAGAATTTAACTTGTCTTCTGGAGCAAATGTTTCATGAGGGGAGCCCCCAACTACTCTATCTTCATCAGCCAACTTCTCTGGTATGCCCGCCGATACATCCACTTGCTTTGATGCCTCCATAGCTGATAACAAATTCAAATCCTGGTTTGTACCAGTGCTCACCGTATGTCTTTCGTTAGCACTTTGGCATGCTTCATCGAGCAGGCGGAGGAGGAGGAAGGGCCAGCACGGCCGACCGCCGTCGGAGATGAAGACCCATCGAGCATGCCCTCTGCCGCATGGCAAGCACGGCGGGGGACAGGAGCCAAGTAAAAACAGAGTACCGTATTTGGTCGGTGTCCCATCACAGGCAGGGGTAGCTGGCGGAGGGAGCAGCGGCAGTGGTTGGCGCGACCCAGTGCGGTGCGTGGCCATCTGGCACAGTGGTGTGCCGGGGTGGAGAGGGGGTGTGCTGTGGTGAGGGCGTTCGGCAGTGTGCTGGTGGAAGAGCACTAAGGGTGTGCCGGTGGAAGCTTCCTTGAGGCGTGCCATTGTGGAGCAATTATCCACCATGAATGACACCTCTCGAGCATGCATAAAGGGATTCAGAGAGTCCACTGCCTCAATCACGCTCTCGTTTATAATCTCAGAGTAGGAATGCCCTCTCTTCCTTAACACTTCAATCTGCATGGATTTTCATAGAGCATAAACCAGTGATCTAACAAAATAATTTGAAAGGCCAGAACCATTCTTATTCCAACAACATCTTTGATCTAAATTCAACAAAAGATCGGTGAAACATTACCTGAGCCATCATCAGTGCCACATAAACTCCAGCAGTGAAAGGATGCAAGGGACCCAAGTCACCTGGAGGACGTGCTGCCCGGACTCGCTCACCGACCTTCCACATACGCGTCTGGTCAATCTTGCCCATAGGGAAAGCGGGCAATCCGTCCTTCTCCTATAAATCAAATCAAGAATGCTTGAAACGTTTGACAATCTAAACTTCCATGACAACCAGGTTTGTCAAACAGAAGAGCAACTAACTCATTTAGCCCCGGGTAATGAGCTTAAATTTATGTTCTTTAATAACAAGCAAACTTACATAGAAGCGTCGACCAGCAAGAACAACACTCTGAATTTCGTTACCACAGGCAACATCCTCATAGCACTCGTAGAGAATATCCATGCAAGGATAGTATGATGCACTGTATGCAGCCTGGAAGTCTTTCTTGCCATCCACAGATAAGGAGTCATAAAGAGCCAACATTCCCTGCAAAAGGATACACATCGGCCAGTTTAACAGATTTCACAACAGATATAACACAGACACATGAAATAGATTGTCACCTTTGTAGAAATTGTCTTTGATATAATTCCCGTAATGCACTCAACAGTATTCTTATAGGCCACCTCTTCACTCATTCCATTTTCAGTGTACCTTCTAAACAAGGCTTCCACAATCCCGTGTACAGCTCCAAGTAGAATACCTTCAAATCAAATAATTTTTTAAACCAACACTACGATCAAATCAAAGAGATCTGTAAAACAAATTAAAAATAGTGACCTTACCACGCTCCCCAAAAATGTCACGTACACTGCCTCACGGCATAACCCGGCACTGGTGAGCTGGCTGCTAAAAGGCCTCCGACCGAGACACACCACCTCGAGGAGAAATGCTGCACCTGAAAAAGTAGGGAGTGAGTCTCATCTGATTGGCTCAGTAGGGGTCCCGCGGATCCTCACCACAATGAAAGTAGTAACAAAAGTAACAACAGTAGAAATAACAACAGTAACAGAAAGCAGTAGTAGTGGCAAAGTAACTAAAATAACAACAACAACGGTGGCTAGAACCATAGAACAAGAAAATGGCAGAACCACAGAGTCTCTACACTACTCCTACCCTCACAAGAGAATCACAATCTCGAGTCAGAATCGTCGATCTAAGGAAGGTTGTGGTCACACTAACGGAACAACCTATGAAGCCTCTAACGTAGGAAAAACCCTCACGGATGGAAGCCATTATGAAAACCACACCGTCGAAAGACCCTATCCTAGCTACATGGAGAACTCTGACCACGTTGTCGGGAAACCTTGGCCTCGCAGGCGAGAAGTCACGCTAAAGTCACCCAGTCGGAACGCACTACCCCTACTCCAAAGAACCACGGCTCACGGTCAGGAATCAAACCCACGGGTGGCTAAAGTACTCCATCACTAGCACCAGTTGGATGCGTCCACTGATATCTTACACCACACCGTCTCCCCCTAGTTGGGCCACCTCTCCCAGAGAGGGAGGCAAGGGACTGGGTTGGATGTGTCCCGGATGCCTTACACCGCTCACTACACTCATGCTTGGTTGCCTCTCCCAGAGAGTGAGGCAGAGTCACAACGACACAAGGACTAGTTGGGGTCACGTCCGTCGACATGGATCCTCTGTCTCCAACCACTTATGCACACACAGACCATGCCCTCTAAGTTAAGTCCTCTAACTGATTCTCCCCTCAGCCGGACTCAGGTTGTAAAGGCGAGGGGTCCTACAGTAACTCCCTTAAAAGTCGTCACATTGGGAACAACTCTTGACCATGCGGTCGGAACGTGTCGGCACTCAGCAAGCAATGCTCTCAGCCCAGCCGATACATGCATGACACTCAGTAAGCAAAGCTTCGTGGAGTACTACATGGAAGAAGGTCCAACTCATGCACACCTGAAACCACGAAGTGGCATAACTCAATAAGGGTAAACCTCCTAAGGCTGGTAAGGAGAAACAATGAACACTGGCCTACTAACTCATGCGGGAAGGTACCTCATGATGTGAGACAACCATGGGGTGCAGTAGAAATGATATAAAGGGCCTCGGACCTACCGTCGCAAGCACACTAGTAATGGCCCGAACTCGATGTCAGTGGACTAGCTCACTCGATGCACATCCCTTCTCTCAGGGTGACTTAGGGATGGAAGGTCAAGTCTGAGGACCAGACTCTTGCTGGTTGGGGGTAATGGCACGGTTGAGATGAGACCCTCCCTTAGATTCTGGAGCTCCTGTGTCAACGGGGCAGACCACATGCCTTGGAGGGCGCGGGTAACACTCACACTCACTCCCACGATGGCCACTCAATGTAGCTGGTCGGCCAGGGCTGGGCACTCTCTTCCTCACTGGCGGAGCTCAGATATGATATTGAATGACAAAATTAACCAGGAGGAGGGTTTGGGACTCACCTAGCCAGCTTGAAGAAGCCGACTCCGACCGGAGAAGAGAGCGAGCTGGGAAAGTGCGCGACCCCGCACGTGTGTCGGTGTAGCTTGATCGACGATCTGCTGTTACAACACTACTCCTCAAGCAAGAGGGTGATCATGGGATGGGAAAAATTAATAATGCAATCAAACACTACCTCCACGCAGGGAGGGGCACTAAGCCAGCCAGGCGGGGAGGGGATTCGGTGGCGTGATAGAGGTAGCGAGAATACTGGCCTACATAGTCACTGGCGCAGTTGGTTTGCTCTGGTACCAGTAACTTGTCGGGGATGATGCTCCCTATCCAGATGTCCGATGAAGGCGCGGTCAGTGCCGCTAGAAAGCTGCTCGACTTGTGGAACACCAGGAAGGAGAACTACCCTGATCGGAATGCAGACAAGACAGGGATGCCGATTCCTGCAGGACTGCACAGATTACACTTTCTGCAGACCAGAGGGCTCTTGATTGGGACATTACTCTCGGCTGGGACATCGGATTGAGCCGAGATCAGGTTTGCTGGAGAGAGGATTGACTCTAGTTGCCCTTCACTCAAAATATCTGTGGAACTTGGCCGGATGACTCGGCGATGGCCCTTGAATGCCAGTGGGGTCGAACAGAGTGAAGGAACAGGAAACTGGAACCAACTCACCAGGGTTGCATCTTGCTGGTGCGATGCTGGATCGGGTCGGGACTAGACTCGTCGCGAAGAAGGATGCCTCGGGAATGATCTGGAGCTGGAATGGTCATGATCTGATGTAAGGAGTGCCGGTACTGTCCATTCTTGGAAGGTTGCGCAGTCTGGGTTGCTGATAGGATAGGGGAGGCTTGTCGGGGTTGGCCATCTTAGGCTCGTCGTTGGATGGAGCTGAAACCACTGTCGTTGTGAAGAGGAGAGCCAGACGTCAAAACGTTGGATGGAGTGGTGGCAGCTTCTGTAATCTGACTGGTCCGGGGCTCCTAGAGCAGGGGCGATCAGACTGTGCACTCCTGGGAAGACAGTCGTACCAGGGTGCTCTGGTGATCGAATGAAGCCCTTCTTCTTGGAGGTGAAAGAGGACTCTCAGGGAAACTCCCTGACCAAAGGTCATGACCAGACTCCTGAGGAAGAAGGCGGGAGGGATTCTGCAACTCGTCTCTGTCTGTAGCTGGAGTCGATTTGCGCAGTCTGACGGAAACTGGTCTCTTGCCCAGCTCCGACCTCGGATGAGGGTGCTCAACCTCTCGTTGTGAAGCTACTTCGGAGTAGCTTCTTCAGAGTCTAGGCTGGTTTCCTGGGACGATGCAGGGAGGGTGGTGGAATCACTACAATAGGACGGGCGAAACTACTACTGCTATCTCTAGGTAGCAGTGGAGTGCCCTCCGTTGTCATTCATTTCATTTTTTTTTTGCTCCTGTCTTCATGACATGAGGAATCATCGTAGGGCTGTGCCTCACTGCTTCATTGCTATTCCTGCAACTTTCTTCGGGTTTTCGGCTCCATTATTTCGTTCCCGTAGCACTTGCAGTTATGACTCACCATGGTGAAGACAGAGATTTTTCCCAGAGGCTACGAGCTGGTGCAGGCTTGTCTCAATGAGGCGCACCAGTCTAGAAATGATGTAGGTCTACCTCGGCGAGGCACTTTGACCTAGAGTTGATGTTGACCAACCCTTAGGGTATATTGGCCAGAGCTGATGTATACCATCCTCTGGGACGTGTTGGCCTGAAATTGGGTGTTGGGCAACCTTTGGGGGTACATTAGCCATAGTTGATGCGGGCCGGCCCTTAGGGTATATTGGTCCAAAGTTGATGTAGACCTGCCTTGGAGAGGATTATTGGCCTGTAGTTGATGTAGACCTATCTCGGCGAGACTTGCTGGCTCGAAATTAATGTAGGCTTGTTTCTGAGAGACTTGTTGGCCTGTCTCGGCGAGACTTGTTGGCCTGGAGTTGATGCGGACCTGTCTCGGAGGACACATTCGTCTAAGTCGTCGTTGATTGACTGTCGAGTTGTAATAGCCGAAAACTGACATTGGTTGCTCCTTGGGGGTGCGTTGGCCAAAAGTCGTTGGGTTGGCTGACTGATGAGGTGTCATTGTTGACGTCTCGGTTGTGTGTAGTCGAATATGTTGATGTGCCGGCTGACCATTAGGATGTCGCCGAAGATGTGTCGGTTGATCGCTGAGGTGTGCAGCCGCAAGTTAAAGCTGGCTAACCGTTGGGGTGTCGCCAAAGATCCGCTGACTAACCGCTGAGGTGTGTAGCCGAAGGTAGAAGCTGGCTAACTGTTGGCTTGTGACAGCCAGAGCTGATGCAAACCAGCCCTTAGGGCGTGTTGGTCTGAGTTGATGTCCGTCGTACACGAGCTGAGGCACTGCCCTTGGTGTGACATTGGTAGATGCTGACATTTGGTCTCCATCGAGACGCCTAGATGACTGAGCTTGCGTCTTCATGGTGGGACTTCTCCCGCCTTAACGCGATTCAGGAGCGCAGGCGGAGGACTCAGTTGATGATTTAGCAGGAGGAGCAACAACTTTGCAGACTTCGGTCGTCTCAGGCTGAGGTGGGCGCCCAGGTCGAGGCCGCTTACCAGCGCGAGCGGGTGGCCTCCCACAGAGTGGAGAAGCTTTTGTGAGAGGTCCGGGGGACTGAGGAGGAGTGCAGTCTTGTGCGTGCTGATGTAGACTCTCCACTGTAGGCTTGAGCGATCGGGTGGCCTCCCACCGACTGGAGGAGCTTTTGTGAGAGGTCCGGGGGACCGAGGAGCGTAGTCTTGCGGTTGCTGATGTAGACTCTTCGCCGTAGGCTTGAGGGGCTCCAGGAGGAAGCTCTTTAGAGTGAGACTCGTCTTGCTGAGCTGAGGAGGAGCGAGTCTGGTGGTTGATGGGCTTTGGTACATTCTTGTACACATGACTTTTGTGCTTTGCCCATTCTTGTCAGAGTCACCCCGAGGGCTTGTCTCAGGCTCCTTTCTTTGATGATATTGATGAATAAAGGACAGAGTTCAATAACTTATTGCTTCTCTCCTCTTGCATGTATGTTCTCTTTTTTTCTTTTTTTTTTCACTTTACCAGTCCTACCGCCCTTTCGGGTTTTTGTCAGGACTGGCCCCCTTTAGCTTTTTCCAGTGTGTCCTTTCAGGTTTTCACATTGAGGGGTATCCATTTTTGCCTAAGGCATCCTCACGGATTTTCACCTTAGTCGGGTTAAAGCCTTATTGTCGTTGGTTGCTCCCCTGACAGAAACAACCAAGTCCGCTGGGGCATCAATATTTTTAACCCCGTTCTCTTCTCTCTTTTTTTTGGGTGCCTACGATGCCAAAAGGCTGAGGAAGTGTGGCATTCCCAGCGGGACATGTATGCCGCACCGGTGGGACGGATGGGTGGATTTGATGGCCGAAAGGCGGGTGATGGGTCGACAGTCCGAAAGGGCATACTGAGGCCAACCCTTAGAAGGTAGAATGTGTCGAAGGGCGAGGGGGGTTGGCATACTGAGACCAACCCTAGAAGGTAGAATGTGCCAAAGGGCGAGGAAAGTTGGCAGCCCGAGAGGGCGTACTAAGACCAATCCCTAAAGAGTAGAATGTGCCGAAGGGCGAGGAAAGTTAGCAACTCGAGAGGGCGTACTGAGACCAATCCCTAAAAGGTAGGATGTGCCGAAAGGCGAGGGGGGGTTGGCAGCCCGAGAGGGCGTACTGAGACCAATCCCTAGAAGGTAGAATGTGCCGAAAGGCGAAGTGGGTTGGCAGCCCGTAAGGGCATACTGAGACCAACCCTAAAAGATAGAATGTGTCGAAAGTCGAGGTGGGTTGACAGCCCGAGAGGGCATCCTGAGCCCAATCCCTGTGGGACAAAACATGCTGGGAAGTGAGTTGACTTGGCAGCCCGAGAGGGCATACTGATACTGGTCCAGGTGGGGCAAAATGTGCTGAGAAGCGAGTTGAATTGGCAGCCCGAGAGGGCGTGCTGAGGATGGTCCCGGTGGGATAAAATGTGTTGAGAAGCGAGTTGAATTGGCAGCCCGGGAGGGCGTACTAAGGCGGGTCCCAGTGGGACAAAATGTGCTGAGAAGCGAGTTGAATTGGCAGCCCGAGAGGGCGTACTAAGGACGATCCCAGTGGGACGGAGTATAACAATGTCGGGATGCACCGGTGGGGCTGAGTGTTATAGAAATGACATGGGAGGCATGGCCATGATATCAATATGATGGGGCCACTCAGAAAGCAGACTGAGAGAGGATTTTTTTTTTCCACATTACCAACATCACCGCCCTTTCGGGTTTTCGCCGAAGCTGGCCCCCTTTAGCTTTTTCCGGTGCGCCCTTGCGGGTTTTCACACCGAGGGGTTGCCCAATTTTGCCTGAGGTGTCTATCGTTATGTCAAAATTCTTATCGCTCTGATTGACATGAATGATATAAACTCGTCGCGTCTCCGGGTTCCTTCCGCGCTCGAGGCATGACAAAGTCATCAGTGGATAAGTTCAGCCTTGCTTCTGGTGGACAGGTACTCCCGTCAAGTGACGTGAGTTTGTCATGACTCGAGGTCCTGTTTCTCATCTGCAAGATGAGATTTTACGTGTGGTTTCAGTGTCTACCTTCGTGTGTGAGCACAGGCCTCCACGACAGAGGCGTCGTGGCATTTTCCTAGTAGTGTGGATAGGGCGTGGAGAGGGGGATTTCTACGGCCCAAATAGAGCGGCTAAATGAGGTCCCAACGGACCAAATGAGGCCCAGCTCCCAAGTGACAGCCCCTCCGAGGGCCCACTAAGCCTAATAACTCACTCGGATTAAGCGCTTCCTAAGCGACCTTCGGGTTCGGAAGTTCGAGCGTCAAGTCAATCGGGAAGCCTCTACGAGGCCTTATGCATCCCACCCGAGCCTTGCGCCTATCGCTCGGGAAAACCCCATGAAGCTGGCGCCATATGCTCTGACCGACTGGCGGAAGCTTATCCATGCGACTGTTGCATGCCCTTTAAGAGCTGGAGATCGTAGGGATAATGACGATTAAGAGCCCTCGCACCTTAACGAGCCCACGAAGGAGACGTAACCTCCCCTGAAACTCCTCACCTTGCAGGGCTCCTACGTTCATGGGTCACTATATAAACCTGGGACACCCTCCTGCTAAAGGTAAGCGCTATTAAGCGATATCAACCCTGAGCTAGAGCCACTTCAGCACTTGGTGGAGAGGAATCTCGCGCCCTCATCTCCTTCCCTTTCTCCCTCGCACCCAAGCTCTACTTCCATCGCTGACTTAAGCATCGGAGGGTTTACCTTGGGGATTCATCCCTGGGCACCTCTGACTCGTTTCCCTCTTTGCAGTTCTAGCATACATGGACATCTTCCTCAGCTCAGGCACCAGGCGAGAAAACCCCACTTCATCTGGCGCCGTCTGTGGGAACCAAACAAAGAGCCAACATGGTGCGAAGGAGTTCTAGCAGGAAGGCCACCGGCGACAGAGGGAAAGCCATTGCGATGGAGGAAGGTGCACCTTCCGATCCTATGGGAAACACCCCCTCACACGCCAGTGACCCGACCGGTGACAACCCCCCGCCCATCATGGAGGGGAAACCCCTTATCGGAAGCGCAGACCCCCTCCAAACCCTCAACGCCAAACTAGATAGCCTCATTGATCTTATGAGGACCCAGGCGGCCAGGGAGGAGCATTCGCGAATTCCTTGGGAAAGCCCCCCTCGTGAAGATGCTTCCCTGCAAACTGCAGGGGGCTGTTTCATCCTCCGGGGGTGGCAGATAATATGCAACCGGTCAGGTGGGCCATTGCAAGCCCCTCCCCAGGAACAAGAAGCCTCCTCCACTCTGAGGAGAGAGAAGTCTACAGTGCGCCACCTACCTCTAGAGATCGAGCCCTTCGAGGGGCGTCGGGGCAGCGTACGGGAGCGCCCCTACAGCCCCTCGACCCTGTGACGATCAGAGCTATCCCTCCAACTGTGAGACTTTAAGAGGCGTTTCACAGAGCAAGAGCACGCCCTCCGCGCCATACAAAAGACCTCCACTGCGGAGGACGAGGAGCAATCCCCATTCTCCAACCTCATCTTGATGGCTGAGATCTCCCCTAGGATTTTACTGCCGACCTTCAAAGCATACGACGGCCACGGAGACCCGACCGACCATTAGGACAGCTTCGACACCCTCATGACCTTGCATGGGGCGTCTGATGCCATCAAGTGCCGAGCGTTCGCGACCACCCTAGTCCAGGGCGCTCAGGCATGGTTCCAAGCACTCACCCCAGGCAGCATCCGGGATTTCCAACAGTTCGGGTAGGTATTCAAGGAGAGCTTCACCGATAGTGGTCCTCCACGGTCAGTAGTGGGGCTATTAGCCCTCGAATAGGAATAGGGGAAAAGACTCTGGGCCTATATTAACCGATTTAAATAGGAGGCCCTACGTATCCCCCCCCTGGATGTTGCCTCGACCCTAACCGCACTTACCGGGGGTACCCGCGATGAGAACTTGTGGCCTGAGCTAGTCCTTGTGGATGCACTTTTCGGGGAACTTCTTTGTTTCGTTCATTTGTTTGTCTTTCCATTCGTTTGTTTGGTTTATTAGTGCGAGGGAATGTCAGTCACCTACGTGATGATTTATGCGGACATAAAGAAGCCCATGGTGCACTCATTCTGACTAATCAGAATATTGTGTGTATCATGTCAGGACTGAGAACCCGTCGTTCCATAATACGATATTAATTACATCTCCTTGGGGAGGGGAAAACCCTTGTTTGATTGCCAGAAAAAGGGGCCCGATGGCCTAAAGTTCATGATAATGACAGCGAGAGTAGAATCTCAGATTGCGTTTAAACAAACCCCGCATTGGGGCGTAAACGTTCACAGATATGCATATCGATCACTCATAGACCATTCTTTATTCGGACAGAAGTCTGTATTTACAACGTGAGAGACGGTGACAAAACCATACGAATGTCTACTGTGAGTACGACAAGTTTAATGCAATTGTGGGATTAGATCCTAGTGTATGTTGGTCACTAATGGACCATTTGTTGTTCGGATGAGAGTCTGCATTTGAAGCATTGAAGACAATGATAAAATCGTGCAAATGTCTACCGTAGACACGAAAAGTTTAATGCGGGTGTGGGATTGAATCCCGGGAGAAGCCAGTCGAGTTAACGAACTATTGGCCCGAGATGTGTTCGGATCATGACCATATCGGGGGTTCCGAGGTCCACATCTGATACCACAAGACATCATTAATTTTCTCTTTGCACCAAGTCCGGGGGAGTGACTTGTTAGGTGTGCAGCCCGAGCTCACCAACGTGCGCCCTCACACGCGGCCCCCGGAACAAAATTTAATTACAGAAGGGTTATGGTGTTTGTTATCATGAGAGTGATAATATAAAAGCAAACTAAAAGGACACAAATATAAAATAAAATGTTAGTGCTCGGTGTCGATTCCCACCAAATCTCCCCGGGTCGAAAGAACTCGACCCCGTCGAGTAAGGGGTAGCTACTCGTGTGTCACTCCGGCAGATCCGTCACCGCACTAGGTAGCGCAGAGTACGTTCCACTCCTTGAGATCGGCACCTACTCACCCCGTCTACATTCTATATGCTATGCTGCGGGGAATGAGGCTAGTGGTGGACACTCAGGGGTGGGGTCACTCTCAAGGAAAGGAGACGACTCAATGACTCACTAGGAATCACCGCAGTGTCCCTTTGGTGACTAGATCTGATACACTAAGAAGAGCTGAACCCAACGCTAGCAAGTCCACAACATGCACATAAGGACCTACTTGCCTCATACTCGAAAGGGACAAACATTGTGAGCTTACAATAGACTCGACCGACTCATGACATACTGGACAAACAAAGAAAAAACACAGACTCTTACATGACCCTAAACCTACAGTTAGTTTGACCCATACATTTGTAATGGTAGACCAGGACATCAGAACGTGTGCCATGCATACACAAGACGCAATTGGAGGTTGGCAGCATGGGGGACTCCGAGTCGTCCAAGTACGAACCAATCTGGCAATGACTTTCCTTTGGGATTGGGTGTGGGAGGGCTAGGAGACCCAAAACTACCTTCTTCCGTGCCCCAATGAACTGAAGGACTGACCCATGGAGAACGGGTGTGATAGTGAACTCTGTGGAAGAAGTGGAGTGAATATGATATCTCGGGAGGTTCACTAGTGAAGGGGTCAAAAGGGTCAAAGAAGGTATGACCCCATGAGATGGATTCCCCGATGTCATGGTCCCATGTGTAGGGTTCTTGAAGGTGAAGGTGGTCACCTTCATTCCTTATGGTAAGAGGGACGATGAGCTCATGGAGTAGATATGGGTCCTCCCTTGGGACGACAATACCGTAAGAGGGGGCAAAGTCAAGCTCATCGGGAATTGGGAAGAACAACAGGACCTCGGTGGTGATAGGACCCACGGTGTACACCGAGATAACAGACCCCAAAGCTGGGAGCATGAAGCTGTGAATATAGGGTTGGTTAGACCCTAAGGCCAATGTATACGTCAGCTCCCATTGACATTCTAAACTCCTTAGTATATCCTTTACACTTTCTACAAAGCAAAAGGATTTGAAAGTGGTGTGAAAGGAGTTCATGGGGACTATTGGGAGGGTTGGTTTCACGGAGGGGTAGCAAGATGGTCTAGGGACCAAGCCTATCTTGAGCCAACTATGCAGTGGCTCGGTAATGAACAACTTTCCCGTTAGAAGTACAGGTGGCTCTGGCTGGGGTGGCTCCGAATAAAGATCGAAAGGTGTGGCTTCTCCAACCCTTTTATCTCCTAGGGATAGTGATGTCCAAGTGGGACACTGTCCGGCAAAGTGACTGAACCCCTGGAAGTGATAACACTACTGTCGTGAGCCACTAGGTTCCTCGATAAGTAGGTCCTTACCCTTATCCTTTTGGCAGACAATGGGTGTAGGCAACGGGGAAGGATGGGCTCTCACGGGTGGGGGAAGAGGATCCTCCATGAGGGGAAAAGGACCTTGGGTTGGCACGCCATGTGGAGAGGTAGATGCTTGCCGAAAGGCGGCATCAAACCATGACTCGAATGGCTCGACCTCTAGAGTGACCTGATAAGATTGCTCCAGAGTGATCGCGTCGCGGCAAAGACACTCAAACAAGTAGTGAGGCCGTAGACCTCTCCGGAACTAAAATCCGGCCATGGTGCTCTCCTTCCCGAATCCACATCTGACCGGTACACTTCAATGTCCCAAATGTACTCAGACACCAACTGACTGCCTTGGACGGGTCTGATGTAAGGGTTGGCCATAGTTGCAAAGAGATGAGAATTGATTCCCCTAGGAGTGGGAATGCATTGGAACCCCTTTCTTTTTCTTTTCTTTCCTTTTTTTAATGCAAAACTAATGCAAGCACCTAGACTCTCTAGACTCAAGACCCTAGACTTAACCCAACTTCCAGTACGTGGCGGAAGCTTTAACCCAAAGGTCAGACTCGACACGAGGGGCTACCTTCCGGATAGGCGTAACCTAACCTTCCAATAAAGTCTTTTGATATACCAGAGTATTGGGGATGCAATGCAATTTAAAACACCTTTTTTTTATTCTTTTTAACACAATGATGATCCTAGACTTAAGACACTTTTTTCCCTTTTTCATGCAATGACAACCCTAGACTCAACCTTTCACTCTGATACCAATTTGATGTGGGACGAGATAGCGAACCTAGGACTCTAGCTCGCAGGCATCCCTAAGCGAGGGAAACGTGGGACCATGCGCGGTTGAGGAACCAGCTATGAGTCTTGGGTATCGGCTATTCCGTGTGTACTCGGATTGAGTCACGGGATGGGTTTCACTCTCTCACTCACAGTGGTGATTGAATTGATATAGCGAGCTAAATTATCCTAGCATGCTCTCTAGCAGCGGCATATAAAATATACACAAGTAAAGCAAGATGCCGAGTAAGGAGCGAACATGATACCTCTACGCTTCGAGGGTGGGGACGACGACCCCGGTCAAGGTCGGTAACTCCCGATAAATACAAGTAATCAATAATTATAGAATTACAAATCACTGCCCACTCCATGCGGGGAGGTAAAGGGCTACAAGTGGGGCCTGGGAGGACCGTTCATGGGTTGACGGGCAACAATTTGAGCCGCTCCGATGGTAGCGTTCGCCGGCAACTGTGGGGCCCGCATCCTGGTTGGTGGGCCGAATGGGCCGGGAGTGGTACTGCTGCGGCGGTGACTCCTGGAGGGATGATCCCCTGGATGGAAGCGTGCTGGTTGTCCCGTGGAAGGTGAGGCGGCCGACCGGGCGATCGACGTGGCTTGCTATCCACGGACAGGATCTTCTGTTTCTGTAGGGCGCGACCCGGCGAAAACACCTGCTGTGATCAGCCATTCCCCGCCCTCCTCCTCTTCTCTTTGATCCATCCATGTTTCGGTCTCCTTTGCAGTCCGAGAGGCCGATCGAGTATTTAATTATTAATTTTCCTTGAAGGAAGTGCCCGCTAATTGATTTAGTTTCCAGATGGTCACCCGACAGACCTGCAGATTTATCGGGCATGTGGTTCTGACCCTCGAACCTGTTCTTCGATGTGATCTTTCCTACTCTGTGCCCTCGGACTCTTCCTCCCCCTCCTACAGATTCCTCCTCTTGTTGCATGTTGACCACCGAGTTTGACCAAAAAAAATGCCAAATTCGAAATGCTCATCTCGGTGGAAGATTATGCTACTTTCTGTCCATCTCCGTGCCAGGGGCACAAGACCCCTGCTTCCTTCCTAGTAGACTTTCTATCCCCTAGGTTAGATGTACATCCTGCAGAACCTCCTAGGTTAGTTGAGTTAGTTGGGGTAGAAGTTTGTTCTAGTGTCGATAGTCCTTCCACCTCTGCGACGCTCCTGGTGATGCGTCATTCAAAATCTATTCTAGGTAAGTTCCTTCAGGATCTAACCAGTAAATGTCGTGCCCTCCTTAAGTGTCCTGAATTTGTAGCCACTGCCCTCGTCATAGAGGATGATGAGGGATTAGAGGGTGGGGCGTGGAGCAATGACGGTTTGGGCGTTTACGAAATTATGGATGAGAAGGACCCAATCGATGACGAAGAAAGCGACGTGGATGACATTGCTGATCAATATGCACAAGGATTGAAGAGATTTGATGAACCATCATCAGTAGTGGATGAACCCACTAAGGAAATCAACTTAGGGACCAAAGAGGATCCCAGGCCAATCATTATTTCAACTAATCTCCCTCCTCAGGTTGAAGAGGAGTTGATCAAGATCTTGAGGGAGTATAGCAACTCATTTGCCTGGTCCTATGAGGACATGCCATGTCTTGACCCTGCTCTGGTTGAACATCGACTCATTTTAAAACCAGGGGCAACGCCCGTCAAATAGAAACTAAGAAGATTCCACCCACAACTAGCCCTGAAGATGAAGGAAGAGGTTGACAAATTACATAAGGTCAGGTTTATTAGAGTTGTCTTATATCCGCAATGGGTGGCAAATATAGTCCCGGTGATGAAGAAGGATGGCAAAGTTTGAATTTACAGTGATTTCAAGGATTTAAATAAAGTATGTCCAAAAGATGATTTCCCACTTCCTCATATTGATATGTTGGTGGATAACACAGCTGGGTATGAAGCCCTCTCATTCATGGATGGATATTCTGGTTATAATCAAATCCGTCTTGCTCCCGAGAACCAAGAGAAGACTTCTTTCACCACGCCCTGAGGCACGTACTGCTATGTTGTCATGCCATTTGGACTAAAGAATGCAGGTGCCGCATATCGACGAGTGATGATGGCTATTTTCCACGACATGATGAATGTGTATATGGAAGCTTATGTGGACGATATCCTGATGAAGTCAAGGAGTAAAGAAGAACACCCCGCCATTTTAGCTAAGGTGTTGCAAAGGGCTAGGGAGTACAAGTTAAAGATGAATCTAAAGAAATGTGTGTTCGGAGTCGAATCAGGGAAGTTGCTTGGGTTTATAGTTAGTAAATGGGGGATTCAGATCGATCCAAACAAGGCAAAGACCGTGATGGACATGCCCCCGCCAAAGAACATCACTGAACTTTGAGGTTTGATTAGGCGTTTACAATTCATCAGGAGATTCATATCTCAGCATTCACAGAGATGCCCCCCATTCTATGATTTGTTGAAGGCGGGGGCTAAATTTGAATGGAATGAATAATGCCAAGAGGCCTATGAGGACCTTAAGGTTTATTTATCTAATCCCCTGGTTCTACAACCTCCTATCCCTGGTAAACCCCTGATCTTGTACATTTCTATCATTGAGGACTCCCTAGGAGCTGTCCTGGCCCAAGTGGATGACGAAGGAAGAGAAAGGGCAGCATACTATCTCTCTAGACTGTTCAATCCGACTGAATCTAGGTATACTGTCATGGAGAAGGCCTGTGCAGCACTAGTGTGGGTAGCTCAGAAGCTTAAGCACTATTTTCTTGCCCACGAGGTCAAACTAATCTCTAGGATGGTCCCTATTCGTTATCTCTTAGAAAAGCCCATCCTTTCTAGCAGATTAGCTCACTGGCAGAGTTTCCTTTCTCAATTCGACATCACCTTCATCGTCCAGAAGGCGATCAAGGGATATGCCATTGTCGAGCATCTCGCTCATTCTCCAATCCCTTGCACCGATTCGATCCAGGACAAATTCCCTAATGAACATCTAGCCATAATCACTCATCTTCCTTTCTGATCTTTGCACTTTGACGATGCATTAAATTCTCAGGGCCGCGGAATCGGCGGCGTTCTCCTTACTTCGGAAGGGGTAACCATCCTTATTGCTTATCAACTCTCTTTCTCTGCCACAAATAATATAGCCGAGCATGAGACTCTCCTAGCTGGTCTCAAGCACGCCTACCTCTTAGGCGCATGCTATCTCAACATCATAGGAGACTCTCAATTGGTGCTGTGTCAAGTTCTCTCAACTTACTACACCCGTGACCTCAAGCTTAAGCCCTATCAAGACCTGGTCACGCTCTTGGCTAGGCAGTTCCGTAAGCTTATGTATATCCATACTCCTCACTCTTAGAATATCCTGGCTGATGCATTAGCATCACTTGCTTCTTCCCTTTCTTTCCCTCTTAGTCGTTCCACTGAGACCATCATGTCCAGCGGATGGACGCTCCCTCTCTTCAGGATCCTTGGTTTGATAACCTTAGGAAAACTGTAGAGAAGAAGGCTGAGAAGGAAGAGTTGAAGGAAGTCTCATTGACTGAGCTTGGGGAAATTCTAGAAGAAGAAGAGCTGCCATGGTTTCACAAAATTGAGCAATATTATTAGGATGGATCTTTTCCAGAGATGGCCAATGCCAAGCAGCGGAAGGCCATTAGAAGAGTCACCACAAGGTATACAATCATTGCACCACCCCCAAGCTAATGAACAAGTCGAAAATGTCAACAAAACTATCCTCAAAGGCACTAAGACCAGGCTCAGGAAAGCCAAGGGTAATTGGCTTGAGGAATTGCCAAACATACTACAGTCGTACCGAACAACTCCCAGAGCTACTACTGGTGAGACTCCTTTCCATCTGGTGTACGACACGGAGGCCATGATCATCCTGGAGATCGGCAACCATTCCCTCTGAGTTATCAACCTCTCATCCGAGCTGAATGAGCAAAAGTTGTTAGAAAACTTGGACCTAGCAGACGAAGTATGCGAGGTTGCGAGGATCCAAGCTACGGAATACCAATGGTGCATGACTTGCTACTATAACGCCAAAGTTAGAGACAGATAATTCCAACTAGGAAGTTTCATTCTGTGAAAGGCCAAAGCTTCTTGACCAGTAGAGGCGATGGGGAAGCTGGCCCCTAATTGGAAAGGCCCCTACCGAGTGGTCAAGGCACTCAGAAAAGGAGCGTACCGATTATCTACCTTGGAAGGAACGCCCATTCCTCAGACGTGGAATGCTGAGCCCGACATTTGCTAAAGCAACTACCACTAACGCTAAACATTGAAATTGTCATTCTATTGATGAGGTTAAGCTTTAGTTGTTGTTGTGTTTGACAGTTCCGGCATGCATTCACAATCTAGGGTTGGCAGTTAGAGGTGATCCTACTGACTATGTCATGCTACCTTCATGTATGTTTGTTTTAGATCTTAGACTTTACCTTACAGTTTCATTACTGCTTGTCTGTTTCAATGCTGACAGTTCAAAATTATCTGTGGATATTAAGTATTTTATCTGCGATGGAAACATTGGGAAAGTTTTATTTTTGAGCATCTTTCCATACATGTAAGAGATAGATTGTGACAATAACTCTCCTTTTTATTGTGTTAAATATCTTTGTACATCAGATAGGCCATGGCCAATATAATATGCAAGAAAGAGAAAGACTGGTACATCACGAACTGATCACTCGGTGTGGATGAGATTAGTAGCCATCAAGTCGAGCTACCGACTCCACCTCATGTGGAAACTGGCTCGGATAATAGGATGGCTGGCTTTGTCTACTCGAGAAGTTCGAAAGAGATGGTATCAGTAGGAAAGAGAGAGAAGGGGAAGGAATGCTCGGGTGCTAGCTTCGTAGAAAATAGGAGAAGGCCTCCTCTACCAACTTTTTAGAAGTTGGAGCATAATTAAGCCAACAAGAATTGATGGTGCGGGCAAGAAGAAGAAGGAAGTGGAAAGCCAGCACCCTCCAAAGAGTGAAAGAGAGCGAGCGAGAAGAGACAAAATAAGGAAAAGAGGTTGGTAGAAGAACAGAAGAGAGAGAAAGAGTTCGCACTACCTTGAAGGGAGTGGGATAGGGGGAGCGAGGATGAAAGAAAGGAGGAGCAACAACTCCTTCCATCCCCTCTCCCCAGTGGGGCAGCGGTCCAAAGGTCGGGAGGGAGCACGTCGCCATGCGTCATCCCTTCTTGTACGTCGTCTGCTCCATCGCCGTCCATTCTTCTATGCCAAAGTAGCATGAACGCCCCAACAACCACCAAAGTCTTCATCTTAAGAGTCATCCTCCATGCTTCACTTGAAGACGATCACAAAGGAAGAAGATGGCCACTTCACAAGAACGAGAGGAGAAAGCAAGAGATTGCAAGGGAAAGCCTTAAGTGGCATGAAGAGGAGGAGGCGCCCTTCGGGACCTTTTATAGGCCGAAGGGAGAGACCTTTGCCTTAATTGAATCTCCCCTCGAAAAGACGCAAGAGGCAGACGCTCTTCCCTAGAAGTAGTTACGCTACCTCCCTCACAGACCCCGTGGGAATACGTGAAACGGCAAGTCATTTAAGGCATAAAAGGATGAAAAGATGCCAGTTCAGCACCCAATCGACACACAAGCCTAATTTTTCAGCTACAAATCGTACGAGATCTCAGATTCAATGGCAACGGCGGATATGATGAATCCTACTCAGTCAAAGGTGGTAACATGCAGTTAATTGCGTCTTGAACACTTCTACCATTATATAGAAAGAAAATCATTACACAGCCAAATCTAGATAGAAATTGCAAAAGAGAAAGAGGAAATGAACTAGCAAGGCAAGTACAATGTTTCCTAGTCTATAGAAATGGGGGAACTCTGGGAAGCTCGTGACTCCTCTTGAAGCTCGGCAGGCGGAGGGCCCTTGGCACTCGGAGATTTGCCCACGGTCCCCTCGGCGATGGCCGGCTCGGGCACTGACCCCATTTGTATGGGAACTGCCCCGTCCGTGTGCCCTCCCGAGGCAACCGGAGTTTGCGATCTCTCCTCTGCTGAGGTAGAAGTACCCTCGCTCTACCCTTCATCGCTCGATGTTGACGAAGGAGAGTCTGAGCCATCCTCATCGAAGTTGTAGCGTTGCTCGGAGGCGAAGAAAAGCTCGTCGAGGACGTGTTCCTGGGCCAGTCTGGCTGCCCACCTAAAGCCATGGGTGAAACCGCAGCCCCCGCCGATCGCCCGGCTCATAACATGCGAAGGCATCCTACTTCATGGCTTCTTGGTACTCCTCCTAGCTCTGATATCACTCGACTGCTTTCGCCTCGGCTCCTACTGCCTTCTCCTCGAGCTCGGCCACCCTCATGTTGGCCTTAGCCAACCTTGCTTTGACCTTAGCCAACCCTGCCTGGGCCTTGGTCAGCTTTGTCTCGACCTCAGCCCATGCCACCTCAGCCTCCCCCTTGGTCTGCTCGGCCTCTTAGACCTGGCCCTCGAGCTCCCCTTGCTCGGCCACCCACTGTCCTGAGCGCTCCACGTGAGCTCGATGCTCTTCCTCCAAGAGCTTACTCTTGAGCTCAGCTGTGTACTGAGCTTGGGACAATTGCTCGGCCCGTGACCGAGCATCCTCCTGGCTCGCCCGATCACGGCCCGGAGTGAAGCCACCTTCTCCCGAAGCACCCCGAGCTTGGACGTCAACCTACCAATCCTATGGTCTGACTCAACACGTCCGGAGATGACTAAGATTTTATCTTTTTTTACTGATATAAAGGTCCTCAATACAGAAGACTTAAATCTTACTTATAAGCACATGTCCATCTTTATAGTTTTAACAAGAGATCGTTTGAGCTCCCTTCTTAATCTTCTGCAGCACCCATATGATGATATAGCTAGGGAATGGGAGAGAAAACTGTGCACTGATGGATTGGTTTACAGCATCCTTTTATCTTGGATTAAGCGATATGGGTTTCACAGCACATGTCTATCTTTGGAGTTTTTAACATGGGATTTTTTGAGTTCCCTTCTTAATCTCTACAACACCCATATGATGATATAGCTAGGGAATGTGAGAGAAAACTGTGCACTGACGGATTGGTTTACAGCATCCTTTTATCTTGGATTAACCGGTATGGGTTTCACATAGTCATCTTTTCGATCGGTTCCCGCATCACCTTCACCTAATCCACGTCAACGTGCTCCTGTCTGTACTTCAGAGATACAAGTGCTGGAGAAATAAATAAATAAATGGAAGAGTCAGTGTGGTAAATATATAATTACAAATGAGCATGCGAAGCAGGGTTTCCTTCTGCTACTGTTTTGTCACCCTGACCGACACTTGCCTAGCTACTACTGTTCACATATGTATATTGAGAACAGTCGTCTCAGTCCAAATGATTAATGTTGCTTCAACTTCTTGCTCTCTTTCCAAATAATTAATTAAGTCGATCTGTTCAACAAGATCACTCGCTAACAACTAAACATCCATCAGTTTTCTAACACAATTGTTTCGACTAGGGCATGCAGCTGTTTATTGGGACAACTTAATTTGTAACATACTATGAGCAAATGAGAAGATCATGCTATATTTTTTAAGCAAACTGCCGAACTAGTAAGATATACAAACTATGCTTTCTAGCTATTGCTCAAATGTTTGATCTCATGAAAAGTGGATACCATGCATCTTTTTATTACAAAATTAGAAGAGATGTGCCCGCTGGCTTACTACATCCGTACACCACACCCTGAAGATGGAACATATATATGAACTCTTAGCATTGGCCACATGTAAGACTCTTAATTTTGTTCATCATCGATCGGAGGCTAATATATATATTGTGAAAATCGATCAAGACCTTGATAAAGAAGAGATCTGTTATTTAGAGGCAACGTGATTTTCAGATAGATCGGGAGAAATACGAGCATGCATGCATGGGCATTGGGCAGTACTCCTCTGTAAAATTAAACCATGCATGAGAGAGAACACGAAGGTGAAGCCCAAGAAGCTCCCTATACATCTTCTGTTCTTCCTTCTCCACGTCAGGACTCCCCTCCAGCTCCGAGGTCACCGGCACGCCGACAGGTCGATCTCGATGAGGTTGTCCTCCTCCAGCGAGATCTCGAGCAGCCCGTCCTCCTCCACCTCCCACAGGAAGCACAGGTTCTCCGGCGAGTCCCTCCCCGGGGACGTCGACGATGCCCCGCTGCACTCGCTCAGCGAGTCGTCGTCCGAGAAGCGCAAGCCCAGAAGCTCCATGCCCTCCAAGGCCCGACGCCGGCCGCGGCCCGGCGACCGGCAACAGCCCGGCGGGGTATCCACGCCGTCCTCCTCCTCTCCCTCGTACTCCTCGTAGATGACCTCCAGCCGGCCGTGGCGGGTCAACTCGGTAAATTGCTGGTTGTCGGACCAGAACACGGGCTTATGCGGAAAGCTTGGAACGGAGACACGTGGGGGTGAGGGCCAGAGGTGCTGCCGCTGCTCCTTTCCCGAGTGGGCATGGCTCTGCGACTCGGAAGGCCGAGTCTGCGGGTCGTCGAGCCGGGCGGCAGAGGAGCCGAAGTGGAGGAGAGCGGCGAGGAGGAGGAGGAGGGTGGAGACGGCGAGGGGGAAGAGGAGAAGGCAGAGCAGGTAGCGAGGGAGGTAGAGGAGGCCGAGGACGTAGGCGGCGGCGACGATGGAGAGGAGGGGGTGGGTGGAAAGGGAGGCGAGCTGTGTATGTGTGGAGGCCTCTGTAACCAGGCGAGGGATGGCCTTCTCTTGCGACACAGTGGCAGTGTTCGGCGCTGTTCTTGTTTCCATTGGGGGGAGGTGGGGATTTGGTATCCGGGAGGGAGGACAGAGGTGGATAGATGGAGTGATGGACAGTGTGGGAGCTGGGATGGAAATGCTTCTGTTTGAGAGAAGGAAATATAGCGCAGAGTGGAGAGAGAGAGGGATGTGTACATGCAGTGGGTTACTGATGGGGGAGGGCACAATTTTGTGTGTATTTGTTGCTGAAATGGCCAGGGTTGGAGTTGTTGCAGTGTGGATCGATATCCTGAATACAAGGTGACACGACAAGCTATCTTAGGGGATCAAAAACCCTCACCCATGTCTCCTGCCCAATGTTACGCAAGAGATTTTGCTCGATGATTATTCTATTCAAGGGACAACTTGAGAATCCAAGTTTGACCCCCAGTCTCCCATTCCTGCCTCCGCCACTGATGGGACATTTCATGGCCTAGATATATAATTTGTGTATGATGTATAGATGGCTGCGGCTGCATGAATCTTATGAATGTCGACCGATTGGACAAGTCATTTGGATTGAACCATCAACTATTGAATGCAGTCCTCAACAGGAAATTAAAGACGAGAAGAGAGAGACACTCGAGGGTTGTACGGTGTGCACTGCAGGGTCATAGGCTCCTGACAATGCAGTCCAACCAGGCTAGGCAAAAGTTTTCAACCTGAAAGTGCAGTTCATTAGGTTACACAGTCAATGCGTCCAGTACTGAAGTGAAACTAGAAGGAATCATCATTTCATATCCACAGCCCCAACCTCTGGGCCACAACACAAACTCACCAACACAGGGGAGAAAAGAAAAATGTCAGGACTGGTTTGAGCTCGTCAGCTTTATTTGTCAGTGATGTATCAAACTTTTGGATGACTAAATAGGTCCCCAGCGGTGGGCATGTGCCTAATTTGCCTGCTTTGGCTCTTACTATTATGAAAGATCGCCGGGCGCCCTGATGGGGGTTTCCCCCGTTGAGTGGTGTCGCCAGACGATCGGGTTCGGGTTGGCCGCACAGCAGTACGGCGCCGAGTTCTTCGCTGGTGAAGGGAACATGCCCGGGGTCATCGAGATCCCGACGGATGTGCAGCCTGGCACAGAGGACGACATCGCGAAGGCGTGGCGTCGGAAGCGTCAGCGCGGCGGTCGTGGCTTGCCGGGAATCCTGAAGAACGGCGCGACGTGGAAGCCGACCGGCGTGACGAACGAGCAGGCCCAGTTCTTGGCGACCCGCCAGTACACGGCGGCTGAGATCGCCGGGCAAATGTTCCTGTTGGACCCGTCTGATCTCGGCATCCCGGTTGAGGGAACAACGCTCAACTACAGCAACCAGCAGCAGCGTGACGCGCGCCGGATGAAGATCGCGTTGATGCCGTGGGTGCGGCGGATCGAACCGGCGTTGTCTCGGCTGTTGCTGGGTGGCTCGTATCGGTTTGATGTGGATTCGACGTTGCGTGGAAACACGAAGGAGTCGTACGAGACCCTCGCGATCGCTCTGGCTGCCGGGTTCATGACGATCGATGAGGTGAGGGCGATCCTTGGGATGCCGCCCCGCCCGGACCAGACCGAGGCGCCGACGGCACGGGAGCTTGCCGAGATGATCCAGAAGATCTACCTGGGCGTTGGTGTCGTGCTGACGGCTGATGAGGCGCGGGAGATCTTGAACAGTGGCGGGGCGAATCTGCCTCCCGGCTTCGAGCCGACGAACGCAGCACCAGGAGGTGCGGGATGAAGACTCTCAAGACTGCCGCAGATGTGCGGGCGTTCCTGAACAATCGGGCGTCGCGGCCCCGCAACGAGGCGCCGGCCGTGACGATCGACGGCTCAACAGCTCGCTTGCGGCTGTACGACGTGATCGACTCGTATGGCGAGTGGTGGGGTATGTCGGCGAAGGAGTTCGCCTCGACGCTCGACAACTTGCCGGCACATGTCGACGCGGTCGAGTTGTTGATCAACAGCCCTGGCGGTGAGGTGTTTGACGGTCTGGCGATCGTCAACGTGATGCGTGCTCACAAGGCGCGAACGGTCGCTGTGGTGCAAGGAATCGCAGCGTCGGCGGCCTCGTTCATCGCGGCGGCCGCTGACGAACTCGTGATGGCTCCGAACTCGACGCTGATGATTCACGATGCGTGGGGGCTGTGCGTAGGGAACGCCGACGACATGGCGGCGTACGGCGTGATGCTCGACAAGGCCTCAGCCAACCTGGCTGAGATCTACGCCGCCAAGGCCGGGACGTCGGCCGATGAGTGGCGGTCGGCGATGAAGGCGGAGACGTGGTACACGGCCGAGGAGGCTGTTGCCGCAGGGCTCGCCGATCGCGTTGAGGAACTCCCTCCGAGGGAAGAGGCCCGCGCTTCGCTGGCCGATGAGATCTCCGCGGCGACCGACGTCGTGCGCGGGGTGTTGGAGAAGGCAGCGAAGGTCAGCGCCTCGCGTGCCGCCACTGGCGAGAAGTTGTCGAACAAGGTGACCGAGGGCCTCAACGGGCTCCGTGAGGTCTTCGACGAGCTGACCGCCACCAGCCCTGCCGCTGGGGACCAGGAAGACGACTCCGAGCGCGTTGCTGCGCTCGCCGCTCTCGAGGCTCGCCGTCGAGAGAACGCGCGTCGCCTGGCTTCCATCAACTGACTTCTCCGAAAGGAACCCCCGATGTCCGTAAAGGATCAGATCAACGCGCTCCACGAGCAGCGCAACAAGGCGATCGAGGAAGAGCGCGCAGTGCTCGACGCGATCAAGCCCGGCGAACTCGCCACCGCCGAACAGGAACAGACCCTCGCTCGCATCGACGAGCAGGTCCGCAAGAACGACCAACTGGTCAAGGCCCTTCTCGACCGCGAGGAGCGCGACCGCGAGGCCGCCGAAATGCGGAACCAGTCGGAGCGTGTCTTCGGCAACGCGTTCCAGAAGCGCGACGACCGTGAGGTCGCGAACTTCCGTGCATGGCTCGACACCCCGCAGGACGGCCGCCCCGACTTCTCGGTCGACGTCCAGGCCGCTCTTCGTGAGCGCGAGATGTTGCGGGCCGGCGCGTCGCCGGCCGAGGTCCACAATGCCCTCTACTCGGACACCGGTTCGATCGGTTCGGCTGTGCCGACCACGATGGCCCGCTCGCTCGCCGAGTACATGGAGGCGTCGATCGCCCTGTACGAGCTCGGGGCGACGTTCGCTCCGACATCGACCGGCGAAACGGTGCAGTGGCCCAAGCTGACCGCTCACGCGATCGGTACCCAGATCATCGCCCAGGGCACCGTGATCGGCGGAACCGACCCGACGTTCGACCGGGTGACCACAACCCCGAAGCGGTTCGGTCAGCTGGTGCGGATCGGCAACAAGACGCTCCGTGATGTCGTGTTCCCGTTGGAGGCGTTCATCGGGCGCGACATGGGCCGTGGCCTCGGTCGCCTGATCGACGCGTTCCTGATGGTCGGTGGAGCCACGAACCCCGTCGTGTACAGCTCGCTCGGCACCGCCGCCCTGGGCGGCACGGTCGACACGCTGTACACGTCGCTGCCGTTCTTCATCGACGCCCAGTACGCGATCAACAACGAGTACCGGCGCAACGCCAAGTGGCTGGTGCTCGACAAGACCGCTGGTGCGATGCGCAAGATCCGTCTCGACGGTGGCGGCACGGTCGGCGAGTTCGCGTGGGAACGTTCGCTGGTGGCCGGCACCCCGGACCGGTTCCTCGGTTCGCCGGTCGTGACGGACCCGAACGTGGCGTCGCTCGCATCGAACGCGACCGTCGGCGTGTACGGCGACTACTCGGCGTACTACGTGCACACGGTCGGGAACATCCAGATCGACAGCTCGACGGAACGGTTCTTCGACACCGATGAGACCGGCTTCCGTGGCCGCTGGGAGGCCGATGGCGCGGCGGCGGTGAAGCACGCCTGCCCCGACATGCACGTACACGCGTTCTCGCCGCTGGAGGTGACGACTGATTTTATGTATAGGAAGACAGACGGAGGGTTTTTCGTTTTGTGGTTTTGGGGCGTGTCCCCGGTCAAGTTGTGTGTCAGCAGGAAAGCCTCATTGAGTTTGATTAGGGGTGGATGTAGGTTGTGGGTTTGCAACCGAACCACCTTAAAATTCCATGTGTTGTGAGTTGAACATCTTGTGGGCTTGCTCCATATCTTCTATCTCCATTCACAGGTTGGTGTGCATGCTTCATTGCATGTAATCTTGTTCATCACCACCGTACACTCAAGCTTTGTGGACTGCGCATTCTTGTATTCACACCATCTATTCCTTGGACGGTACTAGCATTCCCTTGGCTGCCTGCGGCATCTTTGCACTCAGGCACTAGGGAGCATTCTCCATCAAATGAGGATCACCTTGCTTACATACACATGCACTCTGGTCAATCAGCATAGCATACACTCTAACTAGTTCGGTGGGGTTTCAAGTAAACACCTTGTTCACACACACATCAAAGGTTTACTGAGAAGCACCTTAACTTGTACCTCAACCTGTGTAGTCTTAGGACCGCCGTTTACACTTAAGCCATTCCATCTAAATCCACTGTGCTTTGTGTCTAAGTGTTTTATTTTCTTTATAGGAGTGGTCTATGCTTTTGGTAGTCAAGTTTTAAATAGGCCAAAGTTCGTGAGAGGATCTATTCAACCCCCCTTCTAGATCCCATTGCACCGCACGGGCCAACAAGTGGTATCAAAGCCAAGCTCTGCCATTCACAGATCCCATGATCTGCAGAGAAAGATCCCGGTGCATTCTAATCAAATGGCTTCATTTGCTACACATGTTTCGATGGCTTCTCTGCCTATTTATGATGGTTCAGATTTTTCTATATGGCTAGGGAGAATGTTTGTCTATGTCAAATCTATATATCTACAATTGTGGAACCTTATATATATTGGTCCACATGAGTAGCCATCAAATTCAGATGAATGGTCTGCTGAACACGAGACCAAACATATTGATAACCTTGTTGCATTCAACTTGATAAAAGTTGCAGTTGATTACAGGTTACTTAATCGTGTGTCCACCTGCAACACAGCTAAGCAAGTTTTGGATGTATTGGTGAGCATCCATGAGAAGGGAGAAGAACAAGAGCAGGAATGCCTCATGGCTGACCGATCAGAGTAATCAAGCAATCCATCCTCATCTCAGGTATGCTCTGACTCAGAGGACTTTACTTTTGAAGAACTCATGGAGGCCTGTGATGAGTTGATCAAGCAGTACAAGAAAGTGAAATCTAAAAATAAAAAGTTGAAAAAGAAAACTGATCAAAAATTGTCTAATCTCTCTTGTACAAAATGCTTACACATAGGGGAAGT
Source organism: Amorphophallus titanum (assembly GCA_024336825.1). Taxonomy (NCBI): domain Eukaryota; kingdom Viridiplantae; phylum Streptophyta; class Magnoliopsida; order Alismatales; family Araceae; genus Amorphophallus; species Amorphophallus titanum. Next base: position 1,569,307 of record JANBPO010009398.1, read on the forward strand.
AAATGAAAATTGGCTTGTTGAGAGTGAAACTTACAAGAATTTGATTGTGACCTTAAAGGATGAAAATGTTGAACTTCACAAAAAATCTTGCAAATTCTAAAACCCAAAATGGAAAACTCATGAAAGAAACTGAGAATTCATGTTATGGGTTTGAGTGCAGCAGGAGGTGAGAGAAGCTCTAGTGACACTTCACCCACCAAGGCTTCTCCGCGGGAGGTGAGAGAAGCTCTGCAGCCTGGTTACTCCATGCAGGGAGGTGCTTCTCCGTAGGAGGTGAGAGAAGCTCTGTGCCCCCCCCCCACACTCCGCCATTGCCATCCACCAGCCCTCCTAGGCGTATACCGCATCCCTCTTCAGAGGGGGATGGGAGGAGACTTTAGAGTGCTCGTGGGTGTTCCAAGTCCAAGTCCAGACCTCTGGTTTCTTTCAGGCCGTAGGCATGGACCAGCCGTTTCAAGGCTCACGAGCCTCCTCAAGACCTCAAGCAGGAGTTTCTGGAGCCTTCATCCATTGATTCAACGGATATTGTAGTCTGCCAAGCGGAAGATATAACTGAACTCCAGGAGGTATGGCCGATGGCTCTTGTGGGTTATGTTGTTGGGTTATCAACGTCTTTCTTCCCTCTACATTCCTTCATCAAGAGCCAGTGGAGTCCAAATGGGTTTTAGCTTTTTATGCTGGACAATGGATTCTTCATTTGCAAGTTCGACTTGGAAGAGGACTTGCAGCTCATTCAAGAAGGCTTCTGGACCATTAAAGGCCACCCTATGATTCTCTGGAGATGGTCTCTGGAGGTAACTTTTGAATTAGACAGCCTCAAAAACATTCCTCTGTGGGTCTCTCTGCATGGGGTTCCTTCACATCTTTGGACTAAAAAGTTCGTTAGCAGATTTTGCAGTCTCATTGGCGCTCCTCTCTTTCTAGACAAGCTCATAGCCTCAAGACAGCGCTTTGCTTTCACTCATGTGTGTGTGTTATGGTTTCTGCTGAAAGAGAGCTCCCTGATGAGGTTTTCTTCAAGGATATACATGGTAAGAAGCGAAAGATTTCTATCTCTTATCCCTGGAAACCAAAATCTTGCTCTGTTTGCTTATCGTTTGGTCACCCAGAAGCTCAGTGCATTCCTAAGATCAACCCACTCCGAAAAGGCCAGCGGGAGTATCAGTCCAATTCACTTCCCACCCCTCATGGGGAGAAGGCAGTTGGCAAGCAGCCTATTCAAATGAGCAACTCATTTGCTACCCTATCTTCTAATTTGGAAAAAATTAGATCCGCGGGGTGATACTGGGCAGGCTTTAGATCCCAATCCAGGAGAGGTCATTCTCCAGCAAGGTGTTGAACCTCAATAGAGGAAATTCATTCTCGATCATTGCTCAGGTGGTTGCAACGACTCATTGGGGATTTGCATAAACAGAGTGGGTAGTCCAAATTCAAAATTTAATTCAAATGGCAATTTAAAGTCGGGAGATGTCAGGAAGGGTCTTTCGCAAAAGAAGGAAGTTGGTGAGCCTCTATAACGACCCAGAGTTTAGGGTACCGATAACCTGATATAAATATCGGACTACCGCTACCAAGCACTGAGGACGCCACCCAAGAGACGGATGAGGCCCCTGAAGGGTTAGTGAAGTTCGTCGTGCAGGATCAGAGTGGTATCGGGTTGTTCCCGGTATCCAGATCGTGGGTCGTTATAGTTAGTATCCGAGCATGGTTGTGGTAATGCATGGGAATTCGAGACAATGCAGTGATTATGGGTCTAGAGAGTCTAGTACAGTCGACAGCTAGCTAAGGGTGTTTTACTTATTTGCCCCTTCCCTTTTGTTTCCACGTTGTGCTGAGGGTTAGTTGGCACCGTGGAGGCATATTCGAGCATAGTTAGGAGTGCCGATGGGAACTCGGGTGGAGCCGAGTAGGGAGGAGTCGAGAGGCGAGTCTCCTCCTCCGGAGGTAGCGGCTCTTGGTGTGCTGGCTTAGGACTAGTTTATGCCGGCATGTATCGGTTCTTTGTGCGGTAGGTGAGTCAATGTCGAGGTCAGGATGCTGGTAGGAGTATTTTGTTGTGTGGCGGTCATGGATGCTCTTACTGGAGTTTTTGTAGTTTCACCGCCGATGTTTGAAGGTCGGCTAGATCCCGGTGTAGCGAGATCGTGGAGTGTTGCGATGAAATGGGTGTTCCAGTCTATGGTGTGAGCCGAGGATTAGAAGGTTTCACTGGCGAGTTACTGGTTGCTGGGTCCAGCCTTGTCATGCTGGACCGCCGAGAGGGAATCAGTGTCTCTTCTATCTCTTGGTTTGAGTTCTTTCCCTTCGAGGTCGAGGTTTGGTCAGATGGCTAGGTTGTTCATAAGGAGTGGGGCTGGCAGGAGGCACCAGGAGCAGAAGGAGTAGGTGTCCACCATATCTTTTCAGCATCCAGGGGTTCGACCACTGTGGTGTGGTTTGAGTGAGCAGCCAGGAATGTGTTCGAGATGTGGCAGGCTTCTCGTGGGCGGGCCGTGCGCTATGGGTGGGGGCCGAGCTGGAGTGTTTCCTGGTGTGTCAGACTGGCCTTGTTGCTCACGAGTGCCCATGACAGCCACCCCAGTTCTAGCCATTTTTTCCATGTTCTATTTGCCTGGCGAGTTAAGGTTCCCGGTGTGTGCAAGGCACTTGGCTGGGAGGAGTCGTCGTGCTCACTCCGTGGAAGGTGCGCGTGAATTTTGGTCAGTGTGAGTTGTGCTTGTGTTTAATTCTATTTTTTTTTCTGATTATAATTACATTTTTGTGTGCTTGTGTCCTTCCCGAGGTGTGTTTGGGAGTCCTCGGAGGCGTGTGTGAGAGCAGTGGAGCTGTCGATGAAGGTTGTGTGGTTGTCCCTCGTCATGTGTTGGCGCGTAGGTGTTGGCAGGTCGTGTTGGATCGGCGAGTAGAGTCACCAGCCGTGATTGGGTGTCGTGTTGTAAGGCTAGTGTGGGGTCTCTCTTTGTGCCCCGTTGTTTAAGACATGCGTTGGTAGGTGGATTGCCTTGGCGGGTGCCAGGTTTCCTTTGTTCTGCGGCATTGTTGGTGTAGAGTTGCGCAGTGGAAGTGTGGTCGGTTGGTAACCCACGGGTTCCAGGATCGGATTGGTGATGGAGTATGGTGTGTGCCTCATGATTGAGCGTGTCCTAGAGGTCTCAAAATCGATCGTGGAGTGTTACTCTTGGGTGAAAGAGCTATGTTCCGCTGTGTGAATGACCTTGGTTGTCATGTGTAAGTGGTGGCAGTGGGCTACCGAGTGGTGTTGGTGGCACTGTGAATCAAGAAGCTTGGTGGTGAGAGTGGTTAGTCGAGATAGTATATTGTGCCAGTTTTTCCTTGAATTGTGTTGCGCGGCTTAGGGTGGAGCCACTTAGTAACTGATGTTGAGGCAAGTCGTGACCTTTTGGGCCGGTTGTTTGGCACTGGCGTTCAATGCTCAGGAGTGAGCTCGGGAGTTGGCCGACCTTGGTCAGTGTGGATGCTCTGGAGGCAGATCCGAGGAGTGAGAGGAGTCAATTTTGGTAAGGAGATCTCGTGTGGATGTCGTGTTGTGTAGTTGAGGAAGCTGCTAGAATTGTGGAGCACCTGGATGAGAAGTGGTTTATTGCACTGGTTGTTAGGCGGGCATGAGGTTCGAGATCGATCGAGAGATGTGACGGGTATGGATGGGGTGCTCATCGATGGTAAGATTCGAGGGAGTTGGAGCTTGGTGCGTTTGGAGGTGCCGCTGTCCATGTTGCGGTGTTCCTTGGCTCGGAAGGAGCTTTGGGTTGTTGTGTGTGCGTGGGCGCTGAGAGTGGGTTTCTATGTGTGGAGGTTTCCGAATTGTGAAGCTTGGTGGTGGTCCGTAAGGTGCCTTTTGGTAGTATTGGTGTTGTTGGGTCAGGTGAGGCATTGGATTTGGGGGTCGACATTGGCCGGTGTGTGTTGTAGCATTCAGCTCGAGGTCATGCGTCAATGGCAGTGTGGAGTTGATGGAAGAGTTGTGGTCCATGGTGCTTAGTGGTGAGGTTGCCATCTAAGTCGAGGTGTGAGGTGCTTCTTGTAGGGAGTGCTCGGTGTCTTGTAGCTGGAGTAGCTGTTGACTGGAGTGGTTGCTAATTGCGGTCTTTTGCTTGGAGATCGTGTGGTTCTCCACATACGGAGTGTGTTGGGTGTGTTGTGTGTTGGAAGTTTCAAGGGGCTGAGGTAATACCAGACTTGTTGGTCTTGTGTGCCCCGGTCGGTGCGGGATCTGGTATGAGCTGGTGTGGTGGAGCACGAGGACTCCTGTGGTTGTGTTGGTCCGGCGGCGTTCCTCGATGTGACTGTACGGTCTGTAGCATGGTGGTACGGTGACCGTGGAGTCCTTTTCATAGGTGAGTCATTCCTCCTGAGTTCCGTGCTCCGTCCTAAAGTTTAAGGATGAAATTTTTGTAAGGAGTGGGGGGCTTTAAGACCCCGGATTTTCGGATCTGGCTTTGTGGGTCGCGGATCGTATCTGAGTAGGCTTCGGACCATTTATAATGGTTTTCGGACCCATTGATGATATGTTTATAGATTATTCTGGGTCCATGGTGGTGCGTGGAGCATCCTGACATTTTTATGGATTTTTTTGGAGTCCGGTAGTATTTTTCAGAGTTTTTCCGCTGTGTGGAGTGCCCAGCTAAGGGTTGCCCTTAACAAGGAGGGAAGGAATGCTGAACTCCCAGCGAGGGGTTCTTATTAACCAGAGGTGCTGCAAAAGTAAACCTAAAGACTCTTTTTTTTATATTTAATAAAGATGATAAAGACCTAGAATAAAGGCCTAGAACAACCACTCTTAATCAAGTTTAAGAAGCACTTCATTTTGAAAACCATGCGTGAAGCAATAAGCAACGACATCATGAAGATGTGTACTTACGCCAATATGTTATCTTGCAATCTCATGGAACAGCAGCTGCTGGATTTATAGTCCTCTTTGGTAGAAAAAGGAAGAAGCAGAGGATTGAAGTGGCTTAACAAGAATGAGTGGTGCCCAGACCAAACTCAGACGAATAAGGAGAAAGGGAAGAGAGGCGAGGGCTAGAACTCTCTCGCTAAGACGCGGAGAACCTGATCACAAGAATGGTCTACAGAAGAAATGACAAATCAAGAGGAGGAGTGAGGGCTAAAGCCTCGGAAGTAGTGGGAGAAAGGGCAGATGCCCAAAGCAGTGGATGTGGAAGAAGTCAGGTCGGGCCCAGGATCAGGAGGAATTAAAAAGAGAAATTGGTAAATAGAAAGAGGCGGATCCGGAGGGTCCGGAGGCAAAGGAGGAGAATCATGATGGGAAGAAGAATCCAGAGGCTCTGGATGAGGAAAAGATCGAGAGACATGATGCCCCGAAAAGAAGTATGGGAAAAGATGATGGAAGAGGAAGAAGAGAATAAAGGACGCGATGTCCTGGAGAAGTAGGAGGATAGATCGAAAGAAAGATGAGAAAGAATGGGCGTGATACCCGGAACGGATGGTGCAGTAGAAAGAAGAGTCTAGAGATTCCGGAGGAATAGAATCAGAAAGGGCGCACTGCCTTGGGAGGAGGGAAAGATTCGGAGGGTTCGGAAGTGGAGGTGGGGTGAGTGGATTAGAAGAGGTAGAAAGGTCTGGAGGTTCCGGGGGAAGAAGACAGAGAAGAGCGCGATGCCCAGAAAGAATGATGGAGTGGGGGGAATGCCCTGGAAGGACAGAAAAAGAGTCCGGAGGGTTCGGAGGATGGAAATAGTGCGGGACGCGATGCCCTGAAAGAAGGGATAAGGAGTGAGATAGGAAATCCGGAGGTTCCAAAGGAGTAGAAAGGGAAGGGACGCGATGCCCCAGGAGAATCAGTGAGAAGCTCGGAGGACCCGGGCATGAGTGTTTAGAGGGGCGCGATGCTTAAAGAGGGAGGTTCTGAGGTTCCAGAGGAATGAGACACCATGGGACGTGATGTCCCAAGAGAACAAGAGAGAAATCCAAGGAGTCCGGATGTAATAGTTGGAAAGGGGCGCGATGTCCTGAGAGAAAATCGGACGATGCCCTGAGAGAAAATCGGAGGGGGCGCAATGCCCAGGAAGTGTAGGGGGACCCGGAGATCCTGAGGATAGGGATAGAAGAGATGGGGAAGGTGGAAGATCCGGAAGTTCTGGAGGGCAGGGGAGATACGGGTCCGAAAACCTGGGAAAGAAGAAGTGCAAATGCATGCGGATGTAATGCAACGGATGCGATGGATGTATGGAATGCATGAAATGTAAAGAACATGAAGGGTGAGAGGATGAGATCCTCCTCCTTACCCCTGGAGTGGCCCACGAAGAATAGGTGATAGACAGAAATATGGGTGAAGTTGAATGGAAGATGGACAGGGTAGCGGAAGGCCCCCTAGTAGAAGAGTGCCTGCCCCTCCAAGGCGGTGAGAGTGTACAACCAATTGGTCAAATGGATAAAGTAAAAGTTCATGATGAAGCTTCAATAGTAAATGCCAACTCCTTTGGAGAGTGAAGGGCTGTAATGTGAGGGAGTTTGAAAGTAGGAATAGGAAGCGTCATCATGCCTAAGGGTTGTGGCGTATGAATGCTGAATAAAATGGGCATTTGCCCCTTGAATAGAAGAATGGATTGACATTGGAGGATTGAAACAAGGGGTGCCATGCCCGATCCCTGGGTATGGACTCATACAGCATAAAATTCTGACGTTCTCTTTTGGTAAGCAGTGGCGGGGGCTTGGCCTCTTCAACCATGCTCGGCACAAAACTTCGGATTGGCATCCGGCAAGTAAAGCCTTGTATCTTGAACAGCATAGCCATGGCCAAATCCTTCTTGCCCAGTTCTCGAACCTCTTCGACACCGTGCTTGTAGAAATACACCCACTCCGAATGGTAGAGGAAGGTGAGGTGGAGGTGGAAGGCTCAATAGGTGGTGGAGGTGTAACGAGAGATGTTGGCGGGGACACGTTGAGCCTCTCCTTTTTTCCAGAAGTGGACGGGGTTGGCTCGAGTTCAAAAGGGGATGGACCCTGCTCAGGATCTGTCGTGGGTAAAGGTGAAGGGTTAAATGGTGCAGTAAGGGTAGTTGGGTTAGGGGTTAAGGGTACAGTGGAGGGTTGAGGTGGCGGCGATGGAAAGTTAATTGGAGAAGATTTAGTGGTGAGTTCGGTGGAAGCCGATGGAGTGGAGGCTAATGGTATAATGGGTGGAGGTTTAGTGGAAGGTTCGGTGGAGGCCGACGCTGTGGAGGTTGATGGCATGGTGGGAGATGTAACAGGAGGTGGTTTAGTGCGAAGGAAACACCGGATGGTGCGAGAGGTATTAGGGGTAGGAGACGTGTCTTGTTGTGCCAGTGTGGGTGATTGGAGTATCGACCCGTTGTCGTAACACCAATAAGTCTCAAAAATGGGGGTTGGATTAGGGACGGTGGCATCGTCCTGAGTAAGAGGTTCATCTGGTCGTAGTGGAGGGAGAAGAAAATGAAGAAAACTCAGAAGGGGTGCCTTTGGAACTTCATCATGTGCCATCTTCAATTCTTCAATTGCCGACTCTTCGTTGTCAAACTCAAGTGGATGCCGTGGTGGAGGCGTATTAGTGGGTGATAGAATGTAATGGTGTTGCAGAGGACTTTGTGAGTGTAAGTATGTTTCCGTAAGCGGACGTGCACTAACTTCATCTTTAAATTGTTGCAGGGCTTATTATTTCTTCTCTGTGCATTGTGCCCGCAAGATGTGTCCAAAGTCCGAGTTGGGAAGCTCACACCTTATGCCATTGAAACATTGCGTAGCATCAGAGATTTCCTTGGTGTTAAGTTTGCCATTAACCCAGAGCCTACGACAAATACTGTCATGCTTAAATGTGTTGGCTGTGGCTTGAAAAACCTCTCTAGAAAGATTTCATGAGGAGAGTTTTATCACACCATTTGTACACTGCTTTTAACGATTCTTCTCAAAATTGTAGGCTTTACGTTCTGGTCGTAGGTCGTCCACATGGCACATGAAGATTGTCCGGCATGAGTCTAGTGTTCTGATGCTCTCTTTTTTCTCCAATTATCCTCATAATTCGTGAATCTTTTGTTAAGAGATGAGTAATAACGTCTCAATCAGCAGACAAAGTACCTGAGTGTGTACGTTACGTGGATTTGAACGGTGTGTCTTATGCTTGCTACTCCCGATCCCAGAAAGGGGCTTGCCCCCTGGATGTCGCCTTGGCAAAGGAGTGGACCTACTCGGCTGTGGACAGATCTAAGTCGCCGCTGCTGGGTTTCTATTTTGGAGGAAGATCTGTTCTTGCTGCTGCAGATGCAGATGGGTGATGTTTATGTTAATTAATGGTGGTTGCCCTCTGATCTCTGCCCCCCCCCTCTCGTGACTCTCCCATTTGCTTTACTTGTTGAAAGATCCTTTAAACACGCGCCTGTGCTGGCACATTAATCACACAAATATATTGTGCGGATTGTCAGTTTCGTTATCATCATCATCATCGTCATCGAAACTGTGAGTTTATCATCTGACTAGGCCGGGTTCAAGGTGTGTTGTCATCACCTGAGGTGGGATGGACGGAAGGAATATACAGAGGTTGGTAAACCATCCATTCTCGTTTGTCAGTGGAGGAAGCTGCCGTGGATGCTTGGCAAGGTTTGCCATGACCTTTGAAGGTTTTGGGTTGAAGTGGTGGTGGGTGATACAGGTTGCTGCACTGCAGGTGGAGGGGTTGGGTGACCGGTGAACAGAAGTAGTGTTGGGGTGAGAGTTTATTAGTTCAGGAGGCGTACGTTCTTTTATGAATGTCTGTACACCGATGATGTATCAGTTTGGGGCGGAAATGGAAGATGCATTTTTGGGATGCGAGCGTCTGAAATGGGAATCGACGCGTGAGAAATGATCTAAAAAGTTAGCACATCAAAGTTTACTCATTGGTTTATGCCACAATATCTATCTCATATGGTTCTCTAGTTCCTATAACGAGAGGTGCGTTGAAGGTTGTTAACATCGATCAATACTAATATGATGAACATCCTTTAGAACAAACAAGAAGACAAGGGGTGCCAGCCAATGCATCGTCCCATCTAACGACGAAAAATAGAGTGACTTGCTGTGTATCATCTTGTTGTGCGGTAGGCGTGCAGCGTCTCACATGCGCACTGCATCGCATGGAACCTAATCTGCTCCATACACAACCCATGTACGTTTTCAAGTTACGTCATCTTTGGCGAGTAAATTTGCAAATGATTAAGCACAGATTATGGTAATTACTCTGCAGTCTGTATACTGTAATAATCGGTGTAATGTTGTACCGAGACAGTTGTCAGAAGAAGAGAGGACTGGTACATAAATATGCACTTTATTATTATTATTATTTTAAGACATACTACCCCCGAAGTTGCCCGTCTCCGTTCTCCCTGTCTGTTTCTTTTTCTTCCTCCTCCCCTCCAGACCCCCCAGAGAGAGAGAGAGAGAGAGAGGGAGAGGCGAATCCAACCCAGATGCCTCCGGATCCAGTGGGGAGCTCCCGCGGATGGGCTCCTCCACGCTCTCGCCTACGCTTTGCTTCCTCCTCTCCAGGCGATTCCTCTCTTTGCTCTGCCTTTCCTCGCCAAACAGCCCCTGCTTCTCCTCCTCCTCCTCCGCCGCCGCTACCGCCGCCGCGGTGCCGCCGCGTGACCGGCCGCCTTCTGCGTCCCACAGGAGCCCCCAGGGTCACGCCTCCCGCCTGAAGCCTGTTTTAAGTGCCGCCGTGAGCAGGTTCAACCAGGAGAATCTGGTCCACGCATTGGATTCCACTCCCTACCCATACTCCGCCGCTGTGGACTCCCAGCGGCCGCCCTTGCCGAAAGCGGGGTTCCCGTTCCAGGCGGTGACGGAGGCCAATGCCCAGGGTGCCCTCAAACGGGATCTGCCGTGGGATGTGCGGCGGATGGACGACTACCTGAACCACTACCCAAGCGCCGAGGGGCCCCTGGGCTCCGTGATGGGCTCCTTCTGCAGGGAAGGACGGCTGCCGGACGCCTTAAGGGTCTTCAAAGCGGCGTGCTTGGAGGGGCATTGGCCGTCAATTTCCGCATGCAATGTCCTCTTGGGTGCTCTCGTTGCCGAGGGGGGTGAACTCGAGTCTGTCGTATTTGTTTACAAGGAAATGGTGAAAGGCGGCCTTGCACCCGACACCGAGACTCTAAATTGTCTGATAGAGGCACTGTTCCGAGCATCCTGTGTGGACTCCGCCATGGCTCGATTCCGTAAGATGAAGACGAAGGGATGTGCGCCCAACAGCCGGACATTTGAGATAGTGATGCGCAACCTCTGCGTTAGTGAACGTGTGGATGAGTCGGTGAAGGTTTTGGATGAGATGTTTGCATGCGGCTGTAAGCCGGACGGTAATCTTTTTAGATCCATTATACCTGTGTTCTGCACGTTTAATCGGTTTATTGAAGCAATGAAGCTGTTTCGGTTTATGAGAGATGTTGGTGTTTCTCCGGATTTGTCCGTGTACAGTGCTCTGATCTGTGGCTTATGTGAGAATGGAGAATTGGATCCTGCAGTTGACCTTCTTGAAGAAATGTCTGAGAAGGGTTTAGCTCCTGTGGCCGACGTATATACTTCTGTTGTGATTGGTTTTTGTAAATTGGGGAAACTCGGTGAAGCTACAATCTTGCAAACTTATATTTGTTGCTAAGTGTTTGACTGTGTGCCTGAGGGACACATTTGTGCTGAGTCTTTAAAATTCATTAGTCACATTTGAGTGTGGTGAAAAGTTTTTATTCTGCTATAAATTTTTTGAAGGGGATTCATTCATCCCCCCTCTGAATCCGAGTCTGTCAACCCAACAATAACAGTAGTGCTAAGCTATAATAGAAAGCTGTAAAAATAGGAGTAAGGACAGCTAAAAGGAAGAGTAAAGTTGTACTAAACAAAAACACGGCTGCCGCACGAATCTCGGCTCTCTAAGCTACTCCAAACAGCAATAGAAAGGCGAACCCCAATCTCACAAAGTCGGGCGTTGCCGATCCATCAACAAAGCACTAACTCCAAAGCGAAGGCCTACCAAAACAGGCAAAAGTCCTAGAAAAGACCTACACAGTCAAGAAACACTAACGCATACACAAGTAGATCATCGTGCATGCCACACTAAGCTGATCTTGGGCAGAGCCAAGAACAGACTATCCAGAAAAGTCACGAAAACACAAGTCATCATGTCAAGTGATAGAATGACCTCCTCACTAGAAGAATAGCCAGATGCGTCCACTGATGTCTTACACTGCGCCTCAAGTATCTCCCACATGCCTGGAATGGCTGTAACTGAGGCACTCACAGAACCAAGTACAAGGAACAATAGTAACGAGTGACTAGTTAGGGTCACGCCCATCGGCACTCATCCTAACGCCCCTAACCACGTGTGCACACACAAGCTCAATGTCTTGAGTTAGTCCTCTAGCTAGTTTTCTCCCCCAGTAGGATGCTACTGCAAGGCAAGGGAGCCCATGGAAACTAGCCTAAAAATCATCTATTAGGAACTCACCCCTCCACCACTCCTGGGTGGGTCGACATATAGGAAAGTGTCATCAGGCTATGACTAGTGAAGGCTCACAAGACACAGAGACTCCGAAACACCAGTGCTGAAGAACGGACAGGCTAAGCATGCACTGTCGCACGTACCACAAAGCACCAAGCACAAGACACAGGGCAGCATACCAAACTGTTACCAGACTCAAGACAACAACTAGACCTGCTGACACAACGATCCTTGAGTCTCACGACTCGAGGTCAAGATCGTCGCACAAAAGTGGTAACATGCCGCCAATCAACCTAATCCCTAAGTCAAAGTCACAATAAAATATCAATAAAGGAAAAACTTCAACATAATATGAATCACAAGGACTTAAGGGATCACAAAGACCCTCAAAGTACTTGGACACATAAACCGAGGTAAGACATTAACTCAAGGCATCCAAAACCATGTCTCGATCTTATACAAGAACTTTGAGACATTCACGAGGTCGCATGTCAACCATTGGATCTTACCAGGTTGACCAGAAACCAATAACGAATCTGAAGTAGTACGGAATACTAATCGATATAAATGCACTCATGGCTACCTTATAACATGGTCATAGCCCTCATAGGATATCAAAGACATCCATGGGACAACAGGCAAACCACAAGGTTGAGCCAAGATAATTGGAAGCCAACACATCGGGAAAATAGCACTCTGGGGATAAACGGTCGATCACTTGACCGCTAGTTAAGCCAAGCGGTCAGCCAAAGGGCCGCTAACCACACACAGAGAACACAGATACTTGGCAGTCATAAATAGGGCCGCAAGGTGACTGTAGAGGTCATACATCTGGCTGCCAGACCCAGTCAACCATGAACCAACTTAACCAGTCAAACCACCAAAAATGGTCTATAATAGGACCACTTTTGGAGCCTAGCGGTCTATAAATGGGGCACTAAGGAGACAACTTGAACTGACCTAAAACATTGTCTGAAGTCAAACGGAGCTTAGTGGTCTATTAATGGGCCGCTAAAGACTACAAACAGTCGGAGCTAGGACCGCTAGCCCGAACCGACCTAAAATCGTTGACCAAAATCAAACGATGCTTAGCGGCGACTAGGGGGCCTCTAAAGCTAGCCTCGCGGTCTATCGTACGACCGCTTAGCCAAACCGACGTTCCACATAAGTCTAGCTGTCACCTAATAGGCCGCTTGACAAAGCTTAACGGTCCAACAATGGACTGCGAGCCAAGGAAAATGGTCTATCGAATGACCGCGAAGACCTGAATCAACATAACATCAAACGGTCGCATACTAGACTGCTTGAGGACATAAACAGTCACTGGAAGGACCGCTAAGGCATTACGGTGAGAAAAATAGAGGATTGGCTGAAACAGGGCCTTTCCATGCGCCGTTCACCCTAAAACGAAGGGGAAATGATCCTAATGATGAAATTAACCTTCCACAGTCCGGAAGGGGTCAAATAGATGCACAAATGACAAGAAACGGGCGATTCCACTGAATCAACCCAAAACAAGTCACATGGGTTTCCGGGCTCATATCGGTCCCAAACGACAACCAATCGCAACGAAACTAGCGAAAATAGAATGCTAACATGGCAGGGGTTCTAATGATACTAATCTAGCAAGAAATCATCGTCAGGAAAGGTGAACTCGTCTCACACCCCCCCAAAGCATGCTTTTACCCAAACGAAACAAAATTCGCTCATACTCGCACCGTTTGGCTCCAAATCACGAGGGAACGTAGAAGAGAAGTAGGTGATCCATCTCCCTACCTCCATCGAAGTTTTCGTGCACCGAAGCGACTAAACCACGCCGAAAATGACACGATAATCAAACCATGCCAGCTTTGAATTCACCGAGGGATCGTGCCAATGCCAAGCTCCATCCTTCACACCAGCACGCTCCACGATCACTCCACAACGTTCCTGCCTCGCCCATCTCGCCACGGTCGCGCGCCCCGCGGAGAGAGGAGAAGAGAGGAGAGAGAATGAGAGGGAGAGAGTGAACATGAGAATGAGAGAGAGGAGAGAGGGTTAAAAAAGAAAAAGGAAATTAGGAATTTCCTAATTTTTGAAAATTTTGGTTTTTTTTCTCAAAAATTCACTAATTCAGAAAAATATGAAAAAATAACCTCAATTTTAGTATATCACTTCATATGTATGTAATTCAACCTAGATGGCAGTTTTAATTTCAACAGATATTGAAAGCAAATATGTTAAATTTACAGAAAAGAGAAAAGCAGCATATCACGGACCATCAAGAACAGCATTTGCCACATCAGTTGCCTCGGCTCGTGTTGGTCGTAAATTATCAGTCATACTATCTACTACTCTAGTAATTATTGCAGGCTTCCCTGCCATGTTGCACTTGTGAACAGCAGACTTCTGAAACAAAAATACCTGCAATCTGCATGCATTAGCAACTCTTCTATTTTGAAGGAGTATCACAAATATGACAGAAAAACCATTTGCTCCCTAGCCCCCCTCCAAATCCCTTTTATTAGTTTTTTTTTTTGAAAGGTGGGTACTACCACCTAAATCCCTTCCATTATATAGAATAGAACCAAATTGTAGAGGTGCAAAGTTGGGTGTCTCCTCTGAGATATTGTCTCGGGCTACGTCTCGTGGGTGGGTTTGGGTTGTCCCATGCTTGTGGGTCCGTGTGGCACCCTTGAATAACCTGGGTTTTGTGGATTGGTGCTCGTAAAAAGGCCCTCCTTGGAGAAAGGCTTGAGGCCTTGCTATATAAGCACTAACCCTCATTTGCATCACCGATATGGGACCATGTAAGCCCTTTGCACTAGCAACCCCCCAGCCAAGGAGGGTTTGTGCTTATTGGACCGGGGGTTCCCACATACAGCGCCATTTTGTAGAGGTGCAAATTTGGGTGTCTCCTTTGAAGTATTGTCCCGGGCTGCGTCTCGTGGGCGGCTTTGGTTTGTCCCGTGTGTCCCTCATGGGCGGCTTGTGGGTCCTTGTGGCACCCCCCTGAACAGCCTGAATTTTGTCCTTTGGTGCAGGTAAAAGGGCCCTCATTGGAGAAAGGCTCGAGGCCTTGCTATATAAGCACTAACCCTCATTTGTATCTACCGATATGGTACTATGTGTACCCCCTTTTTAAGCCCTTTACACAAATGTTAGAAAACATCATGTAAAGCGAAGATGAGACATAAATCATTGAAAGGCCTAAATCAACAGTTTGCTGACCAGATAAATAGGTAAAACAATTAAATGATAACATTGGAAATTCTGCACAGCTTGCATCCCGTCCCTGATGTCAGGTCCGCCAGGCTCATCTAACAAACGAGTCCCCTTCTAACGTTACAAATTTTATTATGAGTCAATGCCCGAAAAAGGGTCACGTATAAATGGTATATATGGTATAAGGAGTATTTGCAACAATTCTTGGTCATTTTGTCATTTACAAAGGATTTTTGTAACAATTCGAGGAGGATGTGTTTTTTAAGGGATTTTTGTCCATTTACAAAGAGAGTGCATTTGAAGGGGTAAAATGATAGAAGAACTAGGGAAAAATGATAGTAAAGGGGTAAATTTCTTCCGGCAACTATGGCCGCCCAATATTTTCCATTTATCATTGGTACATTTGTAGTTAGAGGGGTGGCCAGGTGGTGGTGGTCTCCACCAAGTTCAAATCTGAGCTGTTCATGTCATCAGAAGGTAGTACAAAAAAGAAAAAGGAAAGATAAAGAAGGCATGAGTGGGCCAGAGGCAGAGGCAGAATGGGTGATTCGCCATTATATGTTGATTGAATGCTGTGATGCTATATGGCCAGGCCATTCCCAATGGCACAGCTATAATATAAACAGTCTTTTGTGGTCTAGGAGGTATTTGTAATGATTCACATTGAAGGTGTGTGGAGCATTGTTGTACCCGCTTATTTCCGAAATAATCGAGAATTAAAGGCGTGGGACCAATCCTGAACACCTTGCGGGTGCCAGAATATTGGCGATTTTCACAACAACCTGGGCCCGACCCTAGGCTCAGAACAAACCGCCATGCCACACAGCAACCTCAAAAGAAAGCGTAGACCACCCTCGACCACTCGACAAGCGGCATCGTGTCGCCAACATCCTAGTCACCGGGCTGATTCGGAGACTCGCAACAACATGCCGTATCGCACGGCATGTGACCAAGAGGCCGGGGACAACTCCCAAAACGCCACCCACAAATGGCCCAATACGGACGGCCTCGGCCACCGAGTCAAACGCGAGCCCCAGGATCGCTAGCCATGCCGCACGACATTCAACCAAAGGTGGGGACTAATCTTGAACACCTTGCAGGCGCGCCATGATATTGGCGATTTTCACAGCAACCCGAGCCTGACCTCGGGCTCAGAACAACCCGTCATGCCACACGGCTACCTCACAAGAAAGTGGGGACCACCCCTGACCCCTTGGCAAGCGGTTTAGCGTCGCCAACATCATAGCCACCGGGCCCACCCGGGGCTTCACAACAAGACGTTGTATCGCATGGCACGCAACAAAGAGGCCGAGAATCGCTCCCAAGATGCCTCCCATCAGTGGCCAAATGCTAATGGCCGCGGTCACCGAGTCACATTCCAGCTCCGGTGACCGCGAGCCACACCGCACGACATCCTATCAAGGGTGGGGATCAACCTTGAACACCTTGAATACGTCCCAAACCATCCTCACCTTAGAGCTTGGGTCAAAACCTAGACTCCGAGACTTACGGCCGTATCACACGGCACGAAAACATGGAGGACACAAACCCCAGGGCCACCCCAAAACGGCATCTTGCTAGGGGCGGGCCAACGTCGGGACCAATCTGGAGCCCTAGGGCGCGACTCATTACATCGTCCTATGTGACGTCTAGGTGGGCCAACTCACCACAGTGCAAGTCCACACAAACTAAGATGAGAACCAGTCAAAACAGCGCTCAAGCAACCTCGGACTTGCGCGCACAGCCAAGCCAATCCTGGTTTTATAGGTGTTTTTTGTCTATCTCTTTCTCCCTTGACGGCGGGCCACCCAACCCAGGTAAACCCTGGGGGGGTTGCTCGGACCAGGTAGACCTTGGTCTACCTGGCCAAATCCTGGTTTTATAGGTGTTTTTTCTCTCTCTCTTTCTCCCTTGATGGCGAAAATAATAAACATGACTATGCTCGCTCTAGAGCTCTCACCTCCTCTAGACCCTGCGGATGGGGAATATTGATGACGTCCTGACAAGTCGTGCCTGGACCTCGGGATTCATCCCATTGTGGCCAAAGCATGACTTTGCCTCAGGCTAACAATCTGCTGAATTCAGTTTCCTTCAATCGGGTTTTAACAGCATTCCCTCAGCTCTTGCACAGTAAATTTGTCATACCACGGCATACATTGCCCCGACATTATGTGAGTCTGTCCGAACACGGTCACACCAGACCCATTTCATGGGTCTATATGTGTGCACCGTAACGTCATGCGCAGTCTCAAAATAAAATACCCTGATAACTCTCGAAACAAGAGGGACGTTGCCAAAATCTCTCGTGAAATCACAAATAAATAATCAAATAAATGATAAACAATAATACTAAGTACTATTACCTTGTATGCCTGCATGAGTCGCTTCTCCGGTATATCAAATGGTGATTAGTGGAAAGTCAGATTATGCCCGGTCGGAGGCTTTCACTATGCGTGATGGTGATCTTCGAACCTAAGTTCTCCGCCTAGTATCGGGAGTTGACTTAATAAATAAATACTATCATATTGTGTGCTCGTATGCAATCACATCTTTCATATATTCTATGGGCCCCATGGTACTTCTATTTTGACGATTAATCAAGGGTTGTCCCTCTTTCGGAGGGACGTAATTAACATTGTAGCCTTTACGGTACTGCGGGTTTTGAGTCCCGACATGAACCTCACATTCGTCTGAACAAGTCAGATCGAGTGCACAATAAATTTATCACATATGTGACTGGCACGCACATAATAATATTCCATCCCCCACAGCGTTCTTGGAAGCTAGCCGCAGGGACGATCGACATTTCAAGGATTTAGGTGAGATTAAAGCTCGGTTTCAGGTAGGGGGATGGATCCCTACTCTCTTCCCGTGTTTTCCCTCCGATTCCATGCCCAGTGAGGTGACAATGGGAGTATTTTGTGTTTGGGCTTGGAGCATGTCGGATGGGGTTTGAGCAATGGGTTTTGGCCGTTTGAGGCCTTGATTTTTGGATTGCTTGTGGTTTTTCGATAGTGGAATGGTCCGGGGATGATTCCCCATGTTTCCCCTTCGTCTGACGACGAACGG
The DNA here is from genome assembly GCA_024336825.1 of Amorphophallus titanum. Taxonomy (NCBI): domain Eukaryota; kingdom Viridiplantae; phylum Streptophyta; class Magnoliopsida; order Alismatales; family Araceae; genus Amorphophallus; species Amorphophallus titanum. The sequence continues at coordinate 1,587,044 of JANBPO010009398.1, forward strand.
GGCTTTGGATCGAGCTCCCAGCGAGCTTTGTTGTTGTTTTTCCATAGAAACTGTAGGAGATGGCCACGGAGGTGGCCGTTGCGTCCAAGGTTGGGTGGCCATGGCTCTGGCCACCCAGGTCTGCTGGGCAGCCAGGGGCTTGGCCGCCCAGGTCTTCAGACCGCCAGTGGGTTGGCCGTTCTGCTCTCGTGTGGTTTTCTGAAGCCCAGTGTCTGGGCGGCCAGTAGGGTGGCCCATGCACCATTTCATCCCAGGGTAGGCGGCCATGGCACTAACTGCCTAGCCCCTCTGGGCAACCTTTAGGATGGCCGCCTAAACCTGGTGCTCGGGCGGCCAAGGGAGTGGCCGCCCAGGCCAGGGGAGGCCCAGGGTTGGGGGGCTAGTCCCCTGACTGCCCAGCCTATTGGGCGTCCAATGGTCTAGCTGCCCAGCACCCTGGGCAGCCAAGACCTTGGCCTTCTAGCCTCTTCAGCCCGAGTGTGTGTCGTTCATCGATTTTGGTGTTCCGGGTTATCTGTGTGAGGGGTGGCCTTATGGAATGTGTGTCCGTGTGGTTCTGTGTGCTCTACGGGTTTTGGATTAGTGGTGTGGGCCACCCCTGTCTGCTGTGGAGTGTGGACAGTCCTTGTGTTGGGCTGTGCGTGTCGACTGTCCCCGCGAGAGTCCCGTGACTGTGGAAGGTGTTCCCGCGTGAGGGCTGTGATCGCGGCTAGGTGTCTTGGTAGGAGTCGTGGACTATGGTTCTTGTGGTTCTGTCCTATGCTTTGGTTAGTGTTATGTGGACTGACAGTCATGGTTTGACTATCTGGTTAGTGGTCCTTGGTTCTCGTGCTAGTGAGCCACCTCGTGGTAGCTTGGTGTGGACCGGTGGTACTCCGGTGGTTTTCGTAGTTGCGATGAGTTCTTGGTGATTCTACCCACTTGATGTAGCTGACTTGGGCACGTTCGCGTGCCAACCCACCTGGGAGTAGTGGAGGCTTGTCCTGTGTATTGGTTTTTAGGTTGGTTACCTGAGGGCCCATTGCCTTTGCAACTTGAGTCCAGCTGGGGGGGAAATCGACTAGAGAACCCACCTAGAGCAGATGGTCTGTGTGTGCACATGTGGTCGAGGGCAGTGGATGCGTGCTGACGAGCACGACCCCGACTAGTCCTTGCCTTGTGGTACTGTGTTGGTGTCTCAGTTTTCGCCTGGGGCGTGTAAGGAGACACGTGAGGCTACAATATAAGTCGTCAGAGGATACATCTGGTCTCATTGTCAGTGGAGTTAGTACTCTTGTCACCTGTGAGGTTTCAGTGTGGATTTTCCTCAGTGTGGTTCACTGTGTCGGTGACTCAGTCTGTTCCGTTCTGTGTTAGGCATGGTTCTTTCGCTAGTCTTAGCTCGACATCGAGAGATTCTCCCGAGGGCATTGGTTTAGCGTGTGGCCATGTGGCCTTGTCTCCGGTTCCATCGGCTAGGACGGACCGTACGACTGTGATGTGTGTGTGTATTTCCCCTAGTTGACGGTCTTCTGTTGCTAGTCATCGTCGTCATGTTGTGCCGACGTTCTTGCTCTGTTGCTCCCGCTATTGTTGTTCCTGCTGCTTTCCTTACTGTTGTTATTTCTGTTGCTGCACTTATGTTACCGCTTTCGTTGTAGTGGGGTTCCACAGGGCCCCTACTGAGTCTATGAGATAAGGCTCACCCCAACTTTTCAGGTGCGACCTACTCAGAGTGGAGCACCCATGTTGGAGGTTCGTTAGTTGCCAGCTCGCCAGGTTGCCCGGGATGTCCCCCGGGAGCAGTGTACATTTCTTTTCCCTGACTATACTTGTGGACCAAACTCTATAGTTATTTAATTGTTTTGAGGAAGTATAAATAAATATCTGGATTAGAGGGGTAATCCGTAAATATCAAAGCTTATAGAGGTTGAAAACTAAATCTCCAAACGAAAATACTTGTTGTTACTAGATCATAGGCAATAGCAAAATCAAGAATGGCATCAGCACTAGAATTTCTTTTGCCGAAGGCAAAGCTTTCATAAATCCTCCCATAGCATCTATATTCTTATCTACATGACCACTTAGGTCTCCTCTAACAAAACTCTGATCATTTAGGAAAATCATGGACTATACTATAGGCATCCCCCAGAATTGTTTTTTTATGTGGCACAATTAAACTACACAAATCTATCCCCCCACTTTCCTAACTTCTACAACTTTATCTTTTATACTTTTATTAACAATAATACCAACAACATTTCTATTGTTACCTTTACCTATATACCACATTTTAAAGCCATCAATATCTTTTGGTTTAGATTCCCTCCACCTAATTTCTGATAAACACATTTTTTAAGTAATTTCTGATAAACACATTAACACTGATAACTCTCATTACCTTAACTAAGTTTGTACTACTCTTACCAACTAAAGTTCCTTCACTCCATTAAACCAAAGCACTTCTTCCCTTGGAGCAACTTCTTATGTGTTCATCCAACACATGAGAACCCTTCCCCTCTAGCACGGCAATCCAAGAACCATCACAATGCATCACTTCTTGGGGATGCCTTTAGCAAACCCTTGCTCGGTTGTCCCTACAATAGTATGGAATGCTTTTGGGGATGAGAAAAGAGAAGGCTGTGTGTTAGGTTGACAGCCAACAGTTAAGAAAATTTTATCACATCCCAACGAGCATCCGCAAAGATTGCATAGCATTAGCATCCAAATGGCTATATAGCATAATTAGAATTGCACAAGTAATTCTTGCAATAGAAAATAAAAATTAATCTGTCAATAGGTATGTGCCCACAAGACCTAAAGAAAATCCAGAGTTGCGGCTGCAAGTAGAGTACATATGCCGAAATGACAACTGTCCAGTGATTAAAATTTTAAGATAAAGCAGGTGTATGAACCTTCTCACTCTAATAAAAATGACTACAAAAATCATCTAGTAGCATGTACCAAAAACATGTAAAATCAACATGAGAAACAGTTCAGTTAATAACCTGAAGTGCAATCCGAATAGTTAAGTTCCCATCATCTGCCTGACACCTTGAGGAACTTGTTCGAGGATAATAAGGAGGCACGACATATGACTTTTTTGGAGCCGCTGGGCAAGGTAGATAATTAACATTATTTCCATCAATAATGCATATATCAGGATCCTCATCCACATTCATGCTGTGTCCAGAAAGATCTTTTGGTGGGATTTGGCTGACACTCTTTGCTAGATGAAATTGTCTTTGAGAAACTGTAAGAAGCTGATCCTTTTTTGCATTCTCAGAGTAAATCTTTTGTTTCTTATTTTGAATGAACAGCTGAGAATCAGCCAACAATGATTCTGAGGAATCAGCAAGATGTCTACCATTTTCAATAGTGTAATTTGTACTAAAGCATACTTGCAATGAATCTGCATAAGATGTACAATGAGGATTTATGCTCTCTAAATGATTTGTGCCATTGCATGACATTTCTGATAAAGATGAATCAGAATCTAGAAAAGAGGCATCTTCCGGTTGTAGAAATGCCTTTACTTCATTTCCTGTGCATCCTCCTGAAGATACATGCCCCTGATCCTCTTCTTTGACTTTCCCATTAATCATATATTGCCTGTCACTTGATATAAAAGATTGAGATAATTGACCAGGTAAGAATTGCGTTGAGGTGTTTTCAGCAGAAGCTTCAGCATAAACCTCAGGAGGAGAATTCATGGTTACTGGCAAATTTGACCAGGCATTCCACGTCATTTCAGGAGCCCAACCATTGTTCAACTGCGCATTATGTACAGTTGGTGAATATGAATCCAAGTCATTCATGTCCACGTTAAGCATGTTTGGTGGATTTGCACCCAGGTCATTGCACGAATCTACTGCGGTTGAGCATGTATTTTCTTCTTGTCTTCCTCTGTTCAACATGGCATTTGTACAAACATCATTGTGAACACTGCCAAAACTGTATGTCACCACTGACATGAATGGTGAAGAATCTGCAAACAAAGACTACAAAATTTTAGCATATCAGACTTAACATCAGCTTAATAAAGATCTCTTAGTCACAATCAACAATCACCTGCTGCTTGATTTTGCTGGAAATGGTTTGAAGATGAAACGAATGTTTTATCTTTGCAGAACACCGCTGCTACATCTAAAGACTCACCATCTCCATGCACTGATACCTCTCTTTTTTTGCACCCCAAATGAAAGCTTTTTCCAGGCACTGCATGTTGAGAGCCATGAATGGACTTGTACTCAGATATGTCAGATGATAAGGTTTCTGGACTCTGAGTCTGCAATTGTTGGTATTCAAAGCCAGATACTGTAGGAACAACAGAACATCCAGTTGAGTCCACCAAAGAATTCTTATACCCTGAAGTTGACAAACTCAACCAGTTTGCTGCATGACTCATGCTTGAAGAGGTATCAATCAAATGTGAGCCATGAGGTTTCACATACTCAGATGATTGGTTACACACATCAAGGCTTTCAGGACACTCTGAAGCCTCGTATGATGACACTAAGCCATTTCCCTGCTTATATGCATCTAAATCATGTGATGCAGGGCATCGTGAGTGTTCATGCTCTTCAACTTCCAGGGGAAGTCCCAAAGGAGCTTCTGAGATACCTAAGCCCAGGATCAGAAAGGAAAGAAGAGCACATCAGTAAATGATCATTTTTCAAAACTACCCAAGGTTGTCTTCTGCCACTACAAAGGAATAGTTTAGTGTGCTCAGCTCAATATACCATCTTGAGGTGGAGAAGCCTTCTCTTGGTTAGCCTGCAAAACATCTTCTTGGAAGCTCTGTAAATCCACTTTTCACATGTTCAGAATTTGATAACAGAAAGCTCAAAGTCTTTCCTTTGTGATAATATGTCCTAGAAAGGACACCTCTTGCAGCCAGAAATCACACTTACTGAACTTGGCATATAGCTAATGATCTCTCAATAGTTGCAATGCCATCCTCAGATGTTCTGTAATGACCCAGAGCTCCGGATACCAATAACCTGATGTAGCATCGAATTATCTCTACCAGGAACTAGGGAAGTCACCCAAGAGGCTGATGAGGCCCCTAAAAGGTTGGGGGAGTTTGTCGAGGGACCAATCTTGTAATAGTTGGGACTCTCCACCGAATACTCCTTCCATCAGACTAGTGTCGACATCTAAAATATTGCCATACGACAAGCACGCTGTAAGAGCTGGGAATTTATAGCTAGGTGAGAAGAAGCTAAAGAAAGTTCAAAGAAGGGTCCTCCCGGACTGCTATAGCCTCAGGTCATCTGACAAGAGCATCAAGGACTTCACAACTAGTCATCTCGGGGCGTTTAGAAGAAGTCTACAAGAAATTGACAATGCCGTATGACCTACCAAAATCAACAAACCCAACAAACTGGCATCAACTCGCTCGCGTCAAACAAACCCCATACCTCATCCGATCAGGACAAAAATATACCTGGTGGTCCACCACCAGATAAGAAAGACTCCCGAGATGGAGAAACATCCCTGGTCCCTCAGAGCAGGGTGCCGAAGGCAATGCCAGCAGAAAACCCGAGTGACCCGAGCCAGGTACACGTCTTGTCGGAAAGGTCCGTGAGTGGCCGAAAAGCTACCCAATCAGGGTGAAAGTATCTCGAGTGATGGCCCACTCGATGAAGATGCCTCGCAAATGTGTAGAGCAGGTCTGGTAGCATAAGTCACAGTGTCAAAGGCCGAATCAAGATAAAACCTGAGTAATTTGACACGAGTTCGACACGTGCCAAAAACCACTCAGAATTGCAAATTAGGGCTCGAAAATGAGGAAGTGAACATTCCGAGGCTACCGCATCAAACCCCAAGCTGCACCGGAGGTTGGGCTTTCACTAGAGTCAGTTCCAGGGTAACAAGGCAACATTATGAAAATACCCGTGTGCCAGTGAATCGGTGCCACCCCATCGCCATTGAATCGGCGCAAAAGCGTTGGATCGACGCCTCCATGCCTTTTTGCCGAATCGGCGCCACCACCTTTGCCTGCTGAGTCGGTGCCCGCCCTCCGCAAATCACGGGGCGGTGGGTCAGCACAGGGCCGCCTATCCCGTCCCCTGGGCGATACTCTATTGCGCCTATAAAAGAACCCTTATCTTCGAGCGCTACAGATAGAGGACATAAGAGAAGAGATAGCTACAGAAGAGGAGGATAAGAGAAGGACAGAATAAGAACACCGCTAATAGAGAGATTAGAGGGAGCCAACATACGGAGAACAGAAGAAGAGAAATAGATAAGGAAAGAGAGGCCAACCCTCCATAGCTTTCCTCTTCTACCCCCCTTTGGTGTTGCTTGAAGGAGAATCACTCTTCATCTTGAGATCCACCCGTAGGTGGGTTCTGTAATGAGGTCCCTGGAGGACTGATAGCCTCCCCTCCTCGATTCTCGCTTTTCTCCTTCGTGTTTGCATATAGTCTTCTACTCTGTATATTTTCTTTGTTGGATTTCCTACATGTAATCGGGGAGTTCCCCTTTTGTCACCGTTCTCTCCCTCAGAAATAAAGTTCTATTGAGCCTATTTGGTGCTTGTGATCATGCTCTATAGAGGAATGCATGGAATGTTTGTATCGATTTATTTGACTCTCCATCTCCCTCTTTCATGTTTTTACGGCCCCTACGTTTGGCTTCTAACCTACTAATACAGACATCCCAAGCGTAAGGGGGCCTCTTTGAGGCTATATGCATGGCTCCAACCCTTTGATCGCTCAGGCTCTTGTAAGTTGTTCATTAGATTTGGTGATTTAAATTGGCCATTGGCCACGACTGTATAGGCCACAGTAAAATCCCCTCCCCGGGATTAGGCACGAGTTTTATCGTCTGACCCTATCTATATGAATGGTGTTTGTGAATACTCCCCGACGGCTGATGTATGGGCATGAACGCATCTGCTATGTTATTATCCAATAAATTCATATGCTCTTGGAAGGAGATTGCCACATGCCCTTTCACCCACCTCATTGGGCTGTAGGGGCAATAGTGCACTCCAAAATCGTGTCTAGGTTCTTATCCTACCTGTAGCATCGTCCACTTTATCCCTTCATTAGTTCCTGTTAGTTACTATGGATCTTCTGCCTGGTGCTCAGTAAATTGTTTGGGAGAGCCTCAGCCCTTGGAAATCCTTCCTCCATCAGCTCAGAGTTGGGCATAAGCCTATCAACCCCTGTGGTGAGTCCCTTGCTCGGACTCCCCCCCATTTTCGAGTGAGAATTCTGGAGCTTGTGATCACGTCATTGATTTGTCGATATCTATCTATGGCAGGGGTGCAAACTTACAAATTCTAATAGTATGATTTGTACCTACCTTTGCTTGGGGTGAGATCATGACTCCTCCGGGATGTGGATTAATTCTCTGTCATGCATGCAACTCTAGTACCGGGGAGCGGGAAATCCCCATTCAATGATTTTCCTTCGTTAATAGTTCTGAGTTACTCTGGGATTCTAGAGTTCTACCCTACCATGGTATGATCTCCTGGAAATCCTTCCCACGGGCCGATAATAAACATCACCTAGGTGACAACATAAAAGACCCATGTGTCAAAGCTCTGACCTTGGACCATTGGGACCCTTAGTAGGCTAGTCCTCAGGGTTTCCACATCCAATTTGGATTACGAGATTGCCGTGTTCAGCCTCTTGGCAATTACGAGTTTCATTCCAAAATCTTCCATGTATGAATCTCAATTTCATCTCCTACGAACCTTCGAAATAAGGGGAGATGCTGTCAAAATTTACCCAAAATTTCTCATGAGTTTTTCGTCAATTCTCTATCTTAGTTTCAACCTGATTCAAAGATAATGGTGATCAAATGAACTCTAGAGTTATTCGATACCCGGTAAAGGGTCATGTCTTCAAGAATTGGCACCGTTCATGGGGTCACCCTTTCCTTGACCTATTAGGTTTTAAGGTTTGGGGCCATATGGTTAAAATGCGATGCCCATTAGAGTACTTATGGGGTTGTGTATAGGGTGTGGCCTTGGCTAATTGTTTGTTTTAATTTTATTTAGCATTTCTAGTCCTCCTTATTTACCAGGGTTGCTACAGGTAACAATGAATGTCTTTAGTTGTTAAACTTTGTGCTCTCTTGTCAGGAAGGGAAGTTGTATGCAAGCCGATGGCTGGGAGATGCTTTCATCAATGGCTCGGCTAATGAGATTGGCTTCAAAGTTGAGCTCTCGCCTTTCTGGCCATGTCGGCTTGTCATTCACGGAGTTAGCTTGCATGTGTAGTCAGTGTAGCTTGGCGAGATATATTTTGACTGTGAAGAGCTCTTCTTCTTCATCTTCTTCTTATAACACTACCTTTTGCTTCTCTTTGTTCTTAATCCCGGGGTGAGGATTAATAGTGGGCTCCCCAAAGTATAGCTGGGCATCCGTCAGATTACACTCATTTGGTCGAAAAGGAGCCAGATTAGCAAAGACTGTATGTTGCTCTCCACTTTTTACATATTTAATGCATTAATGAAGGGTAGAAGGGATTACCCAATTTTCATGTAACCAGGGTCTCCCCAGGAAAGCTTTATAAGAGGTGTTTGCAATAATGATGTAGAATGTGGCTTTAGTGACAAAGCTGTCCATGGTTACTTCCACCTCTACCTTGCCCACTGCATCTTCTGAATCATTGTTAAATCCTAAAATTTTAACATCATGAACCCTTTGCAAATAGGGTATGAGAAACAAGGATTTGAGAGTCTTCAGGGGCATTATGTTGACCGATGCCCCAGGATCTACCAGAATCAGGTCCAGCTCATGGCCATTTACCTTCCCTTGAATGTATAGAGGGCGATTGTGACAAGGAGAAGGCGGAAACATTTCTTTATCTATGAAGGTGATGGTCATTGCAAGGGCTTCATATGCTTGAGTTTGGAGCTCAGTCACATGGGCTTCATAAACGTCGAGTTCTTGAAGTACTTTTATCAGTGCCTCCCTGAGTTCTTTACTCCAAGCGATTGCCTCCCATATGGTAACATTGGCTGGGAAGTGCTTCATGTGCTGGATGATCATGCGATCGGCCCATGCACGGGCTTGTCCAGCGGAGGGATCACTTCTAAAAGGGGTTTAGGTTGATAGGCGGGCTTCTTACTCGATTCAACCTTTGCTTGCTCAGTAGGCTTTTCTTGGAACAATGGAGCTAGGGACTCTTCCCCTGGAGGAGGTGGCACCACATTGTCTTTACTGGAGGGACCTGCTTAAGCTAGGTCAGCTGACCTTTCTTGTGACACCGGGTTGGCCACCTCATCCTCTTTATCTGATAGATCGAAGGAGAAGGTGAAGACCCCGGCTTGGACTTTGGAAGGAATGGCCAGTTTTTGGAGGGTTGGGGCCATTAGTTCATCTTCCTCATCTGACGGGTGTTGACACCTATTTTATGACCAATGAGTTGGGTCATTTCCTTATCCTTTTTTATGATGTCCCGAGTTATTCATCGATCATTTGGCCATTTTGGTCACTTTTGGGTTTATTTCATGGGTTGTTCTCCCTGGTTGGGCCTCATTCCCTGTCTTCTCATCACTTTGGGCTTAGTGGGCCTTATCTCTTTTTTGCCATGACCAACGTCCCTTGCGGTCTATCGCACGACCGTTAGGGATGGTTGGCGGTTCTTTGCTGGACCGCTAGGCATGCAGAGAGTCCTATTTCATTATCTTTCTCATGAGTCTTACCTTTTAAAGCCCTTGCGGTCTATCACAAGACCGTTAAGGGACCTTCGGCAGTCCTTTGCTAGACCGTTTAGGTACAGAGAGTCTCGTTAGGTCTCTTCGGTCTTATCTCTTATGGATGATAGAGCCTTGCGATCTTTAGCTGGACCGTTTGTCCCTGCCTTGTGGCCTATCGCAAGATCGTTACTGCAGACAGAGAGTCTTGCTCTAACTATTCTTTCTCTATTTCGCCGATGAACTAGAGTCCTTATTTTGTTGATTTCTCTTCGAATAGAGATCCTCAGAAGTTTCTGCTTGTTTCTTTGGACTCTTGAGAGTATTATCTTCTAGAGTTTGCTTAATTCAGGCCTATTTTCGTGCAAGTTTCTCTCCAACTCGACCAGAGAGTTTGAGGGTCTATAAATAGAACCCTTGGCTTCATGACTTGAGGAAGAGATTTCTGGAGCTTACGTCGAGGTGCTGCTATATCTTGGAGCGAGTACCAACTAGGGAGAAGTCCTTTCGACGTCCATAAGGCTTCTGGTCCAGGGAGTATTTGGTTTCAATTTCTTTAGTTGAGTCTTTCTTCTTTTAGTTCTTCCCCTCTTCCTACTTGCATCCATAGCATATTCCCACTTTCTTCGCCACATTCTGTTGCATTTTCATCATTTTCAAACATCCTCCTATCTTTTCCACGCCCCACAAGGGTTAAAAAACCACCAACCCCTAGGTATCCACCCTTCCTTTTATGCATCCTAGCTTAATTACATTATAGATTCTACACTAGTCTAAGGGCTTATTTGGGTTATTTTCTTTGTGTCTATATCCTTTTGCAAGTCTACAGGGTTCATTGCACAAGGCCCAGCTCTTCTGGCCAGCCAGGAGGGGTGGAGACATTGAGTTCCACGTTACTATTCTAGGTGCTCTTGCGACCGTTCAAAAGACCATTTTTGCATCTCAAGCGGTCTATCGTAGGATCGTTTGGCTTAGTCTAGCAATCGTCTGGAAAATCATTTTCCGTCTACAACGCCTGGTTTTCTCTCTCCCGTGGGTGGGTGGTTTCATCCGACTCTTTCCAAGGCATTTACTATAGTTTTACTGTGTTACTTACCTTAGTGGCGATCACACTTCCTTCATTTGGGCATCATTCCTCTTCTTTCATCATCTCTTCTCCTTATTTCTATACTTTAGATCAGCTAGATCCTGGTAATAGGCGGCTCGAGCACTCGTGGTCAAGCGGGCTATGTAGGCTACCAGGGACTCCCCTGACCTCTGTCTGGCATCCCCTAACCCCATGGCCCTCGTCAGGTCAGTGCGGGCCATCATCCTACAGGGGGGCTCATAGATTGTGTCTATCCCTAGGAGTCTCACAGCTAGCTCACTATAGTCGGGTAGGGTAATCCCACTAACTGTCTCTCCATCTACCCTGAGCCTGGTAATCCTGGTAATGTCCTCTAGGGTCGATACCATGTGCCCCTAGGGCATCAAAAAAGCCCGACTAGTCCTGTCCCATCGCTCCCTCATAACCTGAATCAAGATAAGGTTGGGATGTACCGGCTTGATGCTAAGGAAAGGTCCGAACCCCATCGCCTCTAGCCTAGCCCTCTGGAACTCGGGCAGACCATCGTAGGCCGCTATCACCCGTATCCAGGAGATGCGAGTCTGGATCAGTCCCTGCAATGCACAGAAGAATGTTTTTATCCATGGAATATCAATTCATAACAAAAGGGAAGAAAATACACTTAATTAAAAATGGCGACAGGACCTTGGACTTTACTTTTTAAGGCGCGCCTGGGGCCTGGGCGTTTTCTAGTAAGGGGCGACCGGGGTCAGGGCGCCATTTCTAAAGGGGCTTTAATGGTCCATTTAGGGCTTTTGTTTGGGGGCGACCTTGGCTAGGTCGCGTCGTGATAAGGCGCGACCAGGCCAGGGGCGCCTATTCCTAGGGTATCTCTGTCAACCTAGATCCCTATGTTTTGGTGCGACCATGGCTAGGTCGCATTTTCTTATGATGCGCCCGCACCCTGGTCACGTGTTCAGGAAAGGCGCCCCAATGGGGGTAGCTATTTCCCTGAGATTTCTAACCGCCGTCCTCCCCCCTCCCGAAGATAGAAAAATGAAATAAAAAAATAAATAATGTAAAAAATTTTACATACCTTCTTCACGGGAGGGGCCGGTGGAGGCGGCATAGGTGGAGCTGTGCCGCTGTCGCCATCACCGCCGTCCTCCTCTCCGGCACCGGCATCGTCGCTATCGTTACCTTCCTTGGCATCATCGCCATCATCCTCCCCTTCATCACCGCTATCTTCTGCTTCTTCTTGGCCCTCGGCCTCGTGCTCACCGGTGAGCTCTGCCGCCGGAGCCTTGTCCACCGCCACGGGAGGGGCAGCCTCCGGTGGTCCCTCATCTTCAAGGAGGATGACGGCGGGGGCGGCGACTCGTCATCTCTTCAACGAACTGGGGCCGGTGACGATGTCCATCGGATGAGAGGAGGTGCTCACCGGTGACGGTTGAGAGAGAGAGGGAGAGAGAGAGAGAGAGGGAGAGAGAGAGATAGAGAGAGAGAGAGGGAGGGAGAAACAGAGGGGCACAGGGCTAACAGATGATTTACGTCTTCAGGTTTGAAAGGAATTCACGCCCGAGTCAGGGGCATCTTTAACATTTAAGATGACGGAGGTCAGGGCGCGTCTTAGTTTGCATGGGAAATGGCAGAATGTCATCATTATGGCTATCATTCAAGGTTTCTGATAGGCGACTCTGCCTAAGGCATTGGCTTGTAATAGACGACTAGGTCAGGGGCATGTCTTTGTAATTTTGATTAATGATTTTTTTTTTAAAAAAAAGAGAGTTCTATGATAGATGGCTGAAGACTGGGCGCTATTTCATGACCAGCGCCCTTATCTAAGGCGTGTTCTTCAAATGTTACGAAAATTAAAAATGTCTAAAATATGGTAGGCGTCTTTGTCTCGATTGCTGTTCATTGAATAGCGCCCACTCCATGGGCGCGGTATCAGTAAGTTTCAACAGAACACCTTTCTTTTACAGAATTAACACCATGAATGACTTTGATTCCACATTCTCATTGCATAAGAACAAAGTTTTGACAGTAAGGAGAGCTTTTATTCATGAAAGAAATTCATTACATGGCTAATGGGCCACCATGGGCCTTAACTTCTTGAGGGCTAGTACATAAGATTTACATTTCTCTTCTTCCTTTTCAACATGTTCTTTAGACCGATGAAGAAGTCCAACCCTCCAATGTGCCATGATTGTTTTGATCTCTTCTTGGTCCCCACTTGAGCCTCATTCTCTCCTTTTGAGTGGTGGAAGGTGAGAAGCTTCTTCAAATATGTGCCAAGGAAGGCCAAGTTATGGGAGGCACCGGTGGGTGTTATATAACACGAAGTCGGTCCCGCCGATCAAGTGTAGCTCTATGCCGGAGGAGAGTCTTGAATGGAGCTCTTGGGTCTTGAGAAATCCTGACGTATAAGTGAAACCGTCCTTGGGCATGGTCCTGAAGTAATTCCTCCAATCAATCCGTTTCTTGAGTTTTGGAACCCGATTTGTCACCCTCTCACATAAGCCCAAGGAGCTCATCATATACCGAAGAGGACTTTTGGAGAAAATTTTTGAGGCCGTTTGAGTTTTGTGGCATGGGTCAAATTTGAGGTGGAGGTTCACCCAACAAGAAAGAAGGAGCATTGACCCATAGAGAGGATGACCCATGAAAGCAGAGGTGAGCCCATTGTAAAGATTGGCTAGCACCCCCGGACTGATCCTTTTGCCCTCCCATATACTAGCTATTGCACTCAAGTGGCTCTCTTCTAAATAGTCCTTCGTTGAAGGGAAGAGCAAAGCACCTGCTAGACAAATAACAAAGCCCTTCATCACTCTCTCCAATTCATCATCTTCTTGAGCTTGACCCATTCTTTTGTAAACCCATGATGCAAGTTTCAAAAGATTGATCCCCTTGTTGGCTTTGATTTGGTTCACTAAATTGGAACTAGGTATGAGGCTAGATAACATCTCATGAGCACTTATTTTCCTTATTAGACTAGCCATCTTGGTCTCATCACCTTGCTTCATCCTTTTAAACCCTAGGAGGATCTCCACTTCTTCTAAGAGAATAGTGGCTTCAAAGGTGGGAAAGAGAAATGTATGAGTGTTTGGATGCCATAGTTCCAGTCCCAAGAGTCCATCAAGCCAAAGGCTCCCGTCAAGACAACAAAAGAAGCCCCAGGTGGCAAATGGTTTCCACCACTACTGCCTGATCATGCAAACTCTCGGGCAGTGTCACACGTCGCTAGCACTGGGGACATCAACAGATTTGCTCCTCCTGCATCTACCCCAAGGCGAATGAAGCAAGGGTCGAGGGACTCTATAAACACATTAAGGTCCCTGGTGGACTTATTAAACCAATAGCAAACCTTGACAGCTTGATTGTTGAGTCCCGCAAAATATTAGAGGTGGCCCATTCAGCAGGCCCCAATAGTCTATTCTATGCAGCATAAGAACATGCTATACAACAAGATGATGATTGCAACATTTCTGAGGACCTGGATAATTCTTTTGTCCCAATTCAAGGCTTGATGTTTACAACAGATAGGGTGGCCAAGTTGTCCAGGAAGCTACAGATCCCCTCTTTTCAATCCCGCGAAGAAAGGGAGTCATTCAAGAAGCTTTGGTATCCTGCCAACTTGGACAAGGAGCTGAGGTGCATTTCCCAAAATCCTAGGCTAGGCTTCACCCTTGAAGAATAGTACTATGGAGGACGCTATAAGGTAGACGTGGTATCTACCTTTGTCTCATTAAGTGATGACCTACAGGGGGCAACCTATGGTGATTACCCGATAGGATATGAGTGTGTGGAGTCACTTCGACAATCATCAGAATTATTTCTGCCATGTCATCCCAAGCCCCATACGCCAGAAGCCTCGAGCACGTGCAGGTGTTGGGAAGAGGTCTTCCATGAAGAGGTGGTGCCTCAAGTCAAATTTGATACAGCCAACGACAGCAGGGCTGAAGATTCTGAGCAGGGAGGGAAGTGTTCCAGTCACAACTTACCCCCGGCCCTAACCGTAATACAGCCCAAGCCGATCATGGAAATGCTCGGTGAGTATGATCAGATGATACTTGCCATTAAAGCCCCATCTGGAAGGGAGGAAGCCATTCCTGCCAAAGATTTGTTTGCCCAAGATGATACTGCGGCAAAGGTACCCTTGTGTAATTTGGAGCCGAGTTACCTTGCCCTCGGATCTGCATTGAACACATCAGCCGAAGTCAGAGGATCGGATCGCTCGTCAGCTGAGCAACCCATACTCTTGCAACAAGCCGATTCAGAGGCTTTCATAGAAAGTTGGGAGCAATACAAAGAAGAGCTAGAAGCACTAGAAGCTGAAGATGATAATGATGACTTCATCGACCTACAACCAGCACCTTCAGAAATTGAAGATAGCGGCCAAGCTACGATTGACAAATTAATAGAAGTAAATTTGGGAAGTGAGGAGGATCCGAGGCCAACATTCCTCAGTACCCAACTCTCCCTAGAGGAAAAAAAGCTCTACATACAGCTACTGGGAGAATTCTGGGACTGCTTCGCCTAGAACTATAAAGAAATGTCGGGGCTTAGCCCTGCAGTCTCCCAACATATCCTGTTCATAGACCCAAAGGTTGAACCAGTGAAATAGCCTCCCCGGTGTATGAGGCCAGAGTTGATCACACAAATATGTAAAGAAGTTGACAAGCTCATTGATGTGGGCTTCGTGGAAGAAAATCAGTATAGTACCTGGCTAACCAACATTGTGCCCGTCAAGAAGAAAAATGGGCAAATCAAAATTCACGTGGATTTTCGAGACCTGAATAAGGTATGCTCGAAAGATGACTTTCCAGTGGCAATAATGAAGCTCATGATTGATGCTACCACTGGTCATGAAGTCTTGTCATTCATGGATGGATCCTCTGGATACAATCAAATATGGATTACAAAGCCTGACTGGGTTCACATTGCTTTCGGAACCCCTAAGGGCATCTTCCACTACAAACGGATGCCGTTGGGCTCAAAGAATGCTAGTGCAACTTATCAAAGAGCAATGACCAACATATTTGATGAGCTCCTATATGATAAAGTTGAATGTTACATAGATGACCTGGTGGTTAAGAGCAGAAGGAAAGAAGATCACCTCCAAGACCTCCGGGTGGTATTTCAGAGGTTGAGACAATATGAATTAAAGATGAACCCTATGAAATGCACCTTTGGGGTGTCCAACGGTAAATTCTTAGGCTTCATCATCAGATACAGGGGGATTGAGATAGACACTAGCAAGATTAAAGCAATACAGGAGTTACCTCCACCCAGAAATTTGACTGAGCTCCGCTCTCTGCAGGGCCGTCTAGCATACATCTTGCAGTTCATCTCCAATCTATCAGGTCGCCGCCACCCATTTCACAAACTGATGACAAAGAATGCACCGTTTCAATGGAGCGAAGAATGTTAAGAAGCTTTTGAAAAGTTGAAGGATTACCTGAAGGCACCGCTGGTCCTTGCAGCACCGGTGAAGGGACGTCCCCTTGTTCTATATGTAGTAGCTACCGAATATTCACTGGGGGCATTGCTAGCCCAAATAATGATGAAGGTAAAGAGGTGGCCCTCTCCTATCTCAGCAGAAGATTAGTGAGGACTGAAGAAAAATATTCTCCCATCGAAAAGACATGCTTAGCGCTAGTGTTTGCTATAAAGAAGCTGAGACATTATATGCTGTCACATGAAGTCAAGCTGATCTCCAGGGCAGACCTAATAAAGTATATCCTCTCCCAACCAGCTCTCAAGGGCCGTCTAGGTAAATGGGCAGTGCTGATGATGGAATTTGACATCACTTATATTTCACAGAAGGCTATTAAGGGCCAGGCCATCATGGATTTCGTTACCGCACATCCTATGCCCGAAGATTCTCCTTTGGCGACTGAGCTCTCTGAAGATGAAATGCTGGAGGCAGACCAGATTCAACCCACTGTGTGGCAGCTATATTTTGGCAGTGCATCCTGAACTAAAGTTCCAGCGACAGGGCCAATCAGAGTCAGAGCCGGAGTAGGCATTGTCTTGAAGTCTCCTGAAGGGGAGGTTATATATACCTCCTGCTCGATAAATAAGCCCTACACAAATAATGAAGCCGAATACCCGTTGGAGACGCCGAAGGTGCACTTCATTGGATTCATCTTCAGCTCATACTGCTATAGCCTGTCAAAGATAACCCTAAGGTCATTGAGGTGATCCTCTCTTCTCTTAGTCTTGACGACCAAATCATCAATATAGCATTCGACTTTGCTATACAGCAACTCATCAAATATTTTAGTCATCGCCTGCTGGTATGTGGCGCTAGCATTCTTGAGGCCGAAGGACATCCTCTTGTAATTGAACACCCCTTTGGGTGACCGGAAGGCCGTATGAATTTGATCGTGCTTCACTATCCAGATCTGCTTATCACTGGATGACCCATCCATAAAGGACAAAGCCTCGTGGCCAGTGGTTGCATCAATCATCACTTTGGTGATGGGTACCGGGAAGTCATCCTTCGGGCATGCCTTGTTCAGGTCACAGAAGTTCACAAAAATCCTGATCTGCCCATTCTTCTTCTTCACTGGCATAATGTTGGCCAGCCAAGTGGTGTACTAGTTTTTAGCCACAAAGTCGACATCAATGAGCTTGTCAACTTCTTTGCAAATTTGGTTGATTAATTCTAGCCTCATACATCGGGGTGGCTTTTTCACTGGCTCGATCTTGGGATCAATGGCCAGAATGTGTTGAGCCACGGCGGGGCTAAGGCCGGGCATTTCTTTGTAATTCCAGCAAAGCAATCCCAGAACTCTTGCAACAACTTCATATATTTCTCCCTCTCTTGTGGCGACAAAAGGGCGCTTAGAAAGGTCATCCTAGGATCACTCTCCCTGTCGAGATTGATCTCGATAAGTTCATATACTATGGCTTGGCCACCATCTTCAATTTCTGGTGACGTCGGGAGGAGGTCGATGAGGTCTTGATCTTCTTCATCTGCTACTTCGAGGGCATCATAAGCATCCCCTTGCTTCACCTTGCCGGAGAGTGAGGCTTTGCCTACTTCCTTCTCTGGTTTTGGGATCGGCGTTGACGACACATTTTCTGGGCCGCTGGGATGCTGGCCCACGGATGGATCCCCCCTAAGGATGGTAAAGAATCCTTTAGCTTCATACCCTCGTGAGGCATTATTGGGGGTTGCATTGACCTCCGCTTCGATGTGTTCCCAACATTTACGAGGGGCATCGGTGCTCGGCCCTTCACCCATGGGGGCGAGGTGGAGGACGTCTCCGGACACTTCTTGATAGTCATCGTAGATGGCTTCTATGGGGTCTTCACCCATGGGGGTGAAGTAGGAAATCATGTTTGCTTCAATTGGAGACCGGGGTTGCTCGGTATCCACTGCACCTTCGAGGGTCTAGTAGTGGACCGAGACCATGTGGACTCCCCTTTCATAAGCACCCTCTTCGTGTGGTTGCAATGGGTTTACCTCATAATCCCTCATTCTCAATTCACCCTTTTCGATCCGGCCTTGAGCAATGTCTTTGAATACATAACAATCTTCAAGGGGATGACCTAGGACCTGATGATAAGGGCAAAATCGAGGGTCATCACTTCTTCTGGCATCCCCTAGCCTCTTAGGCTCCGGGAGTGGGACCTTGCCAAAATGGCAAGGCCATTCAAAGATCCCTTAGGTTTTATTCCTTACGAAGGAGTAGGGCTTCCGCATCTTCTCCCGTAATGTCAGGATCTGGTCCACCGACCGACTGGTTGACGGAGCAGCCACTTCCTGCACCTCTCTCCTTGAGTGCATAAAAGCCCTGAAGCTAGCACTTGGGGGTTGATTCGTGCATTCGCCTCGCTGGGGAGTGATGCCTTCAATTTGACTAGATAAAAGTGTAGTCATTTCGGCTAGCTATGCCTTCAACATCTCGATCTCATGCTGTTGCTGATAATATAAGGCGAGCATAATAGAGTCGTAGTGGGAGAAATCCAAAGTGTGGCTCGGATTTTTATTTTCTGTCCCACTATCGAGTTCGGGTAGGGGTACTCCGCCATTGTGACCATTCGGGGCCAGCCTCTTAGAGGAGGATGGGACCGTCCTGATGTCTCTGCATTGGGACAGGCTCCAAAGGAATACTTCTTCATCTTGGGTGTCATCAGCGGGAAGCGCATGATGCTCCTGGCTCTTGTCTCCCATGTGTTCAGTTCTTCTGGTGGATCACCGCTGGCCGGGGTTGAGACTAAGATCATGTCAGCTTCGTAGAATTCTTCTGTCGAGAATACCAAGCCTGGATGTCGGGTGATCTGCAACAACCTTTGGTCCATGTTCAGTGGGTGCCACATTTCCTTGAACATTTTATTCCAACTTGCCGGCTGACAAAAAGGGATTCCTTACTTCTTGGCCATTTCAGCCATGCGACGGGCCATATAAGGGAGCCCCATAATTAGAGCAAGGGGCTCGTGTAATTCATCGGGGAACCTATAATCATCGTCCCCTGTGACGGGCCGCTCCTCGGCTGCATAGAAGACTGTGGGATGACCTTCAGGGTTGGGCACCTCCAGGATCTTCAATGGTTCGACTGTGTGGCAGTCAGCTTCTGCCACAGGCTTAATAAGCCCTTGCGGGACCATGACATACTCTAGTAAGTCCTCCAGGTTATTCAAAGGGGTGCAGATCTACAAAGACCCTTTCTTCTTTCCTGTTGCAAGGGTACTTTATACATTGCTGTAGGGTGGAGGCCACCACCTAGTTTTGGTGCAGCCAGGGTCGGCCCAGCAGTGCCTTGTAGGAGGTGTTGGAGTTGATTACATGGAGTTGCACTCTAGTTGTGAAGTCACTGAGGGAGAGGTTGAACTCAGCTATACCCATGGGGACCTCAAACTTCTGGTTGAAGCTAGCAATCTTCTTGTCCCTGACCTTGATCAGGTGCACATCAAAGTTGTATTTCTGATATATCCGGTACGGGAGTATATTCATCGCTACCCCCGAGTCAACCAGCATTCTGTTGATGAGCTATCCATTCAACTACCCCTTCATGTACAATGGCCTGTTGTGATTGCATGTGGGCAGCAACATGTCTTTTTTCGTGAAAGTCATATCTACTTCGGGCCGCCATTCACAGGCTCTCCAAGCTCTTCATTCCTTTCACTCCGCTAATCAATGCATTGTTTCCATTTCGGATATATACTTCTTTTTGGTTCATCGTCATTTAGTTTGATCATCGTTTAAAAGCATGCATTGTGTGAAACCAGATCTATTCACCCCCCTCTAGATCCTCTCTTAAGCATCCAACAGAAGGGTCCTCCTCCAGAACATAATGCCCCCTAGTCCCTCTAGATATCCTATCTCCAGCCAAGAGAGTGAGCAGCTATATAAATTCCAAGAAAGTCCTCCAAAAAGGTAAGGTGATCCTGAGTACTCAACACAACACTCATTGGTGGAGAGTGATCTCGTGCCCCTCAGTCTTTCTCCTACTCTCATTCCACCTACGCTCTATATATCAGTTTGTTGACTTAAGCATCGGAGGGTTTTCCCTTGGGTTCCAACCTTGGGCTCCTCTAATCTATTTTTTGCCTTGTAGATCTCTCATTAGTGGTGACGACAACAAGATAGTGCGACTCAGGACCAAGCATGAGATCACCCCTATTCATCTAGTGCCGTCTGTGGGAAACGTACGAAGAGTCAGCATGATGCAAAGAAGTTTGTCATCGTCGCCATCGACTATTTCTCCAAGTGGATTGAGGCTGAGGCCACCGCCAAAATTACCGAGGTAGTTATTTAGAGTTTCGTTTGGAGGTCGATCATTTGTCATTTTGGCATCCCCCGAGTGATCGTGAGTGATAACGGTCGATAATTCGAATCTGCTTATTTTAAGAATAAGTGTGCCAACCTACACATTCACAACCACTTCACTTCAGTAGCCTACCCCTAGGCTAACGGGCTGGTCAAAAATGCCAATAAAACTATCCTCAAAGGCATCAAGACCAAACTTGGGAAGGCCAAGGTAATTGGCTCGAGGAATTGCCTAGCGTACTATGGTCGTACCGAACTACTCCAAGAGCTGCCACCGATGAAACTCCTTTCCAACTACTATATGGCGCAGAGGTCGTGATTCCCCTGGAGATCGACAACCCTTCCCTCCGAGTTATCAACTTCTCACTCGAGCTGAACAAGCAGAAGTTGTTAGAAAACTTAGACCTGGCAGACGAAGTATGTGAAATCGTGAGGATCCGAGCTACAGAATATCAACGGTGCATGACTCGGTACTATAATGCCAAAGTCTGATACAGATAGTTCCAATTGGGAGATTTCGTTCTAAGAAAGGCCAAAGTCTCTCGACCACTGGAGACGGTGGGGAGACTGGGCCCTAACTAGGAAGGCCCCTACGGAGTGGTCGAGACGCTCGGAAAGGGAGCATACCTGGTATCTACCATGGAAGGAACACCCATCCCTCAGACTTGGAACACGACAGCATTGTGAAAGTTCTATTTTTGAGCTCCTTCCGTACATGTAAGAGACAAATTATGATAATAACTCATCTTTTTATTGTATCAATATCTTTGTACATCAGATGGGCCATAGCCAGTACAATATGCAAGAAAAAAAATTGATACAACACGAACTGATCTCTCGGTGTGGATGAGGTTAGTAGCTCCGAGCCGAGCCACTAACTCCACCCAGTGTGGAAATTAGATAGGGTAGTAGGATGGCTGACATTGTCTGCTTGAGAAGTTTGGAAGAGATGGTATCAATAGAAAAAAAAAGAGGGTCTGCCTGATCACCAATAGAAAACAAGCACCCTCTAGGTGGTGCAAGCAAGGATTTAAAAAAAAAGAGGAAAAGGAAAAATAGAAAGCAAGCACCCTCCAAAGCGTGAGGGCAAGAAGAAATAGGACAAAGAAAAATAAGAAGAATAGAAGAGGGAGAAAGATTTGAACACTCCCTTGGAGGGAGTGGGAGAGGAGGAGCGAGGATGAAAGAGAGGTGAGGCCATGGTGTTGAATGCCTTCTTCTCTCAACCATCCCCTCCTCCAGGTGTGGCAGCGGTCCAGAAGTCAGGAGGGAGCCCGTCGCCATGCATCCCCCTTTCTTCTATGCCGTCTGCCTAGCCGTCCCCCATTCTTCTACGCCGAAGCTACCTAGATGCCCCAACAACCGCCAAAGTCTTCATCTTCAGAGTCACCCTCCATGCTTTGCAGAGGATGATCATAGAGCGGAGACGGTCACTTTGCAAGAAAGGGAGGAAGAGGTAGAGATTGCAAGGAAAGCCTTAAGTGGAGTAGAGAGGAGGAGGTGCCCTTCGGGACCTTTTATTGGCCGAAGGAGGAGATTTCTACCTTAATTGATCCTCCCCTCGAAAAGATGCAAGAGGCAAACGTCTTTTCCTAGGAGCACTTACGCCACCTCCCTTACGGAACCCTCCTACGGGAATACGCAAAATGGCAAGTCATTCAAAGCGTAAGAAGATGAAATGGCACCAATTCAGCACCAGCAACTTAGTCGATCGACACACAGCCTGATTTTTTGGCAAGAAATCGTACGAGATCTCCAATTTACTGGCGTCCGCAGATACATCAAATCTCACCTGGTCAAAGGCAGTAAGGAGCAGTCAATTACGCTTTGAACAGCATTACCATTATATAGAAATAAAATCATTGCATAGCCAAGTTCCATGTGGAGATTCCACAAAAGAAAAAAAGAGAGGGGGGAGCCAGCAAGGCAAGTACAATATTTCCTAATCTATGGAAATAGGAGAGTGGGAGGTCGGTGGTCTACCTTGAAGCTCGACAGGTGGAGGACCCTCGACGCTCGGCAATGTAGACACGCCAAATTTGATGCTATGTTGACTAAATCTCATGTTACTTTGCGACAATCAGATTGGACTTCAATATTTACTTAATATAGAGTTTTTCTATATTTTTTAGAATTAACGCCTTTGTCAAGGGCGTCATATTTTGAAATAACAACACTCGCAGGGTCGTCCTTTCTCAGATTTACGCCCTTCAGAAGAGGCGTCATTTCCGGATATTCCTGATTTTATGAAAATCCATTTGGATAATGCCTGGAATTAACGCCTTTTATGGAGGCGTTGTTTTATAAATAGCATAGGTTTTACCCCATTCTAACCCCGTTTGATATTTTTCCTACAATTTCCATTCCACCCTTGTTAGCTTGTCTAGCAGTAGATCTGCGGGATAGATCTTGGTAGGTGAATTTTCTCACCACCTAAATATTGTCAGAACCCTACAAAAGGCCTATGTGCATGTTCCTCTCTCTCTCTCCTATACCTCCACAAAAATCACCACATCCCAAATCATACATTTGAGTTTCGGTCGAGCCCCATAACCCGACAGCTTCCCTGCTGCCCTGTGTGTCTGTCAGCCCGAGCCAGCAGAAACCTCTGAGGCACAGTCATTCTCATTCCAATCCCTTCACCTGATGGACCTAAGAAAATTATATGTCGTAGCCCTCTGAGTCCTCTATCCGACGGTACCAAGTTTGTGTCGATCTAACACCAGATATGGTCGCAAGAAATCTTTTCGTGAAGGCGCGCAGAGCAGGTCCATGAACAGGCCAACAACTCAGTCTGGGGATTAAATCCTCGAAAAATACGCTGGCCCCCCGTCAGTGACCGCCGCTCCCAGAGGTTGCTTGGCAACCCATCAGCGGTGTCCCAGCAAGCCACCATAGCGAGAAGTCGACCAGAAGTTGTCGTCCCAATTGCAAAGCTCCCGTGCTGTACTGAGTTGGAACAGTACCAAGTCGGGACCAAGTCAGCCCAGCGGCACGTCTCCGGCCCAAATCGCTACCCGTCAACCCAAGAACGGTCCTCTCTGACCCCATTATATTCTGTTACCTCCCTGCGTGGAGTGGGCCTTAACTATCTTGCTGTAATTAACTTGCCATTCGCACTGGGAGTGACAGTTCTCTGCCGGAAAGTCTTCCCCATGCCCCGAGCGTGGAGGTACATTCGCCCCTTACTTTGTCTTCCTTGCTTAGCTAGTATACATCCGTTTGCCGCTACATGTGAGTAGTTATTTTCCTAGCTAGTCATATAGTCATCACTGCTGTGAGTGTGAGTGCAAGACCCATCCCGCGACTTGTTCTGAGCGCTAGAGTGAGCTGACCACCCAAGACTCAAAGCCGGTTACTCAACTGTGCAGATCATTATGCTTCCCTCGATGGGGGTGACCATGAGTTAGTGCTCCTTGTTTAAGGCATATCGCCTCTCCTGGAGCTCGCTTGGTGCCACATTGTAGTGTCGTTATTGGTCGCATCGTCTGATTAGTCGCGTCGTCTAGTAGAGTCCCAGGTTCGCACCAAGGTCGAGTCAAGTCTCATAGTTGTCCCACATCAATGCTTCACTGGATAGTAAGTTCTTGAGCCGACAACCACTCTGTTGGCTTTTGAGCTTGGTGTCATTCTGGTGAGTGGAGGGATCTCTTGAGTCATGACCTCCAAATGGACCAGGTCCCCTTCCTAATGACTCATGTTCATCCAAGGGAGGACCGACGCTCCTCCTTGGAGTTGCCCCCTTGCTAGGAAGGTTGGATACTGGATCGGGGTGGTTGCCCCTGACATGATACTGGTGCATTGACTCCTTCAAGTCTCGCCTTGTTTTCTGGATGTAGGGGCGGTGGCTGTGGGTCACCTATTTTTACAACTGCTATGGCACACCCCTTATTTATAGGGCCAAGGTTGACTCAGCACTAATGTGGTGGACTGAACAAACCCGGTCTGGGGTTGCCTGGAGCATGGCGCTTTTAGTGAGTGTCGGTGTAGGCGAAACTCGGGAATTCGATGCCCGAGCTGGGTCTGACATAGTGGCGACCCAAGGTTGAAAGCCTGTACTGGAAGCTGATGAAGCTGGGATCTGGGACTAGAAACCAAACTGAGTGCTTGAGAGAGCTGGGCTCCAGGGCTAGAAGCCCGTCTTGAGTGCTGATGATGTTGGGGCCCAAGACTGAATGCCAGTCTTGGGTGTTGATGAAATTGGCCACGGGGCTGGAGGCCCGTCTCAGGTGTTGATGTAGCTAGAACCTGGGGCTAGTCGCCTATCTTGGGTGTTGCTAAGGCTAGAACCCAAGTCTTGTTGGGACTCCTCTGGTCTGACAAGCAGCAGCCTTGTGCTAATTGATTTTGATGATTGGCAACAGTTGTTTTGATGATAAGCAATAGCATGTATTTTGATGCATTATAATTTGTCAGATAATCATTCAAGGGTTGATTGCATGCCGTTACTTAGTTGTTGCAGAAGACTGAGTCGGTGCATCCGTAGGTGCTGTAAGCAACTAAGTCCTTGTAGAATTCGTGCATGCATAAGACTACCTCGGTGCAACAGCTGTCTAGTCTACATTGCGTCAGTGCACACCTTAGCTGCAACACGCAACTAAGTCTGAGTAGAGTCTGTGCATTTATTACATCTCATGCGTGTAAGTTTCTGCGTATACACTTGAGTCAGTGCAACCTAAGTCATTGCAATAATCGCTGTTGCATCTCATAACATTTGAGTCGGTGCAATGCACCTAGCACATCAGTTATGTCCGCTCAACACTTATCCTTGCACTTCATTGAGTCGGTGCATATGCTTCGAATGGCATCTAAGCTAAGTCTGTGCATCACATTCATCCTTGCACACATGTAGTCTTAGCAATAATTGATCAGGGTTCAATTAAGTCTGTCTATATGCTTGCGCGTGTTGATTGAGTCTGTGCGTGTGTGTGCAAACATCACATTGAGTCCGTGCACATCCAGTTGAATTATCTATTAATTCAGTGCAGTCCTTTCAAGTCTTCACTTTATGCCTAACTATCTTGAGCTGATATTTTTGTATGACATTTTGACAGATATCTTTTCATGGAGAATAAGAATGGCATGTGATCCAAGGTTAGAGGAGGTGCCAGGATCATGACGCGTGTAAAGCAGTGAACTAGGATGCTGCCACGTGGTCAAGGCGTTAGGGCGGGGATCCGTGGAGAGCACACGCCTTTCTTCGGATGCTCATATAAAAAGGAACCTTCTCCTTCTGGAGAAGCAAGATCGAAGTAGAAGAGCAGATAGCATTGCTGAGAGCAGATTGTAGAGAGATAGCACCTGCACGATCCAGTGTGAAGAAGAATAGGATAGAAAGAGAGCAGAAGAAAAGGAGAGTTGAGTGAGAGGTGTTCGTGTGAATCTCTGAGAGAGAGATTGTTCATCAGACCCGTGGTTCAGAACCAGGGCTGATCTGCTCATTGTGAGCTACATTCCTTCGGGATTCTTTGTTTCTTGTGTGTTTCTTTTTCGTTTTAGAAACCTTGTTTTCAAGCTGTGTGTCAGCAGAGCAAGCTGTGAAGCTCAGCGTTTGCAGAGGAGGATTCCTCTGGACGGGTAAAGCTGTAATTCCCCAGCGGTTGCAGAGAAGGATTTCTCTGGATGGCATAATCTGTAAGGCCCAGCGGTTTGTAGGGTGTTTACCCCAAAGCTGTGGATCAGCGATGAAGGGTTGGGCGTCGCCAGATGACGTGACTGTGAGGTCAGTCGCACCTTGCTTGGCGCAATGCCTTAGTGCCCGAAAGGGGTTGCTGAGGCGTGTTTCCCGGACAGCTTGAGCTTCCTCCAGGGTGACCCAGATCCTTCTCAAGTCTGATTGCTGGTCCCCCTCGTCCTTGTTCCTCTAACGAGACTTGGGAGATTGAGTGCCAGACCGGCACAGGTGCTTTTGGGCCATTGCTGAAGCATCTGCCCGCTTAAGTTCCGCCTTGTCTTCCCGCATTCGACGCATGAGGCTAAAGCGGTTGGTGATAGGGACCGTAGGGACGATCCGTTCCGGAGGAACAATGGGTTCACCCCCATGCAGGCGAATCCATAAGTCTCCGACAAGAATGGTCTTGGTGGAGTTGCTGGTGGTAGCAACGGGTCGCCTGCCTTTACGGCTACGATGGTGCTTCTTCTGGGGAGCCAAAGATGACTCCGCTCCAAGGTGGTAGGCCGAGAAAACCCAGCCTGCGGGTGCTTGTGGCACAGGGCCATTCATCGAGAACGCCAGGATGAGCCCCCAAGACACAAGGTCTATAGTGAAGGCCAATGGCTGGGTAGCTCAGGTATAGGCTTTCACCCGAGCCGACAGTAGTGTTGCGGATGCTCGCCGCGACATGTCTGCCCCCGAACTTGTCACTGCAGGGGGTACCGAGATGCCGGTGGCCCGAGGCCTTGAGTCTGAACTGGGAGCTGGCAGGACCGAAAGGCACGACAGAGGGAGCTCAGTCCGTACCGAGGTCATCACGTCCCACAAAGGCAGACCCGTGCTGGGGATCAGCATTGTCAGATTATGGGAGGAATGCCCCCGAGGTAGAGTCGAGGGATCTGGGACCTGATGTGGACCACTCGTAATAGATGTCGTTCATGGGAAACCCCAGAGTTGTATGTCTGGTCTGGATGCTAGGACGCCTCGTGCCAGGGGTTGGGGACCCAGGCGAGGCGGTCGTGCTTCTGTGGTTCAGGTCGGGAGGCCCGAATGGGGTGCTGGGGAGCCCTGCCCCTAGGCTAGGAGGCCCGTGTGGGGAGCTGGCTCGATAGGAGCTCGGGGTTGACGGCCCGAGCTGAGTGCGAGCAGAACACCCTGGGGTGGAGACCCACACCGGATGTCGGCTTGGCTGGGGCTCGGGGTTGAAGGCCTGAGCGGATTGTAAGACAGGGGACCGAAACTTGGGACGCGATGTTTGCATCGGGGGCTGGTCGAAACTGGGCCCGGGGACTAATGCTTGCCCAGGCTGGGACTGGCCCAGAACCCCTATGGGCACTGGTGGCAGGAGAGCCAAGCCTGACACTCGGCCTGGCTGTCAGGGCTGGTAGCTGATGTGGCGCATTGGTGGCGCCAGAGAAGATAGGAGCTGGCGGTGGAGGTGGGGCCGCCACGGGGACCACACCCAGGAAGTAGGGTGATCCGATGACTGGGGCGAAGCTACCGAAAGTGGTCGACACTGCCAAGTAGCCCACCCGTGCGTAGGTGGCGATGACGATGGGACCGTAGGTGACGGCCGCCATAGTTGTTAAAGTCCTGGATGAGTAGAGGCAACGGTCACGGGCGGTCATCGAACACGATCCAGCAACTGGGAGACGAACTGGAAGCTGCGGTGAAGCGCGAACAGGTGCTTTTCTGCTACCTCACCTGCACGAAGAGGAAATGGGCACCCAGACTTCAGGGCTGGCACGGGCTTTCACTTCAGTAAAAGAAGGAAGGCGGGAGACATCCCACCGGGTGTGCCATCCTTTTTGTTTCACCCCCAGAGGGGGTGTCCACCGGCGTGCGTGCGTGGCTGGTGGGCCCGCGGGAGCGGTGTGTGCAGTGACCGGAGTGAGGGGTAGGATTGGGATACGAGAGAGATTCCGGAAGGTAGTGGGCTTCAGACACCCCCTCTCATGACCGTATCCATCTCAAAGCGGTATCGTGCACTCGCCTTTTACGGAGAGTCGATGGGAGACCGAGTGACACGGGAGGTTTTTCAGGTTAACGGGAAACGTAGCTGGGATGCGGGCATGCCAGTCAATTTCTCGACAATCACCTGTGGAACCGAACGTTTAACTGGGGATGCACTACCAGGGCGCGGCACGTGGACTCGGGGATGAGCGACACATGGAGGGAAGAATGGTTCCGCGGGTGCGAGTGCGTAGGCCACTGTGGGGAGTCATGTACATGATGTCTTTCCCCACTGACCGTAAGCAGTCGGTGTTTATTTACATCAGATTGAATCCGAAGACCTTCGTTCCATGCCAAAGTAGAGTCCGTATTCCTAAAGCCCGAGATGAAGACCCGAGAGCACTTTGTAGTTGTAGGTTCGTCTCAAACTGGGTCATGTGGGCTGGGGGTGAAGGATGCTGGGGGTTCACGCTAGGTGGCACAGAGGGTAGCTAGGGGCCCGAACATGGATGTAAGAGCATACATCCAACTGGCGGTGTGACACTGAGATGTATATATTTTACAAACGGGCCGTGGAGGCCAGGGTACAACAGGTGCATGCCACGGGACAATTTCGACGTGCTAGCCGGTCCCTGGGTCGATGCGTGATGTATGAGTACATGTGTGTTTCACAGAGAGTTCCTCCCATGACGTGGGCCATGGCCGCAGTGTCGAACGGGGGCTTGTGGCTGACTGGGTGAATGAGGGGACACATCGGTCCGGTATCTAGACGAGAGTCGATCACGGCTCGAGTTGAGCGGCCGACGTGGCCTCATTACTGAGAGGGAGCAAGACGTCATGACGGGCTCATGGCCATGGCTGACGGGCACGTGAGGGGTAACCCCGACATGAGGGGGCGTCTACCCTTGTCGTAGCATCTCACATGTGGCGGGCGTGGACTTGTGCGTTACGGCTAGTTAACACGCGAGGGAAGTGCAAGGGACGATACCATTTGAATCTTGACCCGCCGCCCACGAGCCGGAGGGCTGGGAAGGGCTAAAAGGTGTGTAGAGGTATATAGAAATATGAAATAATGTAGGCAACAATTATATAATTAACAGTTTATCTGATAAAAATGAATTATATTTTTAATTAAATAAATTAAACTACAGAGTTTAGTCCAATTAAAGTACAGTCTACAGGGAAGGAAACGTATTCAACACCGAGTGAACACTCGGCTCAGCGAGCTAGCAACTATGAACCACCACCCTGCACCTCCGAATCTCGAGGAGGAACTGCTACACCTGAAAAACAAGAGGTGAGTCTCATCTCATTGGCTCAGTAGGGGTCCCGCGGAACCCTATCACAAAACAACGGTGGTAACAAATAGTGCTAACAAGAACAACAACAACAACATCGGGAGTAGCAACGACAACAATGACGGCGGAAGGAACAGTCGTAACACGAATCCCTAAACACGGCAACCGATGAAATCACGGCTCTAAAAGCTACTCCTAACGGTACTAAAAATAAACCCCGATCTCCTAGTCGGGGGACTACCGAACTAATGAGAAAATCCTGGCTCGACTGCCAGAAGAAATACCATGACAACTCTGTCATAAACGCCCACCTTCACAGGCAAAGGCCATCCTAAGACTACGTGGTCCTGGGGAAAATAGTGACGACCTTGCGGTCGTAAACCCTATACCGTCTTGGGAAAACCCTTGGTAACCCTTACTAGAAATCCTAGACCACTACATCGGGAAAGCACGAGGAAGCTACCCGAAAAGCCACCTCTCGCAGATGAAAAACTGAAACTCGAGTCACAAGAATCTCACGTCATGTGATGGGAGTACCTGCCCACCAGAAGTAAGGCAGGATGCATCCACTGATGTCTTAATCCGTGCCTCAGGTGTCTCCCCCGCCCCAGGCAAAACTGAGACACTGTAACTGTAACCACATGATAAGGGTCTAGTCGGGGTCGTGCTCATCAGCAAGCATCCGTAGTCCCCGACCACGTGAGCACACACTAACTAACTACGCTATGTTAGACCCTCTAGCTGGTTTTCCTCCCAGCCCGAACTTGAGCAGCCACAGTGGGAGGCCCTACCGTAATCACCCTAAAACTATCTCTCTCAGGTGTAGCTCTCTACCTACTCCCGGGTAGGTAAACACCGGAGTGCCAGGCAAGCTACGACTAGTGGGGGGTCACTAAATGTGAACACCAAACATCACACATGCACCCAACACGAGTAACACAGTGTACCAGGTGGCTCAAGGCCACCAGACTCTGGACAGCCAACTATGTTGGATGTGGATTGGCGATCTAGAGGGGGGGTGAATAGATCGGGCCCAAAATAAGGAACTACTTGTGTAAAAATTAAATCGAACACCGAAACATGTATATGGTAAGAGCACTAAATAGATATTTCATAGATAGACGCCCTAAGCATGCATGTACCGTAAGTGCCAAGCCAACAATCACAAGGAGACAGTGAGTTTTTAAGGTGATTTAGTCTCTACCCTGAGACCTACGTCCACCCCCCATTCAACCAAGTGAAACTTAACTGCTGACACATCTTGAAAAACTACTAATTTACAGCTTCGTTGATACACAACTTAAGGACCGCTGACTCACAGCTTGCTACCGCTGACTCACAGCTTGAAATCCGCTAACACACAGCTTGAACGCTGGCTTACAGCTTGAACAAGGATTTAAAATGAAAACAAAATTTGTGAGACATAAAAAGAGATCAAGTTTTAGGTGTGTTATCCCAATTTGCAGATGACTCGATCTGAAGATGAAGATCGCCTGCTGCTTGGATTCCTCAAGTCAAGTTCTCTTCAAGGAGGACTTCAAGATTTGTTGCAACTTGAAGCTTGCGGATGAGAGTTGACGCTCGGATCTGATGCCTTCTTCAGATCTTGAACTGCAGCGACTTCTTCTGGATCGGGAAACTCTTCTCCAAGAGTTTTCTCCCTCTTTCTCCTTGGATGTGCCCTTTTTCTTGGCTACTTCTGGTTCTTTGCTCTTTTTCTTCTTCTTGCTCACTGCGCGCCTTCTTCTCTACTCTAATCTTGCTTCTTGGCCCCTTGAATCTCTTACTACACTCTCGTTTCTCTCTTGTTTTTCTTTTTTTGACTTGCTGCTCTCGCCTTTTTCTTAGTTGAAAGCACCTTGCTAAATTTTCTCTGGATTGGTTATATCAAAAATTCAAAAACTTCCCTCTTTTAAGCATTTTGTTGGAGAAGGAATTTCATGCTCCGTAGGATCAGAGGTAGTTGAGATATACTTGACAAACCAGCCAAAAAGACCTTCTGGTACCTTAATCCTCATGCCCTAATGGATCCAAGGATTGGGCATCATATCTTGTACCCAAAACTGGTCCATTTTCCAATTCGTTCAAGATCGGTTTTGGGTTAAGTCGACTTCTGGGAGCTGCAAGTTGACTTGTGAGAACCAGGAAAGAACTGGTTGTTCTATTTGCAGTGCTGAAGTTGACTTTTGGGATCCTCGGGTCGACCAGAAGAAAGCCAATTCAGCAGACTGGGTTCTATCTATAGTGCTTAGGTCGACTTTTGGGATTCTCGAGTCAACTTGAAGAAGGCTAGTTCAACAGACTGGTTTCTGTTAGCTACCATGGGTTGACCTGTCCTCTGAGCAAGTCGACTAGGTCGATTGTTCTTTTTGCCTATTTTATGCTAGAATTTTAGTTGACTTGCTTTGTTGTTTGAGTACTTGATTTGACTTGAGTTCCTTGACCTGTCCACATCCATGATTAAGAATTTTTATATATTCTTGACAAAAATTAACATCTCACTCAATGGCTTATAGTTTAGACATCATCAAAATCAAAGATGTACAACATCAAGAGAATATCTCATTGGGACAGACATATAGAAGATGTATTACGAATAAGGAATCATGAAAATGTATAACCATTCGAGCATTGTCAATAATGAAGTTTTTCCCTTTCCGGGCCAAGTTGATTATCTTCATTTAACGCGGGCATTCCGTCAAAGCATACTACCTTCTCGGCGAGAAAACTCCCTGCCATGAACAGTATGCTTATGTTGAAGACCCAGTTGCGCATGGCAATCCGCCATATCCGCAAGAACAAAGCCTTTAGCCTTATCAACGTCCTGGGTCTTGCGCTCGGCATCTGCATCTGCGTGGTCATCTATCTCATCGTCCATTTCGAGCTCACGTTCGACTCGTTTCATCCGGACGGGCAAAACATCTACCGGATCATCAACGAACGAAGCAGCGGCGAAAACCACAACAAAGACGCTTCCCTGCCGCCCATAATGCCGCTCGCGGCCCGCCAGACCCTACCCGGCCTGGACGCCATCGCCGGCTATTCCCGCTTTGAATCCCACATCTCCAGGCCCGGCGTCGCTGGCGCGTCCCCCACCACCCGATCGACGATCATCACGGATGCCGATTATTTCTCGATCTTCCCCTATCACTGGCTGGCCGGTTCACCCGCCACCGCGCTCAATGAACCCTTTAGGGTTGTACTTACGGCATCCAATGCCCGCAGCTTATTTGGCAATATGTCCTTTCAAGCTATCATGAGCCAGCCCCTGACCTTCAATGATTCACTAAAGGTCTTTGTTTCGGGGATCGTCGAAGATTGGTCAGGTAGCACCGATTTCCCCTTCACCGCTTTTATATCTCTGCCCACCGTCGGCCAAAGCTTTCTGCGGAACAGTATCCCCCTCGACCGGTGGGGCGATCTCCAGTTTCCCTGGAATTCTCACGCGCTGCTGAAACTGGCCCCTGGAGCCAGGCCGGAGGAGGTCGCCGCGCAACTTTCGGCGCTCGCCCGTCAAAAGCTTACCATGGCCCCGGGGTCGAAGCTTGCTTTTTCCCTTCAGCCATTGGCGGATATCCATTTCGACAGCTCGGTGGGCAATGATAGCACAAGAACACACCGGCCGACCCTATATGTCCTGATGGGCATAGCTGCCTTCATCCTGCTGCTGGCCGTGGTCAATTTCATCAACCTCTCGACCGCCATGTCCCTGCAACGGGCTAAGGAGATCGGCATCAGAAAAGTGCTGGGAAGCCTCCGCACCGCGCTGATCCTGCAATTCCTCCTGGAAACGGCCCTTCTCACCCTTGGCGCCGTGGGGATCGCGCTCCTGCTGATAAAACCCGTTCTCCTGCTGTTCCACGCTATGCTTCCAAGTGGTATGGAGATGCATTGGCTTACGCCCGACCTTTGGGCCTTTCTCTTCATTCTAACGGTAACGACCATCCTATTGGCAGGCCTCTATCCGGCCCGGATGATCTCGTCCTGGCTGCCCGTGCTTTGCCTCAAGGGATCGGGCGCCCCGCGCATCGGGGAGAAAGCCGTACTGAGAAAAGGGTTGATCATCTTTCAGTTTACCATCTCACTCGTCTTTATCATCAGCACCCTGATCATCGAACACCAGATCTCGTATATGCGCAACGAAGAGCTCGGTTTCTCTACCGACGCCGTACTCACCATCCAAACGGACCTGCGGGACACCACCTATCGCTCCAAAGTGCTGGCCGAGAAGATCCGGCAGGTACCTGGTGTGCGGCTGGTCACCCGTCAGTCCTTCGATCCTATCACCGATTTCCATTTGACGATGCCTGTCCAATACCGCGGCAAAAAGACCATCGACGTAAATGCGGCGCTGCAGGTCGCCGACTCGAATTTTATCCCGCTCTTTCAGATAAAGCTGCTCGCGGGAACCAACCTCCGCAACCGGGATAGCCTCAAGGAGGTCGTCATCAACGAAACCATGTCCAGGGCGCTGGGCTTCGCCACACCCCGCGATGCCGTTGGCCAATTACTCTATTTAGGCGAGAGCCCCATCACCATCCTCGGTGTCGTCGCCGATTTCCATGAATACTCCTACCACGAAGCCATCCGGCCGATCATCATCAGCCATATCTCCCAACCCGAGACCATGCTGGCCGTCAAGCTCGACAGCAAGGGCCGGCACATCGCCGATGTGAAAAACATCCTCGCCGCCATGGAACGTCGCTACAAGTCCGTATACCCCGACCTTCCCTGGAACTACCGCTTCCTCGACGACGCCATCGCCAACATGTACAAAAAGGAAGAACAAACGGCCTTCCTCATGCGCGCTGCCGTCCTCGTCACCATCTTCATTTCCTGTATCGGCCTCTTCGGTCTCGCCCTGTTCACCAGCCGCCAACGCACCAAAGAGATGGGTATCCGCAAAGTCCTTGGCGCCACCGGCGCCCATATCGTTACGCTGCTCAGCCAAAGCTTTCTCGCCCTGGTCGCCGTCGCCGCGCTCATCGCCAGTCCGATCGCATGGCTTTGTATGCATTATTGGTTACAAAATTTCGTCTACCGGGCCGCCATCCCCGTATGGGCATTTTTGTTTGCCGCCCTCGGCGCCATCGCCATCGCCTTCCTGACGATCCTTTTCCAAACGCTCAGGGCCGCATTCGTCAATCCCGTCGAGGCGCTGCGAACGGAATAGCGCCACGCGAGCATCAACCGCGGCATTGCCTGCCAAATCTTGCAACCGCCGCCACGAAACATGTCGTTCTTACACTTAAATCAGCCTTTCGAGGTTAATTTGTCAGTTCAAATGGCCGGCTTTTTCAACCGCGCCCCTACGTCCTGTTGACAATCAATAAACTACGAAATCCTTCGCAAATCAGGAAAGCTTTTTGCTCCATAAGGGGAAAAAAAGGGGATTATTGAATGGCAGAAACCTGGAACAAAAGAGAGCGGGAACGGAACAAACGACAAAAGAGGAAAGAGAAACAGGAGCGATTGCAGGAACGCAAACACAACAAAGGCCATCAGGATTGGACAAAGATGCTGGCCTATGTTGATGAGAACGGCAACCTGACGGCTCAGCCTCCCACCGATCTCCCGCACTAACTACGAAACCTGCCCGTCATACGACGGGCAGGTTTTTTTATGCGTTTTCCCATATTTTTGTTTCTTCACCCTGGTTCGTTTGATATCTTTTCCGACGGGTCGAGGATGCTATTGAAGTCGCCGGCTACAACCCAAGGGCGGTTGCAAGAGGAGGAGAAGTCAACCAAATAGTCCCAAAGGGACCTCCGATCCGGAATGCTGCAGCAAGCATGAACAATAGTCAAGTCAAAGACGTCATCCAGCACCATGTCCACCGAGAGAGTTAAGTGCTGCTCAGAGGATGAGACTGGTGTGATATTGATCGGGGCCTGCCAGAAAAGCCAGATGCGGCCCTTGGGGGCGGAGTTGGCAGTACAGTGAGCCATACGAAGCTTCAATCGGAAACGCTCTATCATGGAGGAATGGAGCTTGGGTTCAATAACAGCCACTAACTTGATGTCGTGTTCCCTGACGAGGAATTTGAGACGACTGAGGGACCGGGTGTTGGCCAGTCCCCTGATGTTCCACAGTAACATCTTCATGAGCCACGGGGGGTTGGGTTCCCTGCAGCGGCGCCCTTGCGAGAGCCTTGTCTGGTACGTACCCCAGAGTCATCAACATGAGGATCCAAGGTCTTGCCAATAAAATGCTGGTGGGCAGTGAGTAGATTCTGAACAGAGTTGGTAGGTTCCAGACCCGGGACTGTGAGTACTTGGATAATTGGCCGCGGGCAGGAAGTGGTGGAGCCGTCTTCAGCATCGTCCAAGGCATCATCCTCCACAGACCGAGGAGACAATGAAGCTTCTGTGAGAGGGGTTGCAGGATACCTGGGAGGGTCCCTGTTGGCATGAAATGGAGGGGAGGCGCGAACGTAACCATCTGCTGCAGAGATGGTTGAGCTTTCCCTGTGCGGCAGGGCGGCTGCAGTAGGGGGCAGTGGCTGGGCGGCGATGTCTTCCACGGGCAGGTTCCCACAGTGTAGCATTCCTGCTGCACTATGAGCAGGTGGGGCAGTAGCAGCGTCCAGGGCCGGTGGTCCATCACAGGCATGCTGTGGGCTGCGGGCGGTAGTGGCCATACCCGGGCCCATGGCAGCAAGGCTGTCAAGGACAGGGAGCTCGCCGGAGGGAGCCGCGACGGAACTGGGAGCTGGGCAGGTGGTAGGAACCGCGTCCCAGGCCGCCTGCCGTGAGGAGGAGTCCCCACCAGGTCCGGGGGGGCAGGATGGGGGCTGGATGCGGTCTGCGGCAGCTACCGTTGCTGGGGGGGACGCAGAAACAGAGGCCGTGTGGGGCCCGGCGGGAACCGGACTGGCAGGAGTGCCAACCGGAGCCACCACCTCGGCCGGAGGCGGCACGGCTCCCGTACAGGCGTCGCTCGGAGCAGAAGGCCCTGCAGCGGCGTCGTGGCTGAGCGGAGGGGCAGCAGATGCAGCTTGATCGTTGGAGGGGCCAACAGGGGGCCGGTGTGGAGCAGGGGGGGCAGCAGGGCCATCGGCTGGCTTCTTGCATTTGGCTACCGGATGGCCAAGGCGTTTGCAGGCGGAACAGAACAGTGGGGGGTTTTTGTAGCAGATCGGTTGCCAAAAACTGTGCGGTCCGTAGTTGATGAGAACCCTGGAGGGTAATGCCTTGGACACATCTAGCTGCACACAGACGCACGCAGCGAGAGAACGTGTGAGGGAACGGGTGTTCCGATCAATCTGCAAGGGGGGTCCGATACTTCCGGCGATGGACAGCAGCAGTTCCTCATGGTAGAAATTGACGGGGAGGTCCGGCAGCTCCAGCCAGACCGGCACGATGGGAGAGTCGGCAGATCTAGAGAACTCGAGGGACCATTTGAAGAAATGGAAGGGTTTGCCCTGGATGAACAGGGTGTCTTTAAGCAGCACTTGCAGGAAGTCTGCTTGGTTCTGGAACCGCAGCAGGAGGTGCCTTGAGTCGAGGGAGCTGATGACAAAGTCCTGCAGCAGCTTGAATCGTTGAGACAGGTGGTAACGCACGGCGTCGAAGGGAGGGCGGCCCCGCGGGGTGCGAGCGATTATGGCGAACTGGAGGGATGCGCAGGATTGCTGCATCTCAGCCATGGTGAAGAACGCTGCGGGTTCGCCGGAGTCGGAGAAGGCCGGAGCGTGGACTTCCATATCCAACTTAGGCAAGCACCCAGAGCAGGCGACAACTTGAGCGAAGGAACGGCCAGGAACATGGTGGGGGCCGGCCACAAGAGGGCCACCTGCAACACGTTGCCAGGGCGAAGTGGCTGCCGCCGGAGGAGGTGGAGCCCTTCCCGGTTGGTCGGAGGAGGGAGCATCCAGACGCGGCGAGGCACCGCGAGGGCTCACCGGGGCCGAAGGAGCATCAACAGCTGGAAACGAGCCGGCAGGGCCTACCGGAGGTGCACCGCCGGCAGGTAGACGTCCGATACGGCCCTGAGGGCCTGGAGCAGAGGCCGGCCGAGGGGGGGCCCCGGCGGTGAGGACGGGAGTTGCCGCTGTAACGCCGTCAGCAGGCCCGGCACCTACCCCAGCCGGTGCGGGCGTGGCAGCACCGAGGGCAGGCGGCTCCTCCGAGGAGGAGCTAGCCGCTGCAGCAGCCAGCGACGAGGGCGGAGCTGGATCGGCAGTGACCCTGTCCCGCGGCACCACAGCGGCGGGGGAGGCAGG
Organism: Amorphophallus titanum; assembly: GCA_024336825.1. Classification (NCBI taxonomy): domain Eukaryota; kingdom Viridiplantae; phylum Streptophyta; class Magnoliopsida; order Alismatales; family Araceae; genus Amorphophallus; species Amorphophallus titanum. The sequence goes on from JANBPO010009398.1 coordinate 1,624,640, forward strand.
AGCAGCAGCCGGGGGCTTCCTGGAAGAAGGTCCCGCGTCCAGGAGAGGCGGAAACTCCTCCGCCGTGACCTCGAAGGCAGGAGCATGCGGAGGCGTGCAAGAGGTGACAGCCCCCGTACCTGCGTGGCATGCGGTGGGTAAGCCACCGCGGTTGACAGCGATGTGGGTAGGTGGAGCAGAACGATCAGTCCGAGCAGCTGCTGGCCGGCGGGGAGGGCCTCTCCCTCTCCCACTGCCGGCCATGGCCGGAGCCACGCGCGGGAAAACCTCCAACCAGGAACGGGAGGAGGGAAAAACGGGATAAGGAGGAGAGAGAAAGCCAAAACGAGAATGACGAGCGATCGATTAAAATGACGAGCGGCGCTGCCCGTCATAGCAGGCCAGCAGCCAAACGGGAGAGAGAAAGCCAAACGGGATAAGGAGGCCCTCCCCGAAAAGGATGACCCCCGCTTCTGCCTTTACCATCAGCTGCTGGGACATACCATCGAAGACTGCTACGTCTTCAAGGACGTCATCAAAGCACTGATAAGAAAAGGGGAGCTAGACATGGGAGAGCACAAGGTGGATCCTCCACAGCCGCACGAGATGCCTAGCATGTCATCTTCAGTTAACATGATATCTTTATATCAAGAGTTGCCGGAAGAATGGGCGGAAGTCAGCACCCGCGCTACTTATGAAGCCTTCGTAGTAGCGCCCACCCAAGATCAGGTGGGATGGCAGTCCGCGCTGAAGAAAAATAGAAGAAGACTAGCCCACCACCCCGCCTCGATAGTCCATGTCAAAGGTGTCACTCCGCGGCCGACGCCACCACCGGTGAACCCTGGGTGGCATGACACAGCCCCTCGGTTGGTCATGAGAAGGCCCACATTCAATAGCAAAGAGCAGGTCCCGGTGCAGATCCACAAGGAAGTTAGTCCGGCAGTGGAAAGACTTCAAACCCTTATTGACGGGCTCGAAGAATATGAACAGTCTGAGATTCGGCCTATCGAGCTGAAGGAATACGTCCCTTGGGAAGAGTTCGGGAACCTCGGACTGATCCCCGGGACAGAGACCCAAGCAGAAGAAGAACCCACCTTGTGGGGGGAACTCCCTTGAGAACTGCCTCCGGCCATCGGGGAAAAGAAGAAGAAGAAGAGAAGACCTCAAAGCAGGAAGAAGAAGGAGGTTGTCGTTGCTTGAAACACCCTCTCGACGCTATTCGACTCCGCCCTCTCTCTAGATGAGGAAGGAGACGAGGGGCTCTACTACCTGTTAGAGGCAAACCAAGCTGAGGCATCCACTTCCCAACATGCCACCCGGTCAGGAAAGAAGTGGGGTCACACCCCTCAAGACAACTGCAACATCATGCTCAGAGGCGAACAACCATACCGGGTCCTAGAACCCGACGTTCGAGGCACTGAGATTCCTCCACCGATGGGCCTCTATCCTGAGAAGCCGAGAAGCCAGGGCATACCCTCATTCGCTGAATTCTTGCGGTCACGTGCCGAGAGCCAGGAACGTCTGCAGAGACCCCGACCAGCCGAGAGGACCAGCATTCCCCCGGCTCCACCGGTTAATAAGCCCCCGGTTCTACCACCGATGACCCTGTCCCAGCCGACAGAAGCACTTGACGGCATCCCCAACCTTGCCGAATTTATGCAAGAGAAGGAGGAGGCCCGTCGGGATGCACCGTCCCAGGTAGCTCTACCCGACCCGACAGGGGAGCCATCCTCCGACCCAGCACCCCAGAGCCAGACCGGGGGCAGACGCGGTAAGCCCGAAGAGATGAAGCTGCTCAAAGTCTGGGCTGCCGACCGAATAGTCAAGCACCTCAAGAAAATCCCGGCCCGGTTCACCGTCTGGGAAATATTCTCCTTGGACGAAGAGATGCGACAAGCCATCATCGCCGCACTCCAGACGCCAGTGCACCTCGAAGCTTGCTTGGCGGAAACATCACCGGAAGTGGACATCGCCTTCACGGAGGATGATATGCTCCTGCCCACATGCAGTCACAACAGGCCGCTCTACATGAAGGGGCAACTGAATGGGCAGCCCATCAACATGGTCCTGATCGACCCAGGGGCGGCAGTCAATATACTCCCCTACCGGGTGTACCAGAAGCACTACTTCGACGTGTGTTTAGTCGAAGTGAAGAACATAAAAATCACAGGCTTCAACCAGAAGTGCGAAGTGCCCATGGGAGTAGCAGAATGCAACTTGGATCTTGGTGACTTCATCACCAAGGTCCAGTTTCATGTAATCAATTCCAGTACATCCTACAAGGCACTACTCGGTCGCCCCTGGCTGCACCAGAATAGAGTGGTTTCGTCCACCCTGCATCAGTGCATAAAGTACCCTTGCGAGGGGAAAGAAGCCAGAATCTTCGTGGACCTCCACCCATTTGAGGTGTTTGAGTGTCACCTGTTAGACGCCAACCTGTACCTGGAAAAGGCAAAGCATGCCCCACAAGCTACCCGAGACAAGGGCAAGAAGAAGATGAAATCGGAGCGATGGTTCCCGCCGCCACCTCCGGGACATGTCAGCCTCCCGCATGTGCCATTCGTCACAGAAGAAGGGACATTTAGGGCACTGCCCCTTGACGTCTATCCTGCTCCGGGAGTGCCCCGTCTCGAAGATTTGCTTGAAGATGTCGAGGTGCCATTGGGGGTCTTCAAACCAATAGCGGCAGTCGACTGCCAAGTGGCCGAAAAGTTGCGGACCTTTGAGGTCCCGAACAATGACGGCCCACCCACCATCTTCTACGTGGCCAACGAGCAACCCGTCAGAGGGGACGATGACTGTCAATTCCCTGATGACCTTCATGACCCCCACGTTCCGATCTCGGGACTCCCTTATATGGCCAGTCGTGCGGCTGAGGTGGTTAGAAAACAGAGGATTCCCCTCTACCAGCCTACCAGTCAAAAGAAGATGTTTGCGCAGATACTTGGACCGGAGGCTCTTGCAAATCACCAGGCACCCGGGACTAATGTGGAACCCGCCAAACCTGGACTGGAGGCTCCTGCAAATCACCAGGAACCCGGGACTAGGTTTCTCAGCAGAAGAATACTATGAGGTCGACATGATATCGGCCTCAATTTCACTCGGCAAGAATTCTGCAAGAACCACCTCTGCGCGAGAAGCAGCCCACGCTATCGTCCGAGGAAGCGCCAGATGAAGAGATCTTCCTTTGGTATCCTCTCCGCCGAGGCCACGCGAGAAGAGCCTCCCCTGTTTCCGCAGGATCACCATCTGGGAGCCATGCCACCAAGGCCCCCTCGCCTCCGCCTGTTAGCCCAGCAGGCAATGGTGGCCCGGGTCAGGTTCCAGGCCCGCCCCGATATGACCCTGTGCTATTCGCCCTGTATCACCGGCAGCAGCAGGAGATTGAAAGGCTAAAGGCACAAGTAGCCGAAGTAGCCGCCCAAGTGGCGAATTTAACCCAAGGGGGCGCCCTTGGGCCTAGCCCAATGGATTGGGCCCAATAGCCTACTTAATTGACCCTATGACTCAAGACTTAGGTAGATAACCCTTATACCTAGGTACTGGACTCAAATAAAAGGAAAATTACATAGTTTATGACTCAAAAAAATATGAAAATTACATGACTCGACTCAGAAAAATAAGACGGACACAATGGAACCATGTCGATGCGCAATCGGAGCTGTGGAAAAATGTGAAGGGCGAGAGATGCCCCCATCAGTAGGCTTCTTCTGCAAGTGGTCACCCATTTTAATCCTTTTAGTTGGTTTCTGACTTTTTTGACTAGCTTGCTTCGGATTCTTCTGGGTTGTAAACTGAAAGACTAATAGATTTTGGGTCTTGGTTTGTTCAGAGCATCCAACGCCATGCGAGAGGAGTTTGGTTTTGCCTACCCACTACCTCAGTTTCTGGGCCAGCCTGTTGTTTCCTTGGTTGGTGACTAGGGGAACTGTGGTGAACCAGCTGGCTCCCCTGCTGTTCAACTTCACCGGCCAGCCAGACGAAAGCGTTGTTGCATAGCTGAAGGGGGCTAGGAGAGACCTGTCTTTCCTACCCACTAGGGGCGAGGAGGGGCTACCCTTTGAAAGTGCTACGAGGGACTCCCGCCTGATCCTAGTGTCATTGAGTGGCGGGGCGACCTGTGCCCTCCCTTACTAGTGGGAGCCAGACATGGCGTTGCATACAGAGTGGGTGATGAGCACTCGACTAGCGGTACTGGCACTGCACCCGTTCGTGACGAGGTTCTTGGAGCCGTACTACCTGTACAGGTTCGCCTGAAACTTTAGGTACGACCATGGGATCCCACCAAACCGGGAGTTCCCCTTAGCGGGCTAGCAGTACAGGGGCTGGGATACCAACTTGTTAGCAGCGACATGGTGGGACTTTTACTGCCACCGGGAGCTAAAGCGGCTGTCGACGTCAGGGCTGGGGCGCCGAGGATGGTTTGACATCCATTATGCCAAGTGGTGGTTCAAGCACAGCCACCTGTACCGACAAAAGGCTTCGGCAATCAGGAAGGCCAAGAAGGATCGTCTCTTGAGGGAGGATCTGCCTCCTGTCCCACTAGACGATGAGTACCTAAGGACCCGCTTTGCTCGGATTGACCGGGAAGTGGAGCGGATAGCACAGTAGTGGCCTCGGACCAGCCGAGGTTCATTGTCTGGGGGTCGAGGTAGCAGCGGGACGCTGAAGCCCTTGAGGCAAGTGCAGGCGACGCTTGCAGGAGCTGGAGCTGGAGCTGAGGTGCCTCGATTGAGGGTGTCGAGGGATTGGTGGGCCCAATTCCTAGCCGATTGTGGCTTCGGGAAGAAGGGCTCACTGGACCGGGTGCTCCCGGAAGGGAGCTTCATCGGCACGATGGTCGACGACTTGAGACGCCACATCGGCCAGGCGATAGGGTCAGCAGGGCCCGTGGAGTTCGTGTCCCACATCAAGTGCACTTACACTCTAAGGGACATCAGGGAGGCAGTCACGAGGGCTGCCCAAGCGGTGGGGTTGAAGTCGGAGTAGCTGGTTTCGCTATCGTTGACTCCTTTTACAGTCTCAGGTGAGACATCTTCTTTAGTATGTTGTCTCTGTTTTGTAATTTTCTGAGGTATGTTATTGAGACGTTTTGCATGGCTATGTTTGTTGACAAGCTCTGCAGCGGAGGGAGATCACCCCTCCACGGAGACATCTTCTGGGAGTGGAGACGGGGGCATTCAGCTTAGGCGGAAGTGCCCTCGAGTGGATGCTGGGGCAGCGGGTGCTGGCGAGTCCTGTCAGGGACCCGAGGCTAGCAAACACATTGAGGCAGAGTCAGCTCTGAGTAAGCACCGTAGTTGCCTGTTGGGTTCCTTGTTGGTTTAGCCATAATGATTGACTAACCCTGCATCGCTGGATTTATGTCTTGTAGCTCGACTGGAGACCGGAGTGGAGGTGGACTTCTCACCCCCCGAGAGGTCGACCCATTGCCTGATGATGGGGTCGAGTGAGAGATAGATGTGGAGGGGTTCCTTCGTATGATGGACTAAGTTGCCCCCAACATTGAGACGTTCCCCGACTTCAAGTCGTGGAAGGCTTCAGAGGATGCTCGATCAGGTAAGAGCTTCTGGAACTGGGCATGTGCTGGCTATGGCTTTGCTTGCTTCTGGAGACTAACATAGCCACTTGTCTTATGTAGGGACGACAAGGGTGTCGGGGACCATGGCCCCTTCTGAGGCGCAGGGCGGAGTGCCCCCACTGGTCAGAGAGCCGAAATTGACATTGACCTGAGATGACTCAGGCAAGTGTTGAATTGCTGTGGAGGGAATTGCCCTCTCTTTGTTGTGTTTTTGACAGGCTAGAATTGTTGACTATGTTCGTGTTGTTTATCTGCTAGGTGAGGACCCGACTGCCACTCTGGAGATGATCCAGGAGTTGGTCAACACTGGCCCGTCAGTGGCCCTCCCCTCTTTTGAGGGAGAGCTAGGAGAGATGGGTGCCTTGCTCCCGCCTGCTGCTAGAGATGCGTCGAGCTTGCTACCACAGCTATTGGTAGGGATGCCCCTCCCTCCATTGCCAGCCGTGGTGTTTGCCTTCACAGTGGGACTGGTCGGGTCTTCTAGTGTGAGACCCTCAGGTATGTGACCAAGAACTTAGCTATTTGTGGTGGGCTTTCTGTGTCACCCGTTGATGCTAAGCTTCTTTTGGCATTGGTCACAGGCACTTTTTCTCCCTTAGAGGAGGGTGAGCTTCCCTACGACATGACTGAGGCAGTGGGGGAAGAGCCTGCTGTAGTGGCTTTGACTGGGGGTGACGAGGAGATCATCAACATTGAGGGGGTCTCGGAGGGGAGTGCCTTGACTGGTGAGTTTCTTGTTCGAAACCCTTAATTGGAGAGTTGCGGTTGGGTCGTATGGTGGCCTCATTTGCTCTGTTAACTTGCAGGGGCCTCTAGTTCGACCACATCTGGGAGCTCATCGGAGGCTTCATCATCTGAACCACTTGCCATGATTTCAAATCAAAATGACACTATAATCTACACCCTTCACAATAGAAAAAAAATAATTATCAATATGTAACACATTGACGAGAACCAGATGATACACTGTGAGACTAGTATATCCATTTCTGAAAACACAAATTTCAATTGCAACATGAAATCGATAGAGTTTCTAATATCCATCTACTTGGGCAACATGAAATCGGATGAAATGCAGCTTTCGCTAGTAAACATTTAGATCGAAACAAATAGAAGCACGGTAGCATCTATCCGTGATCGTTTGATCCATTCCTTTGGCAAGTTGCCTCGACTATTATTTACAAATTGCACCAATAAAACATGATCAACAGAAAACAAGATAACATCACCTCTGTCTAGACATTGCACAGATTAAGAAATGCAACAAACTAACATTATGACCCAACCCCTTCTATATGGGGTGAATACACTGGCCCACGGAAAAACGTCATGATCATGAACAGTAAGGTTGCCATTATTTTCTTGATCGCCTAATTGTTAGCTGTTCATAGCCCGGTCTTGGCCAACATCGTCAGTGGAGTGAAGCCATATCCAGCGCTATCACTAAAACATCACACTGAAACACTGACATCTTCAAGCGGCAAACGCCCGTAGCCGCATCTGTCAAGGATCTTCTGAACTGTGGAGAGTGCCAAATCGGTTAGGAGACGGGCTTGTGCAAGCTCTTTCTCAAATTGCATTTTTGCATTGTTGTCCAGCTGCAACCAGGAAAAACAAAAAGATAACCAGAGTTGCCACGACTGAATTCAGCAAGAACAAGGGACAGTTTGTAGTTGTAGAACAACCTTCTCAAAACATCGTGTGGCATCCAGGACATGGCAGATGTACCTTAGCTGCCTGTATAAGGCGGCCTCCGTGTACTGCCACAATAAACAAGCATGTCATCTCTTAGTCTTAAAGATCAATCAACGGAAACAATGTAAATAACCAAAAGTGTGATCTTGGTTAAACATGTCAGAGTGGAGTTGGCAACATTCAAACCTGTCTTAAGAGGCGACCATTGCAGTGAGGATAATTTGGACAAACAGTTCCTCTTTCAGAATCACCAAGCACTCGAAGATTCAAGCTGCGAGTTGTGTATTTGCACATCTCATCTTCGCACTGTGAGAAGCAATTCAGCTTTAGAACTTGAAACTGTCACCAGATTACATACAAACATGAAGTAAACATCAGTTCGTGTGAAGTGGGTACATGGTGGTAAGGCATACCATCATCAAGCCTTTATAGTACATGGACTGAAACTTTTCAACCTGTTTCTTCACCTAAAGAGAAAAAAATCTGCATTTAGTCCATGGCAGAACAAGCACTAAATGCCATGACAACAAGGATCAGTCCCCATTACCTGGTTAGCTAACATAGCTGGAGATACTCTACTCCCGTCATTATCCTCAGGACATCTGGGGCAACCCATTCTTCGCCAAAAATTACTTCCTGACTCTGTTTCCGCTTGTGTATCTACCCGCATTCCAGAGCTCAAATTGGAAAATAAAGTGGATAAAGGAGGGCACTCAAAAGAACAAGAACAGCTGGGGCATGATAATTGCAATGCCTCGCAGCCATTGTACCTACAAAATTGACACACAAACAGGCACCAGAGTTTAGTAAAAGTGCACATTATCATAGTATTTTGTGAAAGCGCCTTTTAACATGACAAACTTGTTACCTCTCATCATCATCAATTGTTGATAAGAGTGTATTAGAAGGGTCTTTGGTGAAACATTCAACTGTTTTCTGTTGGAACTGCAAAGATAAGATGCAAATAATGTCAACTAAAAAAGTTGCATAGCACTTTAGAGAGCCATGAAGCATTTAGAAACCCACTTTCATTGAATCAAGACCTAGGCAGTCTGCTAAGCGAGCTGGGCTTGTGCCTTGAATGGAAGCACATAGTCGTGATACCACCGGATGAATCTGCAAATTAAGCCATGTTAATAATAATCCAATTGACCAGCAATAAGGAAAGTACACACATCAAGGTTGACTGAGCTTCCAAAGTTTTTACAGGACCTGCTGTGACAAGTAATAGTCAATGTCAACCATCCAACCGCCACTGTCCCTTTTCAGCTCATCAGGATGCCTGGCCCTCTCAGCTATACCAGTAGAAGAACCAGAACTCTCACCCTGGCAAAATAGGGGGAAAAAGGTAACACTTCGATGGAAAGAAAGACTATGGACGTTCTTTGTGCACCAAATCTTCTGAGTGATAAACCCTAATATCTGCCACATGCTAAACCTTTCTCACGACACGTGTTTCCTCTATGCAGGGAAAGGAGAAATAGCACTGACAGTCAAGGCATACAAGCAAAAAGCAGACCAACAACTTATCAGTAGATACATGCTTATGTGCATATGAATATCAACTTGGCACACAAGCAATGTCACTCTAGCTGCAAATGCATAAATGTCATCAGGGCAGACGTGGGTAAACTAAAAGGGAAGCAGAAGTTAAATTTGTTTCAGTGTGTTTCTTATAAAAATGAAGGTTAAGTGTTAATACCTGCTGACAACAAATGATATAAGGAACAGTATCACCAGCAGAGCAGCTTGTGAAATAGCCATTTTGCTTCAATCTCAGGGCCACCTAATTCCAGGCCAGGTATCGTATGGGAAATGGGTCATAAGAGCAAACAACCAGAAGAAAATAACGTTGTGCATGAAAGAATACACCACCTGAACATGAGGTTGGTTTTTCTTATCTGGATATTCTTCGGGAGCTTTTGTTAAGGTCTTTGTTATAACATATTTATCAAGTGTTATTTCACCATTTCGCATTTCTTCCTGCACCTGTTGTACATGGACACAAATAGCATATAAATATATGGAAATTATCAAATCACAATTAGAATTAAGAGTTGATCGTGATATTACGCTCTTATTAGAAGAAAAATCATTTGTTAGTCCTTTGGTAGTAAGTGCTATAAATGGTACATTGGATCCAAAAACAAAAGAAGCTGGCCCCTAGGCCAAGGATATTCAAGCAGGTTTGGGTCCCTAAGAAGATCCAACCCACTCACCATGACACACCAGTCCGTCACCGCCCTGCTTGTGATGGAACGAAAAAGAAAAAGGAAAGGGGCCTAGCCCCAAGGACGGAAGAGACGGTTGTGGACCCTCCACGCCATGGAAGCTTCAGGCCCCATGCCCGACAAGCCGACATCCCCGCAGTGGGATGAAGATTCCAGCAACTCGCCGGACGAGCCCAACTTGCTTACATCCCTCCCGTGGGAGGTCGACAACTATCCCCGATCCCACATCAGGGACGGGGGCAAGAGGAGATGACCAACATGGTCAGAAGTAACTTTAGGGGTCTAGGCAACCCCTCGCTGGGCCAACAATGGCTGCTACAAGCGGTCGTGGCTGAAGAAGACCACTATCTACCAATGACAGTTGAAGAAGAAGAAGAAGAAAGAAAGATGACATCATCAGTCGATGACAATGGATATGCAGATGGCTTCGATGCTGAAGCCAATGAGACCGCCCCTCGGTGGGAAGAAAGAAAAAGAATCTCGGTGTTCGAAAGACTCACCTTCCCGGACCATGCAAAAATGAAGGTTCACAGATAAAGAAGAAGAATGCAGATCTTCACCTGCAACACAGCTGGCATATCCGACCAATATGGAAGGCTTCTAGAGGATCCTCATGAGTTTGCTCGATTGGCCAAGAGGTCGGGGCCAAACATTCGATGGGTGGAGGCCGCAAGAGAACTGTTGGCAGTGGCCGAGGGAAAGCAATCCCTAGTCTACCACCAACAATATGATGAAGCTACTGTTCTGACCGCCAATGTGGTGACGGTAGAAGAAGAAGACGATGTCTTGCTCGACATCCTACCTGAGGGTGCGCCCGAGGAAACAATAGAAGAAACAATAGAAGCTATCCCCAGCACTACAGCTATGGACCCATCGGTTCTGATATTACTTCAGAAGTGTCGGCAGGAGATAGACTTGCTGAAGAAGCAACTGATGGAGAAGACAGAGCAATCTTCAGCCTCCAAGCAGCCCGAGATGCAAGGTGAATCATCGCGGGGAGTTGCCAACCCGAGCGACTTCCCACCAATTTACACCTTGCGCCAGCCGGCAGAGCCCAGCTTGGCAACTACACAACATCGCACATCATAGTCGCTGATGCCGCCAATGCTGCTGCAGGTGCACCAAACACCCTCGGCGCCTCCACTGCTGTGTCCTCCTCCGCAGGTGACCACCCTGGTCACCCCCACCTATAGCCAGCACATTTCTATCCAGAACCGGTTGATCTATCTGTCATGAACAAGATGATGGTGGAGAGAATGATCAAGGTGAAGCTCGTTGAGAGAAGTGAAGGTGACTACATGACGTTCGATGCATACAGGGTGTCATACCCACCGCATCATGCTGCCAAATGGCTCCCTCCTGGGATTAGCAAGCCGCCAAAGATTGACAAGTTCAACGGGAAGGGATCCCCAAAGGAGCATGTCGCCTACTACATGACCGTCATGGGTGATCTGGCCACCGACGAGTCATATTTGCTGAAATTTTTTGGGTCCTCCCTGATAGGGCTCACTTTTGAATGGTACTCCAGCCTCCCGGTCGGGTCGATCAGTGACTGGCCAGACATGCAGAGGAAGTTCAGAGAAAGATTTCATGTTACAGAGAGGGAAGTCATAGTGGCCGAACTGTATTCAACAAGACAGAGGGCAGATGAGATAGCCCTTGATTACATTAAGAGGCGGAGGAACCTTGGAATGAGATTTAAGCGGCCCCCGCACCAGGAGGACGCTGTATAGATATGTAAGTAGAATCTCAGAAGAGAGGTCCTAAAAATGATGATAGGAATGGAAATTCAGTCATTTGACCGATTAAATAATATTATGGCCGAGGTAGAAGCCTTCCTGGCCAGACTTGCCCCTGCATCAACTGTTGCCGCAACACAAAAAGGCAAAGCAGTTGAATGGCATCAAGCGCCTAAAGAAGGACCATGAAGGCAGCCAGATTATTATGCAAGGGTTGCAGTGCATTCCTAGCCTGTGTGGTGACCACAGCTGAGGTCAAGGAAGCGCCATCACTAGAGAGGATTGAAGTGGTTCGAGACTTCTTCGATGTCTTTTCAGGGGATTTGCCATGGTTGTCGCCTGTCCAAGAGATCGAATTCTCTATTGATCTTCTACCTGGTACAGCACCAATCTCTAAAGCACCTTATCAAATGGCACCAGCAGAGATGGCTGAGTTGAGGAAGCAGTTGCAAGAGCTATTAGACAAAGGCTTCATTCGACCAAGTGTTTCACCTTGGGAATCCCCAGTTCTGTTCGTGAAGAAGAAGGATGGATCACTTCGACTCTGTATTGATTATAGGAAGCTCGACCAGGTAACTATGAAAAACCACTATCCTCTACCTTGCATAGATGATCTTTTTGATCAATTGCAAGGTGCCACAGTGTTTTCGAAGATTGATTTGTGATCAGGATATCATCAACTTCGAATTAAGGAGGAGGATACTTCGAAGACAGCTTTTCGAACCAAATATGGGCACTATGAATTCTTTGTTCTACGCTTTGGTCTAACGAATGTCCCAGCAGCATTTATGGACCTAATGAACCGAGTGTTTAAGCCCTATTTGGATAGCTTTGTGGTTGTATTTATTGATGACGTGTTAATTTATTCCCTTGATGAAGTGTCTCACTGGGAGCATTTGAAGATTGTTTTGGAGACTCTCCAGGCGCACAAGCTGTATGAAAAGTTCAACAAGTGCGACTTCTGGCTCAAGGAGGTTCAATTTCTTGGCCACATAATATCTGGCAATGGCGTAGCTGTCGATCCATCAAAGGTTCAAGCAGTGCTAGAATGGGAGGCTATGAAGACTCCCACTGAAATTCAGAGTTTCCTCGGGTTGGCTGGATATTATCAGAAATTCATTAAAGGCTTTACTTCTATTACTGCACCCTTAACGAGATTAACAAGGAAAGGAGTGAAGTTCATATGGTCTGAGGACTGTGAGTGAAGTTTCCAAGAGTTGAAGAATTGTTTGACATCCGCTCCACTGTTGGTCCTGCCCAATAGCACTGACACATTCACTCTTTATACCAATGCTTCAAGGGTCAGAGTTGGTTGTATCTTGATGCAAAATGGTAGGGTTGTGGCATATGCTTCCAGGCAATTGAAGGAGCATGAGAAGAACTACCCTACGCATGATCTAGAATTGGCAGCCATTGTTCATGCACTAAAAATTTTGAGACATTACCTCTATGGAGTCAAATTTGAAGTCTTCACGGATCATAAGAGTCTCAGTACCTATTCTCCCAGAAGGAGTTGAACTTGAGTCAAAGGAGGTGGGTAGAATTTCTGAAAGATTATGACTCTGAGCTACTATATCATCCTGGGATGGCAAATGTGGTAGCTGATGCTCTCAACCGAAAGAGAACACTGATGCAACAAGATTGGAAGATGTTTGAAGAAGCTGTTCATTCTTTAACATTGATAAAGCCACAACTTTGTCGAGCTTTTGTTGCCCAGTTATCCCCCAGGTCTATAGTTGTGGATCGCGTGGTAGAAGCTCAGCGAGATGATCCTTGATTGCTAGGAATGATTGGCAAGATAGGTATTGCTCGTGACGAGGAAGGTGTTGTTAGATTTCTACATTAGATCTGTGTGTCACATGTGGTTGAATTGGAAAATGAAGTTTTGGAGGAAGCCCACAGGTCAAAGTTCTCCATTCATCATGGTAGTAGCAAGATGTATCAAGACTTGAAGTGAACATTTTGGTGGCAGGGTACGAAGAAGGATGTGACTGAGTTTGTGGCCAAATGTTTGATTTGTCAACAAGTGAAGGCTGAGAATCAAAGACTGTCTGGCTTAATAGAAAGGAATGAGATACCTCAATGGAAATGGGAAGATATCACCATCGATTTTGTCACAGGGTTGTCCAGGTCCTTCAGGGACAATGATTCCATTTGGGTGATTATAGATCGGTTCTCAAAGACCGCACATTTTCTGGCCATGAAGAAGAAGCAATCTACGGAAAGTCTGGCACGTTTGTATGTGGAAAACATTGTCAGACTACATGGAGTCCCGAAGTCCATCGTTTCAGACCGAGATCCTCATTTCTCATCAAGGCTTTGGCAAGGATTGCAGAACGCCTTTGGGTCTTAATTGAAGCTTAGCTCGGCTTATCATCCTCAAACGGATTGCCAGTCCGAGAGGACTATTCGGACATTGGAGGATATGTTGAAAACTTGCATTCTTGATTGGAAGGGAGATTGGGAGTGACACCTACCTTTAGTAGAGTTTGCCTATAACAATGGCTTTCATGCAAGTATAGGCATGGCTCCATTTGAAGCTTTGTATGGAAGGCCATGTAGATCTCCTTTATGTTGGGAAGTGGTTGGTGATAGACGGTTGATCGGGCCTGAGGTGGTGCAAAAAATGTCCAAGAACATTTAGCTGATCCAGTAGAGACTGAAGGCAGCGCAAGATCGACAGAAGAGTTATGCTGACAATAGAAGGAAAGACTTGGCTTTTGAGATTGGCGAGCATGTATTCCTCAAGGTATCACCTACCAAGGGAGTGTCAAGATTTGACAAGCAAGGAAAGTTACATCTGAGATTTATCAGACATTTTGAGATTTTGGAGCGAGTGGAAAATGTGACATATCGGTTGGCACTACCTCCATCTATGGAGAAATCCACCTGGTGTTTCATGTGTCTATGCTCCGTAAGTATGTCCATGATCCTGTACACATCATCAGTTATGAAGACTTGGAGTTCCAGTCGAACTTGTCTCATGAGGAGTGACCGATTAGGATTTTGGATCGTAAGGAGCAAGTTCTTAGGTCAAAGACTATTCTGCTGTGCCCCCTGGGCTTAGATGATGGAGTGTTGAGGGAGAGGGAGATTGATATGCCCTCTTGGCTTTGATGATTGAGCATTGTTTTGATGATAGCAACTAATGAAGGAGCAACTCATAGCAACTTATGATGGAGCAACTCATGATGGAGTGTTGTTTTGCAACTGATGACTTATGATGGAGTGTTGTCACTGTTATGCATGATTAGTTCTGGCAGTTGCAGTTGTTGCTGCAGGTCTATCAGTACATTTAGGAGAGTCATCGTTTATAGCAGGTCTATCAGTACATCATACAAGGTTAGGGCATGAAATTACAAGTCCATGCACATTCTGTAGGCTTACATTCTGTGCATACTTGATCATCTACATGGCAAACAAGTTTGCAGTTTGACTTTCATAGTTTGTGCACATTTCATTGTCATTTCCCAAGTCCGTGCATGTTTTTCATTTGCCCTTGTATGTGTAAAAGTCCTTGCATGTTTTTCTGCTAAGCCCATAATTAAATGTCAGTGCATGTGTTAAGTCCGTGCAAGTTTTGGACTTAGAAAAAATCCTGCTCGATGCAATGGTTGTTTACAAGTCCGTGCACGTTCAAAGTCCGTGCATGTTTTAGTCTTCCAGTAGACACAAGTCCGTGCACATTTTGGCCGTGTCTTAAAACATAACTCCGTGCACATTCCTTGTTTCACTCCATGTCAAGTCCGTGAACATTTATCCTTCAAAGTCCATGCACACTTTGTCCTTCAAAGTCCGTGCACACTTTATCCTTCAAGTGCGTGCACACTTTGTCCTTCAAAGTCCGTGCACTTTCTCTCAAGCCCTTGCACGTCTGCATCAAGTCTGAGACATCAAGTCCGTGTAGATTTCACCACACATGGGCCGTGGAAGCAAAACCCCGTGCAGGTTTTGTGTTTCATATAAAGTCCTTGCATGCCCTCACAAGGTCCATGGAAGACAAACCCCATGCATGTTCTATCCTAACACAAAGTCCGTGGATGCCTTCATATGGTCCGTGGAAGCCACACTCCATGCGCATTTCTGGACTTAGTGCATCGTTGATTTGGTTTCATACAATGTCCGTGCAAGCCATACCCCGTGCAAGTTTTAATCTGTTACATGCATGCCTTGGGTCGCCATGTCTGAGCATATCTGTTCAAGGTCCGAGTAATGAAAAGTCTGTGCATCTTTGTTCATATAAAGTCTATGCACGTCTTTCTTTAGTAGAGTCTGTGCACTTAAAAGTCATTGCACATCTCTTGTTGCTTCCTCGTTGAATATAAGTCCGTGCACGTTTAACCCCGTGCATATTCTTCCTTTGGGTTCAACCCCATGCATGTATTTTCCTTGGCACGACGCAAGTCCGTGCATGTTTCTTTGAAACATGCATCCGTGCATATATTACTTCACAAATGATGGTGTCGCTGCAGTTTCCTCGTCACCGGCAACCACGAGAAGCTCCTCCACTTCAACCTCTTCTTCGTCGGCGAGGTCCACCACCTCGGGGCCGGTGACGCGTTGGCGCTTATGGGGGCCATGGCTTCGGTTTGGGCAGGATTAGGGCTTCGTGGGGTTTGAACGGAGGAAGTGGGAAGAAGAAGATGGAAGGAGAGAAAACTGGCAGAATGAATGGAAGGAGGGAAGAGAAAATTAGGGTCTTTTGTTTCAAAACGTTTAAAATTGAATAGCGCCTCTGAAAGTGGCGTCGTTTGTTGGAATAATGACCGTTGGAGAGGCGTCAGTTTAGTAAGTAACGTCATACATTGGGGCATCATTTGAAAAGACGTTTGGAAATTTGAACCGTTGTCAGGAGAGTTAATGCTGAAGTGATTGATCCAATATTTGTAATTATGATTTGAATTTAATTGACGACTGATCAAGGGGCGTCAAATGTGGAAATTGATCATTTTTTGGAAATCAATTAATGTTTATTGACGCCCTTTAAAGGGGCGCTGTTTTAGTGATTGACGCCTCAATGGAAGGCACTATATCAAGAAATGCAGATAGAAACACACGGAATTGGAGGAATTTGATCACTATATACATACATTTTGGGCTCAATAAAGGTAGAATTTTTATTCATTCAGAAAGAATCTAATGAGCCACCTTGGGTCTCAATTGCCTCAATGAGATTACATATGATTTGCATTGATCTTTCTCTTCTTCCACATTTTCTGTGGGCTGATTAAGCTGGCTCACTCTCCATAGTGTCTTGATAGTTTGGAATTCTTCTTCGCCTTCATTGGATCCAATGTCCCTCTTCTTGATGGGCGGGAGATGAGATGCCTCTTCTAGATGGAGCCGAGGAAGCCTGAGTTGAGGAAGGCACCGATGCAGGTTGTAGAGGACGAACTCGGTAGCACCCGGTAGGCGAAGGTCCACTCCGGTTGATATTCTGGTCCGAATGGTATGAATCTTCAAGAATCCCGGAGCACTTGTGAAGAGGTTCTTTGGCATGGTCTTCAAGTGTTCTCTCCACTCCACTCTTGTCTTGATCTTGGGCACCCAGTTTATCACTCTTTCGCATAGCCCAAGGGAGTCCGTCATGTAGTGGAGTGGGCTTTTAGAGAAGATCCTCGAAGCTTGTTGAGAGTCCTCGCATGGGTCAAATTTTAGGTGGAAGTCCACCCAACATGAAAATGCAAGCATGGACCCGTATAAAGGTCTCCCCATGGTCGCCGAGGTAATGCCGCTGTATAGGTAAGCCAACACCGCCGACCCAATCCTCTCTCCTTCCCAGATGCATGCTATGGCACTCAATTGGGTTTCCTCTAGAAAGTCCTCCATGGAATGGAACAAGAGAGCCCCCGCCAAGCAAATCACCAATCCTTTGGCTATATTTTCTATCTCCTCCTCCTTGGGTTCACTCATCCTTTTATAGACCCATGAAGCAAGCTTCATGAGGTTTATTCCCTTGGAGACCTTAATTTGGTTAAAAAGATTTGGGCTAGGGATTAGGCTTGAGAGGATTTCATGTGCTCCTATGGCTCTTGGCATAAAGGTCATCTTCTCCTCATCCCCTTGCTTCATCTTCTTCAACCCCAAGAACATTTCTACCTCTTCCAATAGTATGGTAGCTTCAAAGGTGGAGAAGAGGAAGGTATGAGTAGTGGGATGCCAAGCTTCAATGAGGGCTCCTATGGCACTCCAATCTAGGTGAACATCATTGTAATGCTTAGCATGGGTCACCAAACCAAGCATGTGCCATCTAGAAAGGTAAGACCTCATATCTAAGGATAATTTCGAGAGAAGAAGGGGGAGCCATTTGATTCTTAGATATCTCCTTACACCCGGGATAGGAGGATAGTCCTGATGAAAAGAAAGAAAAGAAGAAGAAGGAAGAGTGAGAAGAGAGGAGGGTTAAGGGAAGAGGAAAGAAAATTTAAAATTCAAATTTTAAATACTCACTTGATTGGCAATAATTCTTCCACTGATGTGCCCTATAATCTCATCAAGTCTGAAAAAAATCACTTTGACATTCTTAGACAGGCGTTGCATGGCTCCCTCCATTGCACCCTGTTTGTGCAAACTAAAGTTTCTACAACAAGGGCAGCTCTTTCTTTGTTCATGTTCCTGCAAAGGCTTTTGGTGGTAGTTCTCTGTTTGATGCGTAAACCGAGCACCAACATCCCTTTTTATAGTATTTCAATGCCTATGGTTGCAGTTTAGAGTTGGACAGTGATTACAATAGCAATCGGATAGGAAGAACATAGGTGGAATCAGAACATGGCTCTATTGATTGGCTTCCGGCACGGATACGGAGATTAGGTTAATTGACGGCAGTCTTAGTGGCGTCATTTATTTGATTAGCCCCCGTCTCAGGGGCATCTTTTAATGGCACGTCTTCACGGAAGGCGTCATTCACTGTTAAGTGAAGTCCTTTTACTAATCGAACTCTGAGCTTGAATAATGACATCCTGAGTGTCGTCAGTTGTTTGTTTAAAGCCTGTTTAGATGGGCGTCATTTCCCTACAGTAATCCGTTTACTATTCAAACAGTTAAACTATGAATGGCGCCCTTTGAATTACCGTTGTTTACAGGAATAACGCCTTTGTTAAAGGCGTCATTTCATTTAAGGCCAATATCATTTGAGGATCACATGCATTATTTCATGCCTTGTTTGATGAGCTTATTTGATGAACTGTGATGAAGGATTATTTGGTGAGGTGGTATTCTTGATTATATTTTTATTAAAACTGGTTGAGCTGATGAATCTTTGAGTGTAGGATAAGACAGGTCATTCTCATGGCGCTTGTCACGCCCCGACGTGGAAAATCAGGAGCGCGACGAGTCGTAAACGAGCGTGTCGATCAGATCTAGTACAATCTCATTTCTAAAATCAGAAATGAATGGGAAAATGATACTTTTATTTCATCAAAAGAAGTTTACAACTCTAATTGATAATTCTCTTAATGGGCCCCATGTTGCTACTGACCCAGTCGGTCCTTATTCTCATGTTCCTGATTTTTCTAGGCCCACATGTCATTCTATTCCTGGAACCACTTCCCTTCTTCTCAGTCCGGATCCCCTTATCTGGCCCAATACCATAATTCTGATCTAAATTCACACTCTCTTAGTCAGGCTAGCTTGCATACCATAATTCTGATGAACTTCAGCACCGAATTGATCCCCAATCTTCTTTGTGTGTCCCATTTGCATTCCAAGGTCTTCGGCTTCCACCGAGTTCACAAATTCCTATTTATCGCCGTTATGGTGGAGTCGGTGACCCTTATGTGCACTTAAAGGAGTTTCTTTATGAGTCGGCCCAGTTTCAACACAACCAACGCCTAATGGCCTATCTATTCAGTTTGTCTTTGGAAGGCTCGGCTCGGGATTGGTTCTTTTCATTACTGCAAGACCAAGTTGTAAATTTTCAAGTGGTCCAAGACAAGTTCATTCAATAATATCAAGACCAAGTTGGGCCCAAGTACTCTATAGTTGATCTGGCCCATGAGAAGATGAAGCCCGATGAGGAGTTCTCGACCTTTGCTTACCGCTGGCGTCACCTGGCCGCGCAAGTCCCGGGGCATATTCCAGAGGGAGAACAGATCAAAATGCTCATTTCTAATGCAATGCCTGAGTACCGCTGCATCTTAGCGCTGAACAATATCACCTCATGGCAACAACTTTATAGCCGAGCCCGCTTCATCCATCGGCAACTCGTAGCTTCCCTTGACCCGGAGCCCCCTCCACCTTCTATGCCCACATATGCCTCCTATCCATCACCATCTATGAGTCAGCCATCCATCACATATCCTTCCATGAGTCAGTTATCCACCACATATCCCTCCATGAGTTGGCCTTCCACTCCCACATACCCATATACCTCCATGTATCAACCCTCCATGAGTCAATCTACCACCATCCACAGTCAGCCCTCCATTATTTCATATTTGCACACGTCTCCACCTTCGGTCAAGGAAGCCTCACACCGCGAGCAAGTGGATGCCGTCCACTACATACCTCCTCATCCCACCCTGCACACTCCATTACCTAATCCTTCCCCTAGCCATGCACCATTGCCTACGCAACCCCCACAATCACCTCCATTATCCTCTCACACCCCTCGGCATCTGCTTTGCCCGAAGTGGGCTCCTCGTTCTCTGTTGTCAGAGTCATTTACCGATATTTTCAGGGCTTTGACGGCCACTCACACATTACAACTCCCTCCGGTTATGCCTTGTTGACTCGCGGTCGAAGATTTGCTCCAATTTTGTGATTTTCATCGCTAGCAGAGGCATTTGGTTGAGGATTGCCCCAAGTTCCAGGAACTTGTTTATGGTTTGGAAGACAAGAAGATGATTGATTGGGCTACCATTCATGAAGTCATTTTACATCTCAGTAGTAAGCATCAGCAGCAGCAATCACTGCCCAGGCAGCCATCTCCATTACAAGACTAGGGGCACCCCTGTGATCCCTCATCTAGTGTTGAACCCGCTCCGTTATCTACCCCATCCTCGCCATCTCCTACACCGTCTCCATCACCCCTGCCTGCCCAATCCCTTGCTCAGGCTAGTGCCTCCACTTCCACCGCCACTACTCCTACTCCCAACACTGCTCGACGTGTCGTGTCGATACGTCAAAGGTGGGTGCCATGACCTATCATTTCCTCTACCTCACCACCACCTTTACCATCTTCACATCCATTCCCTTCATTGCCCGCACCACCATCTCCACTACCCCTACCGCCATCACCATCGTCTTCACCACCTCTTCTCCTAAAGAACCCTATTCCATTACTTCCACTATCTTCACTGCCTTTGCCATCTCCTTCGCCATAGTCACTCATGCCTGAGCAGGCTACACCTCCACCTTCTCATTTACCCCCTCCTACGCCTCCACCTTTTCCTTTAAATCCACCTGAGCCTATCTTCGCCGCCATCCCTCCACCGCCTAAGCCCTCTACACCTTCTAAACTTTCACCCACGCTTTCCAAGCCTTCTCCACCCCTTTCTCCACCTAGTTCCACCCCACAGAGAAGGTGCGCGCTACATCTGGTGCCCCTCGGGACTAGTCCCCAGGGAGATGATGCACTGGCTCAGGATAATTCGGTGCCAGTTATGCATTTCAAAGTTCAAGAGTTTATCTACCGAATGTCGATACACGTCTTGATCCCTGGTTATTTTGGGGAGAGTGAGCCTGCATTTCCTAAGGAGACAGTTGTCAAGAAGAGTTCCCTTGCATTAGTGCCAGTTTCTACTAAAGTGAGGCCAGTGGCAATCTCTTTGCTTGCCAGAGGATTCACCATCGATGCTGTTGTTTCTCCTCACTCTATTGCTGTTCAGTTCACTGGCCAAGAGGGGTACTCTACTCGGATTGTGCTAACTCATACGGCTGCTAAGAGCCTGAGGATTCCATGTTCAAGTGGCAATTGACCGTATCTTGTACACTTTCCAAGGACATTATGCACTTGTTATGCAATCTCCCTGGGTTTATTGGTAAATCAGCCGCGTCAACTCCACGCATTACTCTCCCTCAGTTTCGTCCTGCTCTTCTGGCAAGGGAGTTATGCCTCATGCCTGATTGCCCAATCGCGATGTCGAATCTCATACTGTTAGTGCCGAGTGACAAGACTCCGTGGTTTTTTGATGATCATCCTAAGGAGTTACTTGCTCAAGGATGTCCACCTGTTGTTAGCACCTGATGTTTAGGGGCAACCGCCCCAACAAGGCTGCATGTTCATAGACAGGCTTGGTCGTCTACCAGATGGGCCCGTTATTTAAGGAGACATTACAAATCAAGGGGGCAAAGGGTCTGAGTCTGCGCCAGGCAGGCCCTTGTTCAAGAGATTACTGCTAAGAAGAGGGGGCGGCGGAAGTACAGAGGTCGCATGTTGTGCACTCGAGGGGCCACTACTTCTTCTTCTCCTTTTTTCCATCCATTTCTTCTACTCAAAGTCCGGCGAGGGACCTCTATTTTAAGCCTCTTTTTTATCATTATTTTATTTATTTTTTTTAATTCACGGGACGAAGTCGGTACAGACGAAGGCTTGTTAGTCAGGAGTGGACAGGAAGTCTGGGCTAGGGATGTTGTCTGATCTTGCCGATGATGACAAGGGTCAAACTTGGGTTTATTCATCGACATTGGTTAAATGCCGAAGCAATGGAAGTTTACTTGTTAACAAGGACGAAAGGTCCAAGTTAAGGGAAATGTTGACTAATCTTGCCGATGATGACAAGGGTTAAACCTGGGTTTATTCATCGACATTGGCTAAATGCCGAAGCAAGGGTTTATTCATTAACGAGGATGAAAGGTCCAAGTTAAAGGAAATGTTGACCGATCTTGTCGATGATGACAATGGCTGAACCTGGGTTTATTCATCGACATTGGTTAAATGCCGAAGCAAAGGTTTATTCATTAATGAGGACGAAAGGTCCAAGTTAAAGGAAATGTCGACTGATCTTGCCGATGATGACAAGGGCCGAGCACGGATTTATTCATCAACATTGACTAAATGCTGAAGCAAGGGTTTATTCATTAATGAGGACAAAAGGTCCAAGTTTAAAGGGAATGCCGACCGGTCTTGTCGATTATGACAAGGGCCGAATGTGGGTTTATTCATCGGCATTGGCTAAATGCCGAAGTAAAGGTTTATTCATTAATGAGGACGAAAGGTCCAGGTTAAAGGGAATGTCGACCGGTCTTGCCGATGGTGACAAGGGTCAATAATAATTTGTAGAAAAAGGATCTCCAATAGGATTTTATGGTAATTATCCTTTTCGGAGTTTCATTAGGATGAGGGTGGAGAGGAACTTTTAAATTATCACGTTACCGACTCAACCGCCCTTTTGGGTTTTCACCAAAGTCGGCCGCTTCTTGCTTTTGCCCACACGCCCTTGCAGGTTTTCACGTGATGGAGTGCCCGATTTTGCCTACAATGCCCTTGCGGGTTTTCGTCACAGTCGGGTTATAGCTATTTTTGCCCTTGTCCTGATGTAGGAACAAGGCTGGCGGGGCACCTCTATTTTAGGCCCTATTTTCTTTTCCCTTTTTCTTGAACATATGATAGAAGAATGTTGCCGGGCCAAAATGTGATATTGACCCTTGGTGACAGTAGGTGGTTACTGACTGAGGCGCAGGACCTTGTGCCAGTAAAGTAGTTTATTCGTTGGCAATGGGATAATGCCAGCGTGAAGGGGCAACTTTAGTCAGTTCGGGTGTAAGGCCCATAATGGCAATATTATTGACGGATTGACTAGGACACGAGGTCTCTCGCCGGACAAGGTTTATTCATTAGAAAGAAGGTAATGCTAATGCAAAGACTGAGTTTTCACCAATTCAGACGTAAGGTCTGTTGAGGGTGTTGTATAACAGTCGGCTAGGACACGAAGTCTTACGTCGAAAAGGGGTTTATTCGTTAGCAAGGAGGTAATGCTAATGCAAAGGATGAAATTCCACTGACTCAGACGTAAGGTCCATCGGTGATGCTGCATAACAGTCAGCTAGGGCACGAAGTCTTATGTCGAAAAGGGATTTATTCGTTAGCAAGAAGATAATGCTAATGCAAAGGATGAAATTCCACCAACTCGGACGTAAGGTCCACAATGGCGGTACTGATATGACAGCCGGCTAGGACACGAAGTCTTGCTCCGAAAAGGAGTTTATTCGTTAGCAAAAAGATATTGCTAATGTAAAGGATAAAATTCCACCGACTCAGACGTAAGGTCCGTCGGGGATATTGCATAACAGTCAGCTAGGACATGAAGTCTTACACCGGAAAGGAGTTTATTTGTTAGCAAGAAGATATTGCTAATGCAAAGGAAGAGATTTTATGCCGATTCGGGCATAAGGCCCATAATGGTAATGTCGTATGTATTATTATATGTCTTTTTAGATCTCGGCCAGGGCGGAGTGCCACTAGACCAAGGTGAGGAGAGCTCGGCCAGGGCGGAGTGTCACTAGACCAAGATGAGTAGATCTCGGCTAGGGTAGAGTGCTACTAGGTCAAGGTGAGGAGAACTCGGCCGAGGTGGAGTGCCACTAGGCGAAGGTGAGTAGAGCTCGGCTAGGGCGGAATGCCACTAGACCAAGATAGGTAGAGCTGGGTCAGGGTAGAGTGCCACTAGACCAAGGTGAGTAGAGCTCGGCTAGGGCAGAGCGCCACTAGACCAAGGTAGGTAGAGCTCAGCCAGGGTGGAATGCCACTAGGCCAAGGTGAGTAGAGTTCGATCAGGGCAGAGTGCCACTAGACCAAGATAGGCAAAACTCGGACAGGGTGGAATGCCACTAGACCAAGGTCGAGAGAGCTCGATCAGGGCAGAGTGCCAATAGACCAAGATAGGTAGAGCTCGGCCAGGGCGGAGTGTTACTAGACCAAGATAGGTAAAGCTCGGCTAGGGTGGAGTGCCACTAAACCAAGATGAGTAGAGCTCGGCTAGGGCGGAGTGCCACTAAACCAAGGTGAGTAGAGCTCGGCTAGGGCAGAGTGCCACTAATCCAAGGTCGGTAGAGCTCGAACAGGGTAGAATGCCACTAGACCAAGGCAGGGAGAGCTCGATCAGGGCAGAGTGCCACTAGACCAAGATAGGTAGAACTCGGACAGGGCAGAGTGCCACTAGACCAAGGTGGGGAGAGATCGGTCAGGGAGGAGTGCCACTAGACCAAGATAAATTTTGGTCATTCCAGGGACGCCGGCTGAGCTGTGTGGTACAGCTTCATATGTTTTCCATTAAGGGGAGAGAACTAGGCGACTCTTTTGTGATCTACAAGGACATAGGCACCCCCTTCATATACTCGGTAGATGACATATGGTCCGACCCAATTTTTGACCAACTTTCCTTTGGGATTAGAGGCCATTACTTCTCTTATTTTGACCATCACTAGGTCTCCTTTCTTGAATTCTCATCCCTTGACCAGCTTGTCGAAAGCACGGGCCATGCGAGCTATCTAGGATGCCATTACTTGGAGAACAGAGTTGAGAGAAACTCTTATGAAGATACTCCAAGAGCCAGAAGTCTACGAGGCACATGCAACAGAAATGAAGGCCACCACTTTTGAGGCCTTCGCCGCCACTGTCACCATCACGGAGAAAGACCTACTGCTCTCCCCTCCGTGCCACAACCACCGTCTCTTCATGAGGGGAAAGATCAATGGGCATGAGGTAAATTGGATCCTAGTAGATGCTGGCGCCGCTATCAACATCATGCCCCTAAAGACATTCAAGACTTTATATCTAACCCCCTACCTCCAGAAGGTTCAGGCAGTCAAGATATCTGGCTTCAATCAAGACAGGGAGGATGTCCTCGGCCGGGTGGATGCCAACATGGTGCTTGATGATTTCGCATCTAATGTGACTTTCTAAATCATCGACACCAACACATCTTACAAAGTACTACTGGGCAGGCCCTGGCTCCATGAAAATTGGTTCGCCCCATCAACTCATCATCAATGCATCAAGTATGCGAAGGACGGGGAACAACATACGGTCTTTGCAGACCTGTCCCCGTTCACTCCAGCAGAATGCAACCTTGCCGATGCTGCCCTTTATTTAGGGGGAATCAGTCCATATCTCGTAATCAAGAGCAAGAGCAATGGCTAGCTCTCAGAAGAAGATGAGGATGACCTCTTCTCTATTGACGAGGAAAAGGCCAAGCTTCATCGGCTACGCCTCAACTCCAAGTCAACTGCAAATCACCCCGAGAGGCATAAAATCGATTTCGAGGCTAATCTTATTAGCCAAGCTATCGACAAGAGCATATGCCTACCACCATACTGCATCCAGCTCGCGTGTGCATCGGATGAGCA
This sequence comes from Amorphophallus titanum, assembly GCA_024336825.1. Classification (NCBI taxonomy): domain Eukaryota; kingdom Viridiplantae; phylum Streptophyta; class Magnoliopsida; order Alismatales; family Araceae; genus Amorphophallus; species Amorphophallus titanum. The sequence goes on from JANBPO010009398.1 coordinate 1,650,151, forward strand.
TAAGGTCGAGCAGCTTACAACATTTGTCGTTACCTATAAATGGTAGCTTAGAAGCAAGAAGAAGGCTAATACGGACAAGCCCATCATCTTCTACAAGGGAGACATGGTCCCTCAAGCCACAGCAGAAGATGACTTTGGCTGGTCCAAGCAAGTCAACAATACTCCAGAAGCCGTCCAAGTATTGGATGATGATAAGTCTGTATGGACGTCTAGAGACCAATTCCTACAGATGGAGTGTCTGTAGATGATCTAGAAAGGGGGGATTGAATGGATCAGTCACCCATTTGAAAATTTGACTACAGCAGAATCAAATGCAGAATAAGAACGAGCTACTGTAGGACAGTCACCAACCACTCAATGAGAACTAAGTCTGAACAGGTTCTACAACCTGGATCTCACATAATTCTCATCAAACACCTACTAAGTGAAGAACAAGGAACTTAAATAATGCAAACACCAATTTCAGTCACACAGTAGACACAAAGCTTTTAAGGTGGTTCGATCTCAAACTAGAGATTTACGTCCACCCCACACTCCAACTGGAATGTGGCTTTCTCTGCTGATTCATAGCTTAATCTGCTGGGCTTCACAGCTTGCCAACACTACTGACTAACAGCTTGCGCTGGGGACTTACAGCTTAACCCGACCGCTGACTCACAGCTTGACCACTGTTGACGAACAGCTTGAAGAATAGGTTCAGAGAATAAAGAAACAAAGCAAGAAAACACAGAAATCCCAAATGGGAAATGTAGCTCAACACTGAGCAATCTCAGCTCCGGTTCTGAACCAGGAGACTGAGAGACCCTTCTCTCTCACAATCTCTCTACAATCCACTTTCAGAATAACTCTTCTCTTCTCCTCTTTCTATTCTCTCTTTGCTCTTCTCTCTTTTTATTCTTTGGATCGCATAGATTGGCTTCTGCTCTCCTAGAAGTTATCCACCACACACTTTCTCCAAAAGGAGAAATCTTCCTTTTATACCAGCAGTAGAAAGGGCGTGTGTCTTCGACGAAATCCTGCCCTAGAGCCTCCACACATGGCAGCATCTTACCATCCACTTTACACATGTCACGATCCTGGCACTACATCCAACCTTGGATCACGTGTCAACCTTATTTTTCATGAAACATTACCTGTCAACACAGAAACAAACATTAATTCTGTTAAAAATATACTAGACAGAAGAAAGATACACAGAGTATGTTTTTAGTACATGTAGACTGGCTACTAAAGAATCTGCATGGACTTGCTGCAGCTAACGCAGTCACAGTACAGACCTGCTCGAACTTTGCTGGCTTAGCTACAGTGTCTGCCTTGACTACAAAATATGCACGGGGTTGGACTAGATCCAATGTGCTCAGACCTACCAAGAACATACACTATCTTTGCTACAGTGTATGCTCGGACTCTGACATGCAACAAGCAAAAAGTGCACGGACGCTATTATGTGCTCGTACTATGCTAGTGTTTGTGCTCGGACATGATCCAACATGCAACGAACCAAAATGTGCGTGGGCGTTGTTATGTGCTCAGACATGCAATGAACTAAAATGTGCACGGGCGTTGTTATGTGCTCAGACTTGCAGATGAATGTGCTAGGACTTGCTAGTGTACATGCTCGGACTTGCAGATGTATGTGCACAGAGCTTAAGAGGACATACACTGACTCTGTAACAGTGTATGCTCCAACTTTGATGATCAGCGAGTAAAACATGCACGGGTGTAAATGTATGCTCGGACTTGCAGAGAAGGCATGATGCTATGCTCGGACATGCATAGCTTTTATAACAGTGTATGCTTAGACATACAGAGAAGGCATGATGCATATGCTCAGACATGCAAAGCTTGTATAATAGTGTATGCTCGGACTTGCAGAGAAGGTTTAATGCATATGCTCGGACATGCAAAGCTTATATAACAGTGTGTTCTTGGAGATATACTGTAACGACCCAGAGCTCAGGGTACCGATAACCTGATACTAGGTATCAGACTATCGCTACCAAGAACTGGGGACGCCATCCAGGAGGCTGATGAGGCCCTCGAAGGGTTACTGGGATTGTTGAGGGATTACATTACAAATTGAAATTCACAGGTGCGCATTGTTAATTTTTGGCAACGATTCATTAAAATGCGGTATGCTATGGGGTAGCGTTGGTGGCTCAAGTGGGGAATGTCGTCGCCGGCAGGGGCGATTTAATGCAGCTGTCGTGAGGGCGAGGGTATGATGATGACGCTTTCCTCGAGCCGGCGCAGGGAGACCCTTCTGGGAGTTCGAAACGTCGTGACGCATCCCGCTAGGGTCACCGGGATAAATATGTAAATGTCCCGTGTGCTTGCGTATTACGTTTCCTCTGCCTAGGGCTTTTCCTCTTCTGTTGCACCGGTATTCTGAGAGGATTCATGCGCCGTGAGAGCGACTTGAGGGAGCGGAGAATCGCAGAGGCCTTCACGGAGTTGGCAGAGACCACGACGGCAGCGATCCGTCAGCTTCCTTCTCCTCCGGTGTCTTCAGATTCCGTAGTTTCCTCTTCTTCCTCTCACTCTCCGCACTTCTCTATGGCAGAGCGCGATCCTGCGGTTGAGGACCGGAGGCCTGAGCAAGGTGCAGTAGGTTCGGTGCCCAGCCATCCTCTGTGCAGCGAGTTGGGTGAGACCGAGGTGAAGGAGATTGAGACCTACTACGAGCTACCATGGCGGTATTTCTTTTCCCCCGTCAAACCTCACGAGTCAAGCCTGGATATTCGTTCAGGTCTCTTCTGCATTTTTCTTCTGGCTTGGAAGTGTGACTTTCGCCTTCCTCTCCATCCTTTCGTCAGGCAGTTGCTGCAATTCTATCAACTGACACCGATCCAGTTGGTTTCCAATTCCTATACTTTCATCTTCTCTTTCATTTTCCTCTGTCGCTTGTGCAGTTCCGATCCCTCTTTAGACCTCTTCCACGCTTTCTTCGAATTGAAGGAGCAAACCCACGCTGAGAAGGGCTTCTTCTATCTTCAGGCAAGGAGGGGGGGAGCTGTGTGACCCATTCTCCTCGGGATTCTTCGCGCAAGGGGTGGAAGAAGCAATTTTTTTGGGTCGGGACTAGCAAGGGAATCCCAACTGGGGGTTCCCTGACAAGCCAAACTTCCATCCGGTATTCCCTCTGAAACAGTCAGTGATCCCCTCGAAGTTGGGGGAGAAGATTAGGATCCTTCAGGAGAGTCGCCGAACCACCGTTGAGTTGATGACTTCGGCCAACATAGAGGAATATCCCCGCCGAGTGCTGCCACCCGAGGGTAAGGACTTTAAGCTTCAGCTTTCCTGCCTTCTTATCTCGGTCAGTCGAACCTTCCGCTGATGGCTTGCCCTTTGTTAAGCAGAGGCAAGACGCGGTGACGGCGCAAGGCGACCAGCCGATCGGGAGGTCGTCGAATCAGAAGGGAAGACTACTCCGAGCACGCCCCAAGTTTCTGCGGGTCCCTCTTCCGCCCGGGATAAGGGCAAGCAGATCGCTCGGGACGACACCTCTGGCGCCGAAGGTCCAAGCGGAAGGATGCCGGGGAGCGGCTGCTTCTGGGTTCGATGAAGGCGTTGACTGCCGAGAAGACGCGATCAAAGAAAGCAAAGACTTCCCGCCCAACCAAGGAGCCCGTAGCGGAGAGTGTCCGTCACCCGAGTCCTCTCCCGGCCGAGCCAAAGGTGTCCACAGCGATTGAGGGGACTTCCTCCGAACCAGCAGGAGCGCAGGGGGAGGTGGTCGACTCCGAGGTCCCGATCGGGGAGTCGAGACGCATGGCGGGGAGGAGGATATTGAGGTGCGGGTCCGAGCAGAGCCGAGCGTCGTCGTCCCGAAATTGGGGACGATCAGAGGGGACGCTCCGATCCCGATACTCCCAGAAGAGGCTCCTCCTCTTTGGCAAGGGCGGTTCGTCGTCTAGGCTTCTCTGTACAATCGGCGCCGAGATCTGGCACCTTCATCGGTTGGGGAGGAGTTCCGGTGATGTTCCCCTCCTATGCTCCTTGAAAGGGTCATGGAGGGAGGTATTTTCATGGCTCAGCTAGGAGTTGAGATTACCGACTTCGTGGCTAGGATGGTGAACAAGGGGAGGAGTCAATCCCAGGTTCGTGCTGAGTCCGACCGCAGAATTGGTCAGCTGACATCCGAGCTCGGGCAGCTTCGACAGGAGGTGCCTTCACTTCGAGCGCACGACTGGGCGAATCAGGAGGAAGCTCAGTCACAAGCCGAGCAATTGACCCAAACTCGGTATATGGTCGAGCTTAAGAGTAAGCTCTTGGAGGAAGAGCGTCGGGTTCAGGCGGAGCGCTCGGATCGGTGGGCGGCCGAGCGAGCGGAGCTCGAGGACCAGGCCCGAGAGATCGAGCGGGCCAAGGAAGACGCCGAGGCGGCGCGAGCCGAAGTTGAGGCGAGGTTGACCGAGGCCAGAGCGGGGTTGGCCGAGGTCGAAGCAAAACTGGTCATGGCTGGTGCGAGGGTGGCCGAGCTTGAGGATAAGGTGGCAAGAGCCGGGACGGAGGTGATCGAGCGATACCGAGGCTCGGAGGAGTACCAAGAGGCCCTAAAGCAGGCCGCCTTCGCGTGCTACGAGTCGAGCTACCGACGAGGACTGCGAAAGGGTTTCACCCAAGGTTTCAAGCAGACAGTCGTACTGGCTCAGGAGCAGGTCCTCGACGAGCTCACCTTCCCCCCCGAACAGCGCTACGACTTTGATGAGGATGGTTCGGATTCTCCTTCGTCAACGTCGAGCGATTAAGAGCAGAGCGAAGGTGCTCCTGCCTCGGTGGATGAGAGATCGCTAACTCCGGGTGCCTCGAGAGGGCACGCGGACGGGGCAGTTCCCATACAAATGGGGTCAGTGCTCGGGCCGGCCGTCACCGAGGGTACCGGGGGCAAATCTCCGAGCATCGAGGGTCCTTCGCCTGTTGAGCTTCAGGAAGGGTCACGGACTTCTTCGAGTTCTCCTATCTCCATAGATTAGGAAATTTGTACCTACCTTGTTAGTTCATTTCCCCTTCCTTTTTTGTAATTTCTCTCTGGACTTAGGAGTGTAATGATTTTCTTTCTATATAGTGGAAGCAGTATTCAAAATGCGATTGACTGCACGTTACCGCCTTTGACTGAGTTCCCTCCTCTTCGTCCCATGGGCGTCCCCGCTTCGCTTCCTCATTCCTCCGGTGAGTGGAGGAGCTGGCCAAAATGTCACCCACCGACGCACTCAGTGCTGCGCTCCGTGAGCCTCCTACTGCGCCACTCCGTGACGTAGTCCGCTCGGGTGCCCGGCCCATCAGTCGGACGGTCCGCTCCATCGTCCGAAGCTTGATCTTTAGCTCAAAAATCTTAACGCGTGCCTCGCGAGCCTCGGTGCGGTATCGATCAATGTCCGCTGCCTTCCCACTCAAACGGGTCACCTCACCGCTCAGTCGGGTCATCTCCCCCTGGAGACGGTCAACCTCTCCCCGGAGATGAGGTACCTCGGCCGCTTTCGCCAAAGCTGCAGTTAGGTCCCTTTCCTGCACATTGCATTTGCATATTAGTCAGTCTAAGAACATGCATAATCATGAAGCACTTTTAGGAAATTTTAGTTTCTTACCCGCTCCGTGAGGGTAGCCTCGGCCTCCTCGACTCGGGTTACGGCCCGGGTAAACTCCGCGTCCCTCTCAGCCCATCCCCCAACTGGCTGTGAAGAGGAGGATGGCGCATCTGGTCCAGTCCTCTGGGCTCCCTCTGCCCTCTGCATTTTTAAGAGATCAGTCAGGTTTGCATAAAGCATTTTCAGTTTTAAGTCTAGCAAAACTCACCAAAAGCTCTAAGGCTGCTCAGTACTCATCCCGCTGTTGCACGGTAGCGTGGAGGAGTCCCTCGAGCTCAACTATCCGACCTTGTGGGTCTAGCTGCATTTAGATAGCCAGTGTCATGCATAGCAGTCATTCATTCATTCATATAGAATAAGAAAGTCCAGTTTAGCATTTTCATACCGGTCGTCGGGTGCCGCGGTAAACCTGGCTGCCATGCCAGCAGGTAAAGGCCTTCAAATACGCCTCGTCGCTATCCGCCCGCTCCGTCATAGCTTTGCCCTTGTGCTTCTAGTCATGAACATACTTTCGGGCTCGGCCGCTCCAGTCGATATCACTGCCAATGCACTTGGTAGATTTCCCCGGGCGTTCATCGTGTCGATGCGGGAACCTCACCACCGGCTGATGCACTCCCCTCGTCCTCATAATCAACCGGTAATGGAGGGGCTCGATCATGTTGATGCAATGTATCCAAACGTCCCGCCCACGGTAAGCCAAGGAGGCCTCGACCCACGGCTGCCCCGTATGGTCCTCGTCCCAGTACGGTGTCCAACACACCTGAGAGGGGCCATTCATTTGTCAGCATCTAGCATTAGCATTCGTATAAGAAAAGCATGTAGTAGCATACAGAAAAGCATGTAGGGGAGTCGGGCTATTTACCGATGCATGTGGGAATGAGTCGAGGTCCTCTTGGATCGCTCGAGTCGACCGCTGGATCGACCCTGCACTCCGGGCAACGTTCCACCGCCTCGCGATTGGAAACCGTCCCGGGTACAGCTCGACACCTCAACCAATCCCCAGCAAGTACAAGAAAGCCCAAAACTACATTTTTAACAGATGTCAGCATTTTCAAGCATATAGAAGCATATTAGAAGCATAATAGAAAGGATATAAAGGCATTTAGGCATTTACCTGCAAAAAGGGCGAGAAGCCGCCGAGCATGGTCACCCGGTCGGTGGCGCTGAGTGAATGGAAAAGGAAAGCCAGCACCGCTGCTCCCCACACGTACTTCCTCACCCGGCTTAGATCCGCCAGCAGGGGAAGGAGCCGGCAACTGATCACATCGGCCCGTGTCGCGAACAGGAGCTTCCCTAACAGCAGCATCAGGAAGCATCTCAAAACTCTATCTCCATCCGGTCCCGGCTCCGCTACCACACTCGGGCGAGCCTGCTCAATCACCCGATCAATGTGCTGCTCTGGTAACTCTCCCACTACTGCCGCTGCTCACCGAAGTCCCAGGCTCTCCGGGAGCACTGACCGTGATAGTTGGGATGACAGATGCCCCGGCCTCATCAGATCCAAGCCGAGTAGCTCCTGAGCCAGCTCCCGGTAATCAACATACGCCCATCCGGTCACCGCCTTGCCGTGCACCCACAAGCCACTGATCCGGGCCATGTCCTCCAAGGTCGGGATCATATGCCCCCACGGGAATATGAAGGCTCGGATCTCTCGTGCAGAGCCAGCAGGAGTGCCGTATCCACTCGAGCCACCTCGATGCTCAGGAGTTCCCCAAAGCCCATGGCTGCCAAGCATTCCCGGTGATACTCTGGCAACACAAGGTAAATCGCCCAGACTTGTAGCCATGTAATCCGTGTCTGCCTCTTCCCCTGCACGAATTAAGTCCTAGGGTTAGTCATATAGTCATAGGGAGTCATTGCATTGCATTGGTAATAATCAAAATAGCAAAAAAATCAGAAATCAGAAAACTCAAAAAATACATTTTCCTGTTCTGTTGACCTTAACGCTCCTGTCCAGATGCGTTAAGGGCATAACGGCTACTAGTAGAGCCGTTATGCTCCTACGCATCCGGCATAGGTCGTTCTGATTCTTGAACCCGTGGAAATGGCCTCAAAAGCCTACAAATCACCCTAATGAGTCCCTAGACTCGTTTTATGCCTCCCAAACCCACATGCATCCACATTAGAAAATCAAAATTTGATTTTTAGGGCATGAATACCAACCTTCGGGTCTTGACCTCTTTTCCTCTTCGCCGGCGGGATCACCTCTCTCTCCATGCTGGTGGCTTCCCCAGCACCTCCTCCAGCCTCCTCTGCTTCCCTTGGCGCCATAGGGACCTCCTCCTCCGTGGGAAGGGTCACCGCCGCCGTTTCTTCCTCCGTTGATGGACTCGCCGATGGGGAGACCGCATACTCCGCCCGACCCTTGACCTTTCAGACCGCCTTCCGCTTCTTCCCCTTCTCGCGAGCCATCCTCATGGCCGTAGTTGCTTCGCCGGAGTTGCTTTGCCGGAGGGAGCACGGAGGGGTTTTTGAGGGTTTTGGCTTCGGTGGTTTGAATTGGGCAAATGAGGGAAATGAGGCATGTTGGTTAGCATTCTTCAATGGCTATCAAAAGGACACATACACACGAGATTTGTCATCATTAAAACATAGTAAGTAAAATCAACTAGGAGATCCAACAGCCTGTAAGGGCAACATCTTCAGAGTCTTTAGCTACGCCAATTCGCGAGTCAGGGTTGCCGCTACAAGGGCCATCCGACGTGCGAAACCATGGCAGTTGCCAGGGGCAGCAGTGCCCTGAGAGATTGTCAGGCCTCGCCCAACCGTGCCCTCAGCTAGACCATAAAGGCAAGGCCAGGAAGCAGGATGTCAAGTATGCTCCCCAGGCTGCTCCTCAGCAAAAGCTTCAACCACCGCGGCTAAGGCATCAAACCGCGCATGCGTCTCGGGCGCAGGTCCCAGTATATCGGATCAGCGGGACAAATCTCCCCAGCCACCGTGGTTAAGGCATCAAACCGCGCACACGTCCTCAGACGCCAGCACCAGTCTGCCAGCCTATGGTAAACCTCCCCAGCCACCGCGGCTAGGGCATCAAACCGAGTATACGTCTTTGGACGCTAGCCCCAGCATTCCGGCCTACCAAGAGCTACCACCCGAAGTCATCGAGCAGGCGATCAATGCTACCTTCCAAATACAACAATCGGAGGGTGCCTGGATTGAGATCTGGGCAAAGAAGAGCCGCCAACCTCGCTTTGTAAAGGCATCAGCTCGGCGATATCCCCGTGGGGACTTGTCAGCCCCAGCTCCAGTACCTCCTCCTCCTACTCCCCTGGAGGCGGCCATCGCCAAGAAACGTGAGAGGAATAGAAGGAAGAACCTCAAGAGACGACTCAAGAGGCAAGCCGAACAAGCAGCTATCCTGCAACCCCCAGTTGACCTAATGCCTCTCCAGAGGCTACAACAGTTCATTGACAGCCTAGAGGAATACCTCCCACCTTGTCCTACCGGCCCTATCCCACTCGATAGCTATATCCTGTGGGAGGAAATGCAAAAACGAGCTCGCCTCAGAAACTGGGTCCAGGAGACGATCCAGAAAATTAAGAATGGCGAAACGCTCCTCATCCCCGAAGAACTCTCTTTATTCTACAAGGACAAAGAGATCACGGTGGAGCAGCTGGAACAAATGCTTTGCGGCTGCACCTGCAACATGGTGGCCATCCCACCCCTAGATAACCTCAATGCCTCCTGATGAGGTGAGCCAATAGCTTCTCGAACTCGACAAAGGACCACTGCCTCGCTTGGGCTACAGGCGATCCCAAAGCACACCAGCCGCGGTCGGGGTCGTGGCCGTGGACGTGGAAGAGGCCACGGGAGGACCCCCGAGTCACCTCTTCACTCGATTGCCTTCGACCCGGAGCGAGTCATCCTCTTTCGAGGAGAACAACCCACCCCAATCCCACTGGTGGAGATTTGGAGGGGATCCAGCATCTTCAATCCTGCCGGCTCAGAGGAGATCACCATTGGTATGTCAGTTTCGACGCCAGCTCCGAATCCTCCCCTAGACCAAGCAAGGCCATCCGGCGAGGATGGTCCAATTCCCCAGTCACCTCCGGAGGAGCCATCATTGGCACCCCTCTTCCAAGAGCCTGCGGGTGGCCAGAGTCAGCCCGACCCCAGCTATAAAGGCAAGGTGATGCAGCTCCCAGACAAGGAGCAGCATGACGATCCACAGAAAATTCAGCCTGATATACTACCGTCACTAGAGGACGCTTGAGCTCGAGCCGACCGGAAGGTCCTCCACCAGATGAAGTGCTTCCCTACCAGCATCACAATCTGGGAGGCCATCGCTTGGAGTAAAGAGTTGAGGGAAACTCTCATCAAGATACTCTAGGAGCCAGAAGCCTATGAGGCACACGCGGCAGAGATGAAGGCTGCCACATATGAGGCCTCCGCCGCCGCCGTCACCTTCACGGAGAAGGACCTGCTGCTTTCCCCTCCATGTCACAATCGCCCATTTTACATGAAGGGAAAAATCAATGGGCATGAAGTAAACTAGATCCTGGTGGATGTCGGCGCAGCCGTTAACATCATGCCCCTTAAAACATTCAAAACCCTCTATCTTACTCTCTACCTCCAGAAGGTTTGGGCGGTCAAGATATCCGATTTCAATTAGGACACCGAGGATGTCCTCGGCCGGGTGGATGTCGACTTGGTGCTCGATGATTTTGCCTCCAAGGTGACCTTTTACATCATCGATGTTAACACATACTACCAAGTGTTGCTGGGCAGGCCCTGGCTTCATGAAAATTGGGTCGTCCCTTCAACTCTCCATCAGTGCATCAAATATTCCAAGGATGGAGAACAACATACGGTCTTTGTAGACCTATCCCCATTCACCCCAGCCGAGTGTCACCTAGCTGTCACTGCTCTCTACTTCAAGGGAATCAGTCCCTACCCTGTGATTAAGAGCAAGAGTAATAGATGGCTCTTAGAAGAGGAGGAGGAGGACCTCTTCTCCGTTGGTGAAGAAAAGGCCAAGCTTCACCGGCTACGCCTTAACTCCAAGTCGAACACAAATCGCCCTGAGAGGCATAAAGTCGACTTTGAGGCTAACCTCATTAGCCAAACAGTCAATAGGAGCATATGCCTACCACCAAATTGCATCCAGCTCGTGTGTGCCTCAGATGAGCATAAGGTCGAGCAGCTCACAACATTTGTCATCACCTACAAACGACAACTCAGAACCAAAAAGAAGGCTAACAGGGACAAGCCCATTGTTTTATATAAAGGAGACATGGCCCCTCTGGCCCCACTAGAAGATGACTTCGGCTGGTCCAGACAAGCCGATAACACTCCCGAAGCTGTTCAGGTTCTGGACGACCTGTCACCCCACATTCGGGAGATGTGCCTTAAGCAACGCATCCCCCAATGGCAGGGTTCCGCACAACAGAGTGTTGGTTATGTATGTCCTCAAGCCAATCATAACATGTACGATCTTGTTCATTAATAATGACAAAGGCTTTTAATATTCATTATGTGTGATTTGTTTATCATTTCATAATGAAGTCCATAGAGTTAGGGCTGGGGCAGGCATAGTCTTGAAATCTCCCGAGGGAGAGGTCATATATACCTCCTACTCAATAAACAAACCCTGCACAAACAACAAGATAGAATATAAAGCCTTGATAATTGGGTTACAGATTGCCCTGTCCATGGAAATTTTGATGCTGGAGGCATTTGGGGATTCCATGCTAGTTATAAAACAGTTGGAGGGAGAGTTCGATGCGTGGAAGCAAGAACTCCTTCCTTACTACCAATTGGCGCTACGCCTGATGGCAAAATTTTATTTTACCAGAATCAGGCACATCAACAGAGGACAGAATGCTTAGGCAGATGCTCTCGTAAAATTGGCTAGTTCTTTGGCAATCCCACCAGATACAAGCCTGAATATCATAGTAATTAACCGACGTCAGGTCCCCAATATGACAGAGGTCATAACTAATGAAGAAGAAAATGGAGTGGCAACTGTGGAAGAAGTCCAACAGTTCGATTAGCGGGAGCATCTCCTACGTTGGTTCCAGCACCAGCAACTCCCGAAAGAAAAAGAACAGAGAATGAAGCTCCTCAGGATCAAGGATTCTTAAAAGATGAGAAATGGAACCTTGTTCCGAATAATGGCGGATGCCCGAAAGAAAATCTTACTCCGTTGCTTGCCTTTAGCAGAAGCTCGGCAGGTGATGCAAGAAGTTCATGCCAGATCAACTGGGGCACATCAGGTCGGTCCAAAAAATGAAGATTAAAATAAAGAAACTAGGCTATTACTGGCCCACTATGTTTGACGAATGCTGCAAGTTTTCCAAGGCTTGTCAGAAATGTCAAGCACATGCCACCATGTCAAGAAGACCGTCGGCACCGCTGCACCCCACCATCCCAAGTTGGTCGTTCGCTCATTGGGGCACGGACATGGTGGACCCCCTGCCAGCATCGTCATCAGGATGCAAATATATCTTAGCAGCCACAAACTAGTTCTCCATGTTGTGTCTCTGCGGTTTTGATGATGTCAATATTCATAAGTCATTCTTTGATACTGTCAATATTCATAAACTATTCTTATATAATCTTGATGCTTTCATGAGGCTGTTATGATTATTAATGTGTTTAAAACAAAAGTCAATGCAGGACAGTCAACGTAGGTCAAAGATGGCAAAAGATCAACTGGTCACATTAATCGAGTCAACAACTGCACTTGAAAGGTCTGTGCATACTTTCTCTGTCAGTCAGGTAAGGCAAATGCACATTTCAGTTGGTAAGTACCAAGGTCTATGCAAGCTCTGTGTTATGTCACATAAGCTCTGTGCAGATTTGGTTATTCTGGTCTCTTAGCTCATGCATACTTGTTCATATGCATTTGAAGGTTCGTGCATATTTCCTTTTGGTATCTTATAAGTCCATGCACATTTTCGTAGAGTGCATGCAAGTTGTCGCCTTACGTAAAACACGCTTGATGCATTGTTGTCTTGTGTCAAATAAGGTCAGCGCTAATTGCCTCTTTGCATATGGAGTCCATGCATGTTTGTTTATATGCCTATAAAGTTCGTGCATATCATAAGTCCGTGCATATAGGTCATCCTGCATAATGAAGGTTTGTGCCTTGCTTCCTTTGTGCATACAACATCCATGCAGCTTTTACTTAACTTCTATTGGTCCGTGCACATTCTTGACTAGTCGGCATATAAGATCCATGCACAAAAAAGATCCGTGCATTTCTTCGAGCAAGGCTAACCCAAGTCCATGCAAAGTTTGGTTAAGCACGTCTAAACTCCGTGCACATCTTAGCCTCTGAGAGACTAGGTCCGTGGATGTCTCAATTCAGAGTCCGTGCAAGTGTCTGCATATAGCACTATAATGTCTGTGCAAAACAAGGTCCGAGCATGTTTTGGTTTGAACACACAAACCTGTGCATATGTTGCATCATGCACACACGAAGTCCGTGCATTCCAAGGTCCGTGCATACTAGATTTACGGCCTTACACACGAAGTCTGTGAAATCCTAGGTCCGTGCATATAAGGGCTATGCACTTCATAGTCCGTGCATGCTTTGAATAAATACATGCCAGCATTTGTAAGGTCCATGCGCATTTCACTTACTACATACAAAGGTTCGTGCTAGTAACATAAGGTGATGTGGGACAAAACCACGGCGGACTCGACTCTAATTTGAAGGCCGACCTTGGACTCTAGCAAGCTCGCTGTTCGTCCCTTAACGAGGGAAGCGTATGATCGTGCGTGGTTGAGAAACCGGCAAGAGCTAGGGTGGCCAACTCGCACCTTCGTGTTCGGATCGGGTCACGGGACGGGTTTCGCTCTCTCGCTCGCAGCGGTGAACTAATTATATCGAGCTAATGGCCATAACACATGCTCTCTAGCAGCAGCATATAAAAGCATATATAGGAATAACAAATGCCTTCGAGGAGGGTGGCGAGTTTACCTCTACGCTCCGAGCGTGGGGAAGACGACCCTGGCCAAGTACGATAACTCCCGATAAATAATTAATTACAATGGTTACACAACTTAACTTACTGCCCACTCCACGCAGGGAGGTAAAGGACTACAAGTGGGCCTGGGAGGATCAATCTTGGGTTGACGGGCTACAAGTCGGAAGGGTTATTGGGCCGAAGGTGGGCTGCTGATCCAACTCGGTACTGTTCTGACTCGGCACTATTCGAGCTCAGCTCAGCAACTTAGCTCTGCCTGCAGGACAACAACCGAGCTCAATGCTTGGGACGGTGGCTTCCGGTCACCTTTGGACTGAGGCGATCGGCTGGGACACTGTGGACGGGTTGCCGATCGATCTTCGGGAGCGGCGGTCGCCGGAGGTGAGCTGGTGTATTTTCTGAGGATTTAATTCCCGGACTGCTACTGTTGGCCTGACTTGGATCAAATCTGCATGCCTTCACAAAAACAATTGTTTCGCCCAGATCCGGAGGCGGATTGAGGCGAGGTTGGAGCCGTTGAAAAGAGGACTCAAAGGGCTACAATATATATTTGTTTTAGATCCATTAAGATCTTCACACAAGCTGCAAATCAAGTCTGTGCACATCTACCATAAGGTCGGTGCACATTTGGCTTATATACAAGAAGGTCGGTGGACGTCCTACCTTCAACACAAGACCAAGGTTAGTGCATGCTTCATCAGCGTAACATGCAAGGTCGGTGCACAACCAAGACTCGCATGAACCAAGGTTGGTGCATGTCTTGCCTCAGTGTAAGACCTAGTCGGTGCAAGTATGGGGCTCACAGATATAGTCGGTGCACATCCAGCCTTCAACGCAAGACCAGGTTGGTGCAGGTTCCTGCTTTAATTCAACAAGGTCTGAGCTTCTCCAATAAGGTCGGTGCACACTCCTCCTTCAACACTAGAAGGTCTGTGCACATATGAAGATAAGGTCAGAGCACATTGATGAAGGTCGGTGCAATGCTTCCCTCAACACATCAGTCTGTGCATGTTTACCTTCTGGTAAGATGAAGTCTGTGCAAATTGCTCAAAGTCCACATCAAGGTCTGAGCATACTCAACCAAGGTCGGTGCACGTTGTTCCCAAGCACTATCTATCCAAGGAAGGTCAAAGGACCTGTGGCCATTCCAGAGAACATCATACGGGCTGTCTCACATAGAAGTGTCGACACTTTCCTAGTAGGAGGTCGACACCCTTGTTCTTCCAGAAGCATCAAGCCTATTGTCTGTCAAATCAAGTGGGCCATCTAGAGAGAGAAAAAGGGTACCGTAAAGCTTTAAAATAAAGGATTTTGGGGTCTGGACCACATCCCTAGGTCTGACCTTTGCTCTACCATCTTTTCACTCACTTATCTACCTTTTGGAGATGGTTTTGTCAGAAATCCACCTGGAGAGCCATTTCTGTCTACCTCTATGTAAGTCTTCACTGTCTACCTGTCCAAACAATCTGCCACTAGGAAATAGGATGCACCACAATCTGCCACTACCTCGCTGTCGACTAATGGACTGTCCAACCAGCCATTGTACGTAGAAGAGTACACTTTAGCAGAATAAGAAGACTGAATATCTAAGGGAGATTTAATGTGAATATCTGAAGCTGTCAAAAGGGAAATTTGGTTTGCTCCTTCTCACTATCTGCCATCGTACCAATCCTGGTACTTAAACCTTGGGTCAACCAATAGGAAGATCACAGCAAGCAGTGCATTAAATGCTACGAGATATGGTCACCTTCTTCTTGTTGATCACCACCATCACACACGGTACTCACTCTAGAAGACTTTCTATCTCTCACCTCCTGGCATATGCTTCAAGGGAGTTTTGGAGGGAATGTTCTTACTAATCCACTGGTCCAACTGAAGACTTCTTGGCTCACAATATTCCCAGGCTTTTTCAATTGGCATTCTTATTTATACCAAGCTTCCTCAACTGAAGAAGGAGCTGCTACTGCCGTCCACAAGTGCCACGCCCTAGACTATCTACAAAGAATATTCCTAAGTAGCATGAGAGTAGCCCTAGCACTTGGCTTGGCATAGTCCAGTGCTGTGAGAGAAGAAGAAGAAGAAGAAGAAGAAGAAGAAGAGAGCAGCCTTATGAAAGAAAAAAATCTTGTAGTCTACCAGTGCTTGAAGAAAATGATCATTGGATCTAATCTTGTAGCTGCAGCCACCAGCTCCCTTGTCCTGATCTATTTTTCAGCTGGTGTTTATACTGTCACTTGTTTCACCACTGCACTAGCAGTATCTTTTCCTTTTGTTTCGGTTCATTTATCACCATTCCATCTAGCTTTTTCGATCCCCTATTTTGGGACCGGGTTCCCTCTGTGGTTTCAGAGGAAGAGAGGATCAGATCCTCTGGGTGGATAGCAAGCTGTGTTGCTCAGTTGTGTTAGCAAGCTGTGTTGCTCAGCTATGTAAGCAAGCTGTGTTGCTCAGTGGATCAAGCTGTATGTCAGCCGTAAATCCTCATCGGGTTTGGTGAGGGGTGGACGTAGGTTGTGGGCTAACAACCGAACCACCTTAAAATCCCTGTGTTGTGGGTTGTGTATCTTGTGAGCTTGTTCCATTTCCTCTATCCCTCTTTCACAGGTTCGTGTGTTACTTACGTTGATTATTTCCTCCGCACACTCAATCGTTTGGGTTGGACAAATTGTCACATCTTGATCCCCTTGCTATCGAAGCTAACGTGGATCTTCTCAAGTGTCTATAGCACTCTTGCTTACAAACACTTTGGAGCATCTTCCAAGCAAAGGGAGTTATCACTATGTGTGAGTAGCTTTCTCCCTTGTGTATTTTACTGCATTTGCGCCTTAGGTTGCCTGCTACACCCCTGCAAACAAGGACCAAGGTGAAAGCTTTGCCAATGGACTTCGCCTTGCTGTACACTCATTCACCTTAGCTAATCATCACAGCTCTCCCACCTAAGCTAATTATTTCTCTTAGCTATTCTGATTCAAGATCTCCATGGTTTACTGAATTACATTTTATTCGGATCTTTGTTGCACGTGAAGCAGTGTCGACCTCTCTCTTGAGGAGTGTCAACCTATTTAGACTGGGCATCTCGTTCTAACACTCCTTCTAGTGCCTTTCTTATCTATTCTGCTGTGTCATGCGCCTAAGAGTTTCATTGGCTCAAAGAAGCGTTTAATGCTCTGTGTTTCCCATAGATTTTAAAGCGGCCATAGTTTGTCACCGGATCTATTCAACCCCCCTTCTACATCTGGTAGCACCACTCGGGACACATCAATTGGTATCAAAGCATACCATTATTTTCTAACAATTGGTATCAGAGCATACCATTATTTTCTAACACTACAGAGTCTATGTTGTGAGACTCACCCTTACTTTTCCAGGTGAGTAGCAGCAGCCATCTTCCTGAGCTTCTTGTGCTTTCGACGGCAAGTCTTAGTGCCAGCAGTAGGTTGTCAGTTGGTCTGTCTATCTTTTCTTTCCCTTTTGACCAGGGTATGTCCCGTGTAGTTGTTTATTTTGACTCCTGTACAGTGTGTGGACTTGTATAAATTGTGGATCTGGACTATTAAGAAATTACACAAATAGACTCACTATTGTGACCATTTTAAAAGAAAATACTCAAAGTAGATATAATTTGATAAATGTCCTTGTTGCTTACGATCCTCGTCAGGTTTCCATCCCTAGGTCGTGTCACATCATTGACTTCATCGAGCTGTATATCTACCCGATCTGGCTCGCCAATATCATCCCAGTAAAGAAGAAAAGTGGTCAAGTCCTCATCTGCGTCAACTTCTGGGACCTCAACAAACCATGTCCAAAGGATGACTTCTTTGTCCCGATCACAGAAACAATGGTCGATATGACCACCGGCCATGAAGCTTTGTCTTTAATGGATGGGTCGTCCAGTTATAACCAGATATAGATGTCTCTCAAAGACAAGAACCACACCGCTTTTAGATCCCCCAAAGGGGTCTTCAACTACAAGCGCATGTCATTCGGTTTGAAGAATGCTAGCGCTACGTACCAGAGGGCCATGACCAAAATATTTGATGAGATGCTGCACAACATTGTCGAGTGTTGTGTTGATGACCTCGTCATCAAGACTAAGAGGCGTGGAGACCATTTGCATGATTTGTGCCAGGTCTTCAATCGACTTCAACAATAAGGGCTCAAAATGAACCCCATGAAGTGTACCTTCGACATATCCAGTGGCATGTTTCTCAGTTTCATCGTCAGGTATCGAGGAATTGAGGTGGACCCCAGCAAGATCAAGGCAATCCGAGAGCTTCCACCACCTAGGAACCTCACTGAGCTTAGGTACTTCCAAGGAAGGCTGGCCTACATTCAGAGGTTCATCTCCAACATCTTTGGTCGATGCACACCTTTCAGCAAGCGTATAAACAAAGACGACCCATTCATATGATACTCAGAATGCCAGATGACTTTTGAGCAAATCAAGGAGTACCTCCTCACTCCCCTGGTCCTAGGGGCACCAATCAAAGATAAGCCCCTCATACTGTACATCGCCGCCATGGATGCTTCGTTGGGGCCTCTATTGGCATAAATTAATTAGGAAGGCAAAGAGCAGGTGCTCTATTATCTAAACCAAAAACTAATCGGTGCTGAGTACCGCTACTCCCCCATGGAGGAAGTATGCTTGGCATTGGTATTCGCCGTCAAGAAGTTACGGCATTACCTCCCATCCCATCGGGTCAAGCTCATATCTAAGCATGACCCCCTTAAGTACCTCCTCAGGTAGCCCGTCCTCTCAGACCGATTGAGAAAATGGGGTCTCCTGCTAAAGGAGTACGATATTACCTATGTCCCTAGAAAAGCTATCAAGGGATAAGGCATGGTTGAATTCTTTGCGGCCCATCCAGTACCGAACGATTCATCGCTCAACACGGAGCTCCCTGATGAGGAGTCCCTTGCTTCCTAGACAACAGTACTAGTTAAATAGGCTGGAGATGTCTTGCATTACTAGCAATAAGATGCCTATACATCAAGTGTACCCTACTAGGAGCTCTACTTCGATGGCGCATCTCAAGGGATTACTCGGGATAATCAAAATTCATCCGCTATGGCGAGTGTCGGTATTGTTATATTGACTCCTCAGGGCAGAGTTTTGTACAACTCTTGTGCTCTCAAGATATCCTTGACCAACAATGAAGCTAAGTATGAAGCTCTAATCACCGGACTTTAGATGGGTCTCGACATGGGCGTTAAGTGCCTTAAAGCTTACGGGGACTCCTAGCTTGTAGTTCGGCAAGTCCTCGGCATCTACAAGGTGCGGAAGCTAAAGTTAGTTTCGTACCACGACGCCATCACCAGAATAATCCAGAGGTTTTATTTCTTTGAAATAAACCATGTCCCCAGGAGCAATAATGCCCAGGCGGATGCCTTGGCAATATTGGCTGCGGCCATTAAGCTCCCGCTCGAGTGTGAGGTCAACACCACTATAAAGCATAGAAGATTGATGCCGAGTTCACTCGAAGGCAACTCCAATCTCACCGTCTACGAGGTTCATGACCTCAACCAGAACACTCCTCCAGAAGAAGAAGATTGGCGTGAACCTATCATCAAGTTCAAGAAAGGGTTGCTCCCTCTTGACCGAGCTCAAAGGGTCCAGCTACTCCGCCGGGTAACGTCATACGAGTTGATTGGTGACTCCTTATACTTACTTGTCCACGAGAAGGACAAGTCAATTCTTTTAAGATGTCTCTCCCCAGCTGAGGCTCGAGCCATCATGCGCGAAGTCCATTCAGGATTGTGTGGTGCTCACCAGGCTAGAGATAGAATGAAGTATAATATCAAGCTCAAAGACTTGTACTGGCCAACCATGTACGCGGACTGCATCTTGTATGCCCATACATGTCATCAATGCCAAGCCTTTGGCCCACTACCTAGAAGACCTCCCAATCCACTGCGTCCCACAACCCCCATAGGGCCATTCACCGAGTGGGGTATGGACATCGTGGGGCCTTTCCCGCCATCTTTCAAGGGTCATAAGTACATCTTGGTCGCCACTGACTACTTCGCTAGCTGGGTGGAGGCCCTTCCCCTTTGGGAGGTCACTGGTAAAGTGGTAACCAGATTTGATGCGGGATGGGATGCGACTCAGTACCAATTGGATGCGAATCAGGGACTCTAGGCGACGACGTGATTAACTGGATGACACGACCAACAATACTGCGCACAACCAAGTTAACTAGATGCGACACCAAGAGCTCCTATGGGATATATGTCGTTAACAGAAATGCAAACTCACAAGTCATCCCTTGCGAGGGAAACGCAGGGATGTGCACGGTTGAGAAATCGATAGTGAGTCAAGGGCATTCGAATCTTTTATGAGCTCGGGTTGAGTCACGGGATGGGCCATGCACGCTCTCTCGTAGTGGTGATAAAAAATGACAATGAGATAGAAACCTATCACTCAAGCAGCGGCATTCAAACATATACGAACTAAGCAAATGCCAAACAAGCTGAGTGAAAATATACCTCCACTCTCCGGGCGTGGGGAAGACAACCCCAACCAAGAATCATAACTCCAGGTACAGTGCAGGGCCTACATGCCCTTTTGCAAATAAGCCCAATGGCATTTTGCAAATAAACCCCCCTAAGACCTATAATTGTGTACCGATATATACAAGGACACACACACAAATACAAAAGGACGTATATGCAAACACCATGTGGGTGGGCTGCCGTTGATGTCCCCATCAGTTTCTCATTGTGCTCCTGCTTAATCGAGACGTGTGACCTTGGGGCGAGGATCTTGGCGTCGTGGGTACGACCTCATCCTTGCTAGAGAAGAGGTCTATAATGGTGGGAGTAACGTTTGGTCGCTGGAGAGTTGTCCGGGGCCCGAGATGCCCGTGTCGATGCTTCCCGTGGGCTGGCGAATCCTTTTTATGCCTCTATTGGGCCGCCAGGTCTGGGCTGCAGGCTATCAGGTGGCCTGCTTCGATCCCGACTGGGTCGTCCTGCTGTGGGCCCTATGCTAGTGGGCTGCAATGGACTTGGCAGGTTTTACCCTCCTCACTAGCCCCCCCCACTCTTGGGTGCCGAGCACGCTCGGGGTCCGAGAGGATCTTTCAAAGGGTCAATCGGGGGAGGCTTCTAGGAGGATCTTTCACGCTGCCCGACTCCCTGGCACGTGGGCCCCATCACCTGCCACAATTCTTGGCACACAAGGCTACCCCTGTCGGGATGTCAGGCGACATCACTATCATCATGGTGCGGCCATTTTTCACCTGGAAAAGTAGGCCTGAGCGGTTGCTTGGGTTTCTTGCCAACCTCGGCGGTGGCAGTTGCCTCCCGTCTTCATAACTTCTTGAGGCGGCCACTTCGCCTAACCTTAGGGCAGATGAGCTCCTGAAGAAGTTTCACATGTTTCCTCGTCTTTGGCATAAGAGTCTGTTGCCTCCTCTACGACTGTCCTTTGCCCCGGTCAGGACCCATCTTCCTCTTCTTCTTTCTACGCCTCATGGCATCTCGTAGGAGACTTATTGTTTCTGATTTTGAACTCTCTCCATGGAAGAAGCCAGCTGCACCAGTGTCCCAAGTACTTCGGAAGCTGGCCCTAGCCATCCTCGTTCCCCTCCTCTTGTGTCTTAGTGGGTAGTCCACAGCTTCTGGGAGGCCTTCCAGATTTCTGCCGACTACGATATCATCTTCCCTACTGTCGAGGAGTACTTAGGATGCTATTACCCTGGTGACATTAATATCCCCATAGAGTCTTTTCGGGCAGGGTTTTGCCTCCCCCTTCATCCCTTCTTTGAGTATGTTCTCCATTTTTACGGTAAGTACTCGGGTGATCTTTCCCCTAATTCTTGGCGCATCCTCTGCGCCTTCGTGCATATTTGTAATCAGGCGGCAGTCACACCCACCGTCCATCTTTTTTGTCAATTCTATAGTCTTCAGCTCTGTCCCGGTGCTGATCACCCATCTTTATATCTTCAGGCCAGAAACAACCGATCCATCATTTTTGTTTCCTCCACTGTATCCAACATCAAGTGTTGGGCTGAGTGCTTTGTCATTGTGATGAAGGTAGGGGGTGCTAGCCGAGCTAGCAACTGGAGTTTCTTTCACATTCCCCAACTTCTTGTGGGTGACAATTTGCCAACCCCAACCAGTGAGGAAGCCAAGGCGATAAAGGCCATTCTTCGCCACCTTTATGATGCTGACACGAGACTGACTCCCTATGTACTTCGGGAATTAGGATTGAGCCCCCCACTGCCTCCTGGTATGACCTTTACTATTTTCATGGTTCCTCCATCTTTGACTTCTAATCATCTTGTCATGGTGCAGGGGCTCCAACTCCACTAGAGCTACAGTTCGAGACGGTGGAGTTCCTGTTGTTCGTTCCCCGACTATGCGACCACATTGAGTCAGGTGCGCTAACTAGAAGTCGCCTTTGAGCCGGGGTGCCTGCCATACCCCTTGCCGACAGTGGCTTAGGGATTGTGCCCACCTTCATCATCATCCCCTGTGGCCGCCACCTCTACGCCCAACGTCGGTTCGGGCACTCACGTGGCTAGCTGAAGAGCTGTCTCTAGTACCCCGAGGAGCTTGTCGGACGCACCTATTGAGGTCTCGCCAAAGCCCGGGGACAAGCGTCGGTGGGTTAATCTTGGGGCCGTGGTGGCTATGGACTGCCAACGCCACCCCTCGAAGAAGAAGAAAGTCATCGTCGCCGAGACACCGCGTGTTCGGATGCCTCCCCCTCCTCCACGATCCATGACTCCTCCAGCCACCAGGACAGAATCGATAGAGGTCCAGCTGCCAGCACCGTCCCCTCCCATCTGTTCATCGCAGACGGGGGCTGGCCCATCAGTTCCTATCGAGGAGCCGATCGAAAGGGGTGATATGGCACGCCCTGTCGCTGATCCCAGCTCTCCCCTGACCGAGGATGCCTCAGGGATACTTGCTTATCAGATGGAAGCCTTCACACTGATGGAGAAGTCCCTGAAGTCGAGGGAGCGCTCGACAACCCTCTCCCTAGGGATTGACGAGGAACTATTTAGCCTATCGGCCAGGAACCTGTGCTCGATGGCTCGGGCACTCGGCATGTGGGGAGTCCACTTCCGAGAGGCTGCTCGGCAACTGGCTGACAGTCGCATCGAGTGGTCGTCAATGGAGGCTCAGCTCTAGAAGATAAGGGCCAAGCACATTGATCTTCAGGAGCTTTTGGAGTCCCAGGGGCGTAGGCTAGCAAAGGCTGAGCGCGACTGGGATGCCTTTCTGGTGCAGATCCAGGCGTCCAAGGACACCTGGAGGCACATGAAAGCCCGTGCTGAGGCAATAGGGGAACGAGCGATTGGGTTGGAGGTTGCAGTCGGCCTGGCTATGAAGGAGGTAGAGGCAGGAGAGACCAAGATCGCGGAGCTTGAAGAAACGGTCACCACAACTAGAGTCGAGGTGGTGGCAGTTTGTGAGAAGGTGATCAAGCACTTCTGAGAGTCCTCGAAATATGAGGCTGAGCTGAATGTCGCCACCCTTGAGGTCTATGGGCTAGCGAGAGACGCTGGCTTCAAGGATGGCTGGGTGGCTGCTGATGCCACGGGGGTCCAAGTGCCGGTGCTGCTGCCTCCGATGCTGTTCGAGCCTGAGGGCGACCAGGGCGAGGAGGAATTGGGCGAGAAGGAGACGAGAGCGGCAGAACAGGACGCAGGAGCTGAGGGTCCAGTGGATCGAGAGCTGGTCGACCTGACAGATGATCCTCCACCACCGGGGATGGCGCCTGTCGATGCGCTCGAGACCCAGGACTCGATGCCCGCCCAGGCAGTCGGAGGGCGAGCACTTCAGAGTGAAGCGCTCGCACTGCTAGAGGCCTTCGCCATATTTTTCCTTCTTTCCCTCTCCTTTTTTTTCTTTTGGGTATGCTCGAGCAGGCATAGCCCTTCTTCTGTACCGTTTTTGTTGAAAATGAAATATGTTTACCTTGCTTCCTGAGTGTCTTGTCTTGTTGGAATTTCTTCGCCTCTTGTGGAGATTTGGGTCACTTTCCTTCGTTTAAACCTCCTCGGGGCACGAACCAACGGTCGAAGCTCCTTTGGGAAGCGTGGGATATTGAAGGGCGCTGTTGTGCCCCTTGGTGATTTTGATGATAACAAGGTTTTTTTATGCATGTGTAGTTTTTTGAGCTGGATTCACGTGAATATCTATATTTCATCTTTGTTTGGATGAGATTCCATTGTTGTGGTCATTTGTACGTGTGAAGGCCACTTAGTACTCTCATTTCTGCTGAGGTCATGGTATATTATCACTCACATATTTGTTGAACACAAAGGCTTTTGTACTCAAAATTTGACAGGTGAAAAAGGGCTTCCAAGTCATCAAAGACTCCACTAAGGTATGTGGTTAAGTAAATTAAATCATAGGAGGGCTATTTTCTTTGATTGATATATGTTTGAACTAGTCTTAGAGTAAGGGGTCGACACCCTGGTTTCAAGTGGTCGACACCTGTACTTTGCTTGTTCTGCCGATAGAGTTTCTTTCGTAAGTGGGCCGACTCAATTTCATAGAGTCGACTAAACTTTTAGTAAAGGGGTCGACACCCCCCACCTAAGGGGGTCGACACCTGAGTACCCCTGTCAGCAACCAGATCAGTTATTCTAAGGGGTCGACACCCTCATCCAGGGGGGTCGACACTTGAGATTTAGGGTTATGAAAACAGAACCTTGTTTGCCAAGGGGACGTCCCCCCTTGTTGCAAGGGGTCGACACCTTTGTCTAGTTCGACCTCACATGTTGTTCTATTTCACCTTTCATTTTTTTGGGTTCCTAAGCATTGGTTAAGGTCCATAGCTAACCTAATTACCCATTCCCACGTGTTTCAGATTAAAACGCATGTGTTTGATTGGTTTAACTGTGTTTTACCCACTTGAACATCCTGATTGTCTTTAACACTCCGAATTATGCTCTTTTGTGTGTAGGGACAAGGCACATGCTCCCCTGGCCAATCATAGAGTAGAAAATTGATTATTCTTGTTAATCATAACATGCCTTTTGTCTGGGATATATATCCAATGATTAGGGCATCCATTCCAAGGAGAAGAAGAAGCGAACGGTGGAAAGGCTGCGTCAAAAAGTAGAGGAGAAAAAGAGAAGAAAGAGGAGGCAGCCAAGGCTTCGAAGGAAAAGCTTCCAGTCCATCCCATGGTCTCTTTTGGGATCTGATCATATCAAGTTGGTTGCCTGGTTATCCATCATCCACTAGAAAGAGTAAAACGTCTAGAGGAAGTCATCTCTCCTTCATCGTCATCCAAGAGCTTCTCAAAGAAATCAATGGGGGATTCATATCTTAGCTATCTTTCTATTTTGAGCTTCATTGTATATATCTGAATGTTTGTCCTTCATACAAACCAAGAGATACTCTGTGTGTGTGTGGAGATCAGATTCTCCGAGTGTGTGTGTGTGTAGTTGGCCACCTTGGCATCTGACTATGCAGATCTATTCTGCAAGTGTGTGTATGCTGGAGACTCACTCTCCCTGTGTGTGTAGCTGCTACATTTATAGCGTGGTTTCTAGTAAATCCTCACAGTCTGTGGGGGGTGGATGTAGGATCACACTTGGGTGTGTCCGAACCACCTAAATCTGACTCTTGTGGTTTGGCTATTGGCTTGCTTGTCTTTCTTGCGATCTGTCATATGGGCTTGCTTGAGGCGCGTTGATCACTCACTTCATTTAGCGTGCATGTGTGAATATCGATCTCATCATCGAGTGTGTGTAGCTCCATTCTACATCCTTGTCAATAGCTTATTTCATTGCTGGTTGGGCAAATTTAATTATCTTCTTGAGCTTTGACAGTTAGAAATTTTTAATTAGTCACAATCAATTCACCCCTTCTTGCTTGCGGTTCCAACGGGCCAACAATTGGTATCATTGTCTCGGCTCTAGTTATTGAGAACCTCACGGTTCATAGAGAGATCCATTGGAATGGCAAACAAGGGAATGATGCTTGAAGGGCATTCAATTCATCGACCACCGTTCTTTGACGGAACGAACTACAGTTAGTGAAAAAACCGAATGACTGTATTTCTTCGCGCTCAAAGTCATGAGATATGGACTGTTGTAAACAAGGGTCCATGTGTCTTGCCTCAGGATGAGGAAAAGTGGTCAAAGGAAGATATTAAGAAATCCACAATGAATTTTAATGCTCTGAATACAATGTGCAATACACCCTAATGAGTATGCTCTTGTCTCTATGTGTTCCAGTGCTAAGGAGATGTGGGATAAACTAAAGCTCATCTATGAGGGGACATTTGAGGTCAAGGAAACAAAGGCAAATCTACTGATTAGAGACTACAAACTATTTTAGATGAAGCCAGAAGAGAGCATTTTAGAGATGTTTGCCCGACTAATGGAGATCACCAACTGTTTGAAGGCGTTGGGAAAAGAGTATACAAATTTAGAGTTGGTTCGCAAGGTGTTGAGGTCTTTATCACCAGCCTAGCACACTAAAGCCATGGTGATCGAGGATTCTAAGGATTTGTTGATTTTGTCACTGGATGAACTCATAGGGTCGCTTATTGACAAACAACGCGGAAGGTGAGCTACAAGGGGAGGGGTTGAATAGATCACCCTAAATTCGATATAATCAAAAATTAGAACAAGACCTCTCAGGCAATAGGTCTCAACACTCGAGAATAGAAGAAATATCAGTAGACGAGTTTAATCGAGCGTTAGGCGTGCAAGCAATCGAACAACAGATGGAAAATGTAAACCATAAGAGACAGGTAGTTTTTAGGTGGTTTGATTGCTACCCGCAATCTACATCCACCCCTTACTCCTCAGAGTAAGGCTTCCTTGCCAAGAACACGGATCACAGCAGTTTAGTGCTCGAACGGGCGAGATCGACCCCATTGGTGTTTCGTGGGTTTCGTAGGCTTTGTCAAAATCAGCGACGGTTCTACGATCGGTTGGAGTCAATGGACTCCTGGGAATGTCAGTGTTCCATTGATGCCAATTTCGTGTCGATCAACGGTCCCGTTTGACCGTGGGGAGCCCGGGAAGTCCAATTGTCCCATGTGAATGATTTCGTTAGAATCGCCCGTTTCTTGCGTTTCGTGTATCGTTTTGACTCTGGTTGGAGTCCATGTGATTGTATGCGTGTCCATGGTTGTTTCCCCTTCGTCTTGGCACGAATGGGGCATGGGAAGGCCAAGATTGGGCCAACCCCATGGTTTGCTCACCGTCACGGTTGGACGGTCGAACCAGGTGCCGTTCATCTATATGAACGGCTAGCTTTGGGCCGTTCATCCTCGTTGGTTTAGGGGCTTGTGCGGCCACACGATAGACCGCACATGGTATGGGCGGCTAGGTGTGGACCGCCTATCCCCACTTGGGCAGCCAGCCTTCAGTCGCCTGTCTTTCCGGTGGGTTGAGCGGCCAACATCTGACCACTCATCCCAGTTGACCCTTGGTCAAAAGTTGAGTGTCGATCACGTTAGGCGGTCTGGTCAAGATCATTTTGACTGGAACTGTAGTAAGTCGGTTCCATTTAGCGGTCTGGTCAAGATCATTTTGACCAGGAACTAGACTGGGTCGTGGGCTTGAGTGGCCAAAGCTTGATCGCTCATCCCCTTAGGCGGTCCTGCCCTGACCGTCCATCCTCTTTAGCCTTTAGGGGTCTGTCCCTTGTGCGGTTGGTCCCCAACCATTCATCCTCCTTGAGCGGCCCCATATGGACCATTCATACTAGGTTGAGTGGTCAGTTCTAGACCGTTCATCCACTTTGAGTGGTCCTGTCTGGACCGTTCATCCCCTTGAGCGGCCACTATATGACCACCCATCTTGTTGAGTCCATCGTGTTATTCGATTGTATGTCGATCTGTGTTAGGTTTGTATTATGTGGCAGTGTCTGTATGTCAGTAGTCTGTGGATAGGTTAGTTCAGGTGACTAGGTGCGGTCTCTTCCCTGATTGTGATAGTTCCCTAATGACTCAATCTAGAACTACCAGCGTCCTTGTCTGTAGTCACGTAGCAGCTAATTCTTGACAACCGGGTCTGCCTAGCGGTTGAGTGGCAGTTCGCCTTGCCCAGAGCATCATCCTCCGGTGTTTTTATTTCTTTTTATCTTGGCTTGTCCTTGTGGTCTGCCCGTTTTCCCATGGGTGTCTCCCGACATCCTATAAGGGCTAAGACTACGTTATGAGGCAGCCAGGAGTCTTCTTGCTTGTGGTAGGATTCTCTTTCCTACTGATGAGTCATCATTGTCTGGCTCCGGTCAACCTGCGGTCACCTAGTGGTTGACACGTAACCAAGTGTGCGTCTTGACAGTTCTGTCTAGTTTGAGACATGGTTCTAGTTGTAGTGAGGTATTATTTTACCTCATTCTATGTGTCCAGGTGTGCTGAGGGTCCTCGATGTTTCCTCAGGTCTCTACGTGTCATTTCTTTCGACATCGTCATTCTCTCTGGCTTAGGAGCCGATTAGCGGCTTGTTCCACTGTCTGTGATGATCTTGCCTTCAATTCGTCGGACTCAAGGATCGTCACGTGAGTAGGTCTAGTTGTCTTGTCCTGAGTTTGTCGGCAGTGGCTCTGCTGCCATTAGTACTTTGTAGTACGGGTGACAGTGCATGATTAGCCTATCTGTACTTCAGCACTCATGTTTTGAGTCTCTGTGTCTGGTGAGCCTCCACTAGTCATAGCCTTACGGCACGCTTCAACGTGACGGCTTTTACAGCAGGGCACTTTTCGATTTACAATTTGTAAGCTAGTTTTTGTCGGCTCCCACAGTTACCGTAGCATCATTCGGGGGGAGAAAACTAGCTAGAGGCCAGGCTTAGGAAGGAGCTAGTGTGTGCACATGTGGTCACAGGCTTTGGAATTGCGTCGTCAGACGTGACCCTGACTAGTCACTCGCGACTGTTGTACTATTCTGGTTCTGACAGTGTCTTGGTCTCGGCCTAGACCTTGCGGTAGGTTACGCGGACAAGACACTAGTAGGCGTAACATAAGACGTCAATGGACGCAGCTAGCTGTTCTTCTGGTGAGGGGCACTCTAGTCACGTGGCACGTGGCTCTTCACAGTTCTCTTCACGCTTCTCGTGCGTCGTGACCTCCCGGGTTAGCCCTCTCGTGGCTGTACTCGAGATCAGTGTCCTATCGTATGCATGACGATCTAGTCATGTGTGGGACAATGTGCACGACGTCCTAGTCGTGTCGTCTGGGTCTACGGCTATCTATATTTTTCCAAGGTTTCTTTTGTCTGTTTTGTAGGTCCCTTGTAGCGTCGACAGATCGGCAACTCCTGACTTCGTCAGCTCAGAGCCGCCTTCCTATTGCTACTTGGAGTAGTTTGGGGTGCCGAGGTTAGTTCGGCAGCCGCTTGTCTGGTATGGGTTCTTCCCCTCTTCCTTAGCTTGCTCCCTACTCCTGCTCTCTGCCACTTCTTTTACAGGCTTCTAGCGTAGCTTTACAGCTTTGTAGTGTAATTTTCTAGCTTTGCTACATCTGCTGTTTTACTTGATCTGTGTTACTGCGTCTTTTCTAGTGGGGATCCGTGTGACCCCTACTGAGCCAGTGACACGAGACTTACCCCTACTTTTCAGGTGGGTCATTGTTCATTCTACTTCTGCGGTTCCTGGTGTGCGAGTTCGTAGATGCCAGCTGGTACCTTTGTCTGGCTTCCCCTGACTTTCTAGTACGTCTTTTCTTTTCTGTCGACTGTACTGTTAGACTTGTTGTCTTTCCTTTGGACTGAACTCTGGCATATAATTATTAATTTAAACTGTTAAATAAAAAGTAATTTTATTTTTGTTACTTCAGGAAACTGATCTAATGAAATTTAATTACTTACTGTTATATCTCTGTGGCTTGGCCACCGTATTAAGTGAAGGTGGCAAGGCCACCGTATCAGGTGGGGGTGACAAGGTCACTGTACCAAATGAAGGTGGCAAGGCCACCGTATCAAGGGGAGGTGGTGAGGCCACCGTACCAAGTGAAGGAGGCAAGGCCACCATTTCAGGAGGTGGTGGCAAGGCCACTGTTTCAGAAGGAGGTGGAAGGGCCACCGTAACAAGGGAAGGCGACAAAGCCACCATTTCAGGAGGAGGCAGTAGAGCCACCATTTCAGGAGGAGGTGGTAGGGCCACCATAACAAGGGGAGGTGGCAAAGCCGCCGTATCAAGGGAGGTGGCAAAGCCACCGTAACAAGGTGAGGTGGCAAAGCCACCGTAACATTGGGGGTGGCAAAGCTGTCATAACAAGGGGAGGTGGCAAAGCCACAGTATCAAGGGGAGGTGGCAAAGCCACCATATCAGGGGAGGTGGGAAAGCTACTATATCAGGTCTCACGCCAGCCAATGGGTAATGCTGAAGAGGGTTTGCGCCTGAACAAGTGGCTTGGCATGGAGGAAATTGGACCTCGACCATGAGTTGGCAGCACCCAGTCACTCAAGCCCCCTTGCGGCCAAAGTTTCGAAGAAATAACCAAGGTAAAGGGAAAGCCGTGAAGGGGGATGCGAGAGCGTAGGTTCCTTTGGGCTCAAGAGGGTGGCCACTTCACCCATGCGACTTAGAATCCCATAGGCCTTCACAATCAGCCACCCCAAGGGAGAGACAAACCATTAGAATGCCATGAAAAGACGGATGCAAAGAAGGAAAAAAAAGGAATCCAGATGTGCGATCGATAAACATTGGCAAGCATATTCTTATTTCTTGCAAAAGAGATGACACACAAAGGGAGCCAGAGGGCTGTTACAATGCAGATTAAAAAAAATAAGAAACGAAGAAAAGAAAAGGGCAAACCATTGGGAAAGCAAACTACTTCGGTGGAAGTACATTGGGGGAGGGGGATGGAGCATATGCTCCTCCCCCTGTGGACCTCTCCCCTCTGCTCTCTCCCTCACCTTCTTCTTTTCTTCTCCCTTCACTCCCTTCCTTCCTCTTGTCCTGATGATAGTAGTCGGAGTGGCCTTCTTCTCTTCCTCTCATCGTTGATCCTCTTCTTCCTTTTTTTAGTTTCCTCCCCTCTTGCTTTTTTTCTTCCTCTATACGCAGTTCTTATTTATACAGTCGCGCGCAAGGATGACGTCACCAACAGAGGGCCTGGCATCTTCCCAGCTTTCGACCCCTCATTGGTGGACAACCAATTGGTAGGGGCCCAAAGCTGTGACCTTTGGGTAGGGGCAATACCCATTGGTTCTTGAAAAAGTGATGCTTTGGCATTTTCATGACAGCGTGGTAGAGCCACATTCATACTGTCATCGGAGCCACTGGTTCGAGTGTACAATTGCTAACACTGGGTGAAGGGCATTGCCACGTATCATCAGTTCAAGTGTGATGGGGAGCAGCCACCGGATGACAAGGCTTGAACGGGGGGGCACCGGACCAGCAGCTTATCGGGGCCACCAGATCAGCTGGCGGGCTGGTGCCATCAGATCAGAAGGGTCCAAGGGCCACCGGTTCAATGGGGTGGCCTAGCCACCGTATCACATGGGTGGCATAGCCACCATATCAAACACATAGGGCGTGCCGTATCAAGGCCAAATTAGCTGCCATATCACGTAAAGGCGAGGGATCACCGTATCAAGGCTCTGGCGGGAGCCTACCATATCAAGGCTCCAAAGGGGGGGGGGCGTATCAGGCATTACTGGGCCATCACCTTTTCAAGGCCCAAGGCAGAGCCTCACCATTTCAAGGCCACGGGCCTCACCGTTTCAAGGCCTAGGGGCCTCACTATTTGAAGGTCATCGCCGTATCAGGCGTTGAGGCTGGATGCCATATCACCTCGTGAAGGGGTGTACCATACCAAGCTTGGGAGGGGTGCCGTATCAGGCTCGAATGGACCTCACCATTTCAAGGACAAGGGGCCTCACCGTTTCAAGGGTAGGGGCCTCACTGTATCAAGCATTGATGGAGGCTCACCGTATTAGGGTCCAGAGGCCTCACGACCACGCCCTTCTCTCTTCTTTTCTTTTCTCCTCTTCTTTATCCCCCTGCACATAAATATGGGGTGAGAATTTTTAGTGTCCACAAATGCCCCCCACCCACAGACGGCATGAGAGAGGGACAAGAGAGTGGGTCTGCGGGTGCAACCCGATTGAGAGATTCATCAACATGATGAGGAGAGCAGGCTATGAAAGCCGAAATTGTGAAAGCAAGCCACGAGGGCAGAGAGAAGAATTTCCTTTAATGATATGGACGGAAGGTCCAAATCAAAAAAAAGGGGGGCATTCATCATCGAAAGGAGACAGAGAGAAGAGTTTGCTCATTGAATTATTCAGACAGAAGGTCCAAATCATAAGGGAATGTCCGTGTTGTGCCCCTTGGGCTTTGATGATGGTGTGTTATTTTGATGATAGCAACTCTCTGAGTCACCACATAAGAATGGCATCTGCTTGAGATGCTCTGATTCACTGCATAAGATTGCATGTATGCTTGAGATGAATGGCATTTGCTCGAAGATGAATGGCATTTGCTTGAGATGAATGGCTTTGATGCCTTATTACTGATGTCTTCATTGCTCGTACATATGGGCTATCCAGCAGATAGCTTGGTCAGTGTTAGCCTGTGCACATGTGTTTTCTTGTTGCATTTGGTGCTGCAAGTCTGTGCACAGTTAGTGCATATAGGAGGTCGGCATATGTTCAAGTCATTGCCATGTCTGTGCATAGTCAGTGCATATAGGTGGTCTGCATATGTTCAAGTCATTGCAAGTCTTAGCTAGGTCAGAGCATTATCGGTGATGCACCTCTGTAAGTCTGAGCATACACTGTTTCAAGGTCAGTATACTTCTGACCTTAGCCATTTATAGACCGAGCATGTTGCACGCTTTCTACACTACAGCAGGTCCGTGCATGGTCCGTATTACCTTTAAGAACTCATACAGATTATTTTTCAAATGAGTGAAGTGGCTATTCTCTAACTTTCATGATTTTTTAATCCACGTTAGTTCAAGAATGCACTCTCTGACCTCTTATACTAGAAGAATTTACGCTTAGCCTACTTGGTCAATGAAAGCTTTATTAGTTTGTCAATCAGATCTCTTTTACCCTGTGGTACTCTCCTTTGCACTTGCTATCTCTTTCTCATTCTTTTTGCTAATGGCAAAGGGGGAGAGATTTTGATGGTTATTTTGATGGTTAGCGGTTAGCTCTGCATTAACAGCATTAGGGGGAGAGCTCTGCATTCGAGGGAGCCTTTTGCATTAGGAAGAGATGCTGCATTTTCTGGATTCTACTGTGTGCATATTTCTTGATCCTTAATAAAATCATTGTTGTCATCAAAATGTAAACGTGTTGCCATCATAAAAAAGGGGGAGAATATTGTGGAGAGATTAAGTGGGATAATGTGTCTCATGTTATGTCTCTTTTGACTTAATTCTCTGAACTTAATTTCTTATTTTATTTTGATGATTGACAACAATACATTTTATTTTTCAGCTCTTGGATTTTGATAATAGTGATTTTCTTAATCCATTCTTATTATGGCAACACTATTAGCATTTTATAGCTTCATGTGCTTGCATTTCATACTATGGTCCATCCATAATAGACTTTGTTCATAATAAAGGTCGACGCATGTTTACTATTCTGCGCATGAAGGTCGATGCATGTTGCATAGTAAGGTAGAGGCAAGGTCGACGCACATCATCCCTTAGCCCTACTAAGGTTGGTGGACATCGACTCTTAGTCCAACTAAAGTTGATGCACATCGTGCCTTAGTCAGACTATGGTCGATGCACATCGTGCCTTTGTCATTCTATAGTCTGAGCACTTTTTGCATCCTGCACAATAAGGTCGGTGCACAATGTGCCTTGTGCAAAATAAGGTTGGTGCACATTGTGCCTTGTGCACAATAAGGTAGGTGCACATTATGCCTTATGCAAAATAAGGTCGGTGCACATTGTGCCTTGTGCACAATAAGGTCGGTGCACATTGTGCCTTATGCAACACAAGGTCGATGCACATTGTCCTTGAACATATAGAAGGTCGGTGCACATTGTGCCTTGTACAACACAAGGTTAATGCACATTGTCCTTGAATATATGGAAGGTCAATGCATGTGTTTACGTTTGTGCACATGTTACATCAAGGTCGATGCACATATATAGACCAAAGTATGGGCACATGTCAGCGATGGCAAGCAAAGTCGATGCACATAATCATTTGCACACACTAAAGTCTATGCACATTTTCATAACTGCATTTAGAGTCTAAGCACATGCATTCCAAGTTGGAGCACATGGTTCATACAAGTCTGAGCACATGTATTCCAAGTCGGAGCACATGCATATATAATTTGTGCATTTCTTACACTTGTCTGAATAAGTCTATGTGCATTCAGTGTCCAAGGTCTGTGCATTTAATGTAACTAGGTCAATGCACATCTAGCTTTTCACGTCATTAAGTCTAAGCATCATAATTCATGGTGTAAGGCATTTTAGAACATTCATGTAGTAAGTCGGAGCATATGAATTCTCTTATCATTTCCAAGAATGAACTTAAGTACATAAGGTGTTTGATTAAATACCTTTTGTTTTGATTTGCAGGAACTTAAGTCACACTGGGACCCAAAGTCAAATGAATGAAAAGCAGCACGTCTCTCACTCAGCACGATCACGTGACTCGAAGCCTCTATCCTCTGGCACATGATCCAACTTATAGGCACGTTATCCAAGATTGAGATTTTGTTTGGAGATCTTGACACATGGAGAGAGCATCTTCATCTCCTAAAACGTGGACTTCCAGTGAAGCTTTCTTTTCCAGATTCCCTGGGCGAGAACGAGGTTTCCACACAGCCAATCCTTTACGAGTCTATAAATAGGAGCGTGATCGATGAAGAGAACAGAATGAAGAGATCAAGAAAAAGAGGGGAGCAGAAGAAAGCAGGAGAGCCAGAGCTCGTGAGAAAGAAGAGTTAGAGAGAAGATTGAGAGAAAGAGTTTGCGTAGAACAGAGTGCCATTAGAAGGGAGATTGAGTGTGCTTTGTCTGTACTGACTTCTGGATCAAATCCAGTGTCAGTTTGCTCGATTGAAGAGCTACATATTTCTTTTCTCTTCCTGTTCTCTTTGATTCTGTGTTTTTCATTCTATATCTTCTATAAGCTGTGTGTCAGCGGTAAGGAAGCATTCCTTGGAAGCAAGCTGTGAGGCTTAGCAGAGCAAGCAGTGAGACTCAGCGGTCTGCGATCAATTCCCCAAAGTTGTAGATCAGCGGTGTGTAGGGATTTTACCCCCAAAGTTGTGGATCAGCGTACTCCAGTTGTGTGGCAGCAGTAAGCCTTACTCATTTGAGTAACAGGTGGACGTAGATCTCTATATAGAGATCATACCACCTAAAAATTCTCTTCTCTGGTGTGTTTGATTTGTGCTCTTGTGTATTTATAGTTCCAGTCTACTTATCATTTAGATGAATGCTTAGGAGCATTTAAGAGATATCATGATTTCAATTGGTTAAGTCTTCTATTTGATATACAAGCTTGAGTCCTTCATCCAGTAGGTATATCAAAAGGTGTGGTTGGAAGGATAGGTTACGCCTACCTGGAATTCCACCTCTTGCATGAGGATAGCCTCCACCATAATACCATACCTGGATGTTTAGCTGGTTGTTAACTGCAATCATCTGCTTTGTTCTGCAATTGCTGAAATTCATTCATCTCTTACTGTATTAGGAGATTCCCTTCTTACGATCTACCATTTTACAGTAATTCTTTAGCTGTTATTATGAATTGCCCTATCTGCGTACTTGTTGGCATGATATTTTGTTCTGAAGTTTACATCTCTTTATAGATTTACAGTGGGTTGTTTTAATTTCGCATTGTCATTAACTACTGTAGATTTTATTTGGGGTAGACTATTTTTGAGCTCCATCCCATACATATAAGAACTAGATTGCGATAATATCTCTCCTTTTTATTGCATTACACATTTTTGTACATAACACAGACCGTGGCCAGTACAATATGCAAGAAAGAGAGAAACTGGTGCAGCGCAGACCGATCACTCGATGCGGATGAGGTCGGCAGCCCCCAGGCCGAGCCACTGACTCCACCTCTTGTGGAAAATGGCTCGGATAATGGGACGACTGATTTTATTTGCTCGGGGCATTCGGAAGAGCTTGTATCAAGAGAAAACAAGAGGGGAAAGAAGGCTAAAACCATTGAGGGATCGATGGCGTTGGCAAGAATAAGCAAGAGGTCGGCATACTCCAAAGAGTGAAAGAGGTTGGCCGAAGAACAAAAGAAAAGAAAAGGCAGAAGAGGGAGAAAGGAGGAGTGGGAGAGGTGAGGAAGAAGCAAGGCGAGGCCGTAGTGCCGAACGCCCCCTACCCTCAAGCCTCCTTTCACTTCTATCTTCCTCCTAATATTGGGGCGGTAGCCCAAAAGTTGGGAAAAGGTGCGTTGCCACATGCTAACCCTTCTCCTACACTGCCTGCCCATTGCTAACCATTCTTCTACGCCGGAGTAGCAGAACACCCCTACAACCGCCAACGTCATCATCTTCGGAGTCACCTTCCATGCTTCACTAAAGACAACCGCAGGAGACAACCGCTTCACGAAAATAGAAAGAGGAAGCGAAAGAGTGCAAGGCAAGTCTAAAGCAGCATGAAGTGGAGGAGGCACCCTTCGGGACCTTTTGTAGGCCAAAGGGGGAGACCCCAACCTTAATTAAACCTCCCCTTGAAAAGATGCAAGAAGGCAGATGTACAACCCCAAGGAGCAGTCACGCTACCTCCCCCTACAAACCCTTGTGGGAATATGCAAAAATGGCAAGTCAGTTAAAGCATGGAAGAACGAAAAGATGCTAGCCCTGTAGTCGGCCACCACGCAAGCCTACTTTTTTGACCTCGAATCACGTGAAATCTCTAACTCTCTGGCAACCGTCGATACAGTAAGATCCACTTAGTCAAAGGCAGTAACATGCAGTCAATTACATTCTTAATACTACAATCATTATATAGAAAAAAGCTATTACATTGCTAAGTTCAAAGAGGAAAAAATATGGCAAGTACATATTTCCCTAATCTACGGAGATAGGGGAATCCTGAGAAGTTCGTGGCCCCACGTAAAGCTTGGCGGGGGAAGGACCCTCGGTGCTCAGATGATTGCCCCTGGTATCCTCAGTGACGGCCGACCCAGGCACCGACGCCACTTGTACGGGACCTGCCCTGTCCACGCGCCCTCCCAAAGTGCTCGGAGTTCGCAATCCTTCCTCCACCGAGGTAGAGGCACCTTTGCTTCGCTCTTCGCCGCTCAACGTCAATGAAGGAAAATTCGAGCCATCCTTATCGGAGTCGTAGCGCTGCCCAGGAGGAAAGAGGAGTTCGTCAGAAGCTTACTCCTGAGCCATTATGACTACCCACCTATAGCCTTCAGCAAAACCCTTCCACGGCCCCTGACGATAGCCTGGCTTATAACATGTGAAGGAAGCCTACTTCAGGGCTTCCTGATATGCCTCCGTGCTCCGGTATCGCTCGATAGCCTCCACCCCGACTCTCGCAACCCTCTCCTCGAGCTCGGCCACTCTTACCTCAGCAACGACCAGCTTCATCTCAGCCTTGGCTAGCTTTGCCTCGGACTCGCCTAGCCTTGCCTCAGCTTGGGCCCGCACAACCTTGACGTCCTCCATGGCTGCTTAGTCTCTCAGACCTAGCCTTTGAGCCGCTCGCACTTGGCCGCCCATTGACTTGAGCGCTCTACGTGAGCTCGACGCTCCTCCTCCAAGAGCTTGCTCTTAAGCTCGGTCGTGTACCAGGCTTGGGACAATTGCTCGGCCTATGCTTGAGCATCTTCCTAGCTTGCCTGGTCCCGCATCTGGAGTGAGGCCACCTCTTGCTGAAGCACCTCAAGCTCAGATGTCAATGGACCAATCCTACGGTCAGACTCGGTGCGAACATGGGACTGGTTCCTCTCCTCGCTCACCAGCCGCGTCACGAAGTTGGTAATCTCGGCTTCCAACTGAGCCACAAAGATCCCCCCCTCCATGACGCTTTCAAAGAGCATAGGAGGGGTGCACCACTGGAACTCCTTTAGAACCGATGGGGGTGCCAAATCTCGGCACCGATTGTAAAAGGTAGCTTGGATAGCGAATCACCCTTGCCAAGGAGAAGGGGCCCCTTCCAGAAGCGTCAGGGTCGGAGCGCTCCCCCCGATCATCTCTACGCTCGGGGTGACGATGCTTGGCCCAACTCTGACCCGCACCTCAGCATCCTCCTCGTCACTGTGCGTCTTGACAAACCTGACTGGGACCTCCGAGCTGAGCCCCTCCCCCTACGCTTCCGCCAGTTCAAAGGAATTCCCCTCGACCATTGTGGGCACCACTGGCTCGGCAGGAAGAAGGCTCGGGCGATGGATACCCTCGGCAACAGGCTCCTCAGTCGGGCAGGAAGTCCTTGCCTTCTTCAACTGCATCTTCTCGGTGGTCAATACCCTCATCGAAGCCATAAGCAATCGCTCCCCGACATCCTTCCGCTTGGACCCTTGTCGCCCAGAGGCATCATCCCTATATCACCTTGGATAAAAATCAAACCTTTTTCCTAAATAAATAAATAATATGAAGGCCAAAAACAAATAAATATCATAGCCCTAGACTGGATGAGGGTAAGAGGCCCAACATCACTTAAAAGACCCAACATTACCCAACATTACCTAAAGACTAGATAACCATATAGGGTTCCCTTCTTTTTCCAACCTAAAGGGAATGGGCGCCTCCTTACAAGGGCACCAATTCCCAAAAGGTGCCCCCCTTATGGGCGCCATTTCCCTGTGAAAAAAGAAGAAGAAAAAAACATATTCTGGGAATGGGCGCCCCCTGACAAGGGTGCCAATTCCCATTGGGCACCCCCATATCATCTCTACGATCCCCACTGCTAACCACTTCAGCCTCCTGCAGTAAACACGCGAGGATAAAGAGGAACTCAGAAAGGCAAACACCCCAGTAGTGGCCCGGGGGCATCCACGTCAGCCTGATGGACCAGCTCCCAAGTCTCACCAGAAAAATAGTGACAAGGGAGACCAGCAATCCGACTTGAGAAGGATCTGGGTTACCCCGAAAGAAGCTGAAGTCGTTCGGAGGGCGCGTCTCAGGAATCCCCTTCGGGCGCTTAGACGTGGCGCCAAGCAAGACACAACTGATTATACAATCGCGTCGCCTGGCGATGCTCAGTTATCTAGTGCCGCTCATCTGGATAGGCAGAGGCAAAGATGGGCTCATTTCGGGCCTCACCAGTATCCAGCCCCAAGTTCTCCTTAGGTTGATACCGTAATAGAGACTCCTCCACAACGTAACTCAGTCTTTGACAGGCTGGGGGCACCCGTCTACCCGAAGAGGCACTCTCAAAAGAATCAAATGGGCCAGTTCCTTAATGACACGGTCTGGGTGTTTGCGTGTTACGCCACCAGACACCAGCCTATGACCCAGTTCGATGATCTGGACCAGCCTATAGCTCAGCTCAGGAGGCCTCGTCACCAAACTTAGCCGCCGACTCCGATCGGCCATGTCAACACTTCTATCGGGCCTCAGACATCGACACGAGTGGAGGAAGTTCCCGTTGAGGACCGTGCCACCCCTGTCAATGTGGAGCTGATCAATAATGCTCCACCAGCCAATGAGGTCCAAGAGGTGACTCTCGAGACTCTTATGAAGGAGAACCAGCACTTGAAGACCCTCTTACAAGGCCTCCTTCAGGAATGTGACCTTCACCCTTAGCCACCTACCAGGTCTTCGGCTGAAGCATCGGCCCCGCCAGGTGGGCAAAATGGTGCCAACGCCTTAGCCACAGCCGTCTGAACCCCCACAGTAATTGGGTTCGGCACACCCCTAGTCGAAGCTCAACTATGGCCTCCCAATATGCCTGTGCCAGAGAACCTCATGGCACAGCGTCAAATGATTGAGTGGATCATCGAGACCAAGCTCGCCCAGTTCGGAGAAGGGGTCGCAACCATAGATCTCTACAGCGTCCCCTACCCGCTGCACCACCAGTTAAAGAAGCTCCCCCCAGAGTACGCCAAGTTGCCGAAGCTGTAAAAGTTTGACAGACAGGGGTCTCCACGTGAACATTTGGCCTATTACATTATGACCATGGGCGAGCTTGCGTTGGACAAGTCATATCTCATTCGCTATTTTGCCACTTCACTGACGGGGACGACCTTCCAATGGTATTCCCACTTGAAGCCTAACTCAGTCATTGATTGGGAGGATCTCCAGAAAAAGTTCCTCGACCATTTCCAAACGGCCAAGCGAAAGATCTCCCTAGCCGAGCTCTACTCTCTTCGACAGAAGAAGGGCGAGAGTGCTCTCTACTTCATCAAGAAATGGCAAGATCTCAGTATGAGGTGTGTCAACCTGCCAGTCCAGGAGGACGCCATCACCATATGTCACTGAGGTTTGGCGGCCGAGGTCAGTGAAAAACTTCTCGGCACCAACATCAAAGGCTTTGACCAGCTCAATTCGACAGTCGCCGAAATACAGATGTTCTTCACCGATAACCCGAGCTACACCTCAGCAAAGGGTAAACAGATGCGAGAACAACAACCCGGCAAAGAGGTGAACATCATTAAGTTCACCCCCGCCGTCAAAGATAGCAAGGAGGCCGGAACAAGTTGCTCTGACAAAAGCCAATAGACAAGCCGGTCGCTCCCTCCTTCTCGGAGCGTATGAAGACACCCTTCTCCTTCAAGAAGGAACACATGAAGATGCTCTTCGTGTTGTGGGAGATTGTGTGGGATAATGTTTCTCATGTCATGTCTCTTTTGATTTACTTCTCTGAACTTAATTTCTTATTTAGTTTTGATGATTGGTAACAATACATTTTGTTTTCAGTTCTTGGATTTTGATATTCTTAATTCATCTTTATCATGGCAACACTGTTGGCATCTTATAGCTTCATGTATATGCACTTCATACTTAGGTCGAAGCATGATAGACTATGTTCATATAAAAGGTCTACGCACATGTAGCCTTCAAGTCTGAGCACATACTAAGGTTGATGCATGTTTTGCCTTAGCCACATACAAGGTCAGTGCACATTGCATCTAGTGGTGAATCAGGTCGACCTTCGTCCTTGTAATTCCTTTATAAGGTCGGTGCATGTTTTCTCGCATGACCTATAAGGCCAGAGTAGGTTGAGTAACATTTAGAAGGTCTGTGCACATTACTGTTCATGCATATTCAAGGTCGGAGCACATCTGCCTTGATCATACTAAGGTCGAAGCTAGTTACTGTTCATGTATACTAAGGTCGATGCATGTTTTGCCTTAGCCATACTAAGGTCGATGCATGTCTTGCCTTAGCCATACTAAGGCCGACGCTAGTTACTGTTCATGCATACTAATGTCGGTGCATGTTTTGCCTTAGTCATACTAAGGTCGATGCATGTCTTTCCTTAGCCATTCTAAGGTCGGCGCTAGTTATTGTTCATGCATTCTAAGGTCGGTGCATATTTTACCTTAGACATACTAAGGTCGATGCATGTCTTGCCTTAGACATACTAAGGTCGACGCTAGTTACTGTTCATGCATACTAATGTCGGTGCATGTTTTGCCTTAGCCATACTAAGGTCGATGCATGTCTTCCCTTAGCTATACTAAGGTCGACGCATGTTTTGCCTTAGTCACACTAAGGTCGAAGCACATTTCTCAACATGCAATGTAAGGTCTACGTACATGCATTGTCAGGGTCGGTGCACATTTCTGATCATGCATATAGAAGGTCTACGCACATTTTTAGGTATGGGCTTATTCAAGTCTGAATAGATCCAAGGTCAGTGCAAGTTGCATACTTCAGGTCTGTGCACATTTGCATATAGCATTCTAAGGTCTATGCACATATTACATGTTGCCCAGTGTACCCCTCCGTGGAGGGGTTTACGCAGGTTGGCTCAACCCCTTGGGCTGGTCTGTGTAAACCCCCACTATTCACTAGGTTTATGCAGACCAGCTTCACCCCTTTGGCCAATCCGCATAAACCCCCCCACTATTCACTAGGTTTAGGTAGACCAGCCTTACCCTTTAGGCCAATCCACGTAAACCCCCTTGTGACCCTTCAAATTCCCCTATAAAAATCCCCTAAGGGGTAGGGCACAAAGGACACGAAGGACACACAAGATCAAGGATCCATCACTCAGCACTTAATGCAGATCGCCAACATCCGATGAGCTAAGGAGAATTGTGTGTACGTGACTTGTCAGTCGACTTAGCACGTCGAGGGTAGGTCCTTTGCACTTCCCTCGGGTGTTAACTAAGCCGTAACACACAAGTCCGCACCCACCACATGTGAGACGCTATGACAAGGGTAGACGCCCCCGCATCCCGGGATCGCCCCTCACGTGTCCGTCAGCCATGACCATGCACGCGTCATGACATCTTGCTCCCTCTCAATAACGAGGCCACGTCGACCGCTCAACTCTAGTCGTGATCGACCCTCGCCCAGATACTGGATTGACATATCCCCTCAGTCACCCAATCAGTCTTAAGACCCCGTTTGGCACCGCGGCCATGGCCCATGCCACGAGGGGGATCTGTTGTAAAACACACTTGTATTCATATCACGCATTGACCCGGGGACTGACTAGCACGTCAGAATTGTCCTGTGGCATGCACCTGTTTTACCCTGGCCTCCACAGCCCGCCTGTAAAAAAAATATACATCTCAGTGTTTCACCGCCAATTGGACGTATGCTCTCGCATCTACGTTCGGGCCTCCAGCAACCCTCTGTGTCACCTAGTGTAAACCCCCAGCACCCTTCACCCCCAGCCAACACGACCCAGTCTGAGACGAACCTACAGCTGCAAAGTACTCTCGAGTCTTCATCCCGGGCTTCAGGAATACGGACTCCGCTTTGGCATGGAACGAAGGTCTTTGGATTCAATCCGATGTAAATAAATACCGACTGCTTGCGGTTGGTGGGGAAAGATGTCTTGTACACGACTCCCCACAGTTGCCTGCTCACTCGCACCCACAGAACCATTCTTCCCTCCACGTGTCGCTCATCCCCCGAGTCCACGTGTCGCGCCCTGGTGGTGCATCCCCAGTTAAATGTTCGGTTGCACGGGTGATTATCGAGAAATCGACTGGCACGCCCGCATCCCAACCACGTTTCCCGTTAACCCGAAAAATCTCCCATGTCACTCGGTCTCCCCTCGACTCTCCGTAAAAGGTGAGTGCACGGTGCTACCTTGAGGCAGATACGATCATGAGAGGGGGTGCCCGAGGCCCATTAACTTCTGGCATCTCTCCCGTGGCTATACCCTACCCCTCACTCCAGTCACTGCCCACACCACCCCGGCGGACCTCCCGGGGTGGAACAAAAAGGATGGCACGCCCGATGGGACGTCTCCCGCCATCCTTCTTTTCGTTGAAGAGAAAGTCCATGCCAGTCCTAACGTCCGGGTGCCCTTTTCCCATCCTTGCAGGAAAGGTATCAGAAGAGGACCTGTTCGCACTTCCCAGTAGCATCCAGTTCGTCTCCTAGATGCCAGATCGTCTTTGACGACTACTCCCAGCTGTCGCCTCTGCTCATCTAGGACTTTAACAACTATGGCGGCCGTCACCTATGGTCCCATCGTCATCACCACCCATGCACGGGTGGGCAACTTGGCGGTGCCAATCACTTTTAGCACACCCCAGTCGTCAGATCACCCTACTTCCTGGGTGTGGTCCACGTGGCGGCTCCACCGCCACCCCCCGCTCCTATTTCCTCTGGTGCCACCAGGGCGCCACGCCCGCTACTAGTCCCGATAGCCAAGCCGAGCATCAGGCTTGGCTCTCTTGCCACCGGTGCCCGTAGGGGTTCCGGACCAGCCCCAGCACGGGCAAGCATTAGTCCCCGAGCCCAGTCTCGATTGGCTTTCGACGCAAGCCTTGCGTCCTAGGTTCTGGTCTCCAGTCCTGTAGTTTGCTCGGGCCTCCAGCCCTGAGCC
The DNA here is from genome assembly GCA_024336825.1 of Amorphophallus titanum. Classification (NCBI taxonomy): domain Eukaryota; kingdom Viridiplantae; phylum Streptophyta; class Magnoliopsida; order Alismatales; family Araceae; genus Amorphophallus; species Amorphophallus titanum. The sequence goes on from JANBPO010009398.1 coordinate 1,693,532, forward strand.
CCAGCCAAGCCGACTTCCAGTGTGGGTCTCCACCATAGGGTGTTTAGCTCCTCAGCACTCAGCTCGGGCCATCAACCCTGAGCTCCCACCGAGCCAGCTCCCCACACGGGCCTCCTAGCCCGGGGGCAGGGCTCCCCAGCACCGTGTTCGGGCCTCCCAACCTGAACCGCAGAAGCACGACCGCCTCACCCGGGTCCCCAATCCCTGGCATGAGGCATCCTAGCATCCAGACCAGACGTATAACTCTGAGGTTTCCCGCGGATGACGTCTATTATGAGTGGTCCGCATCAGGTCCTGGATCCCTCGGCTCTACCTCGGGGGCATTCCTCCTGTAATCTTACAACGTCGATCCCCAGCACGGGTCTGCCTTTGTGGGACGCAGTGACGTTGGTACAGACTGAGTGCCCTCTGTCGCGCCTTCCGGTCCTGCCGGCTCCCAGTTCAAGCTCAAGGCCTCGGGTCACCGGCATCCCGGTACCCCCTTTATGTTAGACTAGAGAGATGGCAGACAAGAAGGGGGGTTGAATTGTCCCCTTGCCGATATGGCAGATTTTAAAAATCTTTCTTACTTAACACGGTGGAATTAAAATAAACAATGTTGATTAGCCTAAGCTGACGTGAGATCTAAATGTTCTCTCGATCTTTCTGATCCCACACAACTTAACAATGCTAATAACAATTCAATCCAAACCCACCACAGATAGTAGAGGTAGCAGTGTGTGATAGTGTAGTGTATTAAAAACCTATATAGTGATCTTGTGAATAGGGATAGAAAACAAGGACAATCGCACAGCCAATCACATATGACACAGGGTTTTTAAGGTGGTTAGGGACCACGACGGGCTCCCTACGTCCACCCCTCACCCAACCGGGTGAGGCTTCACTCCACGCTACTTTCGTAGCAACAAAACTAAGAGAACACAACGGTTTGTCCTGTATAGGGTTCCGTAAGTTTGTCCGGGAAAAATACACGGGAACCGCAAAACACGTTCTGGGACCTCTAAAAGTGATCCGAAACTCACTGATCCTGACCCGAAAAATGTCCAAAAAATAGTTCTAGGCATAACAAAATTAGTTTCTCTGTAAAAATAAATCTGGGACCCGAGAAAAAGGATCTGAAGGGCCTGGGATATTACAGAGTCTTTCGTCATTCTTGATCTTTTGGATCATCTCTTGGACCCAACTTCTGAGGTGAGCTCGCTTCTACATTTCTTCCCACGAGATATAGCTGTCGAGTGGGACAGCCCCGGTAGGATGAGGAGGGATATATTCCTTCAGGTTGTCGATGAGCTATTGTAGCCTCTGGTGGGGCGTTGGCTGAGCTGGGGATTGTAAGGTGACTGCCTGCTCAGCTTGTTTCTTGAGCTGCCTCTTGCGGTTCTTCCTTCTATTCCTCTCCTATTTCTTGGCAATGGCCACCTCCAGGGGAGTAGGAGGAAGAGGTGCTAGAGCTGGGGTCGATAAATCCCCGTGAGGATATCTACAAGCTAATGCCTTAGCAGAGTGAGGTCGACGACTTTTCTTTACCCGGTTTTCAATCCAGGCACCCTCCGCTTGTTGTATTTGGAAGGTGGCATTGATCGCCTGCTCAATGACCTCAGGTGGTAGCTCCTGGTATGCTGGCATACGAAGACGTATGTATGATTTGATGCCTTACCTGCGGTGGCAAAGAAGACAGCCTTTGACTGGCTGGCGTGTTGGGGCCGACGTCCGAAGACGTATGCGCAGTTTGATGCCTTACCTATAGTGGCAAAGGAGGTCTGTGGTGAGCTGGCATGCTAGTGCTAGCGTCCAAAAATGTGCACGTAATTTGATGCCTTACCTACGGTGGCAGAGTCTTTTGTTGAGAGGCAGACTGGGAGACGTGCTTAGCGTCTTGCTCCTTAGCCTTGCCTTTGCGATCCGATTGGGAGTATGGCCTGGTGATAGCCGAAGATGTAGTAGGGTATTGCCGCTCTAGGTAGTTGCCCAGACTCCGCGTGTGGAGCGGGCCTTGTGATGGCGGGCCCGACTTACGAGTCGGAGTTGCTGAAGGCTCCGAAGATGTCTTCTTTGCAATCTGGACTGGGTTGCAAGGCATACGGAGAGGACCCAATGACTCGCCTGCTGAGGAGACACGACACGATTGAGTGGGAACCTCACCCTGGTTTTGCTTTCCCTTCCTATCTCCTGATACCGGAGATGGGGGTAGGGTAGAGGGAGAGTGAGAGGAACTTGGGGAACCCATCGTCATCTCGCCCACTAGGACATTGTTGGATTTTTCAACATCTCCCTTAGGGATTTACTATTCCACATGGATTATGGGGTCCACGTGGGGCATCGGTGCATTGGCAGCCCATCCTGTCGCATGGATTATGGGGTCTATGTGCGAAGCCCCTTATGTCCGCCCACAGTATGATAGTGTGGGGTTCTGCAATGCCATAAAAAAATACGGTCCGCCTTCCCTATCAGCTCGAGCTTTTAGTGCAACGGTTGGGGCATAATCCTGTAAATTGGTATCAGAGCTTGGCACTACAGTCACAAGATTCAACAATCTTCAGAGTGATCCTAGTGCGTCATCAATCATGAACTCTTCTGTAGATAATGTTTCGATAAGCTGCTTAATTATTTTTTATGGCAATGATTTTAATTCTTGGTTAGGCAAATCATGTAGGACTATAAACTCTATTAATCCAAATCTTTAAAAATTAATTCATGATGTCCTCACATATTGTCTCTAGATGAGACCAAGTGGTCCAATCGAGATAGATTAAAGAACCATGAGAATCTTACAATCTTGAGCTTGTTGAAAACCTCTATGAATGCTAATATGTTTACATTCGTCTCTTCGTGTAGAATGGCAAAAGCGCTCATGGACCGACTGATCAAAGCTCAAGAGAAGGAAGGACAAAAAGGTCTAATGGCTGACGATGTTGATCAACACAGTGATGAAAATGCTGAAGACGTAAACTCTAATTCTGATGAAGAAGAAATGTCATTTGGAGAATTAGTTGATGCTTATGAGTAACTGTCAAGTAGATACAAGAAGATCAAATCTGAAAATAAAATATTGAAGAAGAAACTTAATGAAAGCGTGCATGATGATTTTCCTTATGAAAAATGTATTGATCTAAACTCAAAAATTGAACATCTAGAGAATGAGAATGAACTCCTGTTGTGTAAAATCACTTTGCTTGAGAAAACTGAAAGAAGTCTCAGAAACAAGTTAGACTCACTATCTGATGATGAAAAATTATTTGAGAAATTACTTGATTCTGAAGTTGATAGCAAGTGCATCTTGAATGAAAATGAGGAACTTAAAAAGAATAATGATGCTATGCTAATTCAAATTTCCTTACTTGAAGGTAGCTTAAAATGTCTTGAAAAACTTGAAAAAGAAAATGAGCTGTTAAAATCTAAAAATGAAAAGCTAAAATAATTGAACACAACCATGTCTGAAAGACTCCTAACTCTTGAAAAAGGTAAGTCTATGGTTGTTCAAGAAAATGAAAATGTGAGTCTATTAAAATAGGAAATAGAAACCCACAAAACTATCAATGTCACATTGAATGAAAAAGTCATTTCCTGTGAAAATGAGACTATTTCTTATGAACTTCACATTGCTTCACTTGAATCTGAAATTTCTGATTTGAATAAGTCTCTGACTAGATTTGTAAGCGGGGAAGAGAATTTAAACAAAATCTTGGGAACCAAAGTGAATTTCTAACGGGAAAGACTAGGGTATAATCCTAGTAAAAAGGAAGCTTTTAGTCTAAAAATAAAGACTTCATTTGTGCATGCCTCTTGCTCCTTCGATACTTCAAATATTTTTTCTACAGACAAACCAAAGTCTAATATGCATGCCCAGAAATCTCATATGAATTACCATTCTTTAAAGCAAACTAAAGTGTCATGTTCTATCAAAGGTTCACACGACGTCGTTGCCAATCATTGCATTTTTAGATAGTAACCCCAGAGGCTAATAGCTTCGGGCACATAAATCCCGAGTTCCTCATTAATAAAAATTGTGAAGGGTTTATGCTCCCTAAGTTATTCGACGGCCGCCTGCCACCTAAAAGCCGGGATGACGGACTTCCCGAACTCTCAACCAAGTCTAGTAACAGACATAGGATGACGGATCCCCTCTAGATTATGGGCTATGTCTGTTGCTAAGTCAGGATGACGGACTTCTCGAACTCTTGACTGAACAATACTGGGGGCAGGCAAATAAATCCTCCGGCTATGCATTAGATAGATTTTTTTCTTGAAAACCAAGCATGCATCATATAGGTCCTTTTAGTAGCAAAGCCAAAAAAAAAATTGCATGCATGGCAATCGGGGTTATGTAAACGAAACGTGGGACAGCACGAATGCTCTGACCTCCCCATGGTTTTTCTCATCCCCGCACCGATTGACTGTGTTTCTCAATTTCACTGAGCTCATATGAGCGAGTCTATGTGATTCCACTCTGATTTGACTAGTCGAAAGTATGTTTTGTGTATGATTGTCATGAGCATTTTAAGATTCGAGGGTCATTTTTCCCTATCCCATTTAACTTACTCTCATTTTAGGTGTCTTGTATCTCCTTGGGTTAGATTACGATGCATCCCAGAGTGCGCTCAAGTCTCATGTGCGATATGCAGGGGGGTCCCACGGACTACTAATATATACAAGCCCTCTTAGATTATATTTTTCTCTTCCCCTTTTGAATTATCTATCTTATAGCCTTATGCTTATCTGATCTTATACGTAACTTAGTTTTCGCTCGAAGAATCTCCTTGAGCGAGATGTCCCAATTAGGCTTTAGTTTGCCGGGCTCCCTTGAAAAATGAGCGTTACGGAGGGGCATTTGTAGATGCCTAATTTAGGACATCCTGCCAATCCCCAATTAGACCGTCATATTAGTAACGTTGTTGTTTTACTTGAGTTAATCATTGTTTTGTGCTTTTAAGTCTAGCCCAACATACACTATTGGGCCTTAATTGAACCATTGGGTGATGAGGGCCCATGGGCTGGGTGGCCAGGTCGATGGCCGCCTAGGTTGGGTGGGCAGCCAAGGCTTTGGCCACCCAAGTCTGGTGGACGACCACAAGTCCGTCCACCTTCATCTTGTGAAAGGCTAATGGTTTAGCCGCCTTCCTGCAACTAATCGTCAAAGGATAGTGCCATGTTTGCCCTCCATGCCTCGCACGAGCCCCGGCCTTGTCATCCACGTCCAAAGGCACAAAACTGAAGGCTTCTAGAGGGAGGCCCCAATGACAAAACCTCTGAAAGTGTGAGTTCAGAGGGGTGGTGGGAGTCCACGACGAGGAGGAAGGACAGACGGAGAGGAACGGCTGAGGAGAGAGCTATGAATTAGAGGTCACACAGATGGAGTTTCGGGAGTTTGAGAGACAGTAAGCCCCCATCGAGAAGGAGGGACTGAAAGAGGTCGACCTCAGCTACCTCAACTTCCGATTTCATCTGTCTTTGGCTTTTGGGAGGCCAAGAGCTTGGCCGCCCCCTAGTTTGCTCCTCGCATTTCTGTGTTTCGTTCTCTGTTTTGCTTTACATACCCCGTGCATTTATATTCATCACATCTTAGGCAATCCTTAGTCCCAGGTCATAGAGGTTTTGAATTTAAACAACCAAGAAGGCAGGTGGTTGAAAGTCTCGGCCATCCTAGGGCTCCTTCTGACGGCTTCTTATAGTGTTTGCAGGTTTCCCAGGAAGGCTGGCTACTCTTCCCCAAACAAACAAATCTTAAAGATGTGGTACATTTCAAGGAACACTTTTTCGCATCTACACTTTTGGGCGCTGTGTGTGGGAACGAGTAGGAAGTCATGGCACCCTAAAGAATTTGCCACAATGCTAGTAATCTCCAAGAATCCCAGGGATCTAGACAAGCCGAGAGCCTCAGACGGGGGTCTCAGGAGGTGTCCTCTTCTACTCATCTACCTGCAGGTGCGGCCCCTCTGGGCCTTGCCATGAATGATTTAGCAGAGATGCACTACTAGGTCCAAATGCTTACAAAGGTGTGCCAAGGCCTCCTTAATCGACAAACGGAGCAAGGTCACGTTCTGATGGGGCTTCCCCTAAATGGAGGCTCCCCCACTGTGGTGGAGTCATGCCAGGTACGTAACCACTCCTACGTCTCCACCGAGCACTCACAATACCCCCATAGGCCGTTACACTCCAACTAAGATATGGCATAACAACTTTGAAGGTACGAGGAAGTGGAGTGTGAGTTGGAGGGGAAGGTCCATTATCTGGAAGACATCGTCCAGATTGCGCAAACCAGGAGGCTCATCGATGATCACTCAGACTTCCATGCCCCATTTTCTCGGGAGATCATGGAAACATTGATCCCCCCTAAGTTTCAATTGTTGATGTTTTCCTCATACGTCGGCACCACTGACCCCGCCGACCACATGCATAGTTTCAAGTCCAACTTGGTATTCTATCGGGCCTTAGACAATATGAAATACTTGGCATTTGTCACCACCTTGCGAGAGAATGGTCGGACTTGGTTCGAGTCGTTACCTATAGGGACCATTACCACCTTCCAGCAATTGAAGAAACTATTGAAGGAAAACTTCAGCGACTGCAAGAAGGAAGCCAAGTCAGTGGTGAGCCTCCTCACCATCAAGCAGGGGCATGAGGAGTTCTTATTGGACTTCGTGTCCTATTTCAGTGTTGTGTATGTGATTTTGATGATTATAAAATGACTTTGTTACTTGGCCTTGTGCTTGAATGACTTTTCATGTTCTTATGTGCTTGAATCTCCTTATCTACTTACTATGAAGTTTGAAATTGATACATAGTTGTGGAGAGTTGAATATGAGCCTCATCATGATAATAATATATTTCATTTAGCTTCATTTGATGTGAGTGAAAGAATTTCTAGAAGATGGATTATGTAAAAATAGTTTGCTAGGCTTACGTCGAGGGCATGTCGCATGATCATCCCTCCTATGGTGTCTAGCCCAAACACCGACCTCCTAAATGGTGGCCCCCTATTTTGATGAATGTATGTCATCTCGATAATCATGCGCGACCCCAGCCCGGGTCTCATCTCGATATTCATGCACGACCCTGATGTAGCTTGGTGAAAGTACTCTGCCCAAGCCCTGTCTCAATAATCATGCGTCCCCAGACATTGCTCGACAGGAACACCCTGCTCGGCCCTACCTTGACGTTCACGCATGACCTCTGATGCTGCTCGATTGAGGCGCCCTTCTCGATCTCTGCCTCGACAATCATGCATGACGCAGCCATTGCTTGACGAGAGTACCCTGCCCAGTCTCGGTCCCAATGGTCGCACACCATCAGACAAGGCTCAGTCAAGGCGCCCAGCCTGGTTCTCCGCCTCGATGATCGTATGCCACTTTGGGGTTACCTCGATAAGCATGCCCTCAGTGCTGTTACCCGGACAATGGGCATACTCCACAAGTCCCAGTGCAAAATGAAGCGTTAGGCCCCCGCCTCTATCAACAAGCCTCGAGCATGACCCTCAAGGTCTCATGGTACCTATCAACTACGGTCACAGCGATGCCCCCGACACCCGACTGCCAGCCACTCTGGTCACACCAGGGCCCCCGACACCCAATCACTCAATAGCTTAGTCACAACGTCACCCTTGGCACCCGATTGCTAGATACTCTAGTCACATCGCGGCCCGCGGCACCCGACCACTCAGTAACCTCAGTCACAATAGTGCCTCTGGCACTAACTGCTAGCCACATCGGGGCCCGTTGCACCCGACTACTTAGCTGCCTCAGTCACAGTGGCGCCCCCGTGCCCAACTTCCAACTACTCCAATCGCATCAGGGCCCCCGACACTCGATCACTCAACAACTCCAGTCCCACCGGGGCCCAAGGTACCCGACAATCCTGAGCTCAACGGCTTTTGGTCGCTCTAGCCATGGCGATACTCACGCTATCCAACTGCTCCAGTCTTAACAGCGCCTGGCTGCTCCAATGACAAGTGGTGCCTACGTCATTCGGTCAACTCAGCCTTGGTGACACCCAACTGCTCCAGCACAATGGTGCCTACGACACCCCTACTGTCTCGACCTCAACACTGTCGCATGACGGGAAGACATTTTGACACCCCTCGAGTGGCATCCTGCTAAGTCATAGGTCCTCTGATGGGCACTATGTACGGATATAGAACTACCCACATAATAATGCAATGACCCGGGGACTGTCACAAATGATAGAATTGTCTCGTGGCTTGCAAGCATTTGTAATTGGGCCTTCATGCCCCCATATAAATGCCTTTAATGGCATATAAGTCATGTAATCCAGTCAGGGAGCGGATCCCCCTCCTCGCTGGAACCAGTCTCTTTGCCCCCAGTTGTCCCTGTTGTATTGCTATTGCCCTGTCGCTATTGCATGGACTAAGCCCTACTGACGTCGCGGCATCCAGGGCCCCTGACTCTCTTCTTCGGCAGTAAAAATAAAGGTGTTCAGGCTCGGCTCGATGTAAAATAAACACCGATCGCTTGCGGTCGGTGGGAAAGACGTCCAATACATGACTCCCCACAGTCGTCTGCGCACTCGTACCTGTAGAACCTCCTTCCCTCCACATGACACACATGTGCTCACGTGCCGTGCCATGGTGGCACATCCCCAGTTAAACATTTGGTGCCACAGGTGATCATTGAGAAATCGACTGGCACGCCTGCATTCCATCCAGCCATCCCTGTCCCAGTCTTCCAGAACGATCAACCATACGCCACTGCCTCCAACATGTTCCTATCGTTCTTTCCACCCTCCTTTCAATACCCATGGAATCCCCACGTGCCAAATCGACGAATCTTGGCCTTCCATAAAAGGTGAGTGTACGTCCCCACCGCGAGGAAAAAGGAACCAGAAATAGGAATTTCCTCCGCGCGCGCAAACAGCCTCACAACTTGCTAACTATTGAGCACCACAGCTTACTGTCCGAGGAACAGATCCTCGCCGCTGAGCATCACACCTTGCTCCGCTGACTTACAGCTTGAAAGATAATGATGATAGAAAAACACAAACAACTGAAAACAAGAATTAGATGTAGCAATAAAAATAATGTAGCTTAAAGATGAGCAAACGATTCTAGATCTGATCTAGGAATCGTGACTGCAACAGCTCTCACTTCTTCTCTTCTCCTCTTCTACGATACTCTATTCTAGGACTCCTTCACTTTCCTGCAACACACTTTCTCACTTTCCAGCAATCTTCTCTCAAGCACTCTCACTACTCTCACTACTCTCAATTCTTTGCTCTTCTCTACTGAACTCCATTGATCTTCTCTATTCTTCTCAATGATCGCTCTCTTTTTGGTTACTCAGCTTCACTCCTTTTTCTTCTATTCAACCATCACTTCTTCTTCTGTCATCTTCTCAGTGATCCCCCTTTATATACTGGCGAACTGGGTCGTGTGGTCCTCGCAGGTTTCACTCCGACGCGTGGAGGGAGAATTCCCACCAATGCCTTGTCAGAAAAGTGGCTTGATAAGTCCACATGTCAGATCTGGTAGATGGGACGAGACCACGTGGATGAGTGTTCTTGGAGAACTGGCCGCCTTGGATCACCTGTTAGTTTAAGTCAGTTCTAGGATCACGTGATTACATAAGTCTCTACTACTCTTCCATCATTTAACTGTTTGACTGAATCCATGTAAATAAGAAGTAAGTCATTTCGTCAAACACATTTTCATCATTATTGCACAGGAGAATTCATAGTTAGCCAACTTAGTGAAGATCAGATGCTCAGATGAAAGAAAAGTATGATAATGCAGATGCCTTAAAGTACGGACTTAATGCACAGACCTGATGACATGGCTTCTACATGTGCATCGATCTGGGACTCTACATGTGCACAGACCTATATGTGCACAAAATTTACATGTGCACAGACCTATATATCCACAGACTCTATATGTGCACAGACTCTAGACACTGCATGTGCACAGACCTAGTACAACATGTTAAAGAATGTTCATCGACCTTGTAGAGTATGCTACAATACATGCATCGACCTAATGTGCACCGTACTTGCATGAGCGTTGGCCTTATAGAATAAGTGTAAAGATGTGCATTGACCTCACTTTGCACAAGATAGAAAGTGCATCGACCTTGCTTTACACAAGGTACAGCGTGCATCGACCTTGCTTCACACAAGGTGCAATGTGCATCGACCTTGCTTTGCACAAGGTACAATGTGCATCGACCTTGCTAAGCCCAAGGTTACTCATGCACCGACTTGATATACTACTAGTGTATATATGCACCGACCTGTGTGACTACATGCGAGTACATGCATCGACCTTATGTTCAACGACGTACATGGATGCATCGACTTGATAGGATGAAGACAAATGCATGCATTGACCTAACAGACGTAATATGAAAATGTGCATCGACCTGACAGACTTAAAACTAAAATGTGCATTGACCGAACAAACTTAATGTAAAAATGCGCACAGACTAGATGTGATGAAGACGTGAATGTGCATTGACCTTATATAACTAAGCCCTGAACATGCATCAACCTTATATGACTAAGTCCTAAACATGCATTGACCTTAATGAGTAAGTGCCTATATATGCATCGACCTGAATTTTGACACTTAGATAAATAAGCAGCTTGTTCAATAGGAAAGGTTCTTATGCAGTTCAGTCTCAACATGATTCATAGTATGTTATCATCAAAACCAGGGTTCCAACAGAGATTTGGCAACTCTACTCGATGGTCAGACATAAAGTATAACTCCCTTGACAGATGAGAAAGATGAAGCTGAGGGAGAGTAATGCGCGGTGTTGACGAGGCTGACTTATTGACGAATCGAGAGAGATTGTAGAAAACCTACAGAATGTCCTTAGAAATTCTTGAAAATATAGCATACTGCCCTTTGAACATAGAACTCATCAGTCTTTTGGCAGCCATATGCGTTAGCATAATCTGGGTAGAGAACTCCTCCTGATCAATAACCTAGACAGTAATAGAGCGAGAAGTGATAATAGCATCAATGGTAGATCTCCCGGAGAGCAACAAGATTGCCACCGGTCTTGCTTTTGAAGGGGCTGGCATTGGTGCAATAGAGCTCTTCTTGGCAGCCATCTTCAAAAGTAAACACTCATCATCCCCAAAGTAGCCAGAGACAAGGACGTAAATTGGCATACGACAAATGAAATCAGGGACCTTGAAATGCATAATTGCTACTGAATCATCCTCACTCAGCTTATTCTCTCCCTGGGGACCCGACCCAAGGGGCACCAAAGGCAACACACACCCACTCCGTGGGGTGGAAGTTGATGAAGTGGAGGTAGTAGGATTGGATGGTGAGGGGGCTTCAATGGGTATGGCAATTTCATATGGTGGCAAAGGCAAAGTGAAAATGATAGGCCTGAGTGTAGGTGTGGGTGAAGGCGAAGATGAAGTTGTGACCTGCTCAGGCTTGGGCAATGAAGCCGATGGCATAGATGGAGAGGATGATGAAGGCGATGAGTTAGGTGACTTTGGGAGAGTAGGAGGCAAAGGCGGCGGTGATAATGATGGTAGTGACGAAGGTGATGGTGATGATGGCAATACATGCAATGAGGATGGTGACGAAGGTAGTGACGAGGGCAATGGGGACGGAGATGGTGATGGGGAGGATGAAAAGGAGGGTCACAGCATCCACCGTCAATGTATCGACATGACACACCAAGTGGCAACGGGGGCCGAAGTGGACGTAATGGGAACAGAGGAAGAAGGGGAGGCACTAGCCTGAGTAGAGGCTTGGGTTTGCGGTGACGAAGATGGGGTAGGTTACGGAGAAGATGGTATAGGCAATAAGGAAGGTGATGAGATAGGTGGTGAAGTGGGTGATGAAGCTAGTGACGGAACAAGTGGCGGAGTAGGTGATGGACTAGGCGAGGGAATGGGCGATGGAGTAGGTGGTGAGGGGGATGGCAATGGAGCGGTTGATGGAACAAGCGATGGAGTGGGTGCAATACTAGATAAGGAATCTCATGGGCGCCCCTGGTCTTGTAATGATGAAGATGGCTGCCTGGGCGACGCTTGCCACTGCTACTACTTGCTATGAAGATACACCACAACTTTGTTAATAGTAGGCCAATTGATCCTCTGCTTGGCCTCTAGGTCGTTGTTGGCCCAGATAAGTGATGTGCGCGGACAAGAAGGGGGGGTTGAATTTTCCCCCAAAAATGAGATGGTAAATTTTAAACCTACCTTAGCAAGATTAAAACAACTATCAGATTTAAACAATGATAAAATGAAATTTAAATCCTAGAAGAATTAGTTCTCTTAGCCTTTCAGATCTTACACGATCATGTAAACGAATCAAACAAGCAAACCACACAATCACACAGTGCGAGAGGGATTTTTAAGGTGGTTCGAGACCATGACGGGATCCCTACGTTCACCCCTCACCAAACTTGGTGAGACTTTCTCAACGCGCCGCGAATGCAGCAAACACAAGGATTTCTCCCCACACACACGGGGTAAAAACCCCAACACACATGCTGCCGAGGCAGCACACACACGGGGACGTGCCCTAACAGCGCACACACAAACTCGAGGAACAAACCCTGCAATCTATCTCACTCAGAGAACGCAGTCTCCGCACATACACAATATTCCAAGTTCAAAATAATAGAAAGATATACAATGATTCTCAAAGTAAAGGATAAACTATGAAGAACATCATGGATAATCAGAATAAACAAGATCTGAATCTATCTCCCTTATATTCGAAAATCGATGTAGATGCTTCCACCAAATCCAGACTGGAGGGAGATTATCTCTAACAGATCAGAGCCACCAGTGCATCCCTTTCTAGATCCGGGCACAAAGACAAGCTTGCTTTCTTCAAATCAGATGATCACCTTAAGCCCTTACTCCTATTAGAGGCTTTCTTCTTCTTCTGCCTCTTCTTTTTTCAGCAAATCTTGGATGATGGCGATTTCAGGGTCTTCTTGATCCTCTCTTCAAGCCGCACCTTTTTCTCTTCATCCACTAGCTCCAGAACTCCCTTGATGCAGATCAAAACTCCTCCCCTAGTTCTTCTCTTCTCCTCCTTGAGTTTCTTTTCCTACAAGATAGAGAAATAAGCTCATTAGAGTTCTTATTCACAAATTCGGAGCTCATGTATATATATAAAATAGAGTAGCCAAATGACCCATAAAACCCTCCTAAAACATGTTAAGAAAGTCCTCAATAAGATTTAGCCCTATGAACCTACATTGAGGAAATGTATGATCTATCTCGGGCAGGGGGCTAAAATCATGCTACACTAACCTTTTTTCCCATCTAAATGTGGCTGAAATAGGTGAAAAGGGAAGACGATGTCAAGCAAGCCGAAGAGAAAGTACACTAAACGAACAGCTCTCAATAAGCAAATATATGTCCAATTTTGATCCATGATTACATCACATTCCCGAGGCATACCCCCAGTGTACAAAATCAATCTACACCCACTCTAATCTCTCTCTCTACTTGTCCCTCATTCAGCACCCTCAGTGTGAGGCTGGCTGTACTGGCTGCTCATCTCGGCCTCGTCCCTACTCCTCCTCCCTCGCGAGCTCGAAGGTCGTGAAGCTCTCGAGCTTGAAGCTACTGGCTGGGCCGCTCTCTGCTCTGCTTGGGCTGACTGCATCATCCCCAGGAGCTCCTCCATGGTAACCTCCATGTCTCCTCCAAGCTGCAGTGACTCAGAGGGAGTGGCCTGTCCAACCGCCCCCTCTACCTGAGTGTCTCCGCTCTGGTACCTCTGTAGCACACGACATCGCAGGGTGTCCAACTAGTCGAGGGCCCGTCGCTTGCGTATGGCCATTGCCATCTCTGGCGCTCAGCCTCACCCTCCCTCTCCTTCGCCTTGATGAGGCGACCCTCCAGTCTCTCCACTGTCTCCATCGATCCAAGGCGATGTGTCAAGTCCTCAACACGTGCCTCTAGCTCTCGACGAGAGGCTAGGGAATCCTCCAACTCCTTCTTCTGCAGGAAATTACACAAGACTGATTAGGGAAAGATAAGCAAAGGGAGAGAAGAATTTTCTCATAGAAATGCTTGGTGCCCCCTGTCTCAGCCAGCTCGGCCTCCCGTTCCTCAGCCTGCTCGATGGCACCCGCCAGGCGGTCCTCCAGCTCCTCTCTGCTAATCACTTGAGAGGAGGATCCGCCTTCCCCACTCACCCCGGCTCTCACCCGAACATACGCTAGCTTGCTCCTCTGAAAGATAAAAGATAATTGGTCAGTCAAATCCTCAATACTAATCATATTTATTAAATATTCTTGACTCACCAGTTCTCGAATTTCATGGCGTAAGTTCATGATGGTCTTGTCGAGGATGGTAATCTGGTCCTGGAGGATCCTCACAGCCTCGGCCTCCGGTATCTCCATCCTGAATTCCACAAATTCATCATAAGTCATGCATTTCAATAGAAAACATCCCTCTCTAGAAGGCCTGAAAGAGGCTAACTCACTGCTCGAGTGTCGAGGTGGAGCCACCCGACATACCGATCCTGATAGTCCGCAAGGTAGGTCTCACTACTCCCCACGTGTCTATCCTGCTCCAGGGAAGGCCCCCTCTGTAACGCCTCAGCCTCTGCATGAAAGAGAGAGGCCTAGTCTTGATCCCTCACCGAGGTCCGTCGACATCCTCGATCGGACCCATGCTCTACCGGCACTGCCATAGGAGGCTAGTGCCACCCCAGGGTCTGCGACACCAGGCGTAGGTAATGTGGCTCCCGCAGGTTCATGCAGAACAAAATGGTGTCCTGATGGAACCAAGCACGCCCCTCCCGCACCCACGACTGTGGGGTGAGGGCCTCAGCCACATAAGTTGTCCATATCACCTGTTAAACATGAACCACAAGCTTGTCAAATTCAAAATGCATAACTTCTTATAAATTCAACTTGGCAAGACACTTACCCGGTGAGGTGGAAACTCATCCCAAGCTGTCCTGAGGTCGGAAAGCTGAGTGGTCACCAACCGATGGTCCTAGACTATTTCCCATCTTGCCATCACAGGGACCACCTGTGCCCGATCTCGCGGAATCACCTCGCGACCTAAAGGGAAGCGAGTGTACCCCCAAATCTGCAAAGCACATGAGAAGGTCAACCAAATGACAAATCAAAGCATCAAGGTTTGGTGAGATAGGCTCGTACCTATAAGAACAGAGCAAACCCACCCAAGTTCCATGAACCTGGCCAAATAGGGTCCATGTGAGTGAAGTGGTGCGCCAGCATCATTGTTCCCAATGCAAACAGTGGTCGCCGCTCTAAATCTTCTATCAATGGAAAGTACTTCAAGTTCACATTATTGGAAGAGGTTATGAATAGCAGCCGGCCAATGAAGTAGAGAAGGAATAGCCATAGCTCTTATTGCTCGCTCCTCTCCCTCACCTGGAGCATCTGCACTGCTCTTCCCATGTATGTCCCCAGATCCTCCAGTGGTCCTTGCACCACTCGGGCCAACCCCACTATGACACTGATCCTCTCGAGGGGGATGGTGGTCACCGGTCTCTGAGATCGGGCCACCCGAACACCAGGCAATCTACCGATCCCCCGCTGGTAATCTTTGAGCTCTTTCCCTAACATCGGTGCCCCAGCTAGGGGCAATCCTATCAGGTAGGCCACATCCTTGAGTGTGGGGATCATTTGTCCCCATGGCATCACAAAGGCCCGACAGCTATCCACGCTTCTCTCACAAAGGGCCGCCAAGAAGGTAGCATCGATGGGGAAGGGCTCGATCCTAAAGAAGTGACCAAACCCCATCCACTTTACTCTCCATTTCTGGTCATGAGGGAGGGCATGGTACCACGCCCACACTAAGTCCCATGAGACCCAAGCTCTGATCCTCCTTCAGCCCTGCACATAAGAT
This sequence comes from Amorphophallus titanum, assembly GCA_024336825.1. NCBI lineage: Eukaryota > Viridiplantae > Streptophyta > Magnoliopsida > Alismatales > Araceae > Amorphophallus > Amorphophallus titanum. The sequence continues at coordinate 1,709,360 of JANBPO010009398.1, forward strand.
AAAACCAGTTGATTAATCACCAAATCATAAAACAACCCCCACAATTCTTCTCTATCAGTCCACACCCTGAGCTCGAGGCGGCCAAAGCTATCACGACCTAAGACTATGCAGTGGAAACACTCGAGAACACGAACAGCCAGCATGGTAAGCCTCGAGCAAGCAATATAATCAGAGCACAAGAACAATCACACAAAGTAACTGTACAATAATTTAATCAACCTTCTCTTTCCTTTCATATTAAATAATCATAATCCAAATACACAAGTATTGACTTTCTTTAAACTTCTAAACTCAACAAAAGAAAAATTACATATATCGACTCAATTCGGCGAGCACCCCGGAACACCTGGTCCCATGGTTGAACCCTTCACCCTTGTCCGCCTAAACCCTCCCCTGCCTCTTCATCTTCCCCTATAAAAATCTCTTAGAAGCTCAAGGGGGAGAAGAGGAACAAGGGCTCTTCCAGAGATATTCCTGGCAATCAACCAAGGGTTCAGCAAGGCAACCAGCGAGGAGAATTACGTATGGGTGACTTGTTCGTTGGCTACGTATGCCGAGGGTATGTCACTTGTACTTCCCTCTCACGACACTTAGCCATGGCACGTAAGTCTATACCCACCGCTTGTGGAGTGCTATGACAAGGGTGAATGTCCCCTCATGCCGGGATTCCCCTTCGCGGGCCTGCCGACTGCAACTACGCACGCACCATGATGCCATGCCTCCCATAGTTCCGACGCCGCATCCGACTGCTCCACGCAAGCCGTGATCGACCCTCGCCCAGACGCCGGCCTATGCCTTTTCCAGTTACCCAGATATAGCCCCTCGTTTGGCGAACCAGACATGGTCCACACCATGAGGAGAGCCCTATGTAAAACACACGGGTATCTGCTCTGTCACGCCTTGACTCAGGGATCGATCATCGTGTCAGAATTGTCCCGTGGCTTGTGCCAGTTGTACCTCAGCCACTATGGCCCACCTTTAAGGCCCATGTGGCTCTCATAAATTTTATTGCCACTTGAACTAATGTGCCCGCATCATGTTCATCCCCCAGTTCCTCTCACATCACCTGACATGAACCTCCAGCACCCCCTGCCTCAACCCACACCATCTGGCCTAGCGCGAACCCACAGCTATGAAGTGCCCCCTGCTCTCCACCCATGGCTTCAGACATATACAGACTTCTCTTCGGCATGGAACGAAGGTGTTTGGATTCAATCCGATGTAAATAAATACCGATCGCTTGCGATCAGTGGGGAAAGACGTCCAGTACATGACTCCCCACAGTCGCCTGCGCACTTGCACCTATGGAACCTTCCTTCTCTCCATGTGTTACCCGTCTCTCAAGTCCACCTGCCGCGCCCTGGCGGCACTTCCCCCGTCAACTTTTGGTTCCATGGGTGATTGCTAAGAAATTGACTGGCATGCCCGCACCCCAACCATGTTTCCCCTAAAACTAGAAAACCTCCCGTGCCACCCGATCTCCCCTCGACTTTTCGTAGAAAGGCAAGTGCACAGTGCCACCCTGAGGAGGATACGACCATGAGAGGGAGCATCCGGAGTACACTAGAATCTGGCATCTCCCCCGTCGCCTTATCTTACCCCTTAGCCCAGTCACCGCACACATTCTTCCACCCATGGCCCACATGACATGGCCTCAAATGGCATGAACAAAAAGGATTGCACGCCTGGTGGGACGTCTCCTGTCTTCCTTCTTTTTGCTGAAGAGTGAGCTTGTGCCAGCCCTAAAGTCCTAGTGCGCTTTTCCTCAACCCAAACCTCTGAAGAGCAATCGCCTCACCCGGGTTTTCAACACCTACTTTGAGGCTCCCTAGTACATAGACCGGGTGTTCAACCCTGGGCTTCCTCAAGGTTGGCACCCGACATTGGTCATCCACATCAGGCTCTAGACCCCTCAGCTCCACCAAGAGTGCACGTTCCCCACAACTCAGTGACGTCGACTCCTAGCATGGGTCTTCCCCTATGGGATGCAGCGACCCTGATGTTGGCCAAAGGTTCCCCATCTCACCTTTCCGCCTCACTAGCTCCTGGTCCAGGCTCACAGCCTTGGGTCACCAATATTTCGGCACCCCCAACAATATCAATTCCTAGTGCAAGCACATCGTTGCGAGCATCTGCAACACTTCTATTGGCTCGAGCGAGGGCTTACACTCGAGCCACCCAGCTACCGGCCTCCATTACAGACTGCATGTCTTGGGGACCAACCCCAGTGTTTCTAGTTGATAGCCTCATGCCACCAATAGCCATGAGCCGAGTCTTCTCGGTCTACCACCTTGGAGCGGAATTATCCTTGGCTCCATAGAAGAAGCATTGTCATGGCCGTAAAGGCAGGCGACTTGCCGTTGCCACCAGCAACTCCAAAAAGATCATCCTTATCGGTGATTTGCGAATTCGCCTCAATGGGGGCAAATCAATTATACCTCTAGAGCGGATCATCTCTATAGTCCCTACCACCAACTGCTTTAGCCTCCTGTGGCAGACGCGCGAGGATAAAGCGTAACTCAGAAGGGCAGATGCTCTGGTAACTGCCCAAAGACACCAGTATCAACTCAGCATCCAAGCTCCCAAGTCCCGTCGAAGAGACAGCGACAAGGGAGACTAGCAACCTGACTTGAGAAGGATCTGGGTCACCCTGGAGGAAGCTCAAGCCGTTCGGAGGGTGCGCCTTAGAAACCCCTTCCGAGCCCTTAGATGCATTGCCAAGCAAGATGCGGCGGATCCTACAATCGCATCACCTGACGACGCCCAGCCATCCAACGCCTCTCATCCAGCTAGGCGGAGGCAGAGATGGGCTCATTCCGGGGCCCACCAACATCCAGCCCCAAGGTCTCCTCAGGCAGATGCCACAACGGAGACTCCTCTACAATGTACCTCGATCTTTGATAGGCTGGGGGCACCCGTCCGCCCTAAAAGGCGTTCCCAAAAGAAGCGGACAGTTCAACTCCTTAACGATGCAGTCAAGGTGTTCGCGTGTTATGCCACGGGGCACTAGCCTGAGGTTCAGACTGATGATCTGAACCAGCCTATATCTCAACTCAGGAGGCCTCATCACCCGACTCAGCTGTCGGCTCTGACCGGCCATGTCGGCACCTCTGCCGGGCCTCAGACATCGACACGAGTGAAGGAAGTTCCCATTGAGGAGCATGCCGCCCCTGTTAATTCGGAGCCGATGAACAATGATCCTCCAGAGTCCAGGAGGTGACTCTTGAGGCTATCATGAAAGAGAGCCAGCACTTGAAGGCCCTCTTGCATGTCTTGCTTCAGGAGCGTGACCTCCATCCTCAGCCACCTATCTTGCAGACCTCCTGAGCCGCCCCCTGCAAGTGTGAGTCCGTTTGCTTAGGGCTTCCCCGCGTGACCATCCACTGTTCTTGTGTCTACTGCTTGTTGACTTTTAGGAGCCGCTCCCACCGGAGGTTACAGAGGTCGTCGCGACTGTAGAAACTTTCGGTACCCCTGGGTCGATGGACGAGCCTCTAGAGGAGGGGGAGATCACACCCGAGGGTAGCATAGTCCCGGTGGCTGCAGTGAGCATGGGGACCTTTCAGCTCTCCCATCGCCTTATTACAACTTCTGGGTGATTCGTCTCAGGCAATGGGTGACTAACCCTATCTTGTATATTCAGGAGGAGGCGGAGCCCTCGAAAGCGCGTGCCGCCGGAGCTTGCAGGGCCATCCCCAAGCGGAGGGAGCTTCTCAGTCCTATGGGAGCGGACAGGCTGAGATCGCTCTGGGGGCCAGAGGTGGAGCCGCTGGTGTCACTTCTGGAGTCAGGGGCCAGCCTGGAGCTGACGGTTCCCCTTCCACCTCTTTCGATGCTCTCGACACCGGAGGAGACCCAGTTGTTGCGGGGAATCCTTGCGAGCATCGCCATCCTCAGGGAGGAGGAAGGGCAAGCAGAAGGGGTCACGTGTCTCCTGGCAATAATGTTTGGCCCGATTTCCTTTGACGTCCCTCCCCCGACCGAGAGTGAGGTCCCTTTCTTGCTAGGCCACGAAGTGACAGTGTCAAGGGATCGGGCGATGGTTTCGCCTGCTCCCCTGGCGGTGGCCAGCCGAGAGTTATCCTTTGAAGCAAGAGGGCCCAGTGATTCCGCCATGGCGCTTCCCTCTTCTTCGACTGCGGTGGATGCAGAGATATGGGATGCCGTGGATAGCGTAGTGGAATTCACTCTTTCGGCGGTGCCTTCAATTGGTCACGCTGCTTCAGACGCACCAGTTCGGTAGATGCTGCTGACGCTTCAATCGATGATGCTTGCCGACCCCTCCCTCACATACTGAGTGGCGCATGCGATAGTGATATAGCTAACCGGTGCACTACAAGTGCTGGGTTGCCCGCTGGAGGAATGGTCGCGACGAGTCCTACTATTATTGAAATACGTGAATCGTCATGAATTTCTTGAGACTCGGGCCCTCAATGAGCTTGCCGCCATCAAGGCCCAAGAGGGTGAATATCTACAAGCTTTGGGGGTGCGTCAAAGCAGCGAGGAGCGGCACGAGAAGGCCTTGGAAGGAGGTCACCGTGACGCCCATGCCCTCAGGAGTAGAATCGAGGAACTAGAGGGCTATCTCGCAGCAGCCAGGACTGACCTGGCTGAGGCGACCATCGAGAGGGAGAGCGAGGTGCTCACCATTGCCAAAGCCGAGGCGACGTCCATGGAAATGAAGCTGGCACACCTTGAAAAGTAGAGGAGCCGATTGCGCGACATGGCAAACTTTTCTTGCGTCGGGATTCTCCCCCTCAAGGATATCTTCTGAGGCATCGACTGAGCACTGCACTCTTCAACCCTCCTTTTGTACTCTGCCTCTCTCTCTTCTCTTCTTTTTTCTTTTTTGACATGTAACCAGCGGTATGCCCCGAAGCACGTGTATCCCCTTTTGATTGAAAGGAATAGAACAACCTTATCGTGGATATCTCTTGTGTGTGGCCTCGATCGAACTTCTTCCTCCTTTTTTTTTGCACCTCGCTTGAAATGCATCGACAGGGTGTAAGCCTTTACGGTAGCTCACCCAGGGAGAACTGGGTAGGCATCCGTGTTAGCGCACAGGAGAGTGCTCGCCCTCCCAGGGGAAGGACGAGGGGACCACTCCACCGTGCGAAGCGGACTACTAACCGGTCTCGCTTGGGTGCCCGAAAGGGATGGAGGCGGAAGTTCATTCATTCGGTGATCTAGAAATGAGGTCCAAATCAAAGGAAGTACCCATCGTCTGAAGGGACAGTGAGGAGAGTTTGTTCGGTTCAAATGACCCGAACGAGAGGTCCAAATCAAAGGGAGGTATTCATCACCTGAAGGGACGGGGAGAAGAGTTTATTGATTCAAATGACCTGGACGAGAGGTCCAAATCAAAGGGAGGCATTCGTCACCCGAAGGGAGGGAGAGAAGAGTTTATTGATTCAAATGACCTGGATGAGAGGTCCAAATCAAAAGGGCGGTATTCGTCACCCGAAGGGATGGAGAGAAGAGTTTATTGATTCAAATGACCTGGACGGGAGGTCCAAGTCAAAAAGGAGGTATTTACTATTCGGCCCAAGAGGGGTTTTAGGCAAGATGTTCATTCATCGGTGTTACCGAGATGGTGGAGCTGACATGGTTTTGTTTATCTCTTGAGGTATTCGTCAGCACTGGGTCAGTGCTAACGCAAAGAAAAGGTTTATTTCCTTATTCCAGATGTAAGGCCCGGGTAAGGTGTTCATTCGTCGACATCACTGGGGTGGCGAAATCGACATGGTTCATTTGTCTCTTGAAGTATTCGTTGGCACTAGGTCAGTGCTATCGCAAAGAAGGGTTTGTTTCCATATCCCAAGTGTAAGGCTTGGATTAGGTGTTCATTCATCGGTGTCACCAGGGTGGTGGAACCGACATGGTTTGTTCATCTCTTGAAGTATTCGTTGGCACTGGGTCAGTGCTTACGCAAAGAGGGATTTATTTCCTCATCCCAGGCATAAGGTCCGGGTAAGGTGTTCATTCGTCAGCGTCACCGGGGTAATGAAATCGACATGGTTCATTTGTCTCTTGAAGTATTCATCGGCACTGGGTCAGTGCTAACACAAAGAAAAGGTTTATTTTCCTATCCCAGGTGTAAGGCCCGGGTAAGGTGTTCATTCGTCGGCGTCACCGGGGTGGCAGAACCGACATGGTTTGTCTGTCTCTTGAAGTATTCGTCAGCACTGGGTTAGTGCTAACGCAAAGGAAAGGTTTATTTCCTTATCCCAGACGTAAGGCCCAGGTAAGGTGTTCATTCATTGGCATCACCGGGCTGGCAGAACCGACATGATTTGTTTGTCTCTATTGGCATCCTCGGCGCGTGAAATCTTCGGCGGAGGTAGGGGGACGTATCCTTAACCTCTGTACTTCCTTTCCCGCGAGTTTTGTAGATCGTGGTGAGCCGAGTGGGGTTATTTCCACGTTTTGGGGGTAAAATATATGTTTGGGGGTGTGAGCCAGATTGAGTGTTTTAATCACGTTTTTCAGATTTAAATGGGTCCTCTTAGTGCAAGAGGGGTTGAGGACTGATTTTTCCTTGTTTTCTCTTTCACATGGGCATGAACGGGGTGTGGAATGGAATTTTCTACACTATTCGTCGTTTCCACGCTAGGGACGGGGTAGCAGTCCTTCTAGGGACCACCACCGGATGGGGCGGCCTTATGAAAGACCACCAAGGGTCCCTTATGTCGATTCGGGGGTAGCGGTCTCGTGATGGACTGCCACCAAGCTTAGAGGTCTCGAGGAGACCGCCAAGCAGTGCCTGCAGTTAGGGCATGACCATTTTTCTATTTCCTTGTCGTCTAGGTTCGGGTAGGGTAGCGGCCTTGCGTCTGACCGCCACTTGGCGGTAAGGCCAAGGACCACCACCGTGCTTCGCGGTCTAGGTGATGACCGCCTAGGATCTAGTGGCTTCTGGGGCCTAGCGGTCTTTGCTGGACCGCTAGGAGGAGCTTTGCGGTCCTGAGAGGGCCGCCAACTGGTGTGACGGTCCAGAGAGGAAAGCCACATGATTTTTCATGCTCGCCTTGTCTTTTTCACGTAGCGTTGACCTCTGGTCTATCTGGTTGTGACCCAGTGGTTGACCTCCAGCCTCGTGAGAGTCACGGACACCCGTGCATTCAGTGTTCGTGTTTTTAGGGTGTTCAGGGATACCGAGTTATCTCGATTAGCGTGTCCAAGAGGCTTGGGGGTTCGGGTGACCCCACATGTTCTGAGCTTTCGTGTTTGCATTAGATCGAGTCACCGTGAGTCAGTATGGGTGCGGAGTCCCTACGATGTGGGTTTCTCCGGAAGGTGGTTTTCGAGTGGGCTATGTGAATGGCCTTGGACTGTGAGTCCAGCTAACCAGCTTGGGGCTAGAGATTTTCCGTGCGACCCTTGGATGAGTGATCAACTTGTCAGCTTGTGAGCTACCTTGGGAATCGTGTCACCGTGATTTTAGACCTAAGAATTAAGCTAGATTGACGGCACTGTGTCGTTACGTGCAATGATCTTGAGCTGAGTCTCGTGACTCAAGGACCGTTGGATTAGTAGGTCTAGTGAGCTGTCCAGAGTCTGGTGACCACGAGCCACCTGTTACTCCGCGTTACTTGCGATGTGTGTGTGCGTGATTTTCAGTATTCAAGTTTAGTGATCCCTCACTAGTCGTACCTCTCCTGCGCACAGGTGTGCGGACCCACTTGGGAGTGGTGGAGAGCGTGACCCGAGAGAGATGGCTTTTAGGCTAGTTACTGTAGGACCCCTCCGCGCAGCTTGAGTCCGGGCTTTGGGGAAGAACCAGCTAGAGGATCTGACGTAGGGCGTATGGTATGTGTGTGCACAAGTGGCTGGGGGCGTCAGACCCGCGCTAACGAGTGCGACCCCAGTTAGTCCTTGTTATGTGTTCCTGGTTACTGTACGGTGTCTCAGTCTCCACCTGGGGCATCGTAGGGAGACACCTGAGGCTATGGATTAAGTTGTCAGTGGACGCATCCAACCTTACTTCTGGTGGGCAGGTACTCCCGTCACGTAACATGAGATTCTCGTGACTCGAGGTTCCATTTCTCATCTGCGAGATGAGGTTTTGCGTGTGATTTTAGTGTGGGCCTTCAAGTGTGAGCACATGCCTCTACGACAGAAGTGTCGTGACGTTTTCCTAATGGCGTGGCTAGGGCGGTTTGTAGTTTGGTGGTCTCCCGACTGTGGGATCGGGGTGTTAGTTTCCTTTTCGGTAGGAGTAGTTGCAGAGCCGTGATTTTATCGGCTACCGTGTCTTGGGGATTCGTGTACATCCGTGCTTTCTGTCGTATTGTTGTAACTACTCCTGTTATTGTTGTTGTTCTTACTGTAGTTGCTGCTTTCCGTACCACCATTGTTTACGGTTGGGGTTCCGTTGGACCCCTACTGAGCTTGTGATAGGAGACTCACCCCTAGTTTTCAAGTGTTACAGTTCTTCCTCATGATTCGAGGGTGTTGCGTGGAGGTTCTTAGTTGTAAGCTCGTCGGGCTGAGTGTTCACTTGGCATTGGGTACATTTTCCTGCTTTAGACTGTACTTCTATTGGACTGGACTCAGTTGTACTTAGATTGTTTATTTCTGTTAATTGTTGCATTATCCTACTTTATTTCTTATTTTTGTGCACACCACACCTATTCTTTTAGCCCTTTCGAGCCCTCCGGCTCGTGGGCGGCGGGCCAGGATTCGAATGGTATCGGATCATTCTCTGTATCTGGATCTTGGGTCATTACACTTGGTATCAAAGCTGTGGTTGTGGAAGTACATGTGAATTTGAGATATTGTAGTGATCAGAGTCCGTAAGCTCTAGTACAGTCGGCAGCTGACATAGGGTTTCGTGCTTATTTTTCATTTGGTTTCTTGCGTGAGAGTGTGAGTGCACGGCGTTGGCACTCTTAAGGTAGTTGTCGTTTTCCGTTGGAGTGCCGGCGTGGGCCCTGAGGATCGAGGTCGAGAACTTTCTCCCTCATTGGTGGTGGCCTTGGTTGTACTGTATTGGGAAAAGTTGACAGCAAGCGTGCGTTCATGGTGCTGCGTTCGAGGAATCTGTAGTGAGGTCAGGTGGCGGCTGAGGACTATCTGTGGTTAAGTGTGCTCTGGAGGAGCTGTTATTAGTTTTGGCCGTCCCAGTTCGAGATTTATCCAGTCCCTGTGGCGTTGAGATCGTGGCTTGAGGCGACAAAGCGGGTGCTCTGGTCGAGATGTGCTCTGATGAGCAGAGGATCTGATGTGACACCAACTCCTTGGACCTAAATTTGCAAGCAATCGGACCAAACGACGATATCTCACAAGCGGACTCGACAGAAAGAGAGGAGGGTGGGTGAGAGATTGGAGAAAGAGAGCCGCTTTAGCAAGTAAGAGTCCATCATCATCAGAGGAGGAAGAGGAGGAGGAGGAGACGGAAGTGAGAGAGAGTGAAGAGGTCTTGAGGTGGTTGGAAGGGATAGATGAGGGAGGAGGACGAGGAAGAGCTTAACTGGTTCTCGCGATGGGAGGAGGAGCTCCCTTCTCCGGAGGAGCTCACCCCACTCTCCCAGACCCTGATTACCCCCGACCTCGCCCTCGCCTTCGACATCCCCACCACCCTCACGGCCCCCTCCACCACCATCTCCATCCATCACCGGGACGACGACCCATCTCTGCCGCCGCCTACCCGCCACCCCCCGCCCCTGCAGCCGGACTTTGAGCTGCCGGAGACGAGGGGGGGCACCGCCCCGGAGAACGAGCCCGCCCGCACCCTGAAGCGGCCGAGGCTGGTGTGGACGCCGCAGCTCCACAAGCGGTTCGTGGACGCGGTGGCGCAGCTGGGCATCAAGAACGCCGTGCCCAAGACCATCATGCAGCTGATGAATGTGGAGGGCCTCACCCGTGAGAACGTCGCCAGCCACCTCCAGAAGTACCGCCTCTACCTCAAGCGGGTGCAGCAGGGCCCCCCGGCACGCGCCGGCGCCGGGTCACTCTCGGCGGCCGACGCCGCCGCGGACTACCTCTTTGCCAGCACGCCGGTGCCCCACCACTTCCTTGGTGACCACGGGCCCCGGGGAGGGGCTTGCGGCGGTGGGGCTCCGGACCAATTCATGCCGTTTGGGTCAGTTGCGTCCCTCCAGCACCACCAACGCCAGAGCATGGCAGCAGTTGCCGCTGCCGCCGTAGCACACCCACAACAGCAGCAGTATTACCCACAGGGGCACATGGGTCACCTGGCGAGGCGGCAGCAGCAGCAGCAGCCAGGAAATCAGAGGGGCGTGAGTCATACGCTTTATTTGGATGCGGACTCAGAAGAAGAGGAAGAAGGAAGAAAGGTGCTGACGCTTTTTCCTACAGGTGACGATTGAACCATACTCCCGTGTTGTGTAGTGTTGTGTTCCATCTGTGTGGAATGGGAAGAGGGTGGTGTTGAGCACTTACATCACAGTTTATAGGATCTGTGGAGGCGAAAAAATAGTCTCTCAAATCTAGTACCACACTTTTAATATTTGTTTGTTAGAGAAGATCATCCTGTCACCCGTGGAAACCTGCAAACATCAAAAGAACGGCATCAATAAGAGTCCTTAGTGTTATCCCAGGGGACAATCCTCCGATGTTTAAGTTAGAATCTTGTTGCGTGGAGATTAAGGGAGAATGGAGGAGAGAGAGAGATGAGAGCCGATTGATCAAGGCTGGAGTGGGGATCGGACTTTCATAGAGTGCTCGTTACGTCCAGCAGGTCCTCGGAGAGTGTTCGCTAGAATGGAAGAGTGCTCGGAAGCGGGTCGGGACTCTCTTCCGTAGAAGGCGCTCTCTGTAGTTGTTGTCGTAGTATGTGTGTGTGGCTATCTCACCACGTGTCTGTGTCTGTCCTTTTGTGTGTGGTTGAAGGTCCATTTATAGGGATTGTTCCAGCGGGAGGCCTATCCCTTAACAGAAAAGGGCGTGAGTCGTGGGGTAACGTCTCCCTGCGATCGTGGGGAGTTTCCCGTTGAGCATCTGTTCCTCCGAAATAGGGCGGTCTTTAGGGGAGTCTTGCGGCACCCGTGGGGCGTGTTTGCCTTTACTAGAGTCGAGGCCGATGATGGCGGGAGTAACGTTCGATCGTCGGAGGGTCATCCGGCGCCCGATATGCCTTGGTCGATGCCCCTCGTGGGCTGGAGAATCCGATGACCGGTCCTATTGGGCCGCCTGGCGTGGGTCGTGAGTGTCGGGAGTCCGTTATGCACGTTGCGGACCTTGAGCCGACATGGGCCTGGCATCAATGGGCCGCGCATGGGCCGTATGGATTTTACCCTCCTCACTAGCCCCCTTTTCTCAGACGTCGAGCATTTTCAGGGTCTGAGAGATAGTCTCGGTGGGTCCGTTGAGGGTGAGTTTCTAGGAGGATCTCCTCGTATCAACAGGGTAGGTGGGCCCTACCACCTACGCTGCTTCTTGGCGCGTAAGGCACCGTTGGTCAAAATGTCAGGCGGCGTCGCTATAATCATGACGCAGCCGTTTTCGTCTGGGAGTGCGGGCGCGAACGGTAGCCTGGGCTCGGCGGCCATACCTAGCGGTGTTGAGTGCCCCTTTTCCCCTCGTGTCGCCACGAAGTGGTCGATTCGCCTTCGAAGCTTATAAATACTGACACAGGGATATCAGGGAAATCTTACTCACGTCTCTTGTATTCATCGTGGGTGTTGGGTGCTTCCTCGTCCTCCTCCTCCTGCCCAGGTGATGATTCTTTCATATTTCTCTGTCCCTGCACTAATGGCGCCTCGTAGGAGGATCCTTCGTGTCGGCCCTATGTCTTCTGCCGAAGAGGAGGAAGTCAGTCATGCCGGAGTCCCGAGCACTTCGGGTGCTGACCCCAGTCGTCCTCGCTCTCCACCCTTAGTCGCTTATAGGGTGGTCCACGGCCTTTGTGAGGCCTTTCAGATCCCTACCGATTACGATATTATTTTCCCAACTTCTGATGATTGTCTAGGGGGTCGTATTCCGGGTAGCATCTAATCCTTTAGGGCAGGCTTTCGTCTCCCTGTGCATCCTTTCATGGAGTCGGTCCTCCATTACTATGGTAGGTACCCAAGGGACCTTTCCCCCAATTCTTGGCGCATTCTGTGCGGTTTGTGCACGTTTGTAACCAAACTTCGGTTACACCCAACGCCTTCCTCTTCCGACAGTTCTATAGTCTTCACCGCTGTCTGGTTGAGGCGCCGTGTTTTTACCTTCGCGCCAGGAAGGACATGACCATTATCTATGTCTCTTCCTTTGTCTCCAACATTAAGCGCTGACCCAAGCGCTTTGTCTTCATCACGAAGGTAGGATGTAGAGGCCACCTCTCCTCACTCTATTGCTTGGAGGCATAGGGCTCATCGATGGACACTTCTCTTTCGATGATGTGGAACCCCTCTCGAAATTGCCACTGCATGTCTAGTCAATCATTAATGGCTCCAGTTGGCGAGTTTGAATGCCATAAAAGTGAGTCCCGTCAGTGAGGATCCAAATAATTTTAGCAGGTAGGACTCATCGGTCGTCAAATTGCCCATTATGTTAATGTAGTAGGCTATGTAGTCCTTCGGCAAACCGTATCCATTAAATTTATCAAACTTCGACGGCTTGTTGAAGCCAGGAGGTAGCCTATTGGCAACATGGTGGAATGGGTATAACACCTTGTATACATCGAACGAGGCATAATCATCACCGCCTCGATCTGCCAGCTTCTTTTTGATTATCTGCTCTATCATTGTTTTATACATTATTACTGGGTCAACTGGACTTGGATAGAAATGAGATTGTTACATTAGCAGTGACATCGACACTGTTGGTTGAGGTATAGTAGCAGTCCCCTGATGCGGAGGAGCAAGTTGTGGTATCGAGGTCATGCCCCCAGCATAATCATGTGCCAGCTGAGAGGCCATTATCGAAGGGGAATCTTCAAATTCATTAGCACCTCGTTGTGAGATTTCAAGAGGGAGCTCGACCTACTTCGGGGCCGGAGCATGTACGTTCATCTTGCTGAGTTGCTTCTTCAGCATCGCTCGACCTGCTTTGGGGCCGGAGCATGGATGCTCATGTCGCTGAGTTGCTTCTTTAACATCTCAACTTCTTGTTGGTATTTTTACAGCATCATCATCTTGGTAGTCGGATTGGGCATAGAGGAGCTTGAAGCGTGACCTTGCCTTTCCGATGGAATATTTGAAGTAGGCGCTAGTCCCTCGCCGTCATCTTCAGCGGTGATCACATTTATAGTCACTGTGATCAGACCTGCGTTGGGTTCTTCAGTACAGGCTCGTGCTATACCAGCCGCAGCCTCCTATCTTCCGATGGCAGGACTCGACCCTTTGGTGAGCCTAGCGGCCTCATCGCGATTTGGGGGCAAAACCCCATAGCGGTCGGTCACTCTAGTTGTTTTGTAGGTGAATACTTGGATGCTTCCATTATTCCTTATTCTTCTGGTGAGTGGTCTCTGGAGGACAACTAGCCTCTTAAAGACTGAAATTCTTGCCCCCAGCTTTGGCGGAGGCGAAGAAATATTTGTTGACACTCATTTTTTGCCTTTGAGTTGGGTCATTCTTATTACCACCATTTTTGATGCCTCGAGTTGTCCATTACTCATTGGGCCATTTTTAGGCACGTCTTTGGGCTCATTTTATGGGTACTCCCTCCTTGCCTAGGCTTGCTCTTAAATTTGGGCTTAATGTGCCTTGATTTCATTCAGTTTTTGAGGTAAATAGGCTTATTTATCCCAAATTCCATCGCCTGGCCTAACCATGATCTATCGACGGACCGTCTAGGCTGGTGGGTGGTCGTTTTGAAGGCTGTTTGAGTTATTTTCTGGTTAATTGGCTATTTTCTAATTTTCCACCGACAACCAAGTACACAGTCTTATATTGGGCCATTTATGCAGGTTGGGCGGTGCATCAGTAGAGTGGCCAGAGTCCTAAACGAGTTGATTTTTCAGATAAATATTCATTTATCTCATTTTTATTGATTTATCACCGACACGAGGTAAACGGTCTGGCAATGGATCATGTAACGCGTTGGACAGTCTATCGATAGACCATATTTATCCTGAGAGTCCCACGTCGGCTGCCTTGGTCTATTCTTTGGGATAAATGATTTATTTTTTTTATTTATCACCGACACCATTTACGCGGTCTAGAATTGGACCGTGTATATTGGTGGGCGGCCCATCGTTCGACCGTGTTCAGGGCTGAGATCCTTGGGGCTGGCTAGTTTTTCTCTCTCCACCCGTGGTTGAACTGGTAGATTGTTCCATCTTGTTCTCCGCGAATTCTCAGTCAAATGCGATGCCATTTGATCTTGGTGAGAGCTGGGAGTATTATCTTCATTTTATCCTAAAGAATCTCGGCCTAATTCGCGTGGGAGAACCCTCAATTTTGACTGGACTTTCAGGGGTCTATAAATAGAACCCTTGACCCAAGCTTGCGAGGGGAGAGATCGAGCGTTCGCGACGAAGTGCTACCGAATTTTTGAGTGGATCTCAGCCAGGGAGGAAGGCTCTCTACGCCCATTTGAGCCTTCGGTTTAGGGAGTAGTGGTTTCTTTAGTGTTTTGGTTTAGGTGCTTAGTTGTTTGTTCTGCATTGCATGCTCATCTTCCTTCACCCTTCATCCACGTTTTTCACTGGCATTTTCATTCTTTCACCCTTCCTATTATTTTTTCATGCCCCTTAGGGGTTAAAAAACCCAACCCCCAGGTATCCCCCATTCTGTTTATGAGTTTAGTTCTCCATTTGTTTTTATAGATATTGCATGTCCGTAGACTAATTTGGGTTACATTTTCTGGTCCATTGTGTTATTTTGCAGGTTAACAGGAGTCTGAGCACAAGGCCCATCCTCTCTGGCCAGCCAGAAAGGGTGGAGGACAAGTCCCACAGTTTGGGGTCTGAAGGTCCTACGCGGTCTACCTCCGTCTATCTACAAGGTTAAACAGTCTTCATCAGACCGTCCACACCCTGTTAGCGGCCTGTCACAGACCGTTCAAGCATCAATCTGGCCTTCTTACCGCGTTCCTCTGCAGCGCTGTTCGCGGCCCATCGAGCGGCCGTCTACCTCATTCAGCGGTCTCCAAAGGACCGTATTCGTCATTCCAGCGCTGCACTTTGTTGAGTGTCTTCATCATCTCCCCTTTCCCAAGGTACGTGTTGCTCTTCTTATGCACTTAGTGTCTTGGTGGTGATAATGATTTTCTTATGCATGTGAGTGACCGATTGGTTACATTACTTGCCTCTTCCATTCACTCTTTTCCCCTTTTAACACTTATTTCACATCTTGCTTCAAAAGGAAAAAAGAGAGGGAAAAATAACAATATTGACTTGTGGGAAATCCATTCCAGCTGTGAATAGTATGATTTCAGGCTATGCTGGGTGTGGGAAAATTGATGTTGCTCGAATTTTTTTTGACAAGATGCCTGTTAAGGATTTGATTGCCTGGACATCCATGATTGCCGGTTACTTTCAAGCAGGCAGATACAGGGAGGCATTGGATCTTTTCCTAGAAATGGAGAATGCTGGGATGAAGCCTGACGAGGTGACGATTGTTATTGTGCTGTCAGCATGTGCACATCTGGGTGCCATTGAAATAGGAAGAAGGCTTCACCAGCATGCAGAGATCATGTTGCCTGGTTACAATCCTATCCTTAGGGCAGCCATCGTGAATATGTATGCGAAATGTGGATTTATAGGGACTGCAATAGATCTTTTCAGAGGAGTTGATGATAAATTGAAGACTGTGTCCTTGTTCAATTCTATGATTTTTGGTCTTGCACAACATGGCCTTGGCAAGACAGCCTTGACAGTCTTCAGAGAAATGGTTCCATTGAACTTGAAACCCGACGAGATTACGTTCACAGCCATCTTGTGTGCTTGTAGTCACAGCAGATTAATTGAAGATGGCAAGGAGATTTTTGACTCAATGTTTGTAAATCATGGAGTCAAGCCTCAGATAGAACATTATGGTTGTATGGTGGATCTCCTTGGGAGAAGTGGGTTATTGAGGGAGGCCGTTGACTTTATTAAAGCAATGCCTACCGAGGCAAACTCTGTCATTTGGCTTTCTCTGTTGGCTGCTTGTAGAAAACATGGTAATGTTGAGATTGGGGAGGATGTGACAAAGCAACTGCTATGTGACCCAAATGATGGAGGATCATGTGTTCTGATGTCAAGCATATTAGCAGATGCAAAGAGGTGGGAAGATGCAGGAAAGGTACGGAATTTGATAGATAGCAAACACATTAAAAAGCCTCCTGGATATAGCTACATAGAGTGGAATGGATCCCTGAACCAGTTCCTAGCAAATGACGACTCACACCCTCAGGCCAGAGAAATTAATCTGAAATTGGAAGAGATGACCCGTGTATTGAAATCAGTTGGGTACACGCCCCTCACAGGACAGGTCAAACTTGATATACATGAAGAGGAGAAAGAAAGTGCTGTTTCTTATCATAGTGAAAAGTTAGCCTTAGCATTCGGGCTGATAAATATGGATCCAAAGATGACAATACGTATTTTTAAGAATCTCCGAATATGTAATGACTGTCATTCATCATTTAAAATCCTCTCAAAGGCATACACTCGAGAAATCATCGTAAGGGACAGGATAAGGTTTCACCATCTCAAGGATGGAACATGTTCGTGTGAGGATTTTTGGTGATGTGCCTCAATACTCTTGTGAACCTTGAAATGATGGACGTAGATTTTTATTTGGCCTGTTTGTAAACAATCCTGAAAGGTGCAGACACACCGTAACTGATCCCTTAGAGTTCCATCATAACCTTTTCTAGTTGTCCACAACTGAGAATGCAGTGGATTCTGAATTCTTAGACTGGAAGAACAGGAGAGACTAAATGTCAACATTTTGAAATGAGCTCAGAAACTCGGCAGTTTTAGTGGCACTGTTGAAGTTTGTAAAAGACAGCTCCTTGCATGCACTGGAGACATAGTGCCAGATTGGGGGCAAAAGGGTGTCGTAGAAAGAAGTGGATTCTTAATTCTTAGACCGGAAGAAGAAGAGAGAGTAACCCTTTCAAATGAGCTCAGACACTCTGTGCGGCTTTAGTGGCACTGCTAAAGTTTGTAAAAGACAGTTCCTTGCATGCACCGCAGATATAGTGCCAGGTTCTCTGGGGCAAAAAGGTGTCATAAGAAAACTCGTTTTGGGACATTCGAGGAATTTGCCAGTCGTAAGTCAAGGACGATCCAGTGGCTTTACAAGAACAAAGAAACATTTAAATCCAAGATTTAAGAAGTGAAAAATGTCATCTTGTCTGTGGAACTGGAAGGTGGAGATGGAAACATGACGATTGACATGGGCTAGTCCATGTTACTGTTTAGGACATCTGATCTATTTCGACAGTGTCAAGCTACGAGCTGTTTCGCGCTACATCATATTCCGTCACATCCTGGACATCAAAACATGAGTATGATGCTGAACATCGCATATGATCCAGTCTGAGGTCCAAGTAACTTCAGCCGACTTCTCCTTCCCCGCCTTTGACGGTGAAGTCACATCTGAACTTTAAACTCCATAGCAAATGTTTTGTCATCGTCAATACCCATCACCTGCATTTTTTTTGAGTGCAGAAGTGGCAGAAAGCTTTCGACGGTGGATGGTAACAAGCTAGCAGGAGTTATGAAGTTGGTAAAATATTTCAACTTCCATGGCTGTCATCCTGAACCACTGGTCAGCCTAGCATACTGTATGCATCTATCCACACAGACCTCTTTCATGCATATTGTAAATTTGCGAATTTGGAAGCAGGAAAGGTGTATACATTAAATTATAATTGATGTGTATATATCCTGCAGGGAAGCATCTTTACCTGCTATGCCCCTTCTCCGAAAATATCCGAGGAGGATGATTATCATGCCTTATGCGGCATTTGTTTTCCATCAACCTCTTGCTTTTGGGGATAAACTGGGATTAGATTCCCAGAAAATGAAATAGACATGATTTTGGGTGGATGCAAACAAATGGAAATCCTTAGATTGTCAGAACAGTTAATACCTTGAAAAAAGTGAGGGGTTGTGGTGGCAGCACCACATGGCTTGCAGGGGAGACATGGTGATTCTCCATGTCTCCTAGTAACCTTTTATCTTACTTTTTGGATTGGACTTTAGGGAAATGGGAAACAAACATGGCCTTTATGCCCCTCTTTGATGATAGAGGGATAGTCAAATGGAAGGTTATTTTTAGTGAGTTAATTTATCTCTGAGTTTAATCTCATTTATTTTGAAAGATAACAGGTTAAATGAGAGGATAAATTATTCCATCAATTTTGTTGGGTCAATTTAATCCAGTCCAACAAAAGTATAGTCTACAGGGAAGGAAACGTACTCAACACCAGGTGAACACCCGGCTCTGACGAGCTAGCAACTAAGAACCACCGCACTACACCTTTGAACCTTGAGGGGGAATCGTTACACCTGAAAAAATAAGGGTGAGCCTCATCTCATTAGCTCAGTAAGAGTCCCACGGAACCCTACCACAAAACAACGATGATAACCACAACCCTAGAAAAAATAACATCAACAGTAACGACAGCAGCAACAGTCACACTAACGGCAGAAG
The DNA here is from genome assembly GCA_024336825.1 of Amorphophallus titanum. Lineage (NCBI taxonomy): Eukaryota > Viridiplantae > Streptophyta > Magnoliopsida > Alismatales > Araceae > Amorphophallus > Amorphophallus titanum. The sequence continues at coordinate 1,727,899 of JANBPO010009398.1, forward strand.
GATAGTCGTAACACGAACTCATATCTCTAAACACAGTAGCCGATGAAACCACGGCTCTACAAGCTACTCCTAATTGCACATAAAGTAAAACCCTGATCTCATAGTTGGGGAACCACCAAGCTAATGAGAAATCCTGGTTACGCTACCAGTAGAACCACCACGACAACTCTGTCATGAAGGCCTGCCCTCACAGGTGACGACTAGCCCAAGACCAAGTGATCCAGGGGAAACAGTCACAACCACGCAGTCGTGAACCCTAGACCGTCTAGGGGAAAATCTCGGTAACCCCACCAGAAACCCAAGACCTCGATAATAGAAAGCCAGGAGGAAGCTGCCTGACAAGCCACGTCTCACAGATGGAAAACCAAACCTCGAGTCATGAGATTCACGTGTCACGTGACGGGAGTACCTGCCCACCAGAAGCAAGACTAGATGTGTCCACTGACGTCTTAGTCCGTGCCCCAGGTGTCTCCCTACTCACCCCAGGCAAAAACTGAGACATTATACAAGTAACCACATGGCATGGGTCTAGTCGGGGTCGTACTCATCAGCATGCATCCGAAGTCCCTGACCACGTGTGCACACACTAACTGACTATGCTACGTCATGCCCCCGAGCTAGTTTTTCTCCCAGTCCAAACTTGAGCTGACATAGTGGGAGGCCCTATAGCAACCAGCCTAAAGACCATCTCTCCCGGGTGTAGCTCTCCACCTACTCCCTAGTAGGTAGGCACACGTGTGCCCAGGCAAACTACGACTAGTGGGGGGTCAGTGAATGTGAACAGTCTCCATAGAGAGGAAACACCGAAAGTCATGCACACACCCATCGTGAGTAACACAAAGTACCATGTGGCTCGGGGCCACCAGACTCTGGACAGGCAACTAGACCTACTAAACTAACGGTCCTTGAGTCACGTGACTTAGGCCAAGACCGTCGTATGACACGGCACCAAGCCAACAATCTGCCCTACTCCTAGGGTCAAAAACTGCGACCAAATAATACTTAAGGTGGCTCAAGACCACCAAGTTAATTCCCTTTCTAAGGGAGACCAAGAAGCCTCCCAACCCTAGGCCGGGCCACAAGACACTCGATCATAGGCCATACGCATGGCCCACATGGAAATCGCTTTCTGAGGAAGCTAATGTTGTACGGGAATAGCCCTCCGCTCTCATACCGATACACAGTAACTCGATCTAGTGAAACAAAAAGTCTGGAACACATGGGGTCACCCAGACCCTCAAAATAACACGAGCATGCTAATCGAGGTAAAATGGTACCTCCAGACACCCAAAAACATGGTCACAGTCTCCACGGGCTATCCAGGACATCTACAGGGCCAAAGGTAAACTAAAGGGTCACAACCGGGTCGACCGGGGGCCAAAATGGGCCAAAGAATCCCATTTCGGTCGACCAAACCCCTGGGTCGGTCGGCCTAAACGGGTTGGTTGACCAGCCAGAATAGCCCGGTCAACCGCCTAGACACGGTCAGTTGACCAACTACGAGCAGTGCCATCCTACCCGTGGCTAACAGTCGATCGGTCGACTGATTCACCAAATCGATCGACCGATTCTGGCGACGGACCTACGGAACCCTGTCTGAGAGGTTCTAAACCACGCCCCAGTCACCCCGTTTGATAGGGAAAACAAGGGGAATCCATTTCCTAGCCTCTAGACCACCAAAAGGCACCATTTAAACCCCAAAAATACAATCAAAACGATAAATCCGACGCTGATCCCAAAATCATGTGAAATTAACCCCAGCATGAAATAAACCTCCCTCGGCTCGCCTCGGCCTATGAAACATGGGGAAAATAAACCACATGGGCTAGGGAACCATCCCCCAACCTTCACCGAAGAGTTCTCGCGCTGAGGACTCTGTTTCCATGCAAAATGCCTTATAAATCACCTCCGAGGTCCCAAAATCCGCAAATGGGAAACACCGCACCACCGTCCTGTTCCTCGCTCCATCCTCGCCGCTCCTCACCTGGGGGGGATGAAGGGTTATATTTATAGGAAATAAATCAGGGTTTTAAAAATTCAAAAAATATAAAAATTAGGAAAAATCATTCCCACGATCCTCAAAAAATACACAATGCATCTGCAATCTCCTGGAGCCCAAAATCACGTCGGTTCACCCTACACAGGAGTTCGAAGGCTATATAGCCAAAAATCTGATTTAATCATAAAACAGGATTCGGGACCAATGAAAATGCTCCAAAACCTATGGATTCCAATCCAAAAAATCCTGTGTATTACAGTCCTCCCCTCTTTACAAAAATTTCATCCTTGAAATTTGAGGCAACCACCAGGCCAAGGGGAAGAATGAGTTACCCAGTTGGCAATGCTCCCAGAGCTCCAGGTGAACCTCGATTCTCGTAAAACCACTTCTCTCGAGAGACACTGCCAGACTATTACCATGAATAGAAACACCTCGCTCCTCACACAAGACACTGATTCACAGAGCGAGCATAGCACACACAAGAGTACAAGTCTGGCCCTACCTCAGCCACAACAGAATACTAATCATGGCATCGCTGCAACCCTCTCCCCCACTGAGGAGACACAATCCCCGCCACGAGAAACCTGCCACCGATCAAATCCCATGCTCGGTGGACCAATCAAACACCAGCTCTCTACCTACTGATCAACCTCATGCCTAACACGAGGGACAACCATCATTGTCCCTCAACCAGCTCACACAGTCATCTCAACAGACTGTCATAAAACCATTGGCTCCCTGCCACGAACCAACTCATACCTAGCAAGGTGAACGCCAACAACAACACCGAACCAACTCTGGTCCGAGCACAACCTTCAATAAATCCTTGACCCAATCTAAGAGAAGGTATATCCTACAATCAGCCACCCAAGGCCTCGCTTGCACATGACTCTCGCCATTCTCTACTTACAACAACCAATATCTTCTGTTTGTGAAAATCCATTCGCTTGTCACCAATTACTCGTCAATGGGAAACCCTTACTTGCTCAACTTCCTCTTTCATGCTCCATCATATAGCCTGATACGCACATTCCAAATCTCGACAGGCCATCCGCTGACTCTTTCACTGGCCATCAGTCCATCTCGAGCTGATCCTCATCTGGACATCACATTCGATTCTGATCCGCATGCTAACCCTACCCACCCAGGGGAGCACGGCGAAACCAATTGATAGGATTCCATGATCATCGGTCCACAATAGCACTAGACTCGGACTTACAAGGAAATCCTCCCATGCTGATCACAAGACCAAGGCTCTCTATTCCGCGACATCCCTCTAGGGACCTCCATACACGGGCATTGTCCATTACACATAGTCATCCCAACTTATCACAATTATTCCAAATGGACACATGCCAATCCTCGGCTCTACTCTTGCTACTGATCCATAGGACACAACCTGAGTAATCCAAGGAACATATCTCTAGAATAGACAAGTGCCGCTTGCCACCATAGCAACTTGGTCGACGATGCTGTGACCAATGCAGATGGATCTCCAGACATCACAGATCTTATAACAGCTTGATCCTTCTCACAGCATTCTGAAATTCTAGGACTGAGTTGGGCCTCTCCTAGGCATTACCACAGCTAACCACTTGGCTAGCCTCACTAGGCGTCCACAGCTACCAACTGGGACCCACAACCATCTCTCAAAGGTCACATCTCTAGGACTACGATTCCAAATTGAGGACACAACTCCCAACACAAGTCGAGCACTTAGCTACCGACTCCGACCATCACGTCCTCGTCCTCTTTCAGGCTATACCTTGTAGCCCCCATCTGGGTCTAGCACCAAACACCTGACGTTGCTTCCAACCAGGGAATAGGGTACTTATCTGGCACACTTGTCGTCATATTTCCCCAACTCTTTATCCTACCATTGCCACAAATCACAATGCCTCTAGCAACGGCACAACATTCAACATGGCTCACACAGCTAGATACAATCTCACACCGAGGAATCAATCCTCCGATGCTCTACACATCCTCTAAAATCTGCCTATAGTAACCATTACTACGATCTTGAACCGTGGGTTATGAGCCCACTAGGCTTCCGCTGCGCACTTTACACTATGCGTACAATCATCACAGATAACTCGGGATCTGCCATCCTGACAACCCTCAACTCAATTGGCTAACTTCGGAAGATAGGGTGAAGAAAGCTCATTTATCTCGAACCCAGAGTACAGATTCTCTCTCTTAATCTGGACATCCTCCTGTAACTCCACAAGCTCTAATTCACGACGCATAGGAAATCACAACACTAGCCATGAATTCTCACAAGCACCACCCAACTGGCACTCAACCTTCCATGACAATGCTAGCACCCTCACACATCAAAAGAATGGGCATGGCTTCTTACAGGCAACCACATTGCCAAAAATATAGAACATGTCTTGCACGGACTTCATGGCACACAAGAGGCCAACCAATCCAAACATGCAATGCAAGATGTCAAAACTTAGCAAAAAGGTGATTCTCTCTGACCAAGGAGAAACCAACATACCTCCTACAAAGTAGGTCTCCATGCTTGACCTGACCTCGAACCTCACGTACGCTGGGAACCGCACCTTCCAGCACCAGAAAAATCATCACTACCCCCAGGTCAGCTACTCTGAAAACACTCACCGAGTGTCCTGTCGGACCATAATCACAACATCACTCGAAGCACCATCTTGCAATTTCCCAAACTGCAACTCACCACGCCTCGAGCACTGGCCCTACTGATCGCCAGCCACACTCTGTCACAACAGTTGAGCTAGCCACTGCCACATGCTCCCTGCCTATGCCTACCTCTAATTCTGACCATTAACATGCCAAAATGCTTACCGAGGAGAGAAGAAAAATCCACAAAAGATGCCAAAATCGAAGGCTGCTACCCCTTTAGCCACCGGACATCATTCCCTCGAATCTATCCTTGCTAACACCAACCCATCTCTTGAGCTACCGCCGCATAGACCTCCATGCCAAGAGCCATGACATGATCCATGATCGGCACCTGCCAACGCTCATCCTCAAATCTCGAACTTGCAGTTGAACCCTCACATCTCACCCACCGCCTCACACAGTGCATCCAAGGCAGTGCTAAATGGCCTCTAATTCCACAATCGGGGCCACGAACCAAGCAACCGCCACACAGCCCCGAACCAAATCCAGGACTAACACAACCCATTCACACATAGATGTGCAAGACTTAGAACTCACTGGGTCAACTCTACCCAATCCTACCTCAAAATCTGTAAAAATAATCTGGACTAGCACTCCATCTTCGACGCCACAAAGCATGACGAAAAAATCATGCTCGACAACCTATAGCTCACCTGGAAGATCCTCTGCTCGCCCGAGCACATCCCTCGATCAGAGCATCCACTCCACAACCTCAAACCACGACCTTGACTAATCAGGGGCTAGCTAAACCTCAAGCTGGGTGGCCAAAGCGATAATAACTCCCTCAGAGCACACTCACAGCCATCTAGCCACAAACAATCCTCACCAACCACCTGACCTTGTCGCATATTCCTCGAACGCTGCACTGTAGACTCGCACTTGCCGGCAAACTCTACCCAACGTAGCACAACTGGTGCCACCACTAATGGGAAAAGAAGCTCTCTATCTTACTCCTCAGTCCCCACGCTGGCACTCTAATAATAACTGAAACCACCTTCATAACGCCAACGTTGCGCCCTCTAGCTCTCATGCGAGAAATTAATGCGATAAATAAACATGAAACCCTATGCTAGCTGTCGACTATACTGGACCTTATGGACCGTGATCACTACAATATCTCAAATTCCCATGTACGCCCACAACCACTACTCTGATACCATCTGTAATGACCCAAGATCCGAATACCAAGGATAACTTGATACAATCCATGAGTCGGAGGGCTCGAAACCTCCACTCCACCTTCCCTAGGTGCATTAAACCCCACTCCTCTATCCCAAGGGAATCTCACTTCCCCAACCACCCAAATCTCCCCACTCCCTAGGGGGATTTGTACCATTTATGAGCCAAAAAGAAAAAATCTAAAAATGTGACCAAAAGGGTTAAAAAAAGTGTTGTAACCCTGTGGTAAAAACCAGAAATACTGAACATGTTTAATCTCAATACTTGTCTTTAGTTACTCCTAAGGGAGTCATTAATTTTGAATGAGTAGGGCAAAAGGAGGTTAAACAAGATCTAACATGTAGCCGTGGTTTATTTCTATTAAGTCTGAGTGTAAATGCTTCTAAAAATTTAATTGCTAAACTATACATTCATTATTCTTAAACCAGGCAGAAAAGTAAGGGCTACATCATAAAAGTTCATATAATAGAAGGGTTTGGAAATTGAAAGCTTGATTAATGAATAATGCTTCAGATTGTAATTTTTTTTGATGCATTGTTTTCTTGAGCTTCATGTCTACTGAACTTCATTGATTGACTTCTTGATTTGCTGCTATTCATAATCTGAATTTGATCTCTTGTTCTGATGTTGTTGATATGGAAACCTTTGGAATCTCACCACCTTGAATTCCACTGATGCACCTTCTTTGTTCTCAATTGGTATCTAATCCATGCATACTCTTTGTCGGCAATGCTTGCCAATTGCTCACCCATTTCTATTGATCATTGCAAATTGCTCACTTATTACCTTAATTGGTATAAGAAAACTCGTCCAATAACAACTGGTATATGGCTGACTGATCTTTAGCTGCACCTTTGACCATTGACATTTTTGCACCGTGTCTCACCTACATTTCTGAAAATCCCCTCTTGTGGTTTTGATTTATGACAATTTTTTTATAGTTTCCCACTCCCTCCTTGTGCGTTGATGTCAAAGGGGGAGAGTATTTGTTGAGTCATTAAAGGGGAGATTGTGTGATGCCATGGGGGAGTTTGTTATTGAGTCACTATGTGAGATAGTTGTGAGATGTTGCATAAAGGGGGAGATGCATTAAGAATGAAATGCCGTGTTATTGCTTGTGCTGTGTAGTTGCTTACACCATTCATAATGACTCATAATTGTCATCATCAAAAAGGGGGAGAATATTGTGTCCTTATAATTTTGATGATGATAAATATGGGTCACCATGTTCTGATGATGAAATATGAGTCATTTGTGTGGTTTTGATACTGACAATGAGAGTCCTTCATGAATCCTCATAGTTCTCATGCATAGTCTTCATGTCTTATTGATGTCAAGTTCCATAAGTTTCATTATGAGCATGCGTTCATAGTCCCTGAGATTGATGTCTTCATACTCTTGATTTGGTGCCAAGACTATGCTAACAATGTTGAAAGATCATTCAACTGTTTCATGCATTAGCAATGCAGCACAGCAACACCAAGATTCAGCTCAAAGCAAAGAACGGTTGACCGCTCTAGTCAACTGATATGCCCTACAACAGCTACAGATTAAGGCTGACAAATAGGTTCTCCTTGGTAACAAATAGAAGACTAAGGTGGAAAATGGCTACCCGGGCTAACAAATGGCTAGTAACGCTGAAGCCAGTAGAGTTCATGTTCAAGCTCAATGTAATGCCAGCCCTGGAGTTATTGCAAGGTTCAGTCAAAGGTGAAGAATGTTGCTCAATGGTGACATATAGCTTGTTATGGCTGATAAAAGTTGACACATGGATGAGAAATGGACAAAGGTGAAGCTTTTGTGAAGATGCAGTAGACGCCATGCCTATTTGGAGTCGACGCCATGAAGAGCCACAGCAGTAGTGAACAATAATGAAGAATAGGAGTTAAGGGTGAAAAATACACCCTTAAGAGTGACAAATGCATCTTATGGTTGACAAATAGACGATGAGGCTAAAAGGCCAAGCAGGAGTTAAACGAGTGCTCGCTCAACTCAAGCTATGCCGAGTAGGAATCAGACGAGTGCTTGCTCAATGCAGGGGGTGGCAAGCAAGACCTTACGTGCTCTCTCATGCTAGGAAGAGAGCACGAGTGCTCGGAAGAAAGAGAACAAGTGCTCGAAGCACATCTGGTTCGTTGACTCGACTCCAGTAAAGATCAAGTCTCTTGCCAGCTAGGCCGACCTAAAAATGAAGGAGTCCAAGCTATATCGAAGAAAACCGAGCTAAAGCAGTCCAAGCTACTGTAGCAGTCCGAGCCACTTTAGTAGTACGAGCTAATGTAGCAGTCCGAGACACTATAGCAGTCGAGCACTATAGCAGTCTGAGCTACTGTAGCAGTCCAAGCTAAAATTGAAGAAGGCCGAGCTAGTGTAGCAGTTAGAGCTTCTGAAGAAGTCTGACCACTGTAGCAGTCCGAGCACTGTAGCAGTCCGAGCCACTTTAGCTGTGTCTGAGCTTAAAGCCATCAAGTTCGAGCTACTGTAGCAGTCCGAACTACTGTAGCAATCCGAGCCATATTATAGCTTGATCCGAGCAACTGTAGCTGTTTGAGCTACTGTAGCAGTCTGAGCTAAAAATCATGCTGTCCGAGCTACAGTGAAGGAGTCTAAAAGGAAAAAACTAGGAGGTCCGAGCTAGAACTGTAGCATTCCGAGCTTAACAGATGCAGTCCGAGCCAACACTGTTGAAATCTGAGCTAAGGATGAATAACAGTCAAGCTAATAAGGGTGTACTATATGTGGCTTAGGCTAGAAAATATCCTAAAAGGAAGTTTTTCAGAGATATTATGTATGCCACATGCCCGGCTTGAAGGCACATGATTGGCACGTGATCCTAGGAAGGTTGGCATGTTTTTTTTAGAGTATTCCAGAGAAAGAATATTCCCTTCTTTGCCAGATGGACCAATAAAATTTCACTAGGTTAATTTTCTCATCCAATGCTTTCTGGAGGCTCTGTTATAAAAACACATCATCTCTTCAAGCTATAGGTGGCGCCGTCAAAGAGGAGGAGAGCCCATCTGAGAAGAAAGAGAGAGTAGTCCAGTTCGGAGAGAAAGAAAAAGAAAGGGAGATCTGCAAAGCTTTAGAAACTATAGTCAAACTACTTCCATAGGAAGCTACATTCCTTTATTTTTCTCATTGAGTCCTTGGACCTCCTGAACGGGCCCACGGGGCCCCAGCGCATTCCATCGGAATAACCTCAAAATGGAGGGGGGGCGCCGACTATGGCGGATTCCCACCGAGTGCGGGAGACATCCCACGACTCCACCGCGTAGACTCGGTGACCATGCAACTCGCCCGCATCGAGGGCACACAGCCCGCTCCACTCCAATTCAGAGATGGCACAGCGATTGCGACGCATGGACAAAATCGAGGACAAGGTCCGATACCTAGATGATGTTTTACTTTCCGCCAAACCCCGCGGCCTCATCGACTTCCACGCTCCCTTTTCCAGGGAGATTATGAAGGCTCCCATCCCTCCAAAATTTCAGTTGCCATCATTCACCCCCTACGACGGCACCACCGACCCGGCCGACCATATGCATAGTTTTGAGTCCAACCTAGTGTTCCACCAGGCTTCAGACGTTGTGAAATGCCTGGTATTCGTCACCACCCTCCGGGTGAACGTCCGCACCTGGTTTGAGTCCCTGTCGGCCGGGACCATCAGCTCCTTCCAACAGCTAAAGAAGCTGTTTAAGAAGAACTTTATTGGCTGTCCCAAGGAAGCCAAATCCGTGGTGAGTCTACTCGCCACCAGGCAGGGGCGAGAGGAGACCCTTTGGGACTACATGTCCCATTTCCAAGTAGAGGCACTCTATATCCCTCGTCTCGACATCAGTATCGCCACCACCGCCTTGACACAAGGGACTCGGGACTCCATCCTCTGACGTTCCCTCGGAGTTGAAGCCCTGGCTACCCTAACAGACCTTCTCGCCCTGGCGTAAAAGCACAACAAATGTGAGAAGAACATCGCGGCCCTTGGCCGTCTGACCGGAACCGAGCAGTCCGACTGAGAGAGATCTGTCGGTTCGCCTCGAGTGGGGATGAATGAGTGGGAGCGGTGGGACTGAGAGTGCCGTGACCACTCGGAACATAAGGAGAGGGGCAGTTACTGTCACTACACACCCCTAACAGCTCCGCCTGACTAGATCCTCATGGAGATCTGTGAGGAACCCTTCCTCTAGTGGCCGCCAAAGATAAAGTTTGACCCAAGAATGCAAACAGAAGACCCGGACCCGAGCACGAGCACCCCCACAGAGGGTTTGTACCTCATCCAGGTGGGGGAGGACCCGAGCCAAACACTCCAGATTGGGGCTATCTTATCCGAGCAATAGAAGAAAGCGGAAGCAAATCAAGATGTGTTCACCTGGTCCGAGGACGAGCTCCCCAGAATCCCACCAGAGGTGATAACTCACTAGTTGAAGCTGGATGCAAGCCACCCCCCAGTTCAGTAGCGCCGGACGCTGCAACCTCGAGCGACAGGCCATTATCAGGGAGCATGTGAGTAAAAAGTTAGGCTCGTTGTCCTTGTTCCCAAGAGTAACAGGAAGTGGAGAATGTACGTAGACTACACGGATCTCAACAAGGCTACGCCCAAGGACAACTTCCCCATGCCACAGACTGACCAATTGGTCGATGCAATGATCGGGCACGAAATGCTAAGCTTTCTGGATGCCTAATTAGGGTACCATCAGATTAGCATACATGGGCCCGACCAAGATAAAATGACGTTCGTCACCGACCACGGCTTGTACTACTACGCCCGCATACCTTTCGGGTTGAAGAACACAGGAGCCACGTACCAGCGCCTGGTCAACCAAATGTTCAATGCTCAGATAGGTCGCAATATGGAAAGTCTGCATTGACGACATGCTCGTCAAAAGCCTTCGAGCCACCGAACACCTCACTGACTTGGCAGAGACGTTCGCCACTCTTCGGAAGTTCGCTTTGAGGTAGTGCACATCTAAAGGAAAGAGAGCATCCGAGTAGACGCCCTGTCCCACCTGGCGTCATCGACTACCACCTCCAGTTCGAGGGCCATCTTGATAGAAGAGCTATCGGCCTTAAGCATAGAAAAGCAAGCATCCCAGGTGAACGTCGTCAATTATGAACCATCAAGGATGGACCCCATCGCGGACTACCTTCTTCACCAATGATTGTGAAGGATCGCTCACAGGTTCGACGAGCAAAAGCCTGAGCAACGGATGCCTCTTCAGGCACTCACCATCACAAATTTTGTCAACGTATTTTTTAGGTCCTTGATTTCATTTTCCAGATCAACAATGAATAATTCTGAGTTGACACTTTCTTCATCACTACTTGCAAGTCTTTCACTTAAGGAAGCATTGGCATTTTTAACATTTTCAATTTCAGCTTTAAGTTTTTCCAATTCTTCTGAGCTGTCCGACACCACACACTTACCCTTTTCAAAGACCAGCAGCCTTTCTGACATGGTGGTGTTCAAGTGTTTTAGTTTTTCAATTTCCTCCTTAAGCTTGTCATTTTGAATTAATTCATTTATTAGAATCTGATCATCTGGATTAACTTCATGCTTTCTTCCGGCTTCAAATTCCTTCAAATCTCTTTGCTATTTTTCAACATTTTTCTGTAACTCCATGTTTACAGACTTGATAGCATTACATTTTTCAGCAAGAAGATTCTTCTCTTGTTTGAGTTTCTCCAATTTTTCTTCATTTTCTTTGGAGAATTTTCTAAGAGACTCATTTTCAGACTTCAGCTTGTTTAAATCTGAGTTCGCACTTTCAAAATTTTTCAGTAATTTTTCATACTGGTCATGATTGTTAACAAGAGTCTGATTATCATTATTTAAACTGAGTTTCTCTTTGAGTTCAGATATCTCATTTGCAAGTTCTTGACTTTCCATTTTTAGCAATCTGATTTGTTTTAGCATGTTTTCATTATCAGACTTACATGCATCATGAGATTGTTTCAGCTCCAAATAATTTTCATCTGTGAGATCAGAGATATTCTGACCAGTTTTCTTTTTCAACTTTTTGTATTATTTTCTTAGTTTATCATGTGACTCTAACAGATCACCGTATGCATCCTGCCAGTCATCCAGAGTATAGTTCTCGAAGAGGTTTACCTGATCATCATCCTCTTCTTCATTCTGATTGCCCTTCTCAATCTGCATATCCAATTGTTTCCCGTGCATGTGGCCTTCGGATTTTGATTTCTCGACATCGAACACACCCTGAACTAATATGGGATACAGTAATGGTTCCCCCCTCCCTGGGGCTCCTCTCTTCTAACACAATGGCCAGGCCTTGCTCTAGACATGTTGTGGGTTCGGTGGCTAGAGACGCACTCGTGTATGCATCTCTATCCATTTTAATTCAAGGTCGATTCCCTGATACCTCACTGCACTGTTCCATAGCCCAGAGGGAGTTGGGGTCACCTCTAAAGCTTGCGTGCTCATCCTATGCTAATGGGATGTTAATTGCACGAGTGACTGCTCTCTGTGTCTAGATTGTTTAAACCCGTGTACTAACTATGAACCATTCACAAATGCTAATCTACTAACCCCCTAACTTGCATAGTAACTGTCTATCTCCGTGAGTGCTAACCCCTTAACCCCGCGAGCATTAACATGCTAACCTCTGTGAGCGCCATTTCTCTAACTCCTTGACCATTGTGATGTGCTGCTATATCTCTTCTACTCCGTATACAGTTTGGAATTGCTGAGCTCTGTTATTCTGATAACATTAGCTTCAGTGCTTCAGGGAGGGGGACATGCCCCACTGATACCTCACAATCACAATTCGGTCAAAGGGTCGTGTCTATTTGTGATACGAATCCCCTATGGGCCACAAGGTGAACATTAACAGGGTTTTAACCCAACAGCAAATCCACTGTCCCTAGGGACATTGTGGTGACTATGGAATGTATGCCCCTCGTAGGCTAGCCCTTGGGGTTTCCTTTCCTCTTAGTTGTCCCTTTGCCAAATTATGTGTTGACTACGAGTCGCATGCCCCTTGTAGGCTAGCCCTCGGGGTCCTCGCCTCCCTCATTGGTCACCTTATCCAATCGATTCCAACCTACGGAGCAATGGTGCCCCTAGTAGGCTAGTCCTCGTGATGACATGAGGTGCATGGTTAAAGTTTATTAAGTCTGATTCTGATATTTTCAAGAAAATCATCTTCAAACATGCAAAATGCATTAAACTTAAACCAAGTTAAACCTTTTAGACTTTCATAATTTCACATAATGAGAGATTCCTTATTGACACAAATTCAGATTTATGATCATGATATGTAAATTGAAATCTTCTCAGTTATGAGGTCAAGAGATAAGAGAGCTGTCAAAAGTTTGAGATTATTGAGCTGAGAGCATCATAGCTGTGTCTGGGAATAGACAGATCAGCTTGACAGATAAGGCAGGAGGGAATTTCAGCAAAATACTCTTTTGACAAGATAAAAGAAACAGCATGGAGACATCAATTTGAAGTCCTCATTGCAAACTTGACTAAGAGACTGACCAGAAGGAGAGACAGAGTCCAATGGAAAACAGATAAGCCTATGGATGCTCCCCCTGAGTGCATGCATGCAACCTTTTTTTTTAAATTTTCAATATGTATGTCATGCAAGGAGAATTAAAAAAAAATTATGATACCACTTGTTGCATTTAAGAACATATGTGCAAATGCTTTAACTCCCCCTCGCTAAATGCATTGAAGGACCATATATATATCATCCTGACTAAGCAGGGAACTGAGCATAAGCAAGCATTCATGACTCACAGTAACTAAAATGACAGACTCCCCCTACCAGAATGCCATGATTGACAATTTCAGATTCAGATTTCAGGTTTTGAAGTTGGGAGATGTCACTGTTATTAATCTAGGCAATTTAAACAGATCAAGCATGATTTGAACCTACCTAAATTCAAACATGAAGATTCAAGTAAACAAACCTACGAATACCAGAATAGGGTTTGTCACAGTTGGGTGCCTTGGCTTGTTAACTCCTTTATTCACCAGCTCCCAAGGCACACCTGCAAAACACAACTCTCATTTTGTGTTTTTAGGTACCCAAAACTCCTTGGGTCCTACATTGTTAGTAGCACCTTTGATTGGTGCTTTCCTCAACCTTTGGGCCTGTTTATCATCATTCATCATTAAAGCACAATGATTCATGGAGTGCCCAAATATTCCACAGTAGTAGCATGAAATAACAGATTTTAGGTTCTTTTTATGCACATCATTATGAACATGAATTTTATGTGCATTGGCATGGAAATTTCTGTTATTTGCATGACCAAATTATTTTCCATAATCAAAACATTCAAAGTTTTTCTTTTTAAAAATAAATTTATTCTTCCTGAGAGCATTTGTATTTGCAAGAAATTTTATCTTTTCAGAGATGAAACTTTTTCCCTGAGCATGCCAACAGTCTTTGACTGTGTGGCCATGCTTTCCGCAATGAGAACAAGCAAAAGATTTTTCTTTAAATTCAAGGTTGTTTTTAACAAAGCCACTTGTTTTTGCAAGATTCTTGACAGGTTTGGAATTAAATTTCATTTTTCTGGCATGCCAACAATGAGCAACACTATGGCCTTTCTTGCCACAGTGGAAGCATGAGGTAGAAACTCTGTTATTGATTTTAACCCAACATGCATTTGCCTTATGACCTGGTTTGCCACAATTAAAGCATGTAACTCTTTTACTCAGATAGGCATGATTCCTAACATGTGAGTCTCTAGCATGAATTGCAGAGGAGTTCAAATCATCTTTCTTCATCACATTGCAGTCAGCCATCTCATGGCCTTGTTTACCACAATAAAAACATTCAGCACGCTTGGCATGATATTTGTTTCCATCATTCTTTTTCAACATTTTACCCTTTTGTTTTGATTTTTGATTTTCTTGAGAGACGGTTTGTTTTAAGGAAGAGGGGACAGATGAACTAGCTATGTTAGTGCTACTCACAAAAGTCGTGTAGAGCTTATCCCTCACTTCAGAAGTACCGATGTGGCCGACTGGAGCCGACAGTGGAGGCAGATGATGAGGCCTCCTAAGGTGGAATATAGGTAGGTTCAGATCGTCAGTCTGAATCTTAGGTTGGTGTCCGATGGTATAACACGTGAACACCCTGGCTGCTTCGTTGAGGAGCCAGACCGTCCTCCTTTTCTAGGAGCGCCTCTTAGGGCAGCTAGGTGTCCCCAGCCTATCAAAGATCGAGGTACGCTGTGGAGGATTCTCCATCGTGGTGTCTGCCTGAGGAGAGCTTAGGGCTGGATGTCGGTGGGGCCCAGAGCGAGCCCATCTCTATTTCCGCCTATCTGTGCGAGAAGTGATGAAGGGTTGGGGGCCGCCAGATGACGTGGCCGCGGGGTCAGTTGCACCTTGCTTGGCGCGACACCTTAGTGCTCGAAAGGGGTTGCTGAGGCGTGCTCTCCAGACAGCTTGAGCTTCCTCCGGGGTGACCCAGATCCTTCTCAAGTATGATTGCTAGTCTCCCTCGTCCTTGTTCCTCCGATGAGACTTGGGAGCTTGAGTGCCAAAATGGTGCTGGTGCTTTCGGGCCATTGCCGAAGCATCCGCCCGCTTAAGTTTGCTTTATCTTCCCATGTTTGACGCAGGAGGCTAAAGCGGTTGGTAATGGGGACTATAGGGACGATCCATTCCAGAGGAATAATGGGTTCGCCCGCATCTAGGCGAATTCGTAAGTCTTTGATAAGAATGGTTTTCCTAGAGTTACTGGTGGTAGCAATGGGTTGCTTGCCTTTACGGCTACGATGGTGCTCCTTCTGGGGAGCGGAAGATGACTCCGCTCAAAGGTGGTAGGTCGAGAAAACCCAGCCTGCGGGTGCTAGTGGCACAGGGCCATTCATCGGGAATACCAGGGTGGACCCCCAAGATGTGAAGTCTGTAGTGAAGGCGAGCGGCTGGGTGGCTCGAGTGTAGGCTTTCGCCCGAGTGGATAGTAGTGTTGCGGATGCTCACCGCGACATGTCCACACCCGAAGTTGTCACTGCAGGCGATATCGGGATGCTGGTGACCCAAGGCCTTGAGCCTGAACTGGGAGCTGGCAGGATCGGAAGGCGCGACAGAGGGCGCTCAGTCTGTACTGAGGTCACCGCGTCCCACAAAGGCAGACCCGTGCTGGGGATCGACGTTGTCGGATTACAGGAGGAATGCCCCCGAGGTAGAGCCGAGAGATCCGAGGCCTGATGCGGACCACTCGTAACAGACATCATCCACGGGAAACCCCAGAGTTGTACGTCTGGTCTGGATGCTAGGACGCCTCGTGCCAGGGGTTGGAGACCCGGGCGAGGCGATCGCGCTTCTGCGGTTCGGGTCGGGAGGCCCGAACCGGGTGCTGGGGAGCCCTACCCCCGGTCTTGGAGGCCCGAGTGGGGAGCTGGCTCGGTAGGAGCTCAGGGTTGATGGCCCGAGCTGAGTGCTGAGGAGCCGAACACCGTAGGGTGGAGACCCACACTGGAAGTCGGCTTGGGTGGGGCTTGGGGCTGGAGGCCCGAGTGAACTGCAAGACTAGAGACCAGAACCTGGGACGCAAGGCTTGCGTCGGAAGCCAATCGAGACTGGGCCCGGGGACTAATGCTTGCCCAGGCTGGGACTAGTATGGAACCCCTATGGGCACCGGTGGCAGGAGAGTCGAGCCTGACGCTCAGCCTGGCTTTCGAGACTGGTAGATGGTGTGGCGCCATGGTGGCACCAGAGGAAACAGGAGCTGGAGGTGGTGGTGGGGCCGCCACGGGGACCACACCCAAGAAGTAGGGTGATCCGATGACTGGGGCGAAGCTGCCAAAAGCGATTGGCACTGCTAAGTAGACCACCCGTGCATGGGTGCCGACGGCGATGGGCCCGTAGGTGATGGCCGCCATAGTTGCTGGAGTCCTGGATGAGTAGAGGCGACGGTCGGGCGTGGTCATCGAACGCAGTCTGGCAATTGGGAGACAAACTGGAAGCTACTGGGAAGTACGAACAGGTGCTCTTTTGCTATCCCCTCCTGCAAGGACAGGAAAAGGGCACCCGGACTTCAGGGCTGGCATGGACTTTCGCATCAGTAAAAAGAAGGAAGGCGGGAGATGTCCCACCTGGCGTGCCATCCTTTTTGTTCCACCCCCGGGACGGTTCTGCCGGGGCCAGTGTGTGCGGTGACCTGAGTGAGGGGTAGGACACACCCACGGGAGGGATGCCAGAGGTTAATGGGCCTCGGGCACCCCCTCTCATGATCGGATCCACCTCAAGGCGGCACCATGCACTCGCCTTTTACGGAGAGTCGAGGGGAGACCGAGTGACACGAGAGGTTTTCCAGGTTAACGGGAAACGTGGCTGGCATGCGGGTGTGCCAGTCGATTTTTTGACAATCACCCGAGGAACCGAATGTTTAACTGGGGATGCACCGCCAGGGCACGGCATGTGGACTCGGGGGATGAGCGACACGTGGAGGGAAGAACGGTTCCGTAGGTGCGAGTGCACAGGCGACTATGGGGAGTCATGTACAGGATGTCTTTCCCCACCGATCGCAAGCAGTCAGTGTTTATTTACATCGGATTGAATCCGAAGACCTTTGTTCCATGCCGAAGTGGAGTCCGTATTCCTGAAGCCTGGGATGAAGACCCGAGAGTACTTTGCAGCTGTAGGATCGTATCAGGCTGGGTCGTGTTGGCTGGGGGTGAAAGGTGCTGGGGGTTCACACCTGGTGACACAGAGGGTAGCTGGAGGCCCGAACATGGATGTGAGAGCATACATCCCACTGGCGGTGTAACGCTGAGATGTATATGTATTTACAGGTGGGCCGTGACGGCCTGGGTACAACTGGGGCATGGCTCGGGACAATTCTGACATGCTAGTCGGTCCCCAGGTCGATGCGTGACATATGAGTACATGTGTGTTTCATAGAGAGTTCCTCCTATGACGTAGGCCGTGGCCGCAGTGTCGAACTGGGGCTTGTGGATGACTGGGTGATTAAGGGGACACATCGGTCCGCTATTTGGATGAGGGTCGATCATGGCTCGAGTTGAGCGGTCGACGTGGCCTCGTTGCTGAGAGGGAGCAAGACGTCATGACTTGCGTATGGTCATGGCCGACGGGCATGTGAGGGGTGACCCCGGCATGAGGGGGCGTCTACCCTTGTCTTAGCATCTCACATGAGGCTGGTGTGGACTTGTGTGTCACAGCTACCTAACACGTAAGGAAAGTGCAAAAGACATACCCTCAGCGTGTCAGGCCGACTGACAAGTCACACACGCACAATTCTCCCTGGCTCGTTGTATGGAGCCCGCTCGAAGCCTTGGAGCTGCCGGATGCTGGAGCTTAAGTGCCCTTGATTCTTTGAAGGATCTCGTCTCTTTGCCCCTTGAGCCCCTAAGGGGTTTTTATAGGGGAAGTTGAAGGGTCAGGGGGGTTTACGCAGGTTGGCCAAGGGGAGAGATGGGAGAGAGAGAAAGGGGTGGGGTGTTTAAATAGGGAATATTTTGGGGTTTAAAAATCTAAACATTCTGAAAATAGGGAAAAATACTATTCACGATCCTCGAAAAATGCACACCACGCTCGCAACGTTCCGGAGCCCGACAACACGTCGATTTACCTTACACAAGGTTTCGAAGGTTCGACAGCCAAAAATCCACGTAAATCACAAAACACGATTCGGGATCCACGAAAGCGCTTCGAAACTCACGGACTTTGATTTGAAAAATTCGGGGCGTGACAAAGGGGGTGAGTCCTCTTCCAGCCAGGAGGGCTCTTCATCCTTTGGGTCTTCAGGTGGGGGAAGTTCCAACACCTCATCGAGCACAGACACTTCTAGTTCTTCATCCGGCGGGGAATCTTCCTCCTTCTCATTGAGTTCTTCTGAAGGTGGAGAGATGATGATTACCCCAGGTAATTTTTAGGAGTCTATTGTCCTCATATTTTGTTTGTGACTCCTTTGCTTATCTTGCCACTCATTGTGCAGCTGTCAAGTCGGCCTCCTCTGTAGACGAGCTCTCAAAACTTATTGAATCTGGCCGACATGCAGACATGCCGGACTATGACGGAGATCTGAGAGCCCTAGAGCTTGGGACAATAGTTGATACAAATCTCTTAGAATTAGGGGCGTCTGATGGAGTTGCACTACCTTTTGCCCCATGGTTGTTGACGGATATTGCCAGCTTCATTGAGCCTAGCGGGGTACATACTTCAGGAATGTGTTGCATCTTCGCATATTTTCCCTTGTGCATGCTTGTTACATTTGGAATTTTCTGATGTTTACTGTTCCATTGATTTGGACAACTGTTGATCAAACAGAGGCAAGGCCTCTCTCTCAACTTGGGGAGACTGATATGGCAGAGGGGTCACCTTAGGCACTTTTAGGGGAGCAGGACAGTGTTGGCCATATGGCTGCCTATACTGAGCCTTCAGCTCCAAGTATTCTTTTATCAGAAGCCCATATTGTCTATTGGATGAATTTTCCTTTCTGTGACATTAACCATCTCTCCACACATTTCTTTTTAGCCATCCCCCTCCCACGGAGCCAGCGATAGAAGCCTATGCCATCATGGTTAAGCGAATCAATGTGAGCAATGAATCCTACAAGTGATTGGTATACTTGCACCAGCAAGCCCAATAATTCAGTAAGGATGATTATATGATGATTAGAGTATGATTTGAGCAGTTTTACTCTGGAACCATAAAGAAACTGCATGCCTGCAGGTTGGGTCCTTTCAAAGTGTGCAAGGTAGAGGAGAGATTCCTCACCAACATCAAACCACAAGAACGAAAAACTCCAAGAAAACTACACGCAATCCTTAAGTACAATCCAATGCTAGATTGCTAGAGGAGAAGAACCCTCACAACCACCCCTACAGACCGCAAAAGGAATCACCAAGCAACAATCACACCGCAGACCTGGTTCTTCTAGATTGCCTGAAATGCTCATCGCAATTGTCCTTCAAAAGATTGGTTAGATTCCACCCTCCATTAGAAGGTTGGCTAAGACCTCAATTTTGAAATGATTTCCTGAACTAGCCCACTTTTTTTTGAGTTTGAGCTCCCAAGATAGTGGCTCTTGCCACGGATTCCTCATTACTCCAATTTGACATACAATTCCCATAATTATCCATAGTGTCCTCATTCTATCACCATAAGATTTTGATAATCTTGTTGTTTTTGGCCAGATCTCATAGAATAAGATCTAGGAGGGATTTCCGACTGTTGAATACCGCCTTTCAGATGCATTGCCACAATCATGCTCACGAGCTTCTCTGTCATTTCTGTCAATAGAAGGAAACTAAGAGGCACCGGAAACTTTCTTGGTGCTGGAACATGATCCCATAGGCAACACTGTATCACAATCTCGGTTAGATACTTAGATTACCTCCCCCCTCTCTATTCTCTGCTATGGCCTGCTGTTTGATAGAATTAACTAGGCCCAATAGATTCCTTTTTCAATGCTAATGTAACTGATGCCTCCGATGCATAGAATCCTCCTTCAATCTTTGTGCAATTTGCAATGCCAACTAAAACATAGCTTCCATCCATGTTGTCTCTGCTGATTGAGTGATCCATGCTCTGGCATTCTCATCTCTAATGGCAAGAATAAATTAGCTTGAATTCTTCCCTCGCATTGAATTTTCCTCAAATTTCTGTGAAATTTCAGCCTTCTCTGTAACCATAGCGTTACACCTAACACATCATGACTTTTATTCTTAGATGCATGTGGAGAATCATTTACCATCCGAACAACAGACACAACTAAGTTGGCTGGGAGTTCTGTTGAATGTAAATCCGACTCATCGTGAATCACTGAGTTGACTCAGTCTTCTTCCTCTTCTATCCTTTCTCCTTGGTATCCCTGACCTGACTATAAGAATTGCAAACTTCAATAACTCCTTCATATATCCAATCCATCTTCCTTGAATAATGGGATGGAGGATCTTCGAAGCACACATCAATCCAGTACTCTAAACCACCCCAATGAAGCTTCAAACATTTAGGAACTTCAGAACTTTGCAGCACTTCTATTAGAACCTAAGTGAACTCAAGATTATTCCATGACTTAATTGGACCTCCAATCCAATGGCATCTTGCAGTGCACACCTTTTATGAGCCTTTTCCACTAAAATTTTAGTTTAATCAGTGCTCACCCAGAGCATTACAAGGACCAAATTTCTAATTGCATCAGATCTGAGTCATTGAAAACGAAACATGCCCTAACATGTGAACGTTTCTCAACTTCCTCTGATCCACACGACTTGCATTAGAAAGCATGTTGCAGGTTTAGCACTTGAAACATCTGTAATTCATTCGCGCGATTTTTTGTCATTTGACTTTATCTAGTTTACAAACATTGAATTGCTTGTTGGTTCTGCATCAAATTTTCTCTGTAATTAAGCAACTGTATTTTTTCCTACCCACAGCTGCAGAGTTTCTATGTTGTTGCTGCTCGCTGTCGCAGCGTTTGCAGGAAAGGGGAAGTGAAATGAGGACTGGAGTCGAAGTTGGGCAGGTGCGGATTTCCGTGTGCGGTCGCTGGTCGTGCGAGGTGAACGAAGTCCTGGCGACCGGGAAGGACTTCGTGTGTCGCACCTCCCGGACGAGTGGTGCGAAGCCGGCGCTGGAGATGTTGAGACTGGGGGACGTGTTGACGCGGTATCCCACGGTCGTGCACTCGCCGTTGCCGGTGGACGTGTGAGCAACGCGAAGCCGATCCGGTTGGTGGTGCTGGCGCCTGACGGGAAACCGTTGGGCGTCTGGCCCAAGGCGCCCACCAATTCAAACTGGAGACTCCTCGGACAGGCGCCACACGTCAGTTTCAATGGGGGCCCACTGCGGCACTGTGAGCGTCATGGCGATGGGTGGGCATTTCGTCTCCGCGAAGGCGAGTTGCCGCCCCATACGATGGAGGAAGTATCATGAGCCGGCTTCTCTTCGCGCTGGTGGACTCCGTCATGACGAACCAAATGAACGCGTGGCGCTACATCCGCGCGCGCGACCATGAACGACCGCTGGGCCACTTCGAGATGGCCCAGGGCCACATGCGCTACTGGGCCTGGACACGAAACTGGTGGCGCTCGACGTGGGAGACGCCATGAACCCAAAGCATTGACGCTTGTGCTCGCAGGCACTTTCCAGTGGGCGATAGACGTCCCGGCATGGCCATCCACGCTTTCGATGGCGGGCGGAGCCAGTCTTTACTGGTTTGGCGCCGCGCTCATTGAATGGCGCCGTGGGAGGCGAAACATAGGGGGTTGACACATGCCGTTGAAACGTGCGTGCTCATGGCGGGGCACGCATGGGGAACGACAAAGCGGCAATTCTTGCCGCCGAATCAGCACGAAGACGCAAAGAGCGCGAGGAGCGCCGGGCGAAAGCCTTGGCCCTCCTCGCCTCCGGCATTTCTGCCATTGAGGTCGCGTCTCGGCTGGGAGTCTCTCCGCGCACGGTGCGCGCTTGGCGCCAGGGGGCCGCATGAGCCCCCAACCCAAGTTGATCGGCCTTAAGCGGAGCGCCTACCGGCCATATCGCCAATGGGCGGTGGACTCCCTGGAATACGCGGACAAGTTGCCGCCTGACGCGCAAGCATGGCTTGAGCGCTTCCTCCGCGAGCACTACGACGCAGACACGGAGTTGCTCAACCCTGAGCGACACCTGCGCAAATGCCGCCGCTGTCGCAATGGCGAGCCGTGCAACAAGCGCCGAGAGGGCCCTGCCATCCACCGAGACGAGGTGGTGTTGACGGATGAGTGCGTGCTGCCTCGCCGCTGGCGCCGCTGGTGGGGGAAGCAGCTGGAATTGTGGCCCGCACTGGTGGCGGAGTGGCTCAACCGCGCCCATGGCGGCGTCGAGGTGGCCACATGGCGCGACTACCGGCGCGAATGCTTCCGGCGCCAAAACTACGCATATGACGACGTCTACTCTCGCGGCGGAGTCTCGCTGTGGGAGGACTTGGAGCGAGTGGAAGCCGAGGGGGTTGTGCCCGTCGTCCGCTCGACGCGAGGGTGACATGAAGAAACACCACCAACAGCCGCAACAGCAGTCTCTTCCGCGCCCCACGGCGCCCCTGACTCCCGTCCAGCCGAAGGACGAAACGGCGGAGGTGAGGACATGGCTTGCCCTCGGCCGCGTCGAAGGAGGCCGTCATGCCGTGGCCTACCTCAAGACGCAAGGGACGCGAGTTGTGGAGTCTCTCCTGTTGAATTCGCGCTATGGCCCCATGCCGTGCAATGACGCCAGCATGGCGGAGGACACGTGGGAAGAGGCGAGTTACCCCGTCCTCTTCCTCGGCCAGCCACCCCTCACGGTGAAGGCCGAGACGCTGACGGAGGGCAAAGCGCTGGGCCTCCACAGGGTGGGCGGGAAGACGCTGGCGGTGGAGGTGGAGGTAGAGGGGAATCGCTTGCTTTCAGAGGAGGGGCGCGCGCTGTGGGCGGGCAGCAAAATGGACGCGTGGGCGGAGTTGACGAGTTACGCCGCTCACAACCTCCTGCCGAATTGGCAGGCCGAGCGACGCCGCGCGGCACGGAGGAATGCATGACTCACTACCCCATTCACTTCGTGCATTGCTTCGAATGCCGACTACCCGTGACTCCCACAGGTAGGCCGCTGGGCGGGAGCACGACACAGCAGGCGGCCGATGCCGTGGCGAGGTTGTGCGAGATGCTGCGCATCGCCTACCGACAGCAGGTGACGCCGTGAGCGCATGGCAACATGCAGGCGCCTATGTGGCGGCCTTTGCCGTCACAGCCATCGGATGTGTCGGCATCGGGTGTGGCGTAGAGTGGCCTGGAGTCGTCGCCATTGGCCTCGCCGTGGGTCTCCTGCTCGGCTTTCGCGCCCTGGAGACGCTGGACGGTCGGCACCGCGCGCAGGACGTGGCGGCACTTGTGGCGCAGGTGGCTGCGCTGAAGGCCGAGATGGCGAAGGCCACTGAGACGGCTGAGGGCGCGTTGCGCACGGCGCGCGCCGCAAACGAATCCCGCAAGCACACCTACTGAGGGCAACATGGGCGACAACGACGAGACGAAGAACGCTGAGAAGCTGCCGCCCGCGTGGGACCGCAAGGGCGGCCTGATTCCTGGACGCGGCAGCCTCAACCCCGGAGGCAAGCCGAAGTGGGTGAAGGAGTTCCAGGTCGTCTTCCGGGACAGACTGGCGCAGCGCGCGGCGGATGTCCTGGAGAGGGTCATGGACAGGGCCCTCAACGTCGAGGACATCGAGAAGGCTGTGAGAGAGGCGGAGGCGCAGAACAAACCCCACGTCATCGCCAGTCTCGAAGGCGCGCTCAACGAGCGCTACAAGCAGGCAACCAACGCGGCCGGGCACGCGTTGAAGTACATCCTGCCCGTCGTGAAGCTGGACAACAAGCCGACGCCCGAGGAGCGTGAGGAGGCTTCCGCGCTGCGGAAGCTGTCGACTGGCGAGTTGCTATAAGATGGGGTTTAGCATCCTTCTTGGAAAACAGGTATTTTAAAGCTGAGTGATTGGAATTGACAATGACCTTAGCCCCCAAAAGATATGATCGAAATTTTTCTAGGGCAAAAATGGTAGATAGTAATCTATGGTGGTGTAGTTCATCTGAGCATCAGCAAGGGTGTGACTTGCATAATAGATTACCATGGGTTTCTCATCAATCCTTTGTCCTAAGATAGCTCCTATAGCATAGTCAGAGGTATCGCACATGATTTCAAAGGGCATCAACCAATCTGGAGATTATAGAATTGGGGCTTGAGTAAGGATGGCTTTTAAAGAGTGGAAAGTCTCTAGACAAGAATCATCTAATTAGAACGGAGTGTCTTTTGCCAACAATTGAGTGAGAGGACGAGCAATGGCAGAGATATTTTTGATGAATCTTATGTAAAAACTAGCATGGCCAAGAAAAGATCAAATTTGTTTGACAAAAGTAGGGGGAGGAAGATTGGAGATTAAATCCACCTTAACCTTATCTACCTTTATTCCCCTTTCTGAAATAATATGGCCTAACACTATTCCTTCTCTTACCATGAAGTGGCTTTTCTCCCAGCTTAGCACCAGATTTGACTTTATGCATCTTGCCAGTACCTTCTTTAGATTCTCCAAGCATCCATCAAATGAATCACCAAACACTAAGAAATCATCCATGAAGATCTCCAAGAACTCACCCACCATTTCTGAGAAAATTACCATGATACATCTTTGAAAGGTAGCAGGGGCATTACAGAGCCCGAATGGCATTCTTCTAAAAGTAAACATGCCATAAGGGCACGTGAAGGTTGTTTTCTCCTAATCATCTGGGTAAATGGTAACCTGATTGTACCCAGAATATCCATCTAGAAAGCAAAATACTTTTGTCTAACTAGTCTCTCCAAAATTTGATCTACAAATGGGAGAGGGAAATTATCTTTCTTTGTCATTGAATTCAGTTTTCTATAATCAATACAGACTCTCCACCCTATTTGTAGTCTTGTGGGCACTTCTTCTCCTTGATCATTCTTTATAACGGTTAGCCTTGACTTCTTTGGAACCACCTGCATTGGGCTAACCCACTTACTGTCAGAAATAGGATATATAATCCCAGCATCCAGCCACTTCACCACTTCTTTCTTGACCACCTCTTTCATGTTAGGATTCAATATGTGGTGCATCTCCCTACTTGGTTTAGCATTATCTTCCAAATATATATGGTGCATGCACACATCCAGACTGATTCCCTTTAAGTCCGCCACTGACCAACCTATTGTCCCCCTATGTTCCTTAAGAACATCTAAGAGTTTGGATTCCTAAACAGATGTCAAATTGGAGGCAATTATGATAGGAAGAGTGTGATCAGGGCCCAGAAAAGCATAGTTAAGGGAGTCTGGGAGAGGTTTGAATTCAAGAGCAGGGGGATGTTCTAGAGATGGAAGAATTGGTTCGGATTGTAGTGCAAGAAGTGGCTCTACCCTAGACTAGGGCGCAGAAGAGAGAGGGGAATCTTGAAGCATGCTACCCTCCTCTAGGGTGCCCTTAATATTATTCGGACTTTCATCAATCAAATTCTTAAAGATATCAATGACATTACATTCTTCCTCTTGGTTCGGGTATTGAGATGCTTTAAAAACATTCAACGAAACTTTTTCTTCGCCAAATGAGATGTCCATCATTCTTGTGGCACAATTAATATTGGCATTGGCTGTAGCAAGAAAAGGACATCCCAAAATAATTGACGTATGCTTGACTTCCAGGGACGAGGCCATGTCCAAGATCAAGAAATCCACAAGAAAGTAGCATTCATGAACCTTAGTGATTACATCCTCCAATAAACCCCTTGGTGTCTTTACATATCGATCGACCAATTGAAAGATTATAGAGGTAGGCTTCAACACCCCCAGATCACTGTTCATAGATGAAGGTGGGCAACAAATTCACACTTGCCCCAAAATCCAGCAATGCTCGATCAAAAGTGACTCCACCTATATCACATGAAATCAACAGAGCTCCGGGATCCTTCAATTTCTTAGAAAGATGATTCATTACAACCGCACTAACATCCTTAGACAGATGAATCTTTTGAGTAACTGCCTTGGGTTCCCTTCTCGGTGTACACAACTCCTTCAAAAATTTTGCATATATCAGCACATGCTTGATTGCATCAAAAAGTGGAATATTGACATTTACTTGTTTGAACAATTCCATCAATTCGTCTTATTGAACCGGATACTTTTTGCTAGCTTTTGACTTTAATGCATCAGTAAAAGAGACCTTTGGCATGTATTCGTAGGGGCCTTCCTCAATTTTAGCTTTTCCTTTATTCAGTTCCATCTTTCGCTCCTCACCTTCCGACTTCTTCTTTTCCTTCATGATCATGGGCTCCTCCTTCTCACTATCACTTCCATCTTGGGCCTCTTGGCCCGAACTACTACCCACCTCCCTAGCCTTATAAGGAACTTAAAGCATGTTTCCACTCCATAGGGTTGAAATGGCCTTAGCATTCTCAAATTGAGGTCCCGCAAGAGGGGGAAGTTGAGGTGGGACTGGCTGAGGAAGGAGGGGAGCTTTTTGGGGGAAACCAGGAGGTTGATTCTTTGGATTAACCACAAGTTGGCTAGGGAGCTGACCTACTTCTCTCCTCATATTAGCTACTGCTAACTGCCCAATCTGGCTCTCCAACTTGGAAATAGATTGTTGTTGAGAAAGAATAAGTTGCTGGAGTTGATCAAATTTCTCATCGCGGTTGGGCTGAGGAGGAGGTTGTTGGTATGGAACTTGAGCTTGATTGAATCTGTAAGGACGATACTACTGATATTAGCCCTGCGAAAATTGAGCTTGATGATATGGGGCCTGCAAATGTTGAATTGGAGGTTGCTGAAATTGGGGTTGATGTTGTTGTTGTTGAAGAGGTGCATAAGAGAAATTATGTTGAGATTGAGCTGGAACTTGGAATGGTTGTTTTGAAACTGGCCTTACTTGAAGAAGCTGAAGTCTTGTACCAATGCAGAAGTAATGGCCTATTTAGAGGCTCAAAAAGCCATGAAGCGGCATTCACCTAGGGCAGAGTCAAAATTGCCCGAAATCAGCAAGGATGTTTTCATGAAGACGCTTCAAGGGCTTTGCCATGTAAGCAGTGAGCGGGTGGTGCTTCAACAGCTTCCCCTACTAGTGGAAGAGCCTATCCCTTCTGTAGCTGAGTGGCGTCCCGAGACTGATAGCCTCTATCCTTAGAAGACCTTCATTATCGGAGAAGATCGGTGGGACGGACTTTACAACAACACCCCCTGGTTATTTGCACTGCTTTAGTCTCACGGGCTTTCAGTGGGTGGCCTGAGCGAAGCCATTCTCTGCCAGCCCCTTCTTCTTTCCGTCAAATATGTTGACGGATGGGGGCTGGACCATCTTAGCTTGCATTATTATTTATCTTCTCGCGGCCATTAGGACTTGGCATCATTGGTCGAGCAAAGCGAGACGATTGGGGACATGTGCTGGCTCGTTCATGAGGTGGCCTCGAGAGATAAACTACCCTCGCTATTCTATTGGCCTCTCTCGCCTTTGTATACAGGGCTAGCAGGTATCTTCATTTCTTTATTTCAACCTTATGGACTGTTCCTTTTCTATTACAGTGTGTATCATTCTCACCCCTGTGCGTATGTAGTCTGACTCACTTCGGAGGAGACCTGGCACTTCAGGGAGCGGTTAGTAAAAGCCTAGAAGCCAACATACTTCGGGATTCCTAAGCTGACCCCGACCACAACGCCATTGCCCCCTGGTGACTCGCAGAAGTGAACCAGGTCCCAAGTGAGGGAGGCCGTCAGCAAGGCCAAAGAGGCGGTCACTCGGGTGACATGGGCTCGTAGAAGGAAAGTTGTAGAGCAGGAACCTGTCATTGTTCCTCCGCCTATAGTGTCATTTGAAGAATTTGAGACTTCTCATGTGGAGAGGCCCATGACAGGAGGTATATTTTTTCTCTTTCTGCTATGCATTTCTGTGTTGGCTGCACCGGCTAACAATTGTTCTTTGCAGCTACCGCCACTTCTACTGTAGTGGTTGTGCAAGAGGTGATCATCCTTGCTATAGTTGGGGATAGAGCAGAGGGAGTGCTCACGGCTCCCGTCGAGGTCGATCTACCTTCTCCAACACGCAGCCATGAGATGGAAGGTAATCTATGGTTCATTTAGAGGCTCCTCACAGTCCATTATGTCTTCGACTTACGCAAATGATCCCCTTTTTTTTAAACTTTAGTTGATGTTTGAATGCCCTCGTCATCCATTGTCGGGACTACTGAAGAAGCCTTTGCTACGGACAAGACTGTCCCAGGGAGCGAGCCTACTCCCAGGATTCATTCAGCCGATGCTCCTATTACAGAAGTGGCTGAGCAAGTTCCTGTCAAGGGAGATGTCCCTACGGCAGGTCATGACACTAGGGAAGCACCCGCTCCGAGGGAGGAGCGTGAGGCATCGGTAGAGAGCTCCACTTCATCAGAGCAGGTTGACTATGATGGTGACTCCAGTGATGAGGAGTTTTCCCCTATGGAGATGGAGACTGAAGATGCTGGAGCACCTTCAGCATGTGAGAGTGACTAGATGTTATGACCGCCAATTGGGTACTAACCCAATCGGGCACAATTCGGACCCATGAACTCAGCGGGCTGAAAATCTGGACAGATTGTCTAAAATTCCTTAGAAAATTCGTAACTTAACATAGAAAGATCAAAACGGGATGATACCAAGCTCATTAGAAAGCTTGGGCCCTTAGCCCAAACTCTTATGTTAAGGTAGAAACCCAGTTCACACCAGTCTAAGCCCTTTTCTGCCAGCTATCATGAGGAGGTATGACTGCTGGGTGAATTCACATGTAATTAATAGAAAAATCATAACTCATGCTGGGATCGATGAAATTTGATGAAACCACCACCAAAATTCAGATCAAGAAGTCCTCATGATTTCAACTGAAGACACCCCAACCCAAATCCTAATAGAAAGATGCATTCACTTGCATTTATGATCAGGTAGATAAAGGGCCACGGCTGGAACATGAGAAATGAATGTTAATATTGAGAAAATCATATCTCATGCTAGAATTGATGAAATTCGATGAAACCACAACCCAGAGTTAGATCTCGGCATCCTCCTCATTTAATATGACGACATCGCAACCAAATTCCCAACATAAAAATGTGCCCAGTCGCATCTATGGCAGGGTAGGCAAAGGGTTACCTCTGTTCAACCGAGAGGGTCCTTAGCATTAACCCCTCTTTAAACCAGCGACCTTTGGAAGCAAGCTGGAGCCTTGTGGATCATGGAAAAGACCCTGGGAGGCTTCAAAGCTATATAAAGAGGTGGGTTTCATGGGTGGTCAACCTTTAGCAACACTCATCTTCCATTATCTACCACCAACAGTCCCTCTTGTGAAAGGAAGAGAGGTGAGGGACCTTGGCCCTGCCATAGGAGGGTGGACCTGTAGTGAAGTCTTGGTGGGTCTGGGGTGTGGATCTCATCCCCGTATCGGAGGGTAAAGCTAAGGTGGATCTGGGGTGTGGATATTATCCTCGGATCATTGGTTAACGTCTCAAAGGTAGGCACCTAACCTCAAACTTTAGGGGGGTCAATGATGCATTAGAATAGTTTTAAATATATTTTATACACTTTAAAAAGGGATTAAGGGCACGTGGGGACCACCACCATGTTCATTTTTGGTTTTTGGTTTCATCAAGTTTTGGGCTTCCACGAGTTACCTCTGTGTCTCTAAGGACTTGCACAGCCCCTGGGAAGGTCAGCCTTTGAGGCAAGGTCTGTACACATTTCATAAGGTCCATAAGTGAAGTCCATGCATGTCTTGAGTAAAGTCCATGCGTGTTTCAGTGAAGTCCATGCATGTTTAGTTCAAATCATAAGTGAAGTCCATGCATGTCTTGAGTAAAGTCCATGCGTGTTTCAGTGAAGTCCATGCATGTTTAGGAATCCTCCTCTGCCCGCTGAGCCTCACAGCTTGCTCCGCTGACAAACAGCTTGAAGAAAAGATAAAAGGAGAAATAAGGATTGGAAGAAACAGCAACTGAAAGCTGTAAACACTAAAGCCCAAATGTGGCTCTCACGGAGCTGACTGGCCTGGATTTGATCCACGGTCCAGTAGAGACTGATCTTCAGATGACTCTCTTCTTCTTCTTCTCAAACTCTCGATCTCTCTTTTTCTTTCTTCTTCTTCTTCTTCTCTAGTTCTCTCTGCTGCTCTCTGATTCCTTTTCTCTGCTGCTCACTCTTTCTTTCTCAAACACTCTTCTCCTCTTTTCTGCTCTGCTTATCTACTTGATCTCTCCGAGAGTTCTGTGCTTGAATTGCAGAAGGACCCTTTAAATACTCCCTCGGTCTGAAGAGCCTTGATCGTGCCCTAGGCGTGTGGAGGGAACACTCCCGCCTAGAAGCATCTGGAGACCTTTGCCACGTGTCAGAATCTGAACGAGTGGTACACAACGTGGCAGCTTCTCTTAGTGCAGATCACTCTCAGATCACGTGCTGGCCTTATCTTCCTCAGATGAATATTTGTCATAATAGAAACATGCCTTAGTTCATGACAGTTAGAAATATTCTAAGGACAGAAAGGAACTGCACGGAGTTTGTTTTTCAATATGGAGAAAGATGCATGAACTTTGATTATGCCTAAGACAGTGCATGCATGGACTAAGCCTCGCACACAAGTGGAATATGCATGGCCTTGCTACAGTGTATGCTCGGACTATATATATAGCTAAGGTAGACATACACTGACTCTGCTATAGTATGTGCTCTGACTTCATATGGATGTGCACTGCCTTTGCTACAGTGTATGTGCAGACTTTAATACGCAATGAGCAAACAGTGCACGGACTAATGTTAAGGGGAATGTGCTTGGAATGAAAAACATGCACGAGGTTTGTTTCCTGTTAACACAGAATGTACACAGACTCAATGCAGTGCATACGAGAGATATGCACAGACTTGGATTTAAACAGACACAAGTGCACGGGCTTACTTCTACCAAAGATGTGCATGGACTAGGTGTTCAATAAAATATGCATGGACCTTGGTTGTGAACGAAGATAAAAAGTGCACGAACTTTGGAGTGCACGGACTTCACATAGTGCAACAGGTTTATGGACGTGCAAACATGCACAGACTTGATGATGCACGGACTATGCAACGCAAAAGGCAAAAGTGCACAGATTTCTCATGGAGTAAACCAAGAAATGTGCACGGACTTATGCATTGAGCAAAAAGGTGCACGGAGTTTGGTTGCCTGGAAGCCTGAAATGTGCACGGACTTCTCCATTATTCAGAGAAACATGCATGAACTCTAGGTTCCAAAATGAGATGTATGGACTCTACTTCATGCCAAAAACTTGCACAGAGTTGAAATGCGTTGGCAAGGTGTGCACAGACTCATGAGACTCCAAAGTAAGAAACAAGTATGGACTCTAAATGCAGATAACCAAAACATGCACTGACTTAAGACTTCGAATTCAGATAAACGGTCAGTAAGCACACAATGCTTTGAGCAGAATTTGGTTAAGGCATAAACCTGCTCGGACTAGGGAAACACATGAGAGAATTTGTATGGACTTTGTGATTGTGCTGACACATGCACGGACTCAATAAGATGAAACATGCTCGGACTTGGTGTTGATAGCAAAACATGCACAGACTATGCTCAATTAGAAACATGCATGGACTCTAATACGGCATGCATGGACTTCTAAAATGCATTAAACACCAAGATGCATGGACTTTACATGTTTGTGTGCAGCAAGCACGAACTTGCTAAACTATGCATGGAATTAGTGAATTCAACTCACACAAAGACGTGCACCAACTTAGATTGGGCAATAAAGTGCAAGGACTTTATGTGACCAAAGCATGAAACCTGCACGGACTCATAATGCAAAACAAGGCCAAACAGATTGTGAACGTGCATGGACTCTGAACAACTCAGGCAGACCTCATGCTGCGTGAAACACAACAGCATAGACTATGCAGATGTAAAGACTCAATGTTCACAGTGATGACTCTATGGAAATGAACTGAATTTACATTCAGAATGTAGTCCTCCTGTTGACACTAATGCATGCAATCTTTATGCAATGAACAAGACCATGATTAGCATGTTGCAAGCACATAGTGTATCATGCTCAAACACACATTGACTCACAGTGTTTGCTATCATCAAAACACAGGGACACAACAATCTCCCCCTTTTTGATGATGGCAACATCGTGAGTCATAGTCATATGCAGCATTAATCACAGATAACTCAAGAAATTTATGACTCACAAATTTCTCACAAAATTCTCCCCCTTTGTCAACATCAAAAAGGAGGGATCAAGAAGACATGTATGTATCAGCAAAACAAAGGAAATCAAGTGAAGTCCACTGACTCAATGTTGAACCTAATTGAAGACAGATAGTCAAGCAATGCAAGAATGTCTGATGCTCCCCCTGAATGCAGTCACAGATTGAAGGCAAGAGTTGTGCAAGACGTGAATGCAAATCTGAATTAATCTAAACTCTCCCTCCTTGGAGCAAGGAATGGTGACAGAAGGATTTCCCCCTTTGTATGATGATGCAAGAATGGTTCACTAGCCATTATATTCCCCCTGCATAAAATCTCCCCTTTGAGTAAATAGGAGTGAAATGACAATATTGAGTAGCAAGGCACAGGGACAATCAAAGTGAAGCAGACATATAGACAATTCAGATTAAGGCAGATTATTGAAGTGGGTCACGAGTGCAATCAAGAATCGTTTCATGTCATGAACAAAGAGCATTAAGCACAGAAATTTAGACTGGATTTTCAGTGAATAGAAGATTGTCAATAAGATACTTATTTCATAAATCTGAGTAAAAGGATGGTTCAGACTCTTCCATTATAGGGACTTATGAATCTTTATTTGAACATCATGGTTTAACTATGACGGCTTCGTGTCCGGTGGTCATATTGACCATTGTTTCTGTGATTGGGACTGGGAAGTCATCCTTCAGACAAGCTTTATTGAGGTCCCAAAAGTCGACGCAGATGCGGACTTGATCATTTCTCTTTTTGATTGGGATAATGTTGGCGAGCCAAACTGGGTAGATGCATGGCTCGATGAAGTCGACCTCTGCCATTTTATTAACCTCTACCACAACTTGGAGCTCCAGCTCGTCGCGCATGCACTA
Organism: Amorphophallus titanum; assembly: GCA_024336825.1. Lineage (NCBI taxonomy): Eukaryota > Viridiplantae > Streptophyta > Magnoliopsida > Alismatales > Araceae > Amorphophallus > Amorphophallus titanum. The sequence continues at coordinate 1,761,347 of JANBPO010009398.1, forward strand.
CTGGGGTTGTTTGACTGGCGTGGCTGATGGAGATATGGCCAGGTCATGCTGTGCTATGGAGGGACTTAACCCTGGCATCTCTTTGTATGTCCAGGCGAAGCAGTCTTTGTATTCGAGCAGGAGTTGCTTGTTGTCCTGCCTCTCTGCTTCGGTGAGGAGAGCGCTGAGAAATGTTGGCTAAGGGGCTTCATGTTCGCCCAGATTAATTTCAATGAGCTCATCGACGGTCGCCTGGCCACCGTCCTCCAGCTTAGGAGGTGTCGGCTGGAAGTCAACGAAATCTTTGACCTCCGTGTTTGCTTCATATACCTGCGGGTCCTCGGAGTCGATAGTTGCCCCCGGCCGTCTCTGTAGGGCTGACAGCCATCGGTTGGCGTCCCAGAGACTTGGATGAGGTTGTCTACCAATGCCAGTGATGCGTCACGGTCTTTGCTCTGGGGACCTTCCTCATGGGGGAAGTGTGGCGAACCAGGTTCTTCAATTGGCTGGGAGGCCGCAGGGGCCTCCACCGTCTTAACATTCTCATGGACGGAAGAGGGAGCCTCGTCAGGTGCTGGAACTGGGGTACTGGTCCTGGCTGGGAGTGGGATTAAAATCTCTTCTCCCTCGTCTCCCGAGATGTCAAACTTGGCGCAGGCGACAACCGAGTCGACGGCTGGCTCATCGGTCCCACGACGTGGACCACATGGTAGACACAAAAGTCTGGGTCTTGGTCATAGCCAAGACCTATGGTGTCCTTTTGGGAGATCAGGGGTTTCCCCTGGACTTGTGAGGGTGTCCAGAGATTCTGGAAATATCTCTGCTGTGCGGAGCTCTACCACTGGGGAATGTGCTACTTGAGGCACATCTCCCAGATGCAAGGCGATAGGCCATCCAAAATTTAGACGGCTTTAGGGGCATTGTCGGCTCGCCTGGAGCAGCCAAAATCATCTTCTGGTGGGGCTGGAGGGACCATGTATCCTTTGTGGAAAATGATGGAGTTGTCCCTTCTAGGTTGTAGCCTATAAGTGACGATGAACGTCGTGAGCTGCTCGACCCTGTGCTCGTCTGAGGTACACACGAGCTGAATGCAGTTTGGTGGCAGGCATATGCTCTTGTCGATCTCTCAGCTAATAAGATTAGCCTCGAAATTGACTTTGTGCCTCTCAGGGCGGTCTGTGGTTGACTTGGCACTAAGGCGTAGTCGGTGAAGTTTGGCCTTCTCCTCGTCAACAGAGAAGAGGTCGTCCTCTTCTTCTTCTGAGAGCCAGCCGTTGCTCTTGCTCTTAATCACGGGAAAAGGACTAGTTCCCTTGAAATAGAGAGCCGCATCGGCCAGGTTGCATTCTGCTAGAGTGAATGGAGACAGGTCTACGAAGACTGCACGCTACTCCCCATCCTTGATATACTTGATGCATTGATGTAGGGTTGAGGGGATGACCCAATTTTTATGGAGCCAGGGCCTGCCCAGTAACACTTTGTAGGATGTGCTGGAGTCGATGATGTAGAAGGTCACCTTAGAGGCGAAGTCATCAAGTACCAAGTCAATATCCACCCGACCATGGACCTCTTTGGTATTCTGATTGAAGCCGGATATCTTGACTGCCTAGACCTTCTGGAGGTAGGGAGTCAGATATAAAGTCTTGAATGTTTTGAGGGGCATGATGTTGACAGCTGTGCCGACATCTACCAGGATCCGATTTACTTCATGCCCATTGATTTTCCCCTTCATATAGAGAGGTCAGTTATGGCACGGAGGAGAGAGTAGAAAGTCCTTCTCCGTGAAGGTGACAGTGGCTGTGAAAGCCTCGTACGTGGCAGCTTTTATTTCTACCGCGTGTGCTTCATAGACTTCTGGCTCCTGGAGTATCTTGATAAAGGTTTCCCTCAAATCTTCGCTCCAAGTGATGGCTTCCCAGATTGTGATGCTGGCAGGAAAGTGCTTCATCTAGTGGAGAACCTTTCAGTCAGCTCATCAGAGAGAGAAAATGTCGCCATCATGTGGATCTCATTAGCCGAATGGTGAACCACACATACTGCTTTGGCTGGCCTGGACCACGTATGTGGCTGCGGAGGATCGACGAGACCACTCTTCATCTGAATGAGGCCGTCTCAGATCATCTTCTGTGCTTGGGTCTTGAAGACGTAACAATCTTCAAGAGGGTGACCCAGCGTGTGGTGGTATGAACAGTAGTTGGGATCATCAATTTTCTGAGCGTTGTCTGGCTTGCATACTTCAGGTAGTTCAACGATCCTTTGTGCCATGCAGAGGTTGAAGAGAATCTTCGTATGTTCCTTCTTGAAGGAGAAGGGCGTCTTCGTACGCTCTGAGAAGGAGAGCGCGACCGGCTTGTCCGCTGGCCTTTTGTCGAAACTACTCATCCCATCTCCCTTACTGACTTTAACAGTGGGGGTGAATTCGATGGTGTTCACCTCCTTACCGGGCTGGCATTCCTGCACTTGTTTACCCTTCGCTGAGATGTAGCTCGGGTTGTTGGTGAAGAACATCGTGTTGGGGACGGTGCTACGGATTCAGAGGGGGGTGAATGAATCGCCCTTTAAAAATTTATAACGAAATGAAATCTACTGAGAAAGTTATCTATAAGACAAGGAATGACAAATCATCAACCAGCCAGCAGATCAATGAATGAGAACGTGCCTAGCATGCATCTAATCGTTGACGGAAAGAAGGACAATCAAACCACAGAGAGCACACCACGGGAGACAGGAGTTTTAGGTGGTTCGGTCCTCCAGACCTACGTCCACCCGTGGGCTAGACCCTGGTTCAGTTCTGCCGCACTTAGGGCATCCTGGAGCCCATTTGGGTGGAATTCGAGTTAATTGGAGTTAAGCCCGGTTGAACGGACTGTCTTGGGCCGTCCATGTTGGCGTGCGGAAACTGTTGGACCGTTCATCCCTTGAAAGTCCCAATAAGGACCGTTTATCTTGTTCATGGGCTTCATGTCCTTCTGGCCCTGTGCTACCCATACTTGACCTTTCTTATTAGTTGGAAGGCCCATTTCTGACCGTTCTTCTCTGAGCGGCCAAGAATGGTCCGTCCATCCCTTGACCTCGTGGAGGCTGACCCTCAGTCCAGATCTTGTTAGTGTGGCCCAGAGGTGACCGTACGTACCATACCTTAAGCGGCCCATTAGTGATCGCGCATCGTCCAGACTCGATTTTCCATGTTTTGTGATATTGAATCCGAGAACATATTGGTTATTGATAATTTGAACTTCCTGGTCATAATATTTTCTTAACTTACCCTTGGGATTTTTTGAGGTAAGTTATACCTTGATATGATTGGCCATTTGACCTGATTAATGTCTAGACATACTTGAGATCTTGGATCCATTAAATCAATGCCAACGCATCATAAGGGCCCGGTCTGGTCCTAGTAGGAGCGCCCGAAAAGTACTTGTGTCTGGGAGAGTTTGAATGGCATGGTGAGGTATTGCACCGAGTGCATGACTAGCGTGATGTCTACGACAATAATCTATTGCTTGAATCATTCTTGACTTGGTTATAATCTTACTTGTTGGCCAATTTTCCAGTTATATCATGTTCGTGATCTCACTTTCCTTTAATCACCTTACTTTGTCATATCACCATTTCATTTCATTTTTCTTCACTTACATAAATGTAATTAATTGGTTAATTACTTATACTTGCCTGTTATTACCTACTGAGCATTCGCTCACCCAGTTGTTCCCCCCTTTTTCAGGTAGCTCAGGTGAGGATTCGCAATCTGATGGGGACGGGCAAGAGTGATGGCCATGGAGCGAGCCAGTTAGAAGCCCTGTGGAGCCAGCCGTAGTAGTTGTGTCTAGTTATGTCCTGGAGTATGTAGTTTGAAAGAGTTGTAATCACAAAGTCAGTGAATGTAAGGTTGTCAAGTGGATATTATGTCGAAAGATGTTAACTTGGTTTATGTAATTGGAGTATGGATTATCTATTGGGTTATTTAGTTAATGGAGTTATTTTGTGATTATGGTGTTGTGTTGATTCATAGCTTTAGCGTAGCATGTTCGAAAATGAGCATAATATTGTTACTTGTTTCTACTGCCAGTCCCGATATTCCGCATCGAGGCATGACAAAGGCAATTTCCTTCCTTCGACGATGCACATCCTCCTGAGTTTGAGAAGTAATGATGCTCTATTTGGATAAGGGGATATCCATAATCGTAAGATTAGCATCTTTAGTAGAAACTTGACCATCAAGATTAGATTTACCAAGATCAGGGTGAAAATTATTTTAGAAAGAAGAGAGCTCTGGGCCGGAGCCAATAGCCATTTTAGTCAGGTTCTAAGACATGGAATGAGGGGGCGCCTTCACAAGATTTTGAGTCAGGTCGTTGGAATAATCCAGTTGAACTTGAAAGAAGGCACTACCATTGTGTGACTCCAACTGCCCTCCATTTGCACCACACTAGTTTTTAATACACTCTCCATTTGTTCAATTCTTGGAGCAAATTGCATCTCTGTAACTAAATCTCTGTCACACCCATTGTCAGAATCTTTTAGCAAAATAGGAGTGGCCATCTCTTCTTTATTCGTCAATAGAGCAGTAAATCTATTGGCCTATTCCTCAGTAGCTGCTGGAGACGCATGGCATGGCTTGAATTCCATATGTTGTGACCTGCCAGCCTTTTTAGACTCACCTTGTGTTTGATGAACTTTCCTGGCTGGGGCATTTGAAATATTTTTCTTCTTGCATTCTATCTCTGTATGCCCTAACTTGTGGCAAAAGGAGCAAAGATGTGGGACTATGCCATAGCTAATTGGCTGCCAAAAGCCCTCCCCTTCCATATCAATCCACAAACGCTCTTTGCGTGTAGATGACAAATTCAATTCCACGCAGACCAGAGCTTTAGATGTCTCCGTCATAGCCAAGGTGTTGTCGTAAATGTGAAGAACCACCCCAATATTGCCAGCTATGGAGCGCAACATGTCCTCATGGTAAAAATTAACAAGTAAAGATGGGAAACCAATCCATACAGGTGCCGTCACTGGATCAGCCTCAAAATCAAAACTATGGGACCATCGAAAAAGTTTGAAAAGGTAACCCTTGATGTAAAGATTTTTTCGAATGAGTACCTTGATAAAATCTTCTTCACAGCCCAGTCGAATGAGGATGTGTCTGGGGGAAAGCTGGCTGATGATGAAATCAGACGAAAGGAGCAAACGTTGTGCCAAACAAGCCTTAATCTCAGGAATGGTTGGTCGACCGTAAGCACATTTGGCAATGATGGCATGTTGAAATGGTTGTAGTGAAGCCTTGATTTCTGCCTGAGAGAAAAAAATCCCAGGTTCTCCATGATCCGTGAACGCTGGAGTCTTGATAGGAATAGATGCCTGCAACTGCGGATGCGATTCCATCAACATTTGGGCATATGAGTGGCGTGGAATAGATGGTAGCTTATCCCCATTGGGGACAGGTGGAGGGGGAGGAGGCCCCCCCACACCGGCCATGGCCGGCGGCTATGGGACTGAATAGAGGATTAGGGTTTACACCGGACTCCACCTTCAACCAAGCAGCAGAAGACGATTAGGAACAGAGGTTGGGTGCCTGCTATTGACCATGAGATGGAAAAGATTAGCAAGAGCATCCAGGTCAGGCCCCTTTTTATTGCTCTTACTCTTATGAATTTCATGTTTGTGCTTAAAAGGGGCTTTTGTTTCTATTACTTCATTTCTCACCATTGGGTGGTATCAACTTGTAGAACCCAAAGTAACTGAATCTCCCTCTTTTCAAGTTTTTATTTTTTTGATGCAATAATGTAATGCAATGAATGGTTTATGTTTTATTATGTCTGACTGAATGCTCTAAATGTGTGCAGGGGGAACGATGGACATGGATCTCCTGGCTGTAGGTTCGGGTAGTGTACCAGGCACTATCGGACTACCAGAGGGAGAGACTAGCGGCGATGGGATTTGCAGAATTCCTAGGGATGGAGGTGATACGGATTGACACGGCCCTGCTATACGCACTGCACGAGAGATGGGATGCAGTTAGCTAAGCATTCCTCTTCCCGTGGGGACACATTCCACGCTCGAGGACGTGGCATGGATCATGGGCCTTCGAGTCCATGGAGCACCGGTGACGGGGACCACCTACGCCGACTACCGAGAGATGGCGAGGGAGCTACTTGATTTGGAGTTGACACGACCAGGTCATCACTCGTCGATGCTGGCGAGGGCGGTGCTCCAGGAGAGCCTAGGATTGAGAGGAGTGGCGATAGCCGTAAGTGAGCTACCCGAGGAGCATCTAGGACGACTGACAGACCGAGCTAGGAGGAGAGTATCCGCGGGACCGGGATCGGAGGGAGACATCGTTGTGCGCCGCTTCCTGATGCTGCTGTTCGGGAAGCTGCTCTTCACGACAAGGGTAGATGGAGTGAGCTGCAAGCTCCTTCCGCTGCTGAGAGACCTGGATGGAGTTGGAGAGTACGCCTGGGGAGCCGTTGTACTGGCGTTCCTCTTCGACTCACTTAGCACGACCGACCGACAGATGATGCTGGGTGGCTTCTAGCCTCTACTCCAGGTAAAATGCTTAACTCTAAATGCTTCTGCTTCTGCTTATGATTATGCTTATTATTGCTATATGCTGACACTTAACTAATGCAGGTATGGAGCTACCTGTACCTCCCTGGCCTAGGGTGAGGGAAAGAGGTACATCCGGATCGAATACCCATCGCAAGGCGGTGGATAGCGGCTCGGAACATGCGATCGCTACAGCACCTATCACAGGTGATTCAGGACGACATGGACACGTTTCCCTACAGATCGGTAAGCCTCTAGATTTAAGCTTTCAAGTGCACCTAAATGCTTAGCAACTACTTACCTAAATGCTTTTTATGCTTATCTAAATGCTAACACTTAACTTGCTTGCCCTTTCAGGTGCGTTGGACACTGTACCACGATGAGGGTCACAAGGGACAACCCTGGGTGGAGGCGACCAAGGCATACGCAGGACTAGAGGTTTGGCTCCACTGTATGAACATTATCGAGCCTCTCCATCATCGCCTGATCATGAGGACGAGGGGCGTCCATCAACCGGAGGTGGAGTTCCCTGCGCGGGACGATGAGCTCATCGGGCGGTCCTCGAAGGGACTCAGCGGTGAGATTGACTGGATCACCCGGGTGATCGACCAAGTGCGCGACTGGTCGCGTAGAGGTTGGGAGGTGAAGGCCTGAGCTACTAGCGATGAGGCCTATCTAAAGGCCTACGCCCAGAGGTATGGTGACCAGGTCTTCCGTGGCGCCCGACGATCGGTAGGACTTTCTAAACTTAAGCTTTCTAGTGATTCCTAATGCACTGACACCTTGACTTTGCAATATGCAGCTAGACCCCCAGGGACAGATAGCGGAGCTCCAGGGTCTCCTCCACTCCACCGTGTAGCAGAGGGATGAGTTCCAACGCGAGCGGAGCTTCTGGTGAGTTTTACTAAACCTTAGACTTAATTATGCAGATGCTTATGAGTTTGACTGACTTTGACTTCTAAAATGCAGCGAGCTGAGGGAGCACAGCGGCGGGGACCAGACAATCCATCCTCTTCTTCCCAGCCTGCAGGAGGCCGAGCCGAGCGGGACGCAGACTTTGCATGGGCGGTTGCTTGGGCCGAGGAAGCCAAGGCCACTCTCGCGGAGAGGGTAAGCAAACCAACCGAGTTCCCTTTTGACTTAAATGCTTATGATGATGCAAATGCCAAACTATGATGAATGTTTATGCAGGCGAGAGAGCTGACCATAGCACTGACTGAGGCAGAGCGTGCCAGAGTGGAGGCAGAGCGACTCCGGGTAGAGCTAGAGCGGGCACGAGCCGAGATGGAGCGTTTTCATGTAGAGGCGGAGTGACTTCGTACAGGAGTAGCAGACCTTGAGTGATATCGGACCGAGGCGAGGGAGGTGAAGCACTAGGCCTTCGAGTTGAAGTTTGAGCTACGGGCTGTAGAGTGGACGGTCCGGATGATCGACCGAGGACCCGAGAGGAGTGCGTCTCAGAGCGACGTACGGAGCGGTACGTTCCTGGACTTCCTTACTAGCTCTTCCGGCCAGCGGCGGAATGAGGAGGCGGAGAGGAGACGGTGACGAGAGGAGGGGAGCACAGCCATGGGCCCACTGGAGAAATGGCATGAGGGCATCGGCGACAGTGGAGGTCCAGGAGAGGGACCGACCGAGTGACTTGTACTTCCCTTTCCTTTACGGACACACATGTACATGACTCTTGTTATAGTGGAATGAGATCTTTTTGTCTTTTATTAAGATGCAAATGAATGGATGCGAATGCTAACTTACTGACAACGACCTCTAGTACTAACAAAGAGAATGCGAGAAAGAGAGCGGAAGGGAGAGAGCGTGAAAGGACCGACAATTAAGTGAGAAGATAGAGGGCCAAAACCTGACAGAAAGCCGAAAATGGTCTCCTGAAAGACCGCAAGAAGAAGAAAATGGTCTCAACCATGACTGTTAGGGGGTGAGAGGTAAGTGGAAAATGGTCGCATGACGTCCACTTGGGGAAGCCTAGCGGTCGCCCGATAGACCGCATGGGCGAAGACTTTGTCAAATCCGAGCGGGACTTTGCGTGAGAGTCCCAACCCATGGATAAAGGCCCCTAATCTGCACTAAAACTCATCCTAACTTAAATTGGGGCTACCCAACCTTAATCCTAATGCACTAGGACTAAAATCAGAGCCCTATAACTAGGAATTGACCCAGAATTCACAGCTCACAAGAAATCTCTGCTCGATCCGCCATGGAAGGAGTAGGAGAGCTAGAGGAAGATGATTCTGTTGACTCTGAAGGAAGAGGAAGCTGTCGAATCGTCACTGCAATAATCTCCACCTTCTCCGTGAAGGCCGCCACAATTCTCTGCTCCTCCGAGTTACCCTCACGGCTCATGAGAAAACCCCAAAGGTAGAAGCAATGGAGAGCAAAACCCTAAGCCACGGGAGTATAGAATGCATACAGCGTACAACGCTTATAACCCCCAGCGGGAGGCGGCGTGACGTTCTGATCACCGAGAAAAGGGGCCTCCTTGCCTAAAATCCATCAGGATTATCATCATTACGGGCACACTTCTAGGGTAGCTGCTTCACATGGCCCCTATTAAAGTTGGATCTCCACCCACCTGAGCCACAAAAGTCCAGTCCAAACAGCTACTCGACCGAGCCTAATTTGGCTCGGGAGTAGGAGGGGGACAACTAGAGAGGGAGATTTCCCCAGCCCATGTACAGTGGCCCAACAAGGTCCTGCTAGACCGAATGAGGCCCAGCTCCCTCAAGTGACAACCCTGCCTGGCCCACTTATCATGAGATAAGCCTAATAACATCACTCGGAACCAAGCACTTCCTAGGCGGCCTCTAGGCTCGGAAGCCTGAGCGTCGATCCGAACAGGGAAGGTCACCCACCGCTGGGGGGTATACCTCTTCCCCGAGCCGCGCCCCCATTGCCTAGGTAAGAGTTAGCTCCCCGACCGACGGATGCTTATAGCTGTTGAGAGTTCTTCAATAGCCAGGAGTTTATAAGGATAAGGGAGACCAAGAGTTCTCAGGCTATAAAGAGCCCACGTCGAGGACGTAACCCCCTCCTGAAACTCCTCCGCTCACAGGACTCATGCAGCTGGCACACTATTTAAACCTGGAAAACCCTTCGACGAAAGGTAAGGCCAGAGTAAGCCTAAACTCCCTGAGCAAGAATCACTTCACCACTTGGTGTAGAGGAATCTCGCGCCCTCATCTCCTTCCTTCTACCCCTCGCACCAGGGCTCTACTGACTTAGGCATCGGAGGATTTACCCTCGGGATTCATCCCTAGGCACCTCTGACCCATTTCCCTTTCTTGCAGTTCATAACTTTGTGGTCAGCATCTCCGACTCAGGACAAGCGCGAGATCATGCATCTTCATCTAGCCCCGTCTGTGGGAAACGAGCAAATAGCCGATGTGTTACGAAGGAGTTCTAGTAGGAGGGTCACCAGCGGCAAGGGGAAAGCTCCAGCAACGGAGGAGGGAGCACCATCCCACCCTACGGGGAACACCCCCTCTCACTCCAGCGACCCAACCGGCAACCTACCCCTGCCCACGGTGGAGGGGCAACCCCCTGTTAGGAGTGCAGACCCCCTCTAAACCCTCAACGCAAAGCTGGATAGCCTCATTGATCTAATGAGGACCCAGGCGGCCAGGGAGGAGCATTCACGACTTCCCCGGGAGAGCCCCCACCGTGGGGATGCTTCCTTGCAAACTGCAGAGGGCCACTTCATCCTCCGGGGATGGTAGATAATCTGCAATCGGTCAGGTGGACCGTCACAAGCCCCTCCCCCAGAACAAGAAACCTCCTCCACTCCAAGGAGAGAGAAGTCCGGAGTGCGATGGCCGCCTCCGGAGACAGAAGCTCTCGAGGGGTGTCGAGGCAGAATCCAGGAGCGCCCTTTTAGTCCCTTGACCCAGCGACAACCGAAGTTGTCTCTCTGGCTGTGAGACTTTGAGAGGCGTTTCACAGAGCAAGAGCGCGCCCTCCGCGCCTTGCAGAAGACCTCTCCCGCGGAGGATGAGGAGAAATCCCCATTCTCCGATCACGTCTTGAAGGCAGAGATCTCTCCCAGGATCTCCCTCCCGACCTTCAAGTCATATGACGGCCAGGGTGACCCCGCCAACCACTTAGACAGCTTCGACGCCCTGATGACTCTCCACGGGGCTTCTGACGCCATCAAGTGCCGAGCATTCGTGACCACACTGGTCCAGGGCGCTCAGGCTTGGTTCAGAGCCCTCACCCCAGGCAGCGTCCGAGACTTCAAGCAATTTGGGCGGGTCTTCAAGGAGAGCTTCTCCGGTAGCGGTCCCCCTAGGTCGGTAGCTGGACTGTTGGCGCTCAAACAGGAGTAGGGGGAGAAGCTGCGGGCCTACATTAACCGATTTAAATCGGAGCCCCTACGCATCCCCCGCCTGGATGTAGCCTCCGCCATAACCACACTGACTGGAGGCACCCGCGACGAAAACCTCCGGTGCGAGCTAATCCTGCATCCTCCCACCTCCCTTGCCGAGCTAGTGACCCTAGCATTGCGCCACGCTGAATGCGAGGAAGTCCTCAGCGTCTGCCGCGGCACAACCGGCTCGGGTCAGGAGGGGGACAAAAAGCGAGCGTCCGAGCCAAGCTCGGGCCAAGGAAAAAGACGGAACCGAGACGAGGAGCATAAAGAACCGTCTCGGAGGTACGAGTGGTACACCACCCTAACCGCTCCGGTTTATGAGATCTATGAAGACATCAAAGGTTCGGGCCTCCTCCGCCAACCCGAGCCTATGAAGGCGAAACTCGCAACCGCCGCAAGCACTGCCTCTTCCACAGCGACCACGGGCACCACACCGGCGACTGCCACCAGCTCCAGGATGAGATCGAGCGTCTCGTTCGTCAAAGGCACTTGTCCCGGTACGTGTCCGGGCAGACAGAGGACCGCGGCGCCCCCGAGGAGATCGACAACATCCTCCGTAGGTCCACATCAACGTCATCGCTGGAGGAGCTGCGTCAGGAGGAGATAGCAGCCGAGGAAGGAAGCGTCATGACGAGCGGGCGAGCCGCGCCTCTGCGCCCTCTAAGGCCCCGCCGGCAAGCGAGCCGCAGGCCTTGGTATTCTCTGACCAGGACCTGGAAGGGTTAACAACCCTGCACGACGACGCCCTAGTTGTATCGGCCACAATAAACCATTGTAATGTAGACAGAATCTTAGTCGACAATGGTAGTGCGGTAACCTACGGGTTCCCTAGTGAAAACAAGAAGGTAACTTACGAGTTCCCTAGAGGCGAGCACCCTTCTCCTTGAAAATAAGAAGGTAACCTATGGGTTCCCTAGTGAAAACAAGAAGGTAACCTACGGGTTCCCTAGAGGCGAGCACCCCTCTCCTTGAAAATAAGAAGGTAACCTATGGGTTCCCTAGTGAAAACAAGAAGGTAACCTACGGGTTCTCTGGAGGCGAGCACCGCTCTCCTTGAAAATAAGAAGGTAACCTACGGGTTCCCTAGAGGCGAGCATTGCTCCCCTCGAAAATTAGAAGGTGACTCAATGGTCCTTTACCAAAAGAAAAGATGCAAGTACTGCGAGGACACGCACACAGGAAAACAACCAAAAGCATGTTATGCGAATGTCTCTCGTTGAAAAGGTACACATCCAAAACAAATCCAGAGAAGTTTTATTCCTTAAGACAAGATACAAAGAATACAAGAGATCACGTCCCTCGGTCAAGATACAAAGATTGCCTGAGTGTCAAAAAGGCTTTATTGAAGCCATCTTATAGATGTATAAGAGAGTAAAAGGGGGGGACGCAATCCCGCCTCCAACCTCCCATAACGGTAGTAGACGACCTTCCCCCAGCATGCTTGTTTCGTGGCAGCGGACCAACAGTGGAAAATGCCTATGCCAGAGAAGAGGGACACCTCGCATCCCTTCTGTTCCGTGGAAGCGGACCAACTAAGGACACCTCGGATCCCATTTGATCCATAGGAGTAGACCAACGGGGCGCCATGGAGAAACGAGATTTCACCCATAACAGGAGCCGACCCAGCATGCTGGCCATGCCTACAAATTGAAAGACGAGGTCTGCTACCCCGTCTGACGCCCTCTCTTGGCGGTAAAACACATCCCTCAACTCGGGAAGGTGTCTCATCACATACCTACAAGTACAAGAGGGACGGTTACTACTACGCAACAATAAGACAGCGGGAGGAAACAAGCGAAGGAGAAGGGAGTACAAGGCCATTTGTCATCCTCTCAAGGACGAAACCTGTCTGGCTCAAGGAGTAAGACTCCCCGGCCGGCGTACATGCAGTTGACCTTCTCCAAGGCCTCATGCCAACCGTCCAAGTACCCATTCTGATACTGTTCAGAGACAGGACCACGTGCACCCGGATCCGACCACGGCCGCCAAGGAGCCGGTGGAGGGTCCCTCCTAAGGATCAAGGGCTGGCGGCGGGCCTGTAGGGATTCGTCGTCTGATGAAGTGCCAGACTCACCCTACGACATCCCACTGGAGTACTTTCCTCAAAAGCTTGCCACTTCGAAGATGGTCTCAAGGATACCTCGAGGGCCTCTATTTATAGGGAAGTGGGGTTCCCGGAGGCATGAGGATTTCTACCACCTCAAGCAAATCTTCAGAAACTGAAACAACAGGTCCCCGAAAGTCGCACCCTTTCAAAGTTCCCCCAGAAGCACCGTGTCGTATCTTCAGAAGATCTCACAGCCGTCCGAAAGGAAGGGAGGTACAAAGAAGAGATTTCGAGATATGCGAAACAAAGGCAAGATTTCCATTTCGGAGCAAAAAGTTTACATAAAGGAAACTACCACCTAGGCAGAAACGGGGGAAAACATCAAAAAGAAGAAGTAGGGGCACCCTTCTAAGGGTTCACCCCAAGTACATCATCATGTGCCCCAGTCTCATCGGGCTCACATACGTCTGTAGCCCCAGTGGGAGGCGAGTCCTCGTCCAGGTTCACCACCTGGCCCCCTGCCTCTGAAGTGTCCACGGGTGCTCGCCCTTCAGTGTTCGACACCAGCACCGGCCCCTCAGCTCCAGCGTTCGCAGGTTCCCCCTCACCATCGTCAGCCTCCTGGCCATAAGGAGATGAAGGGGGAGGGAGCGAAGGGGGCGCGCGACCAAGGCTATCCGTAGTAACCTTCACGGCAGCACTTCATCCCTCTCGGAAGCCACGATCACGAGCTGGCCCGTAAAACTCCAAGGCCACCTCCGTTTGCTCGTCTCGGTAGGCCGGAGAAGAGCAGAATTGTTCCACTACCTCCTCGCCCACCACCGACATCGAGAAACGCAGGGTGGCGATCTCTACTTCAACCTCCTGAGCACGGATCTTTTGTGCCCGGAAAAGGTCCCGGTCACGCTCCATATCGACAAGAACCAGTCCCTGCTGGACTGACTGTCGTTGACCCTCAGCGCGAGCCGCCTCGGACTCCCCCAGGCACCCCTCAAGCTCCACCTGAGCGGCCTGGCTAGACTCAAACGTCTGGACAAGCTTCTGGAAGTAATGCCTCCACGCGTCGAAAGCACTAATGACGAGGTGCGCACTCCTCGTGGCTGTCGCAGTCAGCTCCTTCTCGGCGCTTGAGCCTGTCAGACTGGAGAGCTCGAGCCAGTGTCTAGTCCTGCCCATGAGATAGACGATTGACGTGATCCCGATCAACCTAGAGCCTAAACCCCAAGGAGGAGAAGCTGAGCTGCGCTGAGGAGACGCCTGCGCAGAAGGGGCATCGATGCCCTCCACCACCGGACCCTTACCCTTGTCCTGCCCCTGTGCCGTGGGAATCGACGCAGAAGCCGCGGCCACCGGCCCCTGGGCCGACGATGGTGACGGGATGTCAGTGGATAATGACTCGAATGAAGGAGGCAGTGGGGCGCGACTTCGAGCCGAAGGGGAAGTTCTCGCCCTCTTCCACGATCGATGTCGGGTGTCCAATGCCGCCAAGTCATCGTCCGTCAAGTCGACACGGCTGCCACCGGCCATATCGGACCCTTCACCAACTGAACCGGGGACTCCTTCAGGGAAGCTCCTCCGAGGGCTAGGGCCTCCACTCACCACAGATGCTGTCGGCGAGCCCACTAGAGGAAGGATCGGGTACTATAGCCTCCCCGGGGCAAACGCAACTTTGGCCTAGGGGGGCGACGACGGACACCTAATAGGCCCCTGGCGCCACGTGATCCACCGGGCAGGGAACGCTTCGCGACTGCCGTTGCGGAGCTGGCCGAGGCGTGGACGTGCTGGGGTGATCGGTTCGCGGGAAGGAGCAGCGGTTGGAGCGTGGCGGGCGCGATCCCTCGGTGGATTTCAAGAAGGCGCCATTCGCATTCCTGGTAATTTTCGGTGTGGTTTAGTCACTTCAGCACATAGTTTCTTCAGTGGAGGTAGGGAGATGGATCACCACTTCATCCTCTACGTTTTCCCTGTCCCTGCTCATCGTTTAGTGCTCGAACGGGTGAGATCGGGCTCGTTGGGGTTTCGTGGGTTTCGTAGGCTTCATCGGAATATGGCGACGGTTCTGCGATCGGTTAGTGTTAATGGACTCCCTGGAACGTCAACATTCCATAGTCATCGATTTCATCTCGATTGGCGGTCCCATTTGACCGTGGGGAGCCTGGGAAGTCCGGTTATCCCATTTGGGTGATTTTATTAGAATCACCCGTTTCTTGTGATCCGTGCACCGTTTTGACTCCGGAGGGAGTCCATGTGATTGTATGCATGTCCATGGCTGTATCCCCTTTGTCTCGGCACGAATGGGGCATGGGAAGGCCAAGATTGGGCTAACCCCATGGTTTGCTCGACGTCATGGTTGGACGGTCGAACCAGGTGCCGTTCATCTATATGAATGGCCAGTCTTGGACCTTTCATCGCCGCTAGTTTTGGGGCTTGTGCGGTCACACGATAGACTGCACATGGTATGTGCGGCCCGATAGGGTCCGCCATCCCCCCTTGGGTAGCCAACTTCTAGCTGCCTATCTTTTCGTTCGGTTGAGCGGCCAGCATCTAACCACCCATCCCAGTTCACCCTTGGTCAACAGTTGAGTGTCGGTCACGTTAGGCGGTCTAGTCAAGACCGTTTTGACTAACACTGTAGTAAGTCGGTTCTGTTCAGCGGTCCGATCAAGACCGTCTTGACCAGGAACTGGACTGGGTCGTGGGCTTGAGTGGCCAAGGCTTGACCGCTCATCCCCTTGGGTGGTCCTACCCTGACCGTCCATCCTCTTTAGCCTTTAGGGGTCTGTCCGTTGGGCGATTGGTCCCCAATCATTCATCCCCCTTGAGCGGCCCCATATGGACCGTTCATCCTAGGTTGAGTGGTCAGTTCTGGACCGTTCATCCCCTTTGAGTGGTCCTGTCCAGACCGTTCATCCCCTTGAGCGGCCATATTGTGACTGCCCATCCAGTTGAGTCTGTCGTCTTGTATGTTGGCCATGATGGCTTGTCTCGTGTCCGTCTGTCTTAGGTTTGTGTTCTAGGGCGGTGTCTGTGTGTTGGTGGTTTCTGGATAGGTCGGTTCAGGTGACTAGGTGCGGTCTCTTCCCTGACTGCGACAGTTCCCTAACGACTCAATCTAGAACTGCCAGCATCCTTATCTCTAGTTGCGTAGCGGTTATTCCTTGACTACCGGGTCTGCCTAGCGGTTGAGTGATGGTTCATTTTGCCCAGAGTGTCATCCTCTGGCATTTTCATTTCTGCTTGTCTTGGCTTGTCCTTGTGGTCTGCTCATTTTCCCGCGGATGTCTCCTGACATCCTATGAGGGCTAAGACTACGTTATAAGGCAGCGAGGAGTCTTCTTGATTGTGGTAGGATTCTCTTTCCAACTATTGAATCGTCATTGTCTAGTTTCGATCAACTTGGGGTCACCCAGTGGTTGACAGGTAATCGTGTGTGTGTCTCGACGATTCTGTCTAGTTCGAGACACGGTTCTGGAAGCCTTGAGGTATCATCCTACCTCGATCTACGTGTCCAATTGTGCTGAGGGTTCTCGATGTTCCCCAAGGTCTCTGCGTGTTGTTTCTTTCGACAGTGTCTTTCTCTGGCTTAGGATTAGACCGATTGGTGACTTGTTCTGCTATCTGTGACGATCTTGCCTCCGAGTCGTCTGACTCAAGGATCATTATGTGAGTAGGTCTAGTTGCCTTGTCCTAAGTCTGTCGGCAGTGGCTGTACTGCAATTAATGCTTCGAAGTACGTACGACAGTGCTCTCTTGCCTGTCTGTACTTTCGCACGCGTGTTTTGAGTCTTTGTGTCTTCTGAACCTCCACTAGTCGTAGCCTTACGACACGCTTCGGTGTGATGACTTTTATAGTAGGGCACTATCCAATTTACGGTTTGTAAGCTAGTCTCTGTCAGCTCCCGCGGTTACCGTAGGCATCCTTCGGGGGGAGAAAACTAGCTAGAGGCCTGGCTTAGGCAAAAGCCAGTGTGTGCACACGTGGTCAGGGGCTTTGGACTCACGTCGACAGGTGTGACCCTGACTAGTCACTGGCGATGGTACTTTGGTTCTGGTTCAGACAGTGTCTTGGTCTCGACCTAGTTCTTGCGGTATGGTACGTAGACAAGACACTAGTAGGCGCAGCATAAGACGTCAGTGGACATACCTGGCTGTTCTTCTGGTGAGGGGTACTCTAGTCATGTGGCATGTGGCTCTTTACGGTTCTCTTCACGTTTCTTGTGCGTCGTGACCTCTGGGTTAGCCCTCTCGTGGCTGTGCTCGAGGTCAGTGTCCTGTCCTATGCATGACGTTCTAATCATGTGTGAGGTAGTGTGCACGACGTTCTAGTCGTGTCGTCTGGGTCTGCGTCTGTCTAGGTTTTTCCTAGGTTTCTTTATCTATTTTGCAGGTCCCTTGCAGTGTCGACAGATCGGCAACTCCTGACTTCGTCAGCTCATAGTCGCCTTCCTGTTGCTGCTTGGAGTAGTTTGGGGTGCCGAGGTTAGTTTGGCCAGCTGCTTGTCTGGTACGGGTTCTTCCCCTCTTCCTTAGCTTGCTCCCTACTCCTGCTCCCTGTCTTTTCTTTTACAACTTTCTAGCGTAACTTTACAGCTTTGTGGTGTAGTTTTCCAGCTTTGCTACACCTGTCGTTTTTGCTGTTGTTCCGTGTTATTACGTGTTTTCCAGTGGGGATCCGCGTGACCCCTACTGAGCCAGTGACACGAGACTCACCCCTGCTTTTCAGGTGGGCCGTTGTTCATTCTGCTGGACATTGACCGTACAAACCTTGGACGCTTGGAATTCATAAAAAATATAATAACCAAGGCCCATTAAGCCCTGAATTGAAGTAGACTTAGCCAGGGAGAGAGGCTACCCATAAAATAGGCCCAAAAATGTGCCAGAAAATAGCCCAATGAGTAATGGACAACTTGAGGCACCAACAAAATAAAGTAAGAGAAATGACTCAACTCATCGGTAAAAAACGGATGTCAACAACCGAGGGGTAACCCGATTTTACCTAAGGTGCCCTTCCGGATTTTCACCTCAGCAGGGTTGATGGCAATTTTTGCCCCCAGTGGTCCCGTGACGGGAGCCAACTAAGGCCACCAGGGTATCTCTATTTTTAACCCCCTTTTGATGTTGTTTTTTTTTTGTTTTGATTCCGAGGATCGTTGTCCGTAGCAAGATGTTGTTAAGGGACGTGTCCAAAAACTAGAGAATATAGGCAATCAGGCATGGTTTTACCCCTGCCCAGAGCTTTCGGGAGTTGTGGGACTGTGAGACCGAGGGATATATCGCCCTGGCCAAATGTGACTAGGGGTGCTGGACTATACATAGAATACAGGAGTGTGTAATAACGGAGATCTGGGATGTACTGGGACTGGTTTTGCTGGAATAGTGGCTGGAATGCCACATGAAGGTTGACATCGATAGGAGGCTGGAGAAGGTGATGCAAGGGGTGACTGGGAAGTGTCAGGCTACTAGTTTGGAGACATGGATTGATCAGTGATCGACGTGAGAGAGTCCCGCGGTTTATTAGGAAGTAGGTGAAGACCACCCTGACTGGTGGAGGGAAGAGAAGTTTTCTCGTTATCGGCTCCAGCGCCCTTTCAGGTTTTCACTGGAGCCAACCCCCTTTAGCTTTTTTCGATGCGCCCTTACGGGTTTTCACACCTAGGGGTTTCCTAATTTTGCCTGAGGCGCCCTTTCGGGATTTCACCTCAGTGGGTTGTTGGCCTTTTTACCCCCAATCGCCTCCTCGTGGAGGGGGACGACTGGGTCCGCTGGGGCATCTCTATTTTTAGTCACATTTTATTATTTTTTTTATTTTTTATTTCTTACCTAAGAGCCTGATGGCTGGGCTGTGGCTGGCATGGTGGTGCCCTCGCTCTTGTCATTACGAGGCCAAAGGTGGGGGACTAGCTCCCGAAAACGTCTGACGGTGCTCCTGGAAGTGCTCAGCTGACCCTGTTGCTCGACTGGAGAGAAGAGCCGGGAGAGGTGACTAGTTTGCCCTTCTGCGAGGCGAGGATCGGTTCGGCTGGCCGGGCCTGGGAGCATACGCCTCAGTCAATGCGGCGCACAAACTCATGTTCCGGTGCATGATATAGCTTTATGTGCTTGCCATTGAGAGGCGGAAAGGGTTTGTGGCCCTTATGGTCTATGACCGTGTAGGCCTTACCCTCATAGGCATCGCAAATGATGTATGGGCCTTGCCAATTTGGTTGAACCTTGCCACTGGAACATCCTGCCATGACTTCTCTTTCCTTGATCATGACGAGGTCGCCTTGCTTGAAGTCTCATTGCTTGACGAGCTTGTTGTAGGCTCGCACCATGCTGGCCTGGTACATCTGCAGGTGTTTGTAGGCTTCGAGCCGCTTGCCTTCCAGATCAGCAAGCTCGTCTAGCCTTCTCTGGTATTCACTTTCATCAGGGCCAGCCAAGCTGGTGTGTACCGCCACATGGTAGGATGCTAACTGAATTTCGATGGGAATGATGGCTTCCACTTCGTAGATGAGGGAGAACGATGAACATCCCGTGGGGGCTTTGTAGACCATCCGGTAGGCCCATAATGCCTTAGAGACCTTTTTGCCCCAGTCACGTCTCCGGTGGCTAACAATCTTAGCCAGGAGTTTGCAGAGGATTTTGTTGAAGGCCTCGGCCAAACCGTTGGCCTGTAGGTTGTAGACCGAAGAAGTTCTCCAATCGATGTGGAATTTGGCTGCCAACTGGTATACGGCCTTGTTCTTGAATGGCGTCCCATTGTCGGAGACTATGTGACTGGGAGTACCGAATTGTTAGATGATGTTATGTCAGACAAACCTGGCAACCACCTCGCCGGTGACTTCCCGTACAAGAAGGGCTTCTGCCCAGTAAGAGAAGTAGTCGGTGGTGGCCAGAATGTACTTGTGGCCTTTGGAAGATGGTGGGAAAGTCCCCGTGATGTCCATACCCCACTCGACGAATGGCCAGGTAGGGGCTGTAGGACGCAGCGGGTTAGGAGGTCTTCTAGGTACTGGGTCGAAGGCTTGGCATTGATGGCATGTGCGAACGTACTGGACACAGTTCGCGTACATGGTAGGCCAGTAGAAGCCTTTAAGCTTGATATTGTGCTTCATTCTATTTCCAGCTTGATGTGTGCCGCACAGCCCAGAATGAACCTCGCGCATAATGGCTAGAGCCTCTATTGGGGAGACGCATCTCAAGAGAATGGACTTGTCCTTCTCGTAGATGAGCCGGTACAGGGAGTCGCCAATCAACTCATATGATGTTGCTCAGTGAAATAATTGGACTCTTTGAACCCAGTCAGGGGGGAGCCATCCCCTCTTGAATTTGATGATGGGCTCACACCAATCTTTCTCTTCTGGAGGAGTGTCCCGGTCAAGGTCTTGGACCTCGTATACTGTAAGATCGGAGTCACTTTCGAGTGAGCTAGGCATCAGCCTCCGGTGTTTGACTGTGATGTCGACTTCACCCTCAGGCGGTAGCTTGATGGCCACGGCCAACTTTGCTAGGGCATCCGCCTGGGCGTTGCCACTTCTGGGAACGTGGTCTATTTTGAAGAAATAAAACTTCTGGGTTAGCTGAGTAACGGTGGCATGGTACGGGACCAGCTCTGATTTCTGCATGTCGTAGATGCCAAGGTGATGGGGACATCATTTACCCCTCCACACTATTCGGAGCTCGGATGGATCATCATCATGTACCATCATGTCCTTGAGTCATAGCATGTATTTTCATATTTTATTTGAGGCGGGGTAGAACCATTAATCCATCCACAAGGGGGAGCAAGGATGAAAGAGAGGTGAGGACATGGTGTTGAATGTTTTTCTCTCTCAACCATCCCCTCTCCCGGGTGTGATGGCGGTCCGGAAGTCAGGAGGGAGCCCGTCGCCAAGCGTCCTCCTTTCTTGTACGCCGTCCACCCCATTGTCCTCCATTCTTCTACGTCAAAGCAATATGAACGCCCCAACAACCGCCAAAGTCTTCATCTTCAGAGTCACCCCCCATGCTTCGCCAACGATCACAAAGAAGGAGATGGTTGCTTCGCAAGAAAGGGAGGAAGAAGCAGAGACTACAAGGGAAGCCTTAAGCGGTGTGAAGAGGAGGAGGTGCCCTTCGGGACCTTTTATAGGCCGAGGGGAGAGATTTCTACCTTAATTGATCCTCCCCTCGAAAAGATGCAAGAGGCAGACGCCCTCCCCCAAGAGTAGTTACACCACCTCCCTCACGAAACCCTCCTATGGGAATACGTGAAACGACAAGTCATTCAAAGCGTGGAAAGACGAAAAGGCGCTAGTTCAACACCAGCAACTTGGACGATCGACATGCAAGCCTGAGTTTTTGGCAAGAAATCACACAAGATCTCCAATTTACTAGCGACTACGGATACGGTAAATCATCACCGGTCAAAGGCGATAAGAAGCAGTCAATCGCGTCTTGAGCACTATTACCATAATATAGAAAGAAAATCATTACATAGCAAATTTCCAAACAGATGTTGCAATAAAAAAGAGAGAGAGAAAGGAAAAAGGAGCCAACAAGGCAAGTACAATCTCTCCTAATCTATGGAGATGGGGGAACTTTGAGAAGTATGTGGCCCCTCTTGGAGCTCGACAGGTGGAGGACCCTCGGCGCTCGGCAATCTGCCACTGGTTCCCTCAGCGACGGTCGGCCCAAGCACTGACCCCACTCGTGTGGAAACTACCTCGACCGTGTGCTCTCCCGAGGTAACCGGAGTTGGTGATCTCTCCTCTGCAAACGTAGAAGTATTTTCGCTCCCCCCTCCATCGCTCGACGTTGAAGAAGGAGAATCTGAGTCGTCCTCATCTGAGTCGTAGCATTGCCCGCGGTCGAAGAAGAGCTCATCGAGGACCTGCTCCTGGGCCAGTCTGACTACCCGCATGAAGCCTTGGGCGAAACCCTTCTGCAACCCCCGCCGGTAGCCCGACTCATAAAAGGTGAAGGTAGTCTGCTTTAAGGCTTCGCGGTACTCTTCTAAGCTCCGATAACGCTCGACTGCCTCCGCCCCGGCTCTTGCTACCTTCTCCTCGAGCTCGGCCACCTTCGCTTCCACCTCGGTCAGCCTCACCTCGACCTCAGTCTGCGCCGCTTCGGCCTCCTTCATGGCCCGCTCGGCCTCTTGGGCCCATCCCCCGAGCTCCTCTCGCTCGACCGCCCACTGTCCCGAGCGTTACAAATGGACCTGACGCTCCTCATCCAGGAGCTTACTTTTAAGCTCGACCATATACCGGGCTTGGGGCAGCTGCTCGGTCAATAACTGAACTTCCTCTTGGCTCACCCGATCGCGCACCCGGAGTGAGGTCACCTCCCGCCGAAGAACCTTAAGCTTGGAGGTCAACCACCCAATTCTCCAGTCAAACTCAGCGCGAACCTAAGACTGGGCCCTCCCCTTGCTCTCCAGCCACACCAAAAAGTCCGTTATCTCATCCCCAAGCTGAGCCACGAACAGACCTCCCTCCATGATCCTTTCAAGAAGCATGGGAGGGGAGCAACGTCGAAATTCCTCCCGAACAGATGGAGGTGCCAGAGCTCGGCACTGATTATATAGGGAGGCCTGGATGGTGAACCGCCCCTGCTGCGGGGGAGAAGCCCTCTCTGGAGGAGTCGATGCCGAGACCTCCTCCCCTGACGTCCCCACACTCGGGACTGCGACGCTTGGCTCGGCCTAGGTCGTCGCCCCAACCTCTTTCTCATGGCATGCCCCGGCAGCCTCGACCGGGACTTCAGAGCCAGCCTCCTCCACTTGCACCCCTACAGGCTCAGAGGAAGTCCTCTCAACTACTGTGGGCACCTCTGGATCAGTCGACGGGAGGCTCGGATGACGGACATCCTCAACTGGGAGCTCCTCGATCAGGCGGGAGGTCTTTACCTTCTTCAGCCGCCTCTTCTCAGCGGTCAGAGCCTTCATCGAAGACATCAATAGTCGCCCCCCAGGGTCCTTGCGATTAGACCCCCTTTGCCCGGGATCATCTTCCCGAGCCATTCGCTTGCCTTTATCTCCAGCAGAGGAAGGACCCTTGGAAGCTCGAGGCATGCTCGGAGCGATCGCCTCCCCTTGTTCAGTGACCTCCTACTCTGACAGTCGCTCATCGTCATCACCACGCCTCGTCTCTGCCCATCAGAAGACAAGCCATCAGCGAAGGCTCGACCAACCAAAATAAGAAAATGCAAGAGCCGAGCCCTCGAGATTCCTACCTCTGGGAGGCAGTGCAAGACAGGGATAATCATTGATGTTGGCTAGAGTCATCAGCTCAACGGTCGATCGACGATTCTCCTGAAGAACTCTTATCTCCTCCTCCAGCTCTGAGGAGATCATTGACTACTTCGGGGGAAATACTTGCTAGAAATTTGGCTTATCAGGAAAGCCCCAGCTGGTAGCACCATTGGTAAACCCTACCCATAAAAATTAGGTTTTCCACCCCTTGTGCGAGGAATCTCGAGGGGAGAGAATCACAGAACTTCTTCCCTTCCTTGCCTGGAGGTAAAAGAAACCCTTTCCGACATAGGTTTGCTCCTTCAGCTCGAAAAAGGCGTGAAAGAGGTCTAAAGATGTAGCGAGGCCACACGAGCAACAGAGGAAGATGAAGGAAAATATGAAGGTATAGGAATTGGAAACCAACTGGATAGGGGTCAGTCGGTAAAAGCTCAGCAACTGCACAACAAAGGGATGAAGGGGTAAATGAAAACTGCAAAAGAAAAATACAGAAAAGGCCTGAATATTCTAAATCTCGGCCTAAAAAATTCCATTTGGGAGCTAAGAGACTTTCAAGATCTACTATATATACACATATATACATCCACTCTTCATGGTAACAAGATCGAAATTAATATGATGTGGAAGCTCAAAAGAGTACTCGAAATAGAAAATTATGACAGATAGAACCTAGAAAAGGAAGAGTACTCCACTTACTCCCTTATCAACCGGCATATTAAGCTCAGTATAACTGTTCTTCTATCCAAGGTAATACCAAGATTCACGAGGGGGAGGATCCAAGAGTGCTTAAGCTTAACCGTGCTCGTCCACCTTGTCAACCTTGTCAACCCCTTGGGCGTGGGGCACGCCGAGCACATCTCGTTGTCACACACGTCGAGGGATCCACACTTGCTGGGCCTATAGCACACGCTGTTGAAGGTCCTCAGCTCTGGGTTGAACAGGGCGAACATCTTCTCCCACGCCATGTAGCTTACCCGGTCGTTGTAGGTGTGGAACACCACGTCGCCGTCTGGCGTCAGCCACATCAACGACAGGCTGTTATCGTACTACATCCACATCCCCAAAATCTCAAATGACAACTGGTAGGTAATGTTGTCGTCGATGGAGATGCAATTGAAGTTTATGGGTTGATTGCTTAGGGCGACCTCGGCGTGATCTCTGGTGCCGTTGTAGTAGACAAGAGGCCTTGGGGAAGCGTCGACATAGATCATCGGATCGCTGTTCTCGACTCCCAGGTTGTAGAGGCTGGGGGAGCTATCGGCCTCAGACTTATGGCTAATGAGCCTTGTGGCGCAGCAGTAGGGGAGGGTCTGGCCGACGAGGAGGGTGTCTGTGGGGTAGTCAAAGCTCTGCCAAATGAACCGGCCCTTCATGTCGTGGAGCGCCATGTTACCGCTATGGAGGAGCTCCCACTATGCCCCTGTTGGCTGTGCCGGTGGACTAGACGACGGTGTCGTAGGCGTCGGCATCGGCCAAGATGAGGTTGTCGTTGGTGCCGAAGGTGAGTGTGGCGTTCTCGCAAATGGGGTGGCCCCTGTTGGCCTCCCAGACCCACTGTCGCATGGAGTTGGATTGCGGGGTGCCCATGCGGATGGCGAGGGTGGAGGCGTTGGGGGTGGTGTTGTAGAAGGCTAGCTGGAATGGGGAGCTAATAGCGTCAACGGGGGAGGAGGAAGAAGAGGAACAAGGGTTTCCATGGCACAATATTAAAATTTACTAGATTGAACCATCCAACTCAAAACCTTAAGATGTTGAGTTGAGATGCCTCCACTAATGTAAACACATTCTATTTTTGCCCATTTACAATACAAGATTATTCCAGATGAGAGGCCTCGGGGAAGCATCAACATAGAGCATCGGATCGCTGTTCTCGATTCCCAGGCTATAGCAGCCAGAGGAGCCATCGGCCTTGGACTTATGGCTGACGAGCCTCTTGACGCCGCGATAGGGGAGGGTTTGGCCGATGAGGAGGGGGTGTCAGTGGGGTAATCAAAGCTCTACCAGATGAACTGGCCCTTCCTATCGTGGGGCACCATGTTACTATTATGGAGGAGCTAAATGCCCATGATGCCCCGAAGGTGAGGGTGGCATTCTGGCAGACAGGTTGCCCTCTGTTGGCCTCCCATACCCACCACCAAATGGAGTTGGATCGCGGGGTACCCATGCAGATGGCAAAGGTGTAGGAGTTGGGGGTGGTGTTTTAGAAGGCCAGCTGGAATGGGGAGCCAACGATGTCGAGGGGGGAGGAGGAAGAAGAAGAGGAAGAAGAAGAGGAAGAAGGGATTTCCATGGTATAGTATGAAAGTTTACTGGATTGGGTCATCTAACTCAAAACCTTAAGGTGTTGAGTGGAGATGGCTCCACTAATATAAACACATTCTATTTTAGTCCATTTCTAATACAAGACTATTCCAAATGGGAGGCCTCGGGGAAGCGTCAACATAGAGTATCAGATCATTGTTCTCGATTCCCAGGCTATAACGGTCGGGGGAGCCGTCGGCCTCAGACTTACGGCTGATGAGCCTCATGGTGCCACAGCAGGGGAGGGTTTGGCCAGCGAGGAGGGTGTCAGTGGGGTAGTTGAAGCTCTACCAGATGAACTGGCTTTCCTATCGTGGAGCACCATGTTACCACTGTGGAGGAGCTAAATGCCCACGATGCCCCAACGGTGAGGGTGGCATTGCCCATGTTGGCCTCCTAGACCCACCGTCGGATGGACTTGGATCCCAGGGTGCCCATGCGGATGGCGAGGGTGTAGGCATTGGGGATGGTGTCATAGAAGGCCAGCTAGAATGGGGAGCTGATGGCGTCGAGGAGGGAGGAGGAAGAAGAAGAGGAGTAAGGGGTTTCCATGGTATAGTATGAAGGTTTATTGGATTGCAATCTATTTTAGCCCATTTCCAATACAAGACTATTCTAACACCTCCCTCATGTGCAAGTCGATTTAGGCTCTGTCATGTAGACCATGACAAACACAGGTGTACGGCCCGAATCATAATTATGAGCTCTGATACCATATTAGAGTTTATTGGATTGGGACATCTAACTCAAAATTTTAAGATGTTGTGCAGAGAGGGCTCCACTAATATAAACATAATCTATTTTAACTCGTTTCTAACACGGGACTATTCTGACATCATGGATGAGGTGCTTGGAGTTTTCTGGTATGAGTTCAAACGCTTGGGTTAACCCACAAGAGATGGAGGGACTTTTTAAAGGCTATGGGCCTAGGAGCGTTCCGCCCACGGATTTGTAGATGGATAGATAGACAGATAGATTATAGGTCTGTCGTCTTCTTTGTAATTCGAGAGCCCTTATCCAAATGCGGTGGAAGAAAGGATCGATTGGGGTGAGGGAGGAACTAAGTAAAGTTTGGTATGGCAGGTTCAGATTTTGACTTCCTTTGGCGGCTTTCTCTTGGTTCCAGTTGTACTCAAGTGCATGGCCCCATTGACCGCTGCTACTATTGAGTGTTAATATTTTGGATCCATTCGGTGGGGTGATGATGATCGGCGCAAGGTGCAACCGGGGCGGTGGGCATAGGTGGACTTGGATTAGGGTAGGTAGGGGAAGTAGTGGAGGCTTAGGTTGGGGAAGAGTTGGGGTTGGGAGTGGAAGATGGGTTGGTTGAGGAGGTTTAGGTGGGTTGGTCTTAGAGGGTGTATCACTTATGGGGGAAGGTGGAAGGGTAGAGGACCACTGGGTCTGGGTGTGGGTTGGATAAGGGAGTGTGGGTTGGGTAGTGGTGGCCTTCATGGGGGAAACCGGGTCGGTTATGGGTCTCTTGCCCTTAGGATCGGCCGGTCGTGGAGGGGTGGAAGTGGGTCACCTTTGGGGTTGGGGAGAGTTGGTGGTCGTTGAGAGGTGACATGTAGAGGTGCTAGTCGGGGTAGAAGGTGAGGAACATCATGGAGGTTGGGCCCTTATGGTGGCCTTAGACTGGCTGGGAGAGAATGGAGGAGTGGTAGTGCTCCTCGAGCTATGGCTCACCGAGTAGGAGGGGGGACGTTGGGGAGCGTAGATCTTCCGAAGGTCTACCTTCATCTCCTCCCAAGAGTCTATGGGCTCTTGCCTTCTAACCACCCTAAGGCCCACTATGTGGTTCCACTCTCCATTGGCTTGAGGCAAAAGCCGTCCCTTGGCAATGTTGACTCTCTCGGGTCCATATACCCAAGTCCTCTCAAAGTCTTTCTCCATGGTAGCCTCCCACTTTAGACAGGCACTAGGGCTCGATCCGTCAAAGCAAAGGTCCTCATCTAGAATGATGTCCAAGAGGAGTGGGATCAGATCCTTGTGGAGGGCCGAGTGGGATGGATAAGACCAAAGAGTGGTAACCATGCTCGTGGGCACGGTTGAAGCATCGAGAGACTCTAAATGCATATGCAACCTAGGACCAACTTGTAGAGACAAGTTGTGAACTTGCTCTGATACTAATTTGATGTGATATGACCTAGGGAAAATGGGCGATGAGCCCAAACGGATGCCCGGATCGTGATTCCAAGGCAACAAAGTGGTACATGGCGAAGGAACAACCCGAAGGTCTCCTAGACGCAAGAAGGCCGCATTACGGACTGGCGTAACCGGACCTTCTCGTGATGTCTTTTGATATACCTCTTTCCTACCGTGGACTCACGCTATGGGTGAGGTCGACTAGGAGCCTTGGACCTAGACCCGCAAGCAATGCACGGACCGACGATTTCACTTGAGTGAGTTCACTCGCATAGCACACACTCGAATCCGTAGACAAACTGGCGATAGTGAAGAGAGTCCGAAGTGGGACCTGGCTATTTCAGGATTCGGCTAGCTTGTGGTTGAACCCCTAAGGGTCCTGGGATGTCCAATCTTGGGGGCGTCCAGCATGCCGAAGGCGTAGGGTGTAATGTCTCTCTCAAAACTCACCCACGGTAGTCACTCATGATGGCAATTTGTGATCAGGCACTCATTCACTGACCGACGGGCATTTAGAGATAATAATAATCAAGCAAAGGAAGTGAAACCAGTAGAGGAAGGGGCTCGAATCTCACCTGGTCGGCGTGAGGACGCCGACCGCGGCCGGAGACGAGTGCGAGCAAGGAAGCGCGGGCTTACCCGCACGCCGCGCCAATGTAGCTTCGACCTGAAATTAATAATTTACATGCACTACACCTGACACAGGAGGGGTGGACTAAGGATGGGGAAGTGAAAGATTACATACAACACTACCTCCCACAGGGAGGGGCTTTAAGCCGGTCAGGCGGGCATGGGGGAAACCAAACTAAACCCGAATTGCTGAACTAAGCTGGTTCTGTCCGCTCTAGATCAGCAGGACAGGAGGTCGAAGATGATGCCGCCACGGACTCCTCCGACTGCTGGTGTTGATGGGACCAATGCCAAAACGTCTTGGGTTGGCCCAGGGATGCGCCCAAAAATTTGGAGGTCATTCCGAGGTCGGCTGTGACCGAGGTGGGGTCAGGACCAGGGCTTGTCGGATCAGGTTCTTACTGCCCTAGAACTGTTGCAGCTGTAAGAACAGATCGTCATGAGCACTCCCGGGGTTTGATGAGGGCGGGACCATAGCCACTGCATTCGTGGATGAGCCTTCTTCAATTAGAGACCAATGAGGTCACCTGAGGAGGCTGGAGCAGGGTGTAAGAATCAGAATAGTGGGAGGGGGTCAGATCTCTCTCAGGAGGGACTAACCTACACACTCCGAGGAGAAAATTAGGAACTCTGTGATCCGGGGTCCAAATGGTGCCCTTCTTCTTGAAGCTGATAGAGGACGTGGTGGAGAAGGTGTCAGCCAAATGCCACTCTAGGAATCACCGGAGACTGGGCGTGGAGGCTCCTGAGCTCGGGCTCTGGTCTGCAGCCGGAGGCTGGGTGCACAGTTCTAAGAACCACAGGGGCATGAGAAAATCGCTGCCACGAACTCTCCGGAGGTCCGATGAATGCAACATTGGTGTCATTGAGACTGTGGGCGAGTCCTCTTCGAACAAAGACCAATGAGGCCCCCAGGGGTGGTAGGAGCAGAGAATGAGGTAGAGAGAGGTGGAAGATGGTCTGAAACTATCTCTGCTGGGTGAACCTGCGCACTCCGGCAAGAAATGCTGGAATGTAGTGCTCCGGAGTCCGAATGGTGCTCTTATTGTTGGTGATGGCAGAGGGCTTGGAGGAGAAGATCTCAGCCAGAAATCATGGCCAAATTATAACAGGGGCGGCCGTGGTCGCTTCTGCACTTAGTCTCTAATTCCCTGCCAAAATAATTTTGCACAGTCAAGGGAGAATGGCTCTCCTAGGCATCACGGACATCGGATGGATGCAAGACCACTCGACTGCGAAGATGCTTCGAAGAGCTTTCCATCAATATAAGATAAACCACCAGATGATGCACGATGAAGATGTGGAAGACTCAGAAACTAGGCATTAGATCTGCCGCCTATGAACTCGGAACTGCAAGATGATGATGGTAAATGTGGTGATGGGGGTGGGTGACCAGATGGCAGTCACCCAAGACTCAACGCCGGTTACTCAACCGTGCAGATCGTCGCGCTTCCCTCGATGGGGACGACCGTGAGTTAGCACTCCTTGTTTGGGGCATATTGCCTCTTCTGGGGCTCGTTTGGTGCCATGTTTTAGTGTCATTACTGGTCGCGTCGTCTTGCTAGCCGCGTCAATCTTTAGAGTCCAAGATTGCAACCCATCCGTGTCGAGTCTCGTAGTCGTCCCGCATCATGGCTATCACAGCCTTGGGTTCCCACGTGAGCTTTTGATGTCCGGCTTGGCCAGTATCTGGGCAGAGTACCTACGGCTTCTGGAGGCGCAGGAGCAGAGGGCTCGGTGGCTAGTGGACATTCGAGAGCTGGAGGAGCAGCGGGCTCAGCTTGCACTGGCGGCCGCCGAGTAGGAGAGGTGTGCTGACGGGACCGTGCTGCTTGCTCGGGATCACGCCGCGCTGCTGAGGGAGGCAGAGAGCAGAGCCGAGGCCCTGTAGAAGGCTCTGGAGGAGCAATGGTGAGATGTGGAACTCACTAGGGTCGAGTGGCAGACTGTCGAGACAGGGGCCGAGGCGAGCGTGCAGCTTGCGTCGACCTTGAAGGTGGAGCTGGCTGCCACAGAGTCCCGCTTAGCAGTGCTGGAGGGGAGCGAGGCTAGGTTGTGATCGTATCACTTCCTCGTCCCCCTTTTTGTTATTCAGATTGTACCTTTTTGTTACCCCAATGGCATGTCTTGGGCTCCCCTTTTATGGAGTATTAATGACAAATGCTGGATTTTGATATTAGTGCTTGCTGAGTCGTCCCACTTCTTGTTCCATGGAACGGTGTTGAATGAAGGGAATGGCGACCACTTACTGTTAGTCTGCTCGATTCTTCCCCACCACGTACTAGTATAGGGTGTAATAGGTCGGGTTTACCCATTTTGGGGGGCATTGAAATAGAGAACTGGGCTTGAGGGACAGTGTGACTAGACTTTGGGGACTAGAAACTGGAGGCTGGAGACCGAGAAGTAGGGGCATAGGTCAAATGTTGGAGGCTAGTCTTCTAAAGAGGAAAGCCCTTGTTGTATAGGGTTAGCATAGACTCGCCAGGATATGGCGACCTATGAGGTGAAGACTGAGGGCTGGTTCTGGGACGCGTCGGTCATAGGCCGATTCGTGGGGTGTTGGTTGTCTTCATGTTTTTAGCCAGAAATGTGGTTTACATTAGGCTGAGAAACAAAGGTTGTGATGGTTGAATGACCTTGAGAGGTATGATGGCCAAAGGCCAGAACTGGGGGTTGGGACTGGCCAACTACTTCGTGAGGAGATGGTAGCTGAAATGCGGGAGTTGGATGTTGGTGCTGGGTCTGGGTAACTGGCTCATGGAAGTGTGATGACTGGATTGCTGGACTGGCACTGGGACTGGGGCTGAGTGGTTGGCCTATAGAGGTGTTGCAGCCATGATACTGGATTTGGGAGCTGGGACTAGAACTGCGTGGCTTGCCTATAGAGGTGTTGAGGCCACAGTGATGGGACTGGAGGCTGGTAGTGGAACTGGGTGGCTGGCCTATGAAGGCGTTGAAGCCACAAGGCTGGAACTGAGGACTGGAACTGGAGCTGGGTGGCCGGCCTATGGAGGCATTGAGGCCACGAGGTTGGAACTGGGGACTGGGGCTGGAACTACGTGACCAGCTTGTGAAGGCGTTGAGGCCATGAAGCTGGGACTGGAGGTGGGTGACCGGCCTATGAAGGCGTTAAGGCCACGAGGCTGAGACTGAGGACTCGGTGACTGGTCTGTGAAGGCGTTGAGGCTACGAAGCTAGGACAGAGGGCTAGGGCTGGAACTGGGTGACCGGCCTATAAAGGCATTGAGGCCATGAGACTGGGACTGGATGATGCAGGATGAGACATAGACTCGACACCAAATTGAAATGCACACCTAAGACTCTAGCAAGCTCGTGTTCGTCCCTAAGCGAGGGAAGCATCGGACCTGCATAGTTGAGAAACCGACAGTGAGTCAAGGGTGGTCAAGCTCACAACTTTGTGCTTAGAACGAGTCACGGGACAGTCTCACTCCCTCACGTGGAGCGGTGATTAATTTGATCGACGAGCTAGGATCCTAACACATGCTCTCTAGCAGCAGCAAACAAGCATATACTAAGAAAGTAACTATGACTACAAGGGGGTGGCGAGTTTACCTCCACGCTCTGGGCGTGGGGAAGACAACCCCAGCCAGGTCGGTAACTCCCGGTAAAAAATAATTACACAATATTACAGCAATGAATTCTTTGCCCACTCCACACAAGGAGGTAAAGGGCTACAAGTGGGCCCGTGAGGAACGTTCTTGGGTTGACGGGTAGCACTTTGACGGGTCCTGTGTGGCGGTTGGAGGAGGTTCCGGCTCGGCAACGTGCTGGTCGACAGGACAGCACTCACGGGCATACAAAGGAGCCTCATTCTCTGGACAGCTTCTGGAGGCGGTAGACCACCGGGACGACGGAAGCAGGTCCTGAAACGATCTCCTGGAACGACGGACACTGATTTGGCACTGGCATATTCTTGGATGAGTTAACGGTGCCTCTTTTCTTTGCTATCCTGTTCTGAAATCACCTGCGCAGTCTGGCGAGAACGGCCACTGTGACCAACCCCGATGTCAGATCGAGATGAGACTAGTGGGTTGGAAAGCTCTCTCAGAGAGATACGATCATAGGCTGGAGAAAAATTTTAGAACGCCTCTTACATGGCCCTAGCAGAATTTTCAAGGTGCTGATTCACAGATCTGGATCTGACTAGGCAGAACTTGGACTTGACTGAGAACATGATTTGACCGAAGGGATGGTGATGGATCTGGGTGATCGACTCTTCATGAAAGTTCGAGAGGAAGAAGTAAGAAAAATGGGGATATTTGTTTTGTGACTTTTGGTGGAGATTTCGATTTTTGGGGAGTTTTCTAGTGACTGGGGGTCGGGTTTAGAAAGCTGTGGACAGACAGGAAATTGGGGTTTGCAGGAATTTTTTCCCCTCCGCCAATCCACCCAACCAAATCTGCTTCTCCCAGCACCCCCGCAACAACCAATCCACTCCACAAAACCCTTCGCCTACCTACTCCACTCCACAAAACCCTCCGCTCACCTTTGCCGCTCCACAAAATGCCTTTTCCACTCCACAACAACCTCCACAGCCTCTGCAATACCACAACGTCCCTCCCCCTAATAGCTACAACAACAAGCGACTGGCTCCTAAGAGAGCCCAATATCCTCCACTGCTGGAAACTCTCGCCGACATCTTCTCCGCTCTCATGTCAGTTAGTGCTATACAGCTTCCTCTGGAACGGCCCATCTGGAACCCGACCGTTGATCAGATAAAGTATTGTATGTTCCACAGGCAGCCGGGACATACGATTGAAGGGTGTTTTCAGTTCAAGGACTTGGTCTATGACCTGCATGAGGGACATAGAATCGACTGGGCTGAGATGCATAAGGCCATTATTGAAATAAAGGAAAAAAGAAGGCAAGCGCCAAGGCAGCAAGTGCAGCAACAACAGGCACCGCCGCCACAGCAGCAGCCACTACAACAACCGCAGCAGGTTCAAGACTTGGGGATCCATCAGAACCCCATGCCGAATCATCCTCTCGCTCCGCAGCCTCAGCCACCGGCACCGGCTCAGGTCAACTTGGTCCAACCCCCGGCTCCTGACACCGGGTGGTCATATGACGATGACGGTCTCATCCACCAAGTCTCGGCCCTCCACCATAACCATTGCAATTCTTTTTCATCCCTCATTCTCACACCCACACATCAAGCCTCCCTTCCACTCGCTAGGCCATTCATCCTCCCATCCGCCACTCCTTTTACCCCCACACCAACACTGATGCCTTCACCCATCCTCCCATCCCACCCGCTACTTGTCACCCCTGCTACTATCACTACGCATAGTCTTTCGCCCACACCTCCGCTAAGTTTTACACCTCTGCCCCCACCAACACCCACGCCTAGCCCTTCACCCGCCATTCTTTCTCTGCAACCCATCATTACCTCTGCTCCCATCATCTCCGCTACACCTTCTCCCACGCCACTTATCCACCCCACTGGGCCAGTTACACAGTCAGCCGATGCCGTGCCGACACAAAATCTTGCCCTATAGAGCAGGTGTTTGTTTCATCGCAACTGCACTTCTACTTCCAATCCCCAGTCTTCTCAACCAGCTACCGATCAAGATGAGGCCGAGCCATTACTGGGTACCCAATATGATCTACTACATCACTTAGACTAGGTGCCCACCAAAATATCTGTGTTGGAGCTTACCAAGAGATCTACCCTTCATCAGGATGCATTGAGAAATTTCCTTCAAAAGGTGATGGTCAGTGAAGATGTGGCAGTCGATAGTCTTCCGATAGCATTGGCAACAATCTCCAAGGGGCCAGCTATTACCTTCTCTGAAACCGAGCTAGCACCACCAGAAGCCCGGTAGATGCCGCTTTGCATTACTATTATTCTGAATAAAGTCAGTGTGGATGCAGCTTTGGTTGATACAAGGGCATCTATCAATGTTTTCCTGCTCAGCACACTCAGGGCCTGCAACTTGTCAGAAGAACTCCTACACCCTACCCCGACTACCATAGCAGCTTATGACAATTCAAGGAGAGCATGTCACGGGTTTGTCACCATTCAAGCTGAGCTTGGGTCTCTCACCATGCCCATTGAATTTTATGTATTGGACATTGACCCTATGTTCAAGGCTATTTTGGGTCATCCGTGGATTGATACTCTCAATGCCGTGCCATCCACCGCGCATCAGTGCCTCAAGTTCCCTTTTCAAGGAAGGGTGGTTAAAGTGAAAAGTTTATCCACAATTTAGTCTGTAAAAGCTATGTCAGAGAAGATTTTGCCTACTTTGTGGCCCAGCAGTCGGCCTGTTATTTCTATGTTTGATCATGATTTTTCTTGGGCTTATGCACCCCGCAAGCCCGTCACTACGTCGGTTAATATCAAAGAGAAGCCTAAGATCCACGATTCCAAAGTATGGTCCATTATTTTAAATCTAGGCTATCAACCGGGGAGAGGCCTCAGTGTGCAACTATAGGGGTGGACCAAATCGGTCCCCAAAGGGTGAAAAATGAGTAGGCGCGGCCTCGGCTACCGAGAGTCCACATTTTCAATTTTGGGTGACTTAGGGCCACTTACCTGGTACTGCCGCCAACATTTTATTAGAGGTCCCCTCCAGCCAGAAACTTTACAGCCACAGCCAACACAGTTAGTAAAGGAATGCACAGCTTGCACAGTTGCCGGTCTGGCTCTGTTGTTGAAGGGGCCAGTTGATGACATGCTTGACTTCAGCTAAGTATTTGCCAGATTATTCTATGAGCTAGATTGCCAGAAGAATTAAGAGGTTCGGCTTGTGCAGTGGAAGCCAAAGAGGCCAGGTTACCATCCACGGGAAAGGGTAAGCTCACCTATTTTCTTTACTTGGTCTCCTTCCTGTATAAAATCCCTCATTCAACAACTCAGCTTTATTCCCCGTTCACCACCCCTTCTTATTGATCCTTCAGCATTCCAGCCTCCCTTTAGGATGGAGAAGCTGATTGAATTTCTCATTATCAATTATCCATGTGGGCGTTGCCCCCCGATTGATTTAATGTCCAGGTGGTCACCCGACTCACCTATTGATTTGTCCAACATGTGGTTCCGATCCTCCGATCCCTTTTCGATGTTGTCTTTCCAACTCTTTGCCCCTAGGCACTTCCCCCTCCTCCTCATCTTGCTGTATGATTTCCATTGATCTCCAAAAAAAAAGGTCAATTTTGAAACAGAGATTTCTGTGGAAGATTACACTATCTTCTGTCCGTCAGCTTCCCAGGGGCACGAGACCCTTGTTTCTTCCCTCCCAGTAGGCTTTCTTTTTCTTAGGTTAGATGTAGGGTCTGTCGAGTCTAGGGAAGTAGGGTCTAGGTCTAGAGAAGTAGTGTCTTGTTCTAGGTTGTCTACTCCATCCAAGCCTGAGCCACACCCACTTGCGCATCATTCCAGGCCTATTCCTGATAAGTTCTTGCAAGATTTAGCTCAGCGATCCTGCGCTCTTTTAAAATATCTGAAATTCATACCTACGGCAATTGTGATTGAAGACAATGAGGAAATAGACGGGGTATGGAGTGATGATGAATTAGGTGTCTATGAAGTCATGGATGAAAAGGACCCGGTCGATTTTGAGGACAGCGATGTAGATGACACTGTAGATTTATATGCCTGAGGCTTGAAGAGATTCGACGAGCCATCTTTAGCAGTGGATGAACCTACGAAAGAAATAAAATTGGGAACTGAAGAGGATCCCAGGCCCATCATTATTGCCGCTAATCTTCCTCCAGCAGTTGAAGCAGATTTGATCAAGGTCCTAAGGGAGTATAGTGATTCTTTCGACTGGTCCTATGAGGACATGCCGGGTCTTGACCCCTCCTTGGTAGAACACCGCCTAATGCTTAAATCAGGGGCAACACCCGTTATACAAAGATCAAGAAGATTTCACCCCCAGATGGCCTTAAGGATAAAGGAAGAAGTTGACAAATTATACAAGGCTAGATTTATTAGAGTTGTTCTATATCCTCAGTGGGTGGCGAATATTGTCCCTGTTATCAAAAAGGATGAAAAAGTGCACATTTGTATAGACTTCAGGAATTTAAATAAGGCATGTCCCAAGGACGATTTCCCGCTGCCTCACGTAGACGTCTTGGTGGATAATACCGTCGGGTTCGAAGCATTATCCTTCATGGATGGTTACTCAGGTTACAATCAGATCCGTCTGTCTCCGGAAGATCAATAAAAAACCTCCTTCGCCATGCCCTAGGGCACGTATTGCTACGTGGTTATGTCGTTCGATCTGAAGAATGCAGGTGCCACCTATTAGAGGGTTATGATGGCTATATTCCACGACATGATGCATATTTATATGGAGGCTTACGTCGATAATATCTTGGTGAAGTCGAGAACAAAAGAAGAACACCCCACTATTCTAGCTAACGTGCTGCGGAGAGCTAGGGAGTACAAGCTTAAGATGAATCCAAAGAAGTTTATTTTTGGAGTCTCTTCAGGGAAGCTACTTGGCTTTATTGTAAGTAAATGGGGGATCCAGATTGATCCTAATGAAGTAAAGGCCGTCATGGACATGCCTCTGCCTAAGGATATCACGGAACTTCCAGGATTGATTGGACAATTGTAATTTATCAGAAGATTCATATCCTAACATTCCCAGAGGTGCCATCCATTCTATGGATTGCTAAAGGTAGGGGTCAAGTTTGAATGGAACGAAGATTGTCAAAAGGCCTATGAGGACTTGAAAGTCTATCTATCTAATCCCCCGATTTTGCAACCTCCTGTCCCTGGGAAACCCCTGATTCTATACATCTCGGTCATTGAGGACTCCATAGGGATAGTTTTAGCACAAGTAGATGACAAAGGCAAGGACCGAGCAGCTTATTACCTCTCTAGGTTGTTTATCCCGGTGGAGTCTAAATACACAGCCATGGTGAAGACTTGTGCCACCTTAGTGTGGGAAGCTCAGAAGCTCAAACACTATTTCCTAGCCCACCCAGTTAGGTTGATCTCTAGAATGGACCCAATTCGCTATCTCTTAGAAAAATCTATCCTTTCTAGCAGGTTAGCTCGCTGGCAGAGCTTCCTCTCTCGGTTTGATATCACGTTCATTGTTCAGAAGGTAGTCAAAGGATATGCCATCGCTGAGCATCTTGCCCATCTTCCCATTCCTCATACTGACTCTATTCAGGATGATTTTCTTGATGAGCATCTCTCTACTATCTCTCATCATCCCTTTTGGTCTCTACACTTTGATGGTGCACTCAATTCTCAAGGCCGAGGGATAGGCGTTGTTCTCCTCACTCTGGAAGGGGTGACGATTCCTTTCGCTTACCAGCTCCGATTTCCTACTACCAACAATATCTCCAAGTATGAGGCTCTCCTAGCTGGTTTGAAGCACGCCTACCTCTTAGGTGCATGCCACTTAAAGATCATAGGAGACTCTCAGCTCGTCCTGTGGCAAGTTCTGTCCACTTACCGCACCCGTGACCCGAAGCTCAAGCCGTATCAAGATTTGGTCATGCTCTTAGCTAGGAAATTCTGCAAATTAATCTATATCCATACTCCCCGATCTCAAAACATCCTCGCCGATGCCCTAGCATCTCTCGCATCCTCTCTATCTTTTCCTCTCAGTCGGAGCACTGAGACCATCATCGTTCAAAGACTGGACGCACCCTCTCTCCAGGATCCTTGGTATCATAACCTTAGGAAAATTGCAGAGGCGAAGGTTGAGAAGGAAGAATTGAAGGAAGTGTCTTTGAGGGAATTAGAAGAGATCTTGGAGGAAGAAGAATTGCCCTGGTATCATGAAATTGATCTGTATTGCAGAGATGGCTCATTCCTTGAAGGGGCAAGCGCTGAGCAATGTAAGGCAATAAGAAGAGACGCCTCGAAGTACACTATCATTGCAGGAGGACTCTATAGGCGTGCTACTAATGGAATGCTTATGAGATGTTTAGACGATGATGAAGCTTGGAAGGTGGCCGAAGCAGCCCATTCTAGTGAGTGTGGGGCTCATGTCAATGGCCAGGCTTTAGCGAAGAAAATCCTTAGGTAGGGTTATTATTGGCTGACTCTAGAGGAAGATTGCTCCCTCTATGTCTAGAGGTGTCTCAAGTGTCAACTCCACGCTGATAAAATCCATGCTCTAGCTTCATCTCTTCATTCTCTTTCTGCTCCTTGGCCATTCTCCATGTGGGCTTTCGACGTCGTCAGCCCGCTCAGTGATCCTAACTCTCAGACGAAGCAAAAATCTTTCATCCTTACCGCCACTGAGTACTTCACTAAGTGGGTCGAAGCTGAAGCATACGGGGAGATTAAAGCTACCACGGTGTGCCGTTTCATCATGAGAAACATCATTTCACGGTTCAGAGTGCCGAGCAGCATTGTCACCGACAACGGATCCCAGTTCGTTTCTCAAGAGCTCCCAGACGTATGTAAGAAGTTCAATATTGCATTGCATCATTCATCTCCATATTACCTGCAAGGCAACGGCCAAGCCGAGGCCATGTGGACGTGCAAAATTGCACGCCCGTATGTCCCCGCCAGTCCAGCAACGACAACAATTTCAACCGAAGAAGCTCTGGAGGCCACGTCCCGTCTGGACCCTCCGAATAGACACCATGCTGATGTGAAACCATCACCGGAATCACAACGGCGAAGAGAAGTCAACCCCTGGAGGACACGTCCCGTCCGGACCCTCCGAATAAATAAATCCAGAAATTAGTTTAAAAATTCTGGGTCACTACAGTTTCTGTGATCGGAACTGGGAAGTTGTCCTTCGGACAAGCCTTGTTGAGGTCTCGGAAGTCAACACAAATGTAGACTTGACCATTTTTATTCTTGACTGGGACAATATTGGCAAGCCAAATCAGGTAGATGCATGGCTCGATGAAGTCAACCTCTACCATCTTATTGACCTTGGCCGCCACCTAGAGTTCCAGCTCATGGCGCATGCGCCGTTGGGGTTGTTTGATCGGTGTGGCTAAGGGAGATATGGTCAGATCGTGCTCCGCTACGGAGGGACTTAACCTTGGCATCTCTTTGTATGTCCAGGCAAAACAATCTTTGTATTCGAGCAGGAGTTGCTTGTAATCCTACCTCTCTGCCTCGGTGAGGAGAGCACTGAGGAAAGTTGGCTGAGGGGCTTCATCATTACCCAGATTAATTTCGACAAGTTCGTCGATGTTTGCCTGGCCACCATCCTCCAGCACGGGAGGTACTGGCTGGAAGTCGACGAAATATTCATCCTCGGTGTCAGCTTCGTACACCCGCGGTTCCTCGGAGCCGATAGTTGAAGCTAGTGGGATTGGAAGATTGTCGCTACTGGACCCAGCGTGAGGTTGCCCCCGGCCGTCCATGTCGGGCTGACAGTCGTTGGTTGGCATCCCAGAGGCTTGGCTGGAGTTCTCTGCCAATGCCGGTGATGCTTCACAATCTTTGTTCTGGGGACCTTCCTCATAGGGAAAGTGTGGGGAACTAGGTTCTCCAATTCGCTGGGAGGCAGTGGGGGTCTCGTCCATCTCAACATCCTCGTGAACGGATGAGGAAGCCTCGTCAGATGTTGGAACTGAGGTACTGGTTCTGGCGGGAAGTGGGATTAAAATCTCTTCTCCCTCATCTCCCGAGCTGTCAAACTTGGTGTTGGCAACAATCGGGTCGATGGCTGGCTGCATCGGCCCCACGACGTGGACCATATGGTAGACACGAAAGTCTCGGTCTTGGTCATAACCAAGACCTCTGGTGTCTTTTTGGGAGAACGGGGGTTGCCCCCGGACTTGTGGGGGTGTCCAGAGATTCTGGACATATCTCTACTGCGTAGAGTCCTGCCATTGGGGGATATGCTGCTTGAGGCACATCTCCCAGATGCAAGGTGACAGGTCGCCCAAAATTTCGACGGCTTCAGGGGCGTTGTCGGCTCGCCTGGACCAGCAGAAGTCATCTTCTGGTGGGGTTGGAGGGACCATGTCTCCTTTATGGAAAATGATGGACTTGTCCCTTCTAGCCCTTTTCCTAGACCGGTGTTGTAGTCTATAGGTGACGATGAACGTCGTGAGCTACTCGACCCTATGCTTGTTTGAGGCACACACGAGCTAGATGCAGCTTGGTGGCAGGCATATGCGCTTGTCGATCGCTCAGCTAATAAGATTAGCCTCAAAATCGACTTTACACCTCTCAGGGTGGTCTGTGGTTGACTTGGCGCTAAGGCGTACCGGTGAAGCTCGGCCTTCTCTTCGTCAACGGAGAAGAGGTCATCCTCTTTTTCTTCGGAGAGCCAGCCATTGCTCTTAC
Organism: Amorphophallus titanum; assembly: GCA_024336825.1. Taxonomy (NCBI): domain Eukaryota; kingdom Viridiplantae; phylum Streptophyta; class Magnoliopsida; order Alismatales; family Araceae; genus Amorphophallus; species Amorphophallus titanum. Next base: position 1,801,842 of record JANBPO010009398.1, read on the forward strand.
TCTTAATCACAGGGAAAGGATTGATCCCCTTGAAGTAGAGAGCCGCATCGGCCAGGTTGCATTCTGCTGGAGTGAATGGAGACAGGTCGGTGAAGACTGCACGTTGTACCCCATCCTTGATATACTTGATACGTTGATGGAGGGTTGAGGGAACGACCCAGTTTTCGTGGATCCAGGGCCTGCCTAGTAACACTTTGTAGGTCGTGTTGGAGTCGATGATGTAGAAGGTCGCCTTAGAGGTGAAATCATCAAGTGCCAAGTCAACATCCACCCGGCCGAGGACCTCCTCGGTATTCTGATTGAAGCCAGATATCTTGACTGCCTGGACCTTCTGGAGATAAGGAGTCAGATATAAAGTCTTGAATGTTTTGAGGGGCATGATGTTGACAGCGGCGCCAGCATCTGCCAGGATTCGGTTTACTTCATGCCCATTGATTTTCCCCTTCATATAGAGGGGTCGATTATGGCACGAAGGAGAGAGCAAAAATATTTCTTCGTGAAGGTGACAGCGACCGTGAAAGCCTCATACGTGGTAGCTTTTATTTCTACCACGTGTGCTTCATAGACTTCCAGCTCTTGGAGTATCTTGATGAGGGTTTCCCTCAAATCTTTGCTCCAAGCGATGACTTCCTAGATCATAATGTTGGCGGGAAAGCGCTTCATCTAGTGGACAACCTTTCGGTTAGCTCGAGCTCGAGCATCCTCTAGTAGCAGTAGTATGTCGGGTTGGATCTATTGTGAGCTGTCGCGCTGCTCCTCGTCGGGGAGTTGCACCACCTTGCCATTGTTATCGGGGTCGAGCTGATTATGGCCACCCACAGACTCTTGGAAGAGGGAGGCCAATGATGGCTTTTCTGAAGGAGGCTGAGGGTCTGGCCCATCCTTGCTGGACGGCCCTGCTTGTTCCGCAGGACAGGTCGAAACTGGTGCTAGGGCCGGAATGCTGGCCGTGATCTCCTCGGCGCCAGTCGGGTCGAAGATGCTGGGTTGCCCCCGAATCTCCACTTGCGAGATTGGGGCAGGTCATTCTCCTCAGAGGAGGATGACCCGTTCGGGGTCGTAGGGGGACGGATGAAGTGACGGCTCAGGGACTCTTCCTCGACCTCTACCATGTCCACGACCGTGACCTTGGCCACGGCCGGTGTATTCTGGGATTGGCTGTAGTCCAAGTGGAGTTGTAATCTGTTGCCAGGTTCTGGCTGCTATCAGTTCACCTCGTCGGGAGGCGTTGATGTTATCTGGAGGTGGGATAGCCACCATGTTGCAAGCGCAATTAAGAAGCATCTGTTCCAACTGTTCCACCGTGATCTCTTTGTCTTTATAGAACAAAGAGAGCTCTTCTGGGATGCGAAGAGCTTCGCCTTCTTTGACCTTTTGGATCATTTCCTGCACCCAGTCTCGGAGGTGCATTTGTTCTTCATCCTACATTTTCCTTTTTTATCTCTGTCTCATTCTGTTTAAAAAGTTTGACAAGTTCAACAATTAGTTCAGATTTCTGGCAAAAATCTGACAGCATTTCTCCCAGACCCAGAGTGTTGGGGAGTTAAATGCGTGCCCGCCCATGGAAGTCTGAGACGGCCCCAGATTTTCTTGGATGTGCACAAGAGCGGCAGCATCTGAGCTCGAGGAACAACGGGTAGGAACCGGTGGGTTTAGGAAGGCTTTGGAAGTGAAATGGCCTCCGAGGATTCGGATCCGGAACCATACCCATGGCGCGGGGTAAGCCCTGGAACTCTACTTGGAGAGGCCCCTCCTTATGTTTATACTGGAGGCACTCAAAGCCCATGCATGTTAGGCGTGCAAGGCTCCAGTGCGCCAGACGCAATAAAACCACGAAAAAATGGCAGATCTGTGGAGAATAATAATAATAATAATAAATTCCCAGAATCGGGTAGCAAGCGAGAGATAAGGGAACATGTTTGGGACGACAGGGGAAACAAAATGAAGCCCATATCATTGAACGCAAGTGGTAATTTTATTCTTTGCAAGAGTTGCAGATACATGGGAAGATATATATCGTAAAAAGAAGGGCCAACATGGAAACAGAAAAGAAAGGAAATACAACAGGGGAGAAGAAAATGGCACACTGGCTACTCTTCCCCCCAAAGCCTCACCCCTCTCCCTGTCTTACTCTCTCACTCTTTTTCTTCTTCTCTTTACTCTGCAGACACAGGTGCAAAGACTGGCTCTCCACTCCCTTTCTCTTCTTTTTTTCTCTTGGCATGCGATCTCTCTTCCCCAGCAGCTAGCCGAAGGGGGAGAGCCAGAGAGAGAGCTATGCGCCCCCTCCTTTTATACACGCACGCCCCAAAGCTTTGCATTGACGTGTGTTCTCTTTTCATCACCGTAGGGGGAGCAGAGGCTCAAAAACATGTCGAAGCCTCCCCGTTTCTGCATCATAGGAGAGATGAGCGTTAGCGTGTTTGTTCTCCTCACGCCGCAGGGGAGCAGAGGTTTTGAGGAAATATCGAAGTCCCCACATTCCCGTGCCATAGAAGGCACCGACAGTGACATGCTCATCCCTCTCGCGTCGTAGGCCTACGGACGAGGCTACAGGGAGCAGGTGGAGGCGTGTCCTCTCACGCCGTAGGCAGTAGGGAGAGCAGAGCTCCACTGGATCATCCCCAAAGGAAAGGGTGGTGGGTTCACTTTCATAGGAAGGGCCGCCGTATCATCTTCAAAGGGGGGCTTCTTGCACCGGATTAGGTGCATGCGAGGTTCGCGCCAATTCACATGCCACGGGGCTTCTCGCGCCGACTCACCTTCAGATGGGGAGCTTGAGTGCCGATTCAAGGGCCACATGAGGGACGCGCCGCTTCACATTAGGCTGGGAGCTTGGTCGGTTCACTTGCTGCTGGATGTGAGCTTGGACAATTCAATTGCTTCATGGGAGTTGTCCGGTTCAAGTGGGAATGGGCCTTGCACCGATTAAACAATGGGGGTAGGCTGCCAGTTCACTCCCCCTTGTTTTTTTTCCTTTCCTTCTTCCCCCTTTTTTGTTATTTTTTTTCATTCTCTTTTCTTTCTTGCATGTGTCGGTATGCCTGCATCGACGTGCTCCTTCTTTTCTTTCTCTGTTATCCTTGTTTGGCTTGGAGCTGCTTGATGCTCTTAATAGTAAATTTTAGGTGTCCACAAATGCCCCCCACCCATGGGTCACGTAAGAGAGGGACGAGTGCGTGGGGCCCACAGGTGTAGACTTTGCGTCACGTCATTCCTCTTCCCGAGCTGGTAGGCCGTCAGTCGGGTGTAAAGTCGTAGGAAAGCGCTCACCCCTTCAGCGAAGGGATGAGGGGTTCACTTCACCACAATGAACACACGGGTAGATAAGTTTAGCCATAGAGAGGTTTAGTCATCGGCATGGGGTCAATGTCGAAGCAAAGAGATAGGGTTTCATGCGTCGACCTAAACGGAAGGTCTAAGTTGACAGGCTGAGGTCAGTCCGAGTGGGACTGGTGGCTAGTGTTCAAACAAGAGGATTATTTATTCATTGACTTAGACGGAAGGTCTAGGTCAAAGGCTTTGTAATGAGCCCAACGGGGTAGGAGAAGTTTGTGCGTTCATTGGTTTTGAGGGAAGGTTCAAACCAAGGGTGTATTTGTCAGTGCTGACGGGGTGTCGAGTACTGACACGGTTTATTCGTTGACATGGGGTTAAGCGTCATCGCAAGGGGGGGTGTTTTGTTCATCGGCTTCATACGGAAGGTCTGGGCCGAAGGAAAGGTGTCCTTTCATTCATCGAATGCGATGGAAGGTCCGAGTCAAAGGTTTATTCGTCTGTGTTGGTAAGGTGCTAGAGGCTGACGTTGTTTATTCATTAACACAGGACTAGTATAAAAGTAAAGGTCTTTTTGTTCATGGTCTCAAGCGAAAGGTCTGGGTCAAAATGAAAAGGTCTTTTTGTTCTCTAGCCAGACAGAAGGTCCGATCTAGAGTGAATGTGTCTTTTTGTTCTCTAGCTGGTCTTTTTATTCTCTAGCTGAACAAAAGGTCCGATCTAGAGTAATTGGGAGTCTTTTTGTTCTCTAGCTGGATGAAAAATAGGGGGTCTTTTTGTTCTCTAGCCAGACGAAAGGTCCGATCTAGAGTGAAGGGGTCTTTTTGTTCTCTAGTTGGATGGAAGGTCTGATCTAGAGTAATAGGGGGTCTTTTTGGTCTCTAGCTAGGTGAAAAGTATGACTCAGAGTAGAAGGGTCTTTTGTTCTCTAGCCGGATAGAAGGTCCAACTTAGAGTGAAATGATCTTTTTATTCTCTAGCCAGACGAAATATCCGATCTCGAGTGGAAGGGTCTTTTTGTTCCCTAGTCGGACAGAAGGGCACTGTTATCTTGAAATACATGATTGCTACTTGTTCATCAAACTTGCTATCATCACTTGAACATGATTAAGTACATTAAGGAAAAGTGAAAGACAACAAAAGAAAGACAATAACGGAAAGAAAGAATGTAGCTCTCTCTGAGCAATTTGACTCTAGATCTGATCCAGAAGCCAAGACAGACTTTGCTTCTTCTCGATCTCACTCCTCTCTCATATTTCCTCTCAGACTTCTGATACCCTATTTTCTCAGGCTCTCTTCTTTCTCCAGTGAACTCTCTTTTTCTCTCGAACTCTGGCTCCTCTTCTCTCAAGCTCTTCACTCTGGTGCTCTTCTACTCTCTTACTCTTCTCTCATTTTCTTCTGATGTGTTACTTCAAATTTGAGCACTCGATCCCCTTTTATATAGGCGAGTGTGAATCTTGTGGTCCCACGAGTTTTCAAATTGGGTGTGTGAAAGGCACACTCCCACCCAATAATTTTGTCCAAAAGGTGCGCTTCGAGGGTCCACGTGTCAGGTGCAGAAAGTAATCTACTCCATATGGCAGGATATTCAGTTCAACCTCCCACCTTGGATCACGTGCCAATCAAGGTCATATGCGACCATCGTGACTTTACTCAATCCTTCAGATATTACAGTTTGAGTGTTTTAAGTCTTTGGCCGAATCACTCTGCTGTTCTATTTTGATGTTCCTGTTAAGGCAGAAATGAAGAACTAATCATACTGAATGTTTAGAGAATTTAATTTAAACATATCATAAGCACAGAATGAACCATGTGAGTGAATGCACAAAATTTTGCATATGCATCGGTGCACAAACAAGATGCATCAAGCTGTATAGCTAACACATGCAGCAAGTTAGAACAATAGCATCGACCTTTAAGTCACACAGGTAGACCTTATTCTGTTAGAGAGACTAAATCTGAAATGATGGTGCATTGACCTATCCTGGTGACATATAGGGAAATGCTTAATGTATCGACACAGTAATTTACTGCATCGACCTGACTTCAAAACAGATGCATAAGGTGCATCGACCTTGAGAATGATAACTTCTATCGCACCGACCTTATGCTGCAAACTTTGGCTCACTAGCATCGACCCTTCTATAATGTGCACCGACCTGATGAAACAACATCTAGCATATAGTGCCTAGCAACATCGACCTGTGTATAGGTGCAGTGACCTGATAGCACATACTGTGTACTAAATGCACCGACCTGATAGCGCATACTGTGTACACCTACATCGACCTTCTAAACCAGACTACCTATATGCATCGACCTGTTTATTCAATGTAGTGGGAGATGCGTCGACCTTTCAATGCAACATTTGTTCATATGCACTAACCTTCTAGACTAAAATGCATATATGCATAGACCTTACTCTCTCAATGCATGAATATGCATCGACCATATAGTACAGCATCATGAGTATGCATCGAGCTGTCTTTTCTAAGTATATGAAAATGCATCAACCTCATTGTGAGAAAGACTTATTCTGACTTCAGTAAAAACTACAAAGCATCATAGTGTTTCCAGTATGAAGATTAAGGTCAATCACACTATTGCTAGCATCAAAACTAGACATCAAATCCAGAGGAGACACAACAATCCCCCGAGGTGTGGCATGACATAAGGATCCCTTGTTCGGAAAGGAGCATGGGGCATGGTGCCTGGATTGTTGCGGCTGAGGAATTCGAGATTCACATGGGTGACCTCATCATCCCTTCTCCTCTTGAGGAGTTGGATTTGTCCAGATGGCTAGTGAGGATCCTACTGGTGCTAGAGGAATTGATTGGTGACCCCTGCTACGGAGCAGGTGTGGTCTATGGCTCGGGACTTCGGACTGTTATATCACTGGCGGTTGGCGAAAGGTTTTTCCCACAGCCAGTTTCAGATCGATGAGTTGTCCCTGATGTGCCATGAGAGTTAGATTTTGGAGCCTGAGGTGGTTGTTGTGTTGTGTCTCGCGAGTGTCAGTGGTGATCGGTGAGCCTTGAAGCGTTCACCTCTGGATAGCATGTTGCCGTGCTGAGAAGTTAGTTGTTGTTGTATTCTGTGAGTTTTGATGATGTCAATGGAATATAGTTCACTAGCTAATACATTGAGTCTTAATTGCTGGTGTCCTGGTAGCTAGAGCTATGTCAAACAGAGTGAGGAAATTCTAAGAAATGTCAGATCAGTTTACTTAGAAACCAGGTGAAACTTTCGAAAGAAAAATCTAAGAAAACAAATGTGTGATTACTATAAGAGGTCGAAGCAAGATCACCATTGCCTTGAGGTAGTGAAGTCCAAAGAAGCTACTTCAAGAGTTCTACACCGATGTAACATAGAGCTACCTTGACATAGTAATGCTCTAGGGAGTCACTTTAGGAGTTCTGCACCGATGCAACATAGAGCTGCCTCAATGCAGTAATGCTCAAGCAAGTCAGTTCAAGAGTTCTGCACCGATGCAACCAAGAACGGCCTCGATGCAATGATGCTCAAAGAAGCCATTTCTAGAGGCTTGCCTCGATGCAACAGAATGTCGCCTTAATGCATCAAGGTTAAAATTGGGTTACGGATCACACCACATCGAAGCACCAAGAAGTTGCCTCAACATACCAATTCAAAAGCCAGCATTCGAATCCTTCTAGCCAAGGGTTCTATGTTCACACTGCACCGATGCATCTGAGGAGTGCATCGACACACTTAGCGCAAAACCAGCAATTGGAAGTCAACAACGTCGAAGCATCCAAGCACTGCATCGATGCACCAAAGGCCATGCATTTTGAAGCCAACTGTTCAAAAGCTTCTTAGCTACACTGCCTTGATGCATTAAGTAGCTACATCGATGCAGCTTCACTTAATTCTTAGAAACGTGAGAATTTAAGTGGATCACGTGCCAGTGACTTAAATTCATTTTGGCGCGTAATCCTGTCACGCCCCGAGCGCGGAAGATTACTCGGAAGTGACGTGACGATGTCTATAACGTTCATGTCAATCAGAGCGTAGTGCATTCAACACATAGAGACAGAGTGCGTAATATAACAATAACCCAATCCTTATTTATTCATAACCATATTTAAAAATTTGGTAATAAATCATGGGGTATTACACGATTCCTTGCCTCGATGATCGTGTGTCGCTTAAAGTGTCACCTCGATTAGCGTGCCCTTAATGTGGTTACCTGAACAATGGGCATACTTCACGTGTCTTGATGCAAGATGAAGTGTCAAGCCCCTACCTCTATGAATGCACCCCGAGCACAACCATCAAGGTCTCACAGTGCCCAGCTCCTTTAGTCATAATAGTGCCCCTAGCCCCGACTGCCAGTCCAGACATGCCTGACCGATAGGGTCTCACGGCACCGAGCCCCCTCAGTCATATCAGGGCCCACAAAACCCGATCACCCAGCTACTCCAGTCTTAACGGAGCCCCCAGCACCGGACTGCCAGTCTCAAATGCGTACCGAGCATGACCATCGAGGTCTTACGGCACCCAACAACTTCAGTCACAACGGTGCCCCCGGCACCCGATTGCTAAGTCCAGATGGCACCGGGCTACTCTAGTCCCAATGGCGCTCAACAACTTCAGTCACAATGGTACCCTTGCCCCCAACTGCCCAGATACTCTAGTCATAACGGTGCCCCCGACACCCGACTGCCAATCTTAGCTGTGACCGACCACTGGGTCTCACAGCGCCCAATTTTTTCAGTCACAATAGTGCCCCTGGCACCTGACTACTAGTCTCTACTGCGCCTGATCGCTAGGGTCTCATGGCGCCTAGTTCCTTCAGTCACAACAGTGACCTCGACCCTCGACTGCCAGTCTCAGCTGTGCCAGACCGCCAGGGTCTCACGGTGCCCAGTTCCTCCAGTGACATCGAGGCCCGCGACACCCGGTCACCCAACAACTCCAGTCACGTCAGTGTCCTCGGCACCCAACTACCCAGCTACTCCAGTCACAATGGTGCCCCCGCCACTAGACTGCCCAGCTACTCCAGTCATAACGGTGTCAATGGCACCCGACTGCCCAGCTAGTCCAGTCACAACGGTGCCCATGGCACCTGGCTATTCTACGCTCAACGGCGCCTAGTTGCCCCCAGTCATGGTGGTACTCACACCGCCCGGCCGACCTTGCCCCAACAGCGCTCGGCCACTCTAGTCATAGTGGTGCTCAAGCCACCCGGTCACCCCTATCTTAATGGTGCCCAGTCGTTCCAGCACAGTGGTGCCTACGACACCCCAACATCCTCGATCTCAATGGTGCCCCGTATCAGAGATATATCGTGTCGCCCCTCGGGTGGTCTCCTACCGAGTCACAAGTCCTTTAACGGACACTATGTACAAATGTGGAAATACCCACACAATAACATAATGACCGGGGACAGTCATAAATGACAGAATTGTCCCGTGGCTAACACACATTTCTAATTAGGCTTTCACGCCCCACATAATGCCTTGTATGGCATATAGGTTATATAATCCAGCTGGGAAATTGATCCCCATCCTCTCCAGCTACCAGTCTCAACTCCGTCCAGTAGACCGCCCTCTATCTCCCAGCTCCGTCCTAACTCCTTTAGCCAGATGGGCCATACATCTGAGCCAGAACATGCCTACTCCCTGTCGAGCCAGTGTCAGCCACTCCACGTCAGAACTAGAACATGCCTGCTCCTTGTCGAGCAAATGTTTGCTGCTCCTCTATCCGAGCCAATAACTAGTTCTCATAAATGCAGAGTGCATACCCTTTCTAGTGTCCTCACCAAAACCAGGCACTCTCCCCCCAGTTATCCCTACTATGTTGTTGTTGCTCTATCACTATTGCAAGGACTAAGCCCTCCTGACGTCGTGGCTCCCAGGGTCCTTGACTCTTCTCTTCAGCAATAGAAACAAAGGTGTTTGGGCTATGCCCAATGTAAAATAAACATTAATTACTTGCGATCGGTGGGGAAGATGTCCAGTATATGAGCTCCCACAATCGCCTATACTCGTACCAACAGAACCTCTTTCTCTCCATGTGGTGCACAACATTTCATGCCCACGTGCCGTGCCCTGGCGTCACATCCCCAGTCAAACACTTGGTTCCATCGGTGATCATAGAGAAATCAACTGGCACGCCCACATTCCACCCGTCTATCCTTGTCTCCGATTTCCAGAACGATTAACCATACGTCAATCCTTCATGTGCTTTCCTATCATTCTTTTCACCTTCTTGTAAATACCCCCAAAATTTCCTCGTGCCAAGTCGACCCATCTCGACCTTCCATAAAAGGCGAGTGTGTGTCACTGCCATGAGGGAAAAAAATAGAAGGGATTCCTCGCGAGCAAAATAATGATATTCTTATATATTTCAAGACTCAGGGAGAGCATGAAGAGCATTTAAGAATAGCTTTGCAAACATTAAGAGAACAGCAACTCTACACGAAGCTTAACAAATGTGAATTCTAGCTAAAGGAGGTCTCATTCCTTGGCCATATTATTTCAAGGTAGAAGCTGTCAAGAATTGGAGCCGACTGACTACCGTATCCGAAGTCTAGAGTTTTCTTGGTCTGGCTGGCTATTACCAACGATTCATCAAGGATTTCTCTAAGACCGTTGTCCCTCTGACCAGACATGCAAGAAAGGAAAACCCTTTCATATGGTCAAAGGATTGTGAAGATAGTTTCTTGTCTCTTAAAAAATATCTCACCACTGCCTCTGTACTAGCTTTGCCCGTTGAAGGGGGTGGCTTCGAAGTTTACATGGACGCATCAGGTATTGGCCTTGGTTGTGTCCTTATGCAACATGGTAAAGTGATTTTTTATGCTTCGAGACAATTGAAGTGTCATGAGGAAAACTATCCAGTGCATGATCTGTAACTAGCTGCTATCATTTTTGCCTTAAAGATATGGCGGCATTACCTTTATGGGGAGAAATTCACCATATTTTCGAACCATAAAAGTCTGAAGTATCTTTTCACCTAAAAGGAGTTGAATATGAGGCAAAGAAGGTGGCAAGAATATCTCAATGACTTTGACTTCTCCATACAATACCACCCTCACAAAATAACTGTTGTAGCGGATGCTCTCAGCAGGGAAGCGACAGATACTTCATAGTACAAATTTCCAGGTGGCCTCGCTCGTGATCTTCCCCAAGGGTTCAGCCTCGATCCATTTGGCGAAGTAGTCAATAGCAACTATGAGAAACTTCTTTCTTCCTTGTGCCTCTGGGAAGGGACCTAGTATGTCCCCACCGAGCAAATGGGCGAGGCTCCATCAGAGCATATAATTGCATATCTGGCTGGTGGTGTAGATGAGAGAACTTCTGACATTGAGGGCACCTTCAGACATAATTGAGGCAGTCTTGCTGCAAGGTGGGCCACCAGTACCCTTGCTAGATTAGCGTCCTCACGAGTGATCGCCCCCCAATATGGCTTCCACAGAGCCCTTTGTGGATCTCCTGGATGGCCTGGTTGGCTTCTGTAGAGAACAAGCACTTCAATAATGGGGCTGAGAGGGAGCGGCGATACAATCTACCATCCACGATAGTAAAGTGGGCTGCTCTCGCCTGCGTACGTCGAGCCTCAACGTGATCGCTCGAGAGCTGTTGCCGAAGAAGAAAATCCAAGAGGGGATCCATCCAGGAGGGCTCATAGTCGATGGCATTTACCTGGGGTGCCGGCTCATCTATGCTCAGTGCTGACAACTCCTCTATCAAGATCGACCGCGAGTTGGGCACCGTGGTGGCTGATGCCAGGCGAGACAGCGCGTCTGCTCAGACGTTTTCCTCCCGTGGGATGTGGATCACCTCAAAATGGGAAAATTCTCTCACCGCGGCCCGGGCCTGCTCCAGGTACTTAATCATGGATGGCTCCCGCGCCTCAAACTCTCCCTTTACCTGGTTGGCGATGAGCATGGAGTCGCTGTATGCGCACATGCTAGTCACTCCCAAATGCTTTGCCATGCATAGTCCTGAGAGGAGCGTCTCATACTCGACCACGTTGTTCATGGTCGGAAAGTTGAATCGCATGGCATACTGAAGCTCGAGCACTTCCGACGAGAGTAAGACCAACCCTGCTCCACTTCCTGTGGCGCAGGATGATCCGTCGACGTATAACTCCCATGTGGGCCCGGAGGACTGCTCTGGCAAGTCTTCAGTGGGTATAGTGCATTCGGCTACAAAGTCGGCGAGGGCCTGCGCCTTGATCGCGGTCCTCGGGTGGAACTTGATGTCGAATTCCCCCAGCTCGATAGCCCATTTGATTAGCCTTCCCGAGGGGTCAGGGTTCTGGAGGATTTGCCATAGTGGCTGATCGGTGAGGACGGCGATAGGGTGAGCCAAGAAGTATGGTCGTATCTTACGAGCAGTCGTAATGAGCGCAATGGCGAACTTCTAGGTTCGTGAGTACTGAAATTTTGGGCCCTGAAGTGCTCGGCTGACGTAGTAGATGGGCCTCATAACCCCTACCTCTTCTCGTGTAAGGACGGCACTCATGGTGCTCAGCGTCACGGATAGGTACAGGAGTAATTCTTCACCCCTTTGTGGTTTGGCGAGGATGGGAGGGGACGCTAGGTAGCGTTTTAACTCTTCAAATGCTTGCTTACACTCCTGGTCCCAATCGATGTGCCCTTTCTTCTCTGGTGCCTAATTGGCTTGCTTGATCAATCGGAAGAAGGGGAGGCACCGCTCGACGGCCCGGGATAGGAACCCAGCCAGGGCGGTGACGCGACCAGTGAGGTGCTATACGTCCTCACTCGGCCTGGCCGCTGCATCTCTAATACTGCTTGGATCTGGTCAGGGTGGCCTCGATTCCTCAGTGGGTAACGAGGAAGCCCAGGAACTTTCCTGACCACACTCCGATCGCGCACTTGGCTGGGTTTAGCTTCATATTGTACCTCCTGAGTGTAGTGAAGGTCTCTGCCAGGTCATCCGAATGTTCAGCGATTCGGAAGTTTTTGACGAGCATGTCATCGATGTACACCTCCATGTTGCGGCCGATCTGCGAGTCGAACATGTGGCTGACGAGGCGTTGGTAGGTTGCCCTCACGTTCTTCATCCCGAATGACATTCGATTGTAGCAATAGAGGCCATGATCGATGACAAATGTGGTCTAGTCCAGGTCGGACTTGTGCATGCTGATCTGGTGATACCTGGAGTAGGCGTCTAAGAAGCTCAGCATTTCATGCCCGGCCGTCGCATCGACTAGTTGGTCGATCCGGGGCATAGGAAAGCTATCCTTGGGGGTAGCTTTGTTGAGGTTAGTGTAGTCGACGCACATCCGCCACTTACCGTTGTTCTTGGGAACCAGGACCATGTTGGCTACCCAGTCTGGAAACTGGGTAGGCCTTAGTAGCCCGGAGTGAAATTTTCTGTTCACCTGCTCTCCGATGATGGCCTGCCGCTCGGGGTTGCAACGCCTTCGGCGCTGCTGGACCGGTCCAACCTTAGTTGGTGTGTGATAACCTCTGGGGGGATTTTGAGGAGCTCGTCCTCAGACCAGGCTAATACGTCCTGATGAGCGGTGAGGAACCTTGCGTAGGCTTGTCTGTCATGCTCGGATAGGTTTACGCCGATCCTTAGTGTTCTATTTGGTTCTTTCCCCACCTGGATGAGGTATAAGTCTTCTGCCGGGGCGCTCGTGCTTGGGCCCGGGTCCTAGGTCTTAGCCCCCTTCTCAGGCGGTGAGTCTTCGGGATGTCGATCACACGTGGAGATGAGGTAGCATCTCCTGGACGCCCTCTGGTGTCCCCGGACTTCCCCACCCCCCGGGGGGTGGGGAACTTAAGCTTTTGGTGGTAGGAGGAAGGGACGCCCTGGAACGTGCCGAGGATCCCTCGGCCTATGATGGCGTTATACCTTGTCATCGTACGAACTACAGTAAAGTCGGCGAGGAAGGTTACCTCTTTCGGCGTGGTCCCGAACGTAACTGGGAGTGAGATGCGCCCCTTCGGACTGATGGTTGCTCCCGAGAACCCGTATAGCGGCATGTTTAATGGCATTAGTCGGGACATATCCACACCCATAAGAACAAGATAGTCGTAGTGTAATGCCCCAGATTTTCTTTCGAATATTTATCGGATAATTATGTTGGGAAGCCAAAAATTTAAGATTTGGGACCGATTAACGATGTTGAGAAGCCGAAAATTTAAGATTTGGGACCGACCAACGATGTTGGGAAGCCGAAAATTTAGGATTTGGGACCGACCAACGATGTTAGGAGACCAAAAATTTGAGATTTGGAACCGGCCAACAATGTTGGAAAGCCGAAATTTTAAGATTTGGGACCGACCAACGCTATTGGGAGACCAAAAATTTGAGATATGGGACTGACCAACAATGTTGAGAAGCCGAAAATTTAGGATTTGGGGCCGACCAACGATGTTGGGAGACCAAAAACTTGAGATTTGGAGCCGACCAACAATATTGAAAAGCCAAAATTTAGGATTTGGGGCCGACCAACGATGTTGAGAAGCCGAAAACTTTGAATTTGGGGCCAACCAACGATGTTGGGAGGCCAAAAATTTGGGGATTTGGTGTTTGGCACGGTGGTACGTGAACAAAAACTGTGCAAAGGGAGCCCGATTTTGAACTGTCAGGAGGTAGCTCCCTTGCCTCTTTTTTGTCACTCCTCTACCAAGGAGGGGTCTTATATAGGTTGTCGTTTGAACTCTTGTTCAAGGACATAGTATAGCTTCAAATGCTTCCCATTTAGTGGTGGGAATGACGCTTCTCTTTTATGATCAACGACCGTATATGCACCTCCTTCATAGGCCTTTATGATGACATAGGGCCCACGCGAGTTGGGTTGTAGTTTGCTGCTAGATTTGCCTACAATGACTTCCCTCTCTTTAACCATGACAAGGTCACCCTTTTTGAATACCCTTTGCTTTACTAGCTTGTCGTAGGCTCGTGTCATGCGGGCTTAATACGCCTAGAGGTGTTTTGTAGACTATTCGGTATGCCCAAAGAGTCTTGTGTATCTTTTCACCCCGGTCTTTTTTCGCAGCTGCCAACAATTTTCACTAGGAGCTTGTAAAGGGTCTTGTTAAATGCTTCAGCCAATCCGTTGGCTTGAGAATTGTAAATTGTTGAAGTTCTCCAATCGATATGGAACTTTTCCGCCAACTGGTAAATGGACATGTTTCTAAATGGAGTGCCATTGTCTAACATGATTCGGCACGGGAACCCAAATCGGTATATAATGTAATGCTTGACAAATTGAGCAACCGCCTCCCCCATGACTTCTTGCAAGGGGATATCTTCAGCCCACCGGGAGAAGTAATCAGTTGCGGTCAGAATATACTTATAGCCTTTTGTGGATGATAGGAAGGGTCCCACGATATCCATTCCCCATTCTGCGAAAGGCCATGTAGGAGTCGTGGGGTGTAAAGGGTTAGGAGGCCTTGGTACAGAGCCAAAAGTTTGACATTGGTGGCACGTGTAGGCGTAGCGGTTACAGTCTGCATACATAGTGGGCCAGTAAAAGCCCTTAAGCTTTACATTAATTTTCATCTTGTCCCCAGCTTGATGAGCATCGCAGAGTCCCGAATGGACCTCGCGCATAATTACTTTGGCCTCTTTTGGTGAGAGACAGCAAAGGAGAACGGACTTATCTTTTTCATGGACAAGCCTATAAAGTTGGCCTCCTATCAATTGATATGACGCCGCTCTTCGCAACAGTTGAATCCTTTAAGCCCGATCTGTGGGGAGGCAGCCGCTTTTTATATCGATAATTGGCTGGCGCCAATCCTATTCTTCTTCTTTGGCGGGGTCGTCTTCTTCAACTGCATGGACCTCAGAGGTAGAGGGGTTGGTCTCCTCGTCTAACACACGTGGCATGAGGTTCCTATGCCTAGCAGTTATGTCCAGCTCACCCTCAGGTGGAAGTTTTATGGCGGACGCCAACTTCGCCAAGGCGTCGGCCTGGAAATTTCTACCCCTAGGAACATGGCCTATTTTAAACAGGTAGAATTTTTCTTTGGTCCTCATCACCATGGCGTGGTAAGGAACTAACTCCTTTCGAACTTCATAGTCGCCTAGGACTTATCGTATGACGAGTTGCGAGTCACCATAGACTTTAATGCATTTGACGTCCATCTTAAGGGCTAATTGGAGTCCGACAATTAGTGCTTCATATTCCGCCTCATTATTTGTTAGGGGCTTCATAAGGGCACAAGAATTGTGTAGGATCCCGCTTTGAGGTGTCACAAAGACAATACCCGCTCCTGACGTGAGGCTTGTGGTACCGTCGGATTCCTTGACTGTTCGGGAAGCTCCATCAAAATAGAGCTCCCAACATGGAATATCAATTATGAAGGCATCATCTTCTTTTCGTGATGGGAGACCCTCAATCTGGTTCTCTAGTTCTGTCTGGGGCAAGAGCGTTTCTTCATCAAGCAGCCCAATGTTAAGCGGAGAGTCCACCGAGACTTGATGTGCCGCCAGAAATTCTGCCATCCCTTGTCCTTTGATCGCCTTTTGTGGGACAAAAGTTATAGCAAACTCCATGAGGAGTAATGCCCATTTGCCAAGCCTCCCTAACAGCACAGGCTGTTTAAAGAGGAATTTGAGTGGGTCATACTTCGAAATTAACCCCACCCGATGGGATAGGAGATAATGTCTTAATTTTTTGACAGCGAACACCAATGCCAGGCAGACTTTCTCCATCGGGAAATAACGGTATTCGGGACCAACAAGCTTTCTACTGAGGTAGTATAGTGGTTGTTCTTTGCCCTCTTCATTTGTTTGTGCTAACAAGAACCCCATAGAAGCGTCCATGGCAGCAATGTAGAGTATTAATGGCTTCCCTTTAATTGGGGCTCCCAATACTGGGGGAGTGAAGAGATATTCCTTAATTTGTTCGAAAGCATCTTGGCACTCCTGGTCCCACAGGAACGGTGCACCCTTTTTCATCAATTTCTCAAAAGGCACGCATCTTCCTGAGAGGTTGGATATGAAACGCCTGATGTAGGCCAACCTCCCCTAGAGGGATCTTAACTCTGTTATATGCCTGGGAGGTGGCAACTCTCAGATTGCCTTGATTTTATCGGAGTCTATTTCAATTCCTCGATATAGAGGAAGAGGGCACACCCTAGGTTGGCTCTTGGTAATTTTTCTTCAAATGCTTCATTGTCTCCTTGCCTTGCCCATGAAGGAAGAGATCCTTCTAGAAGCCACCTAGGACTTTGACTAGCCCCACATGGGCCCTAGGGCATAAGTGGACCAATGGGGAAGAGGGTGGGGGTCCCCTACAGGACCTACTGATATTTTACAAATAAGCCCAAGGACTTCTATGGACTGACACATTGGCTTATAAAGTCTTACAATTGCACACCTATTTATGTAAGGACATAAATTCAAACCTAACGGATATAAAGGTAAATAAAAAAGGCTAGTGTCTAGAGTCGATTCCCATCAAGGAAAGGGAGAAGAAGCCATACCAGACAAAACACTACTGTCGAAGGAAGTACAGCTTCCTAAGCTACTCTGAACAGCAACAGAAAGGAAACCTACAGAGAAAAAGGCAAAAGCCTAGACACGAACTTAGACAGACAAGAGCCACTAATGCATACACTTGACTAGAGTGTCGTGCACGATATCCTAAGCTGACCTCTGGTTAGGCCAAGAGAAGACTAACCTGGGAAGGTCACGACCTTAAGCACGAGAAACACAGGAGTCACGCGTCACGTGACGGAAGCACCTCCTCACTAGAAGAACAGCCAGACGCGTCCACTGACATCTTACACTGCGCCACTAGTATCTCGCTGCGGACGCCAAAGATAGTGGAGACTGAGATACTCACTGAACGGAACCAAGAATTACAGTAACGTGACTAGTCAGGGTCACGCCCATCGGCGTTCATCCAAACGCCCCTGATTACGTGTGCACACACAAGCTCAATATCTTGAGCCAGGCCTCTAGCTAGTTTTCTCCCCAGTAGGATGCTACTGCCAAGCAAGGGAGCCCATGGAAACTAGCTTAAAAACCGTCTGAGTTAGGAACTACCCCGTCACCACTCCCAGGTAGGCCGACACTCGAGGTCATCAGGCTACGACTAGTGGAGGCTCACTAGGCATAGAGACTCTGAAACACGAGTGCTGAAGTACAAACAGGCTAAGAATACACTGTCACACGTACTACGAAGCACCAGACACAAAACATAAGGCAGCACACCAAACTATCACCAGACTCAGGACAAGGTAACTAGACCTGTCGACACAACGATCCTTGAGTCTCACGACTTAGGGTCAAGATTGTCATACAAAGCGGTAACAAGCATCCAATCGGCCTAATCCTAAGCCACAGGAAAATGACACATCAGTATAAAATGAAACACGGAGACCCGAGGGAATCACCAAAACCCTCGAAGCACCTGGATACACAAGCCGAGGTAAGATGACACCTCTAGGCATCCAGAACCATGTCTCAATCTAACCAGAATAGTCGAGACACTCACAAGTTCACATATCAACCACTGGATCTCACTGGGTTGACCAGAACCCAAAACAGTATGGAAGACTGCTCGATAGAAAGACACTCCAGGCTACCTTCTAACATGGTCATAGCCCTCATAGGATATCAAAAGACATCCACGGGACAACGGGCAAACCACAAGGTCAAGCGAAGATCATCGGAAGCTAAAACATCGATAAAACAACACTCTGAGAATAAGCAGTTGATCGCTTCCCCACTAGGTAAGCCAAGCAGTTAGCAAAAGAGCTGCTCCTCCACACGGAAACCTTGACTCTGGCGGTCATAGGTAGGGCCGCGAGGAGACTGTAGCAGTCATAGACTGAACCGCGAGATTACTGTAGCGGTCGCATAATAGGCCGCTAGAGCCAGTCAACCCTCGAACCAACATACCCAGCCAAACCACCTAGCGGTCTATACTAGACGTGCTACATGAACTATGCGGTCTAAGAATGAACCACCACACTAATCGCCCTAAGAGATTGACCTAAGATGAATGGACCATAGGGGTCATAAAATGGGCCGCTACAACTAAGAGGCAGACAAAGGTTGGGCCGCCAAGGCCAACCTACTTAAAACCTTGACTAAGTTAAACACACCGTAGAGGCCTAAGAAAGGGCCGCCAGAGGAAATTGGCGATCAGAACTAGAGCCGCCAACCCAAATCGACTTACATAAAAATTGAGAAACTATTAAGCTTGGCGGACCACTATAGGGTGCCAGAGGCAAGAGGCGGTCTAAGTTTAGGCCACCAGCCTAAATTGACCTGAAACTAACCGACACACTATGGATTGTGGCGGTCTATCATGAGGCCGCTAGAGACAAGAGACGGTCTCTGGAACGACCGCCAGCATGATACGACGGGAAAACCATAGAAATGGCCGATCTCGATCGTTCCACGCCCCAATCGTGTCTAAACGACGGGGAAACAATCCTAATCGACAAAAATAACCTTCCAAAGCCCGGAAGGGATCCATGCAACAACTAAATCGCAAGAAACGGGTGATTCTACCGAATCGACACTAATTTGGTCACTAGGGTTCCCGGGCTCGTACCGGGCCCAAATGACGACCAATCGTAACGAAATCAGCAGATCTGGAACGCTAACATGTTGGGGGTCATAATGATACTAACTAGACAGAAAATCGTCACCGCTTCCCGGTGAACTCGACGCACACCCCCCCAGCATGCTTTTCCTGAAACTGAGCGAAACCCACTCATTCGCGCACCGTTCAGCTCCAAACTGTGAGGAAACGCAGAGGAGAATTAGGTGATCTGTCTCCCTACCTCCCTTGAAGATTCCATGTGCTGAAGTGACTAAACCGTGCCGAAAACCACCAAACAAACAAATCACGCCCGTTTTGAATCCACCGGGGGATCGCGCCACGCTACGCTCCATCCGCCACTCCATCACGCTCCAGGTTCACTCCATCGCGTCCCCGCCTCAGCCAGCTCGCCATGGTAGCACGCCCCGCGTCGAGAGGAGCAGAGGGGAGAGAGAACGAGGGAGAGAAAGAGAGGTGAAAATGAGGGAGGAGAGAGGGTGAAAAGGAAAAAGAAAGAAAAAAAAATAGGAATTTTTCTAATTTTTGACTCATAGGAATGTCTTTTTTGGCGTGTCTATAGAGATCTGCCTAGTCGATCACTGAGTTAGGCTTCTGGTGGGAATACCACTAGAAGGCCGTTCCTATAAGTGAAGTGGCAAAGTAGCAGAGGAGATCTGACTCGTCCAACGCTAGGTCACCCATGGCCGTAATTTAGTAGGCCAAGTGCTCATGTGGAGACCCTTGCCGGTCGAACTTCTGTAGCCTCGGGGGCTTGGCGTACTAGAGAGGGAGCTTCTTCAACTAGTAATGTAGTGGGTAGGGGACACTGTAGAGATCTATAGTTGTGACCCCTTCTCAATACTGGGTGAGCTTTGTCTCGACAATCTGCTCAATCATCTAGCGTTGTGCTATAAGAGTTTCTAGCACTGGCGTGTTGGATGCTCGCGGATGAGCTTTGACTGGGGGCGTCTCGAACCAGGTTACTATCGAGGTTAGGGCAACTATCACTGAGGTGTTGGCACCATTGTGCCCAACTGGTAGCACCGGTGCTTCGGTCGGAGGCCTGGCAAGTGGCTGGGGGTGAAGGTCTCATTCCAGAAGAAGGTCTTGCAGGAGGACCTTCAAATGTTGGTTCTCCTTTATGAGGGTCTTGAGAGTCACCTCTTGAACCTTATTTGCTGAAGGATCGTTGTTGACTAGTTCCGCATTAACAAGAGTGGCATGGTCCTCGGTTGGAGCCTCTTCTGCACATTCTGACCCTTGAGGCCTGACGAAAGTATCAACATGGCCTACCGGGGCCGGAGGCTAAATCTGGTGACGAGGCCTCCTGAGCTCGGCCAGAGGCTGGTTCAGGTCATCAGATTGGGTATCGAGCTGATGTCCGGTAGCATAACATGCGAACACCCTAACCGTGTCGTTGATGAACTAGACTGTCCGCTTCCTCTGGGAATGCTTCTCAGAGCAAATTGGTGCCCCAGCCTGTCGAAGACAGAGGTTGGTTGCAGTGGAGCCTCCACTAGGGTGTCGACCCAAGGAGAGCTCGAGGCTGGGTGCTGGTGGGCCCCAGAAGGAGCCCATCTTTGTTTTCGTTTATTCAAGCGGGAGATACTGAGTGACTAGGTGTCGTCAGACTGTGCTGATGTCGACTCGGCTATGCCTCACCAATGCCATGCCTGAGCACTCGAAGGGGGTTCTTGGTATGTGCCCTCTGAACAGCTCGAGCCTCTTCTAGGGTAACCCAAATTCTTCTCAGGCTAAGTTGTTGATCCCCCTTGTCGTTGTTCCTTCGACGAGTCTTGGGAGCCTGGGTATCGGGTTGGTGCAGGTGCCCCTGGACTATTACCAAGGTGCCTTCTTCTCTAAGATCCACCTTATCCTCTCGCGTTCGCTACAGGAGGCTGAAGCAGTTGGTTGTGAGGACCGTAGGATGGTCCACTCCCGGGGTACGATTGGTTTGCCCCCGTTGAGTTGAATCCGCAAGTCACCGACAAGAATGGTCTTGCTGAAATTACTGGTTGTAGCGACGAGTTGCCTGCATTTACAGCCATGGCGATGGTTCTTCTAGGGAGTGAATGAAGATCCTGCTCCGAGATGATAGTCTGAGAAGACCCGATCTATCGTTGCTAACAGCACGAGGCCATCAGCCGAAAATATTGGGATCAGGCCCCGGGGCAAGAGGTCCCTATCAGGAGTCGACAGCTAGGTGACTTGGGTGTAATCTCTTGCTCGAGCCGATAAAAGTGTTGCCGATGCTCGAGGTGATGCTCTTACATTGAGAACCAATGTTGCAGAAGGAACTAGGGTGCCGACAACCTGGGGTTCTAAACCTATGTCGAGTGCTGGCGTAGCCGGAGTGTGAGGCAGAGGGCCCACAATGGGCACTAAGGTTGCCACGTCCCAAAGAGGAAGACCTGTACTGGGAGTTGGTGTTGCTGGATTGTAGAGGGAAGGACCCCTTGGTATAGCGGAGAGGCCATGGGCCCAATGCGAAGAGTCCACACTAGGGGCCGACTTGGGTAAGACCCAGGATTCTGTACCCGAGTTGCATGTTGGGGAGCCTGGAACTCGGGGTTGGGAACCTACATTGAGTGACGGCTCTTTCAGAGTTCTGGTGGGAAGACCCGAGCAGAATGCGGGGGAGCCTCGACCCTGGGGTGAGAAACTCGTGCTAGGGGTACGCTCGACAGGGACTCAGAGCTGAGAGCCCGAGTGAGATGCTGAGGAGCCACGAACCCAGGGCCGAGAGCCCGTGTCCAGTGCAGGGTTGGCTAGGGCTTGGGATTGGGGACCCGAGTAAAGAGCTCAGGAGCCTTGGCCTCGAGGTAGGAGACCCGCGTGGAGAGCCGGCTCGACTGGGACTCGGGGCTGAGATCCTGAGTGAGATATTGGGAAGCCGAGGACCCGGGGAAGGGAGCCAATGTCGGGTGCCGACTTAGCTGGAGCTCAGGGTTAAAGACCCGAGCAAAATGCTGAGGTGGTGGATGAGCCCCCGGGCACAAGGCCAGCATTGGAGATCGGCCGGTGCTGGACTCGGGGGCTAACTCTTGCCAGGGCAGGAGATGATCTGGGACCCTTAATGGGGCCGACAGTGGAAGCCCTAAGCCTGACGCTCAAGCGGGCCGCCGATGCTGGAGACAGGCTACGGACACCTAAAAAAATTCTCCAAACCACTCCGAGCTGAACAAGGGCAACAGAGAAGAAAAAGAAGAAGTGTGCTGGCACACATGCCCAGCGTGTGCGGAAAGAAACGACAACACACCTGGTGGCCCGTCACCTAATAAGGAAGTCACGGGGTGAATAAATGTACTTGGTCCTTCGAAACGGGGTGTCGAAGGCAATATCAACATAAAACCCAAGTGACTCGATAAGGGCACATGATATGCCGGAAAGGTTCGCCAGAGGCCGAACAGTAGCCCAATGAGGGTGATAAAACTTTGAGTGATGGGGACATCACCACCTTTGCCCACACTCATGGCTCGTCTCCTCACCTCGGACGCATCTAGCATGGTCTAGTTATCTATTTTGAGTCATATGATACCAGTCCGTTGGCCTGAGGGTGGGCCACCAAAGTGAAGCGGTTACGAATATTTAGGTCAGCACATCTCTCTCTAAAGTAGTGAGAATCAAATTGCCGACAGTTATCGCTCACAATCACTCGGGGGATACCGAAATGGCACATGATCGACTTCCACACGAAGCTCTAAATGATCGTCTCGGTGATCCTGGCAGTAGCTTTAGCTTCAATCCACTTTATAAAGTAGTCGATGGCGACGATGATGAACTTCTTCTGGGCCTGAGGCATAGGGAATGGCCCCAGGATGTCGATTCCCCACCGAGCAATAGGATATGGCTCGGTGAGGGTGACGAGCTCCGATGCAGGCTGGTGGACCAGATGGTCGAAGCATTGACATCGATCGCATTTTTGTACGTAAGTCGAATAGTCATGCTGAAGGGTAGGCCACTGGGAACCTTGTCGAAGCAAGATCCTGGCCAGTGATCTTCCTCCCTATTGTGCACCACAGATGCCTTCGTGAACTTCTTGAATTACTTGGCTGGCTTCATCAGTGCTTAGGGAGGGGACCGGAGAAAGACCTACGGTACAGGGCGTCGTCCAAGATGACGAAATGTCAGGCTTGATACTTCAATCTCTGAGCTTCCTGAGGGTCAGAGGGCTCTTGAGAGTCTCGGAGCCAGGATACGTAAGGGGTCCACCAGTCGCTCAGGATAGCTGGGTCAATGACCATGAGCTCAGACTCGATGCTTGGTTATTCCAGCTCTTTGAGGAAGCCTGATCGAGTACCTTCCAGGCCGAGGGAGGAGGCCAAGTAAGAGAGGACATCTGCTCGAGAGTTTTCCTCCTGAGCTATTCAGACTACCTCGAAACTCTCAAATTGTTGGGCTAATCCTTGGACCATTTGAAGGTACTTAATCATTGGTGCTTCCTGGGCTTCGTAGTCACCATTGACATGGCTGGCAACCAGCTGGGAGTCTGTGTGGATTCTGACTCGCTCGGCCCCTAGTCGTCACGCCATCTGGGCCCCCGAAATTTGGGCTTTGTACTCGGAGGCATTATTGGATGCCTAGAAGTTGAACTTCAGGGTGTACTACAAGTCTACTCCTTTGGGTGATTTGAGGAGGACACCAGCACCGCAACCCGTTGAGTTAGATGATCTATCAATGAACAAGTTCCAGATGGGTCCATGTGTGGATGGAGATTCATCCTCGATTGGGACAGTGCTCTCTGCGATGAAGTCTGTGAGGGCCTGTCCCTTGATGGCCATGCGGGGGCGATAAGAGATGTCGTAGGCCCCAAGCATTATGGGCCATTTGACAAGACGCCCTGAGACTTCGGGATGAGAGAGGATCTTCTTCAAGGGTTCACCGGTTAACAGGACGATCGAGTGTCCTTGGAAATAAGGTCGAAGGCGCTTGGCCAAGGTTACCAGTGCTAGCACGAGCTTCTTGGTTGCAGGGTACCTTCTTTCGGCCTCGTTGAGCACCTTCCTGGTGTAGTATACCGACCTCTGTACTCCTGCGTCGTCTCAGACCAGAACAAACCTTACTGTTGAAGGAGTTGACGAGAGGTAAAGGTATGATGCTTCGCCCGAGATCAACTTTGACAATATCGGGGGCGAAGCCAGGAACTCTTGCAACTCTACAAAAGCCTTCTGACATTCCTTATCCTCGGCGAATGTAGCAGATGCCAATTTGGGCCTCCTCAACAATTTGAAGAAGGGTAGGCATCGTTCGGCTGCTCGGGACAGGAAACGGTTGAGGGCAACGATGCACCCTGTCAGGCGCTGGACATCTTTGATGTACGCAGGTGGCTTCATGTTCAAGATGGCCTGAACTTTTTCGGGGTTGGCCTCGATTCCATGTTGCATTACCAGGAAACCCAGGAACTTCCCGGATCACACTCCAAAGGCGTATTTCACTAGATTGAGCTTCATGTTGTACCTCAGGAGGGTGTTGATGGTTTTGTCAAGGTCGATGAAGTGGTCTTTAGCCCTAGGTGTTTTGACGAGCATGTTGTCGATGTAGGCTTCCATGTTCTGATCGATTTGCCCCTCAAAGATGTGGTTGATTAGCCTTTGGTATGTCACGTCGGTGTTCTTTAACCCGAAAGGTATTTGGGCATAGCTGTATATGCCGAAGTCGGTGATGAAGTCTATCTTCTCGATGTCTACGGGATCTATCCAGATTTGATGGTAGCCAGTGTAAGCATCTAGAAAACTAAGCATCTCGTTACCGGAGGTTGAGTTGACCAGTTAGTCGATGCTCGGCAGTGGGTAACAGTCTTTTGGAGTGGCCTTGTTGATGTCGGTGAAGTCCACGCACATCTGCCATTTGGTAGAAGCTTTGGGTACTAGGATGATATTAGCGAGCCACGTTGGGTAAAGGACAGGTTGAAATAGCCCAATTTTCTTTCCCTTTATAATGTGCTCTTTGATGATCTTCTGCTTCTCAGGGGCATGCTTTCTTCGGCGTTGTTGAGTAGGCTTCATCGACGGGTCGAGGTTGAGCTTGTGTACCACCATCTCCCCAGGGATCTTGGGAAGATGCTCACCAGACCACACAAAGACTTGGATGTACTCTGAAAGAAATTCTTTATATTACTCTCGTACATTCTGTGGTAGATCGGCTCCTATTTTGACTTCGAGAGTCGGGTCACCTTTGAGGTAGATGGACAGTAATTCACCATCTGGCCCTGATGCCGTCGGTTCATCCTCGGCTCTCTCGACCTCCGTCTTTTTCCCTTCTGGCTTTATGGCATCAACCGAGATTACGTAGCACCTTCTAGCTATTGTCTGGTTACCCCGGACTTACCCAATGCTGTATTTAGTGAG
This sequence comes from Amorphophallus titanum, assembly GCA_024336825.1. Taxonomy (NCBI): domain Eukaryota; kingdom Viridiplantae; phylum Streptophyta; class Magnoliopsida; order Alismatales; family Araceae; genus Amorphophallus; species Amorphophallus titanum. The sequence goes on from JANBPO010009398.1 coordinate 1,826,981, forward strand.
AAACTTCAGTTTTTGGCGATAGGTGGAGGGCACAGCCTTCATTCGGCTGAGGATACCTCGGTCGAAGATGGCATTATAGGTCGACATACCCTTGATGACTATGAAGTTAACCATAATCGTGATGGTCTTAGGAGGGGTACCGAGAGTGACCGGCAGGCTTAGGGCTCCCTCGGGATAGACACACCGGAAGGGACAGTTCAAGGTTTCTTTAAACAAGATCAAACAAAAGAACAAAATGATGAAAACTCAAACAGGGAGAGTGATGCTCAATGCTAAATGCAAAAGTCCTCGTCTGAGATGAGGAGAGCTTAAGTTGCTACATGGAAGTCTGTTGCTTCTTTGACGATAGCTTTTTCTTTGCAAAGCAACGAGATGGAGGAAGAGAGCTACAGTTCAGCCTTTTATCTCCGGGTGATGGTCTGGTGCTCTCTTCTTCTTCTTCTTCTTCTTCTTCTTCTTCTTCTTCTTCTTCTTCTTCTTCTTCTTCTTCTTCACCGCTGGCTCCTTTAGGAGTTCTTCTTTTCTCCAAGGATGCGCACACAGCAATAACCTCTACGGAAGCTTCCTCTTGTCCGGCTTTCTCTCTGTATCCTCTCTCCCTTGTCTCTTTTCTTTTTGTGCTGCAGATGCCAGCCACTTGTTTTAGCACTTTGTATGGCTGTGTGAGCCTAGAGGAGGAGATTTTTCCTCAAAAAAATTTGTCCTTTGATTGGTCCAGCAGGGACAAGGAAATATTTTTTAGACTCCATCTCTTTTGATGGCCCATAGAAAATATTTGACAAAGACCTTTCTTCAGCTCCAAAATCTGAGCATTTAATGACCCTCAGAGAAGGATATCTTGCGGTCTGCTTTCTTATTGGCTCTGGTTGACTTTCTACTTACTGTACTATTCTAGGACCATATCCCATTGGATGACAGTAGAAAGGTGGTCCTGATAGGAATCATGTCCCAGGTAAGGACACTGACATAGCTGCCGCCAAAAAGGTGTTTTGGTAGGGTAATGATGACTAGATCACAAGTCAACCATGGGAGCATCCTCTAGACCTCGAATTCTATGTATTTGGGCATTTACGGTATATATTATTGCTCTCTAGCTCTTCCTTCAAGATGCAGTGAATTGACAGAACACAGACTTGAAGAGCTTCTGGGAGAGCAGAGAGGTCGATGCAGCTTGTTGGATAGGTCGATGTAGTCATGCAGACTTGTCATAGTAAGGTCGGTGCAGCATGTGCCCTTGCTACTGTAAGGTCGATGCAGCTATTGGAAGTTTGCTACAGGAGCTTTGATAGGTCGATGCATACTTGAAGTGTTTCTTCAGTGAGGTCGGTGCAGCTGATGAGGTTCTACTGAAGACTAGCCTATCAGGTCGATGCAGCCTGAACAATTGCTTCAGTGAGGTCAGTGCAACTACTTGAAGGTCGGTGCATCTCAAGTTCTAGCTGCAGTGAGGTCGATGCAGCTTGATCACTTCTGCAGTGAGGTTAAGGAATTTCTTCAGTGAGGTCGATGCAGTTGCTTGAAGGTCGGTGCATCTCAAGTTTTGGCTATAGTGAGGTCGATGCAGTTGATCACTTTTGTAGTGAGGTCGGTCCATACTTAAGGAATTTCTTCAATAAGGTCGATGCAACAGCGAAGACTTGCTGCTTGAGGTCGGTGCATCTCCAACACTTTTAGCTATGAGGTCGATGCAGCTGCGTAAATTGCTCGAAGGCTATCTCACTGTGTTGATGCAAGTGCAGGGTGCACCGATGCATCAGATTTCTAAAAATTGCAAAACTTAAGAGACTTGATGCTCTACTTTCAAGGAGAGTTTTCCAACCAACTAAACTTTACCCTAATCATCAGAAAACTTGTAAATGAGTTGAATTGAAGTAGCTTGGGCTTATTCATTGGGCTCCATCTCTTTCAAAATCTGAACTGTCTATTATAAGAGATTCAATATAGGAATTTTACGTTAACACTATCAACAATCAAGAGGTGAGAATACTAATAACTCATAGTGTTGGATATCATCAAAATCATAGGGACACAACATTCTCCCCTTTTTTGATGATGGCAACACTGTGAGTCATTATATGTCAATGTAACCCAATTCAAGTGATTTCATGACACATGCATAAAAAGATAGAACCATCTCTCCCCCTTACTTGTGACTCTCCCCCTTTCTTGACTTATCTGTCCCTTATTCTAGACTCAACAAACAACTCTCCCCCTTTGACATAAACAGAAAGGAGGGACAGGAAATGGTGCAGAGAATAAAGATCAGAGCCAGATTGGATTGGCCAGAGAATGTATGAATATGAGGGATTTCTGGAGAAATACAACTCAGCATAACATGGAGAACCAGTTGCAGAACTACAAGGTTAGAAGTTTCATAGTCTGATACTAATCTCATAATACAGAGAATATTTATGTTCAGAATCTACCATTATGCAGTCCTCATGACAGGTTCCTTATTCAATTTGCATGGTTCAAAGCTAATGATGTCAGAGTTTAGCAATAGTATTTAAAAAGATCTGCATGCAAGTTTTAATAGAAAGGAACCAAAACCACATGTACACCCTTTATGTAACCTTCCTCATCCTTACTCATTCAGCTTCAATGGCTCCTTTGGGGGTTACACAACTAGTATTGAGGTTAAACAAGCATGAATATCATATGGAATTCTTAGGATTTTGCATGATTCTTTAAATTTTGCTATGAAGCTCATAATGATCTTTTGAGCACAAGAGTAATGTTGCGAGCTATTAAGTCCAAGCTTGCCTTGTATCTTGAGGATACATGTTGTTTAGATGCCGGTATCCCTAGGTACTTGGTGTGACTGACTGTCATGCCTCAATTTGAACAAAGATAGCATTGTCACTTAATGACATATCTGACCTCATTTCTTTGATGAGGGGACATATTTCTCAGCAATTATGCCATTGCTCTGCCTGAAAATTTTGGTTTGCAATTTACAGCAGAGTTAACAGAGGCACCTCATGACACAGCCCCACTTGTATTCTTGGACAGGGGACATGGTTTCTCAGTGAACCAGTGTCATTGCTCTGACAAAATTTAGCATTTGTGAATTCCAATAGTTCATGATGTTTAAAGGCAATACTTGATTTCAGTACTCAACCAAACTAGCCTTGAGAACAGAATTGGCAAAATTTCAGAAGGCATTTATTTTTTTAACCCACCCACGTTTCTCTCTCTCTCTCCCCATTTCTTCTCTCACTCTCTCATCCTCTCTCTCTCTCTTACGTGACGGTCGAAACCCCCTCCCCTCGGTGTTCGCCCGTCCAGGCCACAGATTGACGCATGGAGCACGTCTACGGGTTGCTCGCATCGCGAGGATCGCGTGGACGTCAGCTATGTCTCGATCCGCGGAGCATGGAGACGGGTATGGGTGTGAGATCGACATAGCTACATTCGACGGTTCAGCACCGGAACGCCACCCTCATCGCGCAATAGGTAGGGGGATGGAATCCTTATCTCGCTATTAACACGTTGGTACCCCATGCGTCACCGTCTGATGCCATTTTTCTCGTTTTCTGTGCAATCATCTATGGTTTGTGTATTTTGTTTAATTTCCTGAAAATTACTCCATAGGCATTGTATTTAAGTTTTGATGGTTGTACAGTTAAGGAATGGTTGTATGAGCTTGGCAGGCAGGTTAGAAATTTGTTTCCTGTCGATCTGGGTCGACCGAGAGGGGTTTCCAGTCTGGACAACCCGTTCTTGCCACTGCGGTAATGGCGCGGACAACCAGAGACCGCCTAGATAAACACGGTCCACTCCAGACCGTGTAGAACCTTTTCAGTCCTTAGCACGGTACACTCCAAACTGTGCAGTCCCCGGAACAGTATGGCGGTGGTTTATTGAACGGCCAATCCCGGTCCGTTCAGTCCCACTGAGCGGCGTGTCGCATGACTGCTCTGTGAACCCCTCATCCCATTGAGCGGCCAAGGCCAGGCCGTCCTGTCCATTGAACGGATTGCCCCTGACCGTGTCATGTTCAGAACCCTACATAGCGTTATAATTGAACGGCCCAGGTTGAACCATGTAGGCCCATTGAGCGGCCTGTCGTTCGACCGCTCAGTCACTGAGCAGCCGTGGTTAAACTGTGTAATTCCTGCAGAGTTTAATTTGTAGTATATTCACTCAATTATGCTTTTAATTGTTGCATTATCATCATGTTTAAGGTATTTTATAAAACTGTGGCATATTCTATATCCCGATGGAATTACTTTCTCTTTCCTTGTGATGGAACCACTAGTCGTAGCCCAGCGACCTCTAGTGTCGACCCACCTGGGAGAGGTGGAGGGGTAGTCCCATTGTATGATTTTTAAGTTAGTTCCGTGGGCCCTGGTCCAACCGTAGAGTCCTACGGAGGGGAATACTAGCTAGAGGCCCGACTCTAGGCAAAGAGCCAGTGTATGTACACGTGGTCAGAGGGTTGGACTGACACTGACGAGTGTTACTCTGACTAATACTTGGTTCTGGTACTGTTACGCCTCTCGCTTGTCGTGTTCCGAGACTTGCGAGTTGCTTGAGATGCAGTATAAGTCGTCAGTGGACGCATCTGGTCTCTACTTTCCGGTGGTCTCCTTCTCTCTTCGATCACTTGGTTAGCTGAGGTTTATTCTATTGGTAGATTTAGCTCTTATCGCTTGTATTTAAATTAAATTGGCATATAGTTAGCTGTTAGAACTGTTTAGATGAGTTTTACAGCTTTACTATAATTGTGTTTAAATTATGTCAATGCATGTTTATTTCCTTAAATGTATGCTCTAATTGCCTTTGCATGATTGTATGTTTAGTTGCGAGGTAGGGATCCGCATGACCCCTACTGAGTCTGGCTGTAACTCACCCTTCTTCTTTCAGGTGAGCCGCGATAGCTGTCCCCCGAAGTCTCGAGTTTTCGGCGACCGTCCTTAGCTGCCAACAGTAGTCACGTCTTCGGACTATTGTAGTCCTTTTTATACTTTTGACCAGGGTATGTCCCGTGTAGTTGTACATTTAGACTTTTGTTAGTTATGGGACTTGTTCATTTATGAATCTGGACTATTATATATGTTTATCACTCTGATATTTTGAATTGCTTCCACATTAAAGTTTAAATTGTTACTTTAATTAATATTACGCGTGTAATTTCCATTCGTTATGCATCCCCTCAACAACACTTCCTAACCCTTACGGGGCCTCATCAGCCTCTTGGGTGACTTTCCTGAGTTTTTGGTATCGATAAATCGATGATATCAATTTATCGGTATCCGGATCTCTTGGGTCGTCACACCATCCATGAGGTGGAACCCAAGAATTGGATCTCCTAGGACATCGTCGATGCCCTAACCAAGACCAGTCAGATTATACGTGAGGGAGATGACGTTCTTGTGGTATTCGAAACGTGGATCAACTGGGTTCCCTACTTTGATGGTGCATGGTGTCGAATTAGCACACTAGCCGGTCCTCGCATATTCCTTGGGAGGTGTTGGCCCCGGTTAGGCGAGTGGACAAGAAGGGGGATTGAATTGTCCCCCACGTGATTTGGCAAATTTAAAACTTAGCAGAATTAATAGGATTAATGAGATTGATGAAAATAAACTAAGCAGTGTAATCTAAATTCTCTCAATCTCACCGAGCTCACTCGATCATGAAAGAAGATTAAGTAATGAAACACACAACCACATTGCAAACCACAAGACACGATGGTTTTTAAGGTGGTTCGGGACCACAACGGGCTCCCTACACCCACCTCTCACCAAACTAGTGAGGCTTCACTCAGGGATAACTCCCCAACATGGAGCGACGGTCCAACAATACATAGGGTGACAGCTGTACACACACGAGGAACAACCTCCCCACGAGGAGAACACTCCTCACACTGTAGACATAGCAACAATGAGGATGAACCCCAGACGCTCTAGATCGTAAGTCCAACAACACATACACACACACACTGCAACAACCATAGCACCATAGGCACATGACCGTACATAGATGGTCACACACACAAAGATTATCCTATCAGAATTAGACGAAACATTCACAAATGAATACAATGTTCTCCAAATGAAGTCTTAATACTTTAACCAAGAGAATATAGCAAGTGTAAAGCTCCCCCTTTTTCAAACGATCTAGCCCTTCTTTGGTCGTAGACGGATGATGGCGAGAAGAATTTCTCCTGCGAGCTTGCACAAGGAAGACTTTAGATATTCCCAAGTGGAAGTCAGAGGATATCGGTATGGACTTCATAATGTGTCTATCTAAATCTAAAAGAGGACATGATGGAATATAGGTCATCATAGACCGATTGGCCAGGTCAACACATTTCTTGCCAATCAAGAGCCGATGGTCAGTTGATGTTCTTGCTGTCTTGTACATCAAAGAAATAGTCAGATTAGATGGAGTACCTATTTCAATCATGTCTGATCGACACTCGCGTCTTACTTCTCACTTTTGGAAGGGTCTACAACATTCATTGGGGACGAAACTCAACTTTAGTACTGCCTTTCATCCTCAAACGGATGGCCAGACCGAAAGAACTAATCAGGTAGTAGAAGACATGCTCAGAGCTTGTATCATTGATTTTGGTGGAAGCTGGCATGATCACTTGCCTTTGGCCGAGTTTGCATATAACAATAGTTACCAGGAAAGTATATAGATGGCACCCTTCGAAGCTTTATACAGAAGATGTTGCTGATCACCCGTATTTTGGGACGAGGTTAGCGAAAAATAACTACTAGGCCCAGATATGGTAAGGGATACTACCGAGAAGATTCAGCTCATCAGAGAAAGACTCCAAATGGCTCATTCTAGACAGAAGGCATATGTCAATACAAGAAGAAGAGATCTTAAATTTTAAGATGGAGATCACGTCTTTCTTAAGATTTCTCCAAAATAAGGAATTAGGAGATTTGGTGTTAAGGACAAGCTAACACCAAGGCATATTAGACCTTTTGAGGTGTTGGAAAGAATTGGCGAGGTTGCTTACTGCATCACCTTACCTCCTCAGTTGTATGAGGTTCATAATGTGTTTCACATTTCAATGTTGAAGAAATATGTGCGTGATCCATCACATGTCATAGATCATGGAGACCCGGTGATATAAAAGGATCTCACTTATGAACAAAAACCCATGAAGATCCTTGATCGCGAGTTACGAAACAAGATAATTTCCATGATCAAGGTTCAATGGAGCAAATGCTGAGAACAAGAAGTCACATGGGAGACTGAAGAAGAGATTTCTAGACTTTTTTTGAATGGTATGTACTCTGCACCCTCCACATCTATACATGACTGAATTTGGGGACCAAATTCTTTTCAATGGGGGAGGGTGTAGCAACCCTGATAAAATATAGGAATAAATTTTTTTCCTAAATTGATTAAACAAAATAAATAGCCATGGCCCAACCCACACACATATAAAGACAACTTATATGGGCCTTACACATGAGGAACCAAATGGGCTAATATAACCAATCAGAAGAGTCGTCCAGTGAAGAGGGGGAAAGGGCGCCCCTGGTAAGGGTGCTATTTCAAGAAATGAAGTCCTATACATGGGCGCCATTTTCCTGAGGAAAAAAAGGTGGCAACCTGATTGAAGTGTTGTGTTCAAACTGGGAAGGTGGCTATCATTCGGGGAGGTTGAGATCAAGTAGGTTTGTTGATGTGACACAATCCCTTGGACCTGAATTTTTACAAGCAATCGGTTCGAACGGTGATTTCTCACAAGCGGGTTCACCCGCGTCGCGCACACCCAGGTCCGTAGGTAGACCGACGATGGGGGTGAGGGTTCGAGATTGGACCTTGGGGTTCCAAGGGAATGGCCAGCTAGGGATGAACTCCCGAGGGGCCAAGGATGCCCAATTTTCAAGGGTGGCCGGCACGCCGAGGGCGTGGGTTGTAGGGCTGCTCTCTCAACTCACTCCGCGGTGGTCGCACAATTTGATGGACAGTTGGAATGAGCACTCTCCTCACCACCGACGATGCCACTTAGAAATAATACTAAGCTAAGCAGAGTTAAGCCAGCAAGGAGAGGGGGCCAGAAGCTCACCTGATCAGCATGAAGACGTCGATCCTGACCGGAGACGAAGGCGAGCGGGGAGACGTGGGTATACACCCACACGCCGCGCCGATGTAGCTTCGGAAGGTGACCTGTTGTTACATGTACTACACCTCACGGAGGAGGGTTGGACAAGGGGTGGAGAACTTAAGGATTACATCAAAAACTACCTCCGCACAGGGAGGGGCGCTAAGTCGGCCAGGCGGGGAGGGGATTTTGCTAAATTAGCTTCGAATGGGTACATCACTCGGTCTTATCTAGTTCTGGAACGACAGGACAGGGGGTCGATGTAGATGCCGTTGTGCACTCCCCCGAACTCAGAAGTCATCGAAACTAGTGCCGATTCGTCGCTAACAGATGCTGGTACGTTGAAGAATTTTTGCGGAGGAGCCCGTTGTCATCACCGGCCAGGGTGGCTCCTGGAATAGGACCTTTGCGCTCTGATTTACACTGACCCCAGGGAACAACAGCAGATGGATGCAGGTGCCACGATCGCTCCCACAGTCCAATCGAGACGGGACCAAGTCGAGGATGACCGTGGATGATTCTTCTTCGATCAGAAACTAGGGGGAGCTCCAGATGATGTCGGGGCGGGGAGGAGGAACCCATTGAGTGAAGGGGGGTCAGGTTTGGTCCTGGGTGACCTATTCTGCGCACCTGGGGGAAGAAAATTGGTAGATTCTCCTCCGGATGCTGAACAGGATGCCGCCTTTTTCTGATGGAAGCCGATTGGTTTTATAAGGCCTTAGCCAAACGGCGCCTTCATCAGTGATGGGGTGCGACCGTGGGAGCTCCAGGAAGTCACCTCAGGTCGCCCACTGGTCTGGATCTGCGCAGTCGAGGGAGATTGGACCTCCCGGACAGCTGGGAAGTCAAATGCTGGCGAGACCACCATAGAGATGAAGCTATCTCGACAAGCTTTCTGTCAATATATGGTTTGCCCCTAGCTGATGCCGAATGACTCCGGGACAGGATCTACAACTCGGGCCTCTGCTACTGCCTGCGAGCTAGACTGAACTGGATGATGAAGTTGGTGAATCGGAGTGGGCAAGGGAAGAGGGTACAGCAACGGGGGTGAGGAGTGTGACCAAGGGTGTGAATAGAGGGGCAGATCTATTCACCCCTCCCCTCTAGATCCGCCATCCACTACTCAACAAGTAATATGGAGATGAATGATGCAGTACAATATTAAACTTCTTACAGAGGTCCTGGAGCTCTTGAGAGATGAACTGGGGTCCATTGTCAGTGACGAGGTTGCTTGGCACTCCGAGTACGCTTTGATCTTCATGTACGCTTAATGAAATATTCTTCATGATAAAGCGGCACACTGTGGTAGCTTTGATCTCCGCGTACGCTTCCACCTCGGCCCACTTAGTGAAATATTCAGTGGCGGTAAGGATGAAGGATTTATGCTTGATCTTAGAGTTGGGATCACCTAGCGGACCTACAATGTCGAAAGCCCACATAGAGAATGGCCAAGGAGTAGAGAGAGGATGAAGAGATGAAGTAGGAGCATGGATTTTATCAGTGTGGAGTTGGCATTTAAGAAAGCTCCGAACATAGAGGGAGCAAGATTTTATCAGCGTAGAGTTGGCATTTAAGACACCTCCAGACGTAGAGGGAGCAATCTTCCTCTAGAGTGGGCCAATAGTAACCCTATCTACAGATCTTCTTCGTAGAGCCTGACCATTGACATGACCTCCACACTCACTTGCATGGGCTGCCTCGGTCACTTTCCAAGCTTCATCATCATCTAGGCACCTCATGAGCATTTCATTGAGAGCGCGCCTGTACAATTCTCTGATAATGATAGTGTACTTCCAGACGGTTCTTCTAATAGCCTTACGCTCTTCAGTGCTTGCCCCTTTTGGGAATGATCCATCTCTGCAATACAGCTCAAATTTGTGATACCATGGCAACTCTTCTTCTTCCAAGATCTCTTCTAATTCTGCCAAAGAGACTTCCTTCAGATCTTTCTTCTCAACCTTCACTTCTACAGTCTTCCTAAGGTTGTCGTACCAAGGATCCTGAAGAGAAGGAGCATCAAACCTTTAGACGATGATAGTCTTAGTGCTCCGATTGAGAGGAAAAGATAAGGAGGAAGCGAGCGATGCCAGTGCATCGGCAAGGATATTCTGAGATCGAGGAGTGTGAATGTAGATCAACTTGTAGAATTGCCTAGCCAAGAGAATGACCAAATCTTGATATGGTTTGAGCTTTGGGTCATGAGTGCGATATGTGGAAAGAACTTGGCGTAACACCAATTGAGAGTCTCCTATGATATTCAAGTAATGCGCGCCTATGAGATAGGCGTGCTTCAACCAGGCTAGGAGAGCCTCATACTCAGCGATATTGTTGGTAGCAGGAAAAGAAAGCTGATATGCAAGAGGGATTGTCACTCCCTCCGGAGTGAGGAGAAAAGCACCTATCCCTCGGCCTTGTGAGTTGAGCGCACCATAAAAGTGCAGAGACCAGAAGGGATGATGAGTGAGAATAGCAAGATGCTCATCAGGAAACTCATCCTGAATGGAATTAGTGCAGGGAATGGGAAAATGGGCAAGGTGCTCAGCGATGGCATATCCCTTGATTGCCTTCTGGATGTCGAATGTGATGTCGAATTGGGAGAGGAAGCTCTGCCAGCAAGCTAACCTACTAGAAAGGACATACTTTTTTAAGAGATAACAGATTGGGTCCATTCTAGAGATCAGCCTAACCCGGTGTACTAGAAAATTGTGCTTCAAAATTGTGCTTCAACTTCTGAGCTACCCAAACCAATGTGGCACAAGTCTTCTCCATGGTGATGTATTTGGCCTCTACTGGGTTAAACAACCTAGAGAGGTAATAGGCTATCCGCTCTTTGCTTCATCATCCACTTACACCAGGACAACTCCTAGGGAGTCCTCAATGACAGAAATGTATAGGATCAGGGGTTTTCTAGGGACAGGAGGCTACAAACCGAGGGATCGGACAAATAAACCTTGAAATCCTCATAGGTCTTTTGACATTCTTGATTCTATTCAAATTTGACCCCCGCCTTTAGCAGTTCATAAAATGGACGGCACCTCTGAGAATGCTGGGATATGAATCTTCTAATAAACTACAAACGTCCAATCAATCCTCAAAGTTCCGTGATGTTCTTTGGCGGGGGCATGTCCATGACGGCCTTGGCTTTGTTTGGATCAATTTGAATCCCCCGTTTGCTAACTATAAAACCCAATAACTTCCCTGAAGATACTCCAAACACATATTTCTTTAGATTAATCCTCAACTTGTACTCCCCAGCTCACTGAAGCACCTTAGCCAAGATAGCGAGGTGTTCTTCCTTCGTCCTCGACTTCACCAAGATATCATCTACGTAGGCTTCCATATAAACATGCATCATATCGTAAAAAATGGCCATCATCACCCGTTGATAAGTGGCGCTCGTATTCTTCAATCCAAAGGGCATCACCACATAGCAGTAAGTGCCCTAGGGTGTGGTGAAGGAGGTTTTCTCTTGATCTTCTAGAGCTAGATGGATCTAGTTGTATCCTGAATAACTATCCATAAACGAGAGAGATTCATACCTGACTGTGTTATCCACCAATACATCAATATGAGGTAGCTAAAAATCATCCTTGGGACATGCCTTGCTTAAATCTCTGAAGTCAATACAAATTTGAATCTTCCCATCCTTCTTGATGACAGGGACCATATTTGCGACCCACTAGGGATATAAAACTATTTGAATAAACCTGGCCTTATGCAATTTATCGACCTCTTCTTTCATCCTCAAGGCTATGTGGGGGTGAAATCTTCTCAATTTTTGCTTCACAGATTTTGCCCCTGGCTTGAGCACAAGTCGGTGTTCCACTAAAGAGGGGTGAAGACCCGACAAGTCCTCATACGACCAGGTGAAAGAATCACTATACTCCCTCAAAACCATGATTAACTCATCTTCAACCTGAGGAGGGAGATTAGCAGAGATAATTATATGCCTGGGATCCTCTTCTGTTCCAAGATTAATTTCTTTCGTGGGTTCATCCACTACTGATGATGTTTCATCGAACCTCTTCAAACCCTGTGCGTACAGATCAGCAGTGTCCCCACTCTCTCTCTGGCTCCTTCTAGGGCTCGACTTCGAGGCTGTGAGGAGGATCGCCGCCAGCGGTCGCCGCCGTCCGTAGCCGTCGTCCGGCCGTCCCAAGCCACCATCGCTGTCGTCGGCAGCCTTCTTCGTCGTCGTCTGCCGTCGCCAACGACCTCCGTCGGCCGTCTCCACCGCGAGGTATCCCCTCTCTCTCTCTCTCTCTCTCTCACACACACACACTACATTGAAGCACAGAGGAGTCTCCTGTCCCCCTCTCTCTGTCTGCGTCTCTCTCTTCTCTCCCCCCGCTCCTCCTTTTCTCTTTCTCGCTAATCTATCTCTGGCTCTCTCTCTCTGTCTCTCTCTCTGCAAAGGTCCTGGTTTGATCTCTGGGTAGCACGAACACAGAACTTCGAAACCCTAGAGAAAGTGCGTCATCACTTCTAGTAGTCGAGGAGGTAGAAGGACAAGGAGGGCAAGATGAGGATTATGATAAAGGGTGGTGTGTGGAAGAATACGGAAGATGAAATCCTCAAGGCGGCGGTTATGAAATATGGCAAGAACCAGTGGGCTCGGATCTCCTCGCTTCTAGTCCGCAAGTCTGCCAAGCAGTGCAAGGCTCGTTGGTACGAGTGGCTTGACCCATCTATAAAGAAGGTAACCATGGCATATTCTTATCCCCCTCTTTGCTGGTTCCCTTTCCGAAACTCCAAAACTTTGTCTTGGAAATGGCTTCTTAGTTATCTGTTTGCTTTTCAAAATGTCTACACGCCGATGGATTTCTTGATGGCTTTCAGACCGAGTGGACCAGAGAAGAGGATGAGAAGTTGCTTCACCTTGCAAAGCTCATGCCAACACAGTGGAGGACAATAGCTCCTATTGTGGGCAGGACACCATCTCAGTGCCTTGAGCGCTATGAAAAGCTACTTGATATGGCATGTTCCAAGGATGAAAACTATGAACCGAATGATGATCCTCGAAAGTTGCGACCAGGAGAGATTGACCCAAACCCCGAGTCTAAGCCAGCACGCCCCGATCCAGTTGATATGGATGAAGATGAGAAGGAGATGCTCTCAGAGGCCCGAGCTCGGCTGGCTAACACCAGAGGAAAGAAGGCAAAGAGGAAGGCAAGGGAGAAGCAGCTTGAAGAGGCAAGGAGGCTTGCCTCACTGCAGAAGCGGAGGGAATTGAAGGCTGCTGGCATTGACACTAGGCAAAGGAAGAGAAAAAGGAAAGGAATAGACTACAATGCAGAGATTCCATTTGAAAAGAGGCCTCCACCAGGGTTCTATGATGCGTCAGGTGAGGAGAAACCAGTGGAGCAGCCCAAATTCCCAACTTCCATTGAAGAACTTGAAGGGAAGAGGAGGGTTGATATGGAAGCACAGTTGAGGAAGCAAGATATTGCGAGGAACAAGATTTCACAGAGGCAAGATGCACCCTCTGCAATATTACATGCGAACAAGCTGAATGATCCAGAAGCAGTTAGGAAGAGAGCGAAGCTTATGCTCCCTGCACCGCAGATTTCTGATCAGGAATTGGAGGAGATTGCCAAGATGGGTTATGCTAGCGATCTTGTTTCTGGGAATGAGGATCTGGCAGAAGGGAGTAGTGCCACACGTGCTCTTCTAACAAACTATTCTCAGACACCACGGCAAGGGATGACACCATTCCAGACTCCACAAAGGACTCCTGCTGGGAAGGCAGATGCTATCATGATGGAAGCAGAAAACCTTGCACGGTGGAGGGAATCACAGACGCCTCTGTTGGGTGGGGAAAATCCAGAGTTGCATCCCTCAGATTTCTCTGGTGTTACCCCAAGAAAGCGGGAGGTGCAAACTCCAAATCCCATGGCTACTCCACTGGCAAGCCCTGGAGCAAGAGGTCTTACTCCTAGAACTGGCATGACACCAGCAAGGGATGGGTATTCTTATGGTGCAACCCCAAGAGGGACACCTTTCCGGGACGATCTTCACATAAATGCAGATGTGGATGGTTTGAAACTTGAGCATCGCAGGCAAGCTGAGTTGAGAAAGGACTTGGTTTCTGGTTTAATCTCTCTGCCACAGCCCAAGAATGAATATCAAGTAGTTATCCAACCCATTCCCGAGGAAGCTGAAGAAGCAGAGATAAAAATTGAAGAAGATATGTCAGACAGAATAGCCAGACAGAAGGCTGAGGAACAAGCAAGACAAGAAGCACTTCTCAGAAAGAGGTCAAAAGTGCTACAAAGAGAACTTCCTAGACCCCCTGCTGCCTCATTGGACATTATTAGGAATTCATTTATACGGGGCAACGAAGATAAAAGCTCCTTTGTCCCCCCGACTCTTTTTGAGCAGGCTGATGAGATGATAAATAAGGAACTTCTCGTGTTACTAGAACACGACAATGCCAAGTATCCACTTGATGAAAAAACAGATAAGGAGAAGAAGAGAGGATCAAAACGTGCGGTTAACGAAAAATCTGCTACTTTTGTACCCGAGATAGAGGATTTTGAAGAAAGTGAACTGCAAGAGGTATGCCATGTTGTTATCGTTGCTATTATTATGTTTTAGTTTGTCATTGTTTTTATTATGTTTTAGTATACTTTTCATGCCATTGTATTCACATCAGCTGGTTTCTTGAATTATTCATTTTTAAGGACATGTAATACCTTATGTAATGGTTATTTTTTCTTCACAAACTGGTATTCATGGAAAGGCATATCTTGGATTCCCACTTGGATATGATCTTTTGGGACCAGATCCATATGTTTGGGGGGAGGTTCTGGTTTGTGATCTGAGATTGACTTAGGTGTTCGATTCTGGATTGTCCATAGAATCTGATTTTTGGGTAACTTCTGTTTCTCTAGTGTTTATTTTTGGGACTTCGAACTGAGTTGAGGACTGAGGAGGAACCAAGAGAAGGATATAAGGGAGGAGTAGAGGCATGGGTCATAAGATTGGTCATCTCATAAATGTCACACACACTTTAGGCTCAATGCATGATTGGTCCGTATTTGGATAAAATGAAAATTACATGACTAGACTCAGAAATACATGACGAACACAATGGCATATGCCGACGAACAATCCGAGCCTCAAAAAAAATGTAGAGGGGCAAGGGATGACCCCATCACTTAAAGCTAGTGGGCCTCAGGGTGGCTGTCATTCTAAGGAGCTGGGCCTCGTTCAGTCTGGTAGGACCTCAATCGGCCGCTGTCTCTGGGTGGTAGAATTCCCTCTCTCCAGTTTCCATGTTAAAGATTATATCTATGACATGAATGATCAAGGGGGCATTGACTAGGATGAGATGAGACGATTTATTGCAACTTTGAAGGCAAGAAGACCTCCTCGACAGCAGGCACAATAGCAGGTTCAGCAGCCAGTTCAGCAAGTCCAACAACCACAGCAAGTTCAGGCGCCACAACCAGACATGAGAATTGTCCAAAATCTACTGCCAGAGCACCCCGCACCTAATCAACTAGTAAACCATGTCACCACCTTCCAAGAAGTGGAGAGGAGATAGGGGGCATGTAGAGAGTGCCTCCATCATTGCCTTGAATCAGAATCTGAGTCAGTTTCCCTATTTATTAAAAATACCTCAGCCTTCTCCTTTCCCCCAACCATCACGTCCCCCTATACACCCTGTCAATCAAGCTCTTTCCACAACCAACCCCATGCCGCAAAGGCCTCTTCTCATTCACTTCATGCCATCTTCGCCTTCACCACAAACCCCTCTTACCCCAGCAAATCCTTCTCCACCTAGGCCACTCCTCATCCGCCCTGCACCGGCGCCCCTTTCTCATTCCTCTACCACTAACCCCTCGCCTGTCAGGCCCTTGTTGCTCCGTCCTTCCTCAACATCTCCAAACTCCCATGTGCTTACCACCACTAACCCTTCGCCTCCAACGCATCTCCTTATACGCCCTTCGCCTACCCTTTCACCGCCTATTCCTTCCAACCCTCCTCCCATTGGACCTTCACTACCCACCACACCTATTTCCACCAACCCTCAGCCAACGAGGCCCCTCATCAGGGTCCCCCAATCGGTTGCACCCCTCCCATCGACTAACTTCGATCTTCCTTCTTCTTCAACCAACCCTCCATCTACCACCAACCAGACATGGGCACAAAGCTCTCAAACCATGGTGCTCCGAAGTGGATGGATTTTCCATCGTGTGTTTTTGCAGCGTCAAGAGTAGGAGCCTGCATAGGGGCAAGAAGAATAGACACAAGGGCAGGACTCTATACCAGGCACACATTATGATCTGTTAAAGCACTTAGACAAAACCCCAGCAAGGATTTCCATCTTGAAACTTATAAGGAGGTCACCAACACACCAGGAAGCTCTCAAGCAATATCTTCAGAAAGTGATGGTTAATGAGGACATCCTAGCTGAATAGATCACATCAGTTTTGACACCGACAGGGGATCAGCCCGCCATTATTTTTTATGAACATGATTTAGCAGCAAAACTAGCAAGGAAATTTGCTTTATGTATTACTGTGGATATTAACGAACTGATAGTCAGCCAATGTTTAGTGGAGACCAGTGCATCTATTAATGTTTTGCCACTAGGCACTTTAAAGATGTGTGGCATTCTGAAAAGTGAAATGCAGCCTTTAGCCATCACAGTAATAGCTTATGATAATACCAAGAAGCTACCCATGGGGGTGATTACTTTTAAAGTAGGGCTAGGTCCCTCGTCTGTCACAGTTAATTTTCATATTCTAGACATAGACCCCACATTTAATGCCATTTTGGGGTGCCCGTACATTCAGGCACTTGACATCATCCCTTCCACAAATTACCAGTGCATAAAATTTCCACATAAGGGGAGCGTCATTAAAGTCACTAGCATGCCTATTTTACCGACAGTGGACATCCACTCAGCTACATCAGTACCCTCCATTTGGCCAGCCAACATGCCTTTATTATCTGTGCTAGAACTTGCCAATCCGCGACATGATATATTAAAACCACAAGCTACAGTCTCTACAACAACATCGGCACCACCCCTATCTCAAAAGGGAAAAAAGAAGAAGCATATGATGAATACCCCAGGCTGGAACATAATGATGAGAATGGGGTACAGATCTGGCAAGGGCCTAGGGGCAAACTTCCAAGGCGGAGTAAAGCCCGTCAAGAATCACAAGCTCATTCCCGGGGCGGCTTGGGATATAAAGGGCCGAATAAAGAAAAGCCTATAGAACATGGAGAAGGACCGTGGGCCACCATGACATTCACTCTTAAGATAGATAGACAGCCACTTACATGGTATCTATACATACACTTTATGACGGGGCCCACTAAACAGGTTGGAGAGCAAACCACTATAATTACTTCAATTCTGGATAGTCAAGATGTGCACTCATGTTAGTTCGCTCACCATCTAGCACCGTTGGTTACCTACAAAGCCCTGGAGTCATTGAGGCCATTGAAAATAAGAAAGATAGATGATCCAGAATGTGAATGGTCCCATTGGTTTGATTTGAATGACATCACCATCACTTTGAGCCGACCGTTCATGCCAACTGACCCGAAATGGCCGCCACTTATTCATGTGGTGATAGAGAGGCTGACAATAATTATTGACAAGAGGTAGCCGCTGAGCAACTACACTGATACAGGAGAACCGGATGTACCATTTGAAGAAGGCTTCACTATAGATAGGCTGTGGGCTGGCATCTTTCTCCTTGATTCTGTCCATCCATCACTAGTTACTTTCATGTGTTCCAAATTCTTCACTGATAACATTCCCAGACCACCCGTGGTCTTGATCTCTTTGCCTCTCGATTTTCTCCAAGCTCCATCAATTCCTCCTCTGTTCATTGAGTAGTTTTCTCAACTTTCCATCATGCCTTCCTATGGGCAATCACTCAATTAGTCCTTTACCCAAGAATTTTCAAATCTCTCAATCTCAACACCGTTATCCTCCACTCCTCCCTCTCACTGCTTCACTATTCTTGAAAAAATTGCCAAAATTCAAACTTTCCAATCTTTCATCTCTATGATCGGGATGCTCGTCTGCGACGAGGTCCGGAACGCATGAGCAACCCGCCCCCATGCCGTGTTCCACGGCTTCGACCGGTGCAGCGCCATCAGGTCAACTCCACAACCCGGCAGTTGCCGGTGGCGGACGCCCAGATGCCGTCCACCACGCCCGTGTAGCCGTACGGAGCCTCGAAGTAGTCCTCCGGGTAGAGCTTCGCCGTGAAGCTCGACGACGAGGCCGTGGCGCCCAGCTTCAGGTACAGGATGGCGGTGCTGTCGTTGTAGAACGTCGCCCCCAGGCGGGACGTGTTCGAGGCGAGCAGCGTGACGCTGGTGGCGGAACCGGCAACGTTCGAGCTGGTCGCCGTCCCCGACTTCTGGGCGACCACACGTCGGCCCGACCGGTCGTTCCAGCCGTACACGGCATCACCGTCGGCAGACATGGCCGTCGGCACGGCGGCCGATGCTCGACCGCCGACAAGGACCACGTCTCCGGCTACGGCAGCATCCTGCGCTACAGCGCCGATCACTCGCTGGCGACCGTTCACGTCGGTGTCGAGCGCCACGTAGTCGCCGGAGGCAGCCCGAGAGGCGGAGGTGGTGGCGGCCACGCCGAGGGCCATCACGCCCGTGTCGCCCGAAGCGTGGACGGCGTCCTCGGCCTTGCCGAGGTTCGTCGCCCCCGTACCCGGCACGATCGACAGGACGTCGACGTCGCCGATGTTGTTGGTGCCCGCCGGGATGGCGGCACCCAGCTGGACCTTCAGACCGTTGACGTCTGCGTCGACGTGCGTGGCGGATCCGTCAGCCGAGTAGGCGAGCTTCACCCGCTGGACGTGACCGGCAACGCCGGCATCGTCGGTGGAGACGGTGTAGTCGCCGTTGGTTGGGTTGTCCACCTGCACGGTGTCGCTCATTTACCCTCCTAGGCCAGCGTGACGTCGATCGTGAACTGCCAGGTGGCTCCGCTCGCCTTCGTGCCGATCGGCGTCACCTTCCGGTTGAGCAGCGGTGCCGTCTCGGTGGCGCCGGCCACCGTCCCGAAGTCGATGCCCCACTCCTCCCAGGCGAAGTTCCCGACGTACGGCCCGAACGACGAGATGACCGTCAGCTGGTTGCCGGACACCGACACCGAGCTGCAGGGCTCGAACCACTTGTTGCTGCCGTTCAGCCCCGTCTGGGCAGAGTCGGCGGCCAGGGTTCCGTCGCCGACGCCGATGCGGCTGTGGCCGACATCGAGCGCCTGCACGGCCGAACCGATCAGCAGGTTCAGCACACGGTTCGCACCAGCGGCCAGCAGCAGGTTGCCTTCACCGTGGACGGTGGGCCCGTCCGACTTGTCGACACGCCAGCGGACACGCCAAGCGACGGGCTCGTGCATCAGACCTTCGGGGTGTTGGCCGCCGCCAAGCCGAACCCGAACACGCCGAGGGTCAGCAGGATGCGGGACTCCAGGCCCTCCGGCACGACATCCCAGACGGCCTCCAGGCCGTAGGCGGTCGCCAGAGTCAGGTAGATGGCCTTGCGGACACGGGCGGGCAAGAGGTCTGCGATCATCACTAGACACCCCCATGAACGACAAGGGCCCGCAGGCTTCCTCCTGCGGGCCTCGCCGCCCGGTTCCGTTTCCGTGAGGGACGGCCATCGGGACTTGGGTAACAACCGTGGTGGCGGAGGAGGGAATCGAACCCGTCGAGGCTGGGGGTATGAACCCCGGCTGCAGACCACTGCCCCCGCAGTGCCGGGGTGAGGTTCGATCCTCGGCTGGGCCCGTAGCCCTTCCCCGGCTGCCACCATTCTCAGCTGGTGGCCCACTGTGCAACCGTCTCCGACGAGAAGCATAGCCTATCCATGAGCGAAGCCCCCGGGGAGGATAGGAACTCCCCAGGGGCCGTGGCCCAGGCTAGGCCGTGGTCGTCGCCGTGCGACGATCGTGCGGCGGAACCGGAGTGATCGTCACGCCCGTGTACACGGGGTTCGTGCCGGCCAGGACGGCGCTCGCCCGGATGTACCGCTTGTCGTGGTAGATCGTCAGGTACCGGGTCAGGTTCTCCTGATCGTTCGGGTCCGTCGCATCCAGGGTGTCGAACCGGCCGTACGACACGACGCCGGAGGCGAAGGTCGACGAGTCCGAGCCTTGGATCTCGACGCTGAGCGTCGGGGTGGTGCCGGTGACCGTCCCGGGCGTGACCAGCTTGATGGCGATCTGCCCCGAGTAGGGCAGCTCGACCACGTCTCCGGTGTCGGTGCCGGCGGCGTTGACGGTCAGGCCGGTGGCCAGGTTGACGGCGTTGGCGTCGTTGATGAGGGTGCCAGGCATGGTGTCTCCTTCCTCAGCTCGCCGTGATGCCGGTCAGGCGGACGACGCTGTACTTGTTGAACACGGCCAGGCCCGGGTACCACTCGAAGCGGCCGAGGATCTGCGGTGCAGCCTCGGTCTCCCCGAAGTTCCGGAACTGGGTGGAGCCGCCGTTGCCGACGAGACCGCAGACGTCGTCGGTGCCGAACTTCACGAACCAGAGGCTCGTGCAGTCGCTGGTGCCGTCGCCCGGATCCTCGTCGAACGGGAGGGCCGCCACCGTGGCGCCCGACCCGTTGCGGACATCGCCGAGGATGCGCAGCGGGATGTCGTTCCAGCGGGTCACCTGTCGGCCGAACACGTCGGTGCCGACGTCGATCAGCGACACGCCCGTCACCGAGGTGCGGGCAGCCTTCGTGATCTGCCGGCGGACGGTCCGGTTCAGCAGGGCGGCGTCAGCCGAACCCTGGTTGCGGAACAGGTCGTGGGCCTCGTCGAGCTTGTCGAGCGAGATGGGGCCGCCACCGGAGGCGTTCAGCAGGCTCTGGCCCTTGCCCTCCGACACGAGGGTCTTGAGGCCCTTGAAGCCGTTGGACGTGCCGTCGCCGTTGATGGCCTCGTAGTCGAAGCGCATCGAGTTCGACTTGGCGAACTTCGCCCACTGGGAGGCCATCTGGTCGACCTTGTTGGAGATCGCCGAGATGAGGAACGGGTCGACCGAGACCTCGCCACCGAGGATGGTGACGCCCCAGAACTCTTCGCTGTTGGCGCCCCACGACTTCGTGTAGGTGCCGTTCACAGCACGGAACTGGACATCGGGCAGCGTCTGCTCGATGCTGGTCTTGAGGGCGGTGCCCGAGATCGTCAGCCAGGGAAGCTGCTCCATGAGCGGGCTCTCCTGGATCATCGTCTCGATGACACCAGCCTTGACCTGATCTTCGCCCCCCTTGAGGGCTTCGAGCAGGCTCAGGTTGCCGGAAGGCATGTTGTGTACTCCTGAGAGGGGTAGGGACTAGGACTTGGCGAGCGACGCACGAATCCGGTCGAAGCCGTACAGTCCCTGTTCGGGCAGCTTCCCGGGTGCGGCACCCTGGATGCGGCTCAGGTTGCTGAGCACGCTGTCGGCGGCCTTCTCCGCTGCCTGGCTTGGCGCCAGCAGCGCATCGAGCGCCGTGCCGATCTGGTCCTCCGGAACGCCCCGCTCGGTCAGCACCTCTCGGAGCACGGACTGCCGCTGCTCCTGCTTGCGCTGCTCGATCTCGGCGGCCTTCGTGGCCAGATCATCGAGGGGAACTCCTGCCAGGTCCTCGGGGGTCACGTACTTGAACCCCTGCTCGCCGATCACGTCCTTGGCCTTGTAACCGATCAACTCGGTCGAGAGGGCCTTGTTCGCTGCCAGCGCATCTTCGAGCTTCTGCCGGAGTGTGCCTCCGGACTCCGACCCGTAATCCAGGCCATCGTCCACATGTCTCCTACGCCCCTGTCGTCTACGCCGCTCGGGCCGGGGGATGCCTCTGCGGGATTCACAGAGCACCCCCGCAGGGGGGGAAACGATGGTTGACCATTGCCTATGGATAGGCTATGGTTTGCCTGTCGATGGTACTCGCCGAGAGGGGACGTCATGAGTGCAGCGGAGCAGCGGAACAAGAGCGCCAAGGCCGCAGCCTTCCTGAAGGAGCGTGGTATCTACCACGGGATCCGGCTCTCCAAGCCCTACCCCAACAGCGGCGGCCTGACGATGACGAAGGGCCCCGGCAGCTCGAACTACCAGCGGCTGCACGAGCACCAGACGTCCGACCGCTAGGCCGTCTACCTCAGTGCGGTTCTGAAGCCAGACTGCTGGAAGCGACCCAGGTTGTCCTGATTCACCTGGAAGCCGCCCTGGCGACTGCCAGCAGCCTCCTCACGGGCCAGACCAGCAGCCAGACGACCCTGATCGGCGGCGTCCCCCAGGAACGCCGCATCCTCGAAGTCCGTCTGGTCGAACGTGCCTTCGCCGGCACGGCGCACAGCCTCCCGGTAAAGGTTCCGGTACTGGCCGTATTGGCTGTAGGCATCCATCGCCTTCGCCCGATCGACGCCTGCGGCGACGATCTGCTGGGCCCGCTCCTTCGACGGCAACGCAAGCCCGACACCAGAAGCAGCAGAGCCGATCACCGCCAGCTGGAAGCTACTGAGCAATTCTGACAGGCTGAGAGTTGCAGATCCGCCAGCCTGATACAGCTGATCCATCATCTGCTGGGCGAACCCGGGATCGGTGCGCAGCACCTGCTGGACGGCAGTCCCGGTCGTAGCCCCCTGCTGCTGCAGGGTGCCGAGCGTGCTCGACACTCGCTCCAGGCCAAGCTCCGTCGCCCGGCTGATCCACGTGGCGTAGTCCAGCTGCGACTTCGCCACCCCGTCGTTGTACTTGGCGGCCAGCTCGTCACGCTTGCCTGGGTCGACGGCGGCTTCGTACAGGTCGTCGGTCGAGACCCGGATGCCGGCGTACACGTAGAACGCATCCTTCTGGGCCTGCGAGCCGACCTCGATCTGGCGGTAGGTGTCCAGGCGCTGGTTCAGCTCGTTCGGATCCATGTCCGCATCGAAGAACCCCTTCAGGCTCGCAGCCGTCGTGTACGACGAGTCGTAGCCGAACGCAGCCAGCACCTGCCGGTAGTTCGTCTCCGTCTGCAGGTACTGGGCTTCCGTCATGCGGATGGAGCCGTCCTCACGCCACAAGCCAGGGAACCGCTGCCGGTACTGCGGGGTGGCCCGCAGCTTCACGATCACCTCGTCCGGCGAAGCCGACTCGGCGACAAGGTTCTGGAAGAACTCCGGCGTGAACCCGAGCTGGTCCAGCCACGGGAAGGCAGCCTTCAGTTCCTGCAGCAGACCGGCCGTGTTCGGCGTGTTCGGATTCCCGGCCGGCGGCGTGCTGCCGCCACGCTTCGGCGGCAGGTTCGACGGCTGGCGGCTCTCCGGGGTTCCGAAGTCGGAGCCGCTGCCGCCGGAGCCGATGTTGGTGAACTGGGGACGGCGGGACGGCCCGAACGGGTCACGGATCGGCGTCGGCGGGTTGCCGACGACCGGCCCACGGACCGGAGAACGGGTCGCACCTGCACCAGCAGTGGCGGGACCGGTGATGCTCATTCAAACCCCAGACGTCGGCCGGCCTCAGACACGGCGCTGAACAGATCGTCTCGGGCGTTGCGGGTCACCAGCCAGTCCTGAGACTTCTTCAGCTGCTGCTCGAACTCCCACACCGGCTGGCCGGCCGTCAAGGCCGCCTGCACCTTCTTGTCGAACAACGTCGTGTCCTTCTCCAACACTCGGCTGAAGGTCTGCAGCCACGGGTCGGCCGCCACGGCCGTCTCCATCTCCGGGTCCTTCCACGGGTACAGCACCGACGCCTGCTGCTTCAGCACGTTCAGCACGTCAGCCTCGGAGGCTTCCTTCGTGACGATCTTGTTGCCCCAATCGGAGAGCGTCGCGTCGTTCCACTGCACACCCCAACGCAGCGCCAGATCCTTCACCCGCTGGGTGGTGTTCTCGATGTCTACGCCACGCTGGCGCTGGTTCTCCTGCTCGGTGCGGATCTCCCGGCTGTACGGAGACTCCGGGTTGTTGCGGGCCTGCTGCTTCACGTACTCGGTGAAGGCCCCGTAGCCCATCTCGCCGGAGGCGACCTTGTCGACGTAGTTCTGGATGCGAGGATCGCCAGCACTGACGGCTTCACCCGTGAACTCGAACCACGTCTGCGCCAGCTGCGCAGCCGTGTCCTGCCGGCGCTTGTTCTTCTCGGCCTCGGCGAGACCGTTCCATTCCAGCTGGG
Organism: Amorphophallus titanum; assembly: GCA_024336825.1. NCBI lineage: Eukaryota > Viridiplantae > Streptophyta > Magnoliopsida > Alismatales > Araceae > Amorphophallus > Amorphophallus titanum. The sequence goes on from JANBPO010009398.1 coordinate 1,851,188, forward strand.
CGGTCGTCTTGTTCTGGAACCAGGTGGTGCCCTGCAGCTTGTTCTGCAGCTCGGTCGGCGACATGTCCGGCCGACCGGCGAACTCGGCGATGACCGCCAGAACGGAAGGATCGTTGCGGGCCGGGTTGTTCCGGCCGATCACCTGGTCGAGGATCGAGTTCCAGAACTGACCGAACGTCTAACAGAAAGCTATGAGATTTTAGAAACTGCCACATCTTCACCGAGCTTATCCTCAAGCTGATTCTTATATTGATGGAAAGGTCTTCGAAGTAGCTTCGCAGGAGAGGTGGTCTCGCGTCCATCCGACATCTAGGCTGCCCGGGACAGCCATTCTCCCTCGACTGTGTAAGTCAGGTTCAGCCAGTGACCTGTGCCCCTTCCAGAAGCTACTCCAGCCTCATCCCCCATCTTCTGATCAAGCCCCTTGGAGAATCCTCACTAGGGTCGTCCAGCTTTCAGCCAAAGCTAGCCTCGACCCATTTGGAGTTCCCATTCGAGAGCACCAGTGATGACAAGTTGAACCAATCCTGCAGCCTAAATTATTGGCAACCAAAACAAGCAGTCAACCACAGGAAGCACCACAGTCTCTTCTATCATCTTCTGCCCAATCCCTTTGAAGAAGTTCATCATAGGTCAGTCAGCTTTCAGTCAAGCTTGGTCTTGCCTCATTCTGATTATGCCACTGGGAGTTATACCCCCAACAAGTCCCCCTATCCGGCCGATGTCCTATGCAGCGTGACTTCACAAGAATCCTCGGTACCAGCGTCCCACACCTCAGAACGGGACCATTCCAACTCTGAAAGATCCCTTGGACGGCCCTCTTCATGAAGACTCTAGCCCCGCTATGTTCTGACCTCAGATCGGACAGTTATACCATCGGAGAATCGAGTCTAGAATTCTGTCCTTGCAACTAGCTCGACCCAGTCAACATCCAGGAGCCACCACTAGCGTGATTGGGTGATTCAGGAAGAGAATTTTGGTGTCAGAGCACTAGACTAAGTCCTCTTTCAATGGGCCCTGATCCCGCCTTGATCTGATACTCTAGATGGGAGTACGACCTCGTCCAAGCCCTCTCTAGCCTGCAGCAGAGAAGCCCGCTGTAGTTCTACTGAATCTGTCGTACTCGGTGCATCCGAGATCAGAATGAGACGACGTTTCTTCAAGGAGCAAGCTAAAACGTCAAGCTTTCCAATGCCTCTGGTCTCATCCCCAGCGGACATTCCAGCCAGGAGCTCTGTCCCTGACAAGTCACTGGTGGCAGACAGCAAGGGCAGCATGCCAGCTTGCCCGAGTGAGATCGGTCGGCTTCCGACCCCCTTTGTTCCCCAGCCCGCCTGGCCGGCTTACAGCCCCTCCCTGTGCGGAGGTAGTTTTGGGTGTAATTCAAGTTAACCCCCACCCCAAGATTCCCCTCCTGTGAGAGGCATAGTGGTGTACTATTCAAAATTTTTAGGTTAGAGCTACACCGACACAGCGTGTGGTATACCCACGTTTCCCCGTTCGCCTCATCTCCAGTCAAGATTGGCATCTTCATGCAGACCAGGTGAGATTCAAGCCCCTTCCTCTACTAGTTTTATCATTGCTTAGCTTAGTATTATTTCTGGTTGCCCGTCAGACGGTGAGTGAGTGCCCGTTCCAACTTTTCGTGCATTGAGTGACCACCGCGGAGTGAGGCGAGAGCAATCCCTTACATCCCACGCCCTTGGTGTGCTGACCGCCCGTGGAATTGGGCATCCCAGGCCCTTAGACCTAAGCTAGCCTTACCCCAGACGTCAAGGTCCCACTTTGGACCCTCTCTACCATTGCCGAGTCGCCTACGGGCCCGAGTGCACACTTAGCAGGAGAGTCCACTCTAGTGAGGTTGCCGGTCCATTGCATTACTTGCTTGCTAGGTCTGAGGGGTCTTCGATCTTGTGACTATCACCCCCAAGGTGGTGTCACATCAGGTGGGGTGGAGGCCCCCCACCAAGGCCTGCCGTGGCCGACGAGGCCAAGGCTGGAGGGAGAGCAGAATCACCCAGGGAGGCCAAGAGTCATGGGAGAGGAGGGAGAGGATGAAATTTCAAACTTTCCGATGGACCGTTCATTGTCTGAGGCCTAACCGGTGGTTTCTTCCATACCGATTCGAGTCCCGAGTGAGCAGACCTCGGTCCACGTGTTGACCCATGGTTTGACTGATGCTAGGCATCATGTGGGGCCATGTGTGGGGCGCCATGGGGGTCCCAGGAGGTGACATTTTCAGCTTGCGTCACCGTGAGTCAGTGTCGTACGAGGAGTGATCCTTGTACTCATTTAGTTTCGGAGTCATTTTTTGTGACTGGAGAGTCCGTTCTTCCAGTGACCCGTCCACTAGTCGTAGCTTCCACGGCATGCATCTGTCGGCCCACCGGGAGCACTAGTGTGGCGTACCCGAGAGAGATGGTGAGTAGGCTGGTTACCATAAGGCCCCCGCGTACAGTCGAGTTCGAGCTCGGGGGGAATTACCAGCTAGAGGATAGGCCTTGGGCGTATAGTCTAAGTGTGCACACGAGACTGAGGGTTTCAGACCCGCGCTAATGAGTGCGACCTCAGCTAGTCCTTATTTTGTGGTACTTCTGGTTATTGTGCGTGTCTAAGTCTCACGCTTGGGGCGTTGTAGCTAGACACTTGTGACGCGGTGTAAGACGTTAAGGGACGCATCCGGTCATTCTTCTAGTGGGAGGTGCTCCTGTCTACCGGCAGGCACGGACTCAAGTTTTGTCAGACTGAGCTTTAGTAGTACGGTACTATTAGAGTAGGTAGCTTGTCCGGTTACTTACTACAGCTAGTTGGTTTTACCGTACTCCTGTTAGGTAGCATTACCTTTTCTACTTTCTTACTTTACTGCCTTATTTTTCATGCAAGGTGGGGGTCCGCGGGATCCCTACTGAGCCTATGAAATAAGGCTCATCCCCTGCGTGTTTTCACCGCGTTTCAGGCGAGGCCGGGTCTTCAGGAGGCGCGGCAGGTGTTCAGTGAGGTTCTAGTAGCAGAGGTAGAGCCAGTTGGCAGAGTCGGGGTATACCCTGTGTACTTGTACCTTTCCTTCAGTTGACTGTACTTTTAATTGGACATGAGATGTACTGGACTTTGTAGTAATTTAATTATTTTATTTAATTTCTACATTATTATTTAGTTGTTAATTGTGCTGCATAATAGTATGCACCATGGGGGCCGGTATAAAGTCGAAGGGTGATTGGCCAGTAGCTCAGGGAGGGCCCCTTGTCCCGATGGGCCGCTTCCCGAACTAACCAGCACACGTCTCCGATCGTCCGGCAGCAGTCGGCAAGGGTGGCCAGATCTGCATGCTTCTTAGCCGACAGGTGGCAATATTGATTGAACTAATCCATTCCCCATCCTTTGGAGTAATGATAGGCCATGTGCAGACGCTGCCCCAGGATGGCCACCGGCTGAGCTTTGATCATTAGCCCGTGCACCCGCAGGAGGACATAGAGCCAGGTGGTATCTGTGCAATTCTGCGGCTTCTGCTCATCCCTCCTCACGAAGGTGCGGCAAGGGCAAATCAAGTCCTTCTCGGCCCACTAGCTGGTCGTGGGGGTGCCCTCCTCCTCTGTCGGCAGCGGATAATTGATCAGCTCTAGGCGGTCTGAGCTGATGCGGCAAAGGTCCCGCAGAGTCTTCTTGAAGTCATCCTTTGCCACCGAAGGCAATTTAGCCTGTGGCTCTCGGGCCGCCTTGTGATCAATCATATAGTCGGCCACATCCTTGCTTTTGCCATGCCACAGGCGTAGGAGGTGCTCTGGGTCGACATCAATGACGGGCGTGGGCTGCCGGCTTAAGAATCTTCTCTCCGTCCCGTCCCAGCAATCGATCTTGTGAGACTGACAGAAGGCCATCTGGGCGTTCCACCACTTCACATAATCAGGTGTCACCCGTGGAATCCGACAGGGAGCCGGTACTCTGAAGGTAGCAGCCTCGGCTCAGTGGAAGAAGTCCCACCAGACTCTGGCAGCCTCCACAACCAGGTTCCCCCGAAGAGCCTATGTCGCCAAGCCAAACTGGGCGCTGTATACCGGGATATGCTGGTCGTAGCCAAAGTTGTGGCCAAAACGGAAGGGGTAGTACGGTTCCAACAGTAGCATCTCCCCCTTTCTGAACGTCAGCACGCTAGGACGGATGGATAGCACCCAGTCCCTTAACTCGGGTTCCAGTAGCGGGTGAACCACATTGGCCTGGCTTATCGGGTGGACATACTTCTCCACCTGGTCGTCTCTGCATTCCCTTTTACTATTCACTAGGGGCTGGAGTGCGCCGCCAGTGCCTAGAAATGAATGGTCCCGGTGGCATCTTGGCGCGGGGGTCAAGGGGGCAGCGCCCCTTGCGGGGGTTTCCGAGGGCGAAGCCTCCGGAAGAAAATTTCTATTTATAACGGGGGAGAAGAGGAAGACTAAGCTAGCAGGGGGCCGCCTAGGCAATGCTTTGGACGCCTAGGCCGCCGCCTTTTTCAAGCTCAACAAGGCGTGAGGGGCGCCTTGTAGTCAAAAAAACGCCTGCCCGCCTAGGCGGGCACCTTAACAACTATGCTCCGGAGGATGGCTACGTATGGCGCCATGTTATTGGCATCCGTGGGAGGAGCGACAAGGGCAGGGTTGGCGAGACTGTGTCATTCCCTCCGACATCTTAGGGGCTATCAAGTCGAGTTATGCGATGTGGATGATCCCGGGGCTCGGAAGGATGGCTACGTGTCGTGACAGGTTGTCGGTGTCCATGGGTGGAAGGTCAAAAGTAGGGTGGTGAGCCAACGTCATTCCTTCCGACATCTCGGAGGCGACCGGGATGATTTGTGCGATGTGGCCTATCCTGGAGGTTGGGAGGATGGCTACTTTGGGAGATGCATGGCCGGCATCCCTGGAGGGAAGGTCGAGAGCAGGGTGACTCTTTGTGTGTGTGTGTGTCTATGTGTGTGTGTGCGCGCCCGCGGGCGCGCGCGCTCCCCCACCTTGTTGGGTGGGGGCTGACGCCAAAGCTAGAGGTACCCCTTTGGGGTGACCGAGCCAGTGCACACGATCGCCACCCCGTTCGCCAATTGCTCGCGGACCTTCTTGATGTAGACGGACTGTGCCACGACCAGCCTTGCCCTTGCCGCATGGGCCTGCTTGTGGATCTCGACGTGAGTGTAGAAGGGGTTGGTGGTGGTAGTGACGGCGCCCCGAGGAAGGCGAGCATGAACTCGGGTGAGTTGGGTAGCAGCAACATCATGATGTTCCCCTGTCGGACGCCTAGCTGGCGCAGCGTAGTGGCCACCCGACGGGTCGTCAGCTCCACCTGGGCGTAGGTGTAGATGCCGCTGGTGGGGCCGTGGATGAGGCATGGCCCCCGTTAGACGTGGCCGAGATGTCCTGGAAGCAATAGGATTATAGGAGTGTAGCGGTCGTTATGCATGGTAGTTTCGACTGAAATCGAAACGTTTCGGTTGAAACGATCCGAAACTACCCGGCCGAAATCGAAACCCTGCAGTGGTTGGAACGTTTTGTTTTCGGGCCGAAACGATCCGAACTACCCCGCCGAAATCGAAACCTTACAGTTGGCAAAAAAATAATAATATATTTGATTTCGGACCCGGCCGAAATTGACACCGAAACCGAAACTATCATCTATGCCGGTAGGTGGCTTGGGATATTGATATCGGGAAGCTTGGAGCGGTAGGTAGATGGTCTCCTAGCTGGCTGCAGAGAGGGAACCCATTTTGAAGTGAGTTGGAGAGAGAGCTGGAGAGCTCAAGAGAGAGAGAGAGAGGTGTCATTGGGGGATTTTGGCAATGAGGGAGGGCGCCGGTGGGGGAGGGTTCTCTCTCTCTCTCTGGGTGAGGGTTAGAAAAAAAAATTGGTCATTTCATCACACCGAGTTAAGTTTAACAGTAGGTAGGTTATATACTGTAGTGAAAACTGACGGCAAGGGTTTTTTCATGGAACGGAGAAGATTTGGGGGCTTTTAACTAAATATGTCAATTAGAGGGCCTTTTCCTAATTTTGAAGTTTTCTAGGGGTAAAAAGTAAAAATCCCAAAAAGTAAAAATCCCAAAAAATACAAAGGGAGAACAAAAGTCCTTTTGGGCACAGAAAACAACGTCTAAACCAGACGGAGTACAGGGGATCGCCCCTCGTACCAACACCGACTCAGTGGTCTTTTCTATTTTTCTGTATTTTTGGGTGCGATTTTCACACTATTTTTTGGTCCTAGGGATATTTTGGTTATAGAGTTTGGTGGAGGACCATTAGGGTTCCATCCTCTATAAATAATGATGTAATCTCAATTTTTTAGAGTTAATGAAGTTAGATGATTGAGAATTTGAAAGAGTCTCCAACTTCCTTCCTTGTAGGGTGAGAAACCCTAGGGTGTGAAGCCCTTCCTCTTCCTCTCTCGAACGTCCCTCTATGCCTTCCCCTTCCCTTCCTCCACCATCGACACCTCCTTCTTCCCTTTCTTCTTCGTCTCCTTCTTCTTTCTTGTTGAGCCCTTTACAAAGTAGGAGTCCGCGATCTGCCAGTCTTGCCGTCGACTGGCACAGCCGGTCCTCCATCGGTGGCAACAGCCGCGGATGCCGTCCCTGCCTTCACACGACCGGTCTCCAACCCCCTGCGCTGCCCCCGACGTCCCTTGTGGCATGCCACTTCTGCCTTCCCCTGTCGCCGCCATGGACCCCTCCTTTGTTTACGCTCGACCTGCCCCGCCATCTCCTTCCTCGCTGTCCATAGCGGCACCGGAGGGAGCTCATCACCGACCGCACAGATTCATAGTGCCCAGCCTCCCCTCTCGACGATAACAATGGCAATCGATGTCACCACCACCTGCGGCCAGGCTGCAGCCTTCTGCATGTACGGTCCCCCTCATCGGCAACCCCTCCCACCCCGACACTGAATGCGAACCTTCCTGGTGCATCACAAGTGGTTGTCGGAGCTCTGCGCCTCACTATCTCCTGTCGCCCAGGCCCCATGTTGACAAGTGTTGCCCCATGGCCGCGCCCCTCTGCCTGTGCACAACAATTTCCCGCGACAACCCTGCTAGTTGATTGCCCAGGAGCCCTACATACTTGTTCGGCACAGTAGCAGCCCACTGGTATGGGAATCAGAGGCAGCATTGTCCTCAGCAACGTGCTTCGCTATTCAGCGAGTCGGTTAGCTTTAGAATCTCGCTTGCTCAATTTGCTTATTTAGTATCTGTGTTATTACTGCCGTCGTTGAGTGCGTTAAGTTATTCTAGCTTGTTTACTATTCTTTGTCGGTGTGAGCGTTCAACCTGAGAGCGTTGTTTTTGAGTTCGTTGCATGTGAGACTGGTATCTTAGATCGTGGTAGTCCTACCTACCGTTCGGTCCGACATTTCTCGTTGCGAGTGACGGCTTGCTAGATCATAGTTTTTGTTATTTTCACATATTACTTCTCTTGGAGTTTGTGTGCATGACGGATTATTTGTCGATCTATTGTAGTGTATTAGTGATTTCACTTAGTTTTTGTTATTGTTTCGCGGACCTATGTCCGCGAGTTTCTGATGTAGGAGGTTCATGCAGGAGGTCTCGCTGGCTACTTTGGCCGGAAGAAGACCATTGAGTTAGTTGAGTGTCGGTTCTTTTGGCCTAGGCCGCCTAGCTTGAAGCTCGATGTGACCCGCATTGTGGCTCAATGTCGCGCCTGCACTACGGCTAAGTAACAAAAGCAGAACACCGGTTTGTATACTCTCCTTCCTGTGCCAGATCGTCCGTGGCAAGATGCTAGTATGGATTTTGTTATGGATTCCAGCATGATTTTATGATGGTAGTTGTTGATAGGTTCTCCAAGATGGTTCACTTTATCCCCTGCGCTAGGACATCCGATGCGTTGAAGGTAGCCCGTCTATTTCTAGTTGAGATTGCCCGTCTGCATGGGCTACCTAAGACTATTGCCTCCGATAGGGATGTGCGATTTGTGAGCTATTTTTGGAAGACCATATGGTACTTTATGGGCACGAAGCTCAAGTTCTCCACAGCTTATCACTCTCAGACCGCTTGGTAGACTGAGATAGTTAATAGTAGTTTGGGTGATCTTTTGCGATATCTAGTTGGAGAACATGAGCGTGGTTGGGATCCGATCTTTCCTTTAGCAGAGTTTGCGTACAATAACTCAGTCAATAGGTCTACCGGCATGAGTCCTTTTGAGATAGTTACTAGCTATAGACTTAGAAGGCCCAAAGATTTTGTCCCCATGCCCATTCAGGCCCGTGTTTTAGAGTTAGTCGAGTCACTAGCTAAGCATATTAGAAGTTTACATAATAACATCCATTGTCACATTGAGAACAACAATGTGAAGTACAAGAAATTGGTAGATGCACACCGTAGGGTACAGGAGTTCTAGGAGGGTGACTGTGATGATCAGGGTCAGATTTGAACGGTTTCTGTTAGGAACTGTGAAGAAGCTACAAGCTCGGGGAGCAGGTCCGTTCAAGGTGTTGAAGCGTGTTGGGCCCAATGCATATGTTGTAGATCTGGTGGCTTATCGGGACCTGACAATGATTCCCAATGAACTTTTCGAGCCTTCTTTCCCTCTTGTGAGTGACCCCACCCTTAAGTGTCCACCAGTAGCCTCTGTTACAACATGGCATGAGCAGATTAACTAGATACTGGATGAACAGGTTGTTACCTCACGGAGCAGAGCTTTTCAACGATATTTAGTTCGTTGGAGAGGACGGCCCTGCCTCTGCCTTCCCCTCCCACCGCCATCGACCCCTCCTCTGTTTGCGCTTAACCTGCCCCGCCATCTCCTTCCCCTCTTTCCACAATGGCACCGGAGGAGCTCGTCACCGGCCGCACAGATTAGCAGCGCCCAGCCGCCCCTGTCGACGATAACAGCGGCAACTGAAGCCGCCGCCGCCGCCACCCGCGGCGAGGCTGCAGTCTTTTGCACACACGGTCCCCCTCATCGGTGACCCCTCCTGCCCCTGCACCGACTGCGGGCTTTTCCGATGCATCATAGGAGGTTGTCGGAGCCCTACCCGTCACTATCTCCTTCCGCCTAGACCCTGTGTTGACCAGCGCTGCCCCGTGGCCTTTCCCACGCGCCAATCAATCTTTAACAAACTTAAATGATGCGCGTCAAATTCGACTTTAGTTCCCCTTTGAGGTCTTAATGGATTAATGATTTTTTGTTGCTAAAAAAATTGGTCGATCGACCCCTATCCATTGGTCAACCAAACTGTGAAAAACCTACAAAAATAAATTATTAGCCCAGTAAATCATATCCATATGACAAGAGCTTCATGTCCTCATGCATTCCATGCATTTTGGGATTAGATTTGGCTTTGTTTATGCATTTGAAAATCTTGAAAATCTTAAACCATTTTGAGCTTTTGACATTACACAAAATAATCTTAAACATGCTTAAGCACACTCAATCCTCACTCTTGATTACTTCGACATGGCCCGAGGTAGAAACTAAGTTCAAGATTTTGTTATCATCAAAATCAATCAGAGAGACTCAATAAAGCAATGGTAGGAGGAACGGATCGTGAGATCCCACCATCTTCTTGTTTATCTTCGGCCACCTCGGTGGGCTGTTCTTTACTCTTTTTCATAGAAAGGCGGGCCTCACAAGGAGTGACATGCAAGCACCCCAAATGAGTGTATTCAGTTGATTCCTTCTTCTCTTCTCTACATTGGGGTATTCGGCACATTGGCAAAGGTTAAAGGGCGCCCTGACACCATATCTTGATGGTGCATTTTCCTAACGAGGCCGTCTTCATGTTCTCAACTCCTGTCAAGTATGTCTTGAACCAGTTTTTTTGATGACCCATGGAAGGGAGAATGTTGTTAGGTGCCCCCAGACACATAGAATTCCCACTCAACAATTGATCGCTCAATTGCCCCCCTCTTACATAGAGTGGCTTATTAGGGGTTGTGGAAGGGTAGGTGTATATTCTCTCCGGAGAATTACGGCCGTCCTGGGCCACATCGATGTAAAACATCCCCCATGCGATACGGGAATTTGTAGAGCTGTAGTCACATTTGTTCAGCCTTTTTGTTTGGAGAGAGTGCCTCTCAATGGTTCTCCTCAGTAGTTTTATTGTCCCTCAAATAGGTCATTGCCTTTAAGACAGGCATTTGGTAAAGGCGCGGCAAGTCCACCCTGTACTCGCCCATTTGTAGTTCGCCTTTCTTAATCAGGCTTTCGATGATGTCCTTGAACACATAGCAATCCTCAATGGGATGCCCCAATGTTTGGTGATAAGGACATAAATGTGGGTCATCTTTTCTTTTGGCACTGCTTGACCTCCTCGACTCTGGGAGCACAACTTTGCCATACTTACGGGCCCATTGGAAGAGAGTCTGGGTCTTGTCCTTCGAAAAGGAATAAGGTTCTTCATCTTGTCTCTTAATGAGGTCCTTGCTTTGTAGGTTTGGTGGAAGATGCCCCAACTACCTCTTTTGCTTTCATCTTTTATTGCTCGAAGGTCTTAAAACCTGAGGTCCAGATTTCCTGTTACGACGATTGCTTGTTGGTTGGCATATTCTGCTGACTTGATACGGCTGCAGTCAGATAATACTTTGCCAGAAAGGCCTCAATATCAGTCACCAAATCATTTAATTGTTCAAAGGTTTTGACTTTAATGCCCATCACCCCTTGTAAGATTTCATTCTTCAGATTCCCTTTGCAGATTTGAACGGCATCCTCATAACTTAATGGACTTGATGGACGCCTACATCTCTCACAGAGGTTTCTCCATCTTCTTATATAGTCCAAGGCGAGCTCATCATCTCTTTACTTGGTAATTTATAATTCAGTCTCTGTGACTTCCCCCTTGGCTGTCTTCACTTCTATTGTTTGTTCCACCCTTGATTCATCTATCGTTGACAGATCTGTTAAGCTCGGGTGTAGACTAGCTAGCTGCATGTGTGGGCTTGTTAGCACCGCCGTCTAAGGTGCCGTTGTTGCCCCTTGATATGCCCAGGCAGTTGCAGGGCATGATGAGACCGCATGCTGCAGTTGCTGAGAGATAATGCCCCCAACATGATCAAATGTTGTTTAGGGCATAGTGGGCCGCGGTGAGACTTCGGGCGATTTAGCACCACCTTGTGCAATCTCAAATGGGAATCTTGCCTATGTAGATGTAGATAGACACATATTCATTTCATTTAGTTGCCTTCGCAACATCTCGATTTCCTACTACTTCTGATATATTGGTGCCATTATGGCGGGCTTTTGATTGGAGAAGCCCGGGGTGTTGCCTTCCGCCTCCACTTTGAATGGGATGAATGGCATCTTGTCATCACCGTTGGATGTGGCCAGTCCACTAGAGATAGCCTCTTTTGAGGTTATGCCCCCTGGTGAAGGAGTGTGATATTGCGCTTCTTCGTTAGCCAGAGGAGGATGTTCCCATATTCTCTCGGGCCGTACAAGATTTTCACTAGTTTGTACTTGAGTCGATCCTAGAGGTTGTTCAAGTCCTGGTATCCCATCTCCTGGTATGAATTGAGAAGGTTCTCATCATTTTTCATCCTTGCAAGGTATTCTTCCAGTTGATTCAAGCTCGGCCATGACTAGCCTATCATCTTTTGGATTTAGGAAGTAGAATCTGCATCCAAGGGTAAAAAGACTTGATTTGTCAATTTTAATTCAAATTTATTAACAATGACATGACAAATTCTCTTTAACAGCTAATGTTCCCTTAATAGCTCTAGATGTAATGCATGACTCATCTGTGAACCTAAAGACTAGGTTCATATGATGAATGTGATTGCTCCCCCTTAATGTATGCATAAATGTGGGATGTTTCGTAGAGTCCTAATGCCATATGCAATTTTAGATGTGAAGACATACAACACATATGGCAAACTCAATGTGTGTGGTGGAGGTAAATTGAAGACATACAAAGAACCCTTAACAATATGCTATATCACACTCGACATGCACAAAGATATGCAATTGACATCGGATGAAATACATGTTTAGACATATGCATGATTACATGGCTCTTAGCACAGTGTGAATCAAGACATGACACAGTTGCTGGAGAGAGTAAGAGGGATATCACCTGAGTTTTTCAATTCAATTTTTGATTTTTTTCTTTCAACCAGACTTATGCCACTTGGCTCGTATACCTTATCTTCTTGATAAAAATAGATTTCTTAGTGAGAAAATTTCATGTTTAGGGTTTGAGCGCCGGATCCACCGATTCGTGAGGTTTTTGATCGATTCGTGGCCATAGATGCATGCTAGGAGGGTTGGGAGAGCTTCCCCCTTGATTTCCCCATCATCGGGCGATCATCGGGGCGTGGAACGGCGTTTTGGGGTTTTTCCTGGCGTTCCTCTCTCAGGCGAGCTCAGCGGTCCTTCCAGTGACCGCCAGGCTCCCCAGGTAGCCTCAAGTAGGACCCCTAGAGATTACTGAATTGTCGGTAGGCCAGGCGGTACAATAGTGGACCGCTAGCCTTTGGTTAGCGGCCGCACGATAGATCGCTAACTGTGGGCTAGCGGTCGTCCTTCGACCGTTTGCCCCATTTTTGACCGTTGCGCCCTTGGGGCACATATTTCTGACCATTGGGAGTCACGTGTTCCCTCACAGCCGTAGGTACGATTGTTTGCGGATGCCTCGCGGTCTTAGTGTAGACCGTTTGGCTTAGGCTAGTGGCCTTACGATAGACCGCTTGGCCCATCGTGACTCGCCCCTTAGCGGCCTAAGGTATGACCGCTAGCGTCTGTCTCGCGGTCTAATGTATGACCGCGTGGCTTGCCTCGTGGTCTAGAGTAGGACCGCTAGGCCCTGGGCTGCCCGAGTGGGTTGCAGTCTCGTTTTCCTTGGATACGTGATTTTCGAGAGTCAGTTCTTACCTCCGGTGACCCATCCACTAGTCGTAACTTTCCCACGGTGCGCGTGTGCTGGCCCACCTGGGAGTGGTGGTGCGGCTTACCCGAGAGAGATGATTGTTAGGCTGGTTACCATAGGGCCCCCACGTGCAGCCGATTCTGGGCTTCGGGGGAATAACCAGGTAGAGGATAGGCCTAGGGCGTATGGTTTGAGTGTGAACATGAGGTTGGGGGCATCGGACAGTGCTGACGAGCGCGACCCCAACTAGTCCTTGTTTGTGTTACTGGTTACTTGGTGTGTCTTTGTCTCTACCTGGGACGTTGTAGCGAGACACTTGTGACGCGGTGTAGGACGTCAAGGGACGCATCGTGGGTGGTGCTCCTGTCTACTGGCAGGTACAGACTCACGTTTTGACGGACCGAGGTTCGATTATTCGGTACGGCTAGTTTAGGTGATTTTTTCGTTTATTTATTATTGCTTGTTGGTTCTACCGTACCCCCGTTAGTAGCGTTACCTTCGTACTGCTTGCGTTTCCTGCCTTGTTTCTTTCGTGCGAGGTGGGGGTCCGTGGGATCCCTACTGAGCCTATGAAATGAGACTTACCCCTGTGCTTTCAGGTGAGGCGGGGTCGTCGCGGGACGCGGCAGGTTTACAACGAGGTTCTAGTAGCCGAGGTTAGTCTCCAGTTGCCAGAGCCGAGATATGCCCAGTGTACTTGTACCTTTATTTCTGTTGACTGTACTTATATTTGGACATGAGATGTACTGGATCTTGTAGCAGTTAGTTATTTATTTAATTTCCTGCATTATTTAGTTGCTATTGTGCTATCTCTGCAGTTATTTTAGCTTATTACGTACCCTCACACCATCCTTTATCCCTTCCAAGTCTTCGGGCTCGTGGGAGGCGGGCCGAGATTCGAGTCGTGCCGGTTCCTTTCCGATACTCGGATCCCGGGTCGCTACAATGGGTCTCCACCGCCAGGATAACTGATATATATAGACCTCCGATTAAATGACAAAGGACGGAGGGACAGATATACAGAGACCCCTACTCGCACATACGCAGAGAAACGCTCAGACCCACAGAAGAGGCGAGGGATACTAGAGAGAGCTGACCTTCGAGTACTGTTTGAACACGGCAAGCACTCTCCGTGCACTCGTCGGGCACATCATGCTCATCACCTCCGGCTCCCAGGCTTGACTATTCCACCCTCACGTTCTCTCATCTACTCTTCACCTCGCCACGATCCTTACTTAAGCATTGGAGGGTTGTCCCCTAGGATAATGCCCAGGGCTCCTTCTTATGCGGGTGGCTAGATGTTCTTCCCCAATCAAACAAATATTGAAAGTGTGGTAGGAGATTCATGAGACCATTTTAATTTCCACCTCTACACTTTTTGACGCATTCTGTGGGAAAGCTACAAAAGGCCATGGTACCCCGTGGAAGCTACCGCAACACCAGCAACCGTGGCCGAGGATCCCATCAGGCCCCAAGTTCTTGACTGGGATCCTAGGAGGCATCCTCATCCACACGACCGTAGTGCACCATTACCGCGGACGAGCTGATAGAGGTGCACCGCCAACTCTAGGCCTTGACAGACCTCCTCAACAGGCCGACGGGGCAGGACCGTGCCCCAACTGAGCCACCCGAGAATCGAGGGGCTCCGAGCGTGGTAGAGTCTCACCGGATGTGAGAGTCCTCCCACGCTTCAGCTACTCAAGCCCGGTGTCTGTGCAGCTCACCCGCACCAAGGCCTCGCAGCCCGCTCCACTCCAATCCGGAGATGACTTAGTGGCTACGACACTATAAAGAAGTAGAACGTGAGCTAGAAGCCAAAGTCTGAAACCTGGACGACATTCTATATGTCGTCAAGACTCGGGGGCTGATCGACGATGACGGCGACTTCCACACCCCCTTCTCCGAGGATATCATGGACGCCCACATTCCTCTAAAGTTCCAACTGCCATCGTTTACCTGCTATAACGACACCACCGACCCGGCCGACCACATGCATAGTTTCGAGTCGAACCTGGTGTTCCACTGGGCCTCGGACGTCATGAAATGTTTGTCATTTATCACCACCCTCAGGAAGAACGCCCGGACTTAGTTTGAGTCTCTACTGGTCGGGACCATTACCTCCTTGCTACAGCTAAAGAAGTTATTCAAGGAGAACTTCATGGGCTGCCGAAAGGAAGTAAAGTCAACAGTGAGCCTGCTCGCCAGCGAAGAGACCCTCTGGGCACGAGCATGCTAATCAAGGTAGCACGGTCCTCCCGACACCCTCAAAACACGGACACGAAACCCTCGGGTGTATTGTGTGTGATTGTGGAATTTTAAAATTATGTGTGCAGTTTTTAATGACAAGCATCCGATCGGATCACTAGGTCCTGAAGAAACCTATCAGGGATAGATATGGAACGACTCATCATCGGGCATGCCTCAAGCATGGGGGACGGGTTGGAGACACTAAAACAAGACCCTACTTCCCTAGAAGATTCGATGGACCCTAATTCTAGCCTACGAGAAGAAACTGGATGAAGGAGATCTAATGGAAGATAATCCGGGACCTCGTCCCCCTGGAAGGAGGAAGAATCAAGCAAAGTGTAATCCTCGACTGAAATCTTCGTTTTAAAATTAGCATTTTTTTGAGATTAGTGGAGACAACACAACAAGACAAAGAGGAAGAAGGAGGAGGAGGAGGAGGAAGCATGAGAGGATACATAGATGGACAGAAAAGATCAAGAAAAAGATCGAAAGAGGAGAGGAAAAGACTGGAAAGATCAATAGGTGGGCAGCACCCACAATCACAAACCTTGATAATGAGGAAATCAGTTGGAGGTTTAACAATCAATGGATCAATCAAAATGGGAGGCGGACGAGGTATAGAATCCAGCTCTTGCAGAAGTGAGAACAAGTGGGAAAGAGACCATGTAAAGACAATGGGTGAACTCCCTTCTTCCCGCAAACGGTGAGCCTACTTTTCACGTGAATATTCCACAAGTCGCACCTCCGAGCTACTCAGATGACTTCCTTCATGAAATAACCTTCCAAAAGCTTCACAAAAATCCTCCATATCATCAACGGGCCCTTTAGGTAGTAAAGGTGGGCCAGAAATCGTGCAGGTAGCATCTTCTTTCGTATCCTGATTTGGCGGAGCCTTCAGCGTGCCAGGCTGTAATATATGGACCCCTCACAAAGTGCTCTTGATAATTCCAAGTTAATGGCAGCAGATCTTCAAGGATGGATAGTGGTGACTCTTGGTAGCCCAAACCTCTTCTGTTTACCTTCTTGCACCTTGGGACCAGCTTTGTTCGCTCCTGCAATTGATCACCCAGACCCTTACTTGGCTGGTATCCCAACATCAATATAATATTCCAGCCCTTGGAATTCAGCATCTTGGGATTCCCCTTGACAACCACCTGCGAGATGGTTGGCTTGTGTCGCACATAAGCCCATGGAAACGTAAGGACTAGTACAGAGATGATGGGCCTATTGTTGGGCCAGAGTGTCGACAAGATCTTCTCGAAAATAGGTTCAACAGACTAGACCGTGGAGATGCTTTTGACCTTCACCACCCGCCCTTGGAATGGGAACTTGTGGCACTGGTGAGCAGTGGAAGGCACAACATTGAGTTTATCGATCCACGGATGACCCAGAATAGCCTTGAACATTGGGTCGATATCCAACACGTAAAATTCAATCGGCAATGTCAGTGGCCCAAGTTCAACTTGCACAGTGATCACCCTATGACACGGCCTCCTTGAGTTGTCATAGGCCGTAATGGTGGTAGGAGTAGGCCTCATTTGATCTTCTAAAATTTTGCAAGCTCACAGAGTGCTCAATAGAAAAACATTGATAGAAGCCCTGGTATCGACCAAAGTCGCATCAATACTTACCTTGTTCAGAGTAATGGAAATGCAAAGCGGCATTTGGCAAGCCTCCGGGGGTGCCAATTCAGTTTCAGAGAAGATGATAGTCGGGGCCTTGGACACTGTGGCCAGAGCAAATGGTAAACTGTCAACGGCCATATCTTCATTCACCAGGACTTTTTGGAGAAATTTGCACAAGGCATCTTGATGAAGCTTGGATAGTTTAATCAATTCCAAGACAAAAATCTTTGCAGGCATTCTATCCAAGTGGTGCAATAGGTCATATTGGGTGTCTGGCAGTGGATCCACCACTTCTTGATTATCTGCATGCTGCAAGGACTGGGGATTTTATGCAAATGCACTAGCTGTAGGATAGTTCCAATGGAACAAGCGCCAGCTCTGAAGGGCAAGATTCTATGCCGACAACGTGTCAGATGGGCCTACAATTTGTGGCTTGATTGGCCCGATAGGATGAACGAAGGATGTGGGAGGAGGGGTTGTAGGCATGGTGGGGATACAGGAGGTGGAAGTAGTTTTGATGGGCCCTGTTGAAAGGATGATAGGTGAAGGGTTGGATGATGGGATGGTAATGGTGGGTGCAATGGGAGTTTGCGGAGGAGTAAGGACTGGCGGAACAATGGGGGATGCAGAAGGTAAGATGAGGGGTCTCATAGCAATGGCAGGTGTGGTGGTCAAGGCAGTGGTGGCTTGAAGGGTTGGCGGAAGGATCACAGGAGCAGAGGGTGAAGATGAGATAGAGAGGGCGTTACAGTAGGTGTGGTGAAGGGCCATGAGCCACTAAACGGAAGACTCATCATCATAAGACCACCCGACACTAGGGGCTGGGTGGTGAACAATATTCACCTGAGCTAGTGCCGGTGGCTAAGGGTTCAAAGCGGGTGCATGATTTAGCATCGGGTTTTGATGGATCCCAGGATCCTGCATAGGCTATTACGGCTACTGTGGCAGCTGCTGCGGTTGTTGCACTTGCTGCTGCTGTCTTGGAGCCTGGCTCCTTTTTTCTTTGATCTCTGCAATAACTTTATGCATCTCAGCCCAGTCAATGTGATGTCCTTCATGCAAATCATATACAAAATCCTTGAACTAAAAGCAACTCTCCAATGTGTGCCCGAGTTGTCGATGGAATATACAATATCTTGACTGATCAGTTGTCGAGTTCCAGTTGAGGAGTTCCGGAGGAAGTTGTAAGGCACCAATAGACATAAGAGCTAAAAAGATGTCCGGGAGGGATTCAGGTAGAGGAGGATATTGAGCCCTCTTCAGACCTGGACGCTTAGGTGCATAGCCATTAGGAGGTGGGACATTATGGTATCATGGTGGTTGTGGTGTTGGTGGGTAGGGAAGGACGGTTGGGTAGTTGATGGTGTGGAGGATTGAGGATTATAGGGAGGCTGCCTGAAGTGGGGTGGAGTGCCGATGCGAAGCCAACACATAAGCTCATAGATGCTGGGGTTTCTTCTTCATTAAATTCTCAATTTCACCCTGCTTGACTGTAATGACCTTCTGCATCTTTGAGCGTTCTAAGACGAGAGCTTTCCTCGGTCTAGGCCTCTTGTGCTGCCTTGACATTTGATTCGACTGTGGCTTGCAATGCCTTGATTTTCTGCAAAATGGTCCGGACAGTTTCTTAGAGCAATGTAGCCTGGTTCCTGCTCTCAGCCATTGCTACCTCAAAGGAGTTCCGACGGTCTCGAGCTCTCTCGGCCTTGGAATCTAGCTCCTGGATCTTGCTAGATAAGATGTCAATTTTGGCTTCACGTTGTTGGATCCTCGACCAACAAGTCTCCTAGGCCAAAGTCTCGTGCAAGCGCTGAAATTCCCACCAAACATTTGCCACTGCTGCCATCTAGGGCTCTTTTGGCAGGCCCAGTACATGGTAACCTTGTGTGCTGGTCCGAAGAGGATCCTGCACAGCCTCCATTGAGGGGAGACTCTCCCTCTGGAACATGGCTTGAGCGCCTCTGATAAGTGTGTGAGGCATAAGTTCAACCCCCACAAAAGGCATAGGTTGGGGGTTGTTCGACCAAGTTATTCCATGCCCTGAGAAGTTAGTAGCCAAGGTACATTCGCGCCGTTCAGTGATCGTGCTCGAGTGAACGCTCTCCAGTGATGTTGAAAAAAGATAAGGGAGTTGGGAATATGGTCATTATGACTGAACGCAAGAGCACAAGGTAAATGATCAGTGGGCGAAGAAGGCGCTGGCTATTTATCAACAAACTCTGTTCTCCCTAACAAAGTGCAAAGCACAATACCTGTTAGATGTATATAAGCGCATTCAGCGCCAATGATTTTGAGAAAAAAAATCAATCAATTACTTGAGGGTACAAGACCCTCACCTCCTGTTGGGTCCCGAGTGGTAGGCTCCATACTAAAAAGAGAGGATCTTCCTCCTCCCATATCTAGGTCAGTCGCCGGCGAGGGAGTTCTTATAGCACTCCCTGAAAGAAAAAAAAGGGAAATGGCAACAATCAGCCCAAAGTATAGAATGGGATGCATCAGAAGAACAACGAATGAATGAAAGGCACAATACCTCCCAAGTCAACATCTTTAGTCCCATCAGTGGCCGGAAGTGCCGAGTTCAAAGCACAAAGAGAGGCCTTTGCATGGTGTATATTCTCCCCCTCTACTGGTAGGGGTGGCTTAGTACTTCCGCTAGTAGGACAATAAAAAAAGGGGCACATCATTATAAAAGTTATCTAGATTTTCTGAAGAAAAAGGAAGAGAGGTCGGATGCTTACCAAATCTCACCCCACCAGCTAGAGATGGATTTCCTGTTAAATACTCATCTGTCACTCCAGTTGGGGCAAGAGTACACCCTGAAGCCTTGGCGCCAATGTCAGCATTTGGCCTCAACACCAAATCACCTCCACCGGCCTCTTCTAAGGCGCCAAGTAGCCCTGTCGCGAATGAATCCACTACAACACAAGGCGGGGGGTCAACAACAAAAGCTGAAATAAGTATGTCAACAAAGTAAAGGACCCAAGGGCGGCTCGAAATTGGACATGCTTACAAGTGGTGTGAGGAGAACTTGAGCCACCACCAAGCTATGGGAGGCAACCGAACATCCAGTATCCTTCATCTAGGGGTTTGGCTCTGCTCCCCCTCTGCGCAAATTTCAGCAAGCAGGACTTTCGAATAATTGGCCACTGTTTCCCCGTCTGCAGGGAGACTGGCTGACAATTCTAATAAGTCCTCATTTAGCCCAGAATTCAACAGAGTAGTGAATTCTCCCATAGAAAGGACTAGGTTCGGGTTTCGCGAATCTGAAAACAAAAGATGCCAAGGTATTTTCCCATGCAAGAAAGAAAGAAACGGAAAAATACACCCAACAAAAACTCACCTAAACAATCTTGACCACCATCCGAATCTGCCCCCTGTCCTAGAAATGTCATTGCACCTCCAGTCTCTTTCGCGAGAAAGGGGAAAATACACTTTCAGGGATCCATCAAGAAAAATGCACATAATAGTGGGCACCAAAAGTAAACATACCAGCCAAGACTAAGTTACGGGCAAAGCCAGAAAGACAAGACCCAGCTAAAGAACTCTAAACCAAGCTCCAGACAAGGTCGAAAAGGTGACATTAAGTGGGAGCAATCCAAGTCTGACTCTAGGCAAACCCAAAAGGGTGAGACCAAGGTGGAGTCCCCTAAGTTAAGCCCCAGACAAACAAGGAACAAGCAGGCAAGAGGCCCGAAGCAGTACCAACATCTCAAAACTCTGGTCTTTATATGATCGAGTTTCAAGAACTACCGACTGAATTGATCAAACAGGCGATTAATGTCATCTGCCCAAATATATAAAGAAGAGGCTGATTGGGTCGGTCACCCTAAACCCTCTAAAAGAAAAGCCAATTGAATAACTCCAATTCTTGAGGTATATCCCAGCCGCCGGTAAAGGCAGAAACACCTTCTACGATTGAAGTAGCATAAGCTAAAAGGCAGGAGAGAATGAGAACAAGAATCTAAATGGCTGAGGAAACAAACAGCCTATGTGATGTGACTATCATGCTAGGGCATCTCATTCTCTGGGGAAACACCAAGGAAATCCAAGGAAGTCCAAGACTGCATTGAAACCTTTATGCAAAAGAAAGAGATAAGAGGCCCAAGGAAGCTGCATGAAAAAAGAAACCTTGACAGGTTGTTGAAGAGTTAATAAGCTAAAGCCGCCTTGTAGAAATTTTGTGCAAGGAAGATCTTGTCTTCTACGAGCCGGAATGGCCAGTGTTTCAACTTAAATCCTCGACCGACCGGAAAGTCCAGGCCGACAATCATATTGAGTAGGGCACCAAGCAATGCTCGAGACAGATTCTCGGGCGAAGGAAAAAAAGAGAGTCTTAGCAGTAAGATTCCAGATTTCGTCTTGGACAAAGTCAGAAAAAGGCAAAGCTCAGGAGGAAAGTGTTTCTTACAAATTTCGGCTTCCAGAGCCTTGATCACCCTTAGACCCCCAGGGGCTCGCTTCCTCGTAGCGTGGTTCCCGGGCGATCTCTTTTGAAAGGGATGAATATTTATGGCCACATAATGTGGTGATAATTTAAAAAGCACGTCTCGGGATCGGGATTGTGGCGTCCCTTGGGTCATTGGAGCCCCTCGTAGGCTAGTCTTCGAGGTGTCCGTGCCCGATTCGGATTATAGGGTGTTGCCACTTCTGTGCGCATCCTTGGTTGTTACCGCTTCTGTGCGCACCTTTCTTATTTCGGGCCGTCTCGGAGTTCCTCCGTGGACGCGTACCCAATTAACCCCCCCTCCCCTCCCAACACTCTGAGTCTAGGAGAGATGTTGTCAAATTTTTACCAGGCAATTTGAAGACTAATGACATATAACAACGATGACAAAATGAGCTTCAATCTCAGATTTGCTACTGCTAATATCAGACAAAATTTAAAAAACACATTGAAACTTATAACCTGAAAGAACCAAAATAAAATGAGAATGAAAAATGATAAAATGAAGAGCATCTTCAGATCAAAGAAAAAAGGGGGGAGAGCATTGCATATGTATTGCCTTCCCAAATTGATACATCCTGAACTTTCAATGAAGCTGCATAGACACGGGCATATCTACCCCTTCACTCACATTTCAGAAGTAAGCATAGTATTTGCACCCTCCTGTGCGTATTAATTCATGCATCTGAACAGAAATTTTACCCTCACTTCATTCTTGAATGCTGGTGATATGGGCAGTATCGAGGATCATCTTTCCTCTTGGCATCACCAGGTCTCTTCGGCTCTGGTAGAGTAATCTTGTTGTAACTGCTGGCCCATTCAAAGAGGACTCAAGTCTTCTCCTTTGGAAAGGAATAAAGTTTCTTCATTCTGGATTGCAGGGAGGCACTTTCTTGTTGTTCAGCCAGCTTGGCGGGAGGAGTGTTAGCAACTCCTTTATCCTTGTTCTTCTACTTCTCAAAGTCCTTGAAGTCGAGTGTGTTGACTTCTTTAGGTGCAGGCCGTTTGTCAGTTGACTTCACCTTCTGGCTCGAGGCAGCTGGTGTGGAGGAGTATCTGGCAAGAAAAGTTTCAACTTCTGCCACTACATTATTTAATCGATCGAAGGGCATGATCTCCATGCCAATCATCTTTTCGAGGACTTTACGTCTTAGATTCTACTTGCATATCTGGACCGCGTCCTCTTATTGTGGTAGGCATCTACACCTCATGCTGAGGTTCCACCACCTCTTAATGTATTCCAGGACAGTTTCATCATTTTTCTACCTGGTTGCATAAAGTTCGGCCACAATGACCCCTTTCGGTGATGTGGAATCGCTCCTGAAATTTTCTCTGCATATCCGGCCAGTCGCTAACGGATCCCGCCAGTAGGTTCGAGTACCATTCAAAGGTGAGTCTCGTGAGCGAGGACCCAAAGAACTTCAGCAGGTATGATTTATCGGTCGCCAGATCACCCATCACATTGATATAATAGGCTATGAGTTCACTCGGCGAGCCTTGACCATTGAATTTGTCAAACTTCGGCGATTTGGTGATACCGAGAGGCAATCTCTTTGCCGCATGATGGGCAAGGTAGGGTACCTTGTACACATCAAAGAAAGCATATTCTTCGCCACCTCAATCAGCGAGTTTCATCTAGATCATTTATTCAATCATCAACTTATTTGCCAGTGCCGGATCTACTGGTTTTGGGTAGAAATGGGCCGGCTGGCTTTGGGGCGTCGCCAACACTGTTGCCTGAGGGATGTTGGCGGTGGCCTAGTGCTGTGGAGTCGGAGGCGGTATTGGGGCCGTGCCCCCAGTATAATTGGGGATCGGCTGAGAAGCCGTCATTTGGGGCGAGCCCTCAAGTTCGTCGGTGCTGCGTCGGGATGCTTCCGGAGGAGGTTCGATCAGCTTTGAGGCGGAAGCGTGCATGGTTAGCTCACTCACCTGGCTTTTCAAGGCTTCAATCTCCTGTCGGTAGGCTTGAAGCAACATCATCATCGTCGGGTTAGGGGTGGTCGGACTAGGACCTTGGCTACCCCCTTCTGGCAGAGTACCTAGAGAATGGGCTGGCCTCTCCCCTTCATCTTCGTTGGTGATTACATTCACCGTGATGGCGGCCGCGTCTAAACTTGTTTCGCCAGTGAGGGCTTGCACTATTTTAGCTATGGCTCTTCCTCTCCTAGTGACATGACCCGACCTTTCGGCGAGACTGGCCACCTCTTCTTGGACTTCAGGGAGGGCCCCATACTGACTGGCCACTCCGGCCATATTGCAAGTTTAGATCTACATCTTGTTTCTTCAGGTTACTTTCCTGGATGGCTGTCCAAGGAAAGTCAGTCGATCGAACACTGAGACCCTCGGTGCGACCTCTTCATAGAGGGGCAACCCATAGCACCCAGACTCCACATCTTCAATGCTTTCCAAGTTGACTTGTCACCCTTGGTTTCTTTCAGTGTCATTCATGGGTTCCAAGAGCCACTGAGTTCTTAAGAGGGTGTTTCCAAAGCCACAGAGGTATCTCTGTACGGCCTGAGTGATATCCTCTTGCCCATTGGTGGGGTGGACCACTGGTGATGGCACCCTGAGTAGTGCGAGAGATTAGTAGGCACGACGCCTTTGTTTGGTCGTCCCGTCATATCTTCTATCATTAGAATGAATATTCGCCTGCTGGCCATAGGCCCAGAAGGTTGGTCTTTTAGGCACACGAGCTAGCGCCTCAGTCCTTTCTTCTTCATCTACTTTTTCTTCCTTCTCGAGCCGGTCAATCCTGATGGGCTCCGGCCGAGTTGGGGCTGGGGCCTGCCTCTTAGGGACCCACACTTGTTTGAATCTCGTCGGCTTCAGGGCCGACCTTTGCTTCGATCCGGACCTAGTGCAGTCCGTTCTATCTTGGGCCAATGCTTGGAACTGGTTGTGCACCGGCACTGTTGGGATCACCCTGTCGGGGGGAATGGTGGCACACCGAGGGGTTACCCAATTTTTCCTAAGGTGCCCTTGCAGATTTTCACCTCAACTGGGTTACTGGCCTTTTTGCCCTCAGTCACCTCCGAGTGAAGAGAGTGACTAAGTCTGTCGGGATATCTATATTTTTAACCTCCTTTTCTCTCTTTTTTTTTTTATTTTTCTGAGAGCCTAAAGGCAGTATTGTGGTTGGTATTGGTCATCCTCAGCCTGTGGTTATGAGGCTAATGCCGGGAGGCTGGTTGTCATGAATGTATGGCACTGGTACTAGAACAGGTTAACTTGTTATGGTGCCCCATTCACCCGCAAGGCTGGGGGCAGCAACTGGTCCCACCCTCTAGGGGGGGCAGCTATTGGATTGTTGATGACGATTGGGGTGCACGCCTTAGTCTAGGTGGCATGCGAACTCATGTTTTGGGGCGTGGTATAGCTTCATGTGTTTACCATTGAGAGGTGGGAACGACTTGTTACCCTTATGGTCTACGATCATGTTGGCCCCACCCTCGTAAACATCGTGAATGATGTATGGACCTCGCCAGTTAGGTTGTAACTTTCCACTGGGGCACCATGCCATGACTTCCTTTTCCTTAATCATGACAAGATCGCATTGTTTGAAAGCTCACTATCTGACTAGCTTGTTGTAGGCTCGAGCCATGCGGGCTTGATACACTTGTAGATGTTTGTAGGCTTCGAGTCGATTTCCTTCTAGACCGGCAAGCTCTTCTAACCTTCTCTGGTATTCATCACCTTTTGGACCGGCAAAGCCGGTGTTGATCGCCACGTGGTATGAGGCTAGCTGGATCTCAATGGGGATGACAACTTCTGCCCCATAAATGAGGGAGAATGGTGAGCATCTTGTAGGGGTCATGTAAATCTTCCAGTAGGCCCACAGTGCCTCGAACACCTTTTTACCCCAATCGTGCTTTCAAAGGCTAACGATTTTAGCCAAAAGCTTACAGAGAGTTTTGTTGAAAGCCTCTACTAGGCCATTAGCTTGAGGGTTGTAGACTGAAGAGGTTCTCCAGTCGATGTGGAATTTGGCCGCTAGCTGATACACGGCCTTGTTCTTTAATGTTGTGCCATTGTCAGACACTATACGATTAGGGGTACCGAATCGGTAGATAATGTTGTGCCGGACAAATCTGGCTACCACTTCTCCACTGACCTTCGGCAGGGGAATGGCTTCGGCCCATCGAGAGAAGTAATCAGTAGCAGCTAGAATATATTTGTGGCCTCTGGAGGACGGCGGGAAAGGTCCTGCGATGTCCATTCCCCATTCCGCGAATGACCAAGTAGGGGCCGTCAGATGCAATGGATTGCAAGGTCTTCTAGGCACTGGGCCAAAGGCTTGGCATTGATGGCACGTACAAGCATACTGCGTGCAATCTGTGTACATGGTTGGCCAGTAGAAGTCTTTGAGCTTGATGTTGTTCTTCATCCTATCTCCTGCCTAGTGAGTACCACACAATCCTGAATGGACCTCATGCATGATGGCTCGAGCCTCTGCTGGGGAGACGCATCTCAAAAGAATCGACTTGTCCTTTTCGTGAACAAGTCTATATAGGCAACCGTCGATCAACTCATATGACGTTGCCCGACGAAGTAGCTGGACCCTTTGAGCTAAGTCAGGAGGGAGCCAACCCTACTTAAATTTCATGATTAGCTCGTGCCAATCTTCTTCTTCTAGAGGAGTGTTCTGGTCGAGGCTATGGACCTCGCAGTTAGTGAGGCCAGACTCATCCTCGAGTGTACTCAACATTAGTCTTCTATGCTTGACGGTGATGTCGACTTCACCTTCGGGAAAATGTTTGATGGCCGCAGCCAATTTTTCCAGAGCATCTGCCTGAGCATTACTGCTCCAGGGAACATGATCTATTTTGAAGAAATAGAATTTCTGGATGAGTCTAGTGATGGCGACATGGTATGGAATTAATACCTACTTCCACATGTCATAGATGCCGAGGACTTGTCAAACTATTAGCTGAGAGTCCTGGTAGACTTTGAGGCACTTCATGCCCATGTCAAGAGCCATATGAAGCTCGATAATCAAAGCTTCATACTCAACTTTGTTGTTGGTCAGGGATTTCATGAGGGGGCATGAGTTGTACAGAACTCCACCTTGAGGGGTTAGAAAAATAATGCCAGCACCTGCTATGACGGCCAGATTTTGACTATTTCGGGTGACCCTCCCAAAAGCGCTGTCGAAGTAGAGTTCCCAGCAAGGTACATTGACTGTAAGGGCGTCTTGTTGCAAGTAATGCAAGACATCTCTGGTCTGTTTGACTGGCTCCTGTAATTGAGAAGCAAGGGACTCCTCGTCGGGAAGTTCCGTATTGAGGGGCGAATCTTCAGGCACCGGATGGGCAGCTAAGAATTCAGCCATGTCTTGTCCCTTGATAGCTTTTCTGGGAACGTAGGTGATATCGTACTCCATCAGTAGGAGAGCCCATTTTCCCAATCGGCCTGAGAGGACGCGCTGCTCGAGTAGATATTTGAGTGGATCGTGGTTAGATATAAGCTCCACTCGGTGAGACAGGAGGTAGTGCTGCAACTTTTTGACAGCAAACACCAGCACTAAGCAGACTTTCTCCATGGGGGAGTAGCGGTACTCAACATCGATTAGCTTTCGGCTGCTCCTTGCCCTCTTCATTAATCCGCACCAGTAGGGCTCCCAACGAAGCGTCCATGGCGGCGATGTAGAGTATGAGGGGTTTGCCCCTGACTAGTGCCTCTAGGACTGGGGGAGTGAGGAGGTACTCCTTAATTTGCTCGAAAGTAGCTTGGCATTCTGGATCCCATACAAATGGGGCGCCTTTCTTCATGAGCTTGCCGAAGGGCACTCACCGACTAGAGAGGTTAGAGATGAACCTCCGGATGTAGTCCAGTCTTCCTTGGAAGGAACTGAGCTCGGAGAGGTTCTTAGGCAGTGGAAGCTCCTAGATTGGTTTGATCTTGCTGGGGTCCATCTCAATTTCTCAGTATTTGACAATGAAGTCAAGAAACTTACCATTGGACACGCCGAAGGTGCATTTCATGGGGTTCATCTTGAGCCCATATTGCCGAAGTCGGTTGAATACTTGAAGTAGATCATGTAAATGGTTTTCTCGCCTTTTTATTTTAACAACGAGGTCGTCGACATAACATTCGACGATGTTGTGTAATATTTTGTCAAATATTTTAGTCATGGCCCTCTGATAAGTAGCACCAGCATTCTTCAAACCAAAGGGCATGCACTTATAGTTGAAGATCCCCTTAGGGGACCAGAAAGCTGTGTGATTCTTGTCTTTGAGGGACATTCGGATCTAGTTGTAACCAGATGACCCGTCCATGAAAGACAAGGCTTAATGTCCGATAGTCATGTCAACCATGATTTCTGTGATTGGTACTGAAAAGTCATCCTTCCGACATGCTTTGTTGAGGTCCCAAAAGTTGACACAAATGCGTACTTGACCACTTTTCTTCTTTACTGGGATGATGTTAACAAGCCAGATCGGATAGATACACGGCTTGATGAAGTCAACCTCTACCATTTTATTGACTTCGACTGAAACTTGGAGCTCCAACTCATGGCGCATACGTCGATGTGGCTGTTTGACCAGAGTTATTGAGGGAGAAATGGCTAGCTCGTGCTCCGCTACAGAGGGGTCCAGCCCCGACATCTCCTTACGTCTAGGCAAAGCAGTCCTTATATTTGAGTAGGAGTTGCTAATCGTCCTGCCTTTCTACCTCGGTGAGGAGAGCACTAACAAATGTTGGTTGGTGGGCTTCATCTTCACCCAAGTTGATCTCAACCAGTTCATCAATGGTTGCTTGGCCACCATCCTCTAACTCGGGAGGAGCAGGTTGGAAGTCGATGAAGTCTTCATCATTAGTATCAGCTTCGAGTACTACTTGGTTCTCCAAGCTGCTAGCTGTTGCCAGTAGGGCTGAAGAATTATTGTTACTAGATTCTGGCAAAGATTGTCCTAAGCCGCTAGCACCTTGCTGGTAGTTACTGGCTAGTGCCACTAAACCTTCCCTGGGGTTGCTTGCTCAAGCTAACAACACTTCATGGCCAGTGCTCTGGGTACCTTCCCTATCGGGAGAGCTTGCTGAGTTGGATTTCTCGACAGACTGGGGTACGCAGGGAGCTTCTTCAGCCCAGTTATCTTCGCAGGATTGTGACAAAGCCTCCTTGAGTGCTTGAACGGGGGTGCTAGCCTTAGCGGGGAGCGAGATCAAGATCTTCTCTTCCTCATTCTCAGAGTTGTCAAATTTTGTATCGACATTAGTTTGGTCACCAACTAGCTGTGTCTGGCCTATGACATTGATTGCATAGTAGATGCGGAAGTCTGGGTCTTGGTCATAGCCGAGTCCCCTGGTATCTTCGTGGGAGAATGGGGGTTGCCCCCGGACATAGGAAGGAGTCCACAATCGGTGAAAGTATCTTCACCGTGCAGAACCTTGCCATTGGGGAATGTGTTGCTTTAGGCACATCTCCTAAATATGCTGCGGCAGGTCGTCCATTATTTGGACTACTTCAAGAGTATCATCGGCCCGCTTGAGCCAACCAAAGTCATCTTTCGGCGGGGCTTGATGGGCCATATCTCCCTTGTAGAAGACAACGGGCTTGCCCCTATAAGCCTTCTTCTTGTTTCTGAGTTGTCGTTTGTAGGTAATGACAAACGTCGTGAGCAGCTCATCTTTGTGCTCCTCTGATGTACAAGAGAGCTGTATGCAATCTGGTGACAAGCATATGCTCTTGTCAATGACTCGGCTAATAAGATTAGCCTCAAAGTTGATTTTATGCCTCTCCGGGTGATCTGGAGTTAACTTGGAGCCGAGGCGCAGCTGATGGAGCATGGCCTTTTCTTCATCCACGGAGAAGAGGTCATCTTCATCCTCCTCTGAGAGCCAACCATTGCTTTTGCTTTTGATTATGGGTTACACATTGGGTCCCCCGAAATAAAGTGCAGCATCTGCGAGGTTGCATTCCGCTGGGGTGAATGGTGTTAGGTCTGTGAAGACCGTATGTTGCTCTCACCTTTGGCATATTTGATGCACTGGTGGAGAGTTGATGGGACGAGCCAGTTTTCATGCAACCAGGGTCTACCTAGCAATACCTTATAGGATGTGTTGGCGTCAATGATGTAGAATGTCACCTTAGAGGCGAAATCATCGAACACCAAATCCATGTCGACTCGATCGAGGATGTCCTCGGTATCTTGGTTGAAACTGGATATCTTGACCGCTTGAACCTTTTGACGGTATGGGTTCAGATACAGAGTCTTGAAAGTTTTTAGCGGTATGATGTTGACCACAGCACTGGCATCTACCAGGATCTGATTCATCTCATGCCCATTGATTTTCCCCCATATGTAGAGAGGGCGGTTGTGACATGGAGAGGATAGTAATATGTCCTTTTCCACGAAAGTGACGGTGGCTATGAAGGCTTCATATGTTGTCGCCTTTATTTCCACAGCATATGCTTCATAAACTTCTGGCTCCTGGAGTATTTTGACAAGAGCTTCTCTTAGCTCTTTACTCCAAGCAATGGCTTCCCAAATGGTGATATTGGCAAGAAACTACTTCACCTGGTGAAGGACTTTTCGGTCGGCTCGAGCATGAGCGTCATCCAATGAGGGTAGTATATCTGGCTGGGTCTTGTACGAGCTGTCACGCTACTCCCCATCAGGGAGATGGCTGCCTTTGCCATCGGGATCGGGTTGGCTCTGATCCCTTGTGGGTTCTTGGAATAGAGGTGCCAAGGATGGCACTTCTAGAGGCGACCGGTGAACTGGATCATCCTTGTCGAACGGACCTGCTTGATCTTGGGAAATGGCTAGGCTATAGCAGGGACTGGAGCACTAGTGATGACCTCCTCCATGCTGGAGGGATCGAAGATGTTGGGCCCCTTCTGAATTTCTCTCTCTAGAATGGGGGTGGGCTCTTTCCCTCGAAAGAGGATGATTCGCTCTAGGTCAAAGGTGGACGAGTGGGGTGGTAGCTCGGTGATTCTCCCACGACCTCGGCCACATCCGCAACCATGGCCTCGATCGCGGCTGATATTTTCCAAAGTTGATTATTGATAACGTGGAAATGTATGTCGTTACTACACACGCGCTAACAATCTTAAAACCGAACTCGCACAAAATGATCAAAAGAGAAAGTAGTACTATGGCAAGCACGGGTCGAATCCACAGGGAAGAAGAGATTTTTAGAGTTAAAAACTTTGGAGTCCTTTGAAAAACACTTGTGGATTTATTTTGCTTAAAGAAAATAGTGAACGAACGTTTTGCTTGTGGAGGGTTTACATCATAATCTTCTAAGTATAAGTCAACTTTGTGACAAGGGGTGCAATATGACCTTTAATTCTACACACTGCATATTGTAGATAGAAATACACACGAAATAAAGTTCATAGGGTTTAGACACAACAATGTATATATGATAGATCTAGATCATGCTTTAGAGGATAATCTTTGTTTAGTTGCGAAAAATTTAGATGATGTTTGGCTTTGGCATCACCGTCTTGGGCATGCTAGCTTTAATGTTTTGATAAAACTGTCCAGAAATAATTTGGTTGTTGGTTTACCTAAGTTAAAGTTTCATGCTGAAAAGATTTGTGGGACATGTAGTAGAGGTAAGCAAACAAGAACATCCTTCAATTGTAAAACTGTTGTGTCCGCCACTAGGTCCCTTGAATTGATCCATATTGACTTGTTTGGACCGAGTAGAACACATAGCTTGGGTAGAAAATTATATGGGTTTGTGATTGTGGATGACTTTTCAAGATACTACTGGGTATATTTCCTCATTCATAAAAGTGATGCCATGATGGAGTTTGAAACATTTTGCAGGCTGGTTCAAAGTGACAATGGATGTTGTATCAATTCTATACGGAGCGATCATGGTAATGAATTTGACAATCATGATTTCATCAATTTCTACAGAGCACAAGGATATATGCATAACTTCTCTACACCAAGGACCCCCGAGCAAAATGGCGTCGTTGAAAGGAAGAATAGGACCCTGGTTGAGATGGCCAGGACAATGCTGAATGAGAACAACCTACCAAGGTACTTCTGGGTTGAAGCCGTAAACACTGCGTGCTACATAATCAACCGAGCTATGGTAATGCCTGTTTTAAAGAAAACACCTTATGAGCTGTATCGAGGTAAGAAACCAAATATTTCTTATTTCAAACCATTTGGGTCCATTTGTTACATCCATAACAATGGTAAGACAGACTTGGCAAAATTTGATCCTAAAAGTGATAAAGGAATATTTCTTGGGTCCTCTCTCAGCTCAAGAGCCTATCGAGTATACAACTTGAGGACTCTTGTAGTTGAGGAAAGCCTCCATGTTATTGTTGAATCATCATCCAAAGGAACTGATGAAAAATCTATTTTGTAGGGAGAAACAATGGAAGGTGATGAGAAGAACGAGGTACGAGAGAGCACTGAGAAACCAAAAAATGAAAAGGAACAAGAAGAAGATGCAAATCAAGAAAATCAAATTGAGCAGCAACTACTGAGGCAATGGACTTTTGCAAGGAACCACCCACCTGAGAATGTCATCGATAATGTAGAAGAAGGAATAAGGATGCGATCCTCCTTTAGGGAAGTTGGAAATCTGGATTACATGGCCTTACTTTC
Source organism: Amorphophallus titanum (assembly GCA_024336825.1). Lineage (NCBI taxonomy): Eukaryota > Viridiplantae > Streptophyta > Magnoliopsida > Alismatales > Araceae > Amorphophallus > Amorphophallus titanum. Next base: position 1,882,920 of record JANBPO010009398.1, read on the forward strand.
TCAATTTGAACCTCACTCGGTAGAAGATGCTTTAAAAGATGATTCCTGGATCATGGCTATGCAGGAAAAACTACACTAGTTCCAAAGGAACAAGGTGTGGTTCCTTGTACCTTGCCCAAGAGACCATTTAGTGATCGGAACAAAATGGGTTTTCCTAAATAAAATAAATGATCAAGGAGTGGTAACTAGGAATAAAGCCAGACTGGTCGCTAAAGGCTATAGCCAGGAACTAGGAATTGACTTTGATGAGTCCTTTCCTCCAATAGCAAGACTCGAGGTAGTGAGATTTCTATTGGCATTTGCATGTTGCAATCACATTAAACTTTTTCAAATGGATGTCAAGAGTGTATTTTTGAATGGTTATATTCAGGAGGACATGTATGTGGAGCAACTGCCGGGGTTTGAAGACTCGGAATATCCAGACCACGTGTACAAGCTAGACAAAGCTCTTTATGGTCTGAAACAAGTGTCTCGTGCCTGGTATGAATGGCTGAGTGTGTTTCTCATTCAAAATGGATTCAAACGAGGTAATGGTGATCATACCCTTTTCACACAACTGAATGGTAAGAAAATTTTAATTGCTCAAGTGTATGTAGATGACATCATTTTTGGCTCCACTAATGATGCTCTCAGTAAAGACTTTGCAAAATTGATGCAAAGTGAATTTGAAATGAGCCTTATGAGAGAGCTAAGCTTCTTCTTGGGATTGCAGGTGACATAGGCAACTGATGGCCTATTTATAAACCAGAAGAAATATGCAATAGAGTTGCTCAAGAAATTCAACCTAACCTCGTCCAAGCCACAACCAACTCCCATGTCCACATCATTAAAACTTGATCAAGATGAGCAAGGTAAGCCAGTCAGTCAAACCCTTTTTAGGAGCATGATAGGATCCCTATTGTATCTAACAGCCAGCATGCCCGACATTCAATTTGCGGTAAGTTTGTGTGTGAGATTTCAATCGAACCCTAAAGAGTCTCATATCTCGACTATGAATTGTATCTTTCGATATATTGCTGGTTCTTGTGATTTAGGTCTATGGTTTCCACGTAGTTCATGCCTTGAATTAGTTGCTTACTCCAATGCTGACTACGCGGGCTACAAAATAGATCGGAAGAGCACAAGTGGGTACCGCCAGTTCTTTGGAGGTTGCTTGGTCTCATGGGCCTCCAAGAAATAGAATTCTATGGTATTATCAACTGCCGAGGCTAAATACGTGGCCGTAGGTGGCTGTGTTGCCCAAGTGCTCTGGATACAACAACAATTGATTGACTTTGGCATCAAACTTAAAAACACAGCTATTTTATGTGACAATACATATGCAATAAGCTTATCTAAAAACCCGGTGCATCATTCTTGCACAAAGTATATTGAGGTTAGGCATCATTTCTTGCGTGATCATGTAAGCAAAGGAGACGTAGAAATAAAGTTTATTGATACAAATAATCAAATTACAGATATTTTCACTAAATCTCTCAATGAAGATTAGTTCACATCTTTTAGGAGAGAATTAGGGATTTGTTGTCTTGATAGAGTGTAAATTATTGCATTATGTCCCTATTATTTTTGATGGTGTTAACACTATGAACACTGTTATATGTTCGTGTTGTTTTTGTGAACTCATATTAGCACTTATACATCCTTCCTTTTCTTTATCAACATCAAGATTCAAACGAGCAAAATCCTCGATAAGATAAGTCGTACTTTTCCTGAGGCTTGCTAGTGTTGCCATTGGTCTTCTGCTAAGAGCATCAGCTACAACATTTACTTTGTCTGGATGATATTGAATAGTAAAGTCGAAGTCTTTGAGATACTCCAACCATGTGCGTTGCCTCATGTTTAGTTCCTTTTGGGTGAAGAGGTATTTCAAACTTTTGTGATATGAAAATATACTAAATTTCTACCCATAGAGGTAATGTCGCCAGATTTTCAATGCGAATATAACCGCAGCTAGTTCCAGATCATGCACAGGATAGTTTTCTTCATGACACTTTAACTGTCTTGATAAGTAGCAAATCACCTTGCTATTCTGCATAAGAATGTATCCTAGGCCAATGCCAGATGCATCGATATAGACTACAAAGCCACCACCTTCAACAGGTAGTGCCAATATAGGGGCCGTAGTGAGATGATCTTTAAGAGTTAGAAAACTTTCTTCACAATCCTTTGACCATATAAAAGGGTTCTCCTTTCTTGTAAGTCTAGTCAAAGGGAAGGCTATTTTTGAGAAATCTTTAATGAATCACCTATAATAACCAGCCAGACCTAGAAAACTCCTAACTTTGGACACAGTCACTGGCCAGCTCCAACTCTTAACAGCTTCTACCTTAGAAGGATCGACAGCGATACCTTCCTTTGAAATAATATAGCCTAGGAAAGAGGCCTCCTTTAGCCAGAACTCGCACTTGCTAAGCTTTGCGTAGAGTTGATGCTCTCTTAGGGTTTGCAAGGCTATTCTTAAGTGTTCTTCATGTTCCTCCTTAGTCTTGGAGTAAATAAGAATATCATCAATGAAGATGACCACAAATCGGTCGAGATAAGATTTGAAGACATTATTCATAAGCTGCATAAATGCTGCTGGGGCATTAGTGAACGACATTACCACAAATTCATTAGTGCTTATATCTGCTCCGAAAGTAGTCTTGTGTATATCTTCATCTTTGATCTTGAGCTGATGATAACCCGACCTGAGGTCTATCTTGGAGAAATATTCTGCTCCCGAAATTTGATCAAAGAGCTCATCGATACGCTGTAACAGATACTTGTTCTTGATAGTGAGTTGATTTAGTCACCGATAATCGATACATAGCCTAAGAGATCCATCATTCTTTTTAACAAATAAGACTGGCACACCCCAAGGGAATGTGCTAAGTCGAATGAAGCCCTTGTCTAATAACTCCTAAAGTTGTTTCTTCAATTCTTTGAGTTCAGTAGGGGACATCCTGTAGGGAGCTCTTGAAACATGTGCTGCTGCAGGAATGAGTTCAATGGAGAAGTTTACTTCCCTTTTGGGTGGTAAACCAGGTAAATCTGATGGAAACACATTGGGAAACTCATTTACAATAGGAATATCTTCTAAGATGATTTCCTTAGAGTTGGTAATGATTACGGAGGCAAGAAAAACTTCACATCCTTGCGAAATGAGTTTGCAAGTATGAAAAGATGAAATAATGGTAGGATGTTTCCTATACTTGATGCCATGGAAAGAAAATCGCGGGACACCTGGTTTTCAAAAAGATATTATCCTATTGCGGCAATTTATATAGGCATCGTGGCCTACGAGCCAATCTACACCTAGGATAGCATCATAGCCTTCCATGTCGAGGCATACTAGTTTTACAGGAAGATTATGACCTTCTACAATTACCTCACTGTTAGGGTAGTAGGTTGTAAGTTTAGTTTCGGGACCTAAGGGTGTAGTGATAGCTAGATCTGAAGGTAGAGGAACTGATGGAACTGGCAAGGTTTTTGCAAAAGTAGTAGAGGTAAAGGAATGAGAGGCACCAATATCAAATAACACGAATGCAGGATAGGAATAGATTTGAACGGTACCTTCCATTAGCCCATCATCCTTGGATGCTTCATCATCATCCAGAATAGCATTAAGACGAGCATGTCTCCTGCGTCCATCGCTGGAAGATTGATCCTTCATGAGGGGGCAATCCGACATTTAGTGCTCCCGAATTCCACATCGTAAACATGCCCCTAGGTATTTCCAGCATTCCTCAAGCGCATGGCCGAATTTCTCGCAAAATGTGCAAGCCGCCATGGCTTGCCTATCTTCCTCATTCACCTTTTTGTTCTTGTGGTAGCCACTACCACTCTTGTTCCGGGATATCTTCTTACTATCATGGGACTTATAAGGTTCCGTAATGCTGAGCTTCTCCTTTTTCCCATGCCGATCTATCTTTCGGCTAGACTCCTCTCCTTTGCCTTTGAATTTGTCGACGTTCTCCAAGGTCCTTTCACATAGATGGGCTCACTAGACCATCTTCGCATATGTCTGAATGTTTTACGAGCCCAGTTGTTGAATGAAGATGGGTCGTAGCCCATCCATGAAGCGATTAGCTTTGAGGAGATCCGTGCTCACTAAATGTTGATCATAAGGTGCTAGGCAAGAGAATTGTAATTCATATTCTGCCACCATCATTATGCCTTGACACAAAGAAGTGAACTCTGCCGCCTTCCTTTCTTTTACATGTTCAGAGAAATACTTTGCTTGGAAGAGTGTGAGGAATCCCTCCCAAGTGTGTGGTGCATCTTGAGGCGGTGCTGGAATAGATTTCCACCAAGTACGTGCATCTTATTGAGTTGGAACGTTGCAAGACAAACCTTCTCTTGGTCGGCACACTGCATGACCTTGAATATACGATTCATCTCATCTATCTAGTTTTCAGCTTCATCTGGATTGGAAGAACCCGTAAAACTTGGAGGATTTAGACTCCGGAAGTTACGATGTAAGTCACCGGCACCAGCCCTTGTGCCAGCTTGAGCCATATTTTGCAAGGCCTGGGTGAGACCTGTAATAGTCTGTTGCATCTTGTCCTAGTCAACATGGTGTGCCATTGTGGAGATAAGGTACCTGAGAGAATAATCAACTAGTTAATTCTACCGGATGAAAGGTCTGATCTAGAGTGTAGAGAATTTTTTAGTTCTCTAGCTAGACGGAAGATCCGAACCAAAGTGAAGATAATCTTTTGTTCTCTAACCGGACGAAAGGTCTGATCTTGAGTGGAAAGAATTTTTTTATTCTCTAGTCGGACAGAAGGTCCGATCTAGAGTGGAAGGAATCTTTTAATTCTCTATCCAGATAGAAGGTCCGATCTAGAGTGGAGGGAATCTTTTTGTTCATTAATGCGCCGGGGGTACCGACTGTGAAATCTGAACCTGGGGAAGTGGGCCACAAGGGCTGGAGTTGATGTTGCAGAAGTAGGCCGTGAAGGTTGAAATCGGGGAAGCGGGCTACGAGAACCGAGGTCAGGAGATAAGCAAGCCATGAGGGTAGGAAGTAGGTCGTGAGGGCCAAGATCGGGCTTTACGAGCCAAAACTAGGAGAGCAGGCTGCGATAGCCAAAATTATTTTTTTATTATTATTTATTTCTTTATTCAAGCATGCAGGCATTCGTTAGCGGGCATAACATAGATATATATAAGGCAGCCCCCTCTATAGGGGATGGGATAGGGACATCGCCCATGATTCGCAAATGCGATGCGGGCCACGAGGCACAACTAAGGGGTAGTGCACCCGTCAAGAGGATATCGCGTGGCTTGTATGCATAGTTCAAACTTATAATCTTCACCCGAGACAATTCTCAGTGGCGCGGAGGTGCAAATGTGTGAACAAAGACCACCAAATATAGGGATATGTAGGTTTTCTAAGTAACACTTGAGGATTACTCTAGCACCTACACGTGGGTTTTAGGCTCTCGATTTTGATAGCTTTGCATAGCCCCTATCTGTTTATTTTGGTAGCGGATTTTACTGTTCGGCGCGAGTCTCCTCATGTGTCTCAATGGGGATTCCTGGCTACTAGGATTCATCCTTCATAGTGATTTTATTACAGACTTCACCATTCGACGCAAGTCTCCTCAAGTGTCTCAATGGAGATTCCCAGCTACTAGGATTCATCCTAATTGTGATTTTATTGTGAAATTTTACTTCACCACTTCGCATGAGTCTCCTCATTTATTTCAGTGGGGATTCTCAACTTCTTGGATCCACATTCCACTTGTTCATCATCAATTTTTTTGTGTAAAGGGAGCAGACAGCTTTTTCCTCATGATTATCTTCCGTGTGAGTGTGGGATTTGAGCGTCCATAGAGTGTTAAGAAGAAGATCAGGGAATCTCTATGGTTAGAAATCATTGATTCACATAATGTGCAAAGTGTAGGAGTTTGTCTCAGGTGTATGTTGTGAGTTTTGCTAGCGAGATAGCTACGACTCTTCTCTTGTGACCCTAATTTTGAGTATGTCTTACCATGACTCATTTATGAGTATCACATGTATTTGGTAATGTCAACATCTTCAGATTCAGATCAGATCATGTTCAGTTTAGATCATAAGTCAAATAGATGAACGAAAAGGCTCAAAAGAGTCAAGACTCACGATATGTGCAAGCAAAGATTGAGAGAACTCAAGAAAGGGGAGATTGAGATTTGAAGAAAGGACTTTGGCAAAACAAATTGCAGGAAATATGCTCCTAGAAGCCAAGAGATTGCAGGCTACACAGAAATCAAGGCAACTGGATGGCCAGAAATCAAGGCAGGTGATGAAAAACTTAACATTATTAGTTGCACAAAAATCAAGGCAGGTGATCCAAAAATAAAGAAATTGAGAAGAGAAAGTCAAGTGGAGTTCACCCTCTTGCTCAAACAAATGTAAAATCAAGGTAGACAAAACAATTGAGTAAGGGTGACATATACATCCTCATGGGTGACAAATAGTTTGACAGAGGTGACAAATAGGTATGCAAAGGTGACAAATAGCTTAGTAAAGGGGAAAAATAGGTGGCCAGGCTGAAAATAAGGAAAACGTAGAAGGAGAGTCGACTCCACAAGGCTTTGGAGTCGACTACAGCCTTGTTGAAGCTGGACAAAGAAGAATTGAAGCAAAAGGCTACGTTGACCTCTTGGTGTCGCTGACAGAAGGAAGAAAAGCCCAAGTGGCTGTTAGCTGCATCGACTGCATATGCACTGATGCGTCGACTCCAGAGCATCTCCAGCAAGTCTTCAAGCAGTTTTCATCAGCTGCGTCCACCCCATCATCTAATTGTGTCGACGCAATCAAGCCAAGCTAAGAAAAATGATAAAGAGTGTCAAATGGCTCACTGGGCTGAAAAATACCTCACAAGGCTAGCAAATATGCGTTACGAGTGACAAATAGATAGATAAGGGTGACAAATAGGTGTTACCCATGGCAAATAGCCCGTAAGGTAGTTTCAACAAAGGTTGCGTTAACTCAGTCCTCTCAGGCCATCGACGCAATGGCATTTCCAAAAGCCATTGTAAACGGTCTTATCAAAGGATGCGTCGATGCACCTTCAATCCTACATCGACACCATGAAGCTCAAGCTCGCCAGCAGTCTCAAGAATACATGAAGCTGCGTCGACGCAAGGTCTCTGCTACATTGACGTACGAGAAGCATTCCAAGCTTATTTCTATTAAAACCTGCAACATGTCAGAGCCCATCTAGAGAATAAAGAATTCCTATGCAAACCTCTAAAATTGTGCTTCTTGAGATCTAAAGGAAGATTCCTAGGTCAGAGGTCCTACCATTTTATTATGTCACCTCAGAATATCTTTTTAAGGAACACTTGCTAGGGACCAAATCTGTGAAAGTCTTATCTGTAAGAAGACTATCTTTTTTGTCCTATGGAAAGACTGGCCAGGTGGTATGCACTTAATTACACACTGGACAAAGCCACAAGATCTCAAAAAGGTCTACTCACTGTCTGCCACCATCCTGTCCTTGGACTGGGTTGAGAAGCCATGCCACCTCAAGTCAACTTCCTGTAGAATATCTACATCAAGCCAAGAAAAGATTCAGGAGGAAAAATTATCTTCCCATCTGCTCCCTTATGCCCGTTGGATCAAGTCAAGGAGAGAGAGAGAGAGAGAGAGAGATCTTAGGAGTCCTTTGAATCAATATAGCTTCAGTTCTTAAGATTTAATTCTCTTTAATTTTGTGATGTATTAGTTTGAAATCGTTGTACTAGAGATGCAAATGATATATGATCATAGAGAAATGTAGTATTGAATGTATTGTAATGAAATGATGTGAATTTTGTATTCTGTGAAAATAATATATATGTTTGTTTTGGGATTTGCACGATTGTTTAGCCTTGAGTGCTCACAGGTCTTCCAGACTTACAACATAAGAAAACAAGAATGTGGCCATCCCTAGACCTAGATATAAGATCTAGGGAAGGGGGCACCACAGTAGAAATCGGACTCCCTTCGCTCTGAGTATCAACCTTATATATTAGAGGAAACTAATAACGATCAGATGTTGAGAGGTAACTTTGACCTGCTAGATGAGCTTCGGGAAGACGTCCGCCCTTGCCTTGTTAAGTATCAACAAAAGATGGTGCAAACCTACAATCCATGAGTCCGCTCAAGGTATTTTCACCTTGGTGACTTGGTCCTAGGGAAAGTCGAAGCCTCAGCCCCTGCCCTCACCTCCATCAAGTTAGGCCCAAACTGAGAAGGACTATATCAAGTGGTAGAAGCCCTATGTAGAGGGGATACTACCTCAAAATGATCCAAGGAGTGATTTATCCCAAGACTTGGAATGCAGACAAGTGAAGCAATATTATTGTACCGATGACTTCCCATGATAAAAGACATCGCAACCTAAGTAGGAAGCATGGGCCACGATTACCCTCCATTCCTTTCCTCAATATTCATGTACTTAGAAAAAATAGTATTAATGAAATTTATCGTTGCTAACGTTTTGACCTAGCCAGAGAAGTGACAACCCATTGTGCCATAGTCCCACTAGCCACGCCTTTGTAGCTAGTGGCCCAACCCGCCGAGTGACGACTAATTATGCCTTAGCCATAGTTGCCATGCCGCTTTCGAGACTAGTGACTCGGTCGTCGATTGATGATCGGTTATGCCATAACCCTAGTTTCCACGTCACATTCATGTCTTCATCGTGATTGGTGACTTGACCTACCGAGTGACGACCGACCATGCCTTAGCCCTAGTTGCTATGTCGCTCTCAAGACTAGTGGCCCAACTCGTCAATTAATGACTAGTTTTGCCATAGCCCTAGTTTTCACGTCACACTCGAGACTAGTGGCCTGAGACGCCAATTGCTGATTGATTATGTCATAGCCCTAGTTTCCACGTCACATTCGTGACTAGTGGCCTGGCCCGTCGAGTAATGGCCAGTTATGCCTTAGCCCTAGTCGCCCCGTCTTAGATCTTTTGGACCAAGCCCACTGGGCATAAGGCATATATATTACCTCTAACCAAGCCCACCAAACGTTAGAGAAAATCACCTTTGGGCAAGCCCACTGGGCATTAGAGTGTCTTCGTTACCGAGCAAAGCCACCTAGGTATCTGATTAATATTCTAACTCGAGTGAGACCAACTAGTACTTGGTAAAACTCTTAAATGCTCAGATCCAAAGCCTACTCTCCAAACCAAGTGAAGCCCTTCAAGGTGTCTAAGTGAGGTTCTCGTAGAACTAAAACCCATCAACGCTCGAAAGTAATTAGGGTAATAAGTACTTAAAACAACACAAAGAGAGGTCACATGAGAACATAAAGAGTATCAAAGAGTTACCTAGACCCAAGAGGGCCAAAAGTACATCAAGCCCCAAAGGAGCACCTATGAAAAGAAAAATAAAAACAAGAGTTTAGGGGGCATTCCCTTGGGGAATTAGGCAAGGGAAGTCTTCTATCTCGATGGTCGGATACTTATTTACAATGGCACCAATGACCTTCTCCCAAAAATCTTCACACTTGGCAGGACGATTCAATTATCAGCCGAAAAAATTCTTGAGAGTCGTGATACTCTTGGAGAGCCTTCACCATGAATTGCTTGAACTCCTTGGACCCTCGATATTTATCGAGGGCTTCACCAGGACCAACACAGTGTACACTCTCTTAAGTCCTATTCGAGTCGGGAGACCTTCTCCTGAGCAGGCGTGGTTACATCCCTAAATCAGAGTGCTCTGTCTGATTGGCAACAAGCTTGGCGTGACCATAAGCCATCTCCTCCCTAATCTTGGCCAGCTCATCATCTCTCTCATCCAACTACTAATGAAGCCTACCTTTGACCTCCTAAGTGGCCTCTGCCTTTCACTTCCAAGTCTGGAGAGAAGCCTCAACCTTTTACAACTTAGGTCGGGTACTTGAAGTCTCCTCCAAGAAACGGAGAGAAATGATAAAAGCCTGAATGGAAGACTCCAAACTTTGTTGTGTCATCCTCCTATAGAGGTTATCAAAGGATGGCGCATTGGTAGCCTCAATGTCCATGGGAAGGGCCAAGAAATTCATTAAGTCTCACAGGTCAACATTATGCAGACTATATGCACCCTCTAAGTTAAAGGGCTCAGTGGGTGTCGGACCTTGGTCCTTTCCCTAAGGGTCTGGTTGGGCAACCTTATTGCCCTTCTTCAGAGCGACTTCCCTCATTGGTGACTTCGCCCGAGAACCAATAGGTTCCCCCTTAGGTAGTTTTGGGGACAAGCAAATGGCACTCCCCTAATGCTCCCGCCACTGTTTCTTTGAGGCAAGCTCCACCACCTCAACCTCGACGATCTCTCGTTAACTACTGGAACAACTAAGTTGTCTGGCTCTGTGACACCCAGGATGTCGTCCATGGAGATCTCGATATCACATGTCAAGCAATAGAGGATGAGTCAATAAGAACACAAGGCCATAATAGTGAGTAAGAGAAATGCATCCTTTGAGAGCTCCTTAAGAGGCTTGACGGCCTATGCTCATGCAAACTAAAGTGAGAAATATTTGTCCATGTTATGCTGAGCCCCCTGTCACAAAATCTATGCCACGTTCACCTCTTGTGATGTCTCTTTTGGAGACTTGTCTCTATCCAAATGGTCGAAAAACTCTAGGACTTCAGCACTCCACGTGTCACACCTGGCACATCTTTGGATCACGTGCCCTCCTTATTATCCACGAAAGGATATAAGGACAGAAAATTACTTTTGCTGATCTGCCATTGGACGAACGGATGAATGGGGTCCATATGACTTAAGCTGCTGTAGATTTTAACGAAGGCAGCGTCAACGCAGAGCCTCTACTGCGTTAACGCATGCCTGATGTCCACCGACCTTCAACTGATAAAGGTCGACCTTTGTTCTTTAATCAAGTCGGTGTAACTTCTCTACAGCGTCCACGCTGGAGCCTGCAGCGTGGACCCTTTGAGTTTTGAACTCGGCTTGGCTTGGCAGGCAGCTGCGTCTACGCTGTAGTCCCACAGCGTTGACGCCTTGGCTTGTATGAGCTTTGGCCTACGCTCATCAACACCGACTTTGATAGCATGAGCATCGACCTTCATGCTTTACTAAAGTCAGTGTACCTTCTCTACTGCGTCCACGCTGGACTATTGCAGCGTTAACATAGTAGACATCTTCTGATGAGCATTCTGCATTGGCCCCCTTCAAACATCGACCTTTGTTGGATTCAGCATAGGCTGCGTCCACGCTGTACTGCTGCAACGTTAACGCAGTAGACGTCTTCTGATGAGTATTCTGCGTTGGCCCCTTGGAGTTTACAGCGTTTTAGCTTTGGAGTTCATAGGCATTGCTAAGCATGCTTTTTGAAAGGCAGCGTCCACGCTGCCATCCAACCGCGTTGACGCTCACGCGTTGATACCTTAAGGAAAACACAACGTCAACCTTGCACAAAGGAAGTATATTAGAATATGATTAACACATGTGTTAATATCATCAATCAATCACATCATGGTGGTCATCATCAAAACCAGGAGGACAACAATGAGTGTAGAAGCTTCCAGGTGTCAGCGCAAGTCACATCATGTCTGAAAATCAACATATTACTATCAAAGGACTTGCGACGTCGTGTCTCCCCTTTTAGAGTCTTTGTCCTTCTATCTCTTTTATTTAAATGAGTCATGTTGTAAGAGGCTTATGTCCTCAAGACATTTTTCCTTCAAAGCCTTCCGTTGTTAGCAACATTTGGTTAGTTGAATATTGGTATTAGTTAAGGATATTGTTGACATTATGGATATATGATTTAGTATCGATGGTATCAGATTGATTATTAGTGATGTCTTATTTTATTGCGCACTCTGTCGTTGTCGAAATTCTTAATGCTCTGATTGACATGATTGAATATAAACTCGTCACGACCTCCTGGTTCCATCCGCGCTCGGGGCATGACATGCCCCTTCCCGGCACACTATTTATAACGCCGAATTTGCCTTCGCCTATTTAACAGGCACTTGGTTCGACCAAAAAAAAAGTAGAAGGAGGGCAGAGAGAGAGGGGGGTGCTGGAGAACAATTGGGGAGGGCAATTAGAGAGAGCCAATCGCACATGTTCGTCCAAGGGAGAGAGTTTCCTTGGGGGAGAAGAAGGGTTCCTAAGTGCCTCCTCGCCGCTGCCGCCGTTCTCTTCTCTATTGAAGCCCTCCGGAGCCAGAGAAGGAGAAGACAATATTCTATTTTCTGTGAAGAGATTTAGGTGGGTCACCATAGTTCTTCCTGATTCCCCTCCATTTTCTATTTTGATACAATGTAAGTGAGAGGGGGGGGCGATGATATAAGCCCATCTCCCCCCCTTCACCATTCCTCTATCTCCTCTTCCCCTGCGAGCTTCTCTTTAACCAATGGACAGTGTCTGTGCGACAACGCCGGTGCCGGATGTCTTATAGTTTGTGTACTTACTCCCTGTTAACAGGGTGAATGGTATGTGTATACATGTGTTGAAAGATTGAATGATAGATACTGTATTTCTCTCCCGTTCTTCTCTCAATCTGTGCATCCGTCTGTTTCGCATGTCTGCAAGCGTTGTGCTTCATTTTACGGCGTCGACCATGCCCCGATGTCAATGCGGGCTACATGAATTGTTTCCCCTTCCCCGGGACCCCTATGTCAATGTGGTGGCTGTGCCTCGCACTGTCTCTCCTGTGGGTTTGTGACCAGAGGCATACTTATGTATGCACCCCTGGCCATCCCAATTTGAGGTTGATCCCCCGATTTCCTCTCTGCACTATTCCATTGCCCAGAGGGAATGGGGTTGCCTCTAAGCATGAAAGTTGATCCTGTGACAGTTACACTCTAGTCGCTTGAATATACATCTATACAGCTCTACCATCTATATTTATGGGCTAGCCATCAACTCCCCACCCTTGGTGAAGGTTGCTCTAATAATCTCCCCCAATCTGCACGCTAATTATCTCTTTCCGTAAGTGCTAACCCCCTTCTGGCTTCGTGAACATTAACGTGTTGACCCTTTGGTCGCCAATCTGCCAACCAATTGAACGCCATATTGAGCAGTGGGCTCCTTTCATTCTGCTTGTGATTTAGGGTCTGCAGGCTCGATTGTTTTCGATAACCTTGCTCCAATAATCCGGGGAGGGGGATATCCCCCACTGTTTCATCAGAACCACCGTCTGGTCAAATGGGCACCATCTGTGAGTGATGGACACCCCTGTCGGTCACGTGGTGAACAACAATAGGGCTCAGCCCAATAATTAAAATCCACAGTCCTTAGCAACCTGTGGTGACTAAGGGATGTGTGCCCCTCGTAGGCTAGCCCTCGGGGTTTCCTTCCCTATTAGTCATCCCTCGTGTGGACATAGCATTGACTATGGGTCACGTGCCCCTTGTAGGCTAGCCCTCTGTTGGAATATCATAGAACCGCAGAATAGCTCTGATACCACATGTTGGGTTACACGGTGCTATGGATTCAGAGGGGGGGTGAATGAATCGCCCTATTAAAATTTTATCTCTACTGAAATCAAGGATCTATTTCCCCAATCTGGAAATTAAATGCAGCGGACTGAAATCAAATTAGATCTATGGAGAAATAGATTGAACAGATCTAAACACGGGCCTAAGCAAGAAACGATGTCAGGAAGCTTTGGTTCTGGTTTTAAATTCATGTGTTGATTGTTGATGAGTGCGTCAACGCACTGTGCATGCTGCGTCAACGCAACAGTTCATCCAGCGAGCTCTTAGCTTCTGGATGACCACTGCGTCAACGCATGGCACAGATGCATGGACGCAGTTGTTCAACGTCTCCACACTTTAGCTACTGGATGGTCACTGGAAATCACATTGCGTCAACGCTCTGTAGACAGTGCGTCAACGCAACAGTTCTTCCAGAAAGCTCAAAGCTTCTAGCTGCTTCACTACGTTAACACATTAACACACTGACCACGATGCGTCAACGCATTCCTCCAAACAGCACAGAAAGGTTCTGGATGGCCACTGCATCGACGCTCTATCCTTATGCGTCAATGCAGCAGCTCTTCCAGCAAGCTCTAAGCTTCTGGATGGCCACTGCGTACACTGCGTCAACGTAGTCTTCATCTAGCACGCCAGCGTCGACGCTTGTGTACGTAGGTCGACACTTGTGTACCTATGTCGATGCCCTTATAAGCTGCGTCTACGCAGCGCTTCTTCCGGCTTGCTTTCTGCTTCTGACTGGCCAATGCGTCAGCGCACTGCTCCCCTTTAATTTAATTACTCATGTCATTCATGTGGCCGGGCCGGCTTTCAGACAAAACAAAGGGTTCGTTGCTGGACTGGCAAAAGAGGTGTCAGATCATCAATGGCATAGCTCGGGGGATCCTCTACCTCCACCAAGACTCCAGGTTTAGGATCATCCACAGGGATCTCAAGGCCGGCAATATTCTCCTTGACAAGGGGATGAACCCTAAGATCTCCGACTTCGGCATGGCCAGAATCTTCGGCGGGGATGAAAATGAAGTGAACACCAAGAGAGTCGTCGGCACATAGTAAGTATTAGTCGTCGTCGTCGTCGCCGTCGTGTTTTTAATTTGTGGGCATGCAAGAAATGTCCTTATCTATTAGCTTAAGCCCTATCACTTTTAAAACAAATTGAGTGCCAATGTATATCTAAAAACAGTAAATTCACAAGGAAAAGGGAGAAATCATAATCTTGGAGTAGATAGAGAAAGAAAAAAGAAAAACTGCATATATAGGAAGATACAAGAGTATATATGGAAGTTAATACCCAAAAAACAGTTAAGAAAAACTAAGTCTATGCACACAAACTAAGAGGCATATAAATTCTCATGCTCCTTGTCTGAACTCCAAACCCTGTCGATGTCTGGCTGCAGCGGGTACATGTCACCGGAGTATGCCATGGACGGGGTGTTCTCGGTGAAATCCGACGTCTTCAGCTTCGGCGTCCTGGTGCTGGAGATTGTGAGCGGCAAGAGGAACAGAGGCGTCTACCTCTCTGACCCCAACCTCAATCTCCTGGGTTATGTAAGTACCAGAAGGATAAACGGGGTTGAATCCCACTAACACCCACAAGATCATGCTTGGAAACAGAAACTCACAATCTGTTCGATGTTGTAATGCAGGCGTGGAGCCTGTGGAGGGAAGGCAGCGGGCTGGAGTTGGTGGACTCGTCAATGGCGTACTCCGACGCCGTGGGGGAGGTGCTCAAGTGCATAAAGGTGGGCCTCCTCTGCGTGCAGGAGCGGCCGGAGGACCGGCCGACCATGTCGTCTGTGGTACTGATGCTGGGGAGCGACACGGCGTCGCTGCCGCAGCCGAAGCAGCCGGGGTTCGTGGCCACGAGGGGCCCCTCCGAGGGGTTCTCGTCCGGCAAGGGGGAGTCCGGCACCGTTAATGATGTCACTGTCACGATGATCGAAGGCAGGTAGGAAACAGAGCAGCAAGCACGCATGGCAACCGAAAGATAAATTTTTGATCCCGCAGAGATGATCTTTGTCATCATTGTGTTGTAAATTGCTCCACAAATGAAGAAATAGAAGAAATAAGCAAGGAAAAAAACCTGACTTCATCGCCTTTGAATTAGTCATCATCCAGATGTCACTTGCATAAATATATAGGAGAGAGAATTCGGCATTTTTTCATGTGATCCAACGAACCGCCTAGGGTTCTCTCCATCCCCTGTAGTTTTTGGCCCCCGCCGGCCATGACCGGCTCTGGTGGGGGGCCTCTGCCTCCTCCCTCAGGCCCGGTGGATCCCCCACGCGTTGGCGTTCCTCTGCCGGATGTGGAAGCCTCTGGAGATGTTTCTCTGGCGTTGATCCCTTCGCTGACCAGTGGTGACCCTTCGAGTTCCACTGGCGTCCTTTCGTCGGCGGCTAGTGTCTTGCCTGCCCCTCCTTCTTGCGGCGTGGTGACCTCCGGCGTGCCTGGTCCATCTCTGGTTGGAGATAGCATCCCCAACCTCTCTGTCTCTGGCTTCGCCATGCGGGCCCTGCCTGCATCCGGTGCCCTGTTGCGCCCCCCCTCCACGGCCTCACCCGCGACTGGTGCGGTTGGTGTGGCCGTTGTTGCGCCCCCGCCATCTCTGCGCCCTGCTGCTGTGGGTCATGCATGCGGCCCCGCCCCAAGTCATGCTTCTTCCCGTGCTGCTGGTGGAGCCCACGCTCGCCATGCTCTGCCTGCTCAGGCCGTTGGCCGTGTGTCCCCTCCAGCTGTTAGTGGCAGGCCCCCTGCGAAAATGGGTTTAAGTAACCCATGGCCCGCCCTACCCTTGGCCTCTGCTGCTGGAGATGTTGGTGTTGGTCCTCCCTCTGCTGCCCCACCATCATTTGCTCAGGTTCTTCTTCAGACGGTTTCTCCTCTGACCCCCCCTATTACAGCCCACTGTCCTGCACTCACTAACTTGGGGGAGCTGGGAGCCTTCTTTACTCTGGATGAGATCAATCTGTCATGCAAGCCCTTAGAACATACCATTGTAGCCAAGACTCCTCTGGGCAGACCTTCGTATCAAGACATTAGGTTGCATCTTGCCCAAAGGTTTCAACTTCAACAAGACTTCATCCTTAATGGCATGGATGGGCGCCACCTGATGCTCCGTTTTCAGAATCATGAGAATTTTTTGCAAGTGCTTCTTCCAAGAAATTAAAGGCAAGTACAGTCAACAGAAAAGAAAGACGTACACTGAGGTCGGGGGAAGCCCGACGTAGGTACCGCTGGCAGCTACGGACACGTCACACCAGGAACCGCGGAAGGAGAACGATGTCACCCACCTGAAAAATAGGGGTGAGTCTCGTGTCACTGGCTCAGTAGGGGTCACGCGGATCCCCACCGAAAAATACGCAGTAACACGAAAATAGAAAACAGTAGGTGTAGCAAAGCAGGAAAACTACACTAGAAAGCTGTAAAGAAGAGGAAGCATGAGTAGGGAACAGGCAAGGGAGAGAGAAGCTAAAAGAAAAGGGTAAAGTCGTACTGAACGAGCGTGGCTGCCGAACTAACCTTGGCTCCCAAGCTACTCTTAACAGCAACAGAAGGGAAAACTCTAAATTGGCGAAGTCAGAAGTTGTCGATCTATTGACGAGACGCCAAGCAAGCGAAGGCCTGCAAGGAAAAGGGAAAAGACAAAAGCCTAGAAGGATCTAGACAGTCCCAATACGACTAAAACGTCGTGCACACAATAAAATGCTAACCCCGGGCAAAGCCACGAGAGGGCTAACCCGGAAAGGTCACGACGCTTGAGAAACACGAGAGTCACGGAAGAGTAACTGGTCACATGACTGGAGTACCCACCACTAGAAGAACAGCCAGCTGCATCCCCTAACGTCTTATGCTGCACCTACAAGTATCTCATCTACGATGCTGCCTGTACAAGCACGACAGAGACTAAGACACTCTGAGAACCAGAACAGAAGTACCATCGTGAGTGACTAGATAGGGAAATGCCTGTCGGTGTCAGTCCAAAGCCCCTAACCACATGTGCATACACCAGCTCGTGCCTAGAGTCAGGCCTCAAGCTAGTATTCCCCCCTGCAGATGCTGCAGTACAGGGTCGGGGGCCCACGAAACTAGCCTAAGAATCGTAAACTGGGAAGTGCCCCACTACAAGAGCTGACACGCTGTAACATGTCGTAAGGGTATGACTAGTGGAGGATCACGAGACACAGACTCTAAAATGTGAGTGCCGAAGTATAGGTAGTCAAAGAAGCCCTGTTGCATGTTCTACAAAGCACCAATGGCAGCACAGGCAACTACTGACAGACACCGGACAAGGAAACTAGACCTGAAGCTACAACGATCCTTGAGTCTTACGACTCAGAGTCAAGATCATCGCACAAAGCAAAACAAACTGCCAATTGGTCTAATCCTAAGCCAGAGAAAATGACTCACCGTAAGAGACGATTCACGGAGACCTAAGGGAACATCGAGAACCCTTAGCACGCCTGGATATGCAGAGCGAGGTAAGATGATACCTCACGACATCTAGAAGCATGTCTTGAATTGGAGAGAACTGTCGAGACACACACAAGGTCACCTGTCAACCACTGTGTCACACCGGGTTGACCAGAACCAGACAATGACATTAAAAAGTAGTACAGAAGACTGCCCACGATAAGAACACTCCTGACCACCTTACATCATGGTCATAGCCCTCATGGGACATCAAGAGACATCCATGGGACAACGGGCAGACCACTAGGTCAAGCCAAGATATACAGAAACTAAGACGTCGGGAAATGACGTTCTACATAACGGTAGTCCTAGACTGAGTCGTTAGGAAAACTGTGGCAGCCCGAGAGTAGACCACACTCAATCAACCTTCAACCGACCAATCTAGTGTACCACCAACACACAGACACCGCCCTAGGACACAAACCTAAGATAGATGGACACAACACATGTAATATCCCAGATCCTTAGTGGATCTTTGCTGGGTATTTATTAGGTCTTTCGGATCCTTTTTGGAGAGTTTTGGATCGCTTTTGTAGCTCATGAGTTGAGTTTTACGATCCGTGTAGGTTTTTATCTCATACTAGTTACGGAATCATGCGGTGAGTTTATTTCTCAATTCATCGACTCACGGATGATGCAGTTGCGATGTACTCTTCACAAGGATCGTTTTGACTATTTTTACGTATTATTCAGAATTAGTGCATTTTGGCACGAAAATTAGATTTTTGAAAAATTAGAAAAATTCTTAATTTTCCTCTATTTAAACCAACTACACTATCTGTCCTGCTCATTTTCAACTTCCTGTTCTCTCGCTCCGTTCTCTCTTATCTCTGGTCTATTCAGCGCGGGGCGCGTACCGTTACGGAGCGGGCCGAGGTGTGGACATGCTAGGGTGATCAGTTCATGGGAAGGAGCAGTGGTTGCAGCATGATGGGCGCAATCCCTCAGTGGATTCCAAGAAGGCGCCATTTACATTCCAGGTGATTTTTGACGTGGATTAGTCGCTTCAGCGCGCATTTTCTTTGGTGGAGGTAGGGAGATGGATCACCACTTCATCCTCTACGTTTTCCCTGTCCCTACACGTCATTTGGTGCTCGAACGAGCGAGATCTGGCTCGTTGGGGTTTCGTGGGTTTCGTAGGCTTCATTGAAAAATGGCGACGATTCTGCGATCGATTGGAGTCAATGAACTCTTGGGAACGTCAGCATTCCATTGATACCAGTTTCGCGTCGATTGGCGGTCCCGTTTGACCGTGGGGAGCCCAGGAAGTCCGGTGACCCCATTTGGGTGATTTCGCTAGAATCGCCCGTTTCCCACCGTTTGTTAGCCGTTTTGACTCTGGTTGGAGTCCATGTGATTGTATGTGTGTCCATGGCTGTATCCCCTTTGTTTCGGCACGAACAGGGTGTGGGAAGGCCAAGATTGGGCCAACCCCATGGTTTGCTCGCCGTAACAGTTGAGCGGTCAAACTAGGTGCCGTACATCTACATGAGCGGCCAGCCTTGGACCGTTTATCCTCGTCTGGTTTTGAGGATGAGTGGTCTATCGTTAGACCGCTCATTGTATGGGCGGCCAAGTGAGGTCTGCCTATCCCCTCTTGGGCGGCCAGCCATCAGCCGCTTGTCCTTCCGTTGGGATGTGCAGCCATGGCTTGACCACTTATCCCAGTTGACCTTTGGTCAATAGTTGGGTGTCGGTCGCGTTAGGCGGTTTGGTCAAGACCGTTTTGACTGACACTGTAGTATGTCGGTTCCGTTCAGCAATTTGGTCAAAATCGTTTGGACTAGGAACTGTTCTGGGTCGTGGGCTTGAGCGGCCAAGACTTGACCGCTCATCCCCTTGGGCGGTCCTACCCTTAACCACCCATCCCCCTTTTGAGCGGGCTATCCCAGACCGCTCATGCCCTTGTGTGGTCCTCCTAGAACCGCTCATCCATGTGTGTTGTCGGTTAGCCTTAGTGGCTTGTCCCGTGACCGTTTGAGCATTGTGTTGGCCTCTGGTCGACCCGGTTGTGACCCAGTGGTCGACTTTCGGTCTCGTGAGTGTCCCGGACACCCTGGAGGTTTCGTGTTCATGTTTTGAGGTGTCCGTAGGTTCCATGTTACCGTGATTTCAGACCTAGGGATTGGACTAGATTGACGGTGTCGTGCCGTCACGTTCAGCGGTCGTGACCCCGAGTCTCGTGACTCAAGGACCGTTGAATTCAATAGGTCTAGTGGGCTGTCCAGAGTCTGGTGGCCTCGGATCACCTGCTACTTCACGTTACTCGAGATGGATGTGTGCGTGATTTTCTGTGTCCATATTCTGTGAGCCCCCACTAGTCATAGCTTTCTTACGGCACGCGTGTGCTGACCCACCCACGAGTGGTGGAGCGACTGACCTGAGAGAGACGGTTGTTAGGCTGGTTACCGTAGGGCCCCTACGTACAGCTGAGTCTAGGATTAGGGGGAAGAACCAGCTAGAGGACAGGCCTAGGACATATGGTCTGAGTGTGCACATGGGGCTGAGGGTGTCAGATCCGCGCTGACGAGCGCGACCTCAGGTAGTCCTTGTTTTGTGTTCCTGGTTACTTGGTGTGTCTTTGTCTCCGCCTGGGACGTGGTAGCTAGACACTTGTGACGCGGTGTAAGACGTCAGGGGACACATCTGGTCGTTCTTCTGGTGGGTGGACTCCCGTCACGTGACGTCAGTTGTCATGTCCTGAGTTTTCATTTTTCGTCTGCGAGACGGGGCTTCGTGTGTGGTTTCGGGAGCGTTCCCGTAGTTGAGGTCTAGGGTTTCCGGTGAGCGTCATCGAGGGCTTCCCTAGATGTCGTTGAGTTCACAACGGCGAGGTCGTGACTGCGTTTCCAGACCGCGTGGTTTTAGTGTGGGCCCTTGTCTGTGAGGACAGGCCTCCACGACTATGACGTCGTGTCGTTTCCCTGGTAGCATGACTAGGGAGGTCATAGTCTGGTGGTTCGTGTCTGATTGTTCTCCGACCGTGGGATCGGGGTGTTGGGTTCCGTTCCAGTACAGTAGGAGTAGTTGTAGAGCCGAGATTTTACCGGCCACCGTGTTTACTGTTCCTGTTATTACTGTTGTTCTTGTCATAGTTGCTGCTTTTCGTACCGCCGTTATTTTCGGTTGGGACTCCACGGGACCCCTACTGAGTCAGTGATAGGAGGCTCACCCCTGGTTTTCAAGTGTGGCAGTTCTTCCTCGAGATATGAGGCATTGCGTGGAGGTTCTTAGTTGCCAGTTCGCCGGGCCGAGTGTTCACCTGGCATGTGGTACATTTTACTACTTTAGACTGTACTTTCTATTGGACTGGACTTTGTTATAGTTAGATGTTTATTTTTATTATTATATCTATTATCCTACTTTATTTCTTATTTCTATGTACACCACACCTATCCTTTAACCCTTCCGAGTCTTCGAGCTCGTGGGTGGCGGACCGAGATTCGAGTCACGCCGGTTCCTTTTCGGTACTCAGATCCCGGGTCGCTACAGTGCGGGGTTGGTCCTACTTTCACCGAAAGGGTTCAAGCTTCAGTACGCCTTGCGGTTCAACTTTCTGACTACGAACAACGTAGCCGAATACGAAGCACTCCTCTCAGGGCTATGCATGGCGAAACACTTGGGGGCGACCAGCGTGTGAGCATATAGCGACTCCATGCTCATCGCCAACTAGGTAAAGGGAGAATTCGAAGCGCGCGAACCTTCTATGGTTAAGTACTTGGAGCAAGTCAAGGCCATGGCAAAGGAATTCTCCCACTTCGAGGTGGTCCACATCTCACGAGAGGAGAACGTCTGAGCAGACGCCCTATCTTACCTGGCGTCAACCACCGCGGTCTCCAACTCGAGGTCGATTCTGGTAGAAAAACAATTGGCGTCGAGCATAGATGCAATCGACTACGAGCCCTCCTACATGGACCCCCTCTTAGATTTCCTCCTTCGACAACAGCTCCCGAGCGACCGCGCCAAGGCTCAGCGCACGCGAGCAAGAGCAGCCCACTTCACAGTGGTGAACGGTAGATTATATCGCCGCTCCCTCTCAGCTCCACTGTTAAAGTGCTTGTTCCCTACGGAAGCCAACCAGGCCATTCGGGAAATCCACGAAGGACTCGGCGGGAGCCACGTGGGGGGGCAAGCACTCGCGCGAACACTTATCCGGCAAGGATATTGGTGGCTCACCTTGCAACAAAACTGCCTTGACTATGTTCGGAGGTGCCCTCAGTGTCAGAAATTCTCTTAGCTACACCACCAGCCGGCTATGCAACTACACACCCTGATGGAGCCTCGCCTATTTTCCCGGTGGGGGGTGGACATATTGGGTCCCTTCCCCGAGGCACAAGGGAGGAAGAAATTCCTTATGGTTGTCATTGACTACTTCACCAAATGGATCGAAGCTGAACCATTGGGGAAGATCACGAGCGAAGCAACTTGGAAGTTCATACTGCGAAGCATCATCTACCACTTCGGGATCCCAAGGGTTCTCACAACTGACAACGGCAGACAGTTCGTGAGCACTGCCTTCCAGGAGAAGTGCTCGGAGCTGGGGATTTGGATCCACTATACTTCAGTGGGACATCCCCAGGCTAACGGGCTGGTGAAAAATGCCAACCGAATGCTTCTCCACGATGTCAAGACCCGGCTGGCCCAGGCAGACGACTCATGGGTAGACTCAATTCCGAGCGTCCTATGGGCTCACCGGACCACCGCTAGAGCTGCCACCGGGGAGACACCCTTTCACATCACCTACGGCACTGAGGTAGTGGTACCGGTGGAGATATCCAACCCCTCGCTACGAGTGGGACACTTCGACGAGGCCAGGAACAACCAAGCAATGTGAGAGAACTTGGACCTGCTCAAGGAAGATAGAGCAGGTGCGCAAGTAAAGCTCGCAGCGTGCCAACAGAAATTGGCCCAATATTACAACGCCCGAGTTAAAGAATGACATTTCTTCCCCAGAGATAAATATAAATGTCTGGAGTCGATTCCCATCACCTACTAGGGGTACCATGGTCCGTGGGTTAAAAGTGAGGGGATAAGGCGACTAATGAGGGAGGCGAGGACCCTAAGAGCTAGCCTACAAGATGCACGCGACCCACAATCAGCGCTACATCCGAACAAGGGACGACTAATAGGGAAGGAAACCCTGAGGGCCAGCCTACGAGGGGCACACATCCCTTAGTCACCATAGGGTCCCTAAGGAGTGTGGATTTGAATTATCGGGCTTAGCCCTGTGAGTGTTCACCCTATGACCCGTAGGGGTACTCATCACTCACAGATGAGATCCTTTGACCAAGTGGTGTTTCTGATGAAACAGTGGGAGTATGTTCCCCTCCCCGGGTTATTGGAGCAAGGCTATTGGAAGTAACCAAGCCCACAGACTCTAAATCACAAGCAGAATGAAGAGGGTACTATGGACGCACTTTTCGGACTCTTATTTTATTTCATTTGTTTATTCACTTGTTCATTCATTTATTCGGTTTATTAGTGCGAGGGTGTGCCAGTCACCGAGGTGACGATTTATACAGGCTTTAAGAAGCCCGTGGTGCGCTCGTTCTGACTGATCAGACGATTGTGTGTATCACGTCGGGACTGAGGACCCACCGTACCATAAAGTCTGCGACGTTAATTACATCCCCTCTGAGAGGAGAAAACCCTTGATTGATTGCCAGGGAAAGGGGCTCGATGGCCTAAAGTTCATAATAATGAAAGCGAGAGTAAAATCTCAGATTGCATTTAAACAAACCCCGCCTCGGGACATAAACATTCAAAGATATGCGTATCGGTCACTCACAGACCATTCTTTATTCGAATGGAAGTCCGTATTTACAGCGTAATAGACGGTGATAAAACCATATTGTCTGCCATGAGTATGGTAAGTTTAATGCGATTGCGGGATTAGATCCCGATGTGTGTTGGTCACTAACGGACCATTCGTTGTTTAGACGGGAGTCCGCATTTGAAGCATCGAAGACGACGATAAAGCCATACGAATGTCTGCCGTAGGCACGACAAGTTTAATGCAGATGCGGGACTGAATCCCGATAGAAGCAGGTCCGATAAGTGATCTATTGGCCGAAATGGTTGCGGACTATGGCCATATCGGGATCCCCGAGGCCCACGTCCGATACCGTGGGAAATCATCACTTTTCTCTTCATAGTGCTGCCCTTTTATAGAATGGCACCGATGAGGGTTCCTGTCGCTTCCACCTCGTCCGCAACGAAGTTTGGAGTTGACATGTTGTGCTAGATGAAGGTGGTTCGTGCCGTACGCTGCCGTTCATTTGAGGATAGGGCATTTGCGGATTTACCGGGAGATCTTCGTCCGAAGACATACCTTCACCGTTGGTGCCAATGCGCTGTCGAATGGAGGCGGAGGCACGTCTTCAGAGGATTGAATGCTCTCTGCGCACCACATTTAAGCAAAACAGAGCATCGGAGTGTAAATGGGATGGCTCCTTCGGTTAAAATGGCACGGGGGAATAGTGACCGTGTCGGATTAGAGCTTTGCAAGGGGCGCGCCGGTTTAACCATTTCAACGGGCAACGCCATTTTAGCATTTGAAGGAAAAGGTATGATAGGTACTGTAGCGCTTCGGAATAGGCCCTCAAAATTATCACGCCATATTAACAATTCATAAGGGCACGCCGTTTTAGCAGCGTCAAGTGGGGCGCGCCATTTTAACAAAAGCAAGGGGGGCATCCTCCAAAGGTGAGCGTGCCATATTTGGGGAAGCAAAGAGGGGGGCACACCGTTTTAACCAAACCAAGGGGCGCACCGTGTTAAGGCCTTGTCACGCCGGTTTAAAGCCTTGCCGCGCCATTTTAAGCACTAAGTGATTCTTCGTGGAGTTGCGGCCATTCGTACAAGAGCTAGCGCCCCCAAAATATTTTAGTTGCGATGTACGACCTCCACAATATTCCCTTCGTAGCCTCTGGGGCTTGGTCTCAGACTTTACGTGACTTTCGGTGCATGCCGAGACTGTGCCCGAGTTCCCGACTTTTCTTTGATTCAGCTCTTGGCATGGCCGATTGGAGAGTTATAGTCATATCTTCCGCCTGGGGGGCTTCCTCATCGGCTAGCGGACCACCAAGTGAGTTCTCATCCTGATCGGGTGAGGAATGGGTTTGTTCGGCCTTCCCGTCTTCGACTTGCGCTTGAACGCGTAGACGCGAGTGCCGTATAATCATCATCGCCATTTTTTGACGTCCACAAATGCCCCCCACTTCCGGGTGGCGCAAGTGAGGGACGAGTGCGCGGGGCTCCCGAGTGTAGAGTTCTTCGACAAGATGCCTGTTCTTCTGGGCTAGTGGCATGCTGGTCTGGTGCTAATTAGCGCGAGAGCGCTCACTCCTTCGACAAAAGGATGAGGGAACCGCTCCACCACGTACGCACGAAGACCAAGAGTCTTTTTGTTCATTGACTTGGACGGGAGGTCCGAGCCGGAGCTAATGAGGTTTCTTTTTTGTTCATTGACTCGGACGAAAGGACCAAGCTGAAGTAAAGGAGTTCTTTTTGTTCATTGACTTGGATGGGGGATCCGAGCCGAAGCAAAGGAGTTCTTTTTGTTCATCGACTTGGACAGAAGGTCCGAGCCTAAGGTTAATTCACCAGTGGGACTGGACATTACAATACCTGGGTGGTTTATTCATCGGCACGGGGTTAGTGCCAAAGCAATGGTCTTTGTTCATGGTTTCAGACGGAAGGTCTAGACCACTACTTTATTCGTCAATGCCGATAGGGTGTCGGAGACCGACGTGGTTTATTCATTGACATGGGTGTTAGCCCAGATAGAGATGGCAGACAAGAAGGGGGGTTGAATTGTCCCCTTGCCGAGATGGCGGAATTTAAAAACTGTTCTAACAGAACACAACGGAATTAAAATATACTACTTGATTACCCAGATTAGACGTGAGATTATAGCGGTTCTCTTGATCTTTCCGATCTCACTGGACATGACTCTAATAAAAGAGAAAATACATCAAAATGACTCAACTAAAATATGAAAATTACATGCTATGACTCAAAAAAATGTGAAGAACATGATGGTACATGATGTGGATACATCCAGGCTTCGAAAAATGTAGAGGGGGTAAATGATGTCCCCATCAGCTTGTGCCAGCCCTGAAGTCCTAGTGCCCCTTTCTTATCTTTACAAGAGAGGAAGAGGAGAGCACTTGTTCGCACTTTCCAGCAGCTTTCCATTTGCGTTTCAATCACCAGACCGCACTCGACGACCGCCAGCGGCCGTCACCTCTACAGCATCCAGTACTCTAGCAGCCATGGCGGCTGTTGCCTACCGTCCCATCGTCATCACCACCCATGCGAGGGTGGGTTACTAGGCAGTGCAGGTTGCCTTCGGTAGCTTCCCCCCTATTGTCGGATCACCCTACTTCTTGGGTGTGGTCCCCGTGGCTACTCCACAGTGACCCTTAGTTCTTGTGCTCGCCGGTGCAACGAACGCGTCGCACCAATTCCCAGCTTCGTCAACTCGCTCGGGCGTCAGGCTCAGGTCTTCCATCACCGGCCCCTGTAAGGGCCTCAGATCAGTTCCTGCCCAAGTAAACATCAGCTCTCGAGCCCAGTCTCGACCGACTCCCAGTGTGGGCTTTAGGCCTTGGGTTCTGGTCTCCACTGCAGCAGCTTGCTCGGGCCTCCAACCTCGAGCTCCAGTTAAGCCAGGATCCGGTACGAGTTTCTACCCTAGGGTGTCTGGCTTCCCAGCATCCCACTTAGGTGCTCAGTCCCGAGCTCCAGTCGAGGTAGCCTCCCGCACAGGTCTCTTGACCCGAGGGCAAGGCTCCCCGGAACTCCATTCGGGCCTCTCGACCCAAACCTCTGAAGAGCCATCATCCGACCCAGGTCTTTAACACCTGGCTCGAGGCCCTCTAGTACCCAGACTGGGCACACAACCCTAGGATCTCTCAAGGTCGGTCCCTGGAGTGGACTCTCTGCATCGGACCTCTGGCCTCTCAGCCTCATTGTGGGACTCTGTCCCCTACCTCTCAGTGGCACCGACTCTCAGTATAGGTCTTCCTTTAGGGGATGCGACAACCCCGACGTTGGGTGTGGGTCCTCTACCCCACTCTCCTATCTCCCCACCATTGGGTATGGGCTCGCAAACTTGGGTCGCTGGCACTCTGGCACCTCCAGCTATATCGGTTCCCGATGCAAGGGCGTCGTCTCGGTCGTCAGTACACTTTTATCGGCCCGGGCGAATGCTTACACCTGAGCCACCCAGCCGCCGACTTCCACCATAGACTTCATGTCTCGGGGGCCGATTCCAATATTTCCAGCTGATGGTCTTACGCCACTAGTGGCTACAGGCCGGGTCTTCTCAGTCTACCACCTCAGAGCAGGGTCTTCCTCGGCTCCCTAGAAGAAGCATCGCCATAGCCGCAAAGGTAGGCAATTCATCGCTGTGACCAACAACTCCGGCAAAACTGTCGTTATCGGTGATCTACGGATTCGCCTCAATGGGGGCGAACCGATCATACCCCAGGAGCGGATCGTCCCTACGGTCCCCATCGCAAACCGCTTTAGCCTCCTGCAGCAAACGTGAGAGGACAAAGTGGAACTCAAAAAGGCAAGCGCCCAGACAGCAGCCTGAAGGCACTTGTGCCAGCCTAATGTAGAAGCTCCTAAGTCTCGCCAGAAAGGCAGTGACAAGGGAGACCAGCAACTCGGCTTGAGAAGGATCTGGGTGACCCCAAAGGAAGCTCAAGCCAGTAGAAGGGCGCGTCTTAGAAATCCCCTTCAGGCGCTCGGATGCGGTGTCAAACAAGACACGCTCGATGCCACAACGACATCGCCTGACGATGCTCGGTCAGCCAACGCCTCTCGCCCACGTAGGCAGACGCAAAGACGGGCCCATTTTGGGCCTCACCAGCATCCAGCCCTGATTTCTCCTCAGGTTGATACCGTGATGGAGACTCCCCTGCAACGCACCTCAGTCTTTGACAGGCTGGGGGCACCCATCCGTCCTAAGAAGCAATCTCAGAAGAAGCAGACGGTCTAGCTCCTTAATGATGCAGTCCGGGTGTTTGCATGTTACACCACCAGACACTAGCCTGAGATCCAGTCTGACGATCTGGACCAGCCCATAGCTCAGCTTAGGAGGCCTCGTCACCCAACTCAGCTGTCAGCTCCAGTTGGTCATGTCGGCACTTCTATCGGGCCTCAGACATCGGCACGAGTGGAGGAAGATCCCTTTGAGGATCGTGCCACCCCTAGCAATGCGGAGCCAAACAACAACACTCCCCTAGCCAGTGAGGTCCAAGAGGTGACTCTCGAGACTCTTATGAAGGAGAACAAGCACTTGAAGACCCTCCTACAGGACCTCCTTCAGGAACGTGACCTCAATCCTCAGCCGCCAAATAGGCCTTCGGTTGAAGCGCCAGTCCTGCCAGGAGGGCAGAGTGTTGCCCACGCCTCAGCCACGACTATCCAAACTCTGACAGTAACTGGTATAGGCATGCCACTGGCCGAAGCACAACCATGACCTCCCAACACACTGGTGCCAGAAAACCCCATGGCATAGCGCCAAATGATCGAGCAGATCGTTGAGACCAAGCTCACCCAGTTCGGAGAAGGGGTCGCGACTATAGATCTTTTCAGCGTCCCCTGCCTGCTGCACAACCATTTAAAGAAGCTCCCTCCGGAGTACGCCAAGCCACCGAAGCTACAAAAGTTTGACAGATAGGGGTCCCCGCATGAACATTTGGCCTATTACATTATTGATGAGGGCATCACTCATGATTCCCTATGGCTTGGCACTTCTCTTCCCCCTGGAGGCAGCTAGGAGACAGTCCTTGTTCTCTATTGGACCTTGGTGCTTACCACTAGATCATCTTATGATTTTATCCTTTTTATTTGAGTCATAATCATGTAATTTACCTTTTATTTGAGTCTTGTTCCTAGGTTATTAGGTCATTTCCCTAAAATGCCAGGGGAGGAAGAGCACGATCAAACACGAATGTAATGACACAAATCAAACACAAAGATGGTGAGAAAACCCAAAGGGGAGGACTTTTATTCATGAAGAGGAGGGGCCGCAACCGGCCATGTACACTTCAAACATCAGAGTGGAAGATACAAGAAGATGGGAGGAGGAAGAAAGGGTAAGGAGAAGAAGAAGTGGGGAGCTGGGGTTCAGCAAGGGCGACGGCTCCCTACTCTTCCCCCTCCCTTACAACAGGACCCTCTCCCTATCTCTCTCTCTTCTTACTCTCTCTCTTTTGGTGGTCGTTAGAAGCGGGAAATCCTATGGTGGAGCTCCCTTCTTCCTCTCTTCTTCTTCTTCATCTTCTTCTGTGTGTGGCCCTTCTATCTCTGCGTGTCCCTCTGTCTGTGTCTGTCTGTTCATCGGTAGAGGAGGGATTTTTATACCCCAACGATAGCGGGCGTCGAGCGCAAGCGGTGGAGGCGGGAAGGAGGGTGCATTGATGGGGATTTGACTTCCCCTCGTACTTGTTGACAGAGGAGTAGCCTGCATGCCCTCCTCTCCGGGCAACACCTCAGACGGGCCATTGCGCACCAAGAATCCTTAGGGCATGGGCATAAGATCTCATTTGCCAGGGCGTACCGCTAGAGTGTTGGAACAGCGTACCGTTGGAAGACACGACAAGTGTGCCGCTGGAAGGCCACCAACGCGTGCCGCTGGAAGGTTGCCAGGGCGTGCCGGGGAAGACCTGCAAGAGTGTGCCGGCGGAGGAGCACCTCAGGTGTGCCGGGCTAATGGCCGGATGAGTGTGTCATTGAGGAGCCCAGAAGGGGCGTGCCGGCAAAGGCTGGGTAGGAGCGTGCCGTTGAAAGGGGCACGAGGTGTGCCACTGAGGAGCCCAGAAAGGGCGTGCCGACGAAGGGGGGCACAAAGGGAGTGTGCCGCTGGGGCTTCACGGGGGTGCGCCGCTGAGGGCACCCCTGGGGTGTGCCGGGGAAGACCCACCAGGGTGTGCCACTGAGGGCCTGGGCTGGGCGTGCCGCTGAGCGAGGGGGGCCAGCCGGGTGTGCCGTTGAGCGACGGCCAGGCTGGGCGTGCTGGTGAAGGGGCGTGCCAGCCAGGCTGGCGATGTGCCACTGAAAAGGCACCAAAGTGTGCCATTGAGGACTGACCAGGGCGCCGTTTGTGACGCATTTAAGCCTGTCACGAGCACAAGTTGTGGTTTATTGGATTCTCTTCGGGGCCCAAGGGTTGTGAGCTTCCTGGTAGTTGATTTCTCTTCGCTGTTGTGACTCCGGAGACGGCTTCACGGTAGTGTGTGTTTGTTCGGAGATTCCGGATGGGACGTCTTCTCCACAGTTTCTTCAGTTGAGGTTGCTATTGATGCTGGACTGGTCGGACATATGGACGTGCAATTTTACGCGTCCACACCGTGGAGCCCCCGTTCGCCATCCTTCTCACTACCACACAATTTACACAACCATCTACCCCATGCGTGGTCCCCTCCATTTTTCTCACCTCTCTCTACCTTTCCCTCTTTCTCTCTTTAACACTCCACTTCACATAGCCAAGGGCCCATGCACACTCTCACCTTCCCATGGCCCCCTCCATGCACACGTATAACCTCATACGTAAGTGTGAAAAGTTGAGTGTGAATTTTAAAGAGAGAAAGAGGGAGACACACTACCCCACATCCCTCGCTCCCATTCACTCCACACACACACCACCATCACCATGTGACCTTCCCTCCGTATATCACTCCCTCTCCCCTCTCTTCACTCTTCTTATCTCCCTACATTGACACATGGTCTCTTTAAAGCTCACATGGGTGTGCATGAGGGAGCTTCAATGTGTGATTAAATAGCATGAAAAGGTGGCTGCACCTAAAGCTTTGCAATGAGTGTGGGTAAGGGGAAAATAACATAGATTGGGGGTAATCTTAACCCTATAAAAGAGGCTCTTGAGGGGAGATTTAACACCTACGTAGGCTTCATTCTCCTTCCCTCTTCATGTCCATTCTCATGTAGATAGCATTAGCGTAGGCATTTAGTTCCTCCTTGTAGTCATGTAGCGCCCACCCCTCCCACGTCCAACCTCTCTCTCTCTCTCTCTCTCCTAATCTCTCTAATCGGTAGCCACCTCTCTCCCTCTTATTCCCTCAACTCCTGCTCACCGTCCCCCTCACCAACACACAGCCCCCGTCAGCCACCTCTTTCTCTCCACACTCTCACCCTCTCCGGTAGGATCCCTCTCTCTCTCATCTCTCTCTCTAGCTCTTTCTCTCTCTCTCTAACCACCACCGCGGAACCCCCTCCCTCACCGTTTCTCTCTGTAACCCGCGTCTCGCTCTCTCTCTAGCTTTCACACGCATCGGCCTTCCCTCTCAACTTCTCCTCTCTCCCATCAAAACGCAGTGTCTTCCCCTCTCTCCCTCTAACTTCTGCCGTCGCCCGTCTTTGCACTCCCTCCACGTCTGCAGCCGCAAACCTCCGTCAACATCTCCCTCTCTCTCTAATCGCGAACCCCCACTCCTCTCAATGTCGCCATCTCCTTCTCTCTCTACCGGCGTCCACCACCGTGGCTCCCCCTCTTCCTCTTCTACCTCACATCTACACGCCCATACACACCTTCACTAACTCCCAGCTGGACCTCCCTCACCCTCACTCTGCTCCCGAAAGCCGCAGGCGCAGCCTTCTCTCTCTCTCTCTAAACCACAACTGTCACACCATCGCCCTCACCATGTTGTCTGCTCTTCTCACCGGATGCACGATCCCTCCCTCTCCCACTCTTTCACCACCTCTAAACTTCTCCCCACCGCGCTCTCTTATCACCCATGTGCAGCCACCTCACCGACACCGTGTCCTTGCTCTCCCTCCAACCTCTCTAACCTTCTCTCACCTACAGCACCTCCGTAGGCACTCTGCTACCACCCCACACTAGCTCCAGCCTCCGGCCACCTCCGGCATCCCCCTCGCCAAGCCACCGGCACAAAACTATCCTAGTCTGTCCCGAGATAGGCCTGCAGAAGGGGGTCACAAGTAAAATCCATGGAAAATACTTCGGAGCAGAATCAGCAGCCGCCGCCCCTGGGGGTCGACCAGGGACCCTCCGCCAGAGTCCCCGTGAATCGCTGCCTTCAGAAGATCCCCGAAGACTGACGTCCCATTGGACGCCCGTGCTTGCTGTCCTGCCGATCAGGAATCGCAGATCCAGAGTCGCTGCCTGTCAACCCAGGATCGGCACTCCCGGACTGCCGTTGTGGCCTTTTACCTCCCTGCGTGGAGTGGGTCATATTTACCATGCTGTAATTAATGATATTACTTGGGAGTTATGGTTCCTGGCTGGGGAAG
This sequence comes from Amorphophallus titanum, assembly GCA_024336825.1. Taxonomy (NCBI): domain Eukaryota; kingdom Viridiplantae; phylum Streptophyta; class Magnoliopsida; order Alismatales; family Araceae; genus Amorphophallus; species Amorphophallus titanum. Next base: position 1,915,086 of record JANBPO010009398.1, read on the forward strand.
TCCTCCCCACGCCCCGAGCATGGAGGTATGTCTCCGCTTCCCCCCTTATCGCTTGCTTATTTAGTATATGTTGAATGTCGCGCTCGCATGATTGGATTCTTAGCTCACTACAGTTCGATCACCGTTGTGAGAGAGTGTTCACGTGACCCATCTCATGGCCCGTTCCGGCACAGAGGAGTGTAGACCACCCTTGAATCACGTTAGTTTCTCAACCGTGCGGATCCACGCGCCTCAATCGCTAGGGACGAGTCGTGAGTTGCGCTTCTTGTTGAGGACATTTCTCCTCTCCTGGATCTCCTTGGAGCCACGTCGAGGTGTTCTTACTATCGTGTCTTGCTGGTTGCATCTGTCCCAGGCGAGTCGGGCCAATATAGCGAGTCTGATGTTGCATTGTCAGTCTGAGTCACACCCGTCCCGCATCATAGTGCCTCCACGCAGAAGCGGGAGATAAAATCCTACAGCGTCACTTCTTTGCCCTGCTTGAGGGTAAGCAGAGTCACTGTAGATTTGGCCACCTTTTGGCTGCCTATAAAGTTCACCTTGAACAGCTTCTAGAGCTATTGGAAGGAGGAAATGGTCCCGGCCAACAGGGACTCGAACCAAGCTCGGGCGTTCTCCCGGAGGGTCGTTACGAACGCCAAACACTTCACAGTATCTGAGGCCCGATGGAACACCAGGTGGGACTCGAAGCTATGCATGTGGTCGACCGGGTCAGTGGTGCCGTCGTAGGAGGTGAACGACGACAGTTGGAGCTTTGGCGGGACGGGGACTTCCATTATGTCACTGGATAAGAGAGCATGGAAGTCCAAGTCGACGTCGATCAGGCCGTGATTCTTGGCGGCCAAGAGGACATTGTCCAGGTATCAGACCTTGTCCTCTATCTCCTCAAAGCATTGGAGTCGGTGATCCATCTTCGGGGTGGAGTGGAGTGGGCTGCGCACCCTCGGTGCCGGCACACTACGAGATCATTGGGTCCTCGTGGCCGAGGCACGGGATGCTTCCCGCTCTTGATGGGGGTTCCCCCTAGTCTAGTCCCTCTTGTCCTCCCGTTGCTCGGGCAAGACACATTGGGGGTCGACCCGTTGGTCCTAGAGCTCCTGGCAGAGTTCTGTCAGGGCTTGGATCTGTTGATGCAGTTCATCGAGGTCACTTGGGGTGACCTCCTGTCGGGGGTGAGCAGAAGAAGCTTCCTGCGATTCCCGGCGGGAGTTGGGTCCTTGGTGGGACTTGCGGCCCCAGTCGCTGGTGTTGTGGAGGCTTCCATGGGGCGCCATAGCTTTTTGCATGATTTCTCACAGACGACACCAAGAAGTGTAGAGGCTGAAAAATAGTTCCTATGCCACGTACCACCTTCTCTATTTATTTGTTGGGGAAGTCATCTTGTGCCTGTGGAGGCCTGCAATCACCAAGAAGCATAGACGTCAGAAGGAGTCCCAGGTGTTACCCCAGGGGACAACCCTTTGATGCTTAAGTCAGTACCTGGAAAATAGAGTATAGAGGAGAGCAGGATAGAGAGAGAGAGAGATCACTGTAGAAGGTCGAAGAGCCGTAGAGGTCTCCCAAATGAGTGCTCGTCGGTCCCAGTGCTCACTCGGTGAGTGCTCGCTGGGTGGTAGGGTCACTAGAAGGGGCCTCTCTCAGAGTGTGAGTAGTCTCTCTCTTCTTCTCACTGGATAGTAGGACTAGTAGCTTTGTTCTCTTGGGCAGCGTTATAGTGGAATGAACTACCGTGTCCTTCTCCTCTGTTGATCTCCCTTTTATAGGGGGTTGTCCTGGAGCGAGGAGCCTCATCTCTTGATAGGGAAGGGCGTCCATAGTAGAGTAACATTTCTTCTCTATAGTGGCGGAAATTTCCCATTGGAGGGTGATTATGCTAGCATTGGCTGGTCCCGGGACGAGTCTCACGGCACTCATGGGGCGTGCTCACCCGTTATGGGGTCAAGGCCGACGTCGTGGGGGCAATGGTCGGTCGTCGGAGAGTCCTTCGGCGATAACTGCGCTTGGGCCGTAGCCATTTCGCATTGTAGAATCCGATCCCCTTCTGGACTGGGCCTCCTCTTATTGGGCCGAGCACGTCCACCCGTCCCTTGGGAGTATTTATTGCGCTCAATCCTTAGTGGGCCTGTTGGTATTCGGCCGTTCCTGGGCCAAACCGGATTTACCCTCCCCAGATTCTATCTTCTTCTCTAAAGCTTCATTTTACTTTTCAATAAGTTCTTGCAGAGATTGAACTTGATACTTCACGTCCACAGTGGAATGGTGAAAATCATCAACCCAGTTGAAATAATCGCAAGCATTTGCAGCCTATACAAAAATCAGATATGTAGTGATCAATTATAAAAAATGTATCAAAATAGCACCCTAAAATTAAAAAAATAAATATGAAATTGGTGTTTATGTTACCCCCCATCTAGAGCATCCATAAAATCGCCGCTGTCACGTCCCGAGCGCGGAAGATTACTCGGAAGAGGCGTGACGATGTCTATAACGATCATGTCAATCAGAGCGCAGTGCATTCAACACATACAGACAGAGTGCACAAGATAGAATTAACCCAAATCTTTATTCATAACCATGTTTCTCTCAAATAGTATGAAGACTAAATGAGTAGAAAATTACAATCGGGGGATGGACTCCTCTCCTCGTTAGGACACCGCCGGTACCACATGCGCCGTGGTCCGATGCCCTTTTCCTCATTTTCCGTGCATATTTTCATGTTAGAGTAATTTAGCCCTAAAATCACGAAATCGACCCCATGGGCATCGTCTTTCAATTTTAACAACATGTGTAGGTATAAAATGTTATCATGGCATGGTAGGGTAGCTTAGAAGCGTGTTTTCCCACAATTCCCATCGATTTCGGTCAATTGGGAGGGAGTTTGATTTCGGGCTCTGTAATCTCACAACCCAGACGGTGTAACGCGCCACCCCAGGTGCGTTACAGTCCCCTGACGCACCTGCATAGGTGCGTTACCTTCCTTGTAGTGGTCCACTCTCAGATCGTTACTTGACCATTGACCGGTCGTCTGACCGTTGACCTAGATAGGCAGTTCGTGTGACGGTGCATAGTAGATCCGTTATAGTGGTGTGACACCCCTACTCTGGTGCGTTACATTCTGCATTAAACTGTGGATTCTTTTGTGTTCGGGTGCTTTTAACGGTCTGTCCTAGTGCGTTAGAGTCCTGTAGCGCACCTGCCCTGGTGCGTTACAGTTCAAGTTAATTATGCTTACCCTCTGGTGCTCCTGACAGCCTAGGGAGGTGCGTCACGTGTCACGTAATGCGCCAGTGTGGATGCGTTACCGCTTCATTAAACTGTGGATTTTCGTTGTTCTGGTGAGTGTAACGGCCCATGGGAGGCGAGTTACATCAGTGGAATGCCCCAACCTTGGTGCGTTACAATATGTGTGTCTGTCTTTGTGTTTTCAGAATCATTCGGGTGAGTGTAACGGACCCAAGGGGGCGCGTCACAGGTCACGTAGCGCACCTCCCTTGATCCGTTATATGCTGTAATGGCGCTGTTCAGGCACGTTACGTCCTCTGTATGTTCAAAGTGTTGCATGTTCATTCCTTAATGCATTCTGTGTTTCCTAGGTGCCAGGGTTAATGCGTACATTACGATAGAGTGTCTTTCTCTTCCTTGGTGATGGAGTCACTAGTCGTAGCCCGACGATGTTCCTGTCGGCCCACCTGGGAAAGGTGGCGGGGTAATCCCGATATACGGTTTATAAGGTAGTTTCTGTGGGCCCTCTCGCATAGTCGGTAGCGTCCTACCGGGGGGAAAAATTAGCTAGAGGCCTGGCTCAGGGCGATGGGTCAGCGTGTGCATACGTGGTCAGAGGCATGGACTGACACTGGCAAGTGTTACTCTGACTAGTTCTTGGTTCGGTACTGTTACGCCTCTCACGAGTTGTTAGCCAGACAGCGAGTTGCTTGAGACGCAGTGTGTGGTGGATGTAGCTGCTCTCCTTCTTCTAGTGATCTCTTCCTTTTCCTATCACCTAGGGTACTGGAGAATTGTCTCTTGGTAGATGTGTCCATTGTTGAAATTTATTCTTTCGATGTAGGCAGTTTCTGATGTGTTCCTCGCGGGTCACGAGCTAGACCGCGAGACGAGTTTCTAGCAGTCGCAGTTATGTGTCTCTCACGGGTCATGAGCCTGACAGTGAGATGAGTTTCTAATTGTTGTGGTCATGCATTCCTCGCGGGTCACGAGCCTGATAGCGAGATGAGTTTCTTATGCATATAGTTGGCATGTAGTTAGTTGTTTAAACTACGTAGATAGAGTTTCCAGCTTTACTTTAATTGTGTTTAATTTATGCCATTGCCTGTTAGTGCATTAAATGCGTGCGTCCATTGCTTTTATATTTGTATGCTTGCATGTTTAGTGCGAGGTAGGGATCCACGTGACCCCTACTGAGTCTGGCTGTGACTCACCCTTCGTACTTTTAGGTGAGCAGCCCCGTCGTCTTTTGGAGCTTCACGAGGTTTTGACAATCATCAGTAGAGTGCCAGTAGTAGTCGGTCTATCTTCTTGTACTTTTGATCAGGGTATGCCCCATGTAGTTGTACATTTGGACTCTTTCCTTTATAGTGGGACTTGTACGATTGTAGAAACTGGACTGTTGTATATATTTTAGCACTCTGATATTTTAAATTACTTCCGCACTGATATTAATTTTACTGTCATAATTAATATTGCCTATCTGTAATTCCAATTCGTCATGCAACTTCTTGACAACCTCACTAACCGTTCAAGAGTCTCATCAGCCTCTTGGGTGGCGTCCCTAGTTCCTGCCATCGATCTATCAATTTTATCGGTATATCGGTGTCCGGATCTCCGGGTCGTTACAGTTGGTATCAGAGCTATGTTGGGGATTTGTATAAGGAATTGAAATTGCATCGCAACTGTCCAGAACAAGTCCATTTGAGTCATCTATTGTTGGCTTAGGATGTTTTCCATAATTAATGATGAGTTTTCCGTTACTGTGTGGAGTCTAGATTCGAGATGCCCTTCTGCACGTGTATTCCGGGAGGGAGGTGGCATTTCTCCTCCGTGATCGTTGTGTTGGTTAGTTTAGTTGAATTGATGTTTGTGCATTCTGGTGCATTCCAGTGAGTTTAGCAGCGTGTTTCTTCTCTCTTCCTTTTCATTTCTCCCGTTCTACTTTCTCCCTCATTTCTCTTTTCCCTCTGTTCCTCTTGACGCGGGGCGTGCGACCGTGCCGAGTTGACCGAGGTAGAGACGCGACGGAATGGGTTAGAACATGATGGAATGACGGATGAGGTGGACGCTAGTAGGATTCGCGGGTGAGTCCTATTAGCATGGTTTAATCATTTTGTTGCATGTTTCGTAAAGAGGTTTGTTTCTCTATGTGGGCTAAGTGGCTTGTCACCTCCAGTGTCGACAGCCATGTGTAAGTTTCATAGTGTATTCCTGTTAGCTTTTCCCTTGTTCGTTCCAGCATAGTATTATGTCTTTCAGTTTCCTCCTGTCCTTCCTTTTAAATTTTGGGGATGAAATTTCTTTTAGGAGGGAGGGACTATAAGACCCGTGTCTTAGCGGATTCTTAGTGGTGCGGGTCTAGAAGTTATTCTGTGAATTTTGACTAAGACTTATGATGAATGAAGGTGGACCATTACATCCGAATACAGACCACTCATGTTTCCTACTTGACATGTGGGTGATTTGAATGAATGTACCCGATTTATGAATCATGCCAAGTGGTGTTGTATGCGAAGACTAATGCACTCTTGTGCCAAAGATGCCTCCTATGCGTGGGCTTTTGAACCTCCATTGGAATGGGTCAAAAGGATCCAAACCCTCATTGCAAAACTGGATAGCCTCATTGATCTAATGAGGACCTAGGTGGCTAGGGAGGAGAGGTCACGACTCTCTCGGGAAGCCCCCCCCGGGGAGATGCTTCCCTACAAACTGCAGGGGGCCGTTTCATCCTCTGGGCACGACGGCTAATTCACAACTGGTCAGGTGGACCATGGCAATCCCCTCCCCTGGAGCAAGAAGCCTCCTCCACCCCGAGGAGGGAGAAGTTCGTAGCGTATCGGCCACTGCCAGAGACTGAGGCCCCCGAGGGGCATCAACGCAACATGCAGGAATGCCCCCATTGCCCCTCGATCCATCGGCAACCAGAGTTATCCCTCCGATTGTGAGACTTTGAGAGGCATTTCACAGAGCAAGAGCGTGCCCTCCGTGCCCTATAGAAGACCTCTACCACCGAGGACGAGGAGCAATCCCCATTTTTCGACCATGTCTTGAAGGTTGAGATCTCCCCTAGGATCTCATTTCCAACCTTCAAGGCATAGGACGGCCAGGGAGACCTGACTGATTACTACGACAGTTTCGACGCCCTCATGACCTTGCTTGGGGCATCTGACACCATCAAGTGCCGAGCGTTCACGACCACCTTCATCCAGGGCGCTAAGGCTTGGTTCCGAGCCCTCGCCCCGGGTAGCATCCGTGATTTTCGACAGTTTGGGCAAGTATTCAAGGAGAGCTTCACTGGAAGCGGTCCTCCATGATTAGTAGCAGGGTTGTTGGCCCTCAAACATGAATAGGGGGAGAGGCTCCGGGCCTATATTAACCGATTTAAATCAGAAGCCCTACGTATCCCCTACCTGGATGTTACCTCGGCCATCACCGCACTGACCGGGGGCAACCGCGACGAGAGCCTGAGGTGCGAGCTAGTTCTTCATCCCCCTACCACCGTCGCCGAGCTAGTGACCCTAGCCCTACGACACGCAGAGTGTGAGGAAGTTCTCACCGCCTACGGCAACACGAAGGGCTCGGGCCGGGAGGGGGACAAGAAGTGACAGTCCCAGCAAGGCTCCGGACAAGGAAAAAGGTGAAATCATGACGGAGACCATAAAGAGCCCTCTCGAAAGTATGAGCAGTACACTCCCATGACCGCCCCTGTCTATGAAATTTATGAAGACATCAAGCACTCGGGTCTTCTCTACCAACTCGAGCCTATGAAGGTGAAACACCGCAACCACCAAAAGCACTGTCTGTTCCATAGTGACCATGGACATCACACCGACGATTGTCATCAGCTCCAAGATGAGATCGAGCACCTCGTCCACTTGGGACACTTATCCCGATACATGTCCGAGCACCGAAAGGATGACATCGCCCACGAGAAGATCCTCTCTCATCTCGAAGCCTCAGGACGCCTTGTCAAGTGGGCCATCATGCTCAGGGCCTACAACATCTCTTATCGCCCCTATGCAGCCATCAAGGGATCGACCCTCACAGACTTCATCGTAGAGAGAACCATCCCGATCGAAGAAGAATCACCATCCGCACGAGGACCCATCTGTGATTTGTTCGTAGACGGATCATCCAACTCAACTGGAAGCGGCACTGATGTCCTCCTCAAGTCACCCAAAGGAGCGGAGCTACAATACGCCTTGAAGTTCAACTTCCAGGCATCCAATAATGCCTCCGAGTCTGAAGCCCTCATTTCGTGGGCCAAGATGGCGTGATGACTAGGAGCCGAGCGAGTCAGAATCTGCACAGATTCCCAGCTAGTTTCCAGCCAGGTCAACGATGACTACGAAGCTCGGGAAGCACCTATGGTTAAGTACCTTCAAATGGTCCGAGGGTTAGCCCAACTATTCGAGAGTTTTGAGGTAGTCCGAATAGCTCGGGAGGAGAACTCCCGAGCAGATGCCCTCTCTCCCCTAGCCTCCTCCCTTGGCCCAGAAGGTACTCATTCGGTCTTCCTCGAAGAGATGAAACAACCAAGCATCGAAGCCAAACTCATGATCGTTGACCCGGCTACCCCGAGCGACTGGTGGGCCCCTTACGTGTCATGGTTTCGAGACTCCCAAGAGCCCTCCGACCCTCGAGAAGCTCAGAGATTGAAGTACCAAGCCCTGCACTTCGTCATCTTGGATGATGCCTTGTACGACAGGTCTTTCTCCGGTCCCCTCCTTAAGTGTCTCGATGCCGATGAAGCCAGTCAAGCAATTCAAGAAGTTCACGAAGGCATCTGCGGTGCACACCAGGGAGAAAGATCACTCGCCAGGATCTTGCTTCAACAAGGTTATTAGTGGCCCACTCTTCAGCGTGACTGCTCGACCTACGTGTAAAAATATGACCGGTGTCAACGCTTCGACCATCTGGCCCACCAGCCTACCTCGGAGCTCGTCACCCTTACTGAGCCATATCCTTTTCCTCTGTGGGGAATCGACCTTCTAGGGCCATTCCCTATGGCTCAGGCCAAGAAGAAGTTCGTCATCGTTGCCATCGACTACTTTACAAAGTGGATTGAAGCTGAAGCCATCGTCAGGATCACCGAATCGGTCGTTTGGAGCTTCGTGTAGAAATCGAGCATTTGTCATTTTGGTATCACCCGAGTGATTGTGAGCGATAATGGTCAGCAATTTAATTCTCACTATTTTAGAGACAGATGTACTGACCTAAAAATTTGCAACCACTTCACTTCGGTGGCCCACCCTCAGGCCAACGGATTGGTTGAAAATGCCAACAAGGCTATTTTAAAAGGCATAAAAACCAGGCTCGACAAGGCCAAGGCCAGCTGGCTGGAGGAATTACTGAACGTACTTTGGTCACACCGGAAGTGCTTAATCCAAGTGAGTTATTGGGCTTAGTGGGCCCTCGGAGGGCTGTCACTCGTGGGAGCTAAGCCTTGTTCGGTCTGTTAGGACATCGTTTGGCCGCTCTTATTTGGGCAGTAGAAATCTCCCTCTCCACTTATCCCCCTCCTACTCCCGAGCCAGGATTAGGCTCAGTCGAGTAGCATTTGGGGTCGGTTTAAATGGTTCGAGCTAAGTGGGGATTTTCTCTGACAGGGGCCACTTCCTGCAGCTGTCCTGGGGGTGCACCCATAATGATGATAATTCTTGCGAATTGATGTGTGGAGCCCTCTTTTTGAAAATTGGAACGTCGCGCCACTTCCCCGGGGGGTTTATAAGCGTAGCACGTACTGTCATTCTTAACCTCCGTCATCTAGGGCTTTTTCCACCATCTTGGTGTTTGTGAGAGGCTCATGCGCCGTGAGGTTGAACCTGAAGGGCAAAGAGTGGTGGCGGCCTTCGCAGAGCTCACAGAGATTACGGTAGTGGTGATTCGCTAACTTTCGCCTCCCCCTGAGTCGTCCAGCACAGTGTCCTATTCTTCCTCTTCCAGCTCTCCTTGTTGTCCCATGGTGGACCAGCAACCTGAGGCTGAAGTGCCAGATGTTGGGCGAGCCTCTAGGGCGCTTACGGTGCTGACGGAACATCTTCGAAGTGAGCTGACCGAGGATGAGGTGAAGCGGTTGGAGCTCTGATATAGGCTGCCATGGAAGTACCATTTCTCTCCAGCAGGGCCTCATGAGTCTTGTCTGGACACTCGCTCTGGCCTCTTCTGCTCCTTTCTCTTAGCCTGGAAGTGCAGGTTCTGCCTTCCCCTTCACCATTTTACTACCAAGTTGCTTCGGTTCTGCCGACTGGCTCCAGTCCAGTTGGTCTCCAATTCGTACACTTTCATCTTCTCCTTCATCTTCCTTTGCTGTTCATGCGGGATCGAGCCTTCGCTGGATCTCTTCCATGCTTTCTTTGAATTGAAGGAGCATACCCACGCGGGCAAGGGTTTCTTTTATCTCTAGGCGAAGAGGGGAAGGAGCTGTGTAACCCTCTCCCCCAAAGACTCTTCTCACAAGGGCTGGAAGACCCAATATTTCTAGGTGGGTGCAGCTCTAGACAGCGGTTCTTGGAATTTCTCACCAATCCCCAACTTTCATCCAAACATCCCCCCGAAGCTGGTTGCAATTTCCTCGGAGGTGGAGAAGAAGGCTGCTCTTCTTCAGGAGAATTGCCGATCCACTGCCGAGTTGATGACCGCGGCCAACATCGAGGAGTATCCTTCTCAGCATGTGCGGCCTCCAGGTAAGGGTTTCGTCCCCCTTGCATTAATGTTGGGTCACAAGAGTAAACTTCTTGTTGACAGCTCACTTGTCTCTATTTAGATTCGAGGCGAGTGGCTCATGAAGAGGCGCCGCCGGTCGAGGTGGTGATCCTCGACGAAGAGGAAGCATTTGCTCCTGGGGGACCTCAAGTTCCTAGGAGTTCTTCCTGTGCCCATGACAAGGGCAAGCAGATCACTCGGGATGGGACTTTCAAGCATCGCGGGGCCAAGTGCAAGGATCCCGTGGAGAAGGTGTTGCGGTCTTCGATGAAGGTCACGACTGCCGAGAGAAAAAGGGCGAGAAGGGCGGAGGCCACTCGCTCAGTCGAGGGGGGCGCCCAGTTGGCCCCCCCGTCTGTTGAATCCAAGGGGGCCGCCATCGTCCAAGGGGCCATGGCAGGTGCATCTCAGGCGGGGGTGGTAGCCACTGGTGCACCTATCAAGGTCAAGGGGGCACATGACGATGGGACCCGATCTCAGCCGATCGAGGCTGAGGGGTCGCAAGGCGAAGTGACCCAATCCCAGCCGACTGAGACTGTGGAGGCGCAAGGGGGAGTGGTCTAGCCCGAGCTAACCGGTGGGCCCCCAAGAGTGGAAATACCCGAGGGGGATTCCCCAATCCCAGCTACTCCTGAGAGGGTTGTCCCTCCTGTGGTAGGTACTTCTATCGTCTGAGCCTCCTTGTACCATAGGTGCCACTCTGTGACCTTGGAAGAAATTCGGGGAAGTCTCGGGCGTAGCCCTCCTTCTCATGGAAGGCGGCCTGATTGTGGCCCAGCTGGGGGCCGAGATGGCCAATTTGTATGCTCGGATCAACTCCGAGAGGGATTCTCTGGCCTGGGCTAGTGGTGCAGTCGACCGAAAGATCGAGCACTTGACTCGCGATCTTGAAGGCCTTCGGCGGGAGGCGGCTTCGCTCAGAGCGCAGGCCGAGTCGAGCTAGAAAGAGGCTCGAGAGTCAATCGAGTAGCTGGGGCAGGCCCGCTATATGCTCGAGCTGAAAAATAGAGTCCTGGACGCAGAGCGAATAGCATAGGCCGAGCGCACCGAGCAGTGGAAGGCCGAGCGTAAGGAGCTCAAGGGCTGGATCCGAGAGGTCGAGCGGCAGCAGGCGGAGGCCAAGGCTATGCAAGCTGAAGCCGAACAGAGGCAGTCCGAGGCGGAACGAAAGGCAGCCAGGCTTGAGGAGAAGGCAAAGCTGAATACAAATGCTCGGAGAGTTTCCAAGCAGCGATCCAACAGGCTGCCTTTGCCTACTACGAGCCTGGTTATCATCGGGGCCTACGAAAGGGGTTTTACCAAGACTACCACCGAGCGACCTCTCTGGCCCATGAGCAGGTGCACGGAGACCTCGATTTTCCTTCTGGGCAATATTATGACTAGGACGAAGATACCACAGATTCTTCCGTTCAGACACCGAGTGAAGGAAAAAGTTGGGGGACCTCTGTGTCGTCCGAGCGATCGCCAACTCCAGCAGTCTCGGGAGGGCGCGCGACCGAGACAGTTCCCACGCAGGTGGGGTCAGTGTCTGGACCAGCCATCACCGAGGGTGCGGGGGGCAGATCACCTGGCGCTGAGGGTTCTTCATCTGCTGAACTTCGTAGTGGGCCTGAGGCCTGATGTAGACGTTTTTCTTTTCCCCTTTCTTTTCTTTAACTCCCGGAGTCAGAGAACGCACCGGTTCACCCTGCACAGCGTTCCGAAGGCTCATCAGAGAAAAATACACATAAATATTCGATAAATATTCGAAAGAAAATCTGGGGCATTACACGGTGGCTCTGCTTCCCTGCCATTCGGTGGCCCTTCCCTATTGATGATCCGGTGGCCTTCGCCCGGTGGTGATTCGGTGGCCCCCCCTGCGATGCGATCCACAGAGCCCCTCACTAGCCCCCCTGATCCGACGGACACCCCCTGCGAAGCCTTCATCCGGTGGCGTCCATATGAGCTCACCCGGTGGCCCTGCAAGCCCAATGAACCGGTGGCCCTCCCGCCATTGATTGATCTGGTGACACGACGGCCTCCTCCATCCGGTGGCTCCCGCATACTTAGACGGAAATCGCAGGTGATCCTTTTTCAAGAACCGCTGGGCATTACCTCTGCCCGGCATTCTTAGCTCTGGTGCGCAATGGGAGCGGATCGAGCTTGCATGCTTCAGGCAACCTTCCAAGATGTACTAGCATGGCCACCAACCTCCTGCAAGCTCTACATCCGGCAACTCGATGGCAAGCACGGCAGAGAGAAGGGACGGGAGGGAAGATTCTACAAGATCACGTTGACCCTTCATCGCCTCCACACCTTCGTAGGTGGACGCATATAAAAGGCAGAAACGAAGAGAAAAAGGCAGGTGATACACAGAGGGAAAAGAGATAGAGATAGAGAGAGAGTCCCTGCAACTTCTTTTCCCCCCGCTGGCTCCAGCTTCGGTCGAGGAAGAAAAGGAGAAGAAGGAGGTAAGAGGGGGCAGGGAGAGGAGGTCCAGAGGGGGGAGAGCTTGCGCTCTGTCCCTCTCTCCATCGTATCCCATCTCCCTCTTGTATTCTCTTTCGTCTTCCGTTATAATTTATCTTGGCATCCTATGCTCCTTTGTTCTCCCACTTGGCTTTCATATGTTTTTCATGTTGTAGCAACCCTTGTACATGATCTTTCTTCAAGGAATGAAAGCTCACGCGTTTCTCTTGGCTTGAATATTTGTTCCTTCTAGTGTTGCAGAGGGATGGCATGTTAGTCAGTTCAATGAGATGGGCTAAGCTTGAGGCCAATGCCCCAGAGATCACCTCATCTCGAAGCTACCTCCCCTTACTCCCCTCCTACTCCATGAACCCTGGTGGTCGTCTTTCCTCCCTTGTTCCTCCCCCATTCCCTTGGTAGAGGGAGCTCCCTGGGTACTATGGTTCAGAGCCCGTTCAACTTAATGGATGGCATCCCTGAATCAACTCTGAAGGGTAAACCTCTCTCTCTAGCCATCTGGGCACCTCTCGCTTCCCGTATCCAACTTTGGTTCGTCCCAAGCTTGATCCGGTGGGGGTTGTCCAGCCTTCAACCGATGGCTCCTCAGTCCCTATCCTCCTTCAGTCTTTGGAGTCTTAAGGCCTTCGATCCGGTGGCTCAGCCACCCTTGCCCCTTCGACCGGTAGCCAGTTAGCTCCCTTCAACCGGTGGCCAGTTAGCTCCCAATCGATCCGGTGGCCTGCCCCCACCCTCGTGATCCGGTGGGTCGCCTGCCGCTCGATCCGACGGCTTGCTATAGCTGTCCATCCGGTGGCTAGGTCTACCTCTCCGCCATGCGTGTGATCCGGTGGCCTCCTTACTCACTCGATCTGGTGGCTTTGCTACCCATGTGACCCGGTGACTTACTGGACGGCCTGAATCGGTGGCCTCTTGGCTACCTTTGCCCAGTGACCCTCGATCTCATTCGATCCGGTGGCCTGCCCCTTCCTCGTGATTCGGTGGGTCGCCCTTCGCTCGATCCGATGGCCTGCCCTTACCGTCTTGAACCGGTGGCATCCTAGCCCTTCCCTCATCCTGTGGAGTCCGCCATCTCAGCCCATTCATCTAGTGGCCCTTTGGGCACTCTTAATCCGACAGCTCGCCATCCTCCCCGATCTGGTGGCCCTGCCACCCCTTCTTTTTGATCCGGTGGAACCCTTTTCCTTGCTGCATGTTTTAACTGTCGATCGGTGTCTCTCATGCGTCGGTTTGTGGTTTTCCCCAAGGCATTGCCACTCCGGTGGACACCTTTTACTTTGGGTAGCATCACTCCTTGTGGACGCATATCTACTTTACTCCCCCCGTACATAGGTCTGGGGGAGATGCTGCTAAATTTTTACCAGAAATATATATATTCTAAAAATACAAAGGGAAGTAACAAACAAATGAAATAAATAAACAACGGGGCACTCCGACTGAGCAGAAAGAACTACAGAAGATGCAAAGAGAACCGAACATAATAGTATCGCATCACTCTGACTAGTGCGAGCATGAGCACCCATCGCATGAACAAGGAAAGGAAATGACTGAGACTCCATACACGCATCTCGCGAATAAAGAGGCCATATTCCTTGGCATATGACTACATCACCGCATCTCACGTGTACCTGCATGTCGTGATCCCGCAGTATATGAAATGGCGATGTGTGAAAGATCAGGTTACGCCCGGTCGGAAGCCTTCCCTATGCGTGAGGATTGACCTCCGCCTCGTACTAGGGATCGACTCCCGAACTCGATTCCATCCCGTTCATGCACGAACCCACGCAATCACCGCACTCAGCACAGATACGAACTAGGCTTCGAGTAGACGCGCCCTTTAACTCATACATACCCCTGATATAGCCCCACCAGTTATAACCTATTGTGTCAGTTTCAGATTTTCCTGCATTGCTCCCAAAATTGAGAAATAACAACAAAAATTACAGACAAATAAAACTCGCACACAAGTGGAACTAAACTAATAAGGTAAATGACAATTTTGTGGCACACATTTTCGGAGGTCTCTCCTTCCCCTCGGACCCTACAATGGGAACATCACCTTAGGATGAAATAATCCCACGTGAGTGTCGAGGACTATGCCTTTTTTATTCAAGATTCTACTCATGGTCATACTATCTTTCTCTTATATGTTGATGACATGATCATCACGAGTGATAATACTCTAGCATTCACTTCCTTAATGGCTTTCATGGATTTTTCATCATTTTGTTGTTCTTCTTTTAAACATGCTAGCTCTTCTTCAAATAAAATGACTTTGGAATTAAGCATTTCATTCTCATAAGATAATGTTTCAAGCTTGGATGTTAATTCAACACACTTCACACATGAAGATTCATTGAGTATACTTTGGTCAACCTTTTTCTTTAACATTCTATTTTCAGTCTTTAACTTTTTACATTTTTCATACAAAACTTCATATGTAATTTCCCATTGTTCACATGAGAGAGCCTCAGTTTTATAATGTAGCTCACTAGAGTCTTCATCATTAGCCATTAGACACAAAGTTTGGACAAGCTTGTCCAGCTCATCTTCCGATTGGTCATTGGCGTCATCTTCATCACTCCATGTTGCAACCATTGCCTTGGTTTTCTTGAACTTTCCTTTCTTGAATTTTTTCTGATGGTTGGAGCACTCTCCACGCATGTGCCCTGATTTTTTACATTCATAACAAATGACTTCTTTCGTCTTGCTATTTTCTCCCTTCTTAGCTATCATCTTCCTTGGTCCTCTTCTGAATGAAGCTTGTGCTATTCTGGATTTCTTAATGAATTTTCTATCCCTTCGTGTTATCATGGCCACCAGCTCTTCATCCTCTCTATTTAAAGCAGATCCACCTTCACTATCATCTGAACCTTGGAGGTTGGTCTTTAAGGCCATGCTTGTGATCGACTTCTTTTTCTTGACGTCTTCATCATTCATTTTTATATTTAGCTCGTAGGTCATCAATGACCCTATGAGCACATCAAACGTTAGTGTACTAAGGTCCTTTGAATCTTCAATGACTGTGGCTTTAGTGTGTCACTGTGGTGAGAGGGACCTTAAAACCTTACAAGATCCTGGTTGGAGTAATCCTCCCCGAGTGCTTTCAATCCATTGGTTATCCCCAGTAATCTAGCAAACATCTCTGAAATGCTTTCGTCTGACTTCATCATGAACAATTCATAGTCCCGGATGAGCAGATTTGCTTTAGTCTCTTTCACTTCCGATGTTCCTTCATACATCAACCTGAGTTTATTCCACATTTTCTATGCGGAAGCACACATAGAAATTCGTGAGTACTCATTGGGGTGAATTACACATTGAATTATATTCATTCATTGCTGAGAGCTGCTTCCGTGTAGCCTTCTCCAATCTGCAGGCACTGTTGAGCATTGACGAGCAAGAAGCGGGGAGATATGGAGGTGGCGGTGGGGGAGCCCCCGCCGTCGATAGCCCCGGTTCCATCCACCTCGGTGGCTTCCGTTCTTCTGCCGATCCATCCCCTGCCTGGCTTCCGCCATTCTTCTGCTCAGGTTCTCGTCGAGTCCTCAAGGAAGGAGAAGGCGGCCATTCCGGTGAAGCCCCCGGGGTTCACAGATCGGGGTGAACCAGCCGTTTTCTTTTCAAAAGAAGATATTCAAGTCTCATTGCAATCTCTCTCCCTCGCCATTGTTGCCAAATGCTCATATGGGAGGCCGGCGATCCCAGAATTTAAAAGCTATTTGATGCAGAGGCTGTCTCTCCGTTCAGATTTCATTATTAGCAGATTAAACCAACGACATCTCCTCTTACGCTTTGAGTGTGAGGAGGATTTCCTAAAGTTGTTGATGCAGAAGAACTTATATGTGAAGGGATTTCTTTTCCATTTCTTTCGATGGACTCGAGATTTTGACTTCGACTCGGATCCCCCAACGGCTCCAGTTTGTATTAGTTTTTCGGCTCTTCCAGTTAATCTATACCATGAAGATTGTGTGCGATCGATTGCTGGAAATTTTGGTCAGGTTCTCTGAATCCATGAGCGAACACTTGCCATGACAGATACGACTGAAGCTCTGGTCTGTGTTGAAATGGATTTGGCTGCTCCTCACAGTGAGTGATTGTGGATTGACCTCGATGGACGAGGATTCTGGCAGGCTGTGAGTTATCACCAGGTACCTCATCTTTGTTCTAACTGTCATAAGATTGGACATGAAGTTAACGACTGCAGGAAGATCCAAAGCAAGGTTAATCATCCTCCTATTTTACCAAAGAATCCTATTAGGAGTTCAAAAGATAGCTATCGACTGCACCTAGTTGACCTTCAACCTGTTCGACAATTGTCTCCTCAGGAGAACAGATTTTCTGTTCTTCAATCGATGGATGAAGGGATTGACATTGAATCTGGTATGTCCAGTTAGGGGAGGGGTTATGATTCCCGAGATCAGCCTAGCAGCAATAAGCCAGTTGCTGACCTTATAGTAGATTTTAATCCTAATTCAGATTCTTCCCAGTCCAAAGTTGATCTGGATGTTAGCAATTATGAACCTAGTCGTGATGGTGGACAACCTGGAGAGTGTCCTCTTCAACGTGCTGATGTGGAGCTCCTTTCAAACCAAAATGTGATCTCTGATCATGATAGTGGACAACCAGTTGTTTCTTCTCAGCCTGGCAACTGTGTGGTACAAAGTACTTGTGGTGTTAATAGGCCAATAGTTGATCTTGCTCTTAAGGGAGCTGAGGATGATTTAATTGGAAGTGGACACCTCAAGTCAGTAGGGGCAGAAGAGACTTCTGATCCACAAAAGATACTAAAAGTGGGCATCTCCATTGCTGATAAGGCCAAACAAGATAATGTGCTCATGCAAGTTACGGACAGTGGAAAAGGTGTGCATGAAGGGTGTGCTCCAAAAGTTGGGGGAATGATTACACGATCTAAATCTAGATCGGTAGATGACCTCTGACAAGGTACTCAATGATAAGTCCCATTTTAATCTGGAATATCAGAGGAGTGGGTAATTCTAGCTCCCGAAGAAGTCTTAAGAGATTGGTGCATAGTAATAAGGTCTCCTTGGTAGCTATCAGTGAGCCAATGCTGGATGCTGGGAAAGCTTCAAAACTGGGCAGGTTTATCAAATTACAGAGGTTTGCAGTCAACTCTATTGAAGATTCTAGGATTTGGGTTTTCTGGCATGAGAGCTGTAAGTTGGAGGTGATCTCTTCTTCCACCCAGCAAATCTCTCTGGTTCTTAAGAAGGGGGATGACACCATCATCTTTTTTTCCTTTGTGTATGCCTCCTGTAATTCTGTCCATAGATTGGACCTTTTTAATGAATTACTTACTCTTGCTGCTTCTATTTCGGTACCCTGGGTGGTAGGAGGAGATTTCAATTATGTAATGAGGCCGTCAGAGAAGATGGGTGGAGCTACTCCTTCTCTGGCCTCCATGGCTGATTTTAATGCATTTGTTTGTTCAGCTGGGCTTTTTGATGCTGGCTACTCAGGAGAGGCTTTGACTTGGAACAATAACTAAACTGGATCAGCTAATATCCAAGCTCGGCTAGACAGAATTCTACTAAATAACCAATGTCAGTCAGGTTTACCTCAGCTATTGGTGAAACATCTTCCCAGAGGCCCCTCTGACCATGCTCCTATGTTAATGTCCGCTGGAAGTCAATCCCCTGGCCCCTCCAGATTTATTTTTCAAAAGATGTGGTGTTCCCACACCTCCTTCATTCAAGTTGTTTCTGATGCTTGGAGCCAATGCCAGGTAGATCATCCTAATGCTATGGTTAGATTATGTTCAAAGTTGAAGGCTGTTAACATTTCTCTTTGCAAGTGGAATAAGGAAGTCTTTGGTGATGTAACTATAAATGCTAAGCTAGCTGAAACTAAAATGGAACTCAAACAAATGGCCTATGATCTGGTTCCATCTATTGACAATAGAAGCGAACTAAATGCAGCTAATGCTAAACTACGTCAGGCTTTACTCAGGGAAGAAATTTTTTGGAATCAGAAATCTCGTGTAGATTGGATTGAGAGTGGTGACAGGAATACTTCCTTTTATCATTCTGTCGCACAATGTCATCGCAAGAGGAGTTTTATTAGAAGATTAAGCTTGGGGAGTCGGACCAATGGTGTGATGATCAGGCCACCCTGCGGGACCAGGCTACTATGTATTTCAGGAATCTCTTTTCATCGGAGGAACACTCTATTGACATGACCATGCTGGATTGCATTCCTCATTGTATCACTGTGGAGCAAAATAGCTTGTTATGCTCTGTTCCAGATGCTGAAGAAGTCTGTGCAGTAGTTTGGGCTCTTAAAGGTTCCAGCTCGCCTGGTCCAGATGGATTTTCAGGTGACTTTTACACAACAACATGGGAATTCATTGGAGATGATGTGATTGCAGCTGCCCAAAGTTTCTTTAGGGGTTTTCCCATTCCTAGAGGTATGGCCTCCTCTATTATTACTTTGATTCCTAAAGTGCAGGAGCCAAAGTCATTCAATGACTTCCGCCCCATCAGTTTATGTAATTTTGCCTACAAGATTATCTCAGCTATCATCTCCAAGCGTTTAGCTCCGATCTTGCCCAATGTAATATCCATGGAGCAAGGGGCTTTTATCAAAGGCCGCAATATTCTTGATAATGTGGAGCTTGCTAGACAACTTGTGGTGGACATTGACAGGAAAGTTAGGGGGCATAATGCTATTTTTAAACTAGATATGGCAAAGGCATATGACAGGATGGAGTGGGATTTTTTACTGGCTATTCTGAGGAAGTTTGGATTTTGCACTAGATTTACCTCTCTTATTGGTATGATTTTATCAAATTGCTGGTTCTCTGTAAATCTTAATGGTGCCATGGCAGGTTTCTTTAAGTCGAGTAGGGGTATTCGACAGGGAGATCCACTTGCTCCCTACCTTTTTATACTTGCTTCTGAAGTGCTCAGCCGAGGTCTAGCTGCATTATTTCAGTCTGGCTCTCTGAGGGGATACAATGGCCAAGAAATTTACCTCAAGTCTCCCATCTATTATACGCGGATGACACCCTTATTTTCATGAATGCCTGCAAGTAGAATCTGACTTTACTCCAACAGTTTATTGCTAGATATGAAGCTAGCTCTGGCCAGAAGGTGAATGTAGGCAAAAGCAGTATTATTGTAGCTGAGAAAGTCCCTCTTTCTCTCAAGCAATCCCTTCATTTGTTGACTGGGTATAAGGCCCAATCTGCTGGATTCAGCTACCTAGGAATTCCTGTTAAAAAAGGGAGATATAAGTGCTCAGACTTCAAGTACATTATGGATAAAGTGTTACAGAAGCTGGAGAGGTGACAGTCTAAGCTCCTATCTCAGGCTGGGCGAGCCATTCTCATTAATTCTGTGCTTCGGAGTATCCCAATATACCTAGCTTCAGCTTGTGCCATTCCTAAAACTATCATTAATATAATTGATAGAATATGTGCCAACTTTTTCTGGTAGGGCTCTGAAGTTTTGAGGCGTCGCCATTGGGTTTCTTGGCAGTGCATCCAGAAACCACAATTAGAAGGAGGTTTAGACATTAGGGACCTTAATCAGGTTCAGGTTTTCTTGGCCTCCAAAAGTCTGTGGTCTATTTTGCATGGTTCTTCTCTTTGGTCCTCATATGCTCGACAGAGGTTCATCAAAACCAGCTTGTTTGACTGCCGAAGGCCTTTCCCAACTGGTATGCCACTTAGTGTGTTTCAACAAGCTAAGGAACTCATTATAAACAATTCAAGATGGCTGATTGGTGATGGGAATGAAGCAGACTTTTGGAAAGATAACTGGACCGGGAAGGGGCCTCTTATCCACATAGTTCAGTAGGATTTTGTTAACAGAATCCAGGCTATGCCCAGGATGTCTGTCAGGGAGGTTATCTTAGACCCCCACCATGTAGCCAGGTCTTTCCTCAACAACGCTTATTGTCTTCCCAATGTTCAATTGAGTATAGGGGCAGATCTCTGTATCTGGACTGGTATAGCTGCAGGAAAATTCACAGTTAAGTCTTCTTACAACTTGCTGAGGACCACAGGGATAGTCAGGCGATCGTGGGCTAAGCTCTGGCACCCAAGTATTGCCCCGAGGGCTGCCATGTTTTTATGGAAGCTCCTCCATCGTGCAGTACCGGTGGATTGTAGGGTGGCTGAGTGTGGAATCCCTTTGGCTTCTAAATGTGTTTGCTATAAATCTCCTACCCAAGAGGATTTGAATCATGTTTTTATTAAGAGTGAGATGGTAGTAGACCTATGGAACTGGATTTCTCCCCTGTTAAGTGTCAAGATAAACTTGTCTAATCAATTAACTATTCGATGTTGGAACATTTTGGCAGGTTCTAGTTTGCGGTAAACCTACAGTTATGTTGGCATGTATGCTGTCATTTTGATTCTGTGGTCCCTCTCTCTCATCCCTCCCCTCTCTCTCTAAGGGGCGTCCCCCCATCTCTCTCCTCCACCCCAGAAAATCATGGTGAACAAAATGGCGAGCAGTAGGACCCTCGGAGAAATGTGAAGGGGTAAGTGATGTCCCCATCAGAGGTGCTTGAGACGTAGTGTAAGATGTTAGTGGACGCATCTGGTTTCTTCTTTCTGGTGGTCTTCCTTCCTCCTATCACATGGCTAGCTGAGGTTTACTCTATTGGTAGATTTAGCTTCTGATGCTATTAATTAAATGTAATTTGGCATGTTTGCCTGTTTAGATTGGTTTTCCTGCTTTGCTATAACTGTGTTTTAATTGTGCCATTGCCTGTTCACTGCTTTAAATGCATGCTCTAATTATCTTTATTACTGTGTGCTTGCGTATTTAGTGCGTGGTAGGGATCCGCGTGACCCCTACTGAGTCTGGCTGTGACTCACCCTTCCTTCCTACAGGTGAGCTGTCCCAGCCACCCGCCGGTCCCTCGCTTATTTTTGGAGACCGTGCCTAGAGCGCCAGCCGTGTCCGTTTGTCCCAATGTACTTTTGTCTGGGGTATGCCCCGTGTAGTTGTACAGTGGGACTGTTGTGTTTGTGGTCGGACTTGTATATTTGTAAATTCTAGACTATCATTTATAATTATCACTATGATATACTTCTTTTAATTACTTTCGCACTTTAATTTAATTTTCTGCTCTAATTAATATTGCGCGCGATGTAATTCTAATTGTTTATACGTCTCCTCAACAACCCCCACTAACCCTTCAGGGACCTCATCAGCCTCTTGGGTGGCGTCCTCAGTTCTTGGTAGCAGTAATTCAATACTTGTATCGGGTTATCGGTACCTTGATCTCTGGGTCGTTACACTCTTCCTCTAGTCAGTTGGAAGGAGAGGAGGTTGAATCCACGACGTTTCCTGCACCTCGTTCCTTAAGCGCGATCAAGTCTTCATCCTTTTCCAAGGTACACGGCGTCATTCCTTTTATCTTTTCATCCCTTTGGCGTTGTTAACCCTTGGTGGCGATCACGGTATGTTTTCCTACTTATTCATCACCCCTTTATTCATCATACTTCCATGCTTGTTCATGCTCATATACATACAAGCATAGCATAGTTTGGGGTGGGGATAAAGGGTGATACATAAACTATCAATAATCTACAATCGTGACTCTCAAGCAATATACCTCAGTGATCAGCGGAGCTAGGTTCTTAGTCGATACACCTCAGCGGTCAATCGACACACTAACAGGTACCATCTACCACCCAATGACAGTTATATGGCTAACATCATTTGTGGTTGTTGTACTCTTTAAGGGCCAAAAAACCTCAAATGTGGCTATTAAGTTGTGATGCTTAGATGGCAACATCAATATTTGGCCATACACCGCAAGGGTCGGCCGAATATGATTCCAAGCCAACATGCCACTCTAGGGGCAAATCCAACAACTTCAGGCCAGACACCTCGCTGAGGCAGGTCTCCAGCAACCTTAAACCAAGATGCCTCTCTGAGGTAGGTCTCCAGTAGCCCCCGACCAAGGCACCTCATCGAGGCAGGTCTCCAGTAACCCCAGACCAAGAGGCCTCGTTGAGGCAGGTCTCCAGCAACCTCAGACCAAGATGCCTCACCATGGTAGGCTCCAGCAACATCAAGCCAAGATACCTCGACAAGGCAGGCCCCTAGCAACATGCCGTCAACACGCCTCGCCGAGGTCGACCGCCAGCAACACCAGATCAATAGGCCTTAACGATGTTGATTCCCAGCAACACCAGGCTACCATGTCTCGCCGAGTCTCACCTCCAGCAGCATTGGGCCAACACACCTAGCTGTGGTAGGTCTTGATCGACAGCAAACTAGTATGCCTCATTGAGGCAAATCCATGACACAGCTCCAGCTACAAGGCCTCAGAGGTGTAACCAGCCCACCCCATAGGACGGTCGATATAAGGCCTGGCCAAGACACCCCTACAGGCGGTCAACAAACAATGCCAGCATCCGACGAAAAAATCAACCACCACAGCTATGGCAAGCCGCTAGTGACCAACCACAGGTGTCATCACAAGGCCTCGGTCAGAGCGGCGGCCATCTCGACGCTAACCAGCAATCCCAGAAGCTGAGGGATAGGTGGCCTTCTTATTCCCAAGACCAGGAAGTCTCAAACCCCTCCTACGCAGCATCGTTGGTTACAACCAGGCTCACAAGGGGACAGGCCAAGGAGTGAAAAATACTCATAGCACTCCTTGACATAGACAAGGTGAAAAACTTGATAAAACACAAATCTCAGTCTACAAGTCCACCTCCGGGGGCAAGACATGGTTCCCAATAGTGCAACTTCAGATGATAAAAGGGAGCCACAAGTGGTCTCCCACCACTTGCCAGCCACCCTACGAGGCGTGATGGGCTCGACGGACCTGGCTTCCCTCAAGTCACCTCTCCTCAGAAAATCCACAAAGCCCGCTACACAAGGCAGGGCCCTAGACAAAGAGAACAAAGCCAGTAGCATTATTACGCCAGGCTCCCCTGGCCTCTTTTCACCATCGACATTGGCGTCCAGCCCAGTCACACTGTCAACTGCGGAGATGGCCACTTATATGGAGAGTTGGGCGCCCATACTGAATTACTTCTGCGACGCGGGCCCTGTGCACCACTCCCATAAGCCCAACACGTGAGATAAATGGGAACAAAATTCCTAAGATGCGGATCATGGGCTACAACTTCAAGCACATTGTGCGTATCCAATACATGCCATGTCCACCAGTTCTACGCCCTCAGTGACTTTGGCGAAATACCCGCCAACAACCCAGATCTCTCCAAAATCCAGCTCTACAATCTCTTAGGCTAAAGGGTCATCTTCAAACATGCCACCGTCGAATGGAAGATCGCAACAAGGATGTCACATCTTGAGATTTATGTACAGTGGAAGATATTCAGGAATCATGAACAACCGGCTAATACGCCGCAAGCGAGCAATATAATCAGAGCGCGATCCACACATAAAATGAATGCACAATAATTTTGACAAAACCTTGACTTTTCTCTCTCTTCTCACTCACGCCATCTCACTCTCTCTCTCCCATTCTCTCTCGTTCTCTCATCCCCTCGGCTCCGGCTGCAGACGGAGGCGATCGCGGGTGAGCTGACGACGCTGGGAAGCTGCTGAGACGCGTGATGGAGGTGTGGCATTGGCGCGATCCCTGTTCGTGGATTCAAAGCCAACGTGGGCGGTTCGCGTTGTGATTTTTAGCACAGTGTAGTCGCTTCGGCACTCGATTTCTTCGGTGGAGGTAGGGAGACGAATCACCACTTTGTTCTGCACGTTTTCCCTCTCTCTGTGCGCGGTTTGGTGCCCTATCGAGTAAGATCGGGCCAGTTTAGGGAAAATCGTTATTTTTGGAGTTTGAAGGGTTCGCCAGAAAATGGTGACAGTCTGTAGTATAATTACTATCAAAGTGACTGTCGGGATGTCAGGATCCCGTACCCGCCAGTTTCATGTCGATCTGTTGTCATTTGGGGCTGGTAGGAGTCTGGGAATCCCGGTGACCCAAATTGGGTATATTCGTCAGAATTGCCCCATTTTCGCGATTGGATACGTGCATGTGCCGTTTTTAGCTTCCAGATGTCTTCTGCGATTGTGTAGCTTTGTTTCCCCTGCGCTTCGGCGTGAATGGGGCGTGGAACGGGCCGATTCGGCCATTCCACTATTTTTCTTACTAGTTCGGTGTAACGGTCGTACTAGAGACCGTCACATTGTGTGATGGTCCTACGATAGACTACCACAACCGTTGGTCGTTTCGGGTTCTTCGAGGCTGGGTTGGTGTGACGGACCAATATAGGACCGTCACATGATTGTAACGCGCCAATGGAGGTGTGTCATAGTGTGATCTTTCCCGAGGATTATGCCTGACAATTCCTCGAAGATCGTGTCTTCCTCGAAGACTATGTCGATCGGTTGGCTCTGATGGACCTCCCCTCATGCGTCAGCATTCTGTAACACACCTCCTTGAGGCCGTTACAGTTGTTTGACCGATGTTTGGTTGGGTGGTGTTGCTATAACGTACCAACCCCCATGCGCCAGGGTTCTGTAATGCGTCCCTACTGGGCCGTTACATGCCCTTTTGTCCGGGTCTTGGTCTGTTGGCCTTGACGCCCCTTTCCTGGTGCATCAGGGAGTGTAACGCCCCTACAGAGGTGCGTTATAGTCTTGTTGGCCATGATGGCCTATGTTGTATGGTGTTCGTCTGTTGTCAGTCTGTCTTAGGTTTGTGTTCTAGGGCAGTGTCTGTGTGTCGGTGGTTTCTGGATCAATCAGTTCAGGTGACTGGGTGCGGTCTTTTCCCTGACTACGATAGTCCCCTAATGACTCAATCTAGAATTGCCAGCGTCCTTATCTCTGGTCGCATAGCGACTATCCCTTGACTGCCAGGTTCACCTAGCGATTAAGTGGTGGTTCACTTTGCCTAGAGTGTCATCTCCTCTACTTGTGTATTGCTGTGTGGCGTGTCTAATTCTAGTCAACCTGGTGAGACCAGGGGTTGACAGGTGACCTTGTCTGTGTCTCAACAGTTTTGTCTAGTTGGAGATAGTGTTCTGGATGCCTCGGGGTACTGTCCTACCTTGGTTGCATGTCCAGGTGTCTTGAGGGTTCTTGGTGTCCCCTCGGGTCTCTGTGAGTCATTTCCTGTGGAGCGTTGTTTCCTTTGGCTTAGGAGTAGACTTCAGCTGTCTGTGACGATCTTACCTCTGAGTCGTGAGACTCAAAGATCGTTACATGAATAGGTCTAGCTGCCTTGTCCAGAGTCTGTCGACAGTTTCTTAGGCTGCCATTAGTACTTTGTAGTACAAGTGATAGTGCATGATTAGCATGTCTGTACTTCAGCACTCGTGTTTTGAGTCTTTGTGTCTTGTGAGCCTCCACTAGTCGTAGCCTTACAGCACGCTTTGGTGTGACGGCTCTTACAGTGGGGCACTTTCCCGATATACAGTTCTTAAGCTAGTTCTGTGGGCCCCCGATCCAACCGTAGCGTCCTTCAGAGGGGGAATACTAGCTAGAGGCCTAGCCTAGGCAGTGGGCCAGTGTGTGCACATGTGGTCAGGGGCTTTGGGCTTGCGTCATTAGACGTGACCCTGACTAGTCATTCGCGTTATGGTACTATTCTGGTTCTGGAAGTGTCTTGGTCTCGGCCTAGTCCTTGCGATAAGGTACGCGGACAAGACACTAGTAGGCGCAGCATAAGACGTCAGTGGACGCAGCTGGCTGTTATTCTAGTGAGGGGTACTCTAGTCATGTGGCACGTGACTCTCCGTGATTCTCTTCGTGTTTCTTGTGCATCATGACCTCCCAGGTTAGCCCTCTCGTGGCTTTTCCTGAGGTCAGTGTCTATTGCCTGCACGACCTTCCGATCGTGTGTGGGGCAATGTGCACGATGTGGTAGTCGTGTTGTCTGTCGTCTGTCTAGGTTTTCCTAGGTTTCCTTGTTGTTCTTGTATGTCTTCGCTTTAGGCCTGGCATCTTGTCGGCGGATCGGCAGCTCCTGACTTCGTCAGATCAGAGTCTTCCCTTCTGTCATTGCTTGGAGTAGTTCAGGGAGTCGAGGCTAGTTCGACAGTCGTGCCTATTCGGTA
Source organism: Amorphophallus titanum (assembly GCA_024336825.1). Taxonomy (NCBI): domain Eukaryota; kingdom Viridiplantae; phylum Streptophyta; class Magnoliopsida; order Alismatales; family Araceae; genus Amorphophallus; species Amorphophallus titanum. The sequence goes on from JANBPO010009398.1 coordinate 1,941,508, forward strand.
CGACTCTTTCCCTTTCCTTTTTAGCTCCCCCAACTCTTAGCTTGCTCCCTACTCCGGCATCCCTTTCCTTTATAGCTTTGTAGTTTAGTTTTCCTACTTTACAACTGTTGTTACCTGTAGCTTACCTATTGTTACCTGCTATTTTAGCATGTTACTGTGTGTTTTTCAGTGGGGATCCACGTGACCCCTACTGAGCCCGTGACATGAGGCTCACCCTTGCTTTTCAAGTGGGTCATTATTTGTTCTGCTTTCGCGGTTCCTAGTGTGCGAGTTCGTAGTGGCCAGCTGGTACCTTCGTCGGGCTTCCCCCGACTCTTTCGGTACATCTTTTCTGTTCTATCGACTGTATTGTTAGACTTGTCATCTTTTCTTTGGATTGGACTCTGGTATATAATTGTTAAAAGATGACATCACGCCCAAGAGGCGCCACGCATACTGAGCTCCTAGGTAAAATGACGTCCAAGGTAATGAGAATCCTAGAGAAATGCCACGTGGCTATGCAAGAGTAGGTCAAGGAATCTTCCCCGAGAAGGAAGATCTAAAAGGGCGACCAAACCCTTGGGCAAATAAACATTCCCAACAAACACTTCCTCCCGAACACCGAGCACTCTTGCTGCTCGAGAGTGGGGGACTAGTGAGGAGGGAATAATCCGCCTAGGCCCAAGGGCCTAACATTGGCTGGCCCAGGGTCCAATTTCGTCCCCCGCACACGTAATTGCCACACGGTTCACGTGACACATGATCTGGGAGCCACAATGGTTGAGTAATAGACATCAAGAGGCGACCCACGTCCCCTCGCTTCCAGTCGAGCGAAAGGCCAAGTGTCCCACAATCCCACGATCCAGTACAACCACTCTTCCATCAAGTAAGATAAAGCAGTTGACGAAGACGTGCTCGAGGAGACCCTATAAAAAATTCCCTGGCCGAACAGCCAGGGAGTAAACATTCTAAGCCTCTAACACCCTACGCTCACTATATTTTTTGCTCTACTCATCCTTTCAAGCACTCCCATCATCACCTGAGCACTTGATGTGGGACGACCCAAGGATGCAGTGGGACGACCCGAGTGATCCTTGGACCTAGCCTCGCAAACACATACGCAGGACAACGGACTCGATTTCGACGGCTGTACTCACTCGGTGGGCACTTGTTCCCGAAGGCAATTCGGGGATGGTAACGAGGGTCCGGTGCGGGACCTTGCTGTTCCAAGGCTTGGCACGGCGCAGGCTAACCCCCAGAGGGGTTGGGACTCCCACGTTTCGTGGGCGGCCAGCACGACGAGGGCGTGGGTTATGTGGAGGTTCGCTCAACTCTCACCGCGGTGGGGATCACAAGTATGTAAAGTGGAATGGGGGCCGAGCACTCTCTTACCGTCCGACGGGCAGCAAGATATGATACTAAGCAAAGAAGATACCAAGAAGGGCTAACCATGCGCTCACCTGATCGGTTTGAAGAAACTGACCCCGGCCAGAGACGAGGGCGAGCGAGGAAGCGTGGGTTCCCTACCCGCACGCTGCGCCGATGCCGCTTGACCTGCGATGTTTAATTACAAAACTACTCCTCACGCAGGAGAGTTAGACATGGGGTAGGGAAGTGAATTAGTATAGCTAAAACTACCTCCACGCAGGAAGGGGCAATTAACTGGCTAGGTGGGGAGGGGGTTCGATGGCGTGATGGAGGTGGCCAGAATACCGGTCTGCACAGTCACCGACGCAAGTGGTCTGCTCTGGTACCAGCAACTTGTCAGGATGAAGCTCCCTGCCCGGATGTCTGATGAAGGCGAGGTCGGCGTTGCTGGAAAGCTGCTCGCCTTGTGGTGCACCAGGAAGAAGAATCGCCTTGATCGGAGCTAGGACGAGTCAGGGACGCCGAATCCCGCGGGACTGCGCATACACTTTCTGCAGGGCTCTTGTTCGGGGCAGTGCTCTCGGCTGGGCTGTCGGATCGAGTCGAGACCGCCTTTGCTGGAAAGAGGGTCAACTCTAGTTTGTCTCCACCAAAAATCTCCGTCGAACTCGACTAGATGACTCGGTGAAAGTTCCTGAATGCCGGCAGGGTCGAACTGAATGTTGGAACAGGAATCAGGTCCGACTCACCGGGGATGTAACTTGTAGGTCCGATGCTGGAATGGAACGGGACTGGATTTGACACGAAGAGGGACGCCTCAGGAACGCTCCAAAGCTGGAATGGTCACGTTCAGAGGCGGGAAGCACCAGTACCGTCCGTCCTCGGGAGGTCGCGCAGTCGAGGCCGCCGGTCGAACAGAGATGCCTTACCGTGGATGTAGCTCCTAGCTGGGAGATCGGATTGGGACGAGAGCGATCTTGGAGGGAAGCTGGGCGACCCTAGTTAAGCTCCACCAAAGGGCAGAGTCAGAAGGTGTGGGAGGAGGTCGTGACACCCTCTGTGGTCGATCGCCTTGCTGGGACGCAGTCCGATCTTCCTGCTGAACAGGGTCGGCTTCCCAGGGACGATGCTCTCGAACGGGGACTCCGAATGGAGCGGGACCGGTCTTGACTGAAAGCTGGATGACCCTAGTTGACCACCACCAGAGGGGAAGGCTAGAAGATAAGGGAGGAGGTCGTGGCAACTTCTGCAAACTGATATGGTCGCTGGTCGGAGCCTGTTTACACAGTTGGACGAGAACGACTCTTCCGAGCAGCTCCGACGTCGAACGAGTGCACGATCTACCATCGCGAAGCTTGCTTGGAGTAGAATCCTCTGATGTATGGCTTGACACCAGGAGATCCTCAAGGGCGGCGGGGGCGACGCTGCAAGAGGGCAGACTGCTCTGCTTCTACTGTAGACTAGGTAGCAGGAGAGATAGGGAAGGAGAATGAAGAGATCAGAGGGAGGAAATGGTGTGGGAGGGAGATGAGGCCTTCCCTAGTGTGAGGGGGGTGGGGAAGGAGGGCTTTGACCTAGAGAATGGGGTGAGGAGAGGGCTGGGGTCGCAGCTAGCAGAGGGAGGAGAGAGGGGGGCGCAGGTTGACCTAGGGAGCGGAGAGTTCTCCCCTAGTTTGAATTGGTTTTACTGGTGGTGGTTAATGGGGGGGCTTGGAGATGTGAAAAGGTGTCTTGGGTGGTGAAGGGGTGTATTGGGAATGGGAAGGGGTGCTTGGAGGAATGGGATTCTCCCTTGGAAGAGGGGAAGAGTCTTGGGGGCTGTGGGAAGATTAATGGGAGAGTAATGGAGGGGTGGGGAATATGAGGGGTCAAGGTCATGTGGAAGGTGAGGTGGCAGGTGTGGGATGATGTGGCCTAGGAGGATTGGGCTGAGGTGGAGGAGAGGAGAGAGAGGGGGGAGGAGAGAGAAAGTGGCACCCTTGGCCTTGAGAGAGAGAGAGAGAGAGCTAGAAGAAGGGGGAGATAATTCTCCAAAGGGATTTGCCTCCCAAGAGCTGTAAGGCTCCGAAGGGATAAAAGGAGTGTGCGGAGGTGTGTGAGAGTACATTGAACTTCTAGATAAGGTAGTAAATAATTACTATATTTTATCAGGATTGTTAAAATAGCAAAAATAAAATTAGATTTTCTATAATAAATAAAAACTAGCTACAACAGCTAACAGAGTCCAGTCCAACTAAAGACAAGTATAGTCCAACAGAAAAGGGAACGTACCCTCACGTTGGAGGAAGCCCGACACTGGCAAAGCTGGCCACTAAGAACCAGGAACAACACCTCCAGACTACGAGAAAGAAGGGCAATCACACCTGAAAAGTCAGGGTTGAGTCTCGTGTCACTGGCTCTGTAGGGGTCCCGTATATCCCCACCAAGAAACCAAAGCGGTAATAGTAGTAACAACAACAAGAGCAACAACAGTAAGAATAGCAGGAGCAGGAGTAACAACATGGAAGTAAAGAGGAAAGCCGCACAGGAAAAACCATGACAGTTGATAAAATCTCGGCCCTCTAAACTACTCCTAATCGAGAAAGGCACAACTTCCCACACACTTGGTAGGGAGTTGCCAGACTAACCACAAGAAAATTTGATTACATTGTCATAACATGTCATATTGCAACAGACGTGTAGGCTCCACATAACACTAACCGAAACACCGGCGCACACACGACCTCACCGTCATGTCTGCTACACTAGCCGTGGTAAAGCCAGACAAAGACTACTCGAAGCACTACGTCAACCATGACAGAGAACCAGTCAAAAAATCACAAGTCATGTGTCATGTGACAGAAGCACCTCCTCACTAGAAGCAAAGCCAGAGGCATCCACTAACGTCTTACACTGTGCCTTAAGTGTCTCATACTCATCTCAAATACGGTGACTGAGACACTGTACCAAGTACAAGTAATAATAGTAACGAGTGACTAGTCAGGGTCATGCCCATCGACGCTCGTCCAAATGCCCCTGACCACGTGTACACACACAGGCCCAATACCTTGAGCCAGGCCTCTAACTAGTTTTCTCCCCCAGTAGGATGCTACTATAAAGCAAGGGAGCCCACGAAAACTAGCCTAAAAATCGTATCTCAAGAACTCGCCCCGCCACCACTCCAAGCTGGGCCGACACCAAGTGTCGTCAGGCTACGACTAGTGGAGGCTCACTAGACACAGAGACTCTCCAAAAGAAACTCCAAAGTGTGGACATAGTAAACACTCACCTGTAACATGCACTATGAAATACAAGGCACAAGGCAGTACACAGACCTTCCACTAGGCTCAGGATAGACAACTAGACCTACATACAACGATCCTTGAGTCACATGACTCAGGTAAAGATCATCACACAACATGGCAACATACCGTTAATCCACCTAGTCCCTAAGCAAAATACGATAAAACACAAGTCCCCAGGCCCTAGGATGCACATAGGACTCTTGACTTTGTATAACACAATTCACGGCACATGGGGGAACATCAAAGCCCTCAGACCAGATAAGAACATAAATCAAGGTAAGATAATACCTCCATGCGCCTAAAACCAAAGTCTCTATCCATACAGGATAACTGAGACGCTTATGAGGTCATGGGTCAACCACTGGGTCACAACTGGGTTGACCAAAAACTATGATGACCCTCGAAATCACACAAAACACTACTCGGACTCATGGCCCATTAGAACACCGTATAACACGGTCACAACCCTCATAGGACGTCCACGACATCCATGCACAATAGGCTAACCAAGCGGTCAAAGTCAAGTGAATAATCATGGAAGAAATAATAAACACTACTTAGGATGAGACCACTCTTCCGGGATCCCTCGACACACAATTATGACTCTCACCGAATACCCAAGGCATTCGTCGAGCCAACGCTGACAAGGCATTGAATGCTGGGTTCACCGGAGCCCAAGACAACTCACATAAAACCCTGGAAATAGAAGACCATTATCGCGGTGCAAGCCTGCGTCGTGATGATGAACATGTCCAAATGATGCATCTCGATGGCAAGTGAACGCATCCAACTATTCAAGCGTGTCAACGCGTTGACGCAACACAAGCTAGGGTTGTGTTAATAGACGTAGCCATAGCCTACAGCACATTAAGCCAAGAACGCGGCTGAAGACTCGAGCTCGTTAATCAAGATCGCGACTGACACCTTGGTCGCATTCTTCAGGATCACGTCCAACACTGGGACCACGTCCTTTTCCGCTTCACCGCCCCATTGTTCATCTTCTTAGATGAACACGGTTGCATGATATAGCGTGTTAATCGACGCGCCCCGTGGGAGCTCCACGTTAATACGCCGAACCTAGGAACTAGAAAAATCAACAGAAAAATGCCTTTTCACCCCCCAATCGTCTCCAAAATGATGACGAAACATCCAAAATCACTCTCTCATCCTTCCACAAGTCGGAAGGGATCAAACCACACCCAAAATGACATGATATGGGTGATTTTCCACAAATCAACCTAAAATGACTTACGAGGGAAACTAGACTCCCACCGGCCCCAAATCTCAACCAATCGCCACGAAGCCAGTGGGGATGGCATCCAGACATGCTAGGGGTTCGAATGAAACCAAGTGTACTGAAAACTGTCGCCTAGAATGGTGAACTCGGCTCACACCCCCCGAAGTATGCATCACCCTAAACAAAGTAAAACCTACTCGTATGCGTGCCGTTCGGCTCCAAATCGTCAAGAAATGTAGAAAAAGAGTAGGGCATCTATCCCCCTACTCCACTGAAGATCTCACGCACCAGAATGGCCAATCCATGCCAAAAATAATCACACGAGCCATCCATGCCCGCTTTGAATCCACGAATGGGATCGCGCCAATGCCACGCTCCGATCTTCACACCATCACACTCCAAGTCAGCTCCACGCTGTCGCCACCTCACCCAGCTCCACCACGGTCGCATGCCCGGGGGAGAGGAGAAATGGGGAGAGAGAACAAAGGGGGAGAAATGAGCACGTGAGGCCCAGGGGTAGGCGTGTCGGGTGGAACTGATGAGGGGCCGGGTGCTCTCCCATTCTCTTAAGGCCTTTCTTTTCTTCTTTTCCTTAACTTTATGCAGTTTGCATGGGTCTTCTCTTCCTTTCTCTTAAGTATCTTCCCTTTTTTTCTTCTTTGCAGAACGGGTGTTCGAGTTGCCTAGTCATCATTCGATCCAGTTCTCTTTGCATTGATCATAGTTCCCTTACCCTGGTCGGAGCAGTTTGCCATTGTTCATTTCGTTTGTTTGTTGCTTCCTTTGGTCCTTTAACTTATTATTATCCCATTTGTTTGTTGCTCCCTTTTGTCTTTGTCATATTATTATTTCTAACAAAAATTTGACATCTCCCCTTGACCCGAGCATAAGGGAGATACAGGGAACACGCCCACATAGAGTGGCGGAACCCGGTAATGGGAGGTGGGCGCCCGAGAGCGGCAACACCTTTAATAAAATCTCGGGAAAACTCGAGAAAACTATCAGAGGGAAGACTCCAATAGGACTAGTTAGAGGTGCACTGGGGGAGGCTTGGCTAGAGCTGTGCCGGGCTGGCACCTCAAAGGGGTTGGGCGTGCCGGGCAAGGAAGGGCTAGAGTGTGCCGAGCTAAGGGGCACAAGGGCTGTGCCGGGCATAGAGGGCAGGGGCGTGCCGGGCAAGGGTCAAAGAGGCCATGCCGGTGAACGGGTGAGCCGAGGACTGTGTCAGGGAAGGCTCAAAGGTGTTGAGGGTACACCGACTAGCGACTGTATCGGTAAAGGGGCTGTACCTGTAAAGGGGTGATCTGGGGCTGTGTCGGGGGAAGACTCCAAGAGGCTGTGCCGGTGGTTGGGCTGTATCGACGTGGAGGGAACCAAGGCGTGCTGTCGAAGGAGTGTACCGATGGGGGTCAGCCTAGGGTGTGCCGCTGAGGGCTAGGGAGGCTGCACCGGGCAAGAAAGGACATGGGCCCACCGGGCAGGTTCAACTGAGGGTTGTTGAGGGTGGAGAGGGTATTGGACCGGAAATATTGGGCTGGCCGAGTCCAGTGAGGGCTTGACTGGAGGAAGGAGGGGCCAAGGAAGCTGCTAGGCATGGACGTTCAGAGGTACAGGAAGGGCATGAATGAAGATCCATGGCCCTGTAGGGAGGCTAAAACGCCGGGGGAGGAAGAGCACGATCAAATACGAACGTCATGACGCACATCAAACACAAAGATGGTGAGAAAACCCAAAGGGGAGGACTTTTATTCATGGAGAGGAGGGGCCATGACCGGCCATGTACACTTCAAACATCAGAGTGGAAGATACAAAAAGATGGGAGGAGGAAGAAAGGGTAAGAAGAAGAAGAAATGGGGAGTTAGGGTTGAGCAAGGGCGATGGCTCCCCGCTCTCCCACCTCCCTTACAGCAGAACTCTCTCTCTGTCTCTCTCTCTCTCTTCTTACTCTATCTCTCATCGGTGGTCGTCGGAGGGGGAGAATCCCATGGCGGAGCTCCCTTCTTCTTCTTCTCTTCCTCTTCTCTCGAAAGTGGTGGCTCTGTGCTTCCTCTCTTTCTGCGGGCATCTCCCTTTGTGGAGTGCTTTGTCTATCTCTGGTTCACCGAAGAAGAAGGGGCTTTTATACCCCAAAGGCAGTGGGTGTCGAGCGCAAGTGGTAGAGGTGGGAATGGGCTGGCATTGATGGGGATTTGACTTCCCCTAGTCCCTGGACAGTAGGGCGTAGGTCACGTGCCCTCGTGCCTGGCCAACACCTTAGCTAAGTAGGTGCGCGCTGGGGATCTGTAGGGAGATGGCGTGAGATCTGATTTACCGGATGTACCACTGGAGGGAAGCCACAGTGTGCCGCTAGAGAGCTTGGACACTGTGCCATTGGAAGACGTAGCGAGTGTACTGCTGGGAGGCTCTCAGGGCGTGCCGCTGAAGGGCTGGACGGGTGTACAGGTGGAGGCACTGGCAGGTGTGCCACTAAAGGGGGGTTTCCACAGGTGTGCTGTTGAGAGGGCACGAGGGTGTGCCGGGCTGGGCGCCTGGGAGGCGTGCCGCGAAGGGCCATTGGCGGTGCACTGGTGAAGGAACCCCACCGGTGTACCACTAAGAGGGCTGCCTAGGAGTGTGCCGGTGGGGAAGCCCCACTGGGGTGTGCCGCTAGAAGGGGGGGCACTGGGTGTGCCGTTGAGAGGTTCTAGCAGGTGTGCCTGCCAGGGATTCACGGCAGGTGTGCCGCTGAAGCCCGAAGGGGCGTGCCGCTGAGGGCTTCAGGGAGTGTGCGGCGGAGGGCGATCGACAGTGTGCCGGCGAAGCACGCTGAGGGCGCGCCGGATAGCGCAGATGCGAGTGTGCCGCTGGAGCATGCTGAGGGCGCGTCGGGCAGTGTAGGCGCAAGAGTGTGCCGTTGAAGGCACAGGAGGGTGTGCCGCTGAAAGCGCACGGGAGCGTGCCGCTGAAGGCTGACAGTCAGGCTATTGAGGGCATGTTCAGGCCCGTTACGAGCACGAGTTGCCATTCATTCGATTTTCTTCGGGGCCCATGGGTTATGAGCTTCCTGGTAGTTGATTTATCTTCACTGTCGTGATTTCGGAGATGGCTTCATGGCAGCGCATGCTTGTTCGGAGAGTTTGGATGGCCCATCTTCTCCGCAGCTTCTTCAGTTGGAGTTGTTGTTGATGCTAGATTGGTCGGGACATATTGACGTGTAATTTTACACGTCTACAAATGCCTCCCACCCACGGGTGACGCGAGCGAAGGATGAGCCGGGTGGTGCCCGTGAGTGTACTGGTTCTTCAGGGTTGGACTTAAGCCCTTGACGTCCGGGGAAGACAAGGCTCTAGCCTGTGCTTTCCTCCTCATGCTCGCGTGTATACACGGGGACGCCCGCCGACACTTGAGAACGTGCGGACGGAACATTCCCGTGTGTGTATACTGGTCATCATCTATTATTATCATATATATATGTTGTGATTATCATTTTTTTTCTTGTCATTCATTCATTTATCATTGTTTTTCGGCGCTTGGCATCCCGTGCTCCCCTCTCGCATCGTCTCTCCCGTGGAGTCGAAGTGTCTTGCCTCTTTCATGTGTCCCACTCGTAAGTCGGTCGTCGTCTCTCTCCCCTCATCGCTCTCCTGTCTCCCATAGTCTGATGGTTTGCATTTCATACATTCATGCATTCATCCACACATAGCACAAGAAAATTAACAGAAAAGAAGAAAAAACAAACTATGTCACTATCATGTCATATCATGTACAAGTGTCTGGAGTACTAGATCAGGCTACCCCCTCTGGCCTATCACTGTCTCCTCCTCCCTCCTGCCTCTTCGACGGCGGGCCCATCGCAGAGGTCGCACCCTCCTCCCTCTCTCATCGCCGGCATCGGTCCTCCTCCTCGTTCCCCTACCACTGAGAGGAAGTGACAAGGTAACGCCTGACAAAGCCGTGAGTGGCCTGGCTCCCGCTCGGGGCCGCACGGCTACCACTCATCTTGCTACAAGACCGGCTGATCTCCTTATATGCTCGTAGCTCACCACGCAGCTCAAACGTCTCCTGCCGGTACTGCTCCAGCTCTGAGGCCGCAGCTCAGAGTCGCTCTACCTCTGCTCGAAGGAGTGTTGCCTCTACTGAGTCTGACGATCCGGCCTGCACTAGCTACTACCGAAGGTGGGCAGCCTTCTCCTATGCGGCAACCTAGCCTCGCTCCGCCTCCCCCCTCGAGTGAACGCTCTGCTCCAACTCACCCCATAGGTGGGTCGCCTCCTCTCTCAGGTGATAGCTCTACGCTAGCTCCTCCCGCAGATGAGTGGTCTCATCCTGAGCCAGTACGAGCTCCTCTCGCAACTGGCCACCCTCGCTTATGGCGGCGGTCAGCTCTGTCACCTACACACAAGCACCCATTATCACCATCAGTCAATTGCATTTAGTATATAAGCGTAATTCACAAGGGAAAGTGTAGGGTGTACCTGCTCAGAAAGTGCTGTCTCAGCCGCCTTGGCCCGCTCTACCATCCGCTGAAACTCTGCCTCCTGCTCTGCTCGGTCAGCTGGAGTCTATGCCGAAGAAGTAGATGGAGGATCGGCCCCCTGTCTCTGGGCCTCCTCCCCTCACTGCAATCAAAAAACTCTAGGTTAGTTATGCCTCAGCATAATCATAATAGGAATGCATAAGAGTCTAAGATTAGCAAACTCACCAGAAGGGCTAAGGCCTGTCGGGCCCCATCATGCTCCCTGATCGTCACCGTGAGGAGCCCCGTCAGCTCCGCAAGACGCCCCTCAGGGTCGATCTGCATTTAGAAGTCCAAGTGTTAGCACATCATCAGATAGAAATCATAAGCATAAGTAAAAGGGTTCAGGTTTGGAAGTCGTACCGGTCAGTGGGCACCTCGGAACACCTGGTCTCGGTAGTGTCAGGCATATGCGGTGTAGTACGCATCGTCACTCTCAGCCAGGGCGGTCACCACCCACTCGAGGGCCATCCAATTGATGATTTGCGTAGCATTTCTCGAGGTCCAATCAAATGCCGCAGACAGGCCCCTCGTCGTCCTCGTGACTGGCTGCCCTGCCTTCTCCAATGCTGGGAACTCCACCGCGGGGTTGATGGACCCCGATGGTCCTCATCACTAGTCTGAAATGTAGTAGCTCCACCACGTTCACACAATGAAGCCACACCTCTCGTCCCGCCAAGGCGAGGGCGCCAACCACCCACGGCTAGTCCTCTTGGCCCTCCTCCGTGTAGGGTGTCCACCTTACCTGCAAAAATTGGAAATTGCATCAGTATCATAATCATATAGGAATGAAGTAGAGAGTCTGAGTTTAGAGTCGTACTGAGGCATACGGTAGAGCATCAATGTCGTCTTGTAAATCCTGGATCTGTCGTCTTAGGGATGCAGTCTCCCGAGGTGCTACCCACCTCCGTGCTATTGGGAGGAGCCCAGGACGAACCTCCTCGCCTCAGCTTAGTGCGCATAGGTACACGTAGGGCCAAACCTACATTACAGTATCACATCTGCATTTAGGAAGCATATAGAAGTCACATAATCAAACCTAGGATAGGAATCATACCTGGAGTAAGGGGGATAAACCCCCGAGCATGGTCCAACGGGCCGTCGAAGTCAGCGTGTCGAACAAAAAGGCGAGGACTACCGCTCCTCACGTGTAGTTGCCCACGTGGTCAAGCTCCTCCAGGAAGGGAAGGAAACGATAACTCATCGCATCCGCCCGGGTGGAGAAGAGTAGTCGTCCGAACAACAGCATCAAGAAATGCCGCAGCACTCGATCGGCCTCCACTCCCGGCTCCACAGCTACCCTAGGTCTGGCCAGGTCCACTAAGCATTGTAGGTGCGACTCCGGCTGCTCTCCTATCGCTATCCCTGCTCGTCGCAACCCCAGGGTGTCATGTAGACTCGCCCGAGGTAGGAGGGTCGACTACCTCTAGGGACGCCGCAGCCCTAGGCCCAGTAGCTCCCGAGCCATCTCTTGGTAGTCAGGATAGGTGGTCCCGCTAACCGGTAGCCCATGCACTCGTAGGCTAGTGAGCCTGGCCACATCCTGTAGCGTGGGGACCATATGCCCCCATGGGAAAAGGAAGGTCCGACTCACTGGATCCTAGCGGTCGTGCAGGGCGTAGAGCAGAGGTGTGTCAAATCGACACACCTCAATGCTCAAAAATGGGGCGAACCCTATGGTGGCCAACCGCTCCCGCTGAAAGTCCGGCAGTGCCAGATACAGTACATGGACCTGCAACCATGAGATGTGGGTCCTGCACTTTCCCTACATTATTCACCCATCTTTAGGTATTTAATAATTAATTTAAGTAAAAAAATCCATTTCTATTAGATGGGTGGCCCCCTTGGGACCACACATCACTACGTGCGGCCTGGATTGGACCGCTCGTGTTCTCCACGTTCTGATGTTGGGGTGGCCCAACATAGGGCACATGTTTGTGGTGCGGTGTGCCTATAGCCGCCTTTCGTACGTCGGTTCTGAGGTTGGTGCAGACTATGCCTGCCCCCGCTCTGACTCTGGTTGATCCAGTAGCCGAGGTATCAATTTTGGAAGCGCTTTCAAAGTACAGCTGCCTTAGAGAGGGCTGCACCTGGCCGACCTCTAAGGTTTCATCTTCAGGAAGCTCTGGTTCCAACGGACAGTCTTCAGGCACTGGATGCTCAGCGAAGAAGTCAGCGATGGCCTGGCCTTTGACAGCCCTTTGTGGCACATAGGAGATATCAAACTCCATAAGGATCACCACCCATTTGCCCAGATGGCCTTTGAGTGCCGGTTGGGACATGATATATTTGAGCAGATCCGCCTTGGAGATCAACCTGATTTCATGTGACAACATATAGTGTCGGAGCTTTTTAACTGTGAAGACCAGCGCCAGGCAGATCTTCTCAATGTAGGTGTATTTCTCCTCAGTCCTGACTAGTCTTCGACTGAGATAGTAGAGGGCTTGCTCCTTCCCTTCATCATTGTTCTGGGCTAATATTGCCCCCAGGGAGTTGTACGTGGCTGCTATGTACAATACCAGTGACCATCCTTTCACCGGTGCGCCCAGCACTGGAGGAGTCTTCAGATAGTCCTTGAGCTTGACAAAGGCCATCTGGCTATCTTCTTCCCAGTAAAAGGGAACATCCTTCATCATTAGTTTGTGAAAAGGCTGGCATCACCCTGACAAATTGGATATAAACCGCCAGATATATGCCAAACGGCCTTGCAGAGATCTCAGCTTGGAGAGGTCCCTTGGCGAGGGTAACTCCTGAATTGCTTTGATCTTTGTGGGGTCTATTTCAATTCACCTATATCTGATAATGAAGTCCAAGAATTTTTCGTTCGATACTCTGAACGCATACTTCATAGGGTTCATCTTCAATTCATACTACTTCAGCCTCTAAAAGACGACTTAGAGGTCCTGCAGATGGTCTTCTTTCTTTCTGGTCTTGACTACCAGATCATCTATATAGCATTCGACCTTGTGGTAGAGCAGCTCATCAAATATTCTGGTCATTGCCTGCTGATAAGTTGCGCCGACATTTTTCAGTCCGAACGGCATCCTCTTGTAGTGATAAATACTCTTGGGAGTCCGTAAGGCAGTGTGGACCAGGTCATGCTCCGTGATCCATTTCTGGTTGTAGCCGGATGAGCCGTCCATAAATGACAGGGCTTCGTGGCCAGTTGTAGCATCAATTATGACCTCCGTTATTGGTATCAGAAAGTCATCTTTAGGACAAGCTTTATTCAGATCTCGGAAGTCTACACATATCCAGATCTAACCATTCTTCTTCTTCACGGGCACAATGTTGGCCAGCCACATGGTATATTGGTTTTCTTGGACAAAACCCACATCAATGAGCTTGTCTACCTCCTTGCAGATCTAGGTGATGAGTTCTGGCCTCATGCGCCACGGTGGTTGCTTCACCGACCGACTTCAGGAGTTATTGCTAGCTCATGCTGTGAGACTGCGGGGCTTAGTCCTGGCATTTCCTTGTAGGTCCAGGCAAAGCAATCCCACTATTCTTGCAACAACTGGATATACAGCTTCTGTTCTTTAGCAGACAACTGGGCACTGAGGAAGGTCGGCCTAGGGTCGTCCTCATCTCCCAAGTTGACTTCTATCAGCTCGTCGACTGTAGCTTGGCCTCTGTCTTCTATCTCTGGGGGCGCCGACTAAAGGTCGACAAAATCTGGAATATCATCTTCAATGTCAAGGACCTCGATCTCTTCATTTGGTTCCATTTGGGCTTCAATAGGGATCTCTGCCCCGACCAGTAGTGGTTGTGTGATCCACTGCCGTTGTAGTTTTGAGGGGTGAGTTGACAGCTCCACCCCCACAGATAATCTTGTAGTCATAGAAGTCTGGTGGTTGTTTATTGTTGAGCTAGAACAGCATTGCAGCTTTGCAATAGAAGGTGAGAAGATCTCGCCTTCTTGAATCGCCATATCCTCAGTAGAGGTGGCCTTTTCCTTTCTAACAACATACATCTCTTGATCGGTTTTGTCAGAAGCCACCCCGATTGGTACGAGAGGTGCTGAACTCATCATTAGTGGGGGTCCACCAGAGGGAGACATCCCTATTTCTTCAACATCTTCGGCTTCACTACTGCTAGCCGTGTCAAATCTGGCTTGAAGGGCCACTTCTTTAGGGTAGACCCGCTCCCAGCATCAGCAAGGAGTCATGACATCTGCATCAGAGTCTCTTGGTCGAGCCAGTTCCCTATTCTCAGCTTCTGCCTGGTACTCATCGAAAGTTGCCCCCAGTGAGTTGTCTTCCATTGGGTAGAAGGCGGAGATGGTGTCCACTTCATAACGCCCACTATAATAGTATTCTTCAATGGTGAATCCCAACCCTAGATGTTGAGAGACACGTCTCAGTTCTTTGTCTAGACTTGCGGGATACCATATCTTCTGGAATGCTTCCTTTTCTTTGCGCGGCTAGTTGGAAGGGATGTGCTGCTTCTGGAACATCTTGGCCATCTATTTTGTTGTGAATGCTAGGCCTTGGACGGGGATCGATGGGTTGTCTATATCTTTGGGAAAAGGACAATCAGTGTCTTCCCAGATAGGATGCTCCTCAGCTATGTAAAACAAGCTACTGGGGCCATCTATCTGCACCACCTCCCATGCTTTGAAGGGCTCAATGGTGACATTATCAAGGCCAAGAACTGGCTTGGTGAGGCCTTCTGGGATTTTGATGTGGTCGTGCTACTGATCGACCTTGACTTCATCAGATCCGGGGTATATGGCAGGAGGTGCTGTCCTGCCCACGTCTTCAGTGACGATGATGTGAGAAACCATCTTGGGTTTGATATATCCACGTGGCAGTGGTGGAAACTAGTTGTCATCAGATGTGCTTTTTGATGCCCTAGTGGGGGTCTTGGCTTCAGAGGTCTTTTGAGACCGTTCTGCATATAAGTTAGCATCTACTAGGTGACACTCGAACACCTCAAATGGGTGGAGGTCAGTAAATATCCTCCCCTCCTTCCCTTACTTTGCCATTTTTCGTGTCTTTTATCTTTTGCATCAGAGTAAGCATGGTGCCGAGGCGGAGGAATCGCTCCCAACAGAGACAGTCGACAGAGGTGTAGGACGAGCAGGAGGAGTAGAGCAGAGTGACACCAGTTACCACTGGGGCAGGGGATGCAGCGAGAGTTCTGGGGGCAGAGGATTTCTTTCGGGGCATGTTTTAGTTTATGACTCAGTAGTTTGGCAGACATGCTGGTGAGGGCTCATCGTCCAGGGGTGTGCCTGGCCGGGCAGTGAAGGACTTTTTGCAGTTCCACCCACCCTACTATGGCGGCCAGCTAGACCCAGATGTGGCTAGAGATTGGCTTGACGAGATGGAGAGAGTGTTCAAATCCCTGAACTGCGCCGATGAGGACAAAGTGATGTTGGCATGTAACCAGTTGCAAGGTACGGCTCGAGCTTGGTGGTCGTCGGAGTGAAAGACGTCCTTTCAGTCTCGTCCACTTTAGCAGATTCAGTGGAAGGAATTCGTCAGGATCTTCGAGTGTGCTTACTGCCCATCCTATGTTGGTACGTAGTAGATGCGTCAGTTTCTGGAGCTGGTTTAGGGTGCCATGTCAGTGTTGTAGTACAGGGCTCGGTTTGTGGAGTTGGGATGCTATGCTCCCCATATCATGGAGAATGAGGAGCTAAAGACCGAGCAGTTCGTTCAGGGCTTGAGGCAGGAGCTGAGGCACCATCTGATAGCAAACACTGCCACTAATTTGGAGACGGCTTCCCGTGTAGCGGCATCATTGGAGCTGGATATGCAGAGGACTTAAGGACAGGTTGGCCAGGGGTAGTCCCAGTCAGGCTGTAGCCAGCAGATAGTTACCCAGCAGCAGAGCACCTTTCAGCCCCTTTCGGGTAGTTCGGGAGCTTCGACTCCAGCGGTGTCAGTGGCAGGTTCTGCGTCTTTAGGCTCCAAGGTTAAGAAGTTCTTCAGGAAGAACTTAGGTAAGAAGCGTAAGGAGGGTAGAGATCAGAGGCATGCGTCTTCAGGTAGTGTTCAGCAGCCGATGCCTTATCAGCGTCAGAGATCAGTTGGTGGTTCGCGAGCGTCATGTCCCCGGTGTGGCGAATCGCATCCAGGCAGGCAGTGCACGGCGCCAGTGATTTGTTTCAGATGTGACCAGGCAGGGCATATGGCGCGTGACTATCCTCAAAGGCCACGTCAGCCACCCCAGTATCCTCAGTAGCAACAGCAGCAGTACCCTCAGCAGCAGTAGCAGTTTCAGTAGCAGGGGCAATATCCGCCACTACCACAGTCAGCAAGTGTGGGCAGGCAGAGGTCTCGAGGCAAGATCACACACATGACTAGAGCAGAGGCAGAGTCGTCACAGCTTGTGGAAAGTAATGTTATGATTTTGGGTTGCACAACTCGAGTTTTGTTCGATTTGGGCGCGTCACATTCGTTTATATCAGATGATTTTGTGCTGAGTGTCGAGGACCCGGTGTCCCAGATGTCGTGTGATTTGGCTATGGAATTACCTTCTGGCGATTTTATGTTCACCTTATATTGCTTCGAGAAGGTTCCAGTGTGGATTGAGGGGTGGAACATGCCAGGCAAGCTTTACGCGTTATGCCTTCGGGATTATGATGTGATTTTGGGCATGGATTGGCCCGAGGCCCATGGAGCGATGGTAGATTACAGATCGAAGAGGGTCTACTTTCAGCCTCCCCATAGACCCGCATTCTACTTCCAAGATATCCGATCTACCTCGCCTCATTTTCTCATTTCCACTATTAGGGCCCATAGGTTGCTTGATGCCAGATGGTAGGGTTTCCTTGCATCTGTGGTCATGGTAGACCAGTCAGAACTGGATGTGGAGGACATTTCAGTGGTGTGCGAGTTTCCCGATATGTTCCCCGAGGATTTGCCTGGATTACCTCCCCAGTGGGAGATTGATTTTATTATCGAGATTGCGCCTGGTACGGGACCTTTGTCGAAGGCTCCTTATCGCATGGCTCCCACTGAGTTGAGGGAATTGCAGGCACAATTACAGGAGTTGCTCACCAAGGGGTATATTCGGCCCAACTTTTCCCATTGGGGTGCACCGGTATTGTTTGTGAAGAAGAAGGACGGTAGTCTGAGATTGTGTATTGACTACCGGCAGCTGAATGAGGTGACCATTAAGAACAAGTATCCGTTGCCACGGATTGATGGCTTGTTCGATCAGCTTCAGTCTACTTGAGTGTTCTCGCAGATTGATTTGCGATCTGGTTACTATCAGCTGCGGATTCGTGAGTCCGATGTGGAGAAGACTGCGTTCAATTCGAGGTACGGGCATTATGAGTTCTTGGTGATGCTGTTTGGGCTCACCAATGCCCCTGCAGCTTTCATGGACTTGATGCATAGGGTGTTTCATCCCTACTTGGATCAGTTTGTGATCGTGTTTGTGGACGACATCCTTGTTTATTCGCGGTCTGCAGAGGAGCACGTGCACCATTTGAGAGTTGTGTTGCAGACTTTGCAAGATCACCAGCTATACACGAAGCTCAGCAACTGCGAGTTTTGGCTTCATGAGGTGCACTTTTTGGGGCACGTGATTTCTAGTGATGGTATTTTCGTGGATCCCACCAAGGTCGAGGCTGTGATGTAGTGGCCAAGGCCGAGGTCTGTGATGGAGATTCAGAGTTTCTTCGGGCTCGTAGGCTATTATCGAAGGTTTATTCAGGATTTTGCTCGCATTGTGGCCCCAATGACTAGACTTTCAAGGAAGGATGTGCCTTTTGTCTGGACTGATGAGTGTGAGCAGAGCTTCATGGAGCTGAAGAGGTTGCTCACTTTGGCACTGGTGTTGGTGTTACCTTCTGGATTGGGAGGTTTTGTATTGTGTACAGATGCTTCCAGGGTTGGTCTAGGTGCTGTGTTGATGCAACATGGTAGAGTTGTGGCGTATGCATCACGACAGTTGAGCTGCGCTGCATCAGCCGCGATCGCCGGGTTGAGTGCGAGGTTGGCCGAAGCGTAAATGTCCGAGCTGGAAATAGGATAATGAAACTACTCAAGAAGCTCTCGACAAAGTTCACAATCGGGGAGATCCTTTCTCTGAGTGAAGAGACCCGACAGGCAATCATCACTGCTCTATAGACGCCTGCTCAACATGAGACCTACTTGGCTGAAGCACTGCCAGAGGCTAGCATGACCTTCACTCAAGATGACATGCTACTCCCTACTACCTGCCACAACAGACCGCTGTACATGAAGGGACACTTGAATGGACGGGAGCTAAATAGAAACCTAGTCGATCCCAGTGTAGCTGTCAACATCTTGCCATACAGAATATATCAGAGGCACTACTTCAACGTGCGCCTTGAAAAAGTCAGAGATATGCATATCGCCGGCTTTAAACAAAAGTGTGAAGTATCGCTGGGAGTAGTAGAATTCACACTCATTTTGGCAGATTTCACTACAAGGGTGCAGTTTCATGTCATTGACTCCCGCACCTTATAGAAAGCACTGCTTGGCCGTCCATGGCTACATGAGAACATGGTGGTGCCCTCCACTCTCCACCAGTGCATCAAATACAGCCTTGAAGGGAAGGAGGAGAGGATATTTGCCGACCTCCACCCATTCGAAGTGTTCGAGTGTCACCTGGTAGATGCTCATCTATATGTCGAACGGTCACCAAAGACCTCTGAAGCCAAGACCCCCACCGGGGAATCAAAAAGCACCTCCGACGATGACTGGTTTCCACTACTGCCACGCAGATATGTCAAGCCTAAGATGGTCTCTCACATCACCATCACCAGAGACGTGGGCAGGACTGCACCTCCCGCCATATACCCCGGAGCCGATGAAGTCAAGGTCGATCAGCAGCACGACCACTTCGAAATCCCAGAAGACCTCACCAAGCCAGTTCTTGGCCTTGATAATGTCACTGTTGAACCTTTCAAAGCATGGGAGGTGGCGCAGATAGATGGCCCCAGTAGCTTATTTTACACAACTGAAGAGCATCCTATCTTGGATGACACTGATTATCATCTGCCCGAAGACATAGAGAACCCGCCAGTTCCCATCCAGGGTCTGGTGTTCACAACAAATCGGATGGCCAAGATGTTCCAAAAGTAGCACATCCCTTCTAGCCAACCACGCAAAGAAAAGGAAGCATTCTAAAAGATGTGGTATCCCGCAAGTCTGGACAAAGAACTGAGACGTGTCTCTTAGCATCTAGGGTTAGGCTTCACCCTTGAAGAATACTATTCTAGTGGGTGCTATGAAGTGGACACCATCTCCGCTTTCTACCCAATTGAAGATAGCTCCTCGGGGGCAACTTTCAATGAATACCCGACAGAAGCTGAACACATGGAACCGACTCGACCAAGAGACTCGGATGCAGAGGTCATGACTCCTTGCCGATGCTGGGAGCAAGTCTACTCTGAAGAAGCGGCCCTTCAAGCCAGATTTGACACGGCCAGCAGTAGCGAAGCCGAAGATGTTGAAGACACAGGGACATCTCTCTCCGGTGGACCTCCACTAATGATGATCTCAGCACCTCTCGTACCAATCGGGGAGGCTCCTGCGGAAACCGATCAAGAGATGTATGCTACTAGAAAGGAATAGGCCACCTCCACCGAGGACATGGCGATTCAAGAGGGCGAGACCTTCTCACCTTCTACTGTAAAGCTGTAATGCTGTTTCGGGTCAGCAGTAGACAATCACCAGTCTTCCATGACTGTATGCCTATCTGTGGGAGATGAAGCTGTCGACTCACCCCTCGAAACTACAGCGGCAGTGGATTTGGTGATAAAACAGTCCACACAACCGCTGCTGGTCGGGGCGGAGATACCTACTGAAGCCCAGATAAAACCAAATGAAGAGATCGAGGTCTTTGACCTTGAAGATGATATTCCAGACTTTGTCAACCTTCAGTCGGCACCCTTGGAGATAGAAGATGGAGGCCAAGCTGCAGTCAACGAGCTGATAGCAGTCAACCTGGGAGATGAGGACGACCCTAGGCCAACCTTCCTTAGTGCCCAGTTGTCTGCTGAAGAACAAAGGCTGTATATCTAGCTGCTCCAAGAATATCGAGACTGCTTTACCTAGACCTACAAGGAAATGCCAGGACTAAGTCCCGCAGTCTCTTAACATGAGCTAGCAATAAGCCCTGAAGCCGAGCCGGTGAAGCAGTCACCGTTGCGCATGAGGCCAGAGCTCATCACATAGATATGCAAAGAAGTGGACAAGCTCATTGATGTGGGTTTCATCAAAGAAAATCAATACACCACGTGGCTGGCTAATATCGTGCTCGTAAAGAAGAAGAATGGACAGATCCAGATATGTATTGACTTCTGAGATCTAAATAAAGCTTGTCCTAAAGATGACTTTTCGGTACCAATAACGGAGGTCATGATTGATGCTACAACTGACCACGAAGCCCTATCATTTATAGATAGGTCATCTGGCTATAACCAAATATGGATCGCAGAGCATGACTGGATCCATACTACCTTTCGAACTCCCAAAGGCATTTATCACTACAAGAGGATGCCGTTCAGACTAAAGAACGTCGGTGCAACTTATCAGCAGGCAATGACTAGAATATTTGATGAGCTGCTCTACCACAAGGTCGAGTGCTATATGGATGACCTGGTAGTCAAGACCAGAAAGAAAGAAGACCATCTGCAAGACCTCCGAGTTATTTTTTAGAGGCTAAGACAGTATGAATTAAAGATGAACCCTATGAAATGTGCGTTCAGAGTATCGAGCGGCAAATTCTTAGGCTTCGTTGTCAGATATCGGGGAATTGAAATAGACCCTACAAAGATCAAAGTAATTTAGGAGTTACCTCCACCAAGGAACCTCTCCGAGCTGAGATCTCTACAAGGCCGCCTGGGGTACATCCGGCAGTTTATATCCAACTTGTCAGCGCGATGCCAGCCTTTTCACAAGGTCTCAATTCATCAGATTTCTTAACAGGGCATTCATTCATCATGTGGCCAATCTTACCACAATAACTAAGAAGATGACCAGAACACCCGGGGGGGGCCTTTTTTGTGGTGACCATATCCCCTCCCCAATTAAAGGAGGCAATCTCCCAACCTTGTCGGCAAGGTGAGACTTTCCTGCGCTGGAGCCTACCTTTTTCTGTCTCCGGGAGAAAAACTGTGGCTGGAGGTGAGACTTTCCTGCGCTAGAGCCTGCCTTTTTCTGTCTCCCGGAAAAATCCTCTTGCAGTGCACTTTCTTCTGGCTCTCGGAGGAAACTGGGTGCACTGAAGACTGCCCTTTTTTTGTCTCCCGGGAAAACTGTACTCCACTATAACACTGCTCCCTTGAGACAGGAAAAAACCTGCTCTGTTGTCTTCCAAGCTCCTGCCTGCTGTGTTGCCCGCAGAGAAAAACTGTCCCCTCTTCTTGCTGGTTACTTGGAGCATTTTATATTGGATTGGAGAGTGGCCGGAGGGCTCACTGTCTTCCTCCTCCGGTGGAATCCCAACAGGTAAATCTCCTCCTCCCTGTCTTTTCCCCTTCCATTAACTGCAGCATTTATTTCTTTCTTTCTTTTCTACTTTTTTTTTTGTAACCGCAGGAGTCATGGGCGGAGAGGCCTCCTCCAGCCTGCTAACAGGGCGGAGGAGGTTCCTCCGGCCTGTTAGCAGGGCGGAGGAGCTCCCTCCGGCCTGCACAGGTCCGGAGGAGGCTCCTCCGGCCTGGGCAGGACCGGAGGAGGTCCCTCCGGCCTGCACAGGTCCGGAGGGCCTCCCTCCGGCCTGTGCAGGTCCGGAGGAGGTCCCTCCGGCCTGTGTGGGTCCGGAGGGCCTCCCTCCGGCCTGTGCAGGGCGGAGGAGAGCTCCTCCGGCCTGTCAGCAGGGCGGAGGGCCCCTCTGGGGTCCCTTTCTTCTATAAAAGGTCTCCATACTTTTCTAAAAAAATTCTACTTCAACAGGTGGCAGACCCCTTTGGCTTTTCGGCTCGTACGGAGGATCTTCTCTTTGGCTCTTTTCTTGTGAGACCACGTGGGTGTTGAAACTGGTTATTTCTTCTGCCTTCATATGACTTCACTAGACTCATCAGAGGGTCCACTTGTTTTCTTTCTTCCACTCAGTTGGGACATTTACTAGGATATCCATCCAAGGCCAAGTAAACTGATCATCTTGCTTTGTCTCAGGAGTAGGATCCTGCTCACTGAACTTTGAGAGACTTGGTTCTATTTGCAGCTTCCATCTGATATAACCGATCCCATTCAACACTTTTAAACCAAGGGTGAGCCTTTATTTCATCAGCTCCCTTTGTTCCAAGTCTTTGATCAACATTGCACAAGAGCTTGCTGATAAGATCTTTGGCTTCTGCAGACAGGTTTGCTTCCTCAGGAAACTTTAAATGAGTTCTCCAATTTACTATCTTCCTACATATTGACATTGGTTCATCAGAGTAAAAGGGTGGATACCCCACAAGCATTTCATACATGATAGCTCCCAGTAACCACTTGCAGGCATTGGAGGCAAGGCAGCAATATCATTTGGCAAGGCATATACTAGTCGAAATGCATCTTCAAATATATCCCTGCAATGGTCATTATTCAAGATATCACACATTGACCAAAAGTCAAGAATGTTATTCCCAGTTGTTTCTGTACTCTCCAAATTTGCCCTTGCCCAGAAGTAGAATATACCCCCTCTTGTTTCTCTACGTAAAGCTTCTGCCAGTGCCTTTTCAGCCTCAACAGACAGAGAAACCTTCCTTCCTGCAGTACGCCATGACTGGAAACCAATGTGGGTGTTGCATTAGCTGAACTGTTTAATGATCTTCCTCTTGGGTAGCTTTGGAAGAAGATTCTTTCAAGTGCATGATAGGAGGGGTGATTTCAAGATTAGTTGCATCAACTATTTGAGGGGGATCAGAAACACTGGGAATCGATATAATCTCCTCAGCACTTGTCTCTTCAAAACAAAGCACTGCTATTTGTGTTTCAATAGAAGGATCTTCCTGCATCTGAATGTTCAAATCAGACCCATCCCCTAATTGCAATAAATCCTCAGATAGGATGTCACTGTCTTGAGAAACAAGGCCAGGATTGACATCATCATTTTTTGCAATAGAAGGAACCTTGGGCTCATCTGATTTTTTCCTAAAAATCATCTTCCAGAATCTTGTCAACTTCCCCATGTCCCTTAACCAGACTGCAGAAAGTGACATTTGCATCTTCTGCGGCTCCAAGAACAGAATTGACTGGAGGACTATTGACCATCAAAACATATACTGTCCTTTTCAGTACAATTGGTATTAACAGATGATGTATTTTCACTTCCAATAGCAGACTGCATATCTTCGGAACTTGCATGGAGATCAGTGTAAATTTGAGCAGCAGTTGTATCAGTAGTAGTAGTACTAGATGCGACTCGAGATTCACTCAATGGTATAGGAATATCTGGTATCATTTGTTCTACAACCAAATCTACAGAATACTCCTTTTTCAAGTGCTCACCGTTAGCCTTGTTCTCAAAATTTGTATCATGCCAGGACTAGCCACTGAAGTACCATGTGATGGTGTTGAATCAGCCAAACTGAATAATGAATCTTCCTTAGGAGGACTGAAAATTCTTTCATTGGATAAACCATTTTGAGTAGATGATTCTCTAATCACATGTGAACTCAGATGCTCATCAAGCAAATCCCTTTCCTCATTTGAATCCTCTTACATTCCTTGATAGAGAAACTTGGAGTTGGTTTGCCTTTGGTGTCATTGGCTGTTTCAAATTCTGAATCCATTCTAACCATTTCTTCATTTACCCCAAAATCTGTCTTACTATATTCCTTGATGAAGAAACTTGAAGTTGGTTTAACTTTAATTTCATTGTCTGTTTTAATCTCTGAATCCATTGTGGTTAGAGCATCCAAATAATTCTCCAGCTCTCTAGCAGCATCCTCAGATCTATAGCTGTCAAGACTGCCATTTGTCCTGATCTCAGCATCACCATTACCTTCTCTTTTGTGGTCGGCATCAAAAACTCCTCATGATCTGCCTTGTTAAAGTTTGGAAGCAGTTTTTTCTACTTCACCAATTGTTTTCTGCAACAAGCCTTTCTTCTCATTCTGGCTATCCCTTGTATCAGATATTCTGTGTGTCCGGGTGATTGGTTTTTCAACAATATGCTCTATGTAGCTTCTTTTAATAGTAGTATTATCATTCAGCTGCCTTGTTTTCAACTTCACCCGCTGCATGCTCCAATTTGGGATTCGCATGTTGTGTGAAGTAAGGTTCAGGGGTTTCACCATTCCTTAAACGTGGTACCTTGTTACTTTCCTTTCAGCTGAGCATTATCACATGTATGGTCCCGTTTCTTTTTACCCAAGCAGAAAGGGCATCTATAGCTGCCATCGGTATTCTTGATCTTGGACTTTCCTGATTTTTGACTGCAAGCAGTACTTTGCTTTATAGTTATCTATCTCAGAATCATTGATTTCTGAAGTATTCTGAAAGAGCGCCCATTTGTCATGCTCTTCATCATATAACAATGTGTGCTTACAAGGATGACCTCCTGAGCCATTTCTCTTGAGCCCTTGTTAATGATATGTAGAATAATTTCTGAATATCTGGAGACTCCTCCTTCGTGAACCCTGCTAAGCTAGTACGTGGACCGATTCTGAGCGGGATTGGGACTGAGATGACCTTGCGCTGGGACGAGGAAAGCTGGGTGGAGGCCCCCACCAGTTCGCCCCCATCTGGGTACGGCTGCACCCTGGGTGAGCTCCCCTTGGGGCGGGTTGCCATCGAGAGGGGTGCCCCCGGGGGTCTCCTTCCATCGTTTGTCGACATCCTTTGACAGGATTGGGTCCCCGGGACGTTGGTATTGACCCGTGGGGGCCAATTGTATAGTGTCATTGTAGCCGCCCGCAATGTGTTCTGGAAAATTCCTGATACACACCGGGTTGTCGATCGGCTTGGCTAGCTGGTTTGTCAGGCTTAGATCTAGCCCCGAGGTGGGGATTAGCTTGTAGGAATTGAGAGAAGGTGTCTTGGGCGTGGGGGCCCAGCCTTGGTGAGATATGCCGCGTTGCATGGCGGGTTGATGGGCATCCCCAGGTTGGCTCGGTGGCTGAAAGTTAACGGCTCGTTGCCTTGTGTCTGAGGGTTGGGGGTGGCCCCAACTTGCTGGAGGATTGCCGTGTGATGCGACTAGTGCGTCTAAGCCGTGGGTTGGACCCGACTTGTTGTAGAATGGCTGAAAAATTCGTGCCCACGAGATACTCGGGGAAATTCTCGACACGTGACCAAGGGACGTACAAGTGTGCTATGGGCTCCCGAAGCCCAAGATTGGCTAGGGGAGATGCTCCTTTGGCTTTAGAAGGCTGGAGAGAGGCATTTTGAGAGTAAATCTCGGCCTCGTTGCTGGGTGCTGCATGACACGGCTTGTTGTCGGGGCACCCCCGGGTTGGCCCGGGTGGCTTAGTTGAAGGCGGGTAATGCCGCATACTGGGTGGTCGGGGGTGGTCCCCGTTGGTTGTGGGTGTCACCGTGAGTCACGGCAAACTGGCTAGGGCCCTTGATTATTCTCGCCACGTCATGGAAAGAGTCAGATAAATAGCTCCCGGAAGGTATTCGGGGAAATTCCCGAACTCCTATTTCTTATTTTTTTTCTGGGAAAAAGTTTGGGTACAACAAATACCCCCACGGGGCGTGCGTCAGAAGCGGAGACGAGGGCGGACGGCCCGTGATCCCCTCATTTTGACATGTTGTAGTGGGCCGAGGTCTTATATGCACTTTATATGTTTTTTTCCTCGTGCTAGCACTTTATACGTATTGCTAACATCATGTACTCACCTTCTTGTGCAATTGTCTTGTAGCTATGGCGAGGTTTGGTAGAGACGACCAGGCTCAGAGGCGCACAGCTCGTGAGGAAGATTACTGGGTGAGGCGGATTGGCCGACCGATGCCTCCTTTGGGCCCACCCGTCATCACTATGGCTAATGTTGGTCAGCTGGACCTAGGGTGGTCCCTGGTGGTCGAGGGTCCCCTAGGTGAGGGGGCAGATGGAGCTGGAGCTGTGGATCTAGCCAGGATTTCTAAGACGGGCTGTATCTACACATATGATCGCTCTGGAGGCTACCCGAGAGAGTTCCCCCAGGACCGGCACATGTTCGAGTTCATGAGGAGCTTCGTCCCGGTGGGTAGAGAGGCGACAGATCCTTCAGTGGCTGGAGAGCACCGTCGACTAGAGCGGGCCATTTTACTGGGCAGAGACAGTCTGCGCGGGGTCACTGTGTACAATTTCTCGAGTTTTTCAGCCGACTTCTGGAGACAGACAGTTTCCCAGTGTGGATTGCTTGGGATTCTTCAGTAGAGCGGACCAGTGTGGGGTCCGAGTTGGAGTTTTGAGTCCCGCTTCCTGGGACTTGCACGGCCACCCTAGAGTTGAGACCGAGGGTGTGACTGGTTTGATACTGGAGCCGTCTGGGTTACAGTTTGCTGGTGAAGGATATGATGACCACAGCCTTCTGGACGGGTTACTGCGTCAGACAGTGGTTAGCTGGTATAGTCGATGGGTAGTGATATCTTCTCACCGGTACCACCAGGGTGCGACTGAGTGGCTGATGGGTGTCATCCACCATTACCGAGTACTTCTGGACCGAGCAAGGATCTGTTATGTAGTGACAACGGCCTTATATGAGTGTCCCTGTTATACTGGGCTTCTTCAGGTATTGGCGGAGCACTTCAACCGTCGATGGAATACAGTGCCCATGGCAGAGGGAGAGACCTCACTAGACTTGTGGTCATTATTCAGGATTTCCAGTCTGCCGATCAGCGGCGAAGGATACGAGGAGGTGGTGCTAGATGACCTCCACCGTATCCACACAGACGGTCTGGGACGATATCGGGTGTCACACAGCTACCGATATATGCTAAAGACATGGAGAGATTTGGCCCAGGCGGGCAGGGAGAAGCCAGCACATACTCCCAGGGTGACATTGAAGGCATGGGTCCGCCATTTCTACAATGGGCCCCTCTGCTTTTATAATGAGTTTGCGCAGGATCAGGCTCCGTGGGAGGAGTATTCAAAGGTTGAGTGGAGGTTGTGTAACAGGTGAACACTTTGACAGCGTCATTGGTCACCTGAACCACCCGCTTCTTCTTGGGCAGTTGTCTTCCAAGCTTGGGTGGCATCCCTAGTCTGTCAAAAACATACATCCGAGATGTGGAGGCCTTGTTACATTCTATGTTTTGATGATGTCAATGTCTTTGTGATGACAAACATTATGAGTATATTTGACTGAAAATTAGAAAAGGAGTGTTGGAAAGAGGACATCGAAGAAGGGGTCGGAGGAGGAGAACCACATATTTGAAAGATCAGCTGGTGAAGAAGGTGACCACTTGGTCAAAAAATCAATTGGCG
The DNA here is from genome assembly GCA_024336825.1 of Amorphophallus titanum. Taxonomy (NCBI): domain Eukaryota; kingdom Viridiplantae; phylum Streptophyta; class Magnoliopsida; order Alismatales; family Araceae; genus Amorphophallus; species Amorphophallus titanum. Next base: position 1,969,202 of record JANBPO010009398.1, read on the forward strand.
GGCAGCGCCCGCATGGACATGTTACAATCAAGAATTCAATTGGCCTTTCGGCCATCAAAGGATCAACCATAACGGGAGGCGAACGGGGAATAAAATCTAGCCATCAAAAAATAGAAATCAGGTGGAAAGGAGACAAAGTGGCAAGGCAGCTCCCCTCTTCCTGCAGGCATTGGGGTGGCTTCCCATGCAAATACTTCACAACCCACACCATGGGTTTTCTCGAACTCTCTTTCTCATCAAACATCCTAGTAAAAACCACTGAACAATCAACAACATCATCGACCGGCCCCTTCGACAGCAAAGGTGGCTCGGACATGGCACAAGTAGTGCTTTCTTTCTGGTCTTGGCATGGTGGTGTCTTTAGAGTACCGGGCTATAGCGGCCCTTTGACAAAATGTTGATGGTAATTCCATGTCAACAGCCTAGAGTCTCCCAACATTGATAATGATGACTCCCGGTACCCGAGGCCTTCTGCTCATTTTTTTGTCCTTCGGGATGGGCTTAGTCCACCCCTGCAACTTAGCGCCGAGACCCATGCCTGACTGGTAGCCTAATTTGAGTATCATGTGCCGTCCTTTGAAGTCTCTAATCTTGTACTTGACTTTAACGTTAATTGGTGCAATGGCGGGCTTGCGTGATGCATATGCCCAGGAAAAATTCAAGTCCATTACAGAAAGGACCGACTTATTGCTCGGCCACAGAGTTGGCAGAAGCTTGTCAGAAATACCTTCAACAGTTTGCACCGTGGATATACTTTTCACTTTGACCACCTGCCCCTGAAATGGAAATTTGGGGCATTGGTGAGTGGTCGAAGGGACAGCATGTAGACTGTCAATCCACAGATGGCCTAGAATAACCTTAAACATTGGATCAATGTCCAATACATAAAATTACACGGCCATAGTCAATGGCCCTAGCTCTGCCTCAACAGTTATCACCCCGTGGCATGCACTCCTGGAATTATCATAAGTAGCAATGGTCGTCGGAGTTGGCCTTAAAATATCTTCAGAGATGTTGCAGGCACGTAGAGTGCTCAAGGGACAAACGTTTATCGAAGCACCTGTGTCCACTTGAGCTGCATCGACGGCCACTTAGTTTAAGGTGATTAAAATACAAAGTGGCATCTGGCGTGGCTCGGGCGGTGCTAGTTCTGACTCTAAAAAAGAAATTGCCAGCCCTTTCGTAATTGTGGCTAATGCCGACGGTAAGCTGTCTACTGCCATATCCTCGCTGACCACAACCTTCTAAAGAAAGGCCCTTAAAGCTTCTTGGTGCAGTGTGGACTGTCTGATCAACTCTAACATAGAAATCTTGGCCGGCATCTGGTCCAAGTGCTGCAAAAGATCATATCTTGTGCCAGGTACGGGGTCGGCTTCTTGTTGCTCAACTGTCGGTGAAGGAACTGGAGGGTGGGGTGCTTGTGCAACAGTAGAGGGATAACTTCTTTGGAATAATCACCCGCTCCAAAGGGCAAGATTCTACGTCGGCACGACACTAGATGGACTCCCTACTGGGCCAGTGGGGTGAGTGGAAGGAATAGAAGTGGGGGTGATGACAGTGGAGGCGGGTCTGACAGGCCCTGGTGGGAGGATGACAGGTGAAGGGTTAGGTAAAGTGGTGATAATGGAGGGTGCAACGGGTGAAGGTGTAAGGATTGGTGGAATGGTGGGTGATGTGGTGGGTACAATGGGGGATCTGGAGGGAATGGTGGGTCAAGCGGAGGTCAAAATGGTGGGCCAAATGTTCGTACAGGTAGAAGGTGAAGGGGAGTTGGCGTATGTATGGTGGAGGGCCAAAAGATGAGCGGGAGTCTCATCATCATAGGACCACCTAGCATTGGGAGTTGGGCGGTGAACAATATTCACCTGTGCCGGTGCCGACGGCTATTGTTGCGGAGCGAGCGGGTGGTTCGGCATGGGATTCTGATGGATCCCTAGTTCTGGTGCAAGCTGTTGCTGCTGCTGGGGTTGTACTTACTGAGGTTGCTGCTATTGCGGTGCCAGCTACTGTGACCTCGGTGCCTGTCTCCTTCTCTCTTTAATGTCTTCGACCAACTTATGCATCTGTACCCAATCAGTCCTCTGCCCTTCATACAAATCATAGATAAGGTCACGGAACTGATAACAACTTTCAATAGTGTGCTTGGGCTGTCGATGATATATGCAATATCTAGACTGATCGACGTCTGGATTCTAGTTCGGGTGTTCCGGAGGAAGCTGAAGATCACCAGTGTACATTAGAGCTGATAAAATATCTGGAAGGGTTTCGGGAAGTGGAGGGCAATAGGATCTTTTAGGACCTGGTCGAGCAGGTGCATAGCCAGCTGGTGGTGGGACATTATGGTACTGGGGTGGCTGTTGAGGCTGTTGCGGTGGTGGTCGTGGCTGTTGGGGCTGTAGAGGAGTGGGGAAGGATGGTTGGGTAGCTAGTGGAGTGGTGAACTGGGGGTTGCGGGGAGGTTGTTGGAAGCGTGGTGGGGCGGACTGGTTAACAGTCTGCACCTGCTCATTTATTTGGACTCCTTCAGTGACTGGGCCCTGGAATTTTCTAGGAGGTTTTGGCTTTTGGGCCTCGAACAAGGAGTGGATAGGGGAGTCCTTAAACTGAGTCTAGATGAATTGGGCCCTACTATACAACTAGTGCATATTAGAAATATCATTCATGGCTAAAATATTCCAAAATGTGGGTGTGGCATTTGAAATCAACAACTTCACTTTTTCTTCTTCCGGAATCTGCCCGGGCACACGGGAGGCCATCTGCCTCCATCTGTCAGCATAAGTAGCAAAATCTTCATTGACCTTCATCTTTTCGGCCACCAGGTCTGTAAAGGAATACTCCGGGCCCACCCGGTCTTGGAACCTCTAAATAAACTTCTCTTTAACAGTACTGGGGGGGGCTGAGCACTGGGTGCTGGAGGTTGGGCACTTAGTACTAGGGGGCTGAGCAGTGGGTATTGGAGGCTGGGCACTGAGTACTGGGGGCTGGGTATTCGGTACAGGATACTAGACACTAGGTACTGGAAGCTGGGTATGGGGTACTGGGGCTGAGTGATGGATACTGGATATTGGGTACTAGAGGCTGGTTATTGGGTACTAGGGGCTGAGTGCTAGATATTGGATATTGGATACTGGGTACTGCAGGCCTACCTGAACGAGGAGTGTTGACTTGAATGGCTGGCAACTGGAAGTTGGAAGATGACCCGTACAGGTATGTTAATTTGGGGGACTGGAAATTGGGGCTAGGTGCTGGAGCCATCCCATGACAGTGTGTTGGTCTATGTTGTTGGAGTTGTTGGGAGGCTGGGCACTCACCGTTAATGGTGTGTTGGCCTATGTTGCTGGAGTTGCTAGGAGCTGGGGGTCGACCCATGATGGTGTGTTGGCCTATGTTGCTGGAGTTGCTGGGAGCTGGGGCCCGACCCATGACATTGTGTTGGCCTATGTTGCTGGAGTTGCTGGATAATCCTAAAGTGCATCAGCCAAAAATGGTTCTCGACCGACTTATTACCGACATGTTATTAGCCGACAATGTAGTCAATATCAGCTTATCGCTGAGGTATGTAGCCGAAAAGTTGGAACCGCTTGTTTGATTTTTGATATGTAGTAACCATGGAGTCTGGAGCTGACCAAGTGACCCCTAGGGGTGTTATACCAGAAGAACTGGGATTGGAGCTGGAGCTGGCTGACGGACCACTGGGGTGTAGTAGCTAGAGACTGGGACTGGAGCTAGAACTAGAGCTTGTTGGCTAATCACTGAGGTGTCGTAGCCAAAAATTGGGACTAGAGTTGGAACTAGAGCGGGCTGACTGATCGCTGAGGTGTTATAGCCAGACATTGGGACTAGAGCTGGAACTGGGGCTGGCTGGCTGACCGCTGAGGTGTTGTAGCTGAAAACTGGGATTGAAGCTAGAACTAGAGCTGGCCGACTGACTGTTAAGGTATTGTAGCCAGACGTAGAGACTGGCCAACGACGTCATAGCAGAATGTTGAGTTTTTTGTCGGTAAAGTGTCGAGACTAGTGTTGTGTTCCCTCTAGTTTTGATGCTAGCAAAACTGTGACGAATTGATTGACACTGGCAACACTGTGCTGATTTGAGTCTTTCCTTAAATCAAAATATGTCTCTGTTAATAATAAGGTCGATGCATCTCCCAAAGCATAAAACATCAGGTCAATGCATATTCAAGCATTTGGTAAGATAGGTCGATGCATATAGGCATTCTGTGTTGGGCATGTGTGTAACATACTTGATTCTATTATTTTGATGATGTCTGCCTATGAGTCATTGATAAGTCTGACCTGCATTTAATGATGTCAACACTATGCATTTGAGGTCAGCACAATCAATGAGAATGGCCACAAGAAAAGGAACAAGCCAAGCAAGGTTGAATTCAAGATAAAAATCCCAAGGAGCAAGCCAACCAAGGTTGATAGTCATTCAAGGGGTCAGTGCACAAAAATTAAGGCAATTGACTACACAGAAATCAAGGCAGGTGATGATAAGATAACATACTGATTTGATGCTAAGAAACTAGGAAGGGGCATCAAGTAAGGCACAGAAAATGAGGCAATTGAATGCACAGAATAGGAGGCAGGTGATAATATTGATAGGTGCACAAAAATCAAGGCAACAGGTTGCACAGAAATCTAGTCATCTGCAATTTAGAGGAAGAGTGTCACCATGCTCCCCTGAGACATCAAATGCTCCCCTTAGGCCGTGGATGCTCCTCGGTGACTGCATGTGCTCCCACAAAGGCTTCAATATGCTTGCTCTAAACAATGGTCATGTATGCTCCCCTGAGAGTTCAAATGCTCTCCTGAGCCCGTGGATGCTCCCTAGTGAATGCATGTGGCCTTCCCGATAAGGTCGGTGCACCTCAAGTCTTCTCGCAACTAAGGTCGATGCACATCACTACTTCAAGAACTAAAGGTCGGTGCACCTCAAGTTCTCTCTGTAGTAAGGTCGATGCACATCTGTTGTTCAAAACTAAGGTCGATGGACATGTCGAAGACTTGCATCTAAGGTCGATGCACATACTTAAGACTTGCAACTAAGGTCGATGTACAGGCCGAAGACCTGCAACTAAGGTCTATGCACATGCTGAAGACTTGCAACTAAGGTCGATGCACATGCCGAAGACCTGCAACCAAGGTCGATGCACATGTTGAAGACTTGCCATTCAGGTTGGTGCACATATGCTGTAAAGTCTGGAAGGTCGATGCACATCCCATAGCATTGAACACTCAGGTCGGTGCACATATGCAGTCAAGTCTGGAAGGTTGATGCACATCCCATAGCATTGAATACTCAGGTCGATGCACATATACATTCTAGTCCATTAAGGTTGGTGCACCTTATGAGGCCGTCTGAAGAAAGGTCAACCTGTCTCTCAGAAGGTCTACCTCCGTGTCCTCCCAGAAGCTACCAAGCTAGTTTTCTGTTAAGTCAATGGAAGATCTAGACAGAGAAAAGAGGTACAGTAAATCATTAAATTCACAGATTTTGAGGTCTAGATGAAGTACCCAAGGTTGACTTTTGTCCATATCATCATCTCACATCTAATCTACTTTTTGGAGATTGTTATGTCAGAAACCACAGCTGGGAAGGTCAATTTCACAGTCTGCCACTCTAGCTGCCACCCCATGTGACTCCTGTCCTAGTAGTCCTCTACACAGGACAGAAAGTTAACTCCAGCCAATGAGAAGACCACATGTCTAAAGGGCATTTAATGTGAAGACTTGGAAAGTGCCTAAAGAAAGAAATGGTTTCTTTTCTTCCTGCTACCACTATTCGAACATGGGACTGACTTGGAAAGGCTCTCAAGTACATCCTGCGCATGCCTCAAAGGAAGAATGCTTTTGGAGGGAAAAGCGGTGAAGGTATAGTGGCCACCTAGGTCCAAAGAGCAAGGTCAGAAGGCCTATTAACAAGCTTCGCCGATGGTGACGAAGTTGCCAAGAGAGCTAATGTATGTTCATTCCTCGACAGCGGTGGAGGACCCGAGTGAGGGATAGATTCATTGTCTTCCACGAACTATGAAGAAAGTCAAGGGTAGGTTTACTGGTTGACACGGATGGAAGGTCCGGGCCAAGGGTTGATTTCGCCGATGGTGATGAAAATTGAGGGTAGGGCTTATTCATCGACATAGGTTAAAATGTCGAAGCAAAGGGTGTATTACTACATAGGCGTAAGGCTTATGATGGTGGTATTTAACTTTTCAAAGGCACATCGGATTTTCGTGGGACCTGAATGGTGACTGAGAAAGCCATAACATTTCCATCATCATTCTATTGATTTCATTCTTTCATTTATTCCTTTTTTTAGTCACATTACTGACTTAAGCACCTTTTTGGGTTTTCGCTGAAGCCAGCCCCCTCTTGCTTTTGCCCACGTGCCCTTTCGGGTTTTCATGTGGCGGGGTACCCGATTTTACCTGCAGCGCCCTTTTGACTTTTCACCGTAGTTCGGTTGTAGCCATTTTTTCCCTTACTCAGGAATATTCGAGTAAGTCCGGTGAGGCACCTCTATTTTAAGCCTCATTCTTATTTCATTTTTTTTACTTAAATCACGGGATAAAGTCGGGACAGACGAAGGCTAGTTCATTAGGAGCGGACAGGAAGTCTGGGCTAAGGGATGTTGACCGGTCTCATCGATGGTGACAAGGGTCAATGTAGCTTTATTCATCGACATTGGTTAATTATCGAAGCCAAGGTATATTCATTAACAAGGACAGAAGGTCCAAGTTAAGGGAAATGTTAACTGGTCTTACCGATGATGACAAGGCTCAATGTAGGTTTGTTCATTAACATTGGTTAAATGTCAAAGCCAAGGTATATTCATTAACAAGGGCGGAAGGTCTAAGTTAAGGAAAATGTTGACCGGTCTTGTCGATGATGACAAGGGTCAAATCTGAGTTTATTCATCGACATTGGTTAAATGTCGAGGCAAAGAAAGTTTGTTCATTAACGAAGACGGAAGGTCCAAGTTAAGGGAATGCCGACCGATCTTGCTGATGATGACTAGGGTCAAACCTGTTTGTTCATCGACATTGGTTAAATGTCAAGGCAAAGAAAGTTTGTTCATTAACGAGGACGAAAGGTCCAAGTTAAGGGAGATGTTGACCAGTCTTGCCGATGGTGACAAGGGTCAATGTTGGTTTGTTCATCGATATTGGTTAAATGTCGAAGCAAAGGTAATTTGTTCATTAACGAGGATGAAAGTTCCAAGTCAAGGGAAATGTTGACCGATTTTGTCGATGATGACAAGGGTCAAATCTGAGTTTGTTCATCGACATTGGTTAGATGCCAAAGCAAAAGTATATTCATTAACAAGGACGGAAGGTCCAAGTTAAGGGAAGTGTCGACCGATCTTGCCGATGATGACAAGGGTCAAACATGAGTTTGTAGAAAAAGGATAGCTAGCGGGACTTGTGGTGATCATCCTTTTCGGAGTTTCATGATGATGAGGGTGAAGAGGAACTTTAAATTACCACATCACCGACTCAAGCGCCCTTTCGAGTTTTCACCGAAGCCTGCCCCCTCTTACTTTTGTCCACGTGCCCTTTCGAGTTTTCGCGTGGCGGGGTACTCGATTTTGCCTGCAGCACCTTCTCGAGTTTTCGCCACAGCTAGGTTATAGTGGTTTTTGCCCTCGTCCTAGTATAGGAACAAGGCTAGCGGGGCACCTCTATTTTAAGCCCCATTTTTCTTTTCTTCTTTTTTTCTCATTCTTTTTTTTTGAACACACGATGCAGGAATGTTGGCAGGTCAAGACGTAGTGTCTGACTCTTGGTGATGGTAGATAGCTATTAGCTGAGGCCCAGGGCCTTGTGCCAATAAAATTAGTTTATTCATTGGCAAAGGGGGACAATGCCAACGCAAAGGATGCATTTTACGCTGATTCGGACGTAAGGCCCATAATGGTAATATTCTGAGACGATTGGCTAGGACACGAGATCTTTCACCGAAAAAAAGGGTTTATTCATTAGCAAGAAGGTAATGCTCCACAAAGGATGAATTTCTGTCGATTCGGGCGTAAGGCCTGTAATGGCGATATTGCCTGACAGTGGGCTAGGACACGAAGTCTTGCACCGAAAAGGGGTTTATTCATTATCAAGGAGGTAATGCTAATGCAATGAATGAATTTCTGCTAATTCGGACGTAAGGCCCGTAATGGCGATGTTGCATGACAGTCGGCTAGGACACGGAGTCTTGCGTCGAAAAGGGGTTTATTCGTTAGCAAGAAAATAATGCTAATGCAAAGGATGAATTTTCGCCGATTCAGACGTAAGGCTGGTAATGGCGATACTGGATGATAGTCGGCTAGGACACGGAGTCTTGCACCGAAAAGGGATTTATTCATTAGCAAGGAGGTAATGCTAACGTAAAAGATGGATTTCCACCAATTTGGACGTAAGGTCCATTAGGGATTTTACATTTTTTAAGGCTCGGATAGGGCAGAATGCCACTAAACCATGGTGTATTTCAGCCATTCTGTGAACGCCGGTTGAGGTGTGTGGTACAACTTCATATGCTTTCCATTAAGGGGAGAGAACTGGATGACTCCTTTGTGATCTATAAGGACGTAGGCACCCCTTTCATATACTCGGCGGACGACATATGGTCCGACCCAGTTTTCAACAAACTTCCCTTTGGGGTTGGAGGCCATCACTTCTTTTCTTTTGACCATTACCAGGTCTCCTTTCTTGAATTCTCGTCCCTTGACCAGCTTATCGAAAGCACGGGCCATGCGAGCTTGGTAAAGTTAGATATTTTATTACGCGCGAAGACGCTTTCCTTCGAGCTCAGTGAGCTCTTCCAGTCTTCTTTCTATGTTGGTTTGTTCATTGCTAGCCAACCCAAAAAAACTCTCGGGTACTACACACGCATCATGTGTACTAGTTTAATAGGTAATCAAAGTCCCCGAGTGATTACCCTCCAACCGGGGATAATTTTAAGGTATGTGTCTATGTAAAGTTACTCTCATGAACCAGATCCCATCTTGAGTTGACTTTACAACCACAAATCCTAGAGACATCGTAGAGTAATATACAATATATAAATTTATACTCAAATACCCCTTTATTAATGATGAACACTATTGTATAACTATTGAGCCTACCTGACCCGAAATTGGCTTATAGGGCACTGTTGACACCCAGAATTCGACATCAAAAATAATGAGTCTCACCAAGCCGAACATGGGCAGCTAAATTGCTGGAAGACTAGGTCTGTCGATGCACCTCACCAGTTGCGTCAATGCACACTCAAAGAACAGAGCGCTTGCCGAGGTAATCAGCAGGCTACGTCCACGCATATCACCAAGTGAGTCAATGCATTTGAAGACAGAACAGAGCCACCCTCCAGGCAATTAGTAGGTGTATCGATGCACCTTACAGATGGCGTCGACGCACTTGAAGACGAAGACGAGAAACCTTCCAAGCGATAACAGCTGTGTCGACGTACTCGCAAGCTACGTCAACACACCAAAAAGGCACAGAATAGCTTTTCAAGGTGATTAATAAAGTGTCCGTCGACACACTTCGGAGGGTACATCGACGCATCATATCCCCCAGTCGCCAGTTGAAAGGGCCGTGTCGGCTCTGCTTCAGATGCTGATGAACTGACAGCCAGGAGCATGCTGAACCAGCTGGCTGCTTGCCCCTCTTCCCGCCAGATCACCAGGCGACCCCTGGCGCTCAGCGAATCGACGGGGGAGAAATAGGGTGGGCCGATGATCCAGCGCCACGCCCCTCTCCCCGCCAGATCACCAGGCACCCCAACTGCCTATAAAAGGGCAATTTCCAACCTCTAGAAAAGAGGGCAATCAGAAAAAATCCAAGAAAAAAAGAGAGAACTTCTTGAGGGTCGGAGGGGCTCCCAGCTGCCGACCCCCAACCCCCGCTTCCTTCCTAAAATCTCCAAAGCTCAATTAAAAGGAAGATTGGCTTTTTGTTGCCTCATCATCGTCACCAACTTTGCTTTACGATACTATGTTTCTGCGTTCATAGGTGGGTCCTCGCCATGAGCAGTGCCCCAGGCGCTCGTCACCCACCATGTTTCCCATAGCCTCCTCTCTTCTAAATATGTATGAAGTGATGAAGCCTTGAGCTCGATTGCCTGGGTTTTCATACTATTTCTCATAGTAACGGAGTCTCTGTTCATCTTTTTTTTTTCTTTTGCATGCCATGAATGTTGCGAGACTGTAAAATCCCCTTGGCTGTAGTGGATATTTCAAATATATCTAATCAATGAATATGTCTGATGGGGGTTTGCTCGCCTCCCCTATCTTATGTGTTCTTTTATCTCTCTCTGTTCCTCTATGTTTGTGTCCCCGAGATCTTTAGAACTGAGCCCTCCTGCCATGAGGGGATCTTCCCCCTTTTCTTTTGGAGTTATAGATGTGATCTTTTTTTTACACGTGTGGCTGCAGTGCTATTTCACTTGCATTTTGTGAATTTTGGGGATTATCAATTTGCTTTGAGCGTTCTTGTGCTCAGCCCCACCTTGTGGTGATGGGAGAGCCTGTTCACGCCCCCTAGCGGCAACAGTAAAATCGTTCACCCCTCCCAGAGGTTATTTATGGGTCCAGATTGTATGGGTTCCTCTGTGCATTCAGTGTCCGTGCTCTCTATGAAATCAATATATGCGTTAATTCTGTGCGTGATTAATATACAGGCGATTCCCGCATCTGATATCGAGCCAGCCATCCGTTTCCTCCTTCACAACCATGGCTTGTGGGGGCTGCCGCATACTCCCATACCCAATCAAATTTTCGTTTCACCTAATGTCCCTTTTAAATGTTGTTGTCCAGCTCACACCATTCACATTGGCCCTATTGGCCCGTCGCACACACTACACTCTCATGTTTGTTTAATTGCCTAAGGGAATATTGCTTCTTGGAATTTCCTGCATCAACACACACAGCCTTCCCTGTGCGAAACAAAAGACCCATTCCACACAACATATGTTCCTCCTACTATTCAGTTTGAATATTTGCAATATGCTTACCCCGATTCTATTGGTGTCCTGTCAATGCATCTAGGCAAATGGTTGTACTATCGATTTATTGGGCCTCATGCTTTCTCATCCCCGACAGAGACACGGATTTGCTAGTCCCATCAGCATGATCCGTGATCTCCTATATCTATGGTAAAAACATGATTTCTCCAACATCGTCAATGGCTTTCATAAATACGGACCCGTCACCGGGGAGGGGTACATTCCCCATTCTATCAATGTCGTGATGTTTTGATTTAATTCTATTCGGGTCTCATGATCACCCATGGACCCCGGAGAGTTTAGTCCACGATTCGGAGGACCCCCTTTCAAAGGTGGATATCAATGGCCGCACTATTCGGCAACAGTTAAGTCCACGATTCTCAACCCAGGTTGTGGCAGCCCGTGGGTCATCGGAGCCCCTCGCAGACTAGTCCTCGGGGTTTCCATGCCAGTCTGGGTCATGGGTTCGCCGCTTTCAATCTGCCCGACAGTTGACGAGACCGTCTCGGATCCTTCCATGGGTGAGTCTCTATTTCCTCCCCCCACAGTCCTTTGGATAAGGGGAGATGCTGTTGAAATTCACCCAGCACCCTTTGGCTTTTCCGTTTATTTCTTTCCTTGCTATGAGTGAAATTGGGATGCTTAATAATAATAAATGCCATGAAAATTATGCTACGACTTATCGAGGGCCCATTCTGGATCATGTGAACCCCATGCTTAAGTATGAGCCTCGCACGGAGACCGATAAGCTAGACTTGTTGCATGATGTCACTATTGTTTTTGATGGTGTTAACACTATGAACACTCTTGTATGTTCGTGTCATTTCTTTGTGAACTTCGTGTCATTTAATTGGCGGCCCCTAAACTTACGTTGCCACTTCTTCTTAGTCAAGATATTCTTGGAATGAATCCACCTGGCGCGGACTCGGGCCTTCGAGCTCCTTGATTTGCCGTGTCTTCTTAGGTAACGAGCCCACCTGGCAGATGGCCTGGTCCGGTTATGAATATACTGCTTTACTGGGGTGGTTGCCCCTAGGCACGGGATGCTAACCATGGGCAGACATTCCCGAACAATTAACTCCTTGGGATGACTATCAAAAAATCATGGAGTTTTGTTGTTGGGCACCAGGAGCATGAGATTTGGCATCTCCATTTGGCAATTGGGCAAGAAGCCTAACTCCCTTACCAAAAATGCAGGCCAAAGCTGAGGGAGAGTAATGCGTGGAGTTATTGTGGCCGTCTCACCAATAAACCGAGTGAGATAACATAGCAAGTATAGAATGCCCCTAGACAATCTTGAAAGTATGACCAATTGCCCCTTGAACATGGAATCTATTAAATTCTTGGCGACCGTATGGGTTAGCACCATCTGAGTGGAGAATCCTTCTTGGCTAGTGAACTGAATACCAATTGAGAAAGGAGAAATAACAACATCGATGATCGACTATCTGGCAGGCAATGAGATTGCCATCAGCCTTGCTCGGGAAGAGACTGGCATCAGCACAAAGGAGCTTCTCTTGGCAACCATCTTCAAAAGAGAAGGCTCCGTGTCCCCAAAATAGCTAGGGACCAGGACTTGGACTGGCATGCGACAAATGAACTCTTGAACCCTATAATGCATAGTTAAAACCTGGCTTGTCTTATCACTTCCCTGGGGACTGGACCCGAGAGGCACCAGAGGTGACGCACACCTACTCCGTGAGGTGGGAAGTGATGGAGAAGGGGTAGAAGGGAAAGGTTCGAAAGGTGTTGGTGAGGGTAATGCAAGTGGCAGAGAAATAGTGGCGATAATAGGCCTGGGCGGGGGTAAAGGCAGAGGTGGAGGTGTAGGTGTGGGTTCAACCGACTCGGGCTCAAATGACGACAGCGAAAGAGGTGGCAAAGGTAGTGGAGGTGGTGGTGGTGGAATAGGGACCTTTGGGGGAGAAGGCGACAAAGGCGGTGGTGATGGTGGTGAGGGTAATGGAGATGGTGAAGGTGGAGAGGGTGAAAGTGACGTGGAGGAAGTGGCGCTCTTCGATGTATTGTCACGACGCGTGGAGCGGTCTTGGGAATAGGAGTGGTGGTGGAGATGGAGGGCGAAGGAGGGGTATTTGCTTGAGTGGAGGATTGGATAGGTGGAGGAGATGGGACAGAGGAAGAAGTAGGTAATGGAGCGGGTGTTTCATTGACCGAGGAATCACAAGGGTGCCCCTAGTCTTGAGACAAGGATGGATGCCTGGGCGGCACTTGCTGCTGCAGGCTGTGGAGATCCAAAATAACTTTATGCATAATAGCCCAATCAATCCTCTTACCATTTTCCAGACCATAAACAAATTCCTGGAACTCAGGGCAATCCTCGACCAAATGCCCCTATTGACGATGAAACTCGTAAAAATGGAGCAAATTTCCAACCGCAGATTGGAAAGGCATAACCAGAGGGAGTTGAAATGCACGAGTGGCTATAAAAGCCCTAAAGATATCTGTAAAGGATTCCGACAACAGAGGGTGAGGAGCCCGTTTCAAGCAAGGTGGATGCCGAGAGGTATGGGAAGGTACTAGAGATGGCAGTGAGGGTTGTGTAAGCAATGGCAATTGCGTAGGTAATGGCGCAGGGCTAGTGAGTGGATTTGGTGGAGGCGCGTATGGGGTGGGAATGTAGTGAACAGCATCCACCCGCTCGGGGTGTGGAATTCCCTTGGCCGAAGGTGAGGAAGATTGACTATGGTAGGTGGCAGGTTGACATATGGGAGGTTGATATGTGGAGGTATGTGGATAAGTGGGGATGGAATGCTGACTCGTGGAGGGATACGTGGTGGAGGGCTGACTCATGGGGGATGGCGGATAGGAGGCGTATGTGGGCATGGGAGGTGAAGGAGACGTAGGGTCAAGGGAAACTAAGAGTTGTTGGCAGACGAAGCGATCTTGGCTATACAGTTGTTGCCAGGAGGTGATGTCATTCAAGGCTAAGATACACCTAAACTCGGGCGTTGCATTAGAAATGACCATCTTGATTTGTTCTCCTTCTGAGATATGCACCGGGACTTGTGTGGCCGAATGACATCAGTGGTCGGCAAAGGTCGAGAACTCCTCATCAGGCTTCATCTTCTCATGAGCCAAATCAACCATAGAGTACTTAGGCCTAACCTGATCCTGGAATTGCTGAACTAATTTCTCTTGTACAACTTGAAAGTTCACCGCTTACTCTTGCGGCAATGTAAAGAATCAATCCTGAGCTGGGCCTTCTAAGGACAGACCAAACAAATAGGTCATCAAGTGTTGGTCATGCTGGAATTGGACAGACTCATACAAAAACTCTTTTAAGTGCACATAGGGGTCACCTACTCCACTATAGCAGAGATATACAAGAATCTGTGAATGTGGTGGAAGTTGAAGACCTTGGAATGCAAAGGGGACACTCAAAGAAGTCTGAGGATCGATTCGACATTGAAGCTCATCCAACTGGCGTAGGGCTTGAGCGATCATCTCCTCAATGGGGAGAGATCGAGAAGGATGTAGGCCAGCTTAAGCAAGGGAGTGTGAATTCAGGCCAGGATTATAGTAATGGGCCGAATAGGGGGATCCGGCCTGAGAAGAAGAAAGGCCCATTCCGAGAATAGAAGGATGCGTGGGCCTGGAGGGATCATAAGAATAAGGACCTGCAGTGCTAGCAACAACATTGGTGGAAGAGAAGGGCTTGTTAGAAGGGGTAGGCCCATTAAGTGAATGAGGAGATGGGCCCACGTGGAAAGAGGAATCCACGCGGGGATAGAAAGACTAAGAAGAGGAGGGATAACACATAGGAGAAGAACGCTCCATGGGGGAAATGGAGACTTTATACAGTGAAAATAAGGAGATGATTCGAATTGAAATCTTAATTTAATTTGATTTGATTTTAAAATAATCTTTAAATGAAATCAAACCAAGCCATAGGTGAGCCCACCGCCAGGCGCCAGCCATCGGTTTTTGTTAGCCCGCCTCGACAGCGCCTCCAAATTTGCAAACTCCCGGGTAGGCGGAGAAAGAGCCGAGAGCGCAGGGGGCCGGCGAAGGGAAGGGGGGAATGGGGGAGCGGCGGCATCAGCAGCAGCAACAGCAATGGCGGCGGCATCACCCGGCGCTGGATGAGGTGGTGAACCTCCTGAGCAAGGCCAACCGCGACCTTTCCGCTCTCCACCACCACCTCGACAAGGAGTTCGAGCGCACCTATCCCGACCACGTACGACCCCTCTGTGAGAAACCCCCTTCCGGGCGGTGGTGGTGCCAGTGCTTCTGCCTCAAGGCCAGAGTTTTGGTTGTTTTCTTTATGAGATTCGTCTGGGCGATGGAGCTGCCTCTCTCTCCCTCCTTTGTCTAATCTTGTTCTAGGGCTTCTGCTGCTTCCTCGCAGGCGAATCCATACAAGCTTGTTTACCGGATCAAGAAGATCCAGCAGGACCTGGCGTCACTGAAGGAGATGTGTCGTGAGCTCCTTGCGGAGAAGCAGGTATATGGCTCGTCGAAGTCCATGCTCATTTTTATGCTCTTTGGTTTTAGAGTTTTGCTGTTCGCGGCGATCCGTGTCCCCCAAGAAGTACGGGTACATTGTTTTTTTTTCTGAACTGTTTTTGTAGTCTCCATATCCTGGTTGAACTGATGGAAGAGAGGCTTTTTTCTCTTCTCCTCTCTTATTCGGTGTTGCGGTGAGGAAGAATTGTGAATGATAAGTTGGACTCCAGAGCTGCTAATTCCTGGACAGTTTGCAGATTTGTTTAGATTTTACCTTGGATGGAGAAATGAGTGTTGCATTTTGGCTTTTTTTTTTCAGGATGTGATGGACAAGGCCAGGGCGACGTTAGTGGGGCAGAGGAGCTCACTTCAGCGTCTGCTGGCATCGTCTAGTCTCCCTCTCATCAGTGATGATGATGAGTCGGCGTACACCAATCTAAATCAGGTAAGTGTCGTGGTTAATCAATAATAGATATTTCTTGACATTTGCTTCAGGATCTTTGAACTCCTGCATAAACTAAGAGGCAAGATTTTTTAGAATGATTGGAGAATGAATAGGGTGTCTTTCTAAGGAGACATTTCCAGAAAACTCACTGCCATGTAAGTTTGAGGACTGTGAAATTACCATATTGCTAGATGGTATTACTCCAGTCATTCTTGATTGGATACAATGATAAGTAGTCATGCAGCACGTGCGGGTGTAACTCAACAATCAAATTCTGCCTTCTTATCCTTCTCATCTATGGGAATTATCCACTTAAAGACATCTGATATAGTCTCCCTGCCAGAGAGGCCCAACCTTGGGATGCAGGAGCTGCTCCCTTCGACAGCCCCACTAAGATGTCTAGATCTAGCAGCCTTCTCACTCCATGCACTCAGGTAAGTATTGATGTGGGCCCCCTAATAAGTAGGCATTCAAAGAAAAAGAAAGTAGTTATGCACCACTCTTATGATGCTTTATTGCTGTAGACTGTGACTGTGACCATGAGATTGGTGAAGGCTATACTTCATGAAGGAATATGGTAGATCTAAGAAAGCCTACTTCAGCAGGCGGGTCCATTAGCATATGTCTGGGTAGCTTATTTGGACTCTTTTGCACAGTGATGATGCTCTCACCACTTCTTGGGTTTTACTGTGGAAGGATATAGCGGATGCTTACTTCAGCCATTCCTTTCCAGTAGATTATTCTATAGTGATTTAAGTTTATTTATGAATATGTTTACTTGTAGAGATGGGGACATCAGGAGTATGTGGCAATGAAAGGGTAGCGTTGTGTAGTTTTGAGTCTCAGGTTTCATCTTGTGAGGCTTTTACTATTAGCAATGCACTTGGACGACAGGATGAGTAGAACATGGTGCCCATAGGATCCCACAAACCCTAGGCACTGGTTATGGTGGGGAATTGAATTAGCAATCTTATAGGAGTAAACCTTGATTTTTGGCCAACTTTTGCCACATGTACAAGTCTGTACTTGAAATGTTTACTCAAAATTAACCAAGAGATATGATTCAGTTGGCTTGACTTCATGCTATGTGTGCATTTCATGCCTCAGGTTGTTGGTTTTCCACTCTTTGTGCATAGCAGTCCAAGATCTAGGTCATATATCTTGACTCATTAATGTTTGACGTGTACCACATATCAGCCTCACAATCATGGTCGTTGCTTGGAGGCCTTTGGCTTCACTATTTCATGTTAAACCATATCAGGACTATTGGTTTCTTTTGATTCAGTGACTAAGGCATGATCTAAGTTATGATTCTGTGCTTTTGCCTGATGAATTATTCTTGAATAGAGATATTGGGTGAACTTTAGCTGCATGATGCCAACCTCCCTCTGCTTGATACAGTGTTGCAATATCACCTGTTTTTTGCTGACTTTTTCTTGTCTCTCTTTTTTTTCCCTTGTTGCCATGAGCCTTCCCATATTTTTCTCTGTGTCATGTCAAAAAAATTCATGTCTAATGAATATTTCAAGGAATATCAATTCAAGAAATGTCTTACATATTATTGAATGAATAAGTGTATCTAATATCTATATGGTAAAAAGACTCCCCTGTTTTTAACAGAATAGGATGTGTAATTTTCAAGATGTGGTATGTGACTGTGCTACGTGGAAGGTCTTTTATGATATCAGATGTAGTTGAACTTTGATTCCATGGAGCAGTGGAACATTGGCAATATTTGTATGCTAGCCATAGTTGTCAAGGCACAAGGTGACCCAATGCGTTCATGGGGAGCCTAAGCACTTAGGCGATAAGATGTCCGCCTAGGCGACACCTAGGCATCTCTTTAAACACCCAAAAAATATATATCTCCAATATACAAATTAAGAATAAAATACATAAAAATCATAATATTTCCATTCAAAACCAAAAGAATGGACGACCGAGGTTAGGTTGCTAATTCAGAAAATAAAGACCACCACACAGACGCTAATTTAAAAACAGTGAAATTTTTGGTTTAATTGATGAGTTGATATGCTGGCCATTGACATGTGTTTATTTGTTTGTTCTTTTGTGCTGCAGGGACTGATACGGACCCGTATCTCCTGAGTCCAGGTGCTGGCCACCTACGAGGGACTGCCCGACTTTGAGAGGGCGAGAGTGGAGGCAATGGGTTTCGAACCCTTCCTAAGCATTGAGCCGGTATGTCCTGACCTAATCTTGATCCAGGTGCTGAGGGAGAGATTGGACAGGGATAGTCGAGCATTTCTAATGCCCTGGGGGCACATGGTGCCGACCCTAAAGGATGTTACCAGGATCACCGGGCTGAGGGTCGATGGTGAGGCTGTGAGCAGGGTGACCATCCCAGATTATGGCGATCTAGCCCAGAGACTCCTAGGTATAGATATGGTATATGAGCCCCCATGTAGGATGATTTGCCGTACCGACCTAGCGAGAGTTATGGGGTTGGGAGATGCTCGACAAAGGTTGGGAGAGTCTCTAACGGAGTATGCAGACCGGCTGATTGAGAGAGCCCGAGCCACCTACTGCCAGGATCCAGCTCAGAGAGAGAGGACAGACATGGATCTCAGACGGTTCTTATTTTTGATGCTCGGGAGGTTACTTTTGGGGACAAAGGGAGATGGCATCAACTGCCGATTTCTGAGCATCCTGGAGGACTTGGAGGGAGTGGGGAGATATGCCTGGGGAGCCACCCTGCTAGCGCACTTGATAGCCGACCTATCCATGGGGACAGGTCGTGAGACGACCGTCAGTGGCTTCTCACCTTTTCTTCAGGTATGCACTTTTCTATTTGTTTAAATGATTATTGTTATGATTATGATTATGATTATGCATGTGACTAATGAAATGCTAATGAATGCAGGTATGGAGTCACCTGTACATGCCCATGGACCGAGTCAGCCCCTGACCCAGAGACGAGGCTGCCTACCCACTAGCACGGCAGTGGTTACCGTACATGCCTGGGGCCCCTCACGCCTATAAACTGATGGTGCTCTAACGAGAGTTCCAAGACTACCCTCCTTCACTGGTACGCATGTAAATATGATGCATTCTATTCTTATTTCCTGTTATGAAAATGTGATGATCTAATGATATGCAACAGGTTGTGTGGAGACCATATGAGGGGATGCCAGATGAGGGCCAGCCGTGGGTCATAGCGGGCTGACCTCACTTTGGGCGTGACATCTGGGTTCATTGCCTAAACGAGATCGAGCCGCTACAGCTTCGACTGGTGATGAGGACACTTGGCCTGCACCAGGAGTGGGTCGGGGTAGATGAGCCTCGTGGGATCGGGTGGAAGACCCCAGGGCAGACGAGGGGGACAGACTGGCGACTGCGGTTCCCAAAGCAGTTCACCGACTAGTAGCGAGGTAGGACCCTAGTTATCTCCCATGCTCCAGATAGCACGGTGTACCTTCAACACTACTGGGAGACTTATGCGGGCCGGCCACAAATGAGACCGAGAGGGGTACGTATGAAGGCTTTCTATGTTTAATTTATATGCTTCTGAGATATGCAACTAATGAATGGTCTATGCAGGATGCGCGAGATGCGGCAGTGGTAGATCTACATGCCCGTCTCCACAGCTTGGAGGCCCAGTTGGCGACCACACGAGCGGATCTGGAGATCCTGGTGAGTATGCATTATCTATATGGCGTTAATTGTCTCTGCAATTTGATGTTTAACCACTAATAGCCTCAATAAAAGTAGCGTGCCCAACAGGGAGCGGTAGTTGGAGGGACAGGAGGTGCGTCTAGCTCGAGGGATCCGACCGTCGAGATCACCACCTTGGAGGAGCGTCTAGTAGGAGTGGTAGCACGGGCTGAGGCGGCAGAGAGCGACCTAGCTGAGCGGGTAAGCAAAGTTCAAGCTCATTTTAAAAAAATGATGGAATTGAAACATGAAGCTGATAACGCAATGAAAATTGTAGGTTGTAGAGATGCAGGAGGCCTCACTCAGGCTACTTGGGCCGGGGCCGAGCTGGAGATCTACGATCGCCGGATCGCGGAGTTAGAGGAGGAGGGGAGACGTTGAGAGACAGAGGTGAGTAACATGCATGCTTTTTTTCTTAAAGATATCTTATGCTATGATGCTCATAAGACATGCTGAATGATGCAGACTACAAAGTTACAAGATGCCCTCACCCGGGCTACGCTAGCTGGCATCGAGCTCGCGATCCGCGACCAGTGGGTTGTAGAGTTAGAGGAGGCCGAGAGGAGGCGTCGAGAGGTCGAGGCGCTACCTCGGGACATGATAGAGCCGCGGATCCTCCTTGAGGTTGAGAGGAGAGAGCTGGACAGAGAGAGGGAGGACCTATTGAGGGAGCGAGAGGAGCGGCTTGAGTGAGAGCGAGAGCGAGAGCTCTCTGAGCTGAGACTCCGACTGGGCGTAGCTGAGGAGCGAGCTAGAGCAGCAGAGGAGCACTACCAGAGAGGCCGGGAGTGAGCACAGGCCAAGGGGTGACCTAACGCCTATTCTGGCACGAGCTACTTGGCGAGTTCCTCTACTTAACAGAGGAACGAGGCAGCGGAGCGAGCTCGTGCTGGGAGGTTAGTAGCTTCTCAAGGGTCGATGAGACCCCCACGGGTTCCTCCCAAGGACAGGGGTAAGACAGAGAGTAGCGAGCGACCAGAGGAGAGCGGTGGTGAGAGCTAGAGAGATCATTATATACCACCTCCTCTCCTTTGTACTCAGATATTTATGCATATATGTATATGAGATTTTGTTGTTACCTAAAATGCTCCTTTTGATGGTCCTTTGTGTGTTTGTACCCTCCCTGTTCTTATCTTTCACATTCAAACAAATAGATTAATTCATTTGTTTGGCTTGGCCCCTTGCTCAATAAGCAAGGGGATGTCCTTTTTGACCTTGACAGAGGGTCATCTATCCACTCCGGTTCCATAGGTAACGGATCAACAAACTTCTTGGAAACAAAGGAATGTGACACACCGGTTGTAGATATTTTTTATCCTTTCCCTCCCTTTTGAACCTTGATATGAGATAAAAAAAACTAAAGGGGGAAAAAGAGTGAACGTGTGTGATCGCCACCAAGGTGTCAAGTGCAAGGAGAGCACCACGTACCATGGAAAAGGGGAGATGGATGAGGCACTTGCCAATGCTGCAGCGCTGAAACGGGATGAACACAGTCTACTGGAGACCACTCAGGAACGTAGATGGCCGCTCGACAGGCCGTGTACAACGCTGAAGAGGAACGCGGGATGAAGACCTGGCTGGCGCTCAAACGGCCTGAAACTTGCCGTTTACAGAAGCTGGACGGTCAGTGTAAGACCGCTCATCCTCGCAAACGGATAGAGATAGACCACGCAGAACCTCCAGATCTGGAACTGTGGAACTTATTCCTCCACCCCTTCCAGCCGGCCAGAGGGAATGGGACTCATGCTAAGACTCCTGTTGACCTGCAAAACACAGCAAATAACTAGAAAGTACAACCCAAATGGGTCTACGGACGTGCAATATCTATGAAAAGGAATGAAAGACTAGCAACATAAATGGAATGGGAGATACCTGGAGGTGGGTTTTTAAACCCCTAATGGGTGTGACAAACAGTAGGAATGATGAAGAATGAGAAAAGGATCGTGGAAAAGGGCAGGTGGAAATGAAAGGGGAATGAGCATGCAATAGCAAACGAATGACTAACCACTAGACCAAAATATTAAAAAAAAATGACTACTCCCTTGAACCGAAGGCTTATCGGGACGTGGAAAGCCTTCCTCCCTGGCTATGGTTCGCTCGAGAATTCGGCAGCACTTCGTCGCGAATGTTGGATCTCCCCTCTTTCGCGAACTTGGGCTAAGGGTACTATTTATAGACCCTTGAATGTCAGCCCCGAGTTAAAGGATTTTTAGCGAGAATTAGGCCGAGATTCTTTAGGATAAATCGAAGATAAAACTCCCAATTTTCACCAAGATCAAATGGCATCGCATTTGGTTGAGAATCCACAGAGAAAATGGTGGAACAAGCTACCAGTTTAACCACGGGTAGAGAGAGAAAAGCTAACCGAATCTAGGATCTCGGCCTTAAACACGGTCCATCGATAGGCCACCCACCCATACACACGGTCCAATGCTAGACCACCTATATGTGTTGGTGATAAATAAAATAAAGATAAGCAGGTCATTTATCCCACAGAACAGACCGACTCAGCCGGCGTAGGACTCTCAGGAGACAAACGGTCCATCGATAGACCGTCCAACCAGCCACACGGCCCATAGCCAGACCATTTACACAATGTCGGTGATAAACCAATAAAAATAAGATAAATAGATTTTATCTGAAAAACCAACCCGTTTAGGACTCTGGCCACTAAACGGTCTAATGATGCACCGTCTAACTTGAATAAATGGCCCATCGAAAGACCGTGTATAGGGTTGTCGGTGGAAAATCAAAAAATAGCCTATTATAACACATGGCCTTAAAACGACCGTCCAACTTTTTACACGGTCCATCGATAGACTACGTTTAGGCTAGGCGATGAAAATTAATAAAATGGGATAAATAAGCCCATTTACCCCAAAGACTAAGTGAAACCAAGGCCCATTAAGCCCGAACTTGAGAGCAAGCCTAGCCAGGGAGGAAATACCCATAAAATAAGCCCAAAGACATGCCTGAAAATGGCCCAATGAGTAATGGACAACTCGAGACATCAAAAATGATGGTCAGAGGAATGACTCAACTCGAAGGCAAAAACGGGTGTCAACACCCGGGACTTCTTATAAGGTGACCTGGGGCTTCAGCAGTCCGAGCGAACTCATCTTTGACCTTCAGTTGACTCCTTCGGGTGCACAATCATTACCCGGTCATATTTTGGATGTCAACAAGAGTCTCTATGTCTAGTGAGCCTCCACTAGTCATAGCCTGACGACACTTCGTGTCGGCCCACCTGGGAGTGGTGGCGGGGCAGTCTCTGTAGAGGCAATTTTTAGGCTAGTTTTCGAGGGCCCCCTTACCTTACAGTTAGAGTCCGACTGGGGGGGAATCAGCTAGAGGCCTGGCTCAAGGTATTAAGCCTGTGTGTGCACACGTGGTCAGGGGCATTGGATCTGCACTAACAAGCTTGACCCTGACTAGACCTTGTTCTTCTTGGTTACTATTATGATGTCTCAGTTACCATGTTCGAGACGAGTGGGAGACACCCAAGGCATAGTATAAGATGTCAGTGGATGCATCTGGCCTTGCTTCTAGTGAGAGGATACTTCTGTCACTTGACACCTAACTTTTGTAGCTCATGTGATTCTCGTGTAGTGTGAGCTTCTTGACGTGGTTCTTCAGGTAGTCTGTGTTCAGCTTCACCCGTAGTCTATGTAGAGTACACGATAGTGAGGTCGTGTATGTATTGGTGCTCTTAGACCGTGTGGTCTTATCTTGGGCTTTCGTTAGTGTAGACAAGCCTGCACGACAAAGGTGTCGTGGTGTGTTCTGGCTGGATGGCTAGAGTTTCGTTATGTTGGTTCGACGATCCCCGGCGGGTGAGATCGGGTTTGCTTGTGTTTTTGCCGATAGAAGTAGTTTGCGGCTCAGCTATAGTTTTCTCGACTATCATCGTTACAGGTGTTACTCTTGTTGTTGTTACTCCTGCTTTTGTGGCTGTTGTTGTTACTATTCAGTACCGCTGTTATTTTCGTGGTAGGGATTCGTGGGAACCCTATTGAGCCAGTGAGACGAGGCTCACCCTTGTCTTTTTAGGTGTAGTAGTTCTTCTTCAAGGTGCGGAGGTGCGCTATGGTGGTCCTTAGTGCCAGCTTTGCCAGTGTCGGGCTATCCCTAACATCAGAGTACGTTTCTTTTCCCATGGACTGTACTTTAGATAGACTGGACTCTGTTGTAGCTTTGTTTAGCTGTCATAGTTATTAATTTGCGCACTCTATCATTGTGTCGAAATTCTTATCGCTCTGATTGACATGAATGATATAAACTCATCACGTACCTTCGGGTTCCTTCCGCGCTCGGGGTGTAATAGTTTTTGTGGTATCAGAGCTTAGGATTTCAAATTCCTAGGAAAAACCCAAGTTCAAGGATAGGTCAACTCTTAAACCCATGAGATTGGGTAGAACCCAGGGAATTAAGTTATAGTAAGACGTCTTGTCTTGACATATGTCCTATTTTGAGCTACGTCCTATCTTGTAAAAATACGTCCAACCTTTTAAAATGAAATATGGAACTAATTAAAGATTTAAAATCTTTGTAGGATTATGGCTGCGAAACGTGCTCAATGGCGTGAGATGCAGCGTACTGTTCAGAACTTTACCCAAGCGCTATAACAAATAGCGCAGGGCAGAGCAAACCGTGGAGCAAGAGATCTCCACAGAGGCTTCTGGAACATGAACCCACCTAAGTTCATGGGTTCTTCCGACCCAGATCATGCTGAGAACTAGTTGAAGGAAATAGAAAGGATATTCCGTGTCATGCAGTGCATGGATGATAAGAATGTCTTACTAGCCACGTTCCAATTGGAATGAGATGCGAGATGCTGGTGGGAATCTATTGAAGCCACCCTAATGGAAGATTATGTGACCTTGGCCGACTTTGTTGGTCATTTTAACAATAAGTATTTCTCCGACCGCGTCCAAGTGAAGAAGGCCACGGAGTTTGCCGCTCTCATGCAGAGAACCCTGACTGTGGCCGAATATGAGGCCCAGTTCTCTAGACTATCTAGGTACGCACCTCACTTGGTGTGCACAGAGAAGATGAAAGCGAGGCGTTTCTTGAATGGGCTTCGGCCCCATTTCATCACCCAGTTGGCGCCGATGGATATCCAAGTGTATCCAAAAATAGTCTGACGTGCTCAACTACTTGAAGATGCCACGGAATTGTCTGACAAGATCCGTGATGAGGATAAGAAGGAGACTGTCACAACCTCCAACAACTTCAAGCCTTCCTTTAACAAGAAGCGACCCTCTAATGGAGGAGAGTCCTCCAAGGATAAGAAGCCCAAATAAAACAACAAACCCTTCTCCATCACTGTGCCAACCAAGGAGAACTGCAAGTACTGTGACAAGCCTAGCCATAAGGTCGATGAATGCTAGCGAAAATTGGGAGCGTACCTCCAATGCGGGAGTTGGGAACATAGAATTCCTTATTGCCCTCTGCTAAATGAGCAGGCCGAGCCGACAACTAAGGAAGAAAAGCACCCAGCTAAGAAGCAAGGACGTCTCCAAGCTCTACAAGAGACAGAACCAACTGAAGTTGGACTGGTAGAAGGTATTCTAACTATCTGTTCTAAGTATGCTCAAGTTCTATTTGATACTGACGCAACCCATTCTTTTGTGGTGCGGGACGATGACGAGGACTCGACTCGGACTTGTTATGCCCTTGGGCTCTATAGGACGACGCGACTAGTTGGATGACGCGACCAGTAATAACAACACAACGCGGCACCTAAAGAGCTCCAGAAGAGGCGATATGCCCCAAACAAGAAGCGCCAACTCACGGTCGTCCCCATCGAGGGAACCATGACGATCTGCACAGTTGAGTAACCGACTTTGAGTCTCGGGTGGTTAGATCACTCTAGCACTCAGAACGAGTCGCGAGACGGGTCTTGCACTCACAACTCACAGTGGTGATTAACGTATAGCAAGCTAATAATATATCCTACTCACATGCAGCGGCATCTAGAATGAATACTAGTTAACCAAAATACAATAAAAGAGGGTTGGCAAGTGTACCTCCACGGTCGGGGCGTGGGGAAGACTTCCCGACCGAGATCCGTCACTCCCGGTACAATAATTAAATTAATTATAGCATTGAAATCATGGCCCACTCCACACAGGGAGGTAAAAGTCCACAATAGCAGTCTGGGAGTGCCATTCAAGGATTGACGGGCAGCAATTGATGGCGCTCGAGCGGGTGCGATCGGCTGGTTCAACACGGTTCACTAGGGCCCGCTGGACAACACGTGGGACCCGATGCTGGGACGGCGACGTCCGGGGTGGCTCCGGGCTGTAGAGACTGGCGAGCGCACAACTGGAATGTCCAGAGTCGATCCCTGGGAGCGGCAGTCAACGGAGTGGTGGTGGGTGATTTCTGGGGATTTATTTTCAAAGGCTGTCCCGCAGCTCACTTTCTGGCTAGAGCTGTGCACTCTGACAAGATCGGCCGCCACGACCAGCCACGATGTCAGATCGAGACAAAAGAGGTACCTTTGGAAGAGGACTCATAATCCTATGACATACTGGAATTACAGACTCGTCCAATGGCAAGAATGAAAATGGGAGCTACTGCAAGCTAATTGTGCACTCTGTCCCAAAATACCAAATAGGTAGGACAGAACCTGAGCTCCCTGATCAAGCGCTTTGAATGAGAACATAATGAACGAATTTGGATCTGAGATTTTTATGGTGGGTAGAGGGGATAGAGACGAACACACAAATAGGTCTTTGGCATCAACTTGACATCGTTTATGGGCCGAGAATATTCGCCTCCTAAGATCTATCCTACTGGTCTGCTCGCTGGCAGATTTGGAGAAGGAAGAACAAATTGCTGGAAAATGAACAAAATAATCTTTGATCGACCTCAAATTTAAACTGGGAATGACCTATAATGGGGACAACCTACCCTCAAAGCTTTGTCACGATCCAACAGTCGGACCTCTCATACTAGACTGAACACCAAGCTGCTGTCTAGGAACTCCGAGTTTGGGGCAGCAAGATGTAGATCGGCTTGTGGTGGCTCAACGGCGGTACGAACGGCGGCGGCGGCGGCGGTGGTGGTGGACATTCACAGTAGGTAGAGAAAGAAGGGAAGAGGAAGAGATTTGAGGGAGGTAGAAGAGTTTGGATCAGATCTAGAGGAGGTTGGAGGAAGAAGGGGAAGAACACTCAAGAACACAAGAGAGGGAGGGGGAAGATATTCCTATTGTGTACGAATTTCCTGATGTATTTCCTGAGAAATTGTCAGGACTACCTTTGCAGAGGGGAAATTAATTTCACTATCGAGATTGTGCCTGGCACAATGCCTTTATCCAAGGCTCCTTATCGTATGGCACTGGCAGAACTAAGGGAGTTGAGAGCTCAGTTGTAGGAGTTACTTGATAAGGGTTGCATTCGTCCTAGCTTTTTCTCATGAGGTGCGCCTATCTTTTTTGTGAAGAAGAAGCATGACAGCTTAAGATTGTGCATTGATTATAGGCAGCTGAACCAGGTGACTGTCAAAAACAAGTATCCATTACCCCGCAAAGATGATTTATTTGACTAGCTTCAGTCAACTAGGATGCTTTCAAGATTTAATTTTCAGTTTGGATATTATTAGCTACAAATTAACGAGTCGGATGTAGAGAAGACTGCCTTCAGCACTAGATATGGGCACTATGAATTCTTGGTGATGCCTTTTGGGCTCACAAATGCTCCTACAGTGTTCATGGACTTAATGCAAAGGGTGTTCCATCCTTATCTAGACCGATTCATTGTGGTATTCGTGGATGATATCCTTGTTTATTCCCAGTCCGAGGAAGAACATGTTCATGACCTAAGGATTATGTGGCAGACTTTATGGTAACACCAACTGTATGCCAAATTCAGCAAGTGCAAATTTTGGTTACAAGAGGTACATTTTCTTGGGCAAGTAATATCAAGTGATGGTATTTCTATTGACCCAGTTAAAGTAGAAGCAGTGGTTCAGTGGCCGAGACCGAGGTCGGTGATGGAGATTAGAAGCTTTTTAGGCTTGGTAGGTTCTTATAGGAGGTTCATTCAAGACTTTGCTCAAATCGCTACTCCAATGACCAAGTTGACCTGGAAGGACGTGCCTTTCATTTGGACCGATAAGTGTGAGCAAAGTTTTAGGGAGCTAAAGAGATTGCTTAACACTGCTCCAGTTCTTGTAGTGCCTTCGGTTCTGGTGGTTTTATGGTTTGTACTGATGTCTCCAAGGTAGGTTTGGGTGCGGTGTTGATGCAAAATGGTAGGGTGGTGGCTTATGTGTCCCGCTAGTTGAAGCCGTATGAAGAGAATTATCTCACTCACGATCTTGAGTTGGTTGCAGTAATTTTTACATTAAAGATATGGAGTCATTATTTGTATGGAGAGAAATTTAAAATTTTCACTGACCACCAGAGCTTGAAATATGTGTTCACTCAAAAGGATCTCAATCTCAGGCAAAGGAGATGGATGGAATATATGAAGGATTATGAAATCACCTTGTCTTATTAGCCAGGCAGAATGAATGTGGTGGTTGACACATTGAGCAAGAAGGTAGCAATTAGTTGCTTAATGGTGAAAGAGTGGAAGCTGTAGCAACAGGTGTGACTGGAGACTTTCAGGATTAAAGTTCCTCGAGATCGGGGGCCAGCTATTCTTGCTAGTTTGACTGTCACGCCAGCTATCCATCGCCAGGTCATGGAAGCCCAATGTGTGGACCGCAAGCTACCTCATGTCTTGTCAATAGCCGAGGTGGAGTTTAGTGATGATGAAGTGGTGATATTTCAAGGCAGGTTGTATGTCCCAGCCGAAGACCAGGTGAGGAAAGCTATTTTGTAGTAGGCACATGGTTCCTGTTATGGTGTGCATCCCGGAGCAACCAAGATGTATTGCAATTTGAAGAGGCAATTCTGGTGGGCCAAGTATGAAGAAGGATGTTGCTGAGTTCGTGCCCAGATGTGTAGTGCGTCAGCAGGTAAAGGCAGAACATCAGTGACCAGGTGACACTTTGCAGCCTTTGGAGATTCCTACGTAGAAATGGGACCATGTGACTATAGATTTTGTGGTCGGTTTACCGAGAACTCAAGGTGGCCATGATGGTATATGGCAGTTGGTTGACAGGTTCACTAAGACTACCAGGTTGTTGCCAATTAAGGTAAGTTGGGGAGTCCATAAATTGGCCAAATTATATGTGGAATGGATTGTCCCCATGCACGGCATTCCTATTTCTATTGTATCTGATCGGGAGCCCCATTTCACATCTAGTTTCTGGAGGAGCTTTCAGAAGGCCTTAGGTATAAAGTTAACTTTTAGCTTAGCTTATCACCCTCAGTCAGATGGGCAGTCCAAGAGAACTATCCAAACTCTAGATGATATGTTGAGAGCATGTTGCCTTAAGTGGCAAGGGATGTGGGTTCATCATTTGCCGTTAGTGGAATTCACTTACAATAATAGCTATCACTCCAGTCCAGGCATGGTGCCTTATGAGAC